>OX031064.1:56321860-57571860 GCA_943736015.1 Tridacna crocea | reverse complement strand
GGATTGTGTGGTAATGGGTTAATAGCCATCCACTACTATTTTCTGAGTTTGAACAAGTTTAATTTTGTCTGTAAGGTGGGAAGGTTACCACACTGGTGCTTAATCCTTTACCTAACAACAAAAAATTTTATAAATCTAAATTGAACACATTCACAGACAACATATTAGCCCTTTACTCCACAGATACTCATTTCTACGCATTGCTTGTGGGAGCCTTTGGAAAACATTGTGGCAAAAGGTGAAATTGCTCGTGACAAGCAATTTCACCTTTTGTCACAATGTTTTCTATACTATCAAAAGTTGTCATATACACATAAGAAACAGCTTCATCCTTGCTGTTATTTAAGGACAATTAGAGATACCATAGAAATGCCTTATGGGGTAAAGGGTTAAACATGTTTGAAAATTCGAAATCTCTTTCAGCAAGGGTAGAAAAATTGTAAGAAAAAGAGAAAATGCTGGTTACCAGCATTTTCTCTTTTTCTCATAATTTTTTCAAAAGGCTTCTTTTAGCAGGGTCATTAAAAATCCGATTTCTATGATAGAGAGTTAAATGTCTTCTGCAGGTTATAAGCCTATAATAAATCTTCATAAAATCTTGACAAATTTTTGGCAGATAATCAAATTCCTTGGAATTGATTTTCATCTCTCAAAACAATTATATTTACAGTTCGTCCTTTTTGAGAAGTTTTTGAGGGTTTCATAGGCCTGCCTCTTGCGAATGTTCGCACTAAATGCTTTTTGGGAGGATAGGGTAATAAATCTTACGATAATATTAATCAAAGTTTCACGGAAATTATGTGTTATGCATTTACTCAATGCATTTTAGATGTTCATTCAAATTCGGTGAAAACTTATTTTGTTCAAATAAATATTACATTTAAATTATCACCTCGATAAATTTCCATGGAAACTCTTTCCCAGATGACAAAGTATTCACTCTATACCAAACAACAATTTTTTAGACTGGTCCAAATTGACAGCACTTGCAGACAACAAAATAAATGTATTTAAAAAATTGAATTTTGTTTCCAGCTGGGTAGAAAACATTGTGGGAATAGGAGAAAATGCTGGTCTCCACCATTTTTTCCTTTTCTTACAATGTTTTCAAAAGGCTTCTATCTTAGGACTGTAAAAAACCAGGGACTCCTTCAAGTTGACAGAAGTTGAAGGTGACAAATATTATATGTAGCTAAAATGATAAACATTGTGTGAAAAGGGCAAAATGTTTCTTGAGTTTCCCACTATGTTTTCTACCTTTTTAAAGAATACAGTTACTCAAACCATGTTAAATAATAATTATGGTCTGCAAATTCTTATGCTCCAAATTTAGACAAATCAAAATTTTTTATCATACAGTCAATGATCAATATGCATTAAGTGTTCAACAGATGCATATACAAAGGGAAATAACTCTGTCATGCTTCCTATCAAAATATCATTGCTTGTTCCTTGAGCTGTACTAATGGCCCTCAGCAAACAGCGAAAACGGTTCATGAAATTCAAAACATAATACACAATATCAAGTGGTATTTGACTTGACACAACATTAAGTAAATGTCCCTGAAGCAGACAGATACCAAAAGTAGTTTGGGAAAAGCAGAAATTGCTAGTTACAAGCAAGTGTAATTCCCTATATATTTCCAGTATTGAAAGCCTGCAATCCTGGATGAACTCTTGTACTGGTTTGCAGACAGTGTTGATCAAGATCAGGTTGCCTGCAATATGCAGTCTGATCATACCTCCACACCGTCTGTTTCTTTTGCAAGATGTTCTGACAAAAACTGTCTTGAAATGCTAGTACTTACTCAAATCCTGAGAATAATTAACCCATTACCACACAATCCCTACTTTTGACACCCCTGAGAAAGACGCCTTTTGAAAACACTGTGGGAAAAGGAGAAAATGCTGGTAACCAGCATTTTCTCCTTTTCCCACAGTGTTTTCTACCCTTCCCAGACCAAATTTCAATTTTTCAGACACCTTTATTTTGTCGTCTGTAATTGCTTTCAATTTGGACCAGTCTAAAATTTTCTCGTGTGGTAAAGAGTTAATTTCACTGAGACATGCTCTGACATACAGGGGCATAACCCAACACCACACAATCCCTACTTCTGAAGACCCTGAGAAAGAAGCCTTTTCAAAACATTGTGGGAAAAGGAGAAAATGATGGTAACCAGCATTTTCTCCTTTTCCCACAATGTTCTTGACCCTTCACAAAACAGATTTCAAATTTTCAGTCACTTTTATTTTGTCATCTGCAAATGCTTTCGATTTGGACAAAGCCAAAAATTCTGCCGTTTGGTAATGAGTTAACCCATTACCACACAATCCCTACTTTTGACAAACCAGAGGAAGAAGCCTTTAGAAAACATTGTGGGAAAAGGAGAAAATGCTGGTAACCAGCATTTTTTTCCTTTTCCCACAACATTTTTTACTGTTCACGAAACAAATTTCAAATCTTTAGTCACTTTTATTTTGTCATCTGCAAATGCTTTCAATTTGGACCAGTCTACAAATTTGCCATTTGGAAAAAGGGTTAACCCATTACCACACAATCCCTACTTTTGACGCCCCTGAGAAAGAAGCCTTTAGAAAACATTGTGGGAAAAGGAGAAAATGCTGGTAACCAGCATTTTCTCCTTTTCCCTCAATGTTTTCTACCCTTTCCAGAACAAATTTCAAATTTTCAGTCACTTTTATTTTGTCGTCTGCAAATGCTTTCAATTTGGACCAGTCTATAAATTTGCCATTTGGAAAAAGGGTTAATGCATCCCCATGGTCCATTACACTAAAGGAGTCATCATAATCATGGATCCATAAAATCAATGAAGTATAACAATCATCCGCAGATATGGAGGTAAAACGGTCCTTTGACACGCAGAAAATTTACAAGAAGCAGAAAGTTTTGAACCATGTCAGTCTGCACAAACTGACGTGGGTTGATACTTTTAGTAGATGTATAAACTCTTTACCAAACAACAAAATTTTAGAGTCGTCCAATTTCGAAAGAATTTGCAGAAATAATAAGAAAATTAATAAGACTCAAAAACCGAAGTTTGTTTTGGGAAGGACAGAAAACATTTGGGGAACAGGAGAAAATGCTGGTTTCCAGCATTTTCTCCTTTTCCTATAATATTTTCGAATGGCTTCTCCTTCAAAGTCGTGCAAACCTAGGACTGATTGGTAAAGGGTTAACCCGCTTTTCACAGAGACTGGCTATTTCACTTTCAGAGTTAACATTCTGATAGACAAATATTTCACGAATATATTTCACGCATAATCAGTCGTATCATCAATGGAAAAAGAAATGCATTCCAAAAGAAGGCAAAATAACCCTGCAGATCCTCCAAGAAAATTGTCGGAGAAGAAGGTGTTAATTCGGGGAGACGGAGTAAAAACAGGAGACGCGACTTCAGTGAAGTCTGTGACTATAATACATTATTCATACTCTCATTTATAAAGCAAGAGAACAGAGCAAAGTTCATCTCGTAACTTGATCTGGTTTCCATTCAAAGGCTCCATTTTCATCCCCAAGCTTTCTTAGTTTTTAATCAATGTAATTCCCTATCATGTATTCTACTATAGAAAGTACATTGTTGATAGAAACCTCTTTTTGGAAAATAAAGACAAGATACATTAATTTATTTATCCCTTTACAACATCATCCAAACTTTTAACCATTCTACGATGAAGGATTTTGAAAATATTGTAGGAAAAAGAGAAAATGCTGAAAATCAGCATTTCTCCTTTTCCTACAATGTTTTGTATCTTTCCCAATACAAATCAATTTCATGTTTACTTTCCAAGGAAGAAAACTAAACTCTTAGAATACCAAACAAACCATAATCAACAAACATTTCAGTCTAGAACCTCTAAAGGTTAAAAATGAACATTTTTCACTCAAGAAAAAAGAAAGTTTCGAGAAGAGTATCTTACAAAATATCTGTGTAAATCACCAATCCAACTGCACATCACGAGCAATCTGATCTTTGTTCACAATTTCTTTACTTCTTTACCAAAATGGGATTTAAACTCGGTACCACACGAGTTCTTTTTTTTTTTTAACCCATCACCACACAATCCTTACTTTTGACAACCCTTGGAAAGAAGTCTTTAGAAAAAATTGTGGGAAAAAGAGAAAATGCTGGTAACCAGCATTTTCTACTTTTCCCACGTTTTCTATCCATCACAAAACAAGTTTCAAAATTTTCACTTTTATTTTGTCGTCTGCAAATGCTTTCTATTTGGACAAACCTAAAATTTTGTTGTTTGGTAATATGTTAAGACAAGTCCAAGTTCAAAACAGTTGTACAGGACAAATGTAGCTCCAATTATGGGGTTTTTGGTGACAGGAAAGGAAACATTTTTGAAAAGGAAAAAATATTGGTTCTCAAAATATTTTTAAAGTCTTCTTTCTCATGGTCATTGAGACTCGGAATCTTTTAGTAAAGGATCACATTGCTTTTAGGTTTTAACTCTTTACCACACGATGACAACTTTTGATGACCCTAGGGTAGAAGCCTTTTGAAAACATTGTGAGAAAAGGAGAAAATGCTGGTAGCCACAATGAGTACTACCCTTCCCAAATCAAATTTTGATTTTTCAGTCACCATTATTTTGTCGTCTGCTAATGCTTTCATTTTGGACCAGTGTATAAATTTGTTGTTTGGTAAAGAGTTAAGGATAAAATATTCTACCCTCCGAAAAAGACAATCATAAAATCAGATTAAAACAAGGCCGCCTTTTCCGTGTAAAGAATTTTACTCATGGGTTTTCCAAAGTCGCGTAACTTGAAAACTGAGCCGAAGAAATTAAGTTCTGCAACAGATTAAGAAGGGAAAAAAGCATCCAACTTTTTCATCTTCTTGCTTTTGTTTACAATTTAAACTTTTTATCTAAAAAAAAACTTTTTTTCTTTGCTATTCGTCTGTGGCAAATCTATTTTCTGGGTCCAAACCTATGGCTATTTTTCATTCCTTGTTATTTAGTTGACATACTTTGCTAGAATAGAAAATAACACAAAACCAGAGATATAAGAAAAGAAAATCAATTTTCCAACTTCATATTTCTAAATGGTATTATACTTAATCCCTGTGTGTGAAGAAAAAGCCTAACAGACATTATCAGTTTAGAAATAAGACGCAAACAATTGAATTTTTTACAGGGTTATTCTTGACCAGAATGTCTCAGCAGAGCAGACTGATAGTGTAGATCAAAGATCAGACTTCATGTTTTGTTAACCCATTACCGCACAGCAAAATTTTAGACCTATCCAAATTGAAAGCAGTTGCGGAAGACAATTTCAGAGTGGCGCAAATGGTGCAATTTTGCTGTAATAGGGAAGAAAACATTGTGGGAAAAGGACAAAATGCTGCTTACCAGCATTTTCTCCTTTTCCTACAATGTTTTCAAAAGGCTTCTTTCTCAGGGGCGTTAAAAGTCGTCCACACGTTAAAAATCTGCTCATGATCTCAATTTTTCTAAAACAAGGCACTTCAAGTTTTCAAAGGCATTTTGAGAATTTGGGTTCAGTTTTTGGTATATGGATTTCCTTCAGGTACAGTAACCCATTACCACAGAATCCCTTAACTTTTGAAGACCGCTGAGAAAGAAGCCTTTAGAAAACATTGTGGGGAAAGGAGAAACTCCTGGTAACCAGCATTTTCTCTTTTTCCCACAATGTTTTCTACCCTATCAATACACAATTGCACCATGTGAGCCACTTTGAAATTTTTGTCAGCAAACGCTCTTAAGTTGGACAGGGCTAAAATTTTGTCGTCTGGAAATGTGTTGAATAATTTTCTGTTGGATAAACTACGGCATTTATTCCTAACATGATACAAAGTTTACAAACTTTTCTACATTGTATTCATTCATGTGATAAATACTCAACAACACTGAAACAATTACAAAAAAAAGATGGAAAAAATGAAAAACAAAATGATGCTGTCACCAAGAAAAACTCTGCAGTTGACACATCTGAAGCTGTTGGTAATTATGAAGTAAAGATTTAAGCGAATCAATCGTCACAGACTGGGATACAATTGTCAGTAGACTGGTTACAATCGTCACAGACTGGTGCTCTATCTACAATCAATACAACTACTAATCCCAAAGGAACCACATCTCTTCTCTCCTGTTACACTTGTCTGTATCATTCTGTGAACCGGACAACAAAATTTTCAGACTTTTCCAAATTGAAAGGATTCACATGCAACACATTAATAGTGGCTAAAATGATTTGAATTATCTTAAAAAGGACAGAGAACATAGTGGGGCAAAAATAAGAAAATGCAGGCTACGAGCATTTTCCACGACATTCCATATAATGTTTTCAACAAGGACTTTCCTTACGGTGGTTAAAACATGGGATTATTCTGCAAAGGCTTACTGTTTTGCCTGTGCGTATCTGTGTGCTCATCACCATTACCAGTCAATATCAACAAAGATCTAACACCCCCCACCCCCCCCATTTTATTCCCTATCATTTCTTTTCTTGTCCCACCATAAGTTGCTCTCTTGTTCTCATATTCTACATTGTATGCAATGCTATTATTTCTAATAACACAATATACTGGGATAACACCATTCTGATGAACTTCCATCTATTTTTTACAAAAAGACACAATTTCGGACTTGTACAAGTAGAAAGCATTTAAGTTTTATGTTGAAAGGATTTACCACTGTCATACCAAATACAGCTCAAATGTAACTTCATCTATTTTTGTCACATCATATGACATGGCTTGCAACATGCGAACAAGGACGTTCGTACACCTGCATAAAGTGTCGTCTCGGATCAGCCTGCGCAGTCCGCGCAGGCTGATCTGAGACGGTACTTTCCGTTTGTAATGATTTTTCTTATGTTTTGTGGAAGTCTACTGAGGAACAAAATCTAATGTAGATGTAAAGTGCCATCTCGGATTAGCCCACAAGCCTGCAAAACTGAAAATATCCTGAGAGGCTTTGTAGCCTAAAAAGGATATACCACTGAAAAAAAAAAAACTTTTTGCTGACTTTTCTCTTTCTTGTTCATTGATAATTTGACAGGTATTATCCTATTTAATTCAGTGATTAATTATTTCATAGGTTTGTGAGCTTACTACATTCTCCACAGCTCCCTTTAACTCTTTACCAAATGATAAAATTTTAGACTGGTCCAAACTGAAAGTAGACAATAAACTAAAGATGGTTCAAATGGCAGAATTTGAGGTTGATAGAGTAGGAAACATTGTAGGAAAGGAGAAAATGCTGATTATCAGCATTTTCTCCTTTCCCACAATGTTTTCAAAAGGCTTTTTTCATATGATCATTAAAACTTGGGATTGTCTGGTAAAGAGTTAAGACGGAATTTTCTCATCTTCAAAAGGGATTCATAAAAAGTCCAGCAAGAAGAACGGAGAAGCTCAAAATAAATGCAGAACTAACCAATTGAATCAGTAATATTTTTGTTAGAATTTAATTCGAGATTGGAAATTAATTAACCATAAAATAATTACCAGAGAGAAAATAATTGGAAGAGGGCGTGTGATGAGACTCCGAAAACAAAGTCTTTCATTAAAAAAAAAGTATCGAACACAAATCTTGCTATTTTCTGGAGATGCAATCAAAACTCAACTGTTTAGTTGTTAGACACTTTATGAAACAATCTAGTTCAACCCTTTACCACACAATCCCGACGTTTAACAAGAGCTTAAAGAGCGGCGCATATATGCCCAAAGAGGCTTGTTAGTGAAATTGCTTCAAATCTAGAACGCATGCAGATATTCAAAGTTTAAAAGTCATATGTACAATTACGTATCAGAGCTTATTCCAATTAAAACTGTAGGAGGTGTGTATCAGAGCTTATTCCAATGAAAACTGTAGGAGGTGTTGTGCTCACAAGAAATTGCTAGGAGATGGACATATACAACCCTTTGGGCATATAACAACCCTGAAAAAGGAGCTTTTTTAAAGCATTGTGAGAAAAGGAAAAATGCTAGTAACCAGTATTTTCTCTTTTTCCAAAACTCTTTTCTATCCATCTCAAAAAAATGTTCAAAATTTTAGTCACATTTAATTTGCTTTCAATTTGGACTAGTTATAAATTTTGTCGTTTTATAAAGAGTTGAATGACAGCAATAGAAGACAGTTTTTTAAAAACTTGGTGGGTACAGAAGAGAATAGAATCAGCATTTTCTCCCTTTCTCATTTCAAAGACAAAACCAGGCATTTAGACAGTATTTTTAATGTTCACTGGCTGCAAAATGCTTTCGTATGGATCAAGCTGTTTAGAAAATGGTTTAGCCAATCAGAAAAATGATTTAGCAAGTCAGAAATTGCATTACTCTGACATTTTGAACAATTCTTGAGTATTGGACCAAGACTGAAATCAAAATAACTAGGGGAGTATGGGCCCCGATTTACGAAGACCAACAAATAGTTTATATATTTTGAATTATGGACAAGTAACTTCGAATTGAAATGTTATCCTGTTATGATACCTCAAAGCAAGTGAGGTATGTGTCTGCATTTTCTCTGAGTGTTTACTCTTACTGCAAATCAGTTTCAAAAAGTCATCAATTACAGTCATGTAGGTGGATGTTTTAGCATGGAGATTTTTTTATCAGGATAAACAGCAGAAGACAAATGACAGAACTGTGACTGGTTCGTGTCAACCATAATTGCAGTGTATTCAAAAGGCAAGGATCAAATTTTGATTGACAGAGAACCAATCCAGGACCATTCAATGTTTTCCTGAGTGTGATGCAATAATTTGTTAATGCATCTTGCTTACATGAATCTTGCAGGTTTGTATGCCAAGTGCTCAAACTTTCCGGACAAAGAGAAAACTGAAAATGGAATGTTTTTTTCTTGCAAGAGGCCATTTTATTTTTCCCGCATGCTATTGTTTGCTATTTGCAAGTTTGTAGGCCGAGTGCTGAGATTTTCTGTACAAAAGGAAAATGCAATATATTGTTTTTCCCCCTGAAAAAAAGGCCATTTTGTCTATCATGCATGCTTACTGTTAGTTCATCTTGCCTACATGAATCTTGCAGGTTTGTATGCCAAGTGCTCAGACTTTCCAGACAAAGAGAAAACAGAAAATGGAATGTTTTTTCTTGCAAGAGGCCATTTTGTTTTTCCTGCATGCTATCGTGTGCTATTTGCAAGTTTGTAGGCCGAGTGCTGAGATTTTCTGTACAAAGGGAAAATACAATCTATTGTTTTTCCTCCTGAAAAAACAGGCCATTTTGTCTATTCTGCATGCTTACAGTTAATGATTGTACAGTTTGGCTCTGGAGAGCCTAACTGCCTGCACACACTATCATTGCCAAGAGAGGAAACTATCCAGATCTTAGCTGCAAGGTTAAACCATAAACTACAGCGTTCAATAGGTCCCACATGGAATATGATCCGAGGATCTGTCTTTTCCAGCGGATATCAACTTCCAATTATCAGAATGGGAGAAAATTTGATCAAAATTCTGTAATGTGTCCCTTCCAGCACAATTTCTTGCCTGGCTTCTCTCATCCTTATACTAGCATTCGCCCATCAAATATGTTATGTGTAATGCTGCAATATTCCCTAAGCAAGCAGCATTATAAACCATCAACCCTCAGAGTGCTGACACATCCTTAGGTTGCTTTGTGAGTAGTGTAGATCAAGATCAGAGTGAACAGAACATGTAGTCTGATCTTTCAACAATTGGACATTACTGTGAAGAGGCCAATCCATTACTGTATGGTTGGTCCAAGTTTAAACCATTACCACACAATCCCTACTTTTGACGCCCCTGAGAAAGAAGCCTTTTGAAAACACTGTGGGAAAAGGAGAAAATGCTGGTAACCAGCATTTTCTCCTTTTCCTACAATGTTTTCTACCCTTCACAAAACAAATTTCAAATTTTCAGTCACTTTCATTTTGTCGTCTGCAAATGCTTTTGATTTGGACAAACCTAAAATATTGTCGTTTGGTAATGAGTTAATCTTTATTTTGCTGAATAACTCTAATGAAATTTTCAATTGGATAGCAAAAACTTAAATATTACTATTTCAAAGTTATGTTTTGTTGAATTATATCTCATCCTTATCAGAAAGTGTGTGTACTCATTAGAATTATCTGGATGAGCACCCATCACACTGGGTTTCAAAGAGAAATAATGGATTTAACCCTTTCCCAGATGGCAAATTTTGGACCAGACCAAATTCAAAGCATTTTGCAGATGACAAATTAACAGTTGCTTAACTCTTTACCAAACGACAAAATCATACACTGGCCCAAATTGAAAGCATTTGCAGACGAAAAAATAAATGTGACTGAAAAATCAAAATTTGTGTTAGGAAGGGTAGAAAATATTGTGGGAAATGGAGAAAATGCTGGTCACCAGCATTTTCTCCTAGTGTATTCAAAAGCCTCTACACTCAGGGTCGTTAAAAGTCGGGATTGTGTGGTAATGGGTTAAAAGATGATTTTTCTGTATGATAGGGTAGAAAACATTGTGGGAAAGGGAGAAAATGCTGGTTACCAGTATTTTCTCCTTTTCCATAATGTTTTTACAAGTTTTTTTATCAAGGTCTGGTTAAAGGTTAAAAGTCTGGTTTATGTGGTATACACTGTTGTTTTATCCTGGGCCAGTATTCACCAACTATTCTCAAGAACATTCTTTGCCTTATTCTTCAAGATTTTCCAAAAGAGAAAGTAACAAAACTTCTGATTGGCTAAACCATATGGTTTAGCCAATCAGAAGTTCTGTTGCTTTCACACTGACAAAATTCTGAAGAATAACACTAAGAATGTCCTAAAGAATGGTTGTTGAATACAGACCCTGGAGAGCAAGACCAAGCCCAGTACACACTAAAACACTGCAGTTCTACTGATAGATTTTATTTTGATCACTTCACCGACTGATGGGAATAAATTTATCAAGAATATAAATATATTCTATCATATCTATTGGGATTTAACGTCATGTCTAAACATTTCCAGCTTTATTACTTATTCAACACAATGATTAATGATGGTAAAATAGTTCTTCTAGAAAATGAAGCCTAGGGACCAGTGTCCACACCTTTGACCACAGACATTGTAAGCCATGGCAAGGCGGAATGTTTTTTTCTTTTTCTTTGGAATTTTGTTACTACACTGTACTAACATAATTCCTGTAAGTCTTTGACCAATCTTTTTTTTTTTCAAATTAACTTCTAACCCCAAAAATCCTGAGTTTTAATGACCCTGAAAAAGAAGGCCTTATGAAAAAATTGTGAGAAATGCAGAAAATGCTGGTAATCAGCAATTTTTTTCACAATGTTTTCTACGATTCCAGAAATGAATATCAACTTTGGAGTAAAATTTAATTTCTTGTCCACAAAAGCTTTCAAATTGAACAAGTGTAAAATTATATCGTTTTGTAATAGGTTAACCCTTTCCCAAACGGCAAATTTTGGACCAGACCAAATTCAAAGCATTTTGCAGATGACAAATTAACAGTTGCTAAAAAGATGATTTTTCTACATGATAGGGTAGAAAACATTGTGGGAAAAGGAGAAAATGCTGGTTACGCACATGTGTTTCCTGGCTTTCTCACACCAGTACTAAGACAACTTTCTTTCCAAAGCCACCGACTACTTTTCTCATATGCTTCAGCAGAGGTGAGAGGCAAAAATACGCCCGAAAGAAAATTCGCCTCAACCGGGTATCGAACTCACAACCAGCAGGCCATGAGTCCGACATGCTCACCACTGAGCCACCCAGGCAGGCCTGTTTTCATATGAATTCATGTATAAAAAACCTTAAGTCATAATGATAATTTACTAAAATATTTCATTGCATGGTGATTAAAGCAATTTTCATCATTATTTCAGATCCATATATCGGGGTGGTCAGTGAACCTATCCATGCTTTGCTGGATTTTCTTTCACCAGTCAAACTCTTCAAAGTATTCTTTCTAATCCACTGCCTCTTTCCCACATCACATTCATTAAAATACTGGTCAGCAGTGAGCGACAAATATATTTCGAAAGCAGTCAACAAAAAGTCCTTTCCAGAAGCCACTGCATTAAAAAAAAAGAGAGATGGAATTTTTTCCTGTACGCCCATCAATCTGTTGCAGGGTTTGACAGCATTTGACACTGACCATGTTTGGGAACGCAATTACAATGACCAAATTGGCTTTAACAAATTATACACGTTTATTGCCGGCATTATTTGTTCTGTCAATCTGGCTGGCATGCGAGATATTAACCCTTATCCTGTTAACTCATTGTCACACAATCCCTACTTCTGACGCCCCTATGAGAGAAGCCTTAAGAAAACATTGTGGGAAAAGGAGAAAATGCTGGTAACCAGCATTTTCTCCTTTTACCACATTGTTTTCCACCCTTCACAAAACAAATTTCAAATTTTCAGTCAATTTTTGTTTGTTGTCTGCAAATGCTTTCGATTTGGATGAACCTAAAATTTTGTTGTTTGGTAATGAGTTAACCCATTACCGCACAATCCCTACTTTTGACGCCCCTGAGAAAAAAGCCTTCAGAAAACATTGTGGGAAAAGGAGAAAATGCTGGTAACCAGCATTTTCTCCTTTTCCCACAATGTTTTCTACCCTTCACAAAACAAATTTCAAATTTTCAGTCACTTTCATTTTGTCGCCTGCAAAGGCTTTCAATTTGGACCAGTCTAAAATATTGTCGTTTGGTAATGGGTTAAAATTGTGAAATTAAACTTTCAAACCAATGTATATTATATAGATCCAAATTTTGCTATTTTAAAGGTAATTTCTGTGTAAAGCTAAGTCTTTCTCGGACTGTAGATCAAAGATCAGATAGCACATTCTGTGCAGTCTGATCTTGATCTTCACAGTCTGCAAAAGGTCAGTGAATCATGCTTATGGATTAACCCTTGGAGTGCCAAATAAACCTACTATACATTTTTATCCTAGAATTACATCCCAAACAATTGTAATTTCTTGGTTGCTTTTTCTACAGTATTTCAGCAAAGCAGATGGTGTATACCAACAATCAGGCTGCGCATTCCTTTGCAGCCTGATCTTGATCTACACTGGCGATAAAGGCCACTAAAGTGTTGAAAAGCTCTACAAGGGTAATTCTTTACCAGATAACAAAATTTATAGACTTGCCCGAATTAAAAGCATCTGCAGTCAAAAACCCGAATGTGGCTCATATAATTGCAGTTTTCTTTCACAGGCACAAAACATCGTAGGAAAAGAATAAAATACTTATTACTTATATTTTCGTCTTTTCCTCAGGGTTGTTAAAACTTTGGACTGTGTGGTTAACCCTTTACCACACAGCAGAATTTTAGATCCATCCAAATCGAAAGTATTTGCAGACGATAATTTCACAGTGGCTCAAATGATCCAATTTCTTTTTGATAAGTACAAAACTTTGATGAAAAAGGAGAAAATGCTGGTTACCAGCATTTTCTCCTTTTCCCACAAAATTTTCAAAAGGCCTCTTCTTAATGACTGTTTCAGGATCGTTGAAAGTCGTCCATGTGTGGTAAAGGGCTAAGGAATATTTGCTACTCATAAGAATCTGTTGCCATTCCCCCACACAAGCCCTTTCTTTTACACCTAGTAACTATAACAGTGATAACAAACCAGGAGAAAGTACAGACCTAAATTCAGCTTGCCCAGTCTGATCTTGACCTATACAGCCTGCAAAGGCAAATAAAGTGATAGATAATGCTTAATGGGTCACTTTGTATATACCATATCGAGATCAATAGTCCCTGACTTTCATTAGTGACAGCCACATTTCATTTGCTTCTCATTTACTTTGTCCATTATTGGTTTATGTTGCATTTTACAGGCATGCAGATTTGCATGTTTGATCAAGTCTTTGATGATTTTTTTTTAAATTGTACTAGACAACAAAACTTCTGTCATAAATTGAAAGCATTGGCACACAATAAAATAAATGTGGCGCAAAAGTTGAATTTTGGTTTTGAAAAGGCAGAAAACATTGTGCAAAAAGGAGGAAATGCTCGTCCCAAAAGCTGTTGCTGCTTTCAAAAGCTTTATCAGGATTCTTTAAACTTGGCTATGTTCAGTCAAGGGTACCGCAAGACTAAGTTTAGGACCTTTCCAATTTGAAAGCATTAGCAGAAGACAAATTGAATGTAACTCAAATCAAATGATTTATTTTGAGAAATGGTGGATGACCATGGAAACCAGCATTTCTTTTTTTCTTCCTTTTCCCACTATGTTTCTAAAAGGTTTATTCCCTAATGAACATTATTCCCTAATGAACATGCAAGATTAGAACTTGGTTATGATCAAGTGCAAAGATAGGAGGAAGATCAAACTTACTGTTAGAGAGGTAAAGTCATCCTGAAAAGATCAAGAAAGCCTGATCAAATTGAACTCTTTACAAAACCACAAATGTTGGACTTGTCCAAATTGAAAGCATAATTACAGATGAAAAATTTACCACAGCTAAGACAACAATTTCTGTCTCTGATAAGGATGTTGGTTGTCTTGGGTTTAACGCCACTTTAACAGCTAAGGTCATATCATGGGGGTCGGTGACGCACATGTGTTTCCTGGCTTTCTCACACCGGTACTTACACTACTTTCTTTCCAAAGCCTCTGATAACGAAGAAAACAGTGTGGGAAAAGGAAAATGCTGGTAACCATTTCACTTGTTCCTCAGAGTAGTTGAACTCTGGATTGTGTGGTAAAGAGTTGTCATATTAGGTCATCTATCACCTTTTGGAAGTATGAATAATTTTATTCATAGTGAGAACGATACCATTGGAAACAAAAGATATTCTCCTTTTCAAACACTGTTTTCCAAAGCTCTCTTTTTTGGGATCATTAAAACCTTTTATGGTTTCTGAAGGGGCAATTGATTAAAAGTTGCAAGGGCCAATCAGGAAGACATTCAACTCAAGAATTTATGTGTCCTTGACTGTTAGAAAGAGAGCGAAAAAAAAAACCCGAACATATTCTTATGATTTAGATTATGGCAAAATATCGTAAATATGGGGAGAGAATAAAACCCTGCAATAGTTCAGCGAATTGATACAGAATCAAATTTGGATTGATTTTCTGTCTGCGTTACACCTTCTGCCGTAAATCCTAAAGTGAAAATGAGACTCCGATGAATTTATTATTTATGGATATGCTTTGACAAGCCCACACCATCGGAGACAAAAAAATATCCAATCAAATCGGAGCAGTACAGCCTCTGGGGCTCATTACTCCAGGCACTTTTTTGCAGTTTGTTTTGGTCTTTTTTGCTCATTGACAACCCATCAATTTTGGGTCCCTTTGGGAGAAAAAAATGTAATCTTATACACTTTTAGTGCCTTCAAAAACTTCTGTTGCCTTTCCAGCAGGGTGTGGGCAAAGATCAATGTACAAAACATTAAGTCTAATTTTCTATCTACTCTGACAGCTTTAGCAAGACACGCTGAATCGAGAGATACTAGTATAAACTGTAAGAACTTGTTTCTCAATTAATGTAAGATAAATATGTTTAACCCTTTACCACACAATCCCTACTTTTGACCCTTGGAAAAAAGCCTTTAGAAAACATTGGTGGAAAAGTAGAAAATGCTGGTAACCAGCATTTTCTCCTTTTCCCACAATGTTTTCTACCCTTTACAAAATAAATTTTAAATTTTCATTCACTTTAATTTTGTCGTCTTCAAATGCTTTCAGCTTGAACCAGTCTAAAATTTTGTCGTTTGGTAATGAGTTGAACTAAGGCATGCTGGACAAAGACAACTTTATATTTAGGCCTTATTTCTGTAATGAAAATATCAAGGAAAAAAGTGATTGGTGATCTATACATATTAAAATTATCTATCAAGTTTCAAGTGGCTTAACCCATTACCATAACCCATTACCACCAATCCCTACTTTTGACGCCCCTGAAAAAGCAAGCCTTTTGAAAACACTGTGGGAAAAGGAGAAAATGCTGGTAACCAGCATTTTCTCCTTTTCCCACAGTGTTTTCTACCCTTCCCAGAACAAATTTCTATTTTTGGTCACATTTATTTTGTCATCTGCAAATGCTTTTTATTTGGACAAGCCTAAAACATTGTCATTTGGTAATGGGTTAAGCAGACAGTGTAGTCAAAATCAGATTGACTATCATTATCTCTTTTTCCCACAACATTTAGTATCTTTGAACAAAAAATCCAATTCTGCAAGTACAGCAATGGTTTTGTTGTTTGGAATAGTCAATTAATGTGTGACTTTATATACATGAAACTAAAAGAAAAATGAATGCATATGACTTTACAATGTATCAATGGATAAAATAGGATAGCATTTTACAACTGTTTTATATATTTGTATCTAAAGTGACCAGTCTAATTAATTCAGTTAATAGGCAGCTAATTTGTTAAGTTTACTATACAACATGGGGTGGAACAGAACAGCAACACTGATTTCTCTATGGTTCCCCTTTTTCCTTGACAGCTTAAAAGCCACAGTATTGTGACACTATGAATACAACCGGGAACCAGTAAAGTGTGACATCAGCAATGATGACGGAAATCAGGTCACCACATTTATTGGTACCCCGAGACGTAACATCTGAATGATTTATTAGTTTCTCACACCAGTGCCTTCTACAGAATTCCATTTGGTTTCCTTTACTTCGATCCGGTACCCTGGAGAGCTTTTGGAGCTGAGTAACTGTCAACAGTTCTGTCACATGTTTCAGTTTATTTCCAACATAATCTATAACATAATTAAATATTAAAATCGCAATGATCCTAATATAATCAAGCTTGGTTGCTCAGAGGCTGTTCTTTTTATTTTCATTAGCAGTTTTTTTTTCCGACATTGTCAGACACATGGCACAAAATATGCATGTTCCTGGAAAAACAAGTTCTTACCCGCTGGCACTGACCATCAATAGAGTTGAATGAGAGGACATGTCAACCATTAACATTACCAATTATTTATATTACCAACTATTAATATTTTTATGTTCTTACTTGTTTCATGCTGTATTTTGTAGATTGCAGTTGTATAGATTATGATGGAAAATGGTTCAAAGTACATTTAATTTTCTTGGGGTTATCAAAGAAATTACTGTTGTGATGTTTCCAATTTTAAATCAAGCGTTTCTGATACATGTATAAATTTTATCCCTTACACCACACAGAATCCGACAAAATTTTAGACAAGTCAAAATTTAAATCACTTTCACACTTCTAAATAAATATAACTCAAACGCTAGTTACCATCATTTTCTTTTTCAACAATTTTTTCGAAGGCTTTTATCTCAGGTTCGTAAAAAACCATGGATTATTCGTTAAAGCAAAAGAAGTAAATGTCAAAAAGTTTTTGCAAGAGGCAGACAAGAGCAGGTCAATGACAATATCTCTAGTTTTCTCCAAAAACAGCTGAGCTAAAAATTAGTCTGCTTGAAGACAAAAAAAGTTGTTTGTAGGAATTTACGTGTCAAAACTAACATGGTAAAAGACACTTAGACTTGTACAGAAGGCTACCTAACACTAACAAGGCATTCAGAATATTTACTATAATTATCATGCTACGAAATAGTGCTTTTGCTACAGGCCTTGGTACAGGTTGAGATAAGACTGCACAAAACATACTGTCTGCCCCTGGTATTATCCCTGGTATTCTGTAAGGCAATACTAGTTATAAAGCATTGAATATCTTAGTCTCCCTTTCTCTTAAAATATCCATTCATTCTTTTTGACAAGACGCATCAAAATTAGAGTTGTTAACCCATTACCACTCAATCCCTACTTTTGAAGCCCCTGAGAAAGAAGCCTTTTGAAAACATTGTGGGAAAAGGAGAAAATGCTGGTAACCAGCATTTTCTCCTTTTCCCACAGTGTTTTCTACCCTTCCCAAACAAAATTTTAGTTTTTCAGTCATCATTATTTTGTCATCTGCAAATGCTTTCAATTTAGACCAGTCTATTATTTTCTCGCGTGGTAAGAGTTAAGCAGATAAAAATTTTAATATTGCTCACATCTTTGAAAGGGTGTATAATACTGTGGAAAGAGGAGATGGTGTTGTTTACCAACATTTTCAACAGTAATTCAGTATTTTCTCCATTTTCCAAAATGTGATCTACTTTGATTCTAATTTGATCACATGCTTTCCGGTAGGATATCGAGAAATAGCAGTGACAATATTATTCGATCTTACACTGGTACCACCTGTGAAAATATGGTTTTTCACGTTCTTGTTGCCTAGGTAAAATGCGCATGGCTCACAACCAGATGGGAAATATGACCTCATATACCTTACATTTCTCGCGCTTGACGTAATATTGTAATGCATTGCTATGTGGGAGGGGTTTGCCATGGGGAGTAACGGAAAAGAACTGTACTGGATTTTGATAAAGCTCCCCCCAGAAAGGGTTAAAAGCATGAAATAAATAGAATATTTGTTGTTTTTTTTTTCAGTGAAAGATCAAAATTTATTTCATCTCATGAACACCATCTATAATATTTTCACTCATGGCTGTGCCACTCCTGAAAATATTACCAATGGTGGTCACTCAATGAATAAAACAAATTTCGATCTTTCACAAAAAAACCCAAATATCCTCTATATATATTATCCAAGTTGTCATCTAAACCTTTCAAAATGGATCAGTTTACAATTTTGCTACCTAAGTCAAGAGCTAATTTATAGAGCAAAACTTGGGGCTAAACCACTAACCATGCTGACATTTGGACGAAAAATAGCATGCAATCCTAATTACAGTAACAACTTAACTCTTTACAACACAATTCCTACTTTTGACACCCCTGAGAAAGACGCCTTTAGAAAACAATGTGGAAAAAGGAAAAATGCTGGTAACCAGCATTTTCTCCTTTTCCCACAATGTTTTCTACCCTTCACAAAACAAATGTCAAATTTCCAGTCACTTTTATTTTGTCGTCTGCAAATGCTTTCGATTTGGACAAGCCTAAAATTTTGTCGTTTGGTAATGAGTTAACTCTTTACTAAACAATCCCTGTTTTAACGGCCCCTGGGAAGCTGCCTTTTTCAAAAGATAGAACAAAAAGGAGAAAATACTGGTAACAAGATTATATACTTCTCCCATAATGCTTTCTAACCTATCAAGTATCAAAGACGAATCCAATAAGCCACATGTATATTCTCATCTGCAAATGTTTTCAACATTGAAAGATCTAACATTTTGTCACATGGTATGGTTAAATTTACATGTGACTCTAAAAGCTTATGAAATAGATCAAGATCAGACTGCAGTCAAGCAGTCTGATCTTGGATCTACATCCTCTACTGCTAACTGATATTTAATTTTGACCAAACTCCTCCTTTCTTTGCAGAGGAAATCCACCATTAAACCTGCAACAGGAAAATATGTCAAAATTGTTTAGTTGGAGCCAAAGGTTTTTAACCCTTTACTCCATAGATAACCATTTCTATGCACTGCTTGTAGGAGCCTTTGGAAAACATTGTGGCAAAAGGTGAAATTGCTCGAGACAAACAATTTCACCTTTTGCCACAATGTTTTCAATGCTATCTAAAGGTGTCATATACACATAAGAAACAGCTTCATCCTTGCTGTTACCTACAGTCAATTAGAGATACTATAGAAATGCCTTATGAGGTAAAGGGTTAACTCTTTACCACACAGCCTAATTTTTTGTGACCCTGTGAACGAGAGCTTTTGATAAAACTGTAATACAGAGAAAAGGCTGGTAATCAGCATTTCCCCTTTTACTAACAATGATTTGTACATTTCAGCAAACGTCAATTTTCAAGTGACATTTACATTGTCATCTACAAATATTTTCCATTGTAAACAAGTCCAAAATTTTGTTGTTTAGTAAAGAGTTAACAAAATTGCATCAGGCCACTTTCAAACCATCTTCTCAGTCAAAATCACTTTAAAAATCAAAGTTTGTTGCAAGAAGACATTTGAGAATATTGTGGTAGTGGTAGCACTTGCCTGTGACAGTAAATTTCTTCCTACTTAAAAAGTATTATATTAGTTTTTCATGTTTTCAACAGAGGTCAGTGCTAAGAGACCGAAAAAAGCATAAATTATGACTGAAGTAATGCGTAAAATACTGAACTCTGGCATTTGTTGACAAATCCGTGATAGAAATACAAGAGGCTATGAATATTTTTTGTTCCAAAAGAAAAACAGCATGTAGACATGTATAATTATCTTTAACCCTTAACCACAATATTCCAAGTTTTACCAATCCCTTGGAAGGCCTTCAAAAACACTGTTGGAAAAAGAAGGAAATGCTAGTAACAAGCAGCTTCTACCTTTTCCATACTGATTTCAACTCTTTTGAACTTAAAAAAACTACCATATTTTAGACACATTATATAAATCATTTGCATTAAGCTTTAACCCTTTACCAGATGACAAATTTTAGCCTTATCCAAATTGAAAGCATTTGAAGATGACAATATTAGTGTAGCTCAAATGGTACAAATTTTCTTTGATAGAGTAGAAAACATTGTGGGAAATGGAGAAAATGCTGGTTACCAGCATCTTCTCCTTTTCCCACAATGTTTTCAAAAGGCTTCTTCCCCAGGGTCGTGAAAAGTCGGGATTGTGTGGTAATGGGTTAAAGTATTGGTAGGTTAAATTTTTCAACATGATAAAGAGTCGAGCAATTTCAATAAATACACATGCCTAAGAAAATCCCAACATTGTCAATTCAGGCAAGAACAAAGCCCTGTGGTCTGGTGCAGCATAGGGGCATGGATCTTGTGAATAATAAACACTTAGGTCAGGTAAAATAAGAAAGGACATTTCAAATGCCTTGCCCAAAAGAGAGTAAAACTATGGGAAAATTCCAATTAGAAAAAAAAAAACTGCTGAAAAAGGACAGAAAAGTACACAAAAAGATAACAATATGCAAGTCACAAAACAAGAGTACAAAGTTAATGTTGCTCTACTGTCTCTCAGATAAGTAAACCATATTTAAATTCACAATAACATTATCACATGTTCTGCTTGAAAAGGTTTTTTAACCCTTTCCCAAACAATCCCTGCTTTTTACGGATCTGGAATTGTAGCCTTTTGAAAACGTTGTGGGAAAAGGAGAAAATGATGGTAACCAGCATTTTCTCCTTTTCCCACAATGTTTTCTACCCTATCATAGACAGAAATCATATTTTCAGCAAGAGTTGAATTGTCGTCTGCAAATGCTTTCAATTTGGTCTAGTCCAAAATTTTGTCGTTTGGGAAAGGGTTAAACATATTTTCTCCAAAAGAAATATAACAGAAATAACGGAAATAACAGAAATAATTTTACAAACCCATACAAAATATAAGTTACAAGTCAAGAGAGCCATTTTGGCCCTATATTGCTCCACTACCTCAGTGGTAACTGGTATATAATTTGCATAGCCAGACTTTTTGATGTGTTGCATGTCATAGGTAATTAACTACATTCAATAGCTGCCAAATTTCTGAGACTGGCCACAATCATCCATTGAGAAAGAAGGAGATAGACTAAAGGATCCTTGATGTAAGTAAGTATGAATTCTGACAAAAAGGGGGTTTTGAAGGTACCTCCAAAAATATTTGCGCATGAAAAATGTTCTTACTTTGACAGAATGCCAAAACTTAGAAACCAAACAGAGAGTGCAAAATTTACTTCTTGTTTACTATCTGACACAAATGAGTATAACCTGAAATATACAAATAATCATGAAGACGTAGCATTTTCTACACAGGAACCTTATTTATTTCATGCTTTGGGGTAAGATATCGAGAAATAGCAGTGAAAATATTTTTCTATCTTACACTGGTACCACCATTGAAAATACAAATTTTCATGTTATTGTTGCTTAGGTTAATTGCGCGTGCCTCACAACCAGATGGGAAATATGATGTCATGTACTTTACATTTCTTGCGCTTGACGTAATACTGTAATGCGTTGCTATGCGGGAGGGGTACACAAAGGGAAATAACGGAAAAGACCTGTACTGGATTTTGATAAAGCTTCCCCCCCACCTCATGAACACCATCCGTAATATTTTCACTCATGGCTGTGCCACTCGTGAAAATCTTACCGATGGTGTTCACAAGATGTGAAATAAATTTCGATCTTTCACCAAAAAAAAACAAATATCCTCTCTATCACAAAACCTAATTTGGAGAATTCTAACCTGTGTTCAGGTGAAGAATGCTGCTGTTGAATATTTTTTCAACTTATTTTAGTCATGTTGCCATGAAAACCAGAGTTAAATGGAGTCAAGTTCTCTTCAAGATTTTTGTAAACAACCATGACAGGATCATAATATTATATATCATCTAGTCAAAGTGAGTCCAGTAGTTTCAGGAATCTTTGAAGCAAGATCGCACATAAATTCACATGTTATACACAAGAACATGACATAAGATCAACGGCCTTTGACCTGTGGGGCTAAACATAATAATTAGTTATCAAATTTGGCTAAAAAGTACTCAACTTTTCTACAAAATATATGTATACACTATAGGCAATCAAAAGGAAAAAATATCCCTGATGATATTTTCTATGCTTCAACCTAAAGATACTAGCTTCTTGCTTTCATTTAAGCAATCTCTGTGATGAATGAAAAAAAAAAGTTTCAGCAATCATTGCAATCCCCCACTCTCTTTCCCTTCACACATTATATGAAAATGTACTCATTGGTCATACATTTTCTTCCAAGTGTGACCCATGAAAAGGCCAAATTCTACCTGAGCAGTAATATAAAATAAAGCTGTATAATTTGGTATCATCTACAAAGCAGATAACTGTAAAGAAAAATGCAGTGATAGGTAATTTTTGAAAGTTTTACACCAGTTATCTGGAAAGACCTTTGGAAAATGAATTTTCAAAACCTGTATAATATGAAAAACTTGCATGAATCAGGAAACACAGACGTAACTAGGAAAAAGTTAATTATACGCACGCCAAAGTTGGCCATTTTTTTAGGCAGGTGACGAAAGCAATTGGGAATCAGCCGAATTGAATAGGAGCCGTAAAAATCAAGATACTTCTGATCTTGGCTGTTTTAGAAAACTTCCAAACTGAAAAAATATGCGAAAAGAAGCAACCTACAACCTACTTTCTATTTTTTTTACACGGTGTGCGTAATAGAAGTTACGCCTGTGGGAAAAAGACTGATTAGATAGGCATGTGGTATATGTAAGGTGTTAGTATTCATACTGTCCACTTCTAGAGTAAGTTTAGTTCAAACTGACTGAATAAACACAGCTTTGATAGCAGGCAAAGACAATTAACAAAAAGAAAAAAATTTCAAGCAAAAACAGAAAATTCACACTTTCATAAAATGATGAAAATGTCTTGGTTTCTGACAATACAGACAAAATCCTATTTTGGCAAAAAACTTATTTTATCACAACAGATTCCATCATAAGAATGCTGCCCCTTATGTGATGCTAAAATTTTGTCATTGTGAATTCAAGTTAAATACCTAAATCTTTATGTTGACACTTATAATAATGCTTTCTAGGACTTAAAGTTATAAGATATTCAATCTCAACTGTAATGGCCGTTTTGGTCTGCTATAATCCCTCAAAATGTATGAACTAGTTGGACAGACTCCACAAGCTTGGCAAACAGGATTGCTTGGAATCAATTAACATGCCAACATGTCATTTGGTATACTTATACCTTGTTTATGAGTATATATACCTTGTTTATGCACAGGTTTTTCTAATGTAAGTTTTTGCCAGTTCAGCCTCTCAAATTGCTCTAATACACTTACTAAGTACAGTGGAGCTCCGTTATAACGCTGTCGGTGGGAGCCATGGTTGTCAACAGCGTTATATCCGGGGTTACGTTTATAACGCTGATTCCCCCCCCTCCCCCAAACACACACACACACTATCCGCAGCCCATCCGCAAATCATTGCCAGACTACAGAACTATGGCTTATTAATTACAGTTTATCGCAAATTTATTCTGACAAAAATGAAATAGCAATGTTCCAAATACTAAAACTAAGACATGCCTATTTACGTTTAAACATTATTTATAGGACATTGAACAATTTAGATTCTTTTCTACGTAACGCCTGAACTATTCCCAGTTAGTTTCTGACATCAAATAACGTTACAACTACGTAAAAGAGCTTATTTTACCTTTAGGACCGTTTCTTTTAGAATTATTCAGCCGCTGTTTTGCTAAATTACTGCAAGATTCATTCCAAAATTAAGTTAAATTAAACGGTATCGTTTTGGATTGCAGACAGTGCCGCCGCCATTTTTTTTTTAATCATGCTGACGATTGCAAAACGAACCCTAATCGGCAATGACGAAAGAAATCTCTTTCATAATCAAACGAGATAAGACTCCCGAACATGTTGAAAGTCACGGGGGAATTTAACCTACTATCCGTAAAGAAATCACATCAGTTGTTTATCCACACAATGTTTGTAGTAAAGTTTGCATTAGTGGTACATGTATGACGTAACGCATCAATAATGCAAAGCGAAAGGGTTGTAAGTGCAAGTGTTTGTCGTACACACTTAAACTCTTTCGCCTGAAAAATTTACACCTGGCTATGGGCTGACCTCCATTCAAAACTATGCAATCACGCAATAAGCCAGTATCTCTGTTGCTTTATATTTACTGATACAACCCTTCTGCGTATCGTAATGATAATTGCAAGAGTACCCCAGTCGTGTCACGTGCACGTTGTGTAGTCGGTAGAAAGAGAGTCATTTGGCTATTTTCTGATATCGCCGTTACGATCTACATGCAGACAGACATATTGACGTAAAGTTTGTATAATGCAAGATTGTTTGCAAAGACAATCATGGGACGAGGGCCTTTTGTTACCTACTGTGCGTGTATTTGTCAAAGTAATTGTGCAAAGTCATAGGTGATAAATGTAATCAACAAGGTAAAGGTGTGAAAAATTGTCACGTTATGTGTACGGTATCGATTTTTTTTTTTTTACCGAATGGTCTTTTTTTACATCGAAGATTCTTGTGAGAGCAACTGTAGATTCGGATCAGACTCGAAAATGGTCAACCCCCGAAATTTTGGGAGCCAAAGGACACCCACGTTATAACGGAATCAGCGCTATAGCGCACTTCGTTGTAACGGGGTTCCACTGTACTGGTTGGAGAGCAATGGTAAGCAAAGGTAAGCAATTGTTTTATTGACTTTGTTTATTGCATCAGTTTGTCATAGGAAGTATACTTGCCCAGGATTAACAAACTGTTTCACAAGAATATCAACAACACTGATGGATGGTTCCTGATTTGCAACTAAATCATGGACACACCGATAGACTGACTGATCAACAATCGTACATGTTCTGCCGAAGTTCTTTCAAGGCCCATAATGAGTTGATTTTCATCTTCATTTCTTGCAAAAAGACTCGCCTAGTGGTCGTCATCAAAAAGCACTCGAGATGTTGAAGTAAGGGAATGTTGTATGCCAAAATCCTCATTCTGTGGTTGCATGCCTTCTTTTCATGTTCATATCCAACTGGCCACTTACAGGCCCTTAACTATTTTGATGCAGCTATACAGAAAGCAAGGGAGCATTCAAGTTTTTGCTTTTTTTTACAAGTCGAAATACCGATCGTTTGCATTCCACTGTTCCAGCTGGCTGTGATGTTTATCTGGTGTTTCACACCGCATTCAGCATTATTTCTTTTCTACTGTGGCGACCAAGTGGACAAATCCATGCCTTCCAAGAGTTTTTTTCAAACAATAATCAGCCCTGCAGTTTTTCCAATGCACTGGTTGCTTGATTCAAATTGTATCTGACTACTGACATCAGGTAAGGATGCTGGGGAGGAGGTGGGGGCGTTCAGCACTTCTTTTGGAATGTCTGAGGCTTCAGTCTGTGTCTTACATTCAGTGCCATTATCACAGGTATATTTTAGTCTCTTGCGCTTTTAGTATATTGCAGCCATTGGTTGTTTACAACATTTTTAACATTCAGACCGTTGACTTGAACCTTGCTAAACAACAAAGAGGATTAATGTACTTTGAAATACAACGAAAATGTTGCCATTTCAGGGTTATCTGGGCCAGAGTATGTCAGCAGAGTAGGAAATGGTATGGATCTAAGATCAAATTGCAAGTTCTATGCAGTCTGAATTCAGTCTCCTTAATCCCACGATGGAGCAATCCAAGCCAGTCCTGAGCTCTTTAAAGTTTAATCCATGAACTGTTTCAGTTTTCTTTAAAGTTCAAGCCAAAAGACCGAAATGAAGTTCTCAACAGAATTGACAAGGTATAAAACGGAAAACAAAAACGAATTGAAAAGGGAAAAAATGCCCCAAAATATCCAAAAAAAATCTTTATGGAAATGAAAAAAAAAAGTCACTCCATTGAAGAAGAAAAATTTACCCTGCATGCAATATAAATACAAATCAACAAATCTAGACATTTTCTATATGTAGTGAATCCTATCTAAGAGAACTGAATTCTTTTTGCCTTTTTACATAAAAAAAAACTTAAAATAGTTTCCTTACATGAAAATCAGAATCATTGCGTATGTGTAATTTATTTAACCCCTTCCCAAACAACAAATTTTGGACTCTCCCTAACTGAAAGAGCTTGCAGATGACAATTTTAGATTTGGAGAAAATGGCAGAAAGTTCTCAAAAAGGGTAGAAAACACTGTGGGAAAAGGAGAAATTGCTCATTACGAGCAATTTCTCTTTTTCCTTCAGTGTTTTCAAAAGACTTGTACTGCAGACACGTAAAAACAAGGGCTTGTTTGGGAAAGGGTTAAAATGTCACTCTCACAATTATAAACATGTATATACATTTTGCATAATTATAATGCCATACAACCTTAACCAATTACCACACAATCCCTACTTTTGACGCCCCTGAGAAAGAAGCCTTTTGAAAACAATGTAGGAAAAGGAGAAAATGCTGGTAACCAGCATTTTCTCCTTTTTCCACAATGTTTTCTACCCTTCACAGAACAAATTGCAAATTTTCAGTTACTTTTATTTTGTCGTCTGCAAATACTTTCAATTTGTGGACAAGCCAAAAATTTTGTTGTTTGGTAAAGAATTAAACCCATAATTATCCTGCTCATTGCAGCTGGTACATTTACAGGGTGTCCAGATTAAATTCAGCCTTATACATGACTTTATGTTTGAAACACTTAATCCATGTTGGTAAGCCATTTTGAGATGCCAATGTTTCCAAAGGCATCTACTGTAGATGTCATAGAGGTAATATGACAAAATAATGGTTGGCTCATTTCATAAATCCAAACATTCAAGCAAGATTTTCAGGTTAACCCTTTACTCCACAGATACTCATTTCTACGTATTGCTTGTAGTAGTTTTTGGAAAACATTGTGACAAAAGGTGAAATTGCTCGTCACGAGCAATTATTGCCTTTTGCCACAATGTTTTCAATGCTATCAAAAGATGTCATATACACATAAGAAACGGCTTAATCCTTGCTGTTATTTAGGGTCAATTGAAGGTACCATAGAAATGCCTTATGGGGTAAAGGGTTAACTCTTTACCACACAATCCCAACTTTTAAAGACCCTAAGAAAGAAGCCTTTTGAAAACATTGTGGGAAAATGAGAAAATGCTGGTAAACAGCCCATCCCCCCCCCCCCTCCCCCATTCTCCAAGAAGCCTTCGGATTGCATTATATAGACAAAAAAAGATGCATTTATTTATTGGCTAACTAAAATGGGTTAGAACTACCTATTTAACATACAGTTCATACAATAGAGTCATGCTCTATAAAAAGGTGTCTTAATGCATCTATATAAATAAAAAAGTATTGACCTTGATGGACAATTTTAGCTCTTGATTAATTTTTGCATGACAAAGGATCACTTTACCACATGACACAGCCGCTTTCTGGGATGACATGGATCTACAGTAATTGATGACATGCTGGGTGTATTATAAAGATGCATTTAACTCCTTACCACACGACAAAATTTTAGACTGGTCCAAATTGAAAGCATTTGCACACAACAAAATAAAGGCGACTGAAAAATTGAAATTTGATCTGAGATGGGTAGAAAACACTGTGGGAAAAGGAGAAAATGCTGGTTACCAGCATTTTCTCCTTTTCCCACAGTGTTTTCAAAAGGCTTCTTTCTCAGGGGCGTCAAAAGTAGGAATTGTGTGGTAATGGGTTAACTCCCTTCTTTTCCCAGAGCGCTGCTCCAGTGTTAAAATAACTACAACAACTGTTTCAAACAAACTGCATTTTATACAAATTAGGCTTCAAGAAAAGATTCATAGGGAAAAAAAACATGTAAGAAAGGAAAAATCAAGAAAAAAAGAACAAGGAATAAGATCCAACTGGAAAACTTGGTTCTACCAAATGCAAATATATATATATATCTATAAACTGACATTATAATAATAAAAAGGCAAGGCTAGTTTTAAAGAGAGAGAGAAAAAAAAAAACAAGAAAAAGGCGAGAAAATTGTACCCTGTCGGAAGGTCTGGAGAACTTAACGATTTAGACACAACAAAGCTTCATGTCACACTGCCAATTTTTACCTGTAGACAAAAAGTGAAAAGATTATTTTCCAAGTTTTCAATGTCTAAATTTCAGCTACTAAGTCATGAAGGACATTTCTCCGACACAGTTTGAACAATATATATTTCATTTTAGTTCATTAATCCTTTACCACACAATCCCCACTTTTAACAACCCAAAAGGAGAAGCCTTTTGAAAACGTGGGGAAAGGAGAAAATGCTGGTAACCAACATTTTTTACTTTTCCCACAATATTTTCTACCCTTCACAAAACAAATTTCAAATATTCAGTCCCTTTTGTTTTGTCATTTGGTAAGATGTCCCTTTCCGCAACCATTCGTGTCGATTAAAACCCATTACCACACAATCCCTACTTTTGACGCCCCTGAAAAAGAAGCCTTTGGAAAACATTGTGGGAAAAGGAGAAAATGCTGGTAACCAGCATTTTCTCCTTTTCCCACAATGCTTTCTACCCTTCACAAGAGAAATTTCAATTTTTCAGTCACTTTTATTTTGTCGTCTGCACATGCTTTCAATTTGGACAAACGTAAAATTTTGTTGTTTGGTAAAGATTTAAAGATTATGATCAGCATACTGTGTAAAAGAAATACTATCTTTTATTAACCCTTATACTGTTAACTCATTACCAAACGACAAAATTTTAGACTTGTCCAAATCGAAAGCATTTGCAGACAACAAAATAAAAGTGACTTAAAATTTGAAATTTGTTTTGTGAAGGGTAGAAAACATTGTGGGAAAAGGAGAAAATGCTGGTTACCAGCATTTTCTCCTTTTCCCACAGTGTTTTCTAAAGGATTCTTTCTCTGGGTCATCAAAAGTAGGGATTGTGTGGTAAAGGGTTAAATAAAGCAGAAGATATTTCCAGCAAACAATGACAACCAAACCACTTCTTTTTTCAAATTTCGATTTCCTGGAAAAATCTTCCTGTTGGTCCAGTGTGGATCAAAAAGTCAGGCAGCACATTCCGTGCAACCTTAACCCTTATCCTGTTAAAAAACTAGAATAAAATTTTAAATGCAACAGTAAAAATACAAATATTGCCATTCTGTGGAGTCTGATCTTGATCTACAGTGTCCGCAAAAGGTCAGTGAGTCGAGCTTAGCAGCCTAAGGGTCAAATTCTTTTATACTGTACAAACAAACACATGGAGTTCTGCTTATCAGCCTCCATGTTAAGCCTCAGGATTGTCAATATTTTCAAGCAATACAAAAGACCAAGATAGACCCAACTTGTCTCAGCCAGAACGTACCATACAGAATTGAGCCAATGTCAATCCAAGATATGGGCCAATGTTTATCCTCTATTTTCAATAGCATTCTTAGCCTTGTCCTGAAGCACTTACAGTTACATAATTTCTGATTAACCCATTACCACACAATCCCTACTTTTGACGCCCCTAAGACAGAAGCCTTTGGAAAACATTGTGGGAAAAGGAGAAAATGCTGGTAACCAGCATTTTCTCCTTTTCCCACAATGTTTTCTACCCTTCATTAAACAAATATCAAATTTTAGGTCACTTTTATTTTGTTGTCTGCAAATGCTTTCAAATACTGGCGTTTGGTAATGAGTTTAAACAACTAAAAAAGATGTTTCTTTCTAAAAAAATGATGATACCAAGAAAGCAATTGAGAATGGTCAGGGGATAAATGCAAAGACCTCTCTCATTCTGTAAAATAGTTTCTTGTACCAAACTTGCTAACACAGACATTCTGTCATATCAGTAATTTCCCTGTAGAACTGTCGGAAATCTCCAGGAGCACTATATGTGGCTGCAAACTGTCAGCTGCACTTGGAACCACTTGGAATTTTGTTCCCTATTCCACACAATGTTTCTACTAAAGACAAATTCCATCTTCCTAGCCAGATTTATTTTCTCATCTGAAATATTCTTAATAACAGCAAGTTTATTTTATCTAATAAAGAATTCAAAGGAAGGTCCAAAAGCGGAGTCACTTGATTAATAGCTTGTATTTTGTACCATTCATAAATGGCACATTGTGTGTGTGTGAAGGGGTGGTGGGTGGGGAGTTTGTAATGGGTACATCAAAATCGGAATCGGTCAATGTACTCCAGAACAAATTCTACAATGTGCAGGAATATCTAATCATAGATGTATATTATCAGGATTGAAGTTGTTATTGAAAGTGCAAAATTTTGTTGTTCTCTACATAAATGTCTAAACTTTTGGAGTATTTTTCTTACAAAAATGTCCAAGATTATCTTTCCTACTAGGTTTCTGAACCCCAAGAGTATATTCCCAACTAACATTTCTAAACCCTACGAGTATCTCTCCTACTAAAATGTGGAAACTCTCACTGCATCTTTCCTGATTAGATGTCCAAGCTAAAACAGTATCTTTCCAACAAAAAATTCCCAATCTCACAGAGTATCCTTCTTACTACAGCATCAAAATTCAAACAATATCTTTCCTAATAAAATACCTGAACTCTAATAGTAAATTTCCTTTAGAAATTCTTTCCTACAAAAAATTCCAAACCCTCAGAGTATGTTTCCTTTTACTGGAATGTCCGAACCCAAGAGTATCTTTCCTACTAAATTTCTGAACCCCAAGAGTACCGTTCCAACTAAAATGTATAAACCCTTATAAGTATCTTTCCTACTATTTCCTGAACCCCAAGAGTATGGACAGACACATGGACAGACAGGCTGATTCCTGTATACACCCGAAAACATTTGTTTGGGGTATAAAAAAAAAGGTGTAACAGACAATCCGTGTGTTGATTGAGACTGTCTCGGAGACACTCGCACACAGAAATATCCTATAGTTGACAAAGTGATTTAGACTGGGCTACTGACTTGTGAATTTCTTTCCCCCCCCCTTTTCCAGACTGTGTCACAGACAATTCTCTCTGTGCCAGCTGAGACTGACATCTAATATATGTTTCACAATACTTTGTGCCATCCTTTGGACCTGAAGTCCAACATCCTATACCAGACAACAGCATGATCAAATTGATGCTTCATTTTCTTAGCCTACGATGTTGGTGTATCCCATTTCAAACAAACCAGGTTTTAACATCCTCTTGGAATAAAAATGCCGGTTAACCCCATGCCACATAATCCCGACTTTTAACACCACTGTGAAAGAAGCCTTTTGAAAACATTGTGGGAAAAGGAGAAAATGCTGGTAACCAATGTTTTCTTTCCTTCCTAAAAAATTTTTTAATCCTTTAGTCAAATTCATTTTGTCATCTGTGAACGCTTTCAATTTTGACCAGTCTAAAATTTTGTCCTTTGGTAAAGGCGTTAACAGCACTTTATCCTTTCTCCACAAAGCTAACAATGCTTTCAAAGGCAGCTCCAATCATTTCAGTGACTCTCATTAATTTTGTTGTCTATGAATGTTTTAATATTGGATAGGTCAACAATTTTGTCATCCAGTAAAGAGTTATCTTTTACCACATAATCCTATCATCCTAACTACCCTGAAGGACGATACTTTTCAAGACAATGTGGAGGAGAAAATGAGCCAAATGGAAAACTTGCTCACATTTATTAATTCTTCAGAAATCATCCAATCTTTCCCATTATGATCTACTATAGCTGTATCAAAACCAATTATTACGCTGTAAAGAAATTTCTCGTGATCTGATTGTTTAACACGCCAGTAACATATACAAGCACCCTGGCAAAAATCAAGTAGAGTCGGTTTCCCTTTTGAGGGCCCCGTAAACATCACTACATAGCGTCTATCAATCACCAGACTGCACGTTTATGCACCAAACTGCACGTTTTAGTGATGTCATTTTCCAGTGACGTCAGTTTTCATTTAATTGGGGCACTCAGAAGGGAATTTCTATTTCATCAGCAAACTCGATTTGTGAGATTGTAAAAAGAGAAAAATTTCGCTTAACATGCTTTGAAAGGGTAAAACTTTGCGGTATAATAAATTTGTTGTACAGTCAGGTGGCAGGGGACTTGGAAACTTGTTCACAGCAGTGTCGAATCATGTTGCCATCTTGCCTTTGGCTTGGGACGACATGATTCCCCACATTCGTAAACAAGTTTCCAAGTCCCCTGCCGCCTGACCATACAACTAATTGAGTCATATCAGAGAAGGGTAAGAAATGTGAAGCAAAGTCAACCCATTTAGTTATTACACGAAATTATATGTAGTTATTGTCTTTCCAGACCATTTGAAAGCAAATGGCTAATTCTCCAGCTTGTATCAGAAGTAAAGGTCAGATTAAATTAGAGGAAATATACACCAGAGCGCTCCAAAACAGCATCATGAAGACAGAATACAGAAGTGAATATTTAGCAGGACTCAAAATCACCAATGGTCCTAATGACAAGCCCAATTCTGCAGAGGGAAAGTATTACAATTTATGATTGGCTAAATCTAGAATTTTTGTTTCATTCAAACATAAAATATTTTTCAGAATTGCTAAAGAAGGCCCTTTAACCCTTTACCATACAATCTTGTGTAAAAATGCTATAGCAAAAATTGCTTGAGAAGGGAAATTTATGCTGGTTGCCGACATTTTCTCCTTCTCTAATAATGTTTTCAATTCTTTTAAAGACAAAATCCACTTTTAGAGTCACAGCTAATAATTGTCTGCTAATACTTTGAACTTAGACTCTCCTACCGAATTTTGTTTGTGTGATGCAATCGCACCACAAGTGGACATTGAGAAAATGCTGGTCAGTGCTACTGGAAAATAGGTGTAGGACATAAGCCCACAAGAATGAAAGCCCACTAGCACAAAAGCCCACAAGGACAAAAGCCCACTGGGACAAAAACCCATTAGGACAAAAGCCCACTTTTAGTTATAATCATTTATTTAATGAAAAAAATTCGTATATATGATGTGACTTGTCCTTAGAAGACTAGAAAACATTATGTGAAAAGCAGAAAATGCTTTCTTACAAAAATGATGAAAAAGAAAAAGATTTTGTAACACTCTTTCATAAACAGTGGGCCTTTGTCCTCCCTGCAAAAATTAACAGTGGGCTTTTGTCCAGTTGCTTTTGTCCCAGTGGGCTTTTGTCCGTTCCCCAGGAAAATGTTGGTCACCAGCAATCTTTCTTTTTCCCATGGTGCTTTCATCCTTTCAAAGCTAACCCCATCATGTAAGCCACCTATGAAATGAACTTGATGTCTGCAAATACTTTCAAAATGGATGAGTCTAAAATTTGTCCTCCAGTTAGAGTGGAAAAGTTTGACACTTTCCCATACAATCCTGACCCTAATAGAGAAAACGCTGGTAACCAGCGTTTTCTCCTTTTCCCACACTGTTTCCTACCCTTCCCTAAATAATTTCAATTTTTAAGTCACATTTACTTTGTTGTCTGCAAGTGCTTTGAATTTGGACTGGACTAAAATTTTGTTGTTTAAAGGCAAACATTATTATATCCCTTGAGGCCAACATCTACTGGCAGATGTAGCTTACAAATAGTTCACATTGTAATATTCAGACAGCCAAAATCAATTGCTCTATGCCTATTCTGGAGTTCCTTCACATGAAAGCTGTTGGTATGTTCCTGTATCACTTTAACTCTTAATCACGCAATTCCCACTTTTGAAGACCCTGTGAAAGAAGCCTTTGGAAAACATTGTGGGAAGAGGAGAAAATGCAGGTAACCAGCATTTTCTACTTTTCCCTCAAAGTTTTATAGATCTACCCTTCACAAAACAAATTTCAAATTTTCAGTCACGTCTATTTTGTCGTCTGCAAAATTTAATGCTTTCGATTTGGACAAGTCTAAAATATTGTTGTTTGGTAATGAGTTAACTCATTACCAGTGAGTTAACTCATTACCAGTAAAAATTTCATATTCCTCCACACTGAGACCTTTTCCTAACTCGTAAATTTTACTATCACTGAAACGTTTTCCAAACGACAGTTTTAGACTTGTCTATTTTGAAAACATTTGCAGACAGTAAATAAAATGGCAAAGTTCATCCTTGATACAGTAGAAAACATTGTTGGAAAAGGAGAAAATGCTGGTTACCAGCATTTTCATCTTTTCCTATAATGTTTTCAAAGGCTTTCTTTCTCAGGATCATTAAAAGCAGGGACAGAGTGGTTGGTTAAGAGTTAAAAGTAGAACAAAACATCAATCAGTCAATCAGTTCTTTTCTCTCTTTTTCAAAAGCTATTTACTGAACAAGAGGACCATGATGGTCCTATATCGCTCACCTGAGTATATTTGTAACTTATATAGTTTATCAAGGGCAGGCTATTAATTCTTTTCAAATAAGGCATACCCTGGGGTTTGTCACAAAAATATGTTTACAAATTTTCTTCTTTGTCTTAGGCCAGTGGAGCTAAAAGCTGCTGCTTATCATCAATTTTTCTCTTCACAGTGTCTTGTTCCCTTTTTGACTTGTAGTTTAGCCATTACCAGACGACAAAATTTTAGACCGTTCCAAATTGAAACAAAATGCAGACGACATTTTAAAATGTATCTAAAATGAAAAATAAGTGATCTATATGGTAGAAAAGATTGTGAAAAAGGAGAAATTGCTTGTTACAAACAATTTCTCCTTTTTAGATGGAATTGATTTTAAAAGATTTCCTTCTATGATTCTATGTGAAATAGTGTGCACCAGGGCACAGAGCCAAAATATGACCCCAAGGGGATAATTTAAATTACTTTTATAAAGGGTCACTAGATGATGCTACATGCAAAATATGAATGCTCTAGCCTTTATGGTTTGTCACAAGTAGATTTTTAAAAGATTTCCTTCTTTGTTTCTACGTAAAATAGGGTGCGCCCGGGCAGAGCCCAAATATGACCGCAGAGGGATAATTCTAGCAATTTTAGCAGAAGATTATCAGATTTTGCTACATAGCAAATATGAATGCTCTAGCCATTACAGTTTGTCTGAAAAGGATTTATTAAAAGTTTCCTTCTTTGTTTCTATGTAAAATAGGGTGTCCCTGGGCAAAGCCCAAATATGACCCAAGGGGAATAATTTTAACAATTTTGGTAAGGGGTCACCCAATGATGCTTCAAACAAAATACGAATGCTCTCCGCCTCATGGTTTGTCACAAGAAGATTTCTAAAGATTGTAAAATAGGGTGCGCCCGGGCAGAGCCCAAATATGACCGCAGAAGGATAATTTCAACAATTTTGGTAGAAGATCATCAGTTAATGCTACACACTAAATAGGAATGTTCTAGCCATTATGATTTGTCACCAGAAGAAGTTATAAAGATTTCCTTCTAAATTTCTATGTAAAATAGAGTGCGCCCGGGCAAAGCCCAAATATGACCCCATGGGAATGATTTTAACAATTTTGGCAAGGGGTCACCCAATGATGTTTCAAACAAAATATGAATGCTCCCAACCTTATGTTTTGTCACAAGAAGATTTTTAAAGATTTTAAAATAGGGTGCGCCCAGGCAGAGCCCAAATATGACAGCAGAGGAATAATTTTAACAATTTTGGTAGAGGATCATCAGATAATGCTACATACCAAATATGAATACTCTAGCCATTATGGTTTGTCAGAAGAAGATTTTTTAAAGCTTTCCTTCTTTGTTTCTATGTAAAATAGCGTGCGCCCGGGCAAAGCCCAAATATGACCCCAGGGGAATAATTTTAACAATTTTGGTAAAGGGTCACCCAATGATGCTTCATACAAAATATGAATGTTCCCGGCCTTATGGTTTGTCACAAGAAGATTTTTAAAGATTTTTTCCATTTTCAGCCATTTTGTTGCCATGGCAACCAGAGTTTTTGTTGGAATTAAATTCTTTTAACAATTTTTGTAGAGCTTCACCCAAGGAACATTCCTGCCAAGTTTTATCAAGATTGGCCTTCTGGTTTTGGAGGAGAAGATTTTTAAAGAAATTGTTAACGGACGGACAGATGGACGGACGGACGGACGGACGGACGGACGCCGGACGATGACCGGTCACAATAGCTCCCCCTGAGCACGTTGTGCTCAGGTGAGCTAAAAAAGCCCAAGCAGGATAGACTAGTGTTATAACAGGATAAATGACTTTCCCAAGCTGACCAAGATATCACAGAAACACCCAGAACAATGAGCAGATATTCCCTTGACAGTTGGAAATATACTATGCTAATAATTATGTCCATTATTTGACTTCATTAACTTGATTGAGGAGAAGTGTACCAACCATTCTAATTTCTACCATGGTTACAAGCAGGTTCTATGAAAACCTGATCACAATCTATCTCCATTGACTTAGTTCAACTGAAGCCCAGCTGAATAACACTTTCAACAGCTATTTAACCCATTACCACACAATCCCTACTTTTGAAGGCCCCGAGAAAGAAGCCTTTTGAAAACATTGTTGGAAAAGGAGAAAATGCTGGTAACCAGCATTTTCTCCTTTTCCCACGATGTTTTCTTCCATTCCTAACTCATTACCAGATGACAATATCTTAGGCTTGTCCAAATCGAAAGCATTTGCCGACAACAAAATAAACGTGACTGAAAATTTGAAATTTGTTTTGTGAATGTAGCAAACATTGTAAGAAATGGAGAAAGTACTGGTTACCAGAATTTTTTCTTTTTCCCACATTGTTTTCTAAAAGCTTCTTTCTCAGAGTCGTCAAAAGTAAGGATTGTGTGGTAATGGGTTAAAACAAATTTCAATCTTTTAGTCGCTTTTATTTTGTTGTCTGCAAATGGTTTCGATTTGGACAAACCTAAAATTTTGTCGTTTGGTAATGAGTTAACTCTTTACCACACAATCGCAGCTTTCAATAACCCTGAGAAAGAAACCTGTCGAAAACATAATGGGAATTTAAGAGAAGAAAATGCTGGTTACCAGCATGTTCTTCTTTTCCCACAATATTTTCTACCCTATCAAAGTCAGAAATCATCATATTTCCAAGATTTAATTTGTTGTCTGCACATGCTTTGATTTTGGTCCAGCCCAAAAATATTTGGTAAAGAGTTAAATCTGGTTCTTTTCTCTCATCATATACTCAGTAGTACCTCTGAACTACTCTGGTTTAGTTAACTTGTCCAAATTGACAGCATTTGCAGACAATGAATTAATTGTAAATCAAATAATGAGGTTTATTTCTCAAAGGGTTGACACCATTGTTTGAAATGGACAAAATTCTGGTAACCTCGTCTCACAATATTTTCAAAAACCTTCTCCCTCAAGGTCAGCAAAACATAGGCACATTTGGTACAAAACAAAAAGTCCAATGTATGAATTCTGTGGACTAAAAATAGCGTGGTAATGGTGAACAAATATTCAGCAATAGATTTCAGTAATTTCTTCATCAGGTACCTTGACATGGGCTGATCCAGAGGGGGGGACCGAGGGTCCGGACCCCCCCCTTGGAATTTTGGCAAAAATGTAAACGGGTAACATCCACTGAAATCAGGAAATCGAAATATCATATAATAAGACGAGTGCGTTTTCGGTGGGGACCCCCCCCCCCAACCCCCGAGAAAAATATCTGGATCCGCACATGCTTGAATAGATAAAGGGAAGAAACACGGACAACTACACCTGAAGCAAAATCCAGTCATGTGACAAGTTTGAATTCCAAGTCACTTGACAACTACCTGCCTGTAATTAGCAATAAAGCTGTGACCATTATAAACGTATTTTCTTGGCTGTGACAGCTGGCAAGCACATCTTCCTGTACAATGTTACAGAGGACACTTTTAACCCTTTACCCCATAAGGCATTTCTATGGTATCTCTAATAGACCCTAAATAACAACAAGGATGAAGCCGTTTTTTATATGTATAGAACACCTTTTGATAGCAGAGAAAACATTGTGACAAAAGGTGAAATTGCTCGTCACGAGCAATTTCACCTTTTGCCACAATGTTTTCCAAAGGCTCCTACAAGCAATGCGTAGAAACGAGTATCTATGGAGTAAAGGGTTAACCCTTAATCGGCTTTACAAGATGACAAAATTTTAGCCTTGTCCAAACTGAAAGCATTTGCAGATGATAATTCCAATGCAGTTCAAATGGTACAATTTTTCTTTTGTAGGGTAGAAAACATAGTGGGAAAGGAGAAAATGCTGGGCACCACCATTTTCTCCTTTGCCCATATTTTCTAAAGGCTTCTTTCCAAGGGTCAATAGAAGTCAACATTGTGTGGTTAAGGGTTAAATGATATCTTAGCTCTTTACAACACAATCCTGAGTTTTAATTTTTGAGGAAGACTTTTGAATACAACATTTGAATAGGAGAAAATGCTGGTAACAGTACGGTGAATAACCAAAAAAAATCTGCAAGCAGCAATAATATCAATCTTGCATTATTCAATCTCTCTTGCTGCATTATATGGAATTATATGAGATTCTAACCCTTTACAAAATGATTCTGAGTTTTATCTATCTCGGGGGGGAATAGGCTTTTGAATACCGTATGGGAAAAAAACAAAAAATGCATTTTACAGGCCTTTTCTCACATTTGTTTTCTAACCATCAGCAAAAACGTTGTTTGGACTACCTAGACTGTTGTCTGCAAATGTTTCAAATTAAAAAATCCTCATATATTTTCATAAAGTGAAAGGTTAAGGGTTTAGAAGGCAAGAAGTGCATCCCTAAAGTCACCAGCTGTTTACAAATACTTGGCCATAATTGAACCAACCAGAAACCCTGTAAATATTTTATCACTTTCAACAGAATTTCTCTAAGGAAATTAAAAACAAGGGAAAGGCCTGGCATTTTTTTTTTTGGATTGAAGTCCTGTTTCCTGAAACACCATAGGCTATAGAGCACCATGTAGGATTTAGCTTTTATCACAAAATGACAGAATTTAAGGATAGTCTGAACTGAAAGTGTTTGCAGATCCAAAATAAAATGTGATCCCAAATTTTATATATATGTGTGTGTGTGTGTGTGTGTGTTGGGGGGTGGGCGGAGAGGGGATATTGTGAGAAAAGAAGGAAATACTGGTAACTAGCATTTTTTCTGTCTAAGAATCTTCAAAAGGGGAAACTGTGGAGCAGGAAAACTTCGTTGTGTGGTGAAGAGTTAAGGAAATAAGCAAGTTGTGCAAGGACAGTAAGAATTAACCTTTCTACAGTTGCACATAATTCAAACCGACATGCCCCGCCCTTACTAAGAATACAGATATTACTTAATCAAAAGGCTCCTTTTGTCATTATCTTTTGTTACATGGCCAACAAACAGATCAAGATCAGACTGCCTACTATGTGGCACAAATCTTGTTCTACACTATACACAAAAGCACCGTAAGGCTTGAAAAGGACTCTAAGGATTAAGAAAAAATTTATTTCCAGCGATTTTCCAGAGATCATTGCAAGACAAATGTCTGTGACAACGCTAATGATCACTTGCTAATGCTATTACCAAACCTATTTCACATTAAACCTTAACCGCATTATTCCGAGGATGTTTAGGCTTTAGAATGCATTGTGGGAAAAGAAGAAAATGCTGGTAACCAGCATTTTCTCGTTACCAGCATTTTCTCCTTTACCCATAAATGTTTATTATAAAGATAGAAAATGTTTTCCATAAAACAGAAAATACTATGTTACTTGGTCACCTGGACATGCTTTCACTTCTGATTAGTCTATTGTTATATTGTAAATTTTGACCTGTCGGGGAAAAAAACCTTTGTGATACCATTCCTTATAATTATGCTGACCCCTGGTAGCTTAGTCCATAGCATGTAGTAGTACCCATGAAGGACTTGAGAACAGGAGTTCGACACTTTGATCCCTAGCTCTAACCACCTGGCCACGTTTCTTTCCGAGGATTTATGATAGTCACTGTAAAAGGATTTATTCCTCTCCCATCACTGACCACTGTTTTGATAATGATTATGTGGAAAAGTAGCCAGTTGCTTGGAAAGAAGGTTATGCGGAGTATTGGTAAAAGAGACCAGAAAAGCATGGATAGGTGCACTGGCTGCTGCGATATGAATGAAACAATGTTGCAAATGGGTGTTAAACACCATATAATCAACTAACCATTCCCTGTATACATTCAGGATTCTTCAAACAGATTTTCGTTCCCTACCCTTTATAAACTCACACTTCCTTTTGGAGGCTTTCAGATCATGAATATTCTTGACTACAGCGATGAAAGAGCTGTTGTGGCAAGCCATACTGAATTATAATTAGTCATTTGCAAATTAATAACAATAATTGGTAATTTACTTGCAGTTACATTAGTAATTCACATGTAGATACCAAGTAAAAATGCAAATGTGATTTAACTCTCAACCCTTAGCTCTTTACCAAACAACAAAATTTCAGACTTTTCCAAACTGAGAGCATTTGCAGATGACAAAAAAAATGTGACTCAAAAACTAAAATTTCTATTTAGAAGTATAAAAAAACATGGTGGAAAAAGGAGAAAATGCTGGTTACTAGAATTTTCTTCTTTACCACCAATGTTTTCAAAAGCTTTCTTTCTCATTTTTTTTTTAAAAACTCAAGATTGTGTGCTAAAGAGTTTAAGCACCTTTCACAATAATAATTTCCTTTGTGACCAATGTGGATCAAGACATGGCTTCACAAAACACTGTCCACTTTGCAAGAAATGGTTTGCAATTGACTGTACATTGAACAGAGAGTATTTCCTGGTTTATTATTTTTGTTTATTTATCGTCGCTACCGGTTGACCATCTGAGCGACGCCCCCAGAAGACGGTTAGTTGTTACGGGGGATAGTGCAAGGATACAGGACGAAACTACTGAGAATTCCGCCTAGTTCTTTAACATGCTCGGTGTATAGCACCGTCACAGAGGACCTCGGTTTAACGTCTCATCCGAAAGACTATTAATAATTTTTTAGTTGGCCAGCCAGGGACTAGAACCAACAACCTGAAGAGACCCGAAATATTGTGTTCACGAGTCCTACGCTCTACATACTGAGCTAATCGGCCGGTTAGTATTTCCTGGATGAACATTTAGATGACAAACTTTTACCATTGTCTAATTTGAAAGCATTTTCCTGCAAACAAATCAATTCGGGTACAGATTATTAAACTTGTTCACAAAAGGGTTGGAAACACTATATGGGAATATAAAAATGCTGGTAACTAGTAATTTCACCTTTTCTATGTTTTTAAAATCTGCCTACCTATGGGTCTTCAACCCATTACCACACAATCCCAACTTTTGACGCCCCGGAGAAAGAAACCTATAGAAAACATTGTGGGAAAAGGAGAAAATGCTTGTAACCAGCATTTTCTCCTTTTCCCACAATGTTTTCTACCCTGTACAAAACAAATTTCAAATTTTCAGTCACTTTTATTTTGTCATCTGCAAATGCTTTTGATTTGGAGTAGTCTAAAATTTAGTCGTCTGGTAATGAGTTAAAACTTGAGATGTTTTGGTAAAGGGTTAAACTACAGACAGATGATTAGGTGCTTGCAAAATGTGAGACAAAGGGAAAGTCATCATCATGCGCCTGGTACTTCTTTTGTTGCTTTTTGCTTGGGGCTTTTCGCCAATATGTTATCAACCTAACATTATGGTCAGCTGACATGTCACTATAAGAAGAACAAAGGCGATTTTAAACCAATTAACCATTATATGACAAAAGTATGATGACACTTGTCCGAACTGGATACATCTGCAGATGTCCATTGAAATTTAGTCCACATGATGGTATTTGTCTTTGATAGGACAGAAAACATTGTGGGAAAAGCAGAGAATGCTGATTATCGAGTTTAGTTCAGGAAGCAAGGTGGTTACAACAATCCTTCTTTATATCAGCTTTGGGGCAGAAAGCTTTTGGAAAAACATCGGGAAAGACAAAAATGCTCACAGCATTTGCTATTCTGGCTTTTGTAACCAGTAGCAATATAATCTAACATTTTGCATATATAACAAAATATTAGATTTATTGCTAGGTAAACCTAGCAATAAATCTAATATTTTGTTATATGCAAAATGCTAGATTACATTGCTACGTTACATACCCTAGCAATATAATCTAGTATTTTGTTATATGCAAAATGTTAGATTATCCCTTTACCAAACGACAAAATTTTAGACTGGTCCAAACTGAAAGCACTTGCAGACAACAAAATAACAGCAACTCAAAATTTGATATTTTGTCCAGTAGTGACGCAAACATTATGGAAAAAGGAGAAGATGCTGGTAACCAGCATTTTCTTCTTTCCCAACAATGTTTTCAAAAGGCTTCTTCCTTAAGGTTGTTAAAAGTCGGGATTGTATTGTAAAGGGTTAAATTGTTGCTCGGTTAAACTTACCTTTCTTCAAACAGATTTTAGTCCTATCACTTTTGCCACATTTGTTTTATTGTCTGAAAATGCTTCTAGCTTGGCCCAAAAATCAAATGAATCCATTGGTTACTCTTTACCAAGCCATTCCATGTTTTATTGGCCTTTCTTAAAAAGCTTTTAACAATACGATTTGAAGCCAGAATTTTCTCTTTTTACATCAATGGTTTCTCTTCTCTGAGATAAATACCATCATATGAGACAACTTTATCACCTGCTAATGTCATAAATTGGGACAAATTTTACAAATTTGAGTCTTTTGTAAAGTATTAGAGGAAAATCAACAAGCAGCCATCTCCACTGCACCAATAAGTGGGTTACTTAATTTCTAAAGAGCACTTCCCAATCAATCTACTTATTATATCTCTTTCTTCGTTTTCCTTCTTCTAAGCTCATTCAAAACTTTTCCTCCAATAACAAAATGCTTTATTCTCCCAAAACATTAAGTTTTGTGCTGCAATAGGATCAAGTCTTGGCCAACATAAGAGCAAAGAATGCTACTGCCAGTGCTAGGCCGTTCCTGCTTTTCAGTGAAAAATTAAGTGGAAAAACCGAAATGACTATGTCAAAAATGTTTCTAAAATTGCCATCCTATGTGTTATGGATTTCCCCTTTTGGTAATAGACAGCTTCCTGAAATTTAACTCATTACTCATTACCAAACGACAAAATTTTAGGCTTGTCCAAATCGAAAGCATTTGCAGACAAGAAAGTGACTGAAAATTTAAAATTTGTTTTGTGAAGAGCAGAAAACATTGTGGGAAAAGGAGAAAATGCTGGTTACCAGCATTTTCTCCTTGTCCTACAATGTTTTCTAAAGGCTTCTTTCTTTAGGGTTGTCAAAAGTAGGGATTGAGTAGCAATAGGTTAATGTGAGTATTACAGATTTGAGATACTGTTAAAAGTTTTTGCATCAAGTTTTGACAGGGTTATTATTATTTCCATTGATTTTCCCCCCTTTTTATAAAGCCTTCTTTACTAGGTCCTTGAAATACAGGGATTGTGAAAATGAATGACCCTTTTTAAGCTACAGACAATGCCCTCTGACCAGGTCTGCTTTCAGGTACCAAAATGCAAAGGAGCAGGGTACTGGGGAATAGACAGGGGGGAATTAATTGAAGAATAGATGGTACAAAGAGTTCAGTAGAATGGACAAATTGCCCTACATCCTTTCAGTACATTATAACTCGAACAGCACGGAATTCTAATCACCCATAAACATCATTGGTATGCCAATCATAATTTTCATTTAGAGTTGCTCTATCACTCAATAATAACCCAATCAAGAAGAATGAAAAAGCAGCGATTTCACGGGCATTAGCGGGAACAAAAGACACCAGAACGTCAACAAGAGGAACAAAGAGACTGTTATTACAATTCCCACAACTTTAGAGAACATTTAATGCTTTCAAAATGGAAAGTATAACACAGTCAACATAACTCCAATTGCCTGGAGTTTTTTTTGTCATCAAACTCTTACAGGAGAACTTAATTTTTGATGTGCATGTGATGACAGTATCTGAGGGTGTATGACAAGACCCAGACTGAATGATGGGAACAGTCCTTAACTCTATCCCAAACAACAATCTTTCAGGTGAATCCAATTTAAACGTGCTTGCACCACAAAACTTAACTCTTTACCAAGCGACAGAATTTTAGACTGGTCCACATTGAAAGCACTTGCAGACGACAAAATAGATTGGACTCAAAAATTGAAATTTGTTTCTAGCAGGGTAGAAAACATTGCGGGAAATGGAGAAAATGCTGGTTACCAGCATTTTCTCCTTTTCCCACAAGGTTTTCAAAAGGCATTATATCTTGGGGTCGTAAAAAACCAGGGATTGTTTGGGAAAGGGTTAAATGGCACAAATGATGGGACTTTCTCCTTTTCCCACAATGTTTTCAAAACACTTCCTCCTCAGAGTAATTAAAATTCTAGGTTGTAAGGTAGAGGTTTAAATGTATGAAAAATATTATGATATTACAGGAAAATGGTCAACTTCAGGGAACAAAAAGTTCACTCATACAAACCCAAAAGTTCTAAAAACAACATTTTTGATGCTTTTAAACAGGACACTTTGATATAGTCTTATTTTCCAGAATTTTTTAAATATGACAGTAACAGCTTCTGATTGGCTAAGTCATTGGTTTTGTCCAATCAGAAGTAATGTTGCTTTCAAATGAAGAAAACCGAGGAATGTAAAAATAGACCTATTTGACTGGGAATTACATTTTTTCATGTTGGCAGATTTTGTATTCGACTCGTAAATTTCATGATTTTGTGAACTTCGTGAAGCACAAACTATACCCTCTCAAATTGTCGCAATATTTGTGCAGCATGAAACAGGCACATTATTGGTAGGTGGAGCTTAATATTCGTAAGATGAATTGGATACCCTTTCCTCAGAGTATTGCTAAATCATAATAATGCACTATATTGTGATACTCTTAATCAAAACAGACTTGAAATATACAAAATTTGCCAATTTTGCTGATTTGATACGTTTTTCTCATGTATTTGGTGCTCTTAGTTTAACTTGTTACCACAAAATAATTTCTTTCTGGTCAGTTTTGAATGGTATTGATGATGATAAATGAGGATTAAATTAAAGAATGTGTGTTTGAAAGGTCAGAAAACATTTGGGAAAAGGAGAAAATGCTTGTTACCAGCATTTTCTCCAACTGACAGAAAATGTTTTAAAAAGCCTTTTTCCTCTAGTTGTTAAAACTCGGCTGTGTAAAGTACAGGGTTAAATATGACATTGAAAGTAAAGACATTTCAACAGAATAATTGCCACTCTAATCTGTGTGGAATAAAAGAAGTTCACCCTTTGAAATCTAAATTAGCCAAACATGCATTTTGGTTCTCAGAATAAGACCCTATGAGTAGCAATAAAAAGGCTGTCCTTATACAGAATGTCTCAGCATAGAGGCCAGTTTAGATTAAAGACAAAACTGCATGTTTTGTGCTGTATGATAAGAATCTACACTAGTTACCAGGCAAATAAATAAGTGGCAGGTGCTTTGACCCTTTACCAAACAATCCCTGGTTTTTACAACCCTGAAATAGAAGCCTTTAGATAACATTGTGAGAATAGGAGAAAATGCTGGTAACCAGCATTTTCTCCTTTTCCCACAATGTTTTCTACCCTGCTAGAAACAACTTTCAATTTTTGAGTTGCATTTATTTTGTCGTCTGCAAGTGCCTTAAATTTGGACCAGTCTAAAATTTCGTCGTTTGGTAAAGGGTTAAGGGTTGAAAGAAAATTATGGAAATTAGAGAGTTATTTCGTTAGTCGAACAAGTCACAAAATAATTACTCAGATTAGGTGATAATTTTACATACTAATTTCTTACAAAGTTAATTTTGCATTCAAGGTGAAAAATCAAGATGTGTGTGCCTGATATAGGAAGAAATGCATGTGCTACCCTGTAATATCAGATATATACCATTACAATGGCCAAAGTGAAAGCCTTTATTTTCAAGCTACAGAATGCCAGATAAATACTGTGGACATTCGAACTTTCCTCCTTAACCCTTTCCCAAACAATCCCTGGTTTTTACGAGTCTGAAATAGTGGTAACCAGCATTTTCTCCTTTTCCCACAATGTTTTCTACCCTATCATAGACAGAACTCATCTTTTCAGCAAGAGTTGAATTGTCGTCTGCAAATGCTTTCAATTTGGTCTAGTCCAAAAGATTCCTTAACCCTAAAATTCCCAAACAATCCCTGGTTTTTACGAGTCTGAAATAGTGGTAACCAGCATTTTCTCCTTTTCCCACAATATTTTCTACCCTATCAGAGACAGAAATCATCTTTTCAGCAAGAGTTGAATTGTAGTCTGCAAATGCTTTCAATTTGGTCTGGTCCAAAAATTTGTCGTTTGGGAAAGGGTTTATGACAATTATAGACTTGTTCTTACCAAAGCAGTTGGCAGCAAACAAACTGAATGTATTTTGTCTTTGAAGGGAATCATTCAAAACATGGTTAGAAAAGGAGAAAATGCTGGTTACCGGCATTTTCTCCATTTCTCTCAATGTTTTTAAAAGCCTACTTCCTTAGGGTCAAGATTAAGATGGTTAATTTCATGTCATTCCAAGTTACTTCTTCAAGTCTGAATAAACCTGTTTACTCTCTATCCAAAAAAGTCCACAGTAAGACATCTTTGCAAGCCAAAGCTGACGATTCACTACGCTACTCTACCCTTGGCGGATCCAGCTTGATTTTTACATTCCCCCATATGCTTTTTCATTGGATGTGGCCAGCTCTAACTGCAATGAATGAAACTGCTCGAAGCATTTCATCTTTGATAAAATTAGAATAAGGGTCTACCTTTCGAATAGAAGTTAAACATGGAAACCCACGTGGATGTCTGCTTATCGCTGCATGTGTATTCGTAAGCAGTTTGTTAACAGTATTTCATTGGCTTTTAGAAAATATGATGTAAAGGGGGGTAATAACCAGCATGCAATAGAGGGTGCATTGCAAGAATCTCAAAATTGGGCTCTGAATCAGCCAAGGGAAGATCCATTTAGTGATCGTAACTTTAGCCCGCGAACATGACAGTAAGAACCCTTTAGATAAATATTGGTCACAAGAATTAGTCTCCTTTTCCCATACTCTTGTCTACCTTTTCTAATTACAAATACCATGATCTGAGACATCTTTAACAAATGCTCTCAATAAGAACAGATCTAAAATTAAGCCCATGGCTACTGAGTTGAATAGGTTGAATGTTGAAGAATAAGACTTGTTGACAAGAATAATAGACTGAAAAATAATTACATCAATTAACTCTTTCTTTAACATATTTTGCTTTTAAACCTTTCCAAAACAATCCCTGGTTTTTATGGGTCTGGAATGAAGCCTTTTGAAAACATTGTGGGAAAACGAGAAAATGCTGGTAACTAGCATTTTCTCCTTTTCCCACAATGTTTTCTTCCCTATCATATAGAAAAACCATCTTTTTAGCAAACTGTTAATTTGTCATGTTCAAAATGCTTTGAACTTTGGTCTGGTCCAAAATTTGCCATTAGGGATAGGGTTAAGTAATTATAAACTTACATGTACATGAGTCACTCATTTAACTCTTTACCACGCACCCCTGTGAAAGAGGCTTTTTGAAAACATTGTGGGAAAAGGAGAAAATGCTGGTAACCAGCATTTTCTCCTTTTCCCACAATGTTTTCTTACCTTCACAAAACAAATTTCAAATTTTCAGTACTTTTACTTTATCGTCTGCAAATGCTTTCAAAGTTGGACCCGTTTAAATTTTGGTCATTTGGTAAAGACATAACAAAAACTCCTGTGGCACTACAACCCTTAGGAAAGGGTGGTTTTGACAACAATTTGAGAAATGGCAAAAACTGTTGGTTGCCAGCATTTTGTTTTTCCTCAAGAATCTATTCTTGTCTTTTAAAAATAGATCCCATTCAAAGAGCAATGTTGAATGTATAGTCTATAAATGCTTTCAATACAGACAAGTCTGAAATTTTTTCAAATGGAAAAAAGACAGAAATTTGAGGCAAATAACACAATAAAAGCCATTGTCTGTTCACATAGAATGCTTCTGAATGTATCATGGAACAAAGAGAAATGCTTGTTACCGGCACTTTCTCCTTTTCAGACAATGAGTTCTAATGGCTTCATATAAAATATCAATGGAAATTTTGGTAAATGAATGCATGGATGTTTGAGTACAATAATAAAAGATGAGTCTGTCTACAATAAGCATTTTCTCATTTTGCCACATCATAATAATTTACACAAGAACTCTTTTGGCCTGACAGAAAAAAAAATGTCTACAAGCAATAACATGTTGGATCCAAAGTAAACGCAAGGTCATCATCCTAAAATGGTGTAACAAATGATAACCAATATTTACTTAGAAGACAACGCGATGTCACGCTTACCTCAACGCCTACAGTATTACAGTGATTGCATTTATACTTAGATTTCACTATACAAACATGTATAAACATTTCGAAAAAATCTTTTGTTTGCACAGACCTCATCAAAACTTTCTCTTCAAATATTAACACATGGATATACATAAGATTATACTAGTTAATATCCAAACATTTATCCTACTTCTCAACTCTTTGCCAAACACAATAATATAGCCTTTCTTGACAGATTGACATGGAAGAAAACATGGTGGGAAAAGAAGAAAATGCTGGTTACCAGCATTTTCTTCTTTTCCCACAATGTTTTCAAAAGCTTTCAAAGTTGGAATTGTGAGATCAAGGTTAATCGTATTATCAAAATTTAGCCTTGACCATTTTGAAAGTAATTGCAGACACCATTTCAAAATGAATTTCGCTCAAACTATGGAACTTGTCTATGTAAAAGTAGTGAAACAATTTAAAAAGAGAAAATGCTAGTTACTTATTTTCAGTATAAGAGTAAAAAGACTAGTTTGGAATAATATTAATTCAAATTCCATCATTTGCATGCAGGGTCCTATTAGCACTAGATTGTCTGGTTGAGCCACAAGCTTCAGAAACAATTTTGAAGCAAGGAATATCAAAAACATCCCGCTAAATTATGAATTTTGTACACAAATTAAGGTCTTTTGAATCAATATCCCCCCCCCCCCTCCCCAAACAAAAAAGATGTGGAAAAAGGACTGAACACTCTCTACCTATGAGTCTATTGATAGTGAATAAGTTGTTTGGAAACATTTGCAAAATAGAAGTTCCAAAAATTGAGCATACCCTAACATCCCAAAAAAAAACATTGAAAAAGACAAATTAGTTTAGAAAAAAAACTGTGGCTGATGGATAATTCACAGACCTTCTCAAGTAATTTCTTCATTTACCAATGTTTTTCTTTTTAATTCAGTATACCACTTTTACATCAGAAACTTGTCACTCCATGAAGTAAAGGATTAAAAGCAAAGATTGACAAACTGTTTGCTCTGTTCTTGAAATACCTGTCTGGGCAAACTATCATTGGCCCCATCACCCTGACACAAGCCTATACTCATCATAATTCTGTGAACAGATTTCTCTACATGCTACAATGTTTTCACACAGCAAACTGTAACATAAGCATAAGATTTTTTTCACTCAATGATGTCAGCAACGAAAACAGGATCTTTGTTTTGTTATTGAGGTACCTGTCCGGACAAACCTAAATTGGTCCAACCATTTCACAAGGTTTAATTCATCATGGTCCTGTGAAACTTATTTCTCCACTTGCTACAATGTTGTAACAGCAATCTGATGCAGATACATCAGAACCTTTTCCAATTGAAAGACAAGATTAGAATAAGGTTGACAAAATGTTTGCTTTCATATTAACACAGTAATCTGCTGCAGATACATCAAAAACTTTTGCAACTGAAAGACAAGATTAGAATAAGGTTGACAAAATGTTTGCTTTCATATTAGGTACCTCACTGATGTCAAACCAACATGGGCTTCACCAGATGACAAGCGTGGGCTCTGCACAGTTATTATAAACTATCCATAAACTAATACTTCCATTTGCTACAATGCTTTCTCACAGCAATCTGCTGCAGATACATCATTACAATTTCTTAATGAAGTAGATGATTAGAGAAGGATTGACAAGCTGTTTATTCTTGTGGTACCCATCCAAGTAAACAATCATTGGCCCCACTGCTTGACAAGTCCTGGTTCATCAGTTTTATGACACTTGTTTCTCCATTTACTACAATGTTTTTTTTTTTCATATTAAACTGTTGCAGATACATAAAAAAAAAATCTTCAATGAAAAAAAACAACATTAAAACAAAAGTGGCCAACTCTTCACTCTAAACTTGAGGCACCTAAAAAGATCAGATTTGTGTTTCATGGAAGAAAAAAAAAACACTGTGCAAAAAGAGGAAAATGCCAGTCGGCAGTATTTTTTCTAATTTTCCAACAATATTTCCAAAAGCATTTTCCACCTGCTATTTACCTCTTTACCAAACAACAAAATTTTAGACTTATCCAAATTGAAAGTACTTGCAGACGACAAAAACAGTTTAAATCAACAATTGAAATTTGTTTCTAGTAGAATAGAAAACATTGTGGGAAAAGGAGAAAATGCTGGTTACCAGCATTTTCTCCTTTTCCCACAATGTTTTCAAAAGGCTTCTTTCTCAGGGTCGTAAAAACAAGAGATTGTTTGGTGAAGGGTTATCTCTTTACCACACGACGAAATTTTAGACTGGTTCGAATTGAAAGCTTCTGCAGACGACAAAATAAAGATGACTGAAAAATTGAAATTTGTTCCGGGAAGTGTAGAAAACACTGTGGGAAAAGGAGAAAATGCTGGTTACCAGCATTTTCTCCTTTTCCCACAGTGTTTTCAAAAGGCTTCTCTCTCAGGGTCGTAAAAACCAGGGATTGTTTGGTAAAGGGTTATACACAGGATTGTTTGGTAAAAGGTTATACACAGGGTTGTTTGGTAAAAGGTTATACACAGGGTTGTTTGGTAAAAGATTATACACAGGGTTGTTTGGTAAAAGGTTATACACAGGGTTGTTTGGTAAAGGGTTATACACAGGGTTGTTTGGTAAAGAGATATTTGACATAGTGGGTATCATCTTTCTTCATCAAACAAACAAAATTAAACATTAACTCTTTATCAAACAACAAAATTTTGGACTTGTCCAAATTGAAAGCACTTGCAGACGACAAAATAAAAGTGAATCACAAATTGAAAATTGATTTGGAAAGGGTAGCAAAAAACATTGTGGGAAAAGGAGAAAATGCTGGTTACCAGCATTTTCTCCTTTTCCTACAATGTTTTCAAGGGCTTTCTTTCTCAGGGTCATTAAAAGTCGGGATTGTGTGGTAAAGAGTTAACCCATTACCACTCAATCCCTACTTTTGACGCCCCTGAGAAAGAAGCCTTTTGAAAACACTGTGGGAAAAGGAGAAAATGCTGGTAACCAGCATTTTCTCCTTTTCCCACAGTGTTTGCTACCCTTCCCAGAGCAAATTTCTATTTTTCAGTCACCTTTATTTTGTTGTCTGCAAATGCTTTCAATTTGGACCAGTCTAAAATTTTCTCGTGTGGTAATGAGTTAACTCTTTATCAAACAACAACATTGTAGACTTATCCAAATGCAAAGCATTTGCAGACAACAAAATAAATGTGTATCAATAATTGAATTTGTTCTTTTTGAATGATTAAAAAACATTGTTGAAAAAGAAGAAAACGCTGGTTACCAGTGTTAATTCCTTTTTTCAACAAAGTCTTGTTTTTCAAGTTTGTTAAAACTTGGAACACTGTTGGTTAAGGGCGAGTCCTGAATAAAGTCTTCAAACTGTCATGTACCCTAGGTCAGCTTTTTAAATGAAAATGATCATGTACAAAAATTTGACAAATTATAGAACACTTCCTGTACAAATTATGCCATTTACTGACACATACCAGACGACAAAATTTTTATACAAAACCAAATAAAAGGAGAGTGCAGACAAGTTGTATACTGCCCAAATGATAGATTTGACAGTGAAACTATGAGAACTTTAAGGGCCCAGGAGAGGCCAGAAGTAGTTGTAAAAATGCACTTAAATTTAAATCATACTATAGAAAATAGCTTACTTGTGAAGATAACAATTTATTTAATGGTCGATCAAAGCGTTAGTCACAGACAGAAAAATTATTTTTAAAACTAACATGTTAATAAAAGACAGAGAGACTTGGCATATTTTATCCTAGTTTAAAATTAACTTTCTGCCAGTGACAAACACTTGGAGAGTACCCTAACTGCCAGTGTTAAATGGTATGATTTCAATTCAAATGCATTTTCAATCTTCACCAAATGACAAAATGTTGGACTAGTCCAAATTCAAAGCACTTGAAGACAACAAAACGAATGTGACTCAAAAATTAAATGTTAATGTTGGAAGTGTAGAAAACGTTGTGGGAAAAGGCGTACCCTCATTGTTTTCAAAATGCTTCTTTCCCAGGGTCGTCAAAAGTCGGGATTGTGAGGGAATGGATTAATACCAGCATTCTCCACTTTTGGCCACTGTTGGGGTTTTAACTCTACCAAACAATACCAGGTTTTCATGACTCTAAGAAAAAGCCTTATGAAAAAATTGTGGGAAAAGGAGAACATACTGGTAACCAGCATTTGCTCCTTTTCCCACAATGTTTTCCACCCCATAAAACAAGTTTCAATACTTGAGTCCAGATAATCTTATCTTCTGCAAATGATTCCAATTTGGACCAGTTTAAAATTTTGTTGTTTGGTAAAGAGTTAACTCTTTACCAAACAATCCCTGGTTTTTACGTGTCCAGAATAGAAGCCTTTTCAAAACATTGTGGGAAAAGGAGAAAATGCTGGTAACCAGCATTTTCTCCTTTTTCCCACAATGTTTTCTACCCTATCATTTAGAAAAATCATCTTTTTAATCAACTGTTAATTTGTCATCTGCAAAATGCTTTGAATTTGGTCTTGTCCAAAATTTGTTGTTTGGTAAAGAGTTAAATGGGGTAAAAAATACTGGCTACCAATGGAAGACAAGGTTGCAAAAACTTTTCTGTCACACTCTTCCTTTATTGCGACAGTCACTGTGATATGGCCATTTTGTTGTTTTTTTTTCAAATAATTCCCATGTCTAAACCAGACTTCCAAGTGCCAAGTTAGTTTAAAAATTTATGATGAAAAAAGACAGTGGAAATATTAAGATCTGAAATATTTCAATTTCCAACTGGCAGCGTATTTCCTTGCAGACATTTTCAATGTCACAATGATTTATTTTTTGGCATGTCTGATCCAATTGTAACATCTTTCCTATTTTCTCTTTATCACACAATCCGAACTTTTAACAACCCTGACAAAGAATCCTAGGGAAAACATGGTGGGAAAAGGGAGAAAATGCTGGTAACGTCAAGCACGAGAAATCTAAGGTATATGACGTCATATTTCCCATCTGGTTGTTAGGCATGCGCAATTTACCTAGGGGACAAGAACGTGAAAATCGGTATTTTCACTGGTGATACCAGTGTAAGATCGAAAAATATTTTCACTGCTATTTCTCGATATCCTACTGGAAAGCATGAAATAAACAGTTATCCCCCTTTTGGAACTACCTTTCACTGAAAATCAAGCAATGGGAAGCATGACTCAGCGATAAAGTGTAGAACTTGTGACATGGAAGCTCTGAGTTCAAGCCTCACTGGATCAGCCTTGTTTTTTTGTGGGAGTGCACTAGAGCTGTAACAAGTACTTGAGTACCCCAGTATAGGATTGGGTAAAGCCGGTACCCAGATACTAAGTCATTACCCTGGTACCCAATTATTAAATAATAACTTAAACATCAGGTACCTGAGTACCTGCTGGAAATACGACCACCAGTACCAGGGTACAAAATTTCTATCAGTTCCAGCTCTTGAGTGTACTATGGTATGAAAATCCAGAGCCCTAGCCTAGTACTGGTGAAACCTAGAAAATATGTTGCAGTGATATGACTGAAATAGATTGATGAAAGTGGGGTAATACACACGTTTGAACTTGTCACTACTTCAAGTTGCATAAGTAAGAGCATTTGAACATGCACAAAGGAGCAACTGCTCACCTATTCATATGTGCCCTAGTATTTTTGAGAACTAAGCTAGAGCTCTATAGTGTCTTGCCCAAAAGATACTCAGAGAAAAAACCTAATGCATCAACTGAGGGGCCACTTAATCATAAACCTCCATCATTAAGACACTTAGGTATACAGGTTTGAAATCGGTTTTCTTTCCAAGATGTTTTCATCAGTGTTGAAGTCAAACCCCATTATTTTGGACACATACAGTTTGTGCATTATGCAAATGCTTCTAAATTGAACAAGTACAAAGTTTTGTCATCTTCTACACTCAAGACTTTAATCTGTATCTGGCAGGCCATTTCTGAAATGAATGTGGAAAAAGTAGAAAACTTTGTGGAAAGGCAACAACTCAAAGCTTGATGTCAGCCCTCCTGCAAAAAACATGCTCTTGTATTCCCCTGGGTTTTGCCAAACACAAAGGGCACTGGTGTTACTTAACCCATTACCACACAATCCCTACTTTTGACGACTCTGAGAAAGAAGCCTTCAGAAAACGTAACCAGCATTTTCTCCTTTTCCCACAATATTTTCTACTCTTCACAAAACAAAATTAAATTTTTTCTGTCACTTTTATTTTGTCGTCTGCTGCGTGCAAATGCTGTTGAACTGGACAAGCCTAAAATATTGTTGTTTGGTAATGAGTTAAAGCTTGATATCAGCTCTCCTGCAAAAGACATGCTTTTGTATTCCCCAGGGCTTTGCCAAAAAACAAAGGGCATAGATGTTGCTTAATTACCCTGTTGAAAACGCTGATACAGTTGTCTTTCATCAAATGGTTTGAAAACCGTATGAACAAGCATCCTGGGTACAAAAAAGGAGAAATAATAGCTGACAAACAATTTCCCATTAGTGGAACAAAAAAGAAATGATGGTTTCTTTGTAACAAATTAATATTTTGTTCGATCTGTCAGCATGGAGAGAGGGGAGTAGAAAAATATCAATTCTGTTTCCATTGTTTCACAAATTCAATGTAACCAAAAGCCTATTTTTTGTTCATTATCAACTATGCATCCAGTTTCCCCCTGTTATTTATTTAACTCTTTACCGCACACTCTGACACTCTGAACCTTTGACAACCATGCGGAAAATACCTTTTGAATACACTGTGGAAAAAGAAGAAACAGCATGTTCTTCAGTACACACCTGCACATTTTTGCTGCACTATCAAAAGCAAAGCAAATCAATTCAGTCATATAAACTTCGTTGTCTGCAAGACTTACCCCGTAGTGGTATCAATCTTGACTTCTCTAAAATTTTGTTGTTTGCTAAATAACAATATTTCAGAATCGGCCATTACATAAAGCATTTTACTGATAACAAATTATCCACGGGTGTTTATTATTAAGAATTTTCTTTCAAAGGATATAAAACATTAAGGCAAAAGGAGAAAATGCTGGTTACCAGCATTTTCTCCTTTTCCCATAATGTTTTTAAAAGCCTTTTTCCTCAAGGTTGTGAAAACACAGAATAATTTTGTAAAGGATTGGCCACAGAACTCAATCCAAAACAAATAGTAAATGCAAATCCAGCTTCCTATATGAAAAATCAATCACACATTAAAAGATGGGTCAAATTAAACCTTTTTCCTTACATTGTCCTGGTTTATTTGGAGAGAAATGTTGATTTTTATACCATTTATGCAACTGTGACCAGTGCAACTATCCATTTACTCCTGAATTTTCTTTCATGTGAGAAAAGGAAAAAATGCTGGTAACCAGCATTTTCTCCTAATCCCCAAATGTTTTTCTACACTATCAAAGACAGAATTAATCATTTTAGCACCATTCGAAATGTCTGCTGTGAATTCTCTCAATTTAGTCAAGCCCAAAATTTTGTCAGTTTGGTAAAGGGTGAATTCTTTACCAGACGACAAAATTATAGACTAGTCCAAATTGAAAGCAGATGCAGACGACAAAATAAATGTGACTGAAAAATTGAAATATGATTTGGGGAGGGTAGAAAACATTGTGGGAAAAGGAGAAAATGCTGGTTACCAGCATTTTCTCCTTTTCGCACAATGTTTTCAAAAGGCTTCTTTCTTGGGGTCGTTAAAAATCCCGATTGTACTCAACCTTTACCACACAATCCTATGTTTCAGTTATGCTGGAAGAGAACTTTTGAAAACCATTCACCAGTACCTTCTGTTTTGTACAATGATTGTTTTCCCTGTAGAAAAATAATAAATCCCATGTTTTAAACCAGGTTTACTTCTTGCTCTGCAAAATTTAATGTCATTTGTAATGGAAAAAGCCTATAATTTGTATTCTACATGGTTGGTATTCTATAATTTGTATTCTACTTGGTTGGTATTCTATAATTTGTCTTCTACTTGGTTGGTATTCTATAATTTGTCTTCTACTTGGTTGGTATTCTATAATTTGTATTTTACTTTATTGGTATTCTATAATTTGTCTTAGAACTACTGTACTTGGTTGGTATTTATCAACCAATCTTAATAACATTCCTTGGTCTAATTCTTAAGAATTATCTATATTTGAAATTTGGGCAATTTCTGATTGGTTATGTACAAATACAGCTCCTGAATTTCACAAGTATTCTGCTTAGGCTCTAAAAGAGCTTCCAGGAGAGCAGTCACCCAAAGAGCAAGATGCAGAGGAAAGCTTTTCAAAACCTTGTAGGAAAAGGAGAAAATGCTGGTTACCAGCATTTTCTCCTTTTCCCACAAGTTTTCCTATCTTTTCAAAGACAAATTTCGTAAAATGAAATACTTTTAATTTGTTGTCTGCAAATATTTTCAAAATGGATCTATCCAACAGTTTGTTGTTTTGTAAAGAGTAAACTCTTTTGTATCAAACAACACATTAGATTGATCCAAATCAAAAGCATCTGCAGACTACAAATTAACTCATTACCAAATGACAAAATTTTCGGATTGCCCAAATTTAAAGCATTTGCAGGCAACAAAAGAAAAGTGACTAAAAATTTGAAATTTGCTTCGTCAAGGGTAGAAAATATTGTGGGAAAAGGAGAAAATGCAGGTTACCAGCATTTTCTCCTTTTCCCACAATGTTTTCAATAGGCTTCTTTCTCAGGGGCGTCAAAAGTAGGGATTGTGTGGTAATAGGATAAAAGAGGCTCAGCTGAAATTTTACCTTGGTAGGATTGAAAACACTGTGGGAAAAGGAGAAAATGCTGTTTACAAGCATTTTCTTCTTTTCCTATGTTGTTTTCAAAAGGCTCATTCCTCAGGTTTTGATAAAACTTGGGATTGTGTGGTAAAGGGTTCACAGCCTACTGTTGCCATGCATGGGCATTGTAGTCTAGGAGAAGGAATGTTCTCTATGAATCACTTTGATCTCTTTCAAACATTACAGTATATTTTTTACAGACATTCTCCCATCCATTTTAACCCTTAATGCATCTTTCCCAACTATAATTGCCTTTGCAGCTAGTGAAGATCAAGATCAGACTGCACAAAATGTGCAGTCTGATCTTTGATCTACACTATCTGTTTAACTTAGACATCCTGCACTACAGCAACCATGGTTCAGCAACCACTAGGGTCCTATTTCTTGCTTGAAAATGTCTGTGGAGCTTATACAGCACTTACAGGGTTAACCCCCTTTGGCCTCTGAAACAAAGTCAGCAGTACATCTTTGTTTCCTATTAGTAAGTGTATTATGCTACTTTCAACATATTTCAGTCATATAAGAATGTGGCCAGTGGACCTCTTCATGCCTTCTTGGGGCAGCATTCATCCATCAATGTTAACAACAGTCTTAGTTTTTCTCAACAATTGTCTGAATTTCAAAGTAACGACTGAAGTAGGCATTTTCTCAACAATTGACTGAAGTAGGCAAAAGCTGTGAGGAATATTGCCCATAAACACTCCTGCGAAAACCCCAGTATTCCTATGAGGCTCATACCTAGAGCCTTCAGGTTGGCTAGTCGTACACTTTATCACTAAATGAAGAAATTTTGGACAAGTCCAAATAGAACGCACTGGCGTGAGACTCAAAAATTGAATTTTGATTTTGGAAGGGTAGAAAACATTGTGGGAAAAGGAGAAAATGCTGGTTACCAGCATTTTCTCCTTTTCCCACAATGTTTTCAAAAGCTTTCCTTCTCAAGGTCCTTAAAAGTCAGGATTGTGTTGTAAAGAGTTCAAAACTCTGGATTGTTTGGTAAAAAGTTCATTTTCCAGGCACAATAATAACAGTAATATAGATCAAAAGCTTCAGATTGATGTCAAAGACTGTAAACCTTTGATATTGATCCAATTAACAATAACGACGAAGAATACTTTTGAAAACCTTGTAGACAAAGCAGAAAATGCTGGTGACCAGCACTTTCTCTGTAAGCTAAAATGTTTTCTACCATTTCAAAGACAAAAGTTATCATTTTAGGCACATCAAATTTTTTCGGTTTGAAAAAGTCTATTGTTTTGTTGTCTAGTAGAGAGATAACATTTAACCCTTTCCCAAACAATCCTTGGTTTTCACGAACCTGACAAAGAAGCCTTCTAAAAACATTGTGGAAAAAGAAGAAAATGCTGGTAACCAGCATTTTCACCTTTTCCCACAATCTTTTCGTACCATCCCTATACAAATTTCAATATTTCAGTCACACTTGTCATCTGCAAATGCTTTCACTTTGGACTGATCTAAAATTTTGTTGTTTGGTAAAGAGTTAACCCATTACCAATCCCTACTTTCGTCCCTGAGAAAGAAGCCTTCAGAAAACATTGTGGGAAAAGGAGAAAATGCTGGTTACCAACATTTTCTCTTTTCCCCACAATGTTTTCTACCCTTCACAAAACAAATTTCAAATTTTCAGTCACTTTTATTTTGTCGTCTGAAAATGCTTTCACTTTGGACTGATCTAAAATTTTCTCGTTTGGTAAAGAGTTAACCAGATGTTAAAATCTTAGACATGTCCAAATTGAATGCACTATGTAAATCTATATAAAAATTTAATATAGCTTAAATGATTTTTCTGTAAAAGGATAGAAAACATTGCTTTCAGAGTATGTTGTTCTCTTTTTTTTTCCTCCATGTTCTTGAACATCGTCTCCCCAAGGGTTGTTAAAGACATGGGTTGATTGGTGAAAGGATAGAACGTTTTTAATTACCAAATGTTTTAAGGTAACGATGACAGAAAAGGCAACTTCACAGACAGAATCATATTAATGTAACAGCAGTTATTACCCTTTAGAGAAATTAGTTCTTTTGTCGTCACACAGATGCTGGTGTTGCTTTTTTACCGCATTTTCACCTGTCAATGACTTTTTTGTATGATATTAGACACCTTTTTTGAACCCTTTACCCTGTAAGGCTTTTCTATGGTATCTCTAATTGACCCTAAATGACAGCAAGGATGAACCGTTTCTAATATGTATGCGAGACCTTTTGAAAGAATAGAAAACATTGTGACAAAAGGTGAAATTGCTCGTCACGAGCAATTTCACCTTTTGCAACAATGTTTTCCAAAGGTTCCCACAAGCAATGCGTAGAAATGAGTATCTATGGAGTAAAGGGTTAAACTGTTGTGGTAAAAGGGGAACTTGCTCATTATGACAGATTTGTTGTTTTGCAAGTTTAATCACACAAGTTGTGTTCTTGATCTTTTTAACATATTACCAAACGACAAAATCTCAGGTTTATCCAAATGGAAAACATTTTCAGACGGCAACATTGATTTATTGACTGAAAATTTGAAATTTATTTTATGAAGGGTAGAAAACATTGAGGGAAAAGGAGAAAATGCTGGTTACCAGCATTTTCTCCTTTTCCCACAGTGTTTTCAAAAGGCTTTTTTCTCCGGGGTGTCAAAAGCAGGGATTGTGTGGTAATGGGTTAGCCCTTTACCGCATTATCCCAACTTTTAACGGCACCAAGAAAGATAGCTTTTGAATAGACTGTGGGAAAAGACAAAATGCTACAAATATGAACTTCAGTTCTCTGAAAGGATAGAAAACAATGTGGGAAAAAGGGGAATATGCTGGTTACTAGCATATTTCTTTTTTCACATCATATTCTTTACCCTTTCAAAGACATTTCCTATTCTGTGAGCCACCATTTTGTCATCGGCAAATGCTTACAAATACATTACCTTAATCCTCTACCAAACAAGCCCAGGTTTTTACGGCCCTGAGAGTGAAGCCTTTTTAAAACATAGTGGGAAAAGGAGATAATGCTGGTAACCAGCATTTTCTCCTTTTCTCACAATGTTTTTTCCCCTGCTGGAAAAAAATTTTGCTTTTTGAGTAACATCGATTTTGTCGTCTGCAAGTGCTTTCAATTTGGACCAGTCTAAAATTTTGTCATTAGGGAAAGGGTTAAAAATTGTTGTCTGAAGACAGAGTTAGACCTATCTTTTGAAAACATAAGGCAGAAGGAGATTCTTTTCCTTCTGCTTCCATGTTTTTATAATATGCATTCAAATGTTCTGCTTTTATTTTTCATGTTAACCCTTTACAAGAGAATCCCTATTTTTTCTAAAGACCCAGAGGAAGAAGCATTCTGAAAACATTGTGGGAAAGGGAGAAAATGCTGGTAACCAGCATTTTCTCCCTTTCCCCACAATGTTTTCTACTCTTATAAAGTCAAGTTTCAATTTCTGAGTGACATTTTTTATATAATTTGCCAATTCTTTCAATTTGGACAAGTTTAAAATTTTGTGGTTTGGTAAAGAATTAATTTATAACATTTCAGGTCTCTTTGTGATGTATCACCACATAAACCAATTATATACAATGTTTTTTTGATTCTATTCAAATGTGTTCCTGTCAATTGGAGAGATTAATATCTTTGATTTCAATGTCATTGCGTTTTCTTATTGAAATTCAAAAATTTGAAACCATTCCTTAACCCCAAAATTTCACTCATATATTGATATGATATCACAGTATAAAAGGCTATATCCTTTACTAAACAAATGTGTCATGTTTCACAACATTGAGAAACAAAGTATATGAAGCATGGTTGGAACAGGAAAGAAATGCAGTAAACACACATTTTTCTCCTGTTTCCACAATATTTTTTCAGCCTTTTTAAACATTGTCTTTCAAGCCACATCAAACTTTCTGTCTGCATGTGCTTTCAATTTATACATGAACATGCCTAATTTTTGTCATGTGGGTGGGGTTAACAAATTTCCCTGCTCATGTAATACAGCAAATACAACCATTCACAACCAAGCATTGAGCAACTTTTGAAAACATACAGGGCTTGTGACAAGAAACTTTTTCTTCTAAAGGTTTTCTGAAACTTGTCAAAAAGAAATACTTCACTTTGTATTTTCTTGATTTAGGTATATCTTTAATCAACCTGGTATGTTACCCGGTCAATTTTTTACCAGGAAAAAAAGAATTAGATTACTGGAGTCTCAACTGAAAGCACATCTTGTGGAGATTCAAAATATGACTAAATGACAAAATTTGTTTCTGAAAGAGAAAACACATTTGGGAAAAGGATAAAATTTAAGAAAACAATACTTTCTCCTTTTTTCCCCCCCAATACATTTTCAAAAGCCTCCTTTTACCCATTACCACACAATCCCTATTTTTGATGCCCCTGAGAAAGAAGCCTTTTGAAAACACTGTAGGAAAAGGAGAAAATGCTGGTAACCAGCATTTTCTCCTTTTCCTACAGTGTTTTCTACCCTTCCCAGAACAAATTTCAATTTTTCAGTCACCCTTATTTTGTCGTCTGCAAATGCTTTCAATTTGAACCAGTCTAAAATTTTGTCGTGTGTTTAAGAGTTAAATGAAAAGATTTGTTTCTGAAAGAGAGAAAACATTTGGGAAAAGGATGTAATTTAAGAAAACAATAACTTTCTCCCTCCCCCCCATTACATTTTCAAAAGCCTCCTTTTCCAAGCTAGTTGAAACATCCATTTGTGTGATACAGAGATTAAAAAAGTTACTACAATAGTTTTCAACACTGTCCATGGGGATCCCATTTAGGACATTAATATTTTGTAATTTTGTATGACATGTAAAATAAGTTTCAACAACGTAAAAGCACAACACACATTGGGCAACCATGTTGGTCCCCTGGAAGCTTTGTTCATTGTTTAAGGAGTTGGTTGTATTGGGGTTTAACACCACATTAACAGCTAAGGTCATATCATGGCGGTCGGTGACGCACATGTGTTTCCTGGCCTTCTCATACCAGTACTAACACAACTTTCTTTCCAAAGCCACGGACTACTTTTTTCACATGCTTCAATAGAGGTGAGAGGCAAAAATACACCGGAAAGAAAGTATGCCTCAGCCGGGTATCAAACTCACAACCATGTATAATGAGACAATATTTCTCATAATCACGGTCAGTACAGCAATGCACCCTTTCGTGAAGTTCACCATTGCATCACATTTTCTTCAGGCCACTGGCTACTTTCCCACAGATTCTGTTGAAATGTTTATCATAAATACCCGGCATGGCATATACCAAACTTGGTGTGGGAACATGGAACTGTCTGGTTTCAAGCCCTGTATATAGTTCATTCACCCTTTACCAAATAGTCCTGTATTTTAACCCTTTCCCAAACAATCCCTGGTTTTTACGGGTCTGGAATAGTAGCCTTTTGAAAACATTGTAGGAAAAGGAGAAAATGCTGGTAACCAGCATTTTCTCCTTTTCCAACAATGTTTTCTACCCTATCATAGGCAGAAATCTTCTTTTCAGCAAGAGTTGAATTATCGTCTGCAAATGCTTTCAATTTGGTCTAGTCCAAAAGTTTGTCGTTTGGGAAAGGGTTAACAACCCTGACAAAGACGTCTGTACAGTCTGATCTTGATCTACCCTACCAACAAAAGCACACACACAACCTTGTCCTTGTCAACTCGTAGCTTCAACTCTTCCAAACAATTCCATGTTTAATTCAGTCTAGACAAAAATGTCCTTCTGAAAACACTGTGGGCAAAATAAGGGATTCTGTTTAACTCTTTACCACACAATCCCAACTATCAACGACCCTTAGAAAGGGTCTTTTGATGTCCCTGAGAAAGAAGCCTTTTGAAAACACTGTGGGAAAAGGAGAAAATGCTGGTAACAAGCATTTTCTCCTTTTCCCCCTTTGTTATCTACACTTTCCACTAAAATTTCAATTTTTAAGTCATCTGCAAATGCTTTCAGTTTGGACAAGTCTGTGACTTTGTCTTCAGTTAAGTGTTAACTCTTTACCAAACGACAAAATTTTAGACTGGTTCAGACTGACAGCATTTGCAGATGACAAAATAAAGGCGACTGAAAAATTGAAATTTGTTCTGGGAAGTGTAGAAAACACTGTAGGAAAAGGAGAAAATGCTGGCTACCAGCATTTTCTCCTTTTTCCACAGTGTTTTCAAAAGGCTTCTTTCTCAGGGACGTCAAAACTAGGGATTGTGTGGTAAAGGGTTAAACAAGCATTTTCTTATAATTCCACAATGTTCCCCAGCTCTTTCATGGGCATATCCAATCAACCGAGCCCCAATGACTTTTGATCCCCTGCAACAAATAATTATATCCCACTGCTTGAGCCATGTTAACTAAAAACCTGCAAATTCTCTGATTTGGACTAGTTCAACATCTTCTCTTCTGATAAAAGAGCAAAATAGCCACAATAGATTCCAAAGAAGCACTTACCAGGTTCTGTTTAAGGTCCAGGGGGACATACTGTACATAATAATATGGATGCATCCTTGTCAATCCAGGACCCAAGAATCTACGAGAAGTTGGTACAACTTTAAGACCCGCCTGAGCTGGTGCCGGAGCGCCGATGGTAGGTGTGAGAGACGGAGTTAGTCCGGTCAGTCCAGTACTAACAGTGAGTGGTGATTGGGCAGGAACAGCAGCAAGCTGTGTTTGAAGAGGTTGCAGAGGAGACGGAATGACCAGCGGTTCCGAAAGTAGATCCAGGCTCTGTGCTTCAATCATGGAGAATGATAAGACGGCTTACATCCGTCTCAAATGGCATGAAAATAAACTTAAAGGTTCACGGTAACAATGTGATAGAAAACTTAATGTCAAACAACCAACTCTGTTGAACACTACGTTAATCTTTTTTCCCAGTGACAACAACACTAAATGAGACTCCAGCACAGTCTATGATCAAAATTATAAATTCAACACAAATTAATAAGTTTCTCCCTGTTACAGCTCCTACAGGCAGGAAATCATGAATTTTTAACGGGGACAAGTCAATGGTACACGAGTCAAACAACAGATCACTGATGTATGTCCAGTCACCCAGCAGTCACGATAGGGACTCGGTTTGGCTCAATAAACAAAACAATAACACGTCATGCACTTCCACTAATAACACGACCATACATGTTACTCCTATAATACATCCAATGGAAGTTAAAAACCGTATTTCACCCCAAACTGTTACTGTCAATTGCTAGAGGATAACGGAAAATGGCAATATTATTCGCCCCTTGTTCACAGTGTTCATGAATGGGATACTTTCACTTTCTCCTTATGGAATTTTTATCCTATAAAGGTGTACATCAATAAACCTTATGTGTAAAGTTTCCTATTCATACCAAGAACTACAGAAAGGGTGACAGTGTCATCCTATTAACCCATTACCACACAATCCCTACTTTTGATGCCCCTGAGAAAGAAACCTTAAGAAAACATTGTGGGAAAAGGAGAAAATGCTGGTAACCAGCATTTTCTCCTTTTCCCACAAAGTTTTCTACCCTATGAAAGTAAAATTGCACCATTTGAGCCACTTTGAAATTGTCATCTGCAAATGCTTTCAATTTTGATAGATCTAAAATTTTTCCATGTGGTAATGGGTTAATAGTTAACTCTTTACAAGACAAAAATTTTTCTATTTGTACATAACCAAAAAAATGCACACAATTAAAATTTCCCTCAACCCAATAACATACACCTGACTTTTTACAACCATAAGAGTGAGGGCTTTTGACAACATTGTGGGAAATAGAGAAAATGAGTCTTCTCTTTTAGACACAAATTCCATCATTTCGCTACATATCTTTTTATCTGCTTTCAATTTGGACAGGTCCAAAATTCTGTTGTTCCATAAAGACCTAAGACTTGTGCTGTCGCATGGTAGAAAACATTATGGAAAAAAAAAATTCCTGGAAAAAAATCCTTGTACAATACGGATGATTTTTTTTTTTTAATAAACTTTTGTATGTGCCGAAGATGTTGGGGCAAAAGAAGTAAATTGCTTATTACAACGTGTTTCAAGCATTATCTGTTGATCCATTGATCAAAAAAAGTTTTTCAGGTGGTAACAAGTTAACCCTTTACAAAACATTTCTGTATGTTTTAGGGGAAAGAAATGCCTTTGAAAACATCTTGGGAAATGGAAAAAATACTGCTTTCCAGCATTTTCCTCCTGTTCCCATAATGTTTTTTGTCTCATGAAAGAAAGACATTTTAGTTTTGAGCAGCATTCAATTTTGTCTGCAATACTTTAAGCATGGGCTAGTCTTAACACTTAACTCTTTACCAAATGACAAAACTTTAGACTGGTCCAAACTGAAAGCAGCTGCAGACGACAAACGCAATTCAAAAATTAAAATTTCTTTCCATTACAGTAGAAAACATTGTAGGAAAAGGAGAAAATGCTGGTTACTAGCATTTTCTCCTTTTCCCACAATGTTTTCAAACGGCCTATTTCTCAGGGTCGTTAAAAGTCGGGATTGTGTGGTAAAGGGTTAACCAAACAATCCAATGTTTTCCTGCCTGTGAGGAGAAGTTTTTCAGAAAACATTGTGGGAAAAGGAGAAAATGCTGATTACCAGCATTTTCTCCTTTTCCCACAATGTTTTCTACTCTGTGAAAGAACTTTAGTTCATGTCATAACTTAAACATTTGTTGCCTGCAGATACAGATACTTGCAATTTGGCAAGGGAAACATTTTTTGTTTGGGAGAGTCTTAAAATTTTGTTATCTGATAACTGGGGAAACACAACTTGTGGTACAAAGACTTAGGTGATTATGATGATTTTCATAATTTCCCTTACTTTTCTTTCTATTGACATAGGCAGAGAAAAAGTTAAGAAAGTTAATTATGCCAAACAAAATGACTACAATTACGTATAATTTCACCACCAAACGGTTTTCTCTTCTATGAACGTGCCAATTATATTGCTAGGTCTATGCATTAATAACCAAAAACGAGAAAAACTCCGCAAATGACACTGAGTCACGCTCTCCTGTCGTCCTTGATATAAATAACTATGGGGGCACACTTTTTCACCCAAAAAATTCCAAAACTCCTGAAAAATCCACGTTTTAGTTACACATCGCAATTACTCCTAATGACCAATCGGGGGTCAACTACTCTATAATTAGCTTGACAGTCCAATTTGACAGAGAGTGGAGAAAGAGAGAGAGTTTACAAATTTCACTGAAAATGATAAAAATAGCCCGAGGCCGTTGAAGTTTCGATCAAATATCAATGATGTCTTCCTGAAGGATCAATCAAAATCTATAAATTAGTCTACCTCCGAGGCCACTTACACTTACAAATTTGGCTAAGCCGACCGTTGAAGCGGAACTGTCCTAATAAATCTGTAATTCGAAAGTCATATCAATGGCGATGATTACCCTCAAATTCTATTGATATGTAAATAAGATCCATTTACCCAATATACTTTTTATTCAAATTCCTCGAAACTAAAAGCATCTTAGGGAAAGCTATGACCCAAAATATGAATAAATCTTAGAATTAAAAATGTAAAGCTGAAAAATATATCAAAAAGACATTTTTTTTTTCATTTTAATTATCTTTTTTCCAAACGACATTCTTTTCCCTCGCAGTCCAATCTTTGACGGATACTTAAAGTTTGATTTGTACATGAGGGACAGGGTTCGCTTGCATAGTGCATCTCAGCTCTGTCAATACCCTCATCCAATAAAGGATCTCTTAACCCTTTACCAAAATTAATGACAAAATTTTAGACTAATCCGAAATGAAAGCCTTTGCAGACGGCAAAATAAATGTGAATAAAGAATTGAAATTTGTTTAGAGAAGGGAAGAAAACATTGTGGGAATGGTTACCAGCATTTTCTCCTTTTCCCACAATGTTTTCTAACAGCTTCTTTCTCAGGGTCGTCAAAAGTAGGGATTGTGTGGAAATGGGCTATCTCTTTAACACACAATCCTGACTTTTAACAACCCTCGGAGAAAGAAGCCTATAGAAAACATTGTGGGAAAAGGAGAAAATGCTGGTGCCAGCATTTTCTTCTTTTCCTACAATATTTTCAAACATATCGGAGTCAGAAATCATTATATTAACAAGATTTAATTTTCATCTGCAGATGCTTTAAATATCGTCCAGTCCAAAGATTTGTTGTTTGGTAAAGAGTTAAAACATCCAAGTGTGATCCTTTTTCTATTCTTTACCTTACAACCAAATATGCACCTAGTTTAAATCTAAAACAATTTTGAGAATCCACTGAAATCAAATAAGCCAAAAAAGCTCTTGGAAAGATTTGAAAACATTCAAGAGAAAGTAGGGAGCACCAGCACTTACTCCTTTTCCAACATTTATTTCAAGCCTTCCACCTTTACATGTTGAAATTACAGCCTCATTTGGAAAAGAATTTGCTCAACTCTTTACCAAACAACCCCTGGTTTTTACAACCCTGAGGAAGAAGCCTTTTGGAAACATTGCAGGAAAAGGAGAAAATGCCGGAAACCAGCATTTTCTCCTTTTCCCACAATGTTTTCTTTCCTGTTGGAAACAAATTTCAATTTTTGAGCTACATTTGTTGTCTGCAAGTGCTTTCAATTTGGACCACTCTAAAAATTTGTCATTTGGTTAAGGTTTAACCCATTACCAAACGACATAATTCTAGGTTTTTCCAAATCCAAAGCATTTGCAGATGACAAACAGCTGACATAATGGACATTGTGAAATGGTAGAAAGCATTGTGAGAAGAGGGGAAAATACTATTTACCAGAATTTTCTCCTTTTCCCACCATGTTTTCAAAAGCTTTCATCCTCAATATCGATAAAACTCAGGATTGTGCTGTGCAAGGCTTCTACTCTATACCAAACTGTGGAGTTCTAGCAAACTTGAGAATGATGGTTTTTGAAACAATTGCAGTAAAATGGAGAAAATGTTGGTAATTAGAGATTTCTCCTTTTTTCACACTGGTTCACCTTCTCGGAGACAAAACCTTTTCATTTGGTCCATGTTTCATTTGCTGTCTTCAAATACTTTCCATTTCAATCTTTGCCACACAATCCCGACTTTCAACGATCCTATGGACGAAACCTTTTGAAAACATGGAAATAGGAGAAAATGCTACTTACTAGCGCTTTCTCCTTTTCCCACAATGTTTTCTACTCAATGACAGATTAATTTCATATTTTAAGTTAAATGTAATTTGTCACCAATACATGATTTAATTTGTACAAGGATAAAATTTTGTTGTTTGGTAAAAAATCCAATCCATCTGAAATTCTGTCATTCTGCTATAGAATTAGAATGACAAAAAAGAAATTCTACGGAAATATTTAGATTTTAGGGGAGCAAAAAGGTGATTACTGGTACATTGAATGAAGGTTCCCAAGATGGAAGAAAAAGAAATTATTGGTAATGCTGCTAAGAAATAATAGCTGTGAGACACATGTTTCAAATAAATTAGACATTCTTGGTAATTGGTTTTGACTTGCATCTCAGCTTTAATTCCCCACAGAAAGTAAGGCAAGATTAACCCTTGAATTGCTTATTTCAACCATGGTTGCTTTTAAGAAGTTTATAAAATTATTTTGATCAGACTACGCAAAATCATCTTCACGAGCCAAGTTTACGATCACTACGTGGATCTTACCTTGGCTGATTGAGCCCGATTTCAAGATTCCTGCGATCCACCATCTATTGGATGCTGGTTATTACCCCCTTTTACATCATATTTCTAAAAGCAAATGAAATATCGATTTACAAACCGCTTACGTATACACATGAAGCAAAAGCAGACATCTACGTAGGTTTCCATGTTTACCTTCTACTCGAAAGGTAGCAACCTTGTTATATTTTATCAAATATGAAATGCTACAAGCGATTTCATTTGTTGCAGGTAGAGCTGGCTGCATCCAATGAAAAAGCATATCAGGTGAATGTAAAAAGCAAGCTCGATCTGCCAAGGGTAGAGTAGCATAGTGAATCATCAGCCTTGGCTTGCAAAGATGGCACAAAATAATGCAGTCTTATCATGAAATTATCATGTCTTGTATTTTCCAACAATTATCATGTCTTGTATTTTCCAACAATTATCATGTCTTGTATTTTCCAACAATTATCATGTCTTGTATTTTCCAACAATTTTTGATAGCATGGTTTACCTGAGCCTCTTTTCTATAACTCTTTATCAAACGGCAAAATTTTAGACTGGTCCAAACTGGAAGCATTTGCAGATGACAAAATCAAAGTGACTCAAAATTTAAAATTTGCTTAGGGAAGGGTAGAAAACATTGTGGGAAAAGGAGAAAATACTGGTTACCAGCATTTTCTCCTTTTACCACAATGTTTTCAAAAGGCTTCTTTTTCAGGGTCATTAAAACTTGGGATTTTGTGGTAAAGGGTTAAATTTGGGCCACAAAATTTTCTATGTGTACCCAAAAACTCAAATTGATGTTTTATTCCATTGAGGGGGCTCATTTGACCTGCTCATGAATAAGACTTGGTAATCCCAGATTGAAAGGCAGTCTTAAAATTTGAAAACCCAGGCCATTTTACTGGCCAAATTATCAGACCTCTGCAACAGTGGTGAGTTTAGACTGCGACAGAATTTGCTTTCCAAATCCATTTTTCTTGAGAAAATGTACTGACACACAGTCTGTTTGGTCATGGCTTTGTAAATAAAGCGAAATCATAAAAACGAAACAGGAAATAGGCGTGGTTTATTTTTATACGACGAATATCAGAAAAATACTTGTTAAATCAATTTGCCATGTCTGCAAATGACCTCTGAAATAATTGTAATTTTTCAATAAGCAAATAAATCTAAGCAGCAAAAAAAAAAAAGAATTTCTCTAAAAGAAGCCCGGTGGGGAGGGGGGGAGAAAGAGGGAAAAGATGGTTAAGCTTTGCTTTTGCATTTGTGTTTTTTTGGTGTTTTGATTTGTCCTTGGGAACTTTACTTTGTGGAGTGGGGGGGAGGGGGTTCTTTTGCTTTTTTTTAAGTTTTGGGTAATTGGGGCTTTCTTTTCTATGCTTGTACACTAGTCTACATACTGGGGGCAGCTTCTATATTTGACAAAACTTGGCTGTTTCTATTGACTTTAACTATATTAATTCATTTTACTAGCTGTGTATGAGTCAATTCATCAGTTACATGGATCTCTTTTGGTCAATCAGTAATACTTCATCATAAAATAATGTGACAAAGGAGAGAAATGTCCATACAGAGTCTTATCCTTGGATTTTGGATACTTGCCACACAATTTCCATTAAATTCACAATATTGTGTAGCCAAAATGTCATTGCATTTGCAGCAATGGGCAGAATAAAATTTTAAAATGCTGCCTGCAATTTTTCATGTAAAATACCCCCAGTGATATCCAGGCCTATTTGAATGTCCTTTGTAAGTTCTAATATCGTCGTATACTTTCAAATTATCCGTATTCACAAGGAAAGGTTAAAAAACATTTGCACTTTTGTCTCCTCAGATTATCATCTAATTGCTCGTCTATTATAACTCTTTACCAAACGACGAAACTTTAGACTGGTCCAAACTGAAAATATTTGCAGACAACAAAATAAAAGTGACTGAAAAATTGAAATTTGGTTTTGGGAAGGGTAGAAAACATTGTGGGAAAAGGAGAAAATGCTGGTTACCGGCATTTTCTCCTTTTCCCACATAGTTTTCAGAAGGCTTCTTTCTCAGGGTCGATAAAAGTCAGGATTATGTGGTAAAGAGTTAATTAACAATTAGCATGCCTAGATTTAAACCAATCTGCAGCAAATGGCTTTTGATAACATGAAAGAGAAAACGCTGGCAAGCAACATTATTCTCCTTTTCCCACAAAATCTTTCTTTCAAGGACAAATTCCATCATATGAGAAACATGTAATAATTATGTCGTATGAATTTTTTTTCAATAAGGTTCGGCGTAAAGTTGTGCCATTTGGTGAAGACTTAACTCCTTACCTAACGACAATATTTTAGGTTTGTCCAGATCAAAAGCATTTGCAGATGACTAAATAAAAGTGACTGAAAATTTGAAATTTGTTTTGAGAAGAGTAGAAAACATTGTGGGAAAAGGAGAAAATGCTGGTAACCAGCATTTTCTCCTTTACACACAATTTTTTCTAAAGGCATCTTCCTCAGGGTCGTCAGACGTAGGGATTGTATGGTTAACGCTTAAACAAAAGTTTTGTTATGTTCTATTAAAAAAAAATAAATTGAGGAAAAAAATATCCCATCAAACTCTTCTCATTTTTCACTCTCATATTCATAATGTTATTGATTGTTGTAAAAAGACCTGTACCATATCCAATATGAATATTTCATGGCCGGCACTGTAGACCACAGTAAATGTCGCAGAGCTCCCTTGTGTATGTCTCATGACTTGTGTTGAAATAACACATAACTGCGATCTGTCTCTTTATACCATAATCGAGTTCACCAAGAATTGTGAAAATAATGATTACATATAAACATAAACACAGATCATCTACAACTGCATATTTCTTCTGTCTTGGAGGTAGACACTCATGTCACCTTGTTTTCACACTTCGTGTCAGTATTCTTTCCCTAATGGTGCCTTAAGTCATTTCAGTGATCGTAGATGTTTGCTTGGGGGAAAGCTGGTAACCAATACAAGAGTGTTCTTGTCAAACTATTTCAATTTCAAACTGCCTGAAAGGCATCTATATTTCTGCATATTGTGATGGGCATTCCAAAAGGCGGTCTATCCTTTATCTCTTTCCCAAAGGACAAAATTATAGACTGGTCCAAATTGAAAGCACTTGCAGACGACAAAATAGACGCAACTCAAAAATTGAAATTTGTTTCAAGTACAGTAGAAAATACTATCCAAAAAGGATAAAATGCTGGCAAACCAGCATTTTCTCCATTTCCCACAAACGTTTTCAAAGGCCTTCCTTTCCATGGTCATAAAAACCAGGGATTATTTGGTAAAGAGGTAAATGTATAAATACTGGGAATGCCATGAGTAAGATTTAGGGCCCTATATATAGGAGTACTGGTGAAATCAAGGACACAGATGAATATTGTCGGTTTACTTCGAAAACCTTGTAACTACAGCTTGTAACAAGCTGCAGTTACAAGGTTTTCATAGTAAACCGAAGATATGTGAGATCCTGTTGTGATGTGAATGAAATAATACTGAAAGCTGCAGAGAAAAACGCCATAATTTATGAAGACTGCAGTACTTACAGTGCTTTGATTGACTCTTTACAATATGACAAAAATGTAGACTTTTTCATCTTGAAAGCATTCACAGACTACAATTCAAATGTATCTCAAATGATGTCTCTGATAGGTTAGAATATATTGTGAGAAAAGCAGAAAATGCTGGTTACCATTGTAGGTTCTCCTTTTCCTACAATGTTTCCAAAAGGCTTCTTCCTCATGGATCATTCAAACTCAGGATTGTGTGGTAAACAGTTAATGCGAATTATTTTTGTGACAACATTTTTTATTGGTCCAAATTTAACCCTTTCCCAAACAAACCCTAGTTTTTACTAGTCCTTTGAAAACACTGGGGGAAAAGGAGAAATTGCTCGTAACGAGCAATTTCTCCTTTTCCCCACAGTGTTTTCCTACCATTTGAAAACTTGGCTACCATTTTCATCGAGTTTGAAATTGCCGTCTGCAAACCCAGGGTTTTCCATGACGCACAAATCCTGCGTCATTGACGCAATTTTAATTCAAATGACCCCCAAAATAAATGACAGTGCATCATCGGTGACGCAACTTTCCAAAATCTAAATTATGTACGTAGTTGAATGAAGCGTCATAATTCCAAGTCTGTCCTTGCTTCAATGTCAGATGAACACCGTTCTTTTTTTAACTACAGGGTTTATTTTAGATAAAAGTGGTTTTCCGGTAATTTATTTATAGAATAAGACTGGTTTACGCATTATTGCCAAAATGTATATTGGACACGTGTCGTACATATGGGCCCAGTCAAAGTCATGGTTGGGTTCTCTGTATTTCATAGCATATTTTACACGACTTCCGGTATATAAAAGTACACATTACCGGTCTGTGTTGTTAGCGGAAAAATAATGTCATGACGAAGAAAACTGTAGCATTCTTCTATCGTCTGCTTCCTACAACTGCCGATCAAGCCACGTCAAGCAGTGATTCAGACGAAAATGTTTGGTCTGTCAAAAAATAACATCGGCCTTTCCATCAGAAATGATCGACCGACTTTTCAATCTTGGAAGTTGGCGTTTAAAGGTAAAATGCATTATAAATCGTGTTTGAAGTTGATGAAGAGGAAACCCATATTTTTGACCCCCAAAATTAATGAAATGACCCGCAACTAATGAGGAAGGGGGTCACAATGACCCCCAATTTTCAAAGCCGAGGGAAAACCCTGAAACCCTTTCAGTTTGGAAGAGTCTAAAACTTGTTGTTCCGGAAACGGTTAAAGCATTAACAGACAAAAAGTTAAATGTAGCTATGACTATAGTACTTGTCTTCAAAGAGAAGAAAACATTGTGGAAGAAGGGCAAAACAGAGGTAACCTGCATTCCTAAACTCTTTACCACACGAGAAAAATTTAGACTGGCCCAAATTGAAAGCATTTGCAGACGACAAAATAAAGGTGACTGAAAAATTGAAATTTGTTCTGGGAAGGGTAGAAAACACTGTGGGAAAAGGAGAAAATGCTGGTTACCAGCATTTTCTCCTTTTTCCACAGTGATTTCAAAAGGCTTCTTTCTCAGGGGCGTCAAAAGTAGGGATTGTGTGGTAATGGGTTAAATGTAGCTATGACTATAGTACTTGTCTTCAAAGAGAAGAAAACATTGTGGAAGAGGGGCAAAACAGAGGTAACCTGCATTCCTTAACCCAAATTGTATACAAGTGAAAGCTTCCTTCCTCTGAATCTTCAAAAGCAATTTCTGGTAAAAGATGGTGTTCGTCATTGTGAGGCAGAGAGACGGCCTCGTAATCATAAGGTCTCAAGTCCGATACCCTAGAGCAGGTGTTAACTTTAAGATTTTTCATTGGCCCATATATCTGGCGACAGCACTGGTGTGGTTCCCAAGATCAGAATCAAAAGAGATTAGTATAACCTGTAAGAACTTGTTTCTCGATCAGCGTAAAACAAATACACCCAAACTAAGCAAAGGGTTAAAATCTAAAATCAATTTTACTAAAATCTCCTGCCAATGGAACGAAAAATGCATTATAACAATTCTCTGTAGCATAAACAGGCAGAGGCATTGAAACTGATAGGAAAAAGGCAACAATATCCATTCAACTCCACATGTTAATCTTTTACCAGACAATCCTTTGTAAAAGTTTTCACAACCCGTACAAATAGCCTTCTGAAAACCTTGTGTGAAAAGGAGAAAATGCTGGTAACCAGCATTTTCTCCTTTTCTCACAAGGTTTTCTACACTTTCACAGACAATTACCATCAATTCAGGTATACTTCACTTGTCGTCTGCACATGCTTTGAATTTTGATGGGTCTACAATTTTATCACTTGGTAAAGAGATAATCCTTTCCTGAAGATTCCCATATTTCATGGCCCATGGGGGAATATAGCTTTGAAATCATTGTAGGAAAAGGAGAAAACGCTGGTACCAGCATTTTTCTCGTTCTTCCTACAATGTTTTCTTTTCTTACAACGAAAAAATCTGATTGTTTCAGCCAAATTTTGAAATACCATCTGAAAAATGCTTTGGATCAGGATAAAATTTTGTTCTCAGATACAAAGTTATCACAATCTATCTTCATTTAAAAGTCTTCTTTAACTCTTTCCCAAACAAGCCCTGGTTTTTACGTGTCTGCAGTACAAGTCTTTTGAAAACAGTGTGGGAAAAGGAGAAATTGCTCGTAACGAGCAATTTCTCCTTTTCCCACTGTGTTTTCTACCCTTTTTCAGAACTTTCTGCCATTTTCTCAAAATTTAAAATTGTCGTCTGCAAACTCTTTCAGTTTGGAAGGGTCCAAAATTTGTCATTTGGGAAAGGGTTAAGAAGCATTACACAAAAAAAAAGTTCCTAATGATAATGGATTCAAAACCGAGAGGCCCCAAGTTCAGTCCTCACTCCAGGCACCAGTTTTTTCAAGTCAGAGCTCCAGATAAGAGGGAGTGATGGCATTCTAAATCCTTTATTCCTCTTCCAAACCCTATGTTATGGGTACTCATTAGAATCGTCTCGATGAGACGATTCTAATGAGTACCCACAACATAGAGTTTAGTGGAGAATTATTAATATTTTCAATCTTGAAATCAAAATCATCCCTTCCATCTGGAGCTCTGAGTTGTTACTATGACAATATGACTGAAATAATGTTGAAAGCTACCATTTTATCAACTCATCAATCAATCAAACAATTCTGGTTCAATCCCTTATCCATTGCAAATAATTTTCATTACACAAATCCACTTGAACCATAATTATCTAGTATTATCATTTCTGTTCTAATTCTCAAATTTGAGAATTAGAACAAAAATGATAATACTAAGACATAGTTCAAATTGGATAATACATCACTAAACCCTTATCCTGCTAAAAAACTAAAATAAAATTTACAATTTGATACTAATAACCCAAATATTGTTCTTTCGAAGTTCTGTTTTGGGGAATGATATCTCCTTATCGGACAGTTCTGTGCAGTCTGATCTTGATCTACACTGTCCGCAAAAGGTCAGCAAGTCCCGCTTTGCAACCAAATGGTTAAACTGTGAAGTTTTTTTGAAAGTGCTCAAATAAAATAAGCCACAGCTAAACCTTGGACCTATTTTTCAATTCCCTTGAGAGTCTGAACTTTTTCAATAATTTCTCATTTGGTTGATATTTGTCTAGATTTCAGAGATAGAAAAATCCACAAAAGTTTCTATGGGGAAACCTTTAACCCTCTAGCAAACAATCCTGAAATTTTTGCGACCCTGCAAGACATTTTTCTGATAGCGCAGAAAATACTAGTTGTCGGCATTTACTCCCTTTTCCACTGTATTTTTTAAGCTTCGTCCTTGGTGGGAGTTGTTCTGTAAAAGATTAAAATGTATCCCAAACATCAGTCTCTGTCACCAAAAAGATCTCTTGACATTTCATCAAACAACAATTCATGGACTCTTCCAAATTGAAAGCATCAATTTTACGAAGTCAGCTGAAAGTTTGTCATATAAGGCAGAAAGCATTGCGGGAAGAGGAGTAATTGCTGATTATCTCGCTCTTATGCCTTTTCCAGCAATGTTTAGAAACAGCCTATTCTGTGAGCTTATTCATGACTTTTCTTTCCCAGTCATCAACATCTAAGACGTGTCCATAAAAAAAGCAATATGCCAATGACAAATAAAATGCACTGCAACAGATTAACCCTTTACCAGATAAGCTTGACTATGAGTGGCCCAGAAAGAGAAAGCTTTAGAAAACATTGTTGGGAAAAAAAAAATGCCAGTAACCAGCATATTCTTCTTTTCCCATTATGTTTTCATTCGATCATTTGAGTGATATTTGTTGTCTGCAAATGCTTTCGATTAGGTTCAATCCAAAATTTTGTCACTTAGCCCTTTACCAAACAATCCATGGTTTTAACAACCCCATGATAGAAGCCTTTTGAAAACATTGTGGAAAAAGGAGAAAATGCTGGTAACGTTGTCTACAAGTGCTTTCAATTCGGACCAGTCTAAAATTTTGTTGTTTCATAAAGAGTTAACAAGAGAAAACAACAATATTTGGACTTGTCCAAATTGAAAGCATTTGCAGACGACAAAATAAATGAGAATCAAAAGTTGAAAATTGATTTGGAAAGGGTAGAAGACATTGTGGGAAAAGGAGAAAATGCTGGTTACCAGCATTTTCTCCTTCTCCCACAATTTTTTCCAAGACTTTCTTTCCCAGGCTCGTCAGGGGTTGGGATTGGGTGGTAAATAGTTAAATGTATCAGCAAAAGAGCAGAAAAAGAAAGTGAGAGAAGGATAAAATGATTAACACCAGCATTTTCTCCATTTTCTCAAAAGGCTTTGTCCTATAGGTTTTTTAAAACACAAGATGACTTTGTGAAGGGATACATACAGTTGCAATCAAGCATATCAGATTATTTTTCATATCTCAATTATAAAACTTATTGATCGTAACACATTCCCTTTTCCATTTCTTTTTTCGCAAAATTTTTTGAGAACTACAGATGATGAAACATAGTAACTGTTGTTAGTCTTATGTATATCTATTTTTTCATTCCTTTCCAATAAACAAAATTTTAACCCTTTACCACACAATCCAGACTTCAATCCACGCTGAGGTAGAAGCCTTCTAAAAACCTTGTTTTTTACTCTTCCAAAGTAAAGTTTCATTTTTTAAGTAAAGTTTATTTTGTTGTCTGCAAATGCTTTCAATTTGGACAAGTCTAAAATTTTGTCATTTGGTAAAGAAATAAACTGGTTCAAATTGAAATCATTTGCAGACAACAAAATAAATGTGTATCTAACATTGAAATTTAATTTGGAAAGGGCAGAAGACAATGTGGGAAAAGGACACAATGCTGGTTACATATCCCCTTTTCCCACATTGTTTTCAAAGGTTTTCTCTCTCAGGGTCATTGAAAGTCAGGATTGTGTGGTAACAATTTCATGACATATTCAACAATATTTCTGGTAAATCACCATGGCAAAAATTCGTGTTCTGCTTCTACATAATAATTAGAACAGGAAAAAAGACATATAAAACACGGCAAAAAGAACATTTTCAGAAGGCTTCAAAATGTTGTGACTCTAGGAGAAACTATTTTATTAGTCACTATGTTTTAAAAGCTATCAAAAGGAGGAATCCTGTTATACAAAATTCTATATAGAAATTATTCCCATGTGTATTGTAAGAATTTAAATTATTCAGGAGTCACCCAGTGAAATATGCTGTTCGGCTGTTACTTGTTGCATGCATAATGTACCCTGATCCATAACTCTAATCCCTTTGCAGAATGATCCTGGTTTCAATGACCCCGGCAGGAACCCTTTTGAAAACAATGAGGGAAAAGGAGATAATGCTGATTGTCAGCATCATCTCCTTTTCCTAAAATGTTTTCAACCCTTCCAAAGAGAAACTTAATTATTGGAGTCACCATTACTCTTTAACAAATAATCCTGACTTTAATGACCTGGAGAAAGAAGCCTTTTGAAAATATTCTGGGGAAAAAGAGAAAATGCTGGTAACCATTTGTTTTGTCATTTTTGGAATTTTAATACTTTCAATTCAATCCAGTCAAAATTTTTATCACATTGCAAAGAGTTATCCCTTTATCACACAATCCCGACTTTTTAATGACTCGGGGAAAGAAGACTTCTTAAAACATAGCTGGAAAAGGAGAAAATGCTGGTAACCAGCATTTTCTCCTTTTCCCACAATGTTTTCTTCCCTTCCACAAACAAATTTCAAATTTTCAGTCACTTTTATGTTGTCATCTGCAAATGCTCTCAATTTGGACCAGTCTAAAATTTTGTCGTTTGGTAAAGAGTTATTCAGAGATGGACTGAAGCCCATAACTTTCCACTTCCCCTAGTACCATACATCTGATATGTCCATAAAACTCCTGTCACTATACCTACAAACCTATAAACTTGCCTACTTTCCTGTTAATTAGCACTAATTTAAACAGACTTGTCTTTTTTGGGTGCTACCTGATAATGCAATTACCAGGAAAAACAATGGATTCCAAATGCTTGAACCTGTCAAAGATTCACGTTTAAAAAACTCAAACAAATTTGACAGTTCTTGCAGGAAACAAACAAAAACAAAATAACTAACATGTGATTTATGTCTGTCTCCGTTTTTAGAGAAATATTGGACATTACAGAAAACATTACTTAACCCATTACCACTCAATCCCTACTTTTGACGCCCCTCAGAGAAGAAGCCTTTTGAAAACACTGTAGGAAAAGGAGAAAATGCTGGTAACCAGCATTTTCTCCTTTTCCCACAGTGTTTTCTACCCTTACCAGAACAATTTTCAATTTTTTAGTCACCTCTATCCTGTCATCTTCAAATGCTCTCAATTTGAGCCAGTCTAAAATTTTGTCGTGTGGTAATGGGTTAAAAGACAATAAGCACTATTGTCTTGAAAAAAAGAACCTATGTTCAATTTTGCCACTTAACTCATTACCAAACAACAAAATTTTCACATGGTCCAAACTGAAAGCATTTGTAGACAACAAAATAAAAAGTACCTGAAAATTTGAAATTTGTTTTGGGAAGGGAAGAAAAAATTGTGGAAAAAGGACAAAATGCTTGTTACCAGCATTTTCTCCTTTTCCCACAACATTTTCTAAAGGCTTCTTTCTCAGGGTCATTCAAAGTTGGGATTGTGTGGTAAAGAGTGAACTCTTAACTAGATGACAATTTTTTTTTCACTTATGCAGACTGAAAGTTTTAGCAGATGTGACTTTTCCATCATTCTAAGATAGGATACTGGGAAAGAGAGACAGACAAAAAGAGAAGACATAGAGAAGGAGAGCGGGAAGGTGAGTCTCTGTGTGTGTGCATACGTGCATGAAATCTTGTGCAACAGAAAAACAGCCCATAATAGTAGTAATTTTCAAGGTCCATGGCCAAGGATAACCTATAAAATGTCCGACTGTGTAGGTCTAAAATAAGACTGCATGTTCTATGCAGCCTGATCTTAATTTACAAGGTTAAGACTTAGCTCCAGAAAAGAGGGAGTGATGGTATTCTAAATCCATTATTTCTGTTTGAAACCCTATCTTGTGGGTACTCATTAGAATTGTCTCGCTGAGACAATTCTAATGAGTACCCACAACATAGGGTTTAGTGGAGAATAATTGGTATTTTCAATTTTTGAAATAAAAATCACTTACACTACCTAGACCTCTGTTAGGAATAACAAGTAACAACATTACTTGAATCTGAATGTCTAAGAGTTAAAACTTTTCCTACATAAATCTATTAATCATTCATCATATAATTTGTTCCGGGTGGTAAATCCCAACCCTGGCTCAGAAGTCCTTTCTCTTCTCTTAAAGAGAAACCCTTTACCAATAGTTCTCTTGCTTTAAAACCACTCAAAAAAAAATTTCGCATAAGCAAAAGGAAAAGAGAAAAATATGGTATTGAGGAGTTTCCCTTTTTTCCATCATGTTTTTCTACCCTTAACTCTCTACCACACAACAATATTTCAAACCAGTCCAAATGTAAAGCAAATGCAGACAACAAAATAAATGTGGCTGAAAAAACACTTTATTTTTGGATGGGTGGTCAACATTGTGGGAAAAGGAGAAATTGCTGGCTATCTGCCGTAACCCTTTACCCCATAAGGCATTTCTATGGTATCTCTAAAAGACCCTAAATAACAGCAAGGATGAAGCCGTTTCTTGTGTGTATATGGTACCTTTTGATAGTGTAGAAAACATTGTGGCAAAAGGTGAAATTGCTCGTCATGAGCAATTTCACCTTTTGCCACAATGTCTTCCAAAGGCTCCTACAAGCAATGCGTAGAAATGAGTATCTATGGAGTAAAGGTTTAACTAGAAGTTTTCTCAAAATGTTTTCAAAAGGCATCTACCTCAGGACCACTTAACCCTTTACCCCATAAAGCATTTCTACTGTATCTCTAATTGACCCTAAATAACAGCAAAGATTAAGCTGTTTCTTATGTGTATATGACATCTTTTGATAGCATAGAAAACATAGTGGCAAAAGGTGAAATTGCTTGTCATGAGCAATTTCACCTTTTGCCACCATGTTTTCCAAAGGCTCCTACGAGCCTGTAGAAATGAGTATCTATGGAGTAAAGGGTTAAAAGTGGGACTGTGTGGTGAAGGGTTCAACAAGCATATTCTATCTTTTGAGCCATATCAACTATGTTATCTGCAAAAAGCTTTCAACACTGCATCACTAGTCTGAAATTTTCTCTCCCTGTAATTATTTAGACAGAGCCTTGTTGTTTTTGAGTATTTCTCATTTTCTTTGACTTTATTTCAGTCATTTCACCGTAACAGATCACTTACTCTTGTATTTCTTTGAGTTAGCACGTTACTAGGCTGAGACTCTGCTGTGCTTTGCCAAAGGACACTTCAATGAAACTAATACTTATAGTAGGTATTGAACAGGGTCCATACACAGCAACTATTCGTAAGATCATTATTTGTTTAACCCATTACCAAATGACAAAATTTTAGGTTTGTCCGAATCAAAAGCATTAGCAGGAAACAAAGTAAAAGTGACTGAAAATTCGAAATTTGTTTTATGAAGGCTAGAAAACATTGAGGAAAAAAGGAGAAAATGCTGGTTACCAGCATTTTCTTCTTTTCCCATGACGTTTTCTAAAAGCTTCTTTCTCTGAATAGTCAAAGGTAGGGATTGTATGGTAACGGGTTAATACTGGATGTAGAAAGTAACACAACTTCTGATTGGCTAAACCACATGGTTTAGCCAATCAGAATTTATGTTACTTTCAGATTTAAGAAATTCTAGAGGAAAAGACTTAGAACATTCTTGATAATGGTTGGTGAACAGAGACCTAGGCTTCTTGGTAACAATTTCTGATCCTGTATGGTACCAACAAAGCCATCTATCAAGGGCGCGGCAGTCCCAGTCAGATACACCATGCATTTGATGCCTGGATCAAATATCACCTGCTCTCAGGTTTCTCCTATTTGTTGTCCAATAGCAAGGCATTAAATATTTAACTGTTTTATACCATTAAACACATCAGTATCGAAATTAATTCCAGCAGTGCACACTTAACCCTTTACCACATAATCCAAAGACCTTTGGAAAAAAAAGCTCTTGAAAACATGGTGAGAAAAGGAAAAGTTGCTGGTGACTACCTTCTTCTCCTTTTTCTACAATGTATTCTGCCCTTCCCAAAGCAATTTTTACTTTTTGAGTCACAGTTATTTTGTTGTCCGCAAATGCTTTCAATTTGGACTAGTCTACAAATTTTTTTTTTTGGTTGCTAGAGGTAACCTTGTATCAAACAATCTTGTGTTTTAACAACCTTGATAAAAGAAATTGAAACAACAACATACTTGTAATCGGCATTTTCTCTTTTTCTCCACATTTTCTAAATCTTCCGAGCCATTTCATAGCATCTGAGCTACTTTCAATTTTTCATCTGTAAATGCTTTTATTAGGTTTGAGTCTTAAAATAAAGTTGTAACAGTTGAATTCTCAATCCAAAAGTTTGTATTGTATTAACTCTTTACCCCATAATCCCGACTTTTAACGAACCTGAAAAAGAAAGCTTTTGAAAACATTTTTGGAAAAGGAGAAAATGCTGGTAACCAGCATTTTCTCCTTTCCCAACAATGTTTTCTACCCTTCCAAATCAAATTTTAATTTTTGATTCACATTTAATTTGTCGTCTGCAAATGCTCCCAAATTGGACTTGTCCAAAATTTTGTCGTTTGGTAAAGAGTTAAATTGATACTTGTGTTCAAAATCATTTCAGTATTAACCTCATTGGTCAGTGCTCCTGTACATGCTTTCCTGGAATTTCTTTCACCATTGCTTCAAATACCCTTCTTGGTATGCCCATGGCTGTTTTCTCACTTACATCTTTGAACCAAAGTTACGCCTTGAGCGAGAGAAGAAGCCTTCACCAATCTTGTACCAGTAACTATTATCAAATCTTATAAAGAAATATTGGCAGAGCTGTGGATCAAACTAGCAGCCTATGCGTTTCGCTTTTTGCGCATTAAAAACTGAAAGTTCAACTTCACTGTTTAACTCATTACCAAAGGACAAAAATTTAGGTTTGTCCAAATCGAAAGCATTTGCAGACAACAAAATAAAAGTGACTGAAAATTTGAAATTTGTTTTGTGAAGGGTAGAAAATATTGTGGGAAAAGGAGAAAATGCTGGTTACCAGCATTTTCTCCTTTTCCCAGAGTGTTTTCAAAAGGCTTCTTAGGGGCGTCAAAAGTCGGGATTGTTTGGTAAATAGTTAATACATGGCAAAATGTCAGATTCCTCTTTATTGAAGGAATTTACAGACAACAATTGAAATGTTTTACAAAAGAAAGTATTTCTCCTTGAACAGGTAGAAAACACTGTGGGAAAACAAGAAAATGCTGGTAAGCAACATTTCCTCCTTTTCCCACAATGTTTTCAAAAGCCATCTTTGCTAGGGTTGATAAAAGACTGGATTTTGTGATGAGTTCTTGTGACAGCCAAGTAAGTAAGCATACTATCAGAATACATGTAACCAAACCTGATTATTTGCAAGATACCTTTTTTCTTTGATGAGGATATAAATCATGTGTGCAATGACTAGCATCAATCCAAGGACAGAAAGCAGCCATACTAGAGATTCGGACAAGCGAACCCTGGCCTCACCATGCAGTCACCACTGTTACCAACAGGTACCAGGCTTGGCTCTTACAGATTTTGTGAAGTTCCATTTTCACCTAAACAGATGATTCAACAATACAATTCTCTTTCTGCCACAATTTTTTTCTTGACAATATGAGTAAATTTCTCAACAGGCTTCCCAGTCTGGTATGAGTAATTGCCTGAGAAGTAAAATGGTCTACCGCTCCTTGTTGCTGCTCTAATAAAACTTTCTTTACAGGAAGTTGGCCTATCACTGGTCCCCTGGAAGCAATTCTTCTAGATTAAAGATGGTAACCCGCAGGTGGTAGAGTTGCCAAGTGACCTTTACCCTTCACCAAGCAATCCTTTGTTTCTAGATCCCAGAGAAAAAGAATTTTTGAAAAAAATCACAGAAAAAGGAGAAATTACTTGTAACCAGAAGTTTGTCAGTTTCCCATCATGCAGGTATTTTCTTCTCTATCTGAAACATCCTGTATCTTTTGATACATTTGCTCTGTTGACAGTAAGTTCAATATAGACTGGTCTAAACTGCTGACTGGTTAAGGGTTTAATCTGAAAAAATTTCAGTATTGATGAGAGCATTGCATGTAAGCCTGTCTGTAATAAGTCAACTAGTAAACAATGCCCACCAGTTTCTTCAGAAACTTTTGTTTCCCTGATTGAAAAAAAAAGCCAGAAACCTAATTCATTATTCTCTGTGAATAGAAGGTGTTCTAAAGGCTTAAGCCCTTCTTTCTAAGGGCAAGCTATACCTTCGAGATACAGATGGGGAAATTCCGTGACAGATTTAGCTCCAGCCATTGATTTCTGGAGAAATTCTTTCAGGGATTAACCTTCCGGATACCTTAGACAACTATCAAGTTGCTTTTGCATACAATGTGGATTAATGGTGAGTTGATTAAACAGTGTTTAATGTCTCTTTCAACAATATTTCAGTGATATCACAGCAACAGCTAACTTTGTCATTAATGCATTGGGTTGCACCAGTACTGGGCCAGATCTCTTAATTCTTTACCAAACAACAAAATTCTAGACTTGTCCAATTGAAAGTATTTGCATACGGCAAATTAAATGAGTCTCAAAAACTCAAATTTGCTTTGGAAAGGATAGAAAACATTGTGGGAAAAGGAGAAAATGCTGGTTACCAGCATTTTCTCCTTTTCTCAAAATGATTTAAATGGCGTCTATCTCGGGCTCGTGAAAACCCAGGATTGTTTGAGAAAGGGTTTACTATCTTGCTCCAGCATCCCACCACTAAGCCATGCAGGCCCTTTTATTTGGATCCACCACAAAGCCATGCAGGCCCTTTTATTTTGGATCCACCACTAAGCCATGCGGGCCCTTTTATTTTGGATCCACCACTAAGCCATGCGGGCCCTTTTATTTTGGATCTACACTGTCCTAAAATTTACAGGATATTCTTTTCAAGAACTTGGCAACTGCTTTCACACTGACCATATCTAAACTGTTATTGTTTGGTAAAAGACAAGCAAACTACTATGCAGTGGAAGACTAAATTTAAGCAAAGTTTGCAGTCTAGAGATAATACTCAAATAATAATAACGTGATGATTGCTCTTGTAAAGAATATCTCATACAAGGGGACAGTATACATCACAGGTATAGGAAAAGCCCACTAGGACAAAAAAAGTTACGAGCAATTTCTCCTTTTGCACAGTGTTTTCTAAAGACTTGTACAGCAGACATGTAAAAACCAGGGCTTATTTGGGAAAGAGTCAATTAAAAAATTTGTATATATGATATGACTTGTCTTTAGAAGAGTAGAGAGCATTATCTGAAACGCAAAAAATGCTTTCTAACGAAATGATAAAAAAATGATTTTGTTACACTTTTTAATTAGCAGTGGGCTTTTGCCTGCCAAAATTAGCAGTGGGCTTTTGTCCTCCCTTCCAAAATTAGCAGTGGGCTTTTGTGCAGTGGGCTTTTGTCCTAGTGGGCTTTTTTCCCAGCAGGCCATTTGTGCATTTTGTCCGTTACTCATGTATCACAGATCAGACTGAACATCCAGTTCAGTTTGGATCCATATTTACCTTTCTTGATAACCTTTTTAGTCTCAATCTATAAAATCTTTCAAAGTTTTAAATTTATACGAACAACAACTTTGGCAAAACCACTCTGTCACTTAGTTTGGCCAATCAGAGGTGACGTTGCTTTTAAATTGCGAAAATCTTAGACATAAACTCTGAGAAACTCTGAGAAATTTCTTGGTTGGTGATAGTGGCACCTGATTGTGATTTACTGTCAACAAAACCTACCATCATTAGCAGTGAGTAAATAACATTTTGAATTTATGATCGATACATTTTTAGATGCATGTACAAGCTGTTCATCAATATGAATAAATTAAGAGGGATAAATCATGTATTGACAGAAAGGTAAGTAATCAACTCTTTATCACACAGTAACAACTTTTGATAACCCTAGGAAGAAAACATTTGAAAACATAGAGGGAAAAGGAGAAAATGCTGGTAACCAGCATTTTCTCCTTTTCCCTCGAAGTTTTCTTCCCTTCCTAAAACAAATTTCCAGTCACTTTCATCTCAACATCAGCAAATGCTGTAAATTTTGGATGCGTCTAAAATTTTGTCGTTTGGTAAGGAGTTAACCCATTACCACACAGTCCCTACTTTTGACACCCTAAGAAAGAAGCCTTTAGAAAACATTGTGGGAAAAGGAGAAAATGCTGGTAACCAGCATTTTCTCCTTTTCCCTGAAAGTTTTCTTCCCTTCCTAAAACAAATTTCAAATTTCCAGTCACTTTTTATCTCGACATCTGCAAATGCTGTCAACTTTGGATTAGTCTAAAATTTTGTCATTTGGTAAAGAGTTAAGGATATCATCATTAAGGTCAACAAGTGATTCAGAATTCAGTTATTCTACATGCACCACATGAACCCCAGGTTATCCTTCAACTTTCAATATCAATCAATTTTGTCAAACTTTTGGGGTTGACATATTTTGGGACTTAATTTTATCATAAGCCAAAGTGGTCATCGATTTCTTAGCCTGTCAAAAAAAAAATAATTATCTCCTTCCACAATGCAAGCATTTACAGCCAATGAATTAACCCATTACCACACAATCCCTACTTTTGATGCCCCTGAGAAAGAAGCCTTTTGAAAACACTGTGGGAAAAGGAGAAAATGCTGGTAATCAGCATTTTCTCCTTTTCCTACAGTGTTTTCTACCCTTCCCAGAAAACATTTCAAATTTCAGTCACTTTTATTTTGTCGTCTGCAAATGCTTTGAATTTGGACCAGTCTAAAATTTTCTCGTGTGATAAAGAGTTAACCAAATCCTGGCTTTTAACAACCCTCAGAAAGAAAGTATTTGTGGTGCATAATGTGGTGTCCGTGGTCGTGAGGTAGAGCGTTGGCCTCATCACCTGAGAGTCCGGAGTTTGATACCTGGGAGCGGGTGTCAACTTTGGGATTTTTCATTGGCCCACACTGAAATTTCGGCGTGAGTACTGCTTTAGTTCCCAGGAAGCAGAATCAAGAGAGATTAGTATAAGTTGTAAGAACTTGTTTCTCAATCGATGTAAAATAAGTGTTTAAACTATTATCTGAAAACTTTGTGGGAAAAGAGGAAAATGCTTGTAATCAGCATTTTCTCCTTTTTCACTTTTTTATTAAAAGGGCATCTTCCATAGAGTTGCTAAAGTCAAGATGTATGATAATGGGTTAAAGTATCATAAACCTTAGTTCATGGAGGGTTCTATTCAAAAAGCGATTGCTCCATTTCCCAGACTGATTCCTACACAATACAGGGTCTCTTTTCACTTTTGGTCTTTTTGTACTTGAAATTTGATAGGTTTAAAAATACCCTGTACTGTAATTGGATGAGACTTCACCAGACCACCAACTTTTAGACTTGTCTATTTTGATAGCATTCGTAGACAATCAATAAAATGTGACTAAAATAATTGTATATGTCTTTGAAAGGATTTAACTCTTTACCAGACGACAAAATTTTTTAGACTGGTTCAAATTGAAAGCATTTGCAGACGACAAAATAAAGGTGACTGAAAACTTGAAATTTGTTCTGAGAAGGGTAGAAAACACTGTGGGAAAAAGAGAAAATGCTCGTTACCCAGAATGTTTTCGAAAGCTTTCTTCCTCAGGGCTGTTCTTCAACAAATTAATCATTTAATGTTTAACTCTTTACCACACGACAAAATTTTAGACTGGTTCAAATTGAAAGCATTTGCAGACGACAAAATAAAAGTGACTGAAAATTTGAAATTTGTTTTGAGACGGGTAGAAAACACTGTGGGAAAAGGAGAAAATGCTGGTTACCAGCATTTTCTCCTTTTCCTACAGTGTTTTCAAAAGGCTTCTTTCTCAGGGACATCAAAAGTAGGGATTGTGTGGTAATGGGTTAATACAGCATTTTCTCCTTTTCCAACAAAGTTTTCATGAGTCTCCTTCAATGGCATTGTTAAAACAATGAATCTTTTTGTAAAGAAGTAAACTTTCAATTTTCCTGTAATGTAAATTTAATTTTCCCAAATTCAAAATGTCTGAACACTGTTTTGTTTATTTTTTTCAAAATTCAATGTGACAAATTCAGGGGAGAGGTAGTCAGACTTTGTCAATCTTTGACATGAACACAGACCTCCCTTTCCCAAGGGCACTATTTAATGATCAATAAATAAGGTAGGCACATCTGTGAAGTGTTCTATCTTGCCCCCATATGATTTAAAATATACTAAGTTTTCTAGAATTCTTAACACATAATAAGCTGAGACGTTCTTTTGTCATATGGTAGACCAATTATGATTAAAAAGTGGGAAAAACAGAAGTTACTACCACAATATTTCAAAATAATAATTTTAGATAAGACCTCCCTCATGAAAAGTTGTCCACCCAAAATTTGTTGATCTGGGTAAGTAACCAGGCAGAGAATATTGGTTGTACTTTTCTCATGCTTCATCAGAGGTGAGAAGCGAAAATGCGCAGGAAAGAGAGTTCGCAGAGGCGGGCTCAGATTGAGTTACAAGAGCACAGTGTGCCAGTGCTGATGCTTGCTGCTCCTGCGTTTATAGTTAAATATGAAAGTCCGGAATTAAGCATATCTTGTTGTGAGGATTGTTATCTGCCTCTCATGCTTGGTTCCTATCTTGATAGCCAACAATTAAACTTCAAGTCTTTACTGTTTACCAAACGACAAAATTCTGAACTGGTCCAAATTCAAAGCATTTGCACCAGACAAAATAAATGTGAATCAAAATTAGAATTTCAATTTTGGAAGGGTAGAAAACATTGTGGGAAAAGGAGAAAATGCTGGTTACCAGCATTTTCTCCTTTTCCCACAATGTTATCAAGACCTTTCTTTCTCAGGGTCGTTAAAAGTCAGGATTGTCCGGTAAAATGTTTAGTAAATATCTTAAAGGTGGGTGTTTAGAATTTTCACATCACACCAAATTAGAAAATATATATATCATTGAAATTTATATGAAAAAACAATACAAATCATCAATTATTAAGAATCATAAAATTACAAAAAGAAAAATTTTTGATGGTATTTCCTTAAAAGGCTACGTAGCCTCTTAAGCTATTTTTAGATTTCGCGCCAAAAATCAATAAAGCATTGTGGGAATGTCAAGCGACTGGCACGTGGCCAAAAACGCTGAAATTCCATTACATAACAAACATGTAATAATTATTTTCCATGATGTCTTCTTCGGACGGATGTTTGAAACTTTGTGTCTGTTTTCCTGTATTTAAACGAGAGAATTGATAATCTAAAAATAGAACGTGTCTCCCGTTGGTGTCAACCTGGTCCGTAATAATTTTTAATTTCTCGTGTTATCGGATGGTTTTCGACTGCTGGGGTTTTATGGACGCAAATTGAAAGGCTATGGGAGTATAAGGATGATTTTTTTGCATTTTTGTAAAATTCTCGTCCTAAGATCTGAATGGCCACCTTTAACTAATAACAGGGATGGGAGAAAATGTTTAAGTCTTGTATAACCATGACATGAATGACATCAGTGCTATGGTAGTACCTGTAGTTTTCTTGAGAAAAAATCATCCAAGATTAAAACTGCATAACCATGCTTGGTTTTCAGTTATACTATTATCCAGTAAATTTCACAAAAAAAAACAAGACTTAACTGAATAGAGGCTCTTTGGCCTCTTAGACATACTACTGGACAAAAATTGGACCAATTGTTAGCAACAAGCAATTGCCCAAATTTCTGATTTTTTTTCGAAAGGTGATAATTTTGATTACGCAAGTTGCATTCATATGTCAATGAGTCCCATGACAATAGACTAAAGATTTATCACACAATTTACTAAAGGAATGAGTGCCACTGTAAACAAGAAAATGAGATGTGAAAGATCATGCCTCCAAAATGGGCGAGTTGTTTAAACTTAGATAACCCTTTACTCCATAGATACTCATTTCTACGCATTGCTTGTAGGAGCCTTTGGAAAACATTGTGGCAAAAGGTGAAATTGCTCGTGACGAGCAATTTCACCTTTTGTCACAATGTTTTCTAAGCTATCAAAAGGTGTCATATACACATAAGAATCAGCTTCATCTTTGCTGTTATTTAGGGTCATTTAGAGATACCATAGAAATGCCTTATGGGGTAAAGGGTTAAATACAACCATTTTGTTTTTTTTTCCTCTCCTCTAGCAGAATGGACTGTCCAACAGTTGTTAGAAGTGATATTTCACATACAACCCTGTCAACACCAGAGGAAAAAAACGGGGCCAAAGAAGATGGTATTTACTTTACCACACTATCCCAGTTTTCAAAACCATAAGAAAGAAAAGTTTCTAAAACATTGTGGAAAAAGGAAACTGCTTAAAACAAGCATATTCACAATTTTCCCCAAAATGTTTTCTTCTTTCCAAAGACAAATTTTACTGTTTGTGTCAAATTTATTTTTTTTTTAATGCACATGCACCTTCAATTCTGATTAATCTTTAATTTTGTCATTTTTGTAGATTTAACTAAAATCCGACTAAAAAGAACAAGGTAACCATTTTTTTCCACATATCACATAGAATTTAACTTGTTTCAAATATAAATCTCATCATTTTGGTCAAATTCGATTTGAAGTCTGCATATCCTTCCAATTTAGACAAAGTATGAAATATTGTTTGCCAGTCAAGATTCAATTCTTGAGAGGAAGTTAAGATATTAAGATATTATGCCATGTTATCAGCAAAAACAATGTCTGGCTGATAGCCTTGACTTTCAACGGCTTGTCAAAAGTTGTTCCCATTTCAATGGATTGTCACAAGTGATTCCCTGTAAAACGGAAATGGAAGTGAACTGAATGAATAATTAAAGTCTGTTTCTTGTCCCGTTTGATTTGCAGCCAGATTGCTGTGATAATTTACCTTGCCGAGTGTCATTGCTCTCCTCCAGAAATAAGGTATTTTATGGAAACCGTGTACTTGGGTCTGACCTCAATATCCTTTGGCTTTTCAACCCTTTAACACCAAAGCTCCAGGTAAGAGGTTGTGATTGTATTCTAAATTGTTTATTTCTTTTCCAAACTCTATGTTGTGGGTACTCATTAGAATCATCTCATCGAGACGAATCTAATGAGTACACACAACATAGGGTTTTGAGAAGAATGATTAATATTTTCAATTTTGAAATTAAATTCACTCCCTCTATCTGGAGCTCCGTACCAGACAATCATTTTTTAACAACCTTGAAAAAGAAGGCTTTTGAAAACATTGTGGGAACAGGAGAAAATGCTGGTTACCAGCATTTTCTCCTTATCCCACAATGTTTTCTACTTTATTCAAGATAGATACCATCAGTTGAGCTACACTAAATTTACCATCTGACAAGACATTTAATTCAGTGGTGTCCAAAATGTGTTTCTTAACAAAAAAAAATATAGATGGCTTGAAAATACCAAGGCTTCAACTATGAATGCTAATGTTTAGCAGTGGTTGCCTTTTAAGGTAAAAATTTGAAGTCAAAAAAGGAAGAAAAAAGAGTCAAAAAGTTTTTGAGACTAAGGTGGTGCATTGGAAATTTTTTTTTGGGGGGGGGGGGGGGCCCTTCTGCTGCTTAACCCATTACCACACAATCCCTACTTTTGACGCCCTTGAGAAAGAAGCATTTAGAAAACATTGTGGAAAAAAAGGAGAAAATGCTGGTCACCAGCATTTTCTCCTTTTCCCACAATGTTTTCTACCCTTCACAAAACAAATTTCAAATTTTCAGTCACTTCTATTTTGTTGTCTGCAAATGCTTTCAATTTAGACCAGTCTAAAATATTGTTGTTTGGTAATGGGTTAAAAGCTACCCACATAGGAAGAAGTTGACAATGATAGGCTGTGGCAAAGCTTTGGCCTTCTCTTCAAAGGCAGATGAGGTAAAAATTGATAGCATTTAATCCTTTACCACACAATCCCAACTTTTAATGACCCAGAGAAAGCAGGCTTTTGAAAACATTGTTGGAAAAGAAGAAAATGCTGGTAACCAGCATTTTCTTCTTTTCCAACAATGTTTTCTACCCTTTCTGATATAAATTCCATCATTTGAGTCATATCTAATGTGTCATCTGCAAATGCTTCAAATTTGTACCAGTCAAAAATTTGTCATGTGGTAAAGAGTTAAAAGGGGCTTGCAATGGAAGCGAGCCCTTAAAAACAGCCACCAACAGTTTGGGCGAAAAATAGAGCAACCCTTCATCTCAGCAAGCTGTCCTATATTACATATATTAATATTTCCTTTTGGGTTTGCAAAGACTCCTGCTCTTACTGCTTACTAAAATAATGAAACTTGACTTTTTCATTACATAGCAAAGATGCAAATAATATAGCAACTGCTGTAGGGAAGCATGCCTGAGAAGAACACAGTGTAGGTTCAAGATCACACTGCCCTTCCTGTTCAGTCTGATTCTGACCTATACTGACTGTATATGCAACCAATTCTGGGTTGAGGGCTTTAAGGATTAACAACATTGTTTTAATACAAATTAAGTCCATGTTCTACAAGGAACATCTGTGAATGGCATGCTCCATAATCCTGCTTGTAATGAATTTCTTCTTTCCTTCTCTTTCCAACGCCTTGAAAAGAATGACTGCCTAGCAAGCATTTCAAAGATTTAACTCTTTCCCAAACAACAAAATTTAGGACTAGTCCAAATTGAAAGCATTTGCAGATGACAAAATAAATCTGACTAAAAAAATTAGATTTGTTTTGACAAGAGTAGAGAACACTGGGGGGAAAGGAGAAAATGCTGGTTACCAGCATTTTCTCTTTTTCCCACAAGGTTTTCAAAAGGGTTCTAATTTTTCAGGGTCGTTAAAAGTTGGGACTGTGTAGCAATGGGTTAAATCAATTGATCAATTAAATGTTTTACATTGCTTTCAACATTATATTCAAACCTGTCACAAAAATGACTAGACATGACAGAAAAATTCATGTCATCATGCAAGGGCTCTGAGGTGTATTGCCAAAGGACCCCACCACAAACTTAGCCCTTATACGATGAATCAAACCTGGAACTTCCAGATTAGAAACCTAAACTTTGGCCACTACACCATGCAGGATCCCAGGGAAAGCGTTGACTTTTTACCACATAATGCCGAGACAGGATGACCCTGACAAACAGAGAGCTTCTGAAAATATTGTGGAAAAGGGGGGCAAATCCTGCTCAATCTTTTACCTACAAATAGGTAGTCATTTCAATATGCTATCAAACTGAATACGTATAATATCTTATCATTAGGTGATTGGTTAAAACTTGATACAGAATGATTTAGTTACTATCTATCACAGTCCTAGGCCTTATTTGAGTATACCCTGGTATCCCAGACTGCCTTTGGGCCGTAATTTATATTAGCCGTATCCCATGGGACTATTCCAATGACACTGGACCAGAAATAACGTAGGAAGCACAAAGGAATTATTGATGCCCCCATCCCATAGAGAAATTTCAAAATTACCAATAAATGTCATAAATATGATCAAGTTACCATAATTCAATTTGCTTAGTATGACCTCTCCTGTGATGTCTAGGATCCACTGACAGTAAGGAAAATGCATTAGCCTGCTAAGATATACACATTAGCAATATATAGAAAGACAAACGAGACCTGCTCTGTTGAAAAGGATGTTAACCCATTACCCCACAATCCCTACTTTTGACACCCCTGAGAAAGAAGAGGAGAAAATGCTGATATCCAGCATTTTCTCCTTTTTTCACCATGTTTTCTACTCTTCACAAAACAAATTTGCAAATTTCAGTCACTTTTATTTTGTTGACTGCTGATTTGGACAAGCCTAAGATTTCGTCGTTTGGTAAAGAGTTAACTCTTTATACCAAACAACAAAATTTTAGACTGATCCAAATTGAAAGCACTAAGTCTTACAGGGGACAATATAAACACAACCCAAAGATTGATTTTTTTTTTCCAGCAGGGCAGAAAACATTGTGGGAAAAGGAGAAAATGCTGGTTACTAGCATTTTCTCCTTTTCCCACAATGTTTTCAAAAGGCTTCTATCTCAGGGTCGTAAAAAACCAGGGATTAATTGGTAAAGGGTTAAATGTATCTACAAAAGTTATGGACTCATGCTAGCTTGCACACTCCATCAATGAAAATTTGAAATAGTCCAAATTGAAAACATTTGAAGACAATAAAAGAAATGCGGATTAAATGATGATCTTTGCTTTGATAGCGTTGAAAACATTGTGGGAAAAGGAGAAAATGCTGGTTACCGGCATTTTCTCCTTTTCCCACAATGTTTTCAAAAGGCATTTTTCTCAGGGTCGTTAAAAGTCGGGACTATGTCGTAAAGAGTCAAACAAGCTTTCATGAAAATACAAAAAGGATGATAATTTGTCATTGCTAATGCTTCCAAATCAAGTAAAAAGTTCAAGGCAGAGAGCTAGCATTGTCCTATAGGAAATCTGGACATTATGGGTCAAATATTATCAGCTATTTCACATCATTGCACCAAAAACACCCAGCTAAGTTACAAGGGTCTAATTACAACCACAATATAATGGGACAGTGCTATTAATGGACAGTAAATGAAACCTTCGCAAAACAATTCTGCGCCTTTAGGCATTGAAGAATTATGCTTCTGAAAACATTATGGACAAAGGAGAAAATGCTGAAAATCAGCATTTTCTCCTTTTCCCATAATGTTTTCTGCCCTTTAAAAGCCAATTTCTATCATTTGAACCATATTCAGTTAGTCGTCTAGCAACATTTTCAATGTTGATAAGTCAAAATTTTTCCACTGGTACTGAATTAACTCTTTCCCAAACAATCCCTGGTTTTTACGGGTCTGGAATAGTATCCTTTTGAAAACATTGTGGGAAAAGGAGAAAATGCTGGTAACCAGCATTTTCTCCTTTTCCCACAATGTTTTCTACCCTATCATAGACAGAAATCATCTTTTCAGCAAGACTTGAATTGTCGTCAGCAAATGCTTTCAATTTAGTCTAGTCCAAAAGTTTGTCGTTTGGGAAAGGGTTAACCACAAGCTCGGAAAGGAAAGAATATTGAACCAAGTTACACACAATCCCCGTGGTAAATTAGGGAACTGTTTCATCGTCTTCACCTTCGTTAATCTGCGGTAAGCTCATAGATCCATAGTTGAAGAATTGACGACATCTTCCTTAATTGCATATTGATTCATTTCTCGGCTAGATTAAAGTCTGATTTTCTCTTAATAAAACTCCCTGAATGGACAACATGTATCAGGGATATTCCTCCGCTAAATCTAATTATACCAAGGTTTTAAATGTGCTCCTCATTTTGTCCCGGTCCTATTGTCTAATTCAATAAGGTCTGGTCTGTATCGAATTAAACAATTTTTGAGTTCCTGTAGAAAGAAATAAAGTGGCAGATATCAATTCTAGGAATTATAAAGGCTCATCCTTTTTTTGTATTTTTGTTCAAAACCGAATTAGCTACTTTTATACAAACAGCTAGAACTGTCACAGGCTGCCTGATAACCCCAATCAGATGCTTTGCCATGTCATCGAGGAAACAATTCAGAAGGCTATAACTCTTGCTATACATGACCAATCACACAGAAAATTGTAGGTACACAAGTTTCCATGGTAGGGTAGGAAGGCTTTCATTAATTGGTTGAAAACTGAGAGAGAAACAGACTTAAAATCTTTAGATATACAGATGGACAAAAAGACTAAAGACAGACAACCTGATTCCAGTTTACCTGAACAAGACCCAGTGTACTGTGGGGATAATACCGTTGTCTGCGCATGTTATATTCTTTGAAGATTCGACTGTCTTATATGACGCATCACTAGCCCCGAAAGCGGGCTGAATGTAATACATGTATTACGCTCTATAAAGTAGCAATGTAGAAAACAGCTTTTATCAATACGTGTGAGGAGAAATGAGACCTGCTTTAGCTCCAGATTTCTCTAAACTGCTGATCATAGCTGAGTGAATTGCACGAGGTAGCGTTTTATTGAGTAAACGTTTATTTTAGTTTGAAATTCAAAGTTACGGTTGTCGCGTAGGAAAGTGGTTCGGCTCTGTACCCAGAATGCCCAAACTAGATAGATGAGTATTTATAGAATGCCATCTAGCAGGAGATAATGGGGATAATACCATAAACATTTTGAAAACCACCGATAAATAATACTTTTCTTTCCATCGAAACATTTGTCCCATGTGCTAATATTTTTGTTCCGCCTAACAGAAGCCTGTGTAGTAATGGTTTTACATATATAGACAGAATGGTGAAATCCCACGAGTATTTGAAACTGGTAAACTGGAGGAACAATTTACTGGTGGAAATGTCATAGGTGACATGTCTATAGTTTGAAATTACAGCTACAATTGTATGTACACAGACCATTTGTAACATTCAAGTTACATAGTATCACTATGAATCATCAAATATCCATAATTTCTCTAATATATGTTTGCCCCGACTGAAATAGGCCTTTACGTCCTGTCAGTAGATATTGTGGGAAAAGGAGAACATTATTCCACTAATTGTACTACATTGATCATGTAAAACATTAGAATTACATAGCATTCCCAAGAACCATCAAACACTCAAACCCCAGAAACATGAATATGTGAATTGTCGCCATGGTATGACTGAAATAATGTTGAAAGCAGTGTAAAACATCATTCAAACAAACAAACAAAGGATCTTCGTTTTAGCCAGTGGAAAGCATTGTGGGAAAATGACGAATCAATGTTTGGTTAAATGATGGGAAATAACATGCTAAGGGTAGAACATAATGCTGGGAAAGAAAACAGCAGTAACCAGCCATTTCTTCCTTTTTCACATTGTTTCCGAAGGTCAATTCCTCACAATCGTCAAAACCATTGATGGGTTTTGTATAGGATTTACTTGTTCATTCCACACACACACAAAAAAACCAAATGAAGACCTTGAGTGAAGCTTCTGCCCAGAGCGACAAGTGTGTTATTCACTTTCCCAATTGTGGAGCGACCTCACTTTCCTGACAACTGTTATCAAATTATGTTCCACATACACAAATACATCGCGACAATCAATCACCTGCTGCAATGCTCCCAACTTACATCAATGTCATAACTGTTCCCACCATTTCTTATTAGATTTACTCTAAACCCTGTTCTAAAAAAGTCATGTGTTATCTCTTTATGAATGACAAAATTTTAGGCTGGCCCAAATTCAAAGCATTTGCAGACGACAAAATAAATGTGAATCGAAATTAAAATTGAAAATCGAAATTAAATTTGATTTGGAAAGGGTAGAAAAAATTGTGGGAAAAGGAGGAAATGCTGGTTATCAGCATTTTCTCCCTTTCCCACAATGTTTTCGAAGGCTTTCTTGATCAGAGTCATCAAAAGTTGGGATTGTGTGGTGAAGGGGTAATACGTCCCTAATGACAGAAGCTTTTGAAAAAATTGTCAGGAAAATAGCATTTCCTCTTTTCCCACAATATTTTATGCACTTTCTGAGTTACTTTCCCTTATCTATGCAGTTTTCAATTTCATGTTAGGAAACCCTTTAAACCTTTTCCCACACAATGATGACTTTTGACAACCCTTGGAAAGAAGCCTTGTGAAAACATTGTGGGAAAAGGAGAAAATGCTGGTAACCAGCATTTTCTCCTTCTCCCACAATATTTTCTTCTCCTCAAGAAACAAATTTTCAATTTTAAGTCACTTTTATTTTGTCGTCTGCAAATGCTTTGGATTTGGACAAGTCTAAAATATTGTCGTTTGGTAATGAGTTAGCTCTTTTGTCCAAACTTTTGTCCAAGCATTCAGACGAAAAAAATTACTTTGACTCAAAAATGGAAATTTGCTTTGGGAAAGGCAGAAAGCATTGTGGGAAAAGGAGAAAATGTTTCTCCTTTTCCCACAATGCTTTCAGAAGGCCCTTCTCTCAGGGTCATCTAAAGTCAGGATTGCGTGGTAATGGGTTAACATGGACTGGTCTAAAACTCAATGGTGTAGTAAAATGTCTATGAATTAGCATCAAATAACAATCTAAATACAGAACAATTAGCAGACTTGTTAATCCTTTACCATACAAAACTGCTATTTAACAATCAACAGAGAGAGTTTTTGAAAACATTGTGAGAAAAGAAGAAAATGCTGGTTATCGCCATTTTCTCTTTTTTTTTTTCCAGAAAGTTTTCAGCATTTTCTCCTTTTCCCATAATGTTTTCAAAAGCCTTTTTTAACCAGGGTCGTCAAAACAAAGGATTGTTTGGTAAAGGGTTAACCCATTACCACACAATCCCTACTTTTGACGCCCCTGAGAAAAAAGCCTTTTGAAAACACTGTGGGAAAAGGAGAAAATGCTGGTAACCAGCATTTTCTCCTTTTCCCACAGGGTTTTCTACCCTTCCCAGAAAAAAATTCTATTTTTCAGTCACCTTCATTTTGTCGTCTGCAAATGCTTTCAATTTGGACCAGTCTAAATTTTTCTCGTGTGGTAATGGGTTAAACCATCTATTGTTCTCATGCAAATATTTACACTGAATTGCAAAAAACTGAAAAAAAAACTGAGGAATATTGTTACATTTGGCATAAATAGACCACTGACAGTGTCATATATAAAATTAACTCTTTATCATACATCCTGCTTTAAAAATAAAAGATTTTAACCCTTTCCCAAACAGCAAATTTTGGACCAGACCAAACTGAAAGCATTTTGCAGATGACAAATTAACACATTAAAAAGATGATTTTTCTATATGGTAGGGTAGAAAACATTGTGGAAAAAGAAGAAAATGCTGGTTACCAGCATTTTCTCTTTTTCCCACAATGTTTTCAAAAGGCTTCTATTCCTGACCCGTAAAACCAGGGATTGTTTGGGAAAGGGTTAAACAATTGGGGAAAAAAAATGTGCTGGTCAGTAGTGTCTACTCCTTTCCCAAAAATTTTTTTTTCTACCCTTTGCAAAGCAAATAAAGCCATACATTATCATTTCTAAAGGCTTTTTAAATGTGTCTCAAATTTTGTTGTCTGGTTTTCAACAGAAATTCAACAAACAATTTACATCCGTAAAACAATCTCTGATTTTGTATAACCAAGGTTATTTTGTCACAATATCTAATACAATGTCCAGTCAAATCTTTGTCCACAATACCAGCAAATTCAACTGAATCTGTTGACTCATTACCAAACGACAATATTTTAGGTTTGTCCATATGGAAAGCATTTGCAGACAATAAAATAAAAGTGACTGAAAATTTGAAATTTGTTTTGAGAAGGATAGATAGAAAACATTGTGGGAAAAGGAGAAAATGCTGGTAACCAGCATTTTCTCCTTTTCCCACAATATTTTCTAAAGGCTTCTTTCTCAGGGCGTCAAAAGTAGGGATTGTGTGGTAATGGGTTAAAGGCACTTTTGAGGTAAGCTCCCTTTTACTGGGAAAACAAAACAATGATCAACTATTGTACCATTGTACCCCTTTACCATATAATGATGACTTATAATGACCCTGAGGAAGAGTCTTTTTGAAAACTTTGTGGGAAAAGGAGAAAATGCAGGTAACTAGCATTGTCTCCTTTTCCCATAAAGTTTTCTACTCTATCAAAGAAAAATGCATCAATTGAGCCACTACGAAATTATTGTCTGCAAATGCTTTCGAGTTGGATAGGTCTAAAATTCTGCTGTGTGGTAAAAGGTTAAAAGACAACAGAATCTTTTGTAAACATTATACCAAAGGAAGTAATTGCTCATGTCAAAAAGTATCTGCTTTTGTTACATTTGTTTCGCAGCTTTTAACAGTTCAAAATGATTCAGAAAAATCTGCACCAAATTTTGTTGGTGGAGAGAGAGGCCAAGTCATTGGTGTCAATTCATCAATTTGATACAAGGGAGAGAACTGTGAAAAACCATACTGTATTTCTTCAATATCTGAAGATGTATTAATACTTTACTAAACAATCCCTGGTTTATACGACCAGAGGAAGAAGCCTTCTGAAAACATTCTGGGGATAGGAGAAAATGCTGGTAACCAGCATTTTCTCCTTTTACCACAATTTTTTCTTCTCTTCTAAAGTCATGTTTCAATTTTTGAGTCATGTTTATTTTTCAATCCACAAATGCTTTCAATTTGGACAAGTCTAAAATTTTGTCATTTGATAAAGAGTTAAAACTAGTTCATACATTCTCTACTAGCATATTATCATGTTGAATATTGAATAGCGTAAATCAGTATTCAAGCTTTGAATACAAGGACATTCTAGAGGTTTTCTGGACTGGATAGATCAAAATCAGACTACACAAAGCATGCAGTATGATCTTGAATCTTCATTGGCCAATACTTTGTGACATTTCCAGCCAAATTGTTTTTTTTCCCAGATTTTGCTCACAGGCTACAGTTATCCACAAAAAATCTTTCATTCATCCAAAAGTGTCTGCAAAAACTTCTACATGATTGCCCTTTACAAGATGACAAAATTTTAGCCTTGTCCAAGTTGAAATCATAATTATGCAGACGACAATTTCAATGTGGCTCAAGCGGTGCAATTTGGCGAGGTGAAAGAATAGAAAAAAATGTGGGGAAAAGAGAAAATGCTGGTAACCAGCGTTTTTTCCTTCTCCAACAAAGTTTTCAAAAGTTTTCTTTTACAGGATCGTTAAAGTCTGCATTACCATACAATCCCTACTTCTGATGACCCTGAGAAAGAAGCCTTCTGAAAATACTGTGGGAAAAGGAGAAAATGCTGGTAACCAGCATTTTCTCCTTTTCCCCTAGTGTTTTCTACCCTTCCCAGAACAAATTTCTATTTTTTAGTCACCTTTATTTTGTCATCTGCAAATGCTTTCAATTTGGACCAGTCTAAAATTTTCTCGTGTGGTAAAGAGTTAAAGGGTTAAATAAGATTCTGATCGGGGGACATCGGATGGGTTTGTGACAGAAGAATAACAGCTCATCTGCATCTTTAGCTACAGCAACACAATGGACGTTCTCAAAAACCCACCTCAGAATTCTGTGCTCAGGTGAGTAAAAAAACTTTCAAGTCTTACCTCAATCTTTGGTGTCCTGACCAGTGCCTCCCATCAGACTACCCGATCTCTTGATTTCCGTCATGAACCACCTCCTTGTTCTTTCTCCCTGTACTGTGTGACCGCTTCTCATCAACCACATTGTGCTTTATTTTTGTTAAAGTACTTACCAGCTCAAAGTTACAACAATAAAAGTGATCATTTTAAAAGTATTTTATACAAATTAACTTAACCCATTACCACACAATCCCTACTTTTTACAACCCTGAGAAAGAAGCCTTTAGAAAACATTGTGGGAAAAGGAGAAAATGCTGGTTACCAGCATTTTCTCCTTTTCCCACATTTTTTTCAACCCTTCACAAAACAAATTTCAAATTTTCAGTCACTTTTATTTTGTCGTCTGCAAAGGCTTTCAATTTGGACCAGTCTAAAATATTGTCGTTTGGTAATGGGTTAAAATCTTTACCAAACGACAAAGTTTTAGACTCCTCTCCAAATTGAAAGCATTTGCAGACAACAACCTGTAAGTGACTGCAAATTTGAATTTTATTCTGTGAATGTAGAATACATTGTCGGAAAAGGAGATCATGCTGTTTCCAAGCATTTTTTCCTTTACCCACAATGTTTTCAAAAGGCTTCTTTCTCAAGCTCATGAAACCAAGGACTGTTTGGTAATGCGATACATGGGTTTTATTGGGATTAACGCCACTTTAACAGCTAAGGTCATATCATGGCGGTCGGTGACGCACATGTCTTTCCTGGCTTTCTCACACCAGTACTAACACAACTTTCATTCCAAAGCCACCAACTACTTTTCTCACATGCTTCAGCAGAGGTGAGAGGCGAAAATATGCCGGAAAGAAAGTTTGCATCAACCGGGTATCAAACTCACAACCACCAGGTCACGAGTCCGACATGCTCACCACTGAGCCAGACGGGCAGGCTGGTAAAGCGTTACAATACAATGTGAAACTACTGGGCTTAACTCTTTATCTAACAAAAAAATTGTAGACGTTTTAAAATTGACAGCATTTGTAGATGACATTAATTTAGTCCAAACGTCCAAAATTATGTCCTTTGGTAGAGTTCCATTGTGGTAGTCTCTATATCAGCCCAACACTTAAAGGTGTTGCTAACAATATAATTTGTTTGTTTGGTGTTAACCCATTACCACACAGTCCCTACTTTTGACGCCCTTGAGAAAGAAGCCCATAGAAAACATTGTGGGAAAAGGAGAAAATGCTGGTAACCAGCATTTTCTCCTTTTTCCACAATGTTTTCTACCCTTCACAAAACAAAATTCAAATTTTCAGTCACTTTTATTTTGTCGTCTGCAAATGCTTTCAATTTGGACCAGTCTAAAATTTTGTCGTGTGGTAAAGAGTTAACAGACGAAAATATTTTAGGCTTGTCCAAATTGAAAGCATGTGCAGATGACAAAATAAAAGTGACAGAAAATTTGAAATTTGTTCGGGAAGGGTAGAAAACATTGTGTGAAAAGGAGAAAATGCTGGTTACCAGCATTTTCTCCTTTTCCTACAATGTTTTCTACAGGCTTCTTTGTCAGGGTCGTCAAAAGTAGGGATTGTGTGGTAATGGGTTAACAGACGACAATAGTTTAGGCTTGTCCAAATTGAAAGCATGTGCAGATGTCAAAATAAAAGTGACTGAAAATTTGAAATTTGAAATCAGGAAGGTTAGAAAACATTGTGGGAAAAGGAGAAAATGCTGGTTACCAGCATTTTCTCCTTTTCACACAATGTTTTCTAAAGGCTTTCTCAGGGTCGTAAAAAAGAGGGATTGTGTGGAAATGGGTTAACTTCCCCACTCCGGAATATATTCCAAAAGCAAGTGCATCTATCAATTGTTTCCTACAGTGTATCATACCTGTGACCAATAAGCAATTCTTTCCAAACCACTGGCTGCTTTCTAATATGAAAATCACCAAAACAATGTTAGGCTGGACAATATAGATCCCAGATCAGCTGGCTAAAAAGGTCTACCTTCAATCTACACTATACCAAAACGCTGTCTTGATATTTTCTGGACAAAACTATCTCGGGTTAGAACGAAAGGGCTTATCTTACCCTTTAACTCCTCACCACACAATCCTGACCTTTAACGACCCTGAGGAAGAAGCCTTTTGAAAACATTGTGAGAAAAGGAGAAAATGCTGGTAACCAGCATTTTCTCCTCTTCCCACAACGTTTTCTACCCTTCCCAAACCAAATTTCATTTTTTGAGTTGTATTTATTTTGTCTGCAAATGCCTACAACTTGGACCAGTCAAAAATTTTCTTGTGTGGGAATGGGTTAAAAGTACCCATTTCTATTTTTTAGCAGCATATGATGAACCCAGATCTATTTACGATTTAACTTTGACATTTTAACCCTTATAGATTTCTCCCCCGTCAACTTACCCTGCCTAAACACATTCTTTTATTCATGGCCGCCAAAGCTGCTGCCGCAGACTCGTGGTCGTAGAACTCCACAAAACAATATGGATCTTGGCTCGGCTGAAATGTATAGAACATTGCCTGGTTACACCTTAGAACAATAACCACAAATTATGAAGCTTTCTTGCCAGTGAAGATCAAGATCAGACTGCACATAAAACACAGTCTGACCTTCAATCTATTCATTCCTTAAGTTTGTAAAATATTCTGACAAAAACTGCCAACAGAATGGGGCTATGTTCCAAAATTGATGTGTAGTTAAATGATTCAGAACTGAAAAGTTGAGTTTATTCTTGACATAACCATTGAATGCACTTAACAGTTTGATAGATATTTTGAAAAATTTGAATTTATATACTGTTTATCATAAATTATATTGACTGCTCCCTGATAATATATGCAATATTTGTTTATTTACATCCTTTGCAATGGTAAACATCTGCATGTTGTATAATTCAATGAATAGCACAATTATCTCCCTTTAACTCTTTATCACAATTTTGAATTTGAATTTTTATGACCCCTAGAAAGAAAAGTCTACTAAAAATTCTAGGAAATGTAGAACTGTTGATGCTAGTAACCAGCATTTTCTCCTTTTCCCACCATGTTTTCTATCCTTACCCCCCAAATTATGAGTTTTTGGGACACATTTATTTTGCAATTTCTGCATTTTTTTCTTGATTCTGACTAGTCTAAACTTTTGTTGTCTGGTAAAGAGTTCATAAATGCAACTGAGATACATGTTGGCACTGTGTTTGGGGACTGTGTCAGCTGAGGCTGTGGCAGTTTTACAGAATTACTGTATGCCTTAGTCAGTTCTCTGCAATAGGCTCCAGAGCTTGGTGCCTTCATCATGTTTCTCTAGAGCACTTTGTTTGCTCTATGCTGCAACTTTGTTGCCACAACAGCATGAGCATGTTTTGAATATTTCTTTGCTCAATTGATTATCTACACTAACATGCAAAAATGGATCGTGGGCTACATATGTCTTAAAGCATGACACATGTTCCTTTTGTTTGAGGGTTTTGTGTGAAGCTTTTCAACTTGAATCTCACAGGTGTCTCTTATAAAATTTTGGTGCTTTCTTTTTCTTAATTATGAGATGCTGTGTAAAACCCTGATCAGCTTATATTTTGAAAATGTAAAATTTCCAAACGATTGTAAAACCCTGATCAACCTATATTTTGAAAATGTAAAATTTCCAAACAATTTATTTAATACTGTGGCAGTGCATGAAAAATGTATGTGGTTACCAAATTCAGTACATATAACTCTTCACCAAACAGAATCTTAAGTCTTGTCCAGACTGAAAGCAATATTTGCAGATGACAAATTGATCTAGGCTAAAATCATAGTAAACTATTCTATGATACTTTGTGCCACTTTCAGTTATACCTAGGCAAAAGTTCACATATCATATTTTCCTTCAATTTCACAAGTAAAACAAAGGGGCTATCCAGTGATTTGCCAAAGGAAAATCCCTTGGAAACATGCATTCTGTAGGTATCAAATCACGAAACATGTATTTCAATAACAAATCAAACTCCATGTTGATTTGGTCATTGAGGACTTTTGATGTTGGACTCAGAATCTGCTTCTTTGTGAAATATTCATCCCCCCTCCCCCTAGTCATCCTGAATAGTTCAAGCAGTAGGCGATGAAACTTGGAACCAACAACATGATGATGCGAGTTTGAGCCCAATGGCTGCCCAACTAAAAAATTACTCATAATCTTTTGATGAGATGGTAAATCTAGGGCCATTGTGATGGTGCTATACCCCAAACACAATTAAAAGCCATAAACAACTTCGGACGGTTTTCGTCTTAAGTCTTGACTATCAAAACAAACATAACTACACATGTACAGGCTTTCTTGCAGTATTGCCCTTATGGGTAACCTGTGGCAAAAATAAATATGCAAAAAATCTGTTAACTCTTTACCACACAGGAAAATTTTAGACTGGTCCAAATTGAAAGCATTTGCAGACCACAAAATAAAGGTAACGAAAAAATAGAAATTTGTGCTGGGAAGGGCTGAAAACACTGTGGGAAAAGGAGAAAATGCTGGTTACCAGCATTTTCTCCTTTTCCCACAGTGTTTTCAAAAGGCTTCTTTCTCAGGGGCGTCAAAAGTAGGGATTGTGTGGTAATGGGTTAACTCTACCCCTTTCCTCCCACTAAATCAAGAGGGTCAAAAGGGCCCTGAATAGCTCCTGTGACCATCGAAGAATAATATTCATTAAAGTGTTATGGAGACCGAAGTACCAGAAGTCCCTTTTTTCATGATCAATTAACTCTACCCCTTTCCTCCCACCAAATCAAGAGGGTCAAAAGGGCCCTGTATAGCTCCTGTGACCTTCAAAGAATAATGATCATTAAAATGCTATGGAGACCAAATTATTTTTCTTGATCAATTAACTCTACCCCTTTCCTCCTACCAAATCAAGAGAATCAAAAGGCCCTGAATAGCTCCTGTGACCTTCGAAGAATAATGATCATTAAAGTTTTTTGGAGACCAAATTACCAGAAGTCCCTTTTTACATGATCAATTAACTCTACCCCTTTCCTCCCACCAAATCAAGAGGGTCAAAAGGGCCCTGAATAGCTTCTGTGACCTTCAAAGAATAATGATCATTAAAGTGTTATGGAGACCAAAGTACCAGAAATCCCTTTTTTCATGAACATTGATCAGCATGGATGGCTTTTAAATACGACTTCTTCTGAGATATTGTTAATGAAAAAATTCTTACCAAGCTTTTGATAGTAAGAGTATGCTCAGATTTTACTTTCATGACTTGACTTAAGGGGGCTTCCTTTGGAATCTTAACCCATAACCACACTATCCCTACTTTTGACAACCCTGAGAAAGAAACCTTCCGATAACATTGTGGGAAAAGGAGAAAATGCTGGTAACCAGCATTTTCTCCTTTTCCCACAATGTTTTCTTCCCTCCACAGAATTAATTTCAAATTTCCAGTCACTTTTATTTTGTTGTCTGCAAATGCTTTCGATTTGGACAAGCCAAAAATATTGTTGTTTGGTAATGAGTTAAGTGACACTTTCTGGAACTCATTTTAGAATTATCTTGACAAAATTCCATGGGCAATTACAGGAAGACATGGTGTCTAGAGTGCACACACAAAAGTTGGTCAGCATAACCCAAATGATGTTTCTGGTACCATCCTGAATCTGTATTTCATTGGTCACTTTGTTATGATAATGCCAGACAAGCTCTATCCTTTACCTAATTTTTATGTATTTTAACCCTTTCCCAAACAATCCCTGCTTTTAACGGGTCAGGAATAGAAGCCTTTTGAAAACATTGTGGGAAAAGGAGAAAATGCTGGTAACCAGCATTTTCTCCTTTTCCCACAATGTTTTCTACCCTATAACATAGAAAAATCATCTTTTTAGAAACTGTTAATATGTCATCTGCAAAATGCTTTCAATTTGGTCTGGTCCAAAATTTGCCATTTGGGAAAGGGTTAACGACCTCAAGGAAGAAGGTTTTGGGAATAATGAAGGCAAAGGATATAATACAAGTAATAAGCCCTCTCATTTCAAACAAATTTGACCATTTGCTTTGTTTTCAGGTATTGCCCTAAATATGGTAAAGTCCTATGATCATGTTGTCTGGCACTGAATTTCGATTACCAGATATCAAAAGTATATCCTGTACGTACAGAAATAGTTTCATAGTTTCAAAGCCCTTATTTTGGAGAAGATGCAAACATCTTTGTATGTTTGCTTTTGTGTAAGTAACCCTATGTATAACAAAACTAAACAAGGTAAAAGTAACCTACTTCTCCATGTTCGCCTCGTAGAGGGGTTGAAGTCTGAAATTAAATACAAATGAGAGGCTACAAACTGTAATAAGTATATAAAACATAGAAAAACTGGTTCACCATTTGTTTTTTGTTTAAACCCCAGTAAACTACTGCAATGTAATATTACATGAAATGTACAATGGAACATAACAAATGACCTTGTGATTCAAAAATTCTATTTTCTCTTATCCACTTCTGATGTAAGCATTTCATAGACATTTGTATGAATAGAAAAAGGGGGTCTGACGAATCATCGAAACACCCGTTTTTTTTTTCTATAATTAGTTCAAATTACTATCATAAGTACAAAAGATTTGTCTTTTTTTAAACACAAACTTAGTTTTATATCAATGAACGGTGGTTAGTTTAAAACAACATGACAAAATAACATAACATCAACGTCCTCCATAATGTATGTTCATCAAAATACCCGCACAAGGTAGTAAATTATGTCAATTCAGAGAGTTTACGTTCTAACTACAATAGCTGTTTTACAAGGCTGATGTGCCTGATCTATACCCATAAATATGCTCAGAACAGTACTGTTTTCTTTCATGATATCTAAATAATGAAATTAAAAAATTTACGTATCTAGAAAGAAAACTGCCCATCATTTTGAATCTGGTAAACATATAATATGACCTAATGATTTGTCTAATTTCACTTGTCTAAATTCAACATCTGCTGACGATAAATCAAATATCGATATAGATCTACAAAATACAGATATAATTGAAGTTCCCTCTATAGGTCAGTAAACATGATGGAAAAAGCAGAAAATATCAGTCAGAGGCGACACATACATCACAATGGATGCATCATGCAATGTCTAATTTAGGTACCTTGTTCGCAAAGGGAATGCACTTTCATTCTCCTTGGAGTATATTTGCATTTATAATTTAAAGAAATAAAATAAAAGGTGACCATGCCAAACTGATAACTCCTTAGTCTGCATTTTGTGTAATAAAAATCAGCTATTTTGGTGTGTCAAGACTTGACATGCGAGTATTTCAGTTCTCCATGTAAAACAATGATCAATGTATCCTATCAACATTTTTCTTCAACATTATTCTTCTGTATAGTGACCATTACTTTAATTAATCGTGTTATCTCTGTAAAAGAGACAAATGTTGCAGAGGTAGAATCCCTAAAGTAACAAATATTTACAACTTCGTGCAGGTATTTCGAAGGACTTAAATAATGCTATCCTGGTTCATTGTTTACAGAGGACCTTAATGATATGTTATTTTATCATTATGATTTAAACTTACAGCTCTTCTTTGTCTTTTTAAACTTTACTTCGGTCAAATACCACAAGTCAAAAATATAGATCTGTTGTTCATAAAAAGTAATTGGAATACTTTTATAGGTATTTCAGCATTTCGGTGGTATTTCGTTGATTCATTGGACCAAAAAAAAGTTGCCTGATTGATGAAAAAATGAAAAAAAAAAACAAATAAATGAAATAAAGAAAGACACAGCTAGTATACTGTGACAGTCCATTTTCATTTCTAATAAAGTTATAATCAGCTTTTTGATTAGCTAAGAGTAAGTCTCAACCAATCAGAAGGCTGTTATTGAAAACCTAATCACCTGTCTGAAACTTCTCAATTATGCCTATAATACTAGATTCCTTTAACAAAATGACATTGTACATGCATACACACAAAAAAGAAAAAAATATGAGGAAAAAAACATACATTTATATGGTTACAAAATCAGAGGACAAAAAAAAACATGATGTGAAAAAATAAAACATCAAAATAGATATACATGTAAGTGAAACTGACAATTCATTTTATAAACATCTCACACTTTACAGTAGATAAATCAAAGGACTGAAGGTCCTGAAAGTCGCACTAATGGTGAATCCTTGATATTTTGGGACTGATAGGTGGTCATCACCCTTTTAAAGGACAACCTTGCTTTTACGTAATTCAAACAGCTTTGGAAAACAGAGCTGAAAGAAAGAAAAACTCATTTTTTTTACTCAAGGTTTTCTTCCAATTAGACTCAAATTTAATGGTTTACCGTAAGTCAATTTGATTAGTTTTCAGCAATTCTTCGATTTTGACTAGTCTGCAATTTAGTTGAGCAAATGCAGTTACTTGTAATAGGCAGCTTCCCACCAAGTTAGATCTTTTCATTTTTCTTTTTCTTTAATATATCCATGTTGGCATATAGCCTGACATAATATACCCAAAACAATATTAAATGTATGTCATTGGTCACCTCTATTACTTGGAACTTACTGAAACAGTGCCACTGCATACCGATGCTAGCACTTGACAACTGTTGAAAAGGGACACATAAGGGACATCTCTGTGAAATCATTTCAAAATCTGACCAACCATTTCAGTGAAGAAGAATTTTCAAGAATTCCTTCATGTCCGAATAGTGCAAGTGGACCCCATTTACCAGAGCCATGCTTCTTGATGGATCAGAATTTCGAAAACATTTTTGAAAATGGTCACCCAAGGAAGATTGCTTTGAAATTATTTTAAAATCTGATCATGGGTTTCAGAGAAGGTGAATTTTCAAGAAATTCTTCATTTCCATATTGTAGCCCCAATTCACCTGAGCCATGTTTCTTGGCAAATCAAAATTTCGCGAACAAGTTTTTAAAAGGGTCACCCAAGGAACATCTCTGTGAACTTTTTTCAATATCTGATCAGCCGTTTCAGAGAAGTAAGAATATTCAAGAATTTCTGCATGTCCATATAAGTACAAGTAGCCCCCATTCACCAGAGCCATGTTTCTTGATGGATTGAAATTTCGCAAACAATTTTTGAAAAGGGTCACCCATAGAACATCCCTGAGAAATTATTTCAAATCTGACCAGTGGTTTCTGAGAAGAAGAATTTTTTAGAATTTCTTCATTCCTGTATAGTGCAAATAGCCCCCATTCACCAGAGTCATGTTTCTTGACTGATCAAAATTTCACGAAAAAGTTTTGGAAAGGGTCACTTAAGGTAGTGGACCCGTAATAAGCATAGTGCAGCATGGCATAAAATTTCTGGACAGTTGATAAGACATATTTTGTACAGATATGATACTGTTGCACATTTTTGACCGAACAGAAATTCCTTCGGGGTCCGTCTTGAAATTATTTGTTGATAATTTTGTTAGTTTCCAGAAAAGGGAGGTAATTATCATATCCATTTGTAATGAAATTATAGTAGTTATAGATTTATAAATGATAATTCTAGGAAGGACAAAAAAGAAAAAGTGGCTCGGTGAAAGTAGTACAATAGTGCTCAATTTTAATCTTAGCAAATTTTCTAGGGTAATATTATAGTGGAAATAGCTGTGTTCTATTACGGGTCCACTACGTTAAGGTACAACTCTGTGAAATTATTTTAAAATCTGGCCAGCTGTTTCAGAGAAGAAGATTTTTAAAGAATTTCTTAGAAAACTGTTTGGTTGCCATGGCAACCAAAACTTTTGACATAATCATATTCTGTGAACAATTTTCAAAGAGGACCTCCCAAGGAACATTCCAGCCAAGTTTGGTCCATATTGGTCCAGCGGTTTTGGAGGAGTTGATGTTTAAAGAATTGTTGATGACGCATGACGGATGACAGACACCAGGTGATCCTAAAAGCTTCCCTTGAGCATGTTGTGCTCAGGTTAGCTGAAAAAACAGTCCTAAGGTTTTTCATCTCAACCAAACTGACTCTCAAACTATAAAAAATATTTGCAAAGTAATTAATAACTATGCAATCTACAACAGGTTAAAGACCATTGTGAATAATTAGTTTAACTCATTACCAGACCAGCCCAATTTTAGGCTTGTCCAAATTGAAAGCATTTGCAGACGGCAAAATAAAAGTGACAGAAAATTTGAAATTTGTTTTGTGAAGGTTAGAAAAAATTGTGGGAAAAGGAGAAAATGCATTTTTTTCCCTTTTCCCACAATGTGTTCTAAAGGCTTCTTTCTCAGGGTAGTCGAAATTAGGGATTGTGTGGTAATGGGTTAATCACCACATTAAATTTGTTACACTCTTTTTGAGTGCTGGAATTGTATCTTTGCTATCCAAACAATGTAATTAATGTATCACATTTCTGTTATATCATTTCTTTAAATGTGCTGAGGCTTATGGTTTTTTTTTTTCATATATAAAACATATTTTTATAATGATGGATAAATATTTTTAAAGTATCCAATATGCTTTTTTTTTTTCATTAATAGTAACTTTATCTTCCTTAAAAAAAAAATAGAAAGAAAAACGTGATTTTATCACTAAGCATTTGATTCACTTCGCTATGTTTATTCTTAAATAAGTTTCATCATTGGTTTTAATCATGTAAGGCAAATTTAAAATAAAGCAAGAGTTATAAATCGTCTTGATGACGAATACGTAATTTCTATTAATTTTTACATAAATTGAAGTTAGAAATACTATAAAAATCATGTGTTCATTTTGACTACACATTGGGTACGTTTTGACTCCACTTGGGTAGGTTTAGACTTCATTTGGGTAAGTTTTGACTCCATTCGGGTACGTTTTGACTTGGGTATGTTTTGGTTTGAGTACGTTTTGACTGTAAACCCCCTCAACAGTGCAACTGTCAATGTACGGTCGTAATTGCTGTACTTTACCTTGCGTTTCATATTTCATGTTGTATTTACTGTAACTTTACTGGTGTTAATCGTTATGTGCGTTTGTTTTCTATCCCGTCCGCCATTTGCATTTTCTTAATCAAAGTACAATTTTGTACTTCAAACTTAAGCTGATCAAAGACCTAAAATACTAGAATTGATAGCAAAAGTTCATGTCTGATTTCCATAAAATCGTGTATGTAAGCGTTTCGCATGCAGTTTTATGTGTTACAAAAGTTTTTTGATGTGTAATGGAATTGTTTTTGGGTGTTTTGGGGTATTCGAGTGGTTTGGGGTGTTTCATCCGAGACGTGCGTTACAAACTAGGTCAAAGCTGCGGAACGAAACAAATTTTCAAATTTAGAGCGAGTTTTACGATATTTAACCCTGAATTCATGGTTTGCATGGTTTAAAAGAGTTGATTTCAAATGACATCACTCGAGTCCGAAATTCCACCCTTATAAGCGAAGCTCTACCGGTCTCGATAATACATGAATATTTACAGTAAGGTGCTCTCGATAAGCCATATTAATCCGCGATCCCTTTTAAACTCACATTAAGCATTGATGGGGGATATCTTAGCTGAATTGCGTTTTCTTTACCCATCTAAACAAAGATAGATGCTAAATTTTCACATGATATACAAAATAACCGCATTTTTTTTTAATTTAAAATTTGAGTCACGTTCTCCTTTTTCTAGCGTAGGTATATGAGTTATATGAGTTACCGGGTCCAGTCCCATCATAAAGAACAAATTCCAGACATACCAAAGAAAAAGTAGTTCTACAGCGATTGGGTTAAAAGCAGAGTAACTGCACCTCGTTTATGAAGTATATACGACGTTTTTGATCCAATTTTTTGCATGATTCTTCAACCCACTATAGACACCCCCCCCCAACCCACCCTGAGCTCCTCGAGCTCATCGCAAAAAGTCGAACGTTTTGACAAACGTGCGACTTAAAAATAAATTTTTGGATAACTGAAGCAAAATATTTTGTTGGCTGGAATTCCCCCTTTTTTTTTTGGCAAAACAAATTTCATATTTCAGTATCATTGAACTTATGACCACATGCCAATTTTTGAACGTATCCAAACTCCAAGCAATTGCCTACAACAAGTTATTTATGGTCAGTTACCACCACTTTCTCCTTTTTCCCCCTAAACTTTTTCAAAAGCTTACTACCTTGGTCTTTAACCCTTTCCCAAACAATCCCTAGTTTTTACAGGTCTGGAATAGAAGCCTTTTGAAAACATTGTGAGAAAAGGAGAAAATGCTGGTAACCAGCATTTTCTCCTTTTCCCACAATGTTTTCTACCCTATCATATAGGAAAATCATCTTTTTAGCAACTTTTAATTTGTCATCTGCAAAATGCTTTGAATTTGGTCTGGTCCAAAATTTTCTGTTTGGGAAAGCGTTAAAACACAGGACTGTTTGACAAAGTATTTAGTTTTCACCAGTAAACAAATTTCTAGACTTTTCTAATAGTTGAAAACATTCAAGACATATTTGGGCAAAGGATAAAATGCTGTATAAAATGCTGGAAACCAGTATTTTACCCTTTTGTACCATGTTTTTATTTCTTTTTCTGAAACAAGTTCAGTCATTTTTGTCTGCATTTTTTGTTGGACAAGCTTACCACTTTGTCATTCAAGTAAAGTCTTAACCCTTTACCACACAATCCCAAAATTTAACAACTCTCAGGAAGTAGGACTTCTGATATCAATGTCGGACAAAAAGAGAAAATGCTGGTAACCAACATTTTCTACTAGTCCCACAATGATTTCTTTTATATTAACCCATTACCACACAATCCCTACTTTTGACACCCCTGAGAAAGAAGCCTTTAGACAACATTGTGGGAAAAAGAGAAAATGCTGGTAACCAGCATTTTCTCCTTTTCCCACAATGTTTTCTACCCTTCACAAGACAAATTTCAATTTTTCAGTCACCTTTATTTTGTTGTTTGCAAATGCTTTCAATTTGGACCAGTCTAAAATTTTTTCGTGTGGTAAAGAGTTAAAGATAATTTTTACCATTTGGGTACATTTGATCTGTCACCTGTTAAAGCTTTTGATTTCGAAGGGTCCAAATTCTTGCAGTTAGGCAAAGAGTAAAATGAACGAATAAAATGAATAATCATCACAGGGTCAGGAGGAATTCCCAATCAATCTACTAATGTCATATAATTGTGCTTTTAGTATCAATTATAAATGTGTACGACTTGGAAAGGTCATGTTTTGGTGTGCCTAAATGCCAGGCAATCCAACCCAAAATGTCAGGCATGCTTATAATGTATTTGTTAACCCCTTACCAAATGATCTAATGTTTCACTTATTAACCCTTTCCCAAACGACAAATATTTTGACTAAACCAAATTGAAAGCACTGACAGACCACAATTCAACTCTTGCTGAAAAGATGATTTCTGTCTATGATATGGTAGAAAACATCGTGGGAAAAGGAGAAAATGCTGGTAACCAGCATTTTGTCCTTTTCCCACGATGTTTTCAAAATGCTGCTATTCCAGATCTGTTAAAACCAGGGATTGTTTGGGAAAGGGTTAATATCTAAGGTAAGAGACCCTTAAAACCATTTTTGAAAAAGGAGAATGAGCTGGTAAGCATTTTCTCCTATTTTGGGAATGGTTTTTTTTTTTTACCCTTAACTCTTTACCATATATCAAAACTTTAGACCAGTCCAAATTGAAAGCATTTTGCAGACAACAAAATAAAAGTAACAGAAAAATTGAAATTTGGTTTTGGAAGGTTAGAAAACATTGTGAGAAAAGAAGGAAATGCTGGTTACCAGCATTTTCTGCTTTTCCCACAATGTTTTCAAAAGGCTTCTTTCTCAGGGTCGTAAAAATCAGGGATTGTTTGGTAAAGGGTTAAACAGACAAAATTCCGTCATTTAAGCCTCCTTTCCCCTTTTTTTTTCTCTCCTTTACCCACAATGTTTTCAAAAGACTTCTTTCTCAGGTCTTTCTAAGTCAGGACTGTGTGGTAAAGAGTTAATAAATGAAAGAAGAATCATGAATGGAAGTGTTAATAGCTCTTGTTTCAACTTTTACCAAATAATCCTACAAGTCCTGCTTGGCTCAGTGCAGGGTATTATCTAGTCCCTCAAGGTTCCAGCCTCACTGGAAGCACTTGGGTTCTTCTGAGTGTGCCCTTGGGCAAGACACTTCAAAGCTCTAGCCTAGTCCTGATTAACCCAAGGACAAACATGAATACATGAACTCCGGCTGTCACAAGACTAAATTCATATTGAAAGCAGCATAAAAGCCCTTCAATCAACAAGCAATTCTGTGACATGAGTCTATATTGTAGGAAGTTTTGGAAAATATTATGGGCAAAGTAGGTTACATGCTGGTATAAAGCAGCAATTTTTCTTTTTCCAGTAATTATTTTCTATCGTTAGACGTATATCAAATGTTGCTTAAATGACTTATCCAGTCATTTAACCCTTTACCCCATAAGGCATTTCTATGGCATCTCTAACTGACTCTAAATGACAGCAAGGATGAAGCTGTTTCTTATGTGTATATGACACCTTTTGATAGCATAGAAAACATTGTGACAAAAGGTGAAATTGCTCGTGACGAGCAATTTCACCTTTTGCCACAATGTTTTCCAAAGGCTCCTACAAGCAATGTGTAGAAATGAGTATCTATGGAGTAAAGGGTTAAGCAACATTTGATATTTTTGTCTGGTTTTAATTTGGACAAGGCTAAAATTTTGTCATCAGGTACAGAGTTAACCCTTTTACTCCTTGCTGCAACTTAAAAACCTTTTGCAGACAGTGTAGATCAAGATCATACTGCAAAAAACATGAGGTCTGATATTGGATCTTACACTACCCAAAAAGGAGATCTCTTACCCCCCCCCCCCACCTACAAAAAAAAAGATGTGGGTTTTCAATGTTTAGCTGAAAGTTTTATTTTACTTATTTCGTAGGATAAGGATAAAAGTCTTTTAACAGAAGGAAAGGCTTGTTGATAAACTGATGGTTATATCAATTTTGAGCTTGCTCTTAATTCAGTATTGATATATGGCAGACACCAAGTATGGTAGAATGATGAAATGTTATAAATAGGCCATAAAACAGAAACCCTTATATCACTGAAATGAAAGTTTTTCACAACTGAACCAAGGATAGATGTTGAAGAACAATACAGGGAAAGAAAGACATAGCTTTTACACTCTTTATCAATTGACAAAATGTTAGACTGATCCAAAATAAAAGCAGATGCCGATGACAATGTGATTCAAATGTAGAAAATTCTATCAGAAAGGATAGAAAACATTCAAGGAAAAGAAAAAAAATGCTGGATTGTGCCATTTTCTGCTTTTTCCACAAGGTTTCCAAAACTTGAAATTGTGTGTTAACACTTTACCAAACGGCAAAATTTTAGACTGGTCCAAATTGAAAGCATTTGCAGACGACAAATTAAAGATGGCTCAAATGACATAATTTGTTCTTGATAGAGTAGAAAACATTGTGGCAAAAGGAGAAAATGCTGGTAACCAGCATTTTCTCCTTATCCTACAATGTTTTCTACACACCCTTTTTTCGGTCGTTAAAAGTCGGGATTGTGCGGTAAAGAGTTAAAGAATTAAAAGCAGCGGTTCCCATACAAAGTATCTTTGTTAGGGAGCCGCTCAGCATCTGCAGAAGCTGTGACTTTGGTCCAGTCCAAAAATTTGACGTTTGGTAAAGACTTAATTTCTCAGACTGCACAGAATATGATGTCTGATCTTAAATTCATACTGCACATGACAGCAACTCAAAAACTGTATGGGTTAACTCTTTACTGATCAGTCCAATGTTTTTTAATTAACCTTGAGATAAAAGACTTAGGGAAAATATTGTGGAAAATGGAGAAAATAATAGAAACAAACAGTTCTTCATTTTCCACTATGTTTTAAACAAATCCAATTACTTGAGCTCACTTTACAATTTCATTCAAATTTGGACAACACTTAAATTTTGCACTGTGACAAAGAGTTAAGTCTTTACCGAACGATTGAAATTTCAGACTGAAGTACACATTGGAAGCATTCGCAGATGATAATATTAATGTGATTCAAGCATTGATATTTGTTTTGAGAAGGATAGAAAATATTGTGGGAAAAGGAGAAAATGCTGGTTACCAGCATTTTCTCCTTTTTCCACAATATTTTCAGAAGGCTTCTTCCTCTGGAGTCCTAAAAACCTGAGGGACTGTTTGGTAAGGAATGAAATTTGTCCATGTAATGGGGTATAAAGCAGCCATAAAAGCCATCAAATTCATCATGCCATGAGCCAGCTTGATACTGGTGTAAACTATCCCACACATATTAACAGTTGCCGATGAGCGCTCTCAAATTTCAAACATTATCGTAAATTTCCTCATTCAATTAGATTCCGAACCATGGATGAGAATCAATATGGGTTCTACATGATATGAATTATGATCAGACCGTAATGACTTCCAAATTTCTCTAACACTTAAACTCTCACTTTTTTCCTACACATCAACCCATTGCTTCACAGGCTCACTTTGGTCATAGTTCCAGGATGGCTCAGTGGTGGAGGTATAAGATATGAAACCAATGGAGGCCCAAGGTTTGATCCTGTCAAAGCCTTCAGGCTTTTTATCTTTTTGAACCCTTTCCTAAACGACAAATGTTTGACTCTTTCAAACTGAAAGACAACAATTTTAACTTTCATAACAATGGCAGAAAATTATCCGAACGGGCGAAAACACTGTGAAAAAGGAGAAATTGCTTGTTACGAGAAATTTCTCCTTTTCCCACAGTGTTTTCAAAAGACTTGTACTGCAGACACGTAAAAACAAGGGCTTGTTTGGGAAAGGGTTAACAGTATTTGGGCAAGGCACCCCAACACCCCTGATGTTGATCAAGTGAGTTGATCAGCTTATTGATCGCAAGATATTTCACACTGCCTGCAACATTATTTCATCCAACAGGACAGCTCACTGACAGTTCACTAACTCATGCATGTCCTGGGTTTGACCAATACTGGCTGTGAGCTTTGAACTGTCTTGCCAGACAACATTCCTACCAAAATTCCAGAGAATGTAATCAAAGGGTTTTGGATTACAAGTGCTATAACTCAAATCTTCAGCAAGTCTTCTGCTAGCTTTTCTGAAGTCTTCTTCAGTCTTTAATGATCCTGAGTTGGAGGGTGGTTAAAAACATTGTTGGAAAAGGAGAAAAAGCTGGCATGCTCCCTTTTCCCACAGTATTTTCCATCCTGTTAGAGACAATTCTCACTATTTTAGCTGCATTCAATTTGTTGTCTGCAAAATGCTTCCAATCTAAATGCGTCTAAAATTTTGTTGTCTATTAAAGACTCTGGGCCCGTATTCACCAACCATTCTTGAGAGAATATTCTTAGTCTTTATTCTCCAAAGTTTTCTACATTTGTAAGTAACACAACTTCTGATTGGCTAAACCATTCCAAAAGTTGTGTTTTTAACAAATGTACAAAACTGCAGAGTAAGACAAAGAACGTTCTTAAGAATGGTTGGTGAATACGGGCCCCGATTGTTAAGGTGTTAATCATTTCCTAGAACCTATGATGTTGGTAATAATAACCATGCAGTCTTATTTTAGACCATATGACACTTCTTTGAGGTGAAATGTTGCATACTACATACTCCGAGCTCCAGACTGGGGGAGTAATTGTATCCATTATTTCTTATCTAAAACCCTATGTTGTGGGTACTCATTAGAATTGTCTTGAGACATTTGGGCAAGGCACCCCAACACCCCTGATGTTGATCAAGTGAGTTGATCAGCTTATTGATGGCAAGATATTTCACACTGCCTGCAACATTATTTCATTATTGCAGCAGAATAATTAATATTTTTAATTTCATAATCAAATTCACTCTCTCTACCAGGAGCTCTGATACTAGAACAAGCCGAGCCAGAAGGGAAAATACTCCTCTCGGCAAAGATGTGGAACACTATTGTGGGAGAAACTGGCAAAAATGCTGAATGAAATGCTTCTCTTGCATAATTTCTTCAAAAGCAGTCTTCTTCAAGTTGTTAATTTTAGCCTTGTCCAAATTGAAAGCATTTGCAGACGACAATTTCAGTGTGGACCAAATGGGGTAATTTTTCTTTGATAGAGTAGAAAACATTGTGGGAAAAAGAGAAAATGCTGGTTACCAGCATTTTCTTCTTTCACCACAGTGTTTCCGAAAGGCTTCTTTTCCACAAGCATGAAATGTCGTCATTATGTGGTAAAGAGTTAAAGCACTATATTCCAATTTATAAACTATGTATTTTCAGTTAACTCATTACCGAACGACAAAGTTTAAGACTTGTCCAAACTGAAAGCGTTTGCAGACAACAATATAAACGTAATTCAAAAATTGAAATTTGTTTCCAGCAGAGTAGAAAACATTGTGGGAAAAGGAGAAAATGCTGGTTACCAGCATTTACTCCTTTTCCCACAATGTTTTCTATAGGCTTCTTTCTCATGGGTATCAAAAGTAGGGATTGTATGGTAATGGGTTAAGGCAATAAAAAAAAGAGTTCAACATTGTTTTGCAATGTTTCAAAAAGGTCCATGCAGGTTGATCTTGATCCATCCTTTCACCTCCTGACTGGTTTCTTCTCTTGCCACATTATTTGGCCTGCTAGGACACAGAGTCAAAAAGAGGTAAGAATGTTAATTAGAGAGAATTATACATACCATATAGTCACAATACAATAAGGTGCCAAGGTTTGTTGGCACAGTGGCTGTGGCAGGCTGAAAAGCTGGCACAGCTGGTGGCATGGCCACTGTCCTTATAGTTGGCACAGACAAAATCTCCTTTTGTAGCGATGGTATAGTTAAAATTTCCTCCATTTTGTAATGTTTTTCTTGTCTCTCAGTCCAGGAGCATAAAACTCTCTAATAACACTATACTCCACAAAAACAGTTATTGTAAGAATTACTGGTAATACAGCACAGAAGAATTCCAAGTCAAACGTTCAGTAGGCAACTAAAACGGTTCTCTGTCATTGATTTTCTAATCTTTTCTCACAAAAAAGGGACCTGATTAAAGGAAAATTAATTATTCCACGAGAACAATTCCACTGTCTAACAATCTAACACACATTATCTATTTACAAACGACAACCAAATTTAGGGGGAAAAAAAAATTTTAGAAAAGGGAAACCAGCATGACTCAGGATTATATTCTACTAAAACAATTCAACTTTGGTGGGAACCAATACTTGGCTTTTTCATCCTTGCTCTATAAAAATAATCATTTGGTCTCATACAAAATCGCTCACAATCAATTTTCAATTCCCTTCGGTGAAGGAAATCCAGCATTTTTGGTTGGATTTAACCATAGTCTTTTAGGCCTTAAATACCAGAAAGTCTTTTAGGCCTTAAATACCAGACAAAATTTAGCCATAATAACTCTTTACCAGAAGAAACAAAATTAGACTGGTCCAAAGTCAAAGCTCTTGCAAACTACAAAACAATTTACCCGTTACCACACAATCCCTGTTTTCTAAAGGCTTCTTTCTTGGGGTCGTAAAAAGTAGGGATTGTGTTGTAATGGGTTAAAAAATAAAATAAAGTCAAAATATTTGTGGCTAAAGGCATTACCCTATGAGATGACACATTTTGGATGAGTCTGCAATCATTGTAGACATAAAATAAAGCAGCTACTGTTACATGCTTTGGCTTTGAAACGAAAGAAAACCTTAACCCTTTACCAAACGTCAAAATTTTAGACTAGTCCAAATTGAAATCACTTGGAGACTACAAATAAATGTAACTCAAAATTAAAATTTATTTCCAGCAGGATAGAAAGAAAATTATGGGAACAGGAGAAAATGCTGGTTACCAGCATCTTCTGCTTTTCCCACAATTTTCTTACCGTAAAACGTTGTGTATAACACGCAGGCATGTATAACACGCAGGCCTTTTTCAGCGTCAGATCCGAGGAAAAAATGTTGTTCGGATGTACAACACGCATCAAAAATTGACCAAAATATCGTAACATCTGAAGCTTACGACGCTATCTTGAAAAATTGTAAATGGCGATACTTTATCAAAGGGAAATAACCATTTTTAATCAAAGTGGAAATGGTAATGATTCGATGTGTACTCGGGGGATTATAAAAACATGTCAGCTTATGACATGTTGCAAATTCACACATTGAACTGCCGACCATATCATAGTTAATCTCCTATTTTCTCACCTCCATCGACAAATGTGACAGGTGTGAAATAAACATAGATCTATATGATGTAAATCACGATTTTTGTAAAAAGTAGCGATAAATACAGATATTTTTAAATCATTCATTTCTTTCTGAATCATTACTTTACTCTTTAATAATTGTTCAATTTTAGCTATTAACAAAGAATAAAAAAATATGAGACGAATCGGATGATAACAGTAAATCAATATTTATCATTCCGGGGAAAGTTCGTCATTGCCAAAATGGCTGACAGAATCGGGAAATTACGAATCCTAATCCTCAAATTAAGAATGTACATTTTAACAAAATTAAAACGTAATGTTTTTTTTATTTAAATCGGTAAAAAATGAAATGGGGTGATGACGAAAGTTGAGGCTGTGGCGAGAGAACTTTGCCGTTTTGTACCTACGCCCCGCCCCCCACCCACTTTGAACAGGTATACGACCGACTTTCAAGGAGGAGAAAAACATGGTCTTGCCTATTGTAGTGTATAACACGCAGTCCCCAGTTTGAAATTATTCAGAGCTGAAAAAATGTGCGTGTTATACGCACCAAAACACGGTAATAGCCTTCTATCTCAGGGTCGTAAAAATCAGGGACTGTTTCGTAAAGGGTTAAAAAAAGGGAGAAAATGCTGTTTACTAGACCCTTCCTTTTTTTTCCAAAATGTTTTTGAGTTTTCTCCTTCTTGGTCATAATTTTTTTTTTAATGATAAAATTTTAAACAAGCCCAAGCTGAAAACATCGACAGACCTCTAAATCAATGTTTACTCATGAATTGACACTTCTCGGAAGGATAGTAAATATGGTAGAAAAAGTAGAAAATGCTGGTTTCCAGCATTTTCTTTTTCTTCCATGTTGTTTTTTTCAAAACTTGCTTTCTCTGGGTTGCTAAAAAGTTGGGATTATTTGATTTGCAGTTAACAGGCAGAAGTGAGTTGTCAAGGTATTACAAATGGCCAATTATAATTCCTCATATATCCACCTCCCCCCCTCATTATTCAATGTTTGCAAATACAATTTTTGTGAAAATGAAAAGACACAGACAATACTTATGTCAATACTGTGAAAGGAAATTTTCAAATTAAGAAACCCTTAACACATTACCAAACGACAATATTTTAGGCTTGTCCAAATCGAAAGCATTTGCAGACGGCAAAATAAAAGTGACTGAAAATTTGAAATTTGTTTTTCGTGATGGGTAGAAAACATTGTGGGAAAAGGAAAAAATGCTGGTTACCAGCATTTTCTCCTTTTCCCACAATGTTTTCTAAAGGCTTCTTTCTCAGGTGCATCAAAAGTAGGGACTGTGTGGTAATGAGTTAACCCTTCCATATGACAGAATTTTAGGTTCATTCAAACTGAAAGCATTTGAAGACTTGTCTGCTAGGCATCCTGGACTAGAGAATTGTGTTACAGCACTAATACAGATTTTTTTTCACTGAAAATAAGACTATGTTCGATTTATTTGGTCTTCTAAGAGTCAATTTCACAAACGATTTGACACATTTAGGGCTATCAAAATCGATGCTTAAAAAAGAGAAATTGCTCAGAATCTTTCTGATTTTTCCATAATGTCTTTCTTAACGCAATTCTGGCCATAGGTCTTTACTTGACAACAAAATTTCACACTTCACTCCCAACAGAAAGCCATTTGCATAATGTCCAATTGAATTTGAATCGAATAATGGCATTAATCTTTGAAAGGACAGAAAACTATAGTTACCCTAAGGCTAATGTAGATCAAGACTACACTGCACAAAAACCTGCTCAATAATCTTCGTTGGGTTTTCAACTAGCATGGCTGATACACTCTGGGTAACAGAAATTTGATGCATCACTAATTCAAGTTTTTTTTTTTCAAAGAAAATGTGTTGGGATTTATTTGGTAATCTTGGTAAGCAATTCACAAACAATTAATTTGACACATCTTAACTCTTTACCACACAATCCCACTTTTAACGATCCCGAGAAAGAAGCCTTTTGAAAATACTGTGGGAAAGGGAGAAAATGCTGGTAACCTGCATTTTCTCCTTTTCCCACAATGTTTTCTACCCTTTCCGAATAAAATTTCAATTTTTGATTCACATTTATTTTGTTGTCTGCAAATGCTTTCAATTTGGACCAGTCTAAAATTTTGTCGCTTGGTAAAGGGCTATTAAAATAATTGTTTGAAAAAGAGAGATTGCTCAGTATCTTTCTAATTTTGCCATAATGTTTTCTAAAGCTCTCTAGTCTGCAAATGCTTCTGATTTGGACGACTTTAAACTTTGTTGTTTGTTAACTCTTTACCACACAACAAAATAGTAGACTGGTCAAAATTGAAAGCATTTGCAGACGACAATTTCAATGTGGTTAAAATTTCAAAATTTGTCCTTGATCGATTAGAAAACATTTCAAAATTTGTCCTTGATCAATTAGAAAGCATTTTCTCCTTTTCCCACAATGTTTCCAAAAGGCTTCTTTCTCGTTGTCATTAAAAGTCAGGATTATGTGTTAGAGTTAAAGAGTGAAGCAGTGTAACTGGCTCACTACTAGGCCAGCAGCAGCAGCTGTTGAAATGCCAATGGTCTGTTATCATAACAAATATGACTAAATTGTCAACTGGATGCTTTCAAAACCGAAAGAAAGCAACATTACATTGCCAAAATTTAATACATATCGTCAGTTTGCTTCCAAAACCTCGTAACTACAGCTTGTAACAAGCTGTAGTTACGAGGTTTTGGAAGCAAACCAACAACAGCTTGTAACAAGCTGTAGTTACGAGGTTTTGGAAGCAAACTGACAATATTTCAATGTATACAACATTTTTATTCATGGATTTTAGGTGCATCCTGACTGCATCCTCACAGCAAGCACTTGAAGGCAGTAAGTAAATGACATTTAACCCTTTACAAAACCATCCCAACTTTTAACAACCCTGACAAAAAAGCCTTATGAAAGCATTGTACAAAGAGGAGAAAAAAGCAGATAACCGGCAATTTCTTCTTTTCCCACAATGTTTTCTATCCCACAGAAAACAAAATTCAACTTTTCAGTCACATTTATTTTGTTGTCTGCAAAGGCTTTCTAATTGGACTAGTTGATCATTTTGTTGTTTGGTATAGATTTAACCCTTTACTCCATAGATACTCATTTCTACACATTGCTTGTAGAGACTTTTGAAAACATTGTGGCAAAAGGTGAAATTGCTCGTGACGAGCAATTTCACCTTTTGTCACAATGTCTTCTATGCTGTCAAAAGGTGTCATATACACATAAGAAACTGCTTCATCCTTGCTGTTATTTAGGGTCAATTAGAGATACCATAGAAATGCCTTATGGGGTAAAGGATTAAATGAAGAAATTTGTCTTTGACAGGATTGAAATCATTAATAAGGAAAAATCATACAATCTGTAACCAGTACATGTCTTCTATGCCCCATAGGCTTTCAAAAGCTTTCTTTCTCAGGATCATTAAAATACTACATTATTTGGTAAAGGGGTTAACCCTTTACCCCATAAGGCATTTCTATGGTATCTCTAACTAACCCTAAATAACAGCAAGGTTGAAGCCATTTCTTGTGTATATATGGCACTTTTTGATAGCATAGAAAACATTGTGACAAAAGGTGAAATTGCTCGTAACGAGCAATTTCACCTTTTGCCACAATGTTTTCCAAAGGCTCCTACAAGCAATGCGTAGAAATGAGTATCTGTGGAGTAAAGGGTTAATTACATCAGAATATAAGCATTTTTCACTATCTCCTGGTGAACAATTAAGAGCTCTCCAAAGACGCATGACAAACTGTTTATTAATGGTTTTGCTCTGAATGTTTGATCTGTCATCGCTCATTGGCATGCAGCTTAACCCTTCAGCAAACAATCCGGTCTTTGATCTAGCCTAAGAATGAAAGTTTTCCCGAATCATTTTGGTAAAAAGAAGAAAATATTTTTCATTATGCCTCACACGTATTTTATGTCATCATTTCAACCATGTTGTGCCATTTGGAAATGATTTTGAAAAGGAACAGTCTACTGATTTATCACGATTTGTATCGAGGTAACACCATGAAGCCTCAATTGAACAAAAAGGGCAGTTGGAGTCAAGGAAAAGAATTTTTGTCATATGATAAAGGGCAAAGGGTTTCAGGTCTTTATAAATAGTATGAAATGGTAATCTTCCATGATCTATCCTAGAGAAGAAGAGAATACTTTACTTAGTTTCCACTTGAAAATCTACATTAATTTTGTCATTTATCACTTGTCCTCATCAGCCCTTTACTAAAGGGCAAAGTTTTAGTCTTGTCTAAACTGAAAGTATCTGCAGTCAATAAATAAAGGAAAATTGTGGAAAATGGGTAAACTACAAGTTTCCAGCATTTTTTCTTCCCATTTCCAGCAATGTTTTGAAAAAGCCCTTCTTCCTACAAGTGGTTAAAACTTTACCTTGCGAGGTAATACTTTCAAACTGATTCTGTGGCAAATACGTGGAACTGATATCCTTACATTAACAATGATACAAGCGCAATTATGTCTTTTTGCCACAATGTCTTTAATGATACCTTACTCGACATGTTTTCCTTTACTAATTTCCTTAAAATATTTCTCCTTTAAACCAAGTCAACTGGTCAGCGTCTCTCAAAATGTCCTCATTCGAGGCCCTTAGTTTCTTGTTGTATCTTTAGGCAAAGCAAAAACACTTCAGGACTTGAGCCTAGTACTGACATTTCATATGAATAAGGGAGAATTGATATGATTGGAATAATGTTGAAAGCTGCCTGAAACATCACAAAATGCGACATACCAAACTGAGTCTGTGTAGTGTACCAAAACAGAGTAAAAGTCAGCAATTTACCCTTTACTACCAAATGATGACTTTTAGTGACCCTGCGGAAGAAGCCTTTTGGAAAATATTGTGGGAAAAGGAGAAAATGCTGGTAACCAGCATTTTCTCCTTTTCTCACGATATTTCTACCCTATCAAAGCAATATTGCACCATTTGAGCCACTTTGAAATTGTCGTCTGTAAATGCTTTCAATTTGGATAGGTCTAAAATTTTGCAATGTGGTACAAGGTTAAAAGGTTAATAGCTACTTTTCATATGAGGCAGGAAGCTGAAACTAAGTGCATTTCTAAGTTTTTCCTGGTTGTAACTGTATTTTCATGGGTTTGGTTAGCAGTGTTCCTCTATGGGGTTGAGTATGTGAACCTGTACCACAAGTCAGAAAAATGTCCCCTGATGATGCACACATGTGGAACTTTGACCCTTTCAAAACTATTTCATATTTAGTCTTGAGAGATTTAGCCACTCTGTTTTTGAAAGTTTTACTGAAATTGGATGGGATCATTGTCCCCTCTAATAAAATCCTTGGCAAAACTTGTACAGAATTAACAAAGTCAAAATAATATTAAATGCAAAATGTCTCAGCAGTGACTTGTCATAGCAATGACCTGTCTTCAAAAATAAGGGTCCATATTTATCAACCATTTGTAAGAATATTCCTTGCCAATTCTCAAGAATGTTCTAAATTTGTAAGTAACAAGACTTCTGATTGACTAAGCCTTTCGGTTAAGCCAATCAAAAGTTGTGTAACTTTTAAAAGTAGAAAATTCTTCAGTATATGACTATTTATATTCTTCAAGATATAACTGTATTCTCATTTTCCGCCATTTTCTTAACCCATTACCACACAATCCCTACTATTGACGCCCCTCAGAAAGAAGCCTTTTGAAAACACTGTGGGAAAAGGAGAAAATGCTGGTAACCAGCATTTTCTCCTTTTCCCCCAGTGTTTTCTACCCTTCTCAGAACAAATTTTAATTTTTCAGTCACCTTTATTTTGTTGTCTGCAAATGTTTTCACTTTGGACCCCAGTCTAAAATTTTCTCGTGTGGTAAAGAGTTAAACCTATTTCATTTGTATTTTAAGAAATTAGATCTATAACCATTTGTTCATCTTCATGCCAAAGGTTGCCCCTAATGGTTGAAAGATGGCACTGATTTCCATCAATAGAAAATGGATTTCATTCTCTAGGGGCCACTATATGAGGCCCCAAGACAAGTCCCTTGCGTTTCTTTATTCCTACACCGTATTTATCGATTAATTATCTATTAAACTGGGAAAAAGACTCATAAATGGGGTAATTAGAAGCTTTATTAGTTTATGCACAGAATTGTGCATTAGGCCTCGACAAACTTTATGAACTATGTTCACACTGCTGACCAATTCTACACTCTATTCAGTTTTAACAATGTTTTTCTCTATGGCTGTTTATCTTTAACCCATTACCACGCAATCCCTACTTTTGACGCCCCTGAGAAAGAAGCCTTATGAAAACACTGTGGGAAAAGGACAAAATGCTGGTAAACAGCATTTTATCCTTTTCCCACACTGTTTTCTACACTTCCCGGAACAAATTTCAATTTTTTAGTCACCTTTATTTTTTCCGTCTGCAAATGCTTTCAATTTGGACCAGTCTAAAGTTTTCTCGTGTGGTAAGGAGTCAAGAATTGGTTGGTAAATATGGTCATTGCTACAGCTATACTATTCATCAACCATTCTAAAAAATTTACATATTCCAAAATGTGCCCAATCTACAACTGCCGAAATTTATGAACTCCAAAGAAATATTTCGACTTTTTCAAGCCGCTAGAATGGACGTATTACTACTTCAAAGCTATTTTTATCAGCTAGAAAGTATCAGCACAGTGACTAACAGAGTTCAAAGATCAGACTGCACATTTTAAGCAGTCTGTTTTGGGATTTATGCTGGTTATAAAAGAATCTATTTTTGTGAATGGCATCCTACTCAGGTAAATACATTTTCATACGCTCAAATCCCACAGGTGTCCAATCATGCTCAACTGGAAAATATATTGTAAGCACTTCAAACTTTCATTTACTCTAGCATTAAATTAAATCCTATCAATTTACATGTCCCCCTGATTGGTTGTAATTTCTTATGCTTTTCCTCTGGTCCTTTTTTTTTTTTAACTCTTTACGCCATAAGGCATTTCTATGGTATCTGTAATTGACCCTAAATAACAGCAAGGATGAAGCAGTTTTTCATGTGTATAGGACACCTTTTGATAGAATAGAAAACATTGTGATAAAAGGTGAAATTGCTCGTCACGAGCAATTTCACCTTTTGCCACAATGTTTTCCAAAGGTTCTTACAAGCAATGCATAGAAACAAGTTATCTATGGAGTAAAGGGTTCATTATCAAACGACAAAATTTAAGGTTTGTCCAAATAGAAAGCATTTGCAGATGACAAAATAAAAGTGACTGAAAATTTGAAATTTGTTTTAGGAAGGGTAGAAAACACTGTGGAAAAGGAGAAAATGCTGGTTACCAGCATTTTCTCCATCTTCCACAATGTTTTCTACAGGCTTCTTTCTCAGGGTCGCCAAAAGTAGGGATTGTGTAGTAATGGGTTAAACCACCACAAAGTATATCTTTTTTTGCCCTTGAAGATACAAACTTAGCACTGTGTGGGCAAACCTTAGCAAAATATCCGAAGACAAACTTGTTATGAGCTTTACATTGTAGAAAAAAGAAATGAATCTATTAGTCCTTTTGATACTTTTCATTTGTTTCGAGTTTTACTACCTTTTCAACATTATACAAGTCATTTCATGACAGCAAGTGCACCTACTTAACCCTTTACCACTCAATCCCTACTTTTGACGCCCCTGAGAAAGAAGCCTTTTGAAAACACTGTAGGAAAAGGAGAAACCAGCATTTTCTCCTTTTTCCACAGTGTTTTCTACCCTTTCCAGAACAAATTCAAATTTTTCAGTCACCTTTAATTTGTCGTATGCAAATGCTTTCAATTTGAACCAGTTTAAAATTTTGTCGTGTGGTAAAGAGTTAACTGTTTACTTGAGTCTCCCCCTCACAAATTCTACCTGATGGCAAAGTAGTAGATTCATTCAAAATCAAAGATCCAGATAGAGGGATTGATTTTTAATACAAAATCGAAAAATATCAATAATTCTCCACAAAAACCTTATGTTCTGGGTACTCATTAGAATCGTCTCATGGAGACGATTCTAATGAGTACCCACAACATACGGTTTGGAAGAGAAATAATGGATTTAGAAAACCATCATACCCTCTTATCTAGAGTTCTGCAAAATTATGGACTGGCATATGACACACTTGTTCTGTAGGGATATGTGTATGAAACAGTTGAAAATATTATGGATATAAAGGAAAGAATTTTTATAACCAGCATTCTGTCCTTTTCCTACAATGTTTATAACACCTCCTTCATCAAGGTCAATAATTACCAGAATAGTTGGATACTGCAAAAGAAATCTCAAACTTTAAAAAAAACAGCACTAAAGTCCTAACAAAAGAACAAAATTTTGGACTAGATCATATTGAATGCATTTGCTAATGACTAGTTAATGAATGAGGCTGAAAATTTGAAAACAGAGAGTGAGAAGGGTAGAAAACATTGTAGGAAAAGGAGAAAATGCTGGTTACCAGCATTTTCTCCTTTTCCTACAATGTTTTCAAAGAGCATCTTCCTTAGGGTCATTAAAACTCCAGATTATGTGGAAATGATTAAATGTGAACAGAATTTCTAAGTCCTAAATAAAACTCTCCATCACAAATATTTGTATCTCATGAATACGAAAGTTATCTAAATATTCCATTCCAGATTTTCAACTAATTTCAACTCATCACAAAATTTTCTTGATTTTCACAATATGTCATTCTATTACAAAATACATGTATAAAAAACACAAGAGTTTTTTTTTTCACAAACACTTTTCTTCCAAATCACAAGAACAATCTACAGTTTTAACTGTATTTCTTTACCTGACAATTACATTTCAGACTTTCCTGACTGAAAGCATTTGCAGTTTAAATATTTAATATTGCTTTAATGATTACATTAAACATTGACAGTGTTGCAAACTTAGTGGGAAAATGAGAAATGATTTATAACCATCATCTTCTTCTATTTCCACAATGTTTTCAAAAGCCCTCTTGTTCTGGGTTGTTAAAACACAAGACTGTCTGGTAAAGAGTTAAGGAAAATTTGTCCATGATCTCTCAGGAAACACACATCCTATACTTGACAGTTCAAATATACAGGCAAAGATAAAAATAATATAAAAGAGGGAAAAAAGTGAAAGCGTCTGTCAAAACAGACCTTTTTATGTATTTTCCTTATTTGAACTAATCCTACAGAATGAGTTAAATAGAGAACACAACGCTTGCCCTATACAACCCCTCCATTCCAAGATAAATGTACTGAAAATGGCACATTCAAGTTTTTTCCTATTTTCTTGTGAAATACTGAGAGAATTTTAACTAAGAAAAAAATACAACCTGTACTTAACCCATTACCAAATGACAATATTTTAGACTGGTCCAAATTGAAGGCATTTGCAGACGACAAAATAAAAGTGACTGAATATTTGAAATATGTTTTGTTAAGAGTAGAAAACATTGTAGGAAAAGGAGAAAATGCTGGTTACCAGCATTTTCTCCTTTTCCTACAATGTTTTCTAAAAGCTTCTTTCTCAGGGGCGCCAAAAGTAGGGACTGTGTGGTAATGGGTTAATGTAAAGTTAATTAAGTCACAGCAAGCATATTACAAAATGATCAATTACTTGATTACATGGTGTTTGATGCTATTTTCAACAATATTTCAGTTATATCTCAGTGGCCAGTACACCTATCCATGCCCTCCTGGAGTTTCTTTTACCAGTAATCTGCACAATATTCTTTCCAACCCACTGGCTGCTTTCCCACATAACCATCATCAAAATGAGAGCAGTAAGGAATGAATCCTGTAACAAAGACTATACCCCTTATCAAAATAATAGCAGTGAGACAGGAATGAATCCTGTAATAAAGACTATTATTAATACTTTTAGAAAAAGTTTGGTCACGCCAGGTTCACCCCCCCCCGCCCTCTCCTTCCCAAGTTCTCAAGTCCTACGCTACTAACTGAGCTACTGTGGCTCAGCAAGGAAAGTGAACCCTAACATTCAGTCTAACAGAACTATTTTGGTGCATTGCCCTTTGACACATGATCTAGAAATTTTAACAACCCAAACAGGCTTTTGAAACATTGTGAGAAATGGAGAAAATGCTACTAACAAGAATTTTCTCCCTTTTCCCACATTTTCTGCATTCTCACAGCACTTTGGTTATTTGCATTGCTTTTCAATTTGTTTTCTGTAGCTGCTTTCAAGTCCGAAGTGTCCAAGAGTTTGTTGTGTGGTACGAACAAAAAGAGGACTATCATTTTTCAATCTTGAATGAATGAATGAATGAATGAACAGCGTTTTAAGGCCCGTTGACAACTTAGGTCATATTGGGCGCACTTACTTAGTAAACAATGATGCAATGTGAAAATAACATACATGTGCAACAACATAAGACAAACATGATAAATGAGGAATGGACGAAACACAAAATGATGCCCCTTTTGTCGCCGTTTACGACATGCATGCTGTCACTTTTGTTCCACCAAATGAAATGGCAGATGTGGGACTGCAGTGGTTTATTCTTATACCCCCCAATTAAACCACACGGGGTCCCACACGCCAATTGGTTCCCATTCCAAACCCTATTTACATTGAGAAAAAAAATATAGGATTTGGAATAAGAACTACCCAGCCTTCTGCAATCCTACGAATTACGAGGAAAGCAGCCGTTTGTCTCTGATTTTAGTCGCCTTTCTGCGACATGCCATAGAGAAAGGCCGAGGTCCTATTCTATAAAGTAAAAAAAACCTGGGACCTCACGGGGATTTTCAATCTTGAACTTTATTGATACTAAACAAGATGTGACATCATTGCACCTTTTTTCAACATTCCTGCAGATCAAATCAGGGCTCTAAAGCAGTATATGGCAAATGTAACTTAAAAACTGTGGAAAACATGCTAGCTATCTCATCTAGCACTTCAATCTGTTTCATAAATATACCGGTCAAAGAGAATGGGGTCCACTTTTAAAATAATTTTATCAAAATCTGTGATCAAACAACAACTGAAAAAAGGACCATTTGATACTTACTACTATCATGTTGATGTAGAAAAGAGTCAAGGAATCATATTCAACAAGGATCAAAAATGATATTCTGCACCTTAATTTGGAATTTGAAAGTAACAGAATTCCTGATTGGCTTAACCAATAGCTAAAGGCTTATCAAACCAGAAATTGTATTACTTCAAACATTGAAATTCTTGCAGAATAATACACAGAATGTTCTTATGAGTGGTTGTGAATACAGACCCTGCTGTAAGCAGTTGTAGCAAATGATTCTAAATGGCATCCAAGGTAGCCAATTCCAAATGTCTACAAGAGGATATTAGAACCAACCTATATTAACCTACAACCTAAAATAAACAAATAATGCAAACTTTGGCACCAGTACTCTCCCTTTAATCCCAAACAGATACATACTAATTTACCTTGGAGGTTGATTTTTAAGTTATGTTTTAACCCTTTTCCAAACAGCAAATTTTGGACCAGACCAAATTGAAAGCATTTTGCAGATGACAAATTAACAGTTGCTAAAAAGATGATTTTATCTGTATAATATGGAAGAAAACATTGTGGGAAAAGGAGAAAATGCTGGTTACCAGCATTTTCTCCTTTTCCTACAATGTTTTCAAAAGGCTTCTATTCCTGACCGGTAAAAACCAGGGATTGTTTGGGAAAGGGTTAATACTGTTTATCTTTTTTTTTTAAATTATTAATGCCACATCATGGCTTTCTTAACAAATGCCACATCAGCATTTTAAATGCTTTGATATAAAACATAATTCTACAAAACCGTTGAGTGAGCAGTATTTCCATTTTTTTTTTTATTTATATGGAGCTCTGTCAGCTAAATGTGCACCATTATTATGATCCTTAGCCTAAAACAGGCAGACAGCTTTTGTAAACACTGCTGGAACAGTAGAAATTGTCAGCATTCAGAGCCTTCTCTTTTCCATGAATGTTTTCTATCCTTTAAATGACAAACCCATTCACATTACCCACACCTAACTTGTTGTCTGCAATGCTTTCAAATTAGAAAAATCTAAAATTTTGCCGTCTGGTATAGAGTTAATGCACTAAGTCTTATGTCAATATTTTATACATTACGGCAAATTGACTTTAACACTAACGCTGGTAAATTCCACTTTCTTTTATCGTTTTCTTTTTACAAATATTTCACCGTTTAACAAGAAACAAAAGACAAAATTTTAGACTTGCTTAGGCTGCAAGCACTTAGACGCCAAAATAGGAGTGGCTTTTATATGGAATTTCTTAGTAGAAAAAAACTTGTGTGTGAAAAGTAGAAAAATGCTGGTGAAGTTTCACACAATGTTTTGAGACATTGCTTTAAACTCTCTAGAGTTGTTAAAACAAGGCGTTGTTTGGTACAGGTTTAAGCTTTTACCAAACAACAAAATTTTGGACTAGTTCAAATTGAAAGCGCTTGCAGACAACAAAACAATTGCGAATCAAAAATTGAACTTTCATTTGGAAGGGGTAGAAAGCCAGCATTTTCTCCTTTTCCCACAATGTTTTCTACCCTTCACAAAACAAATTTCAAATTTTCAGTCACTTTTATTTTGCTGTCTGAAAATGCTTTCAATTTGGACCAGTCTAAAATATTGTTGTTTTGTACCGAGTTAAAAAACCAACTTAATCATGAGACAGACTGGTCCTTGGGCATACAAAAAATTACCCATAGGGAAAATTTTAATTAACTCCAGGTCAGTTAGCACTGACGGCGCAGGCTCACCTGGCTTTAGCAAATGCATCAATCCTCTTTTTCACCATGTTTGACTCCATAAAATTTGATCATGGTGTAAAGGGCTGTAAATTTTATTTTTTTATTTATCATAGATGGCCCTTTCCAATTATTTATTTTTTGCCATGAGTGATTAGGAAAAAAGCCATAAAAGCTTCTATGTAAACAATGTAGTAATCCTGAAATGTTTTCATGTAGTATTTGAGAAGATTACCCCTTTAGCAGACAACAAAGAAGTTTGTCTCTTCATATTGAAAATATCTCACTCTGTTGATGACAGACATAGCTCCAATGATTGGATTCATCTTGGAAAGAGTGGAAAACATTCTGGAGAAAAGGAGAAAATGCTGGTAACCAGCATTTTCTCCTTATCTCCAGAATGTTTTTCAGAGCATTCTTCCTCAGGGTTGGAAAAACTTGGGGTAGTTTGGTAAAATGTTAAGCTGTCATACATTATCATTGGTATTATCATCAGGCTTGTCACTCTTACAGAAAACAAATATATTAAGAACCTTATCATTTTTTCTTAGGAGTCTTCAAGTTACCATACAAAAAAAAAACCAAACCTGTAAAAATTTTGCTTTAAAAAGAATTGAAATGTAGAGACTTATGGGTGGAGCCAAATGGCTAGGTTGGTAACCTGCATGGATTGAATCCATGGTTAACTCATAGATTGCCAATTAAACCACACAGACATTTTCAGTCTGGAAGTAAGATTCATATCATTGCATTTCAAAGTTGCTTTGGCCCAGATTGTCTCAGCAAGTCAGATAGTGTAGGTCAAAGATCAGACAGCATTCTTTGTGCAGTTTGCTCTTGATTGATACTGGCCGCTAAAGTTGCCATAGTCATGCAACAGGTTGTAATGGTTTCAATCCAGTCTAACATTTTGTCGTTTGGTAAACAGCTAACCCTTTCCCAAACAGCAAATTTTGGACTAGACCAAATTGTAAGCATTTTGCAAATGACAAATTAACAGTTGCTAAAAAGATGATTTTTCTATATTGTAGGGTGGAAAACATTGTAGGAAAAGTAGAATATGCTGGTTACCAGCATTTTCTCCTTTTCCCACAATGTTTTCAAAAGGCTTCTATTCCTGACCCGTAAAAACCAGGGATTGTTTGGGAAAGGGTTAAACCCAGTTAACTCTTTACCACACAATCCCGACTTTCAACAAACATGAAAAAGAAAGCCATTGAAAACAGCATTTTCTCCTTTTCCCACAATGTTTTCAAAAGGCTTCTTTCTCAGGGGCGTCAAAAGTAGGGATTGTGTGGTAACAGGTTAAATGTGTTTGGTTTACACATGACGTAGCTATTGATCAATGGTTAAAGGGAGAGAACTCTAGACTGCATGGAAATTGATTAAGGTACTAGATTTCCAATGGAAACAGGTATTTACCTATACTATTATCCTGAAGAATTTGCTTATATTAAAAATGAATATTAATTTATTGTACTACTCTGAGTCATTTTTCCCCTTCTTAGAATTATCATGTGTAAATATGAAACCACTATATTCTCATAACAAAGGGAGATAATAATTACCTCTATTTTCAGGAAACTAAAGCTAATTTCAATATAGATATCAAAAGAATTTCTGGTGGAATAAAAATACGCCAGAGTATTATATCGGTATAAATCATTAAGCACTAGAAGCATTAAGGGGATTCGATCTTAAAACTGTGCTTCAGGCAGATTTTAACAAATGTCTTGTGAAATCACTGCAATTTGAATTTCCTGGGCTTTACCAGAACTAGAATTGGGCTTCAAATTACATTGCACCAGGACCCCACCACAAAAAAACAAGAGGGCCAGGAATCTGCCCTGTATCGCTCTACTGGCTAATAAGTAATAACCCTACATGCCCAACATTACATTAGCCTAATGGTTTTGAATATGAGACCCCTGAGACAGGACTAAAATTGGTGGCCCTGGTTCTTATAAAGATTTCTAAACTTTCCACTGTAATTATAGGCTGAAATAAAACTTTTAACCCCTAGGATGAGATCAAATTTGACCCTAGGGCTGTAATTTTGGTACTCTTGGTAGAGGCGCACTAGTTAAAGCTTTACACAAAATTTGGTGGCCCTTGGCCTTAGGGCAAGGTACAGGAAGACTTGTTTTTAAAAGATTTCTCTTATATGAACCAATGTAAAACTTGTGACCCACAGAGCAGGCCAATTTTGACTCAGGGCTATATTTGAAAAAACTTGATAGAGGTCTACTAGATAAAGCTACATTTAAAGTTTAGTATCCCTAGGCAGTGATCGGGAAAGAATTTATTTCAATGAGACAATGTCTCCTGTTTTTGAAAACCAATGAGACATTTTCAAAAGTAATGAGACATTTTTATTTTCAGATGAGACATTAAAAAGATTTCAAGTAAAACACTTTATTCTGTTTTATTGTTTTAACACATGAATAATCAATACTGTCCATTTCTTTCATATACATGTATTTTAATTTCCAAACAAGTTAAAAAAAAAAATCAGACATATTTCAAGCATTTGCAGGCCACGACTTCAAATCCCCCCTCCCACCTTTTGCTATAGATCTAATTTTTATTTCACAAAACAGCATTTTTTCACTCATGAACCCGGAAATTTAGCTTGCAATTATTGTTTTATACAGAGATTTGTGTAAATTCATTGTTTAAATTCATTACTAAAGATGAGAAGATAGTTTGAAGTCCCCCTGATCGGATGATGCCACGCTGCTGATTGTAGTGTCATGGGTTTTCACGCTTTTTTGGCGATCTATTTTTTCATCACAATTACTTTTTGGTGAAGTATTGCTACATGATTTGACATCAATTAGTCAGTTTAAATAGCAAGCAACTTAAAAATCTGTCACTTTACTCTAGATAAGAGGAAAAACACCTGCGTTACTCTGTCATAAATGACTCGCCAACTTCATTACCACCCTTCTGCTATAAATCTATATTTTCATTTCATAAAAAAACATTTTTTTTTCACTCATGAACGGAAATTTAGCTTTCAGTCATTGCTTTATTCAGAGGTTTGTGTAAATTCACTGTATAAATTCATTATTATTGATGAGAAGATAGTTTGAAGTCCCCCTGATCGGACGATGCCAAGCTGCTCATTGTATTGTCATGGGTTTTCACGCTTTTTTGACGATCTATTTTTTCGTGACAATTGATTTTTGGAGAAGTATTTCTGCATGATTTGACATCATTTGGTCAGTTTAAATAGCAAATAAGTTAAAAATCTGTCACTTTACACTAGATAAGAGGAATAACACCCTTGTTACTCTGTCATAAATGGCTCGACAGCCTCATTATCATCCGCGTGTCCTTCGCATTTTATACTGATCCTGTTTAGCCCAATATTCTGCCGGATGCACGCAAGCTAGGTTATTTGAAGCTCTAGACGATAATTTCATGTGTCATATTGACATTTTGGCAGATATTTTCCATTGTCAAAGACAGGTCATTTCAAATTTCCAAGTCTCAAAACCCGGGCTCAGGGATCAAATGAGAAGCGTGCCGAGTTGTAAAGTTTTATCAAATAATCCATGGACAAAACTCTCTCTCTCATTTTTGCGGCCAGTTTTGATGTTTGTTATCCACTGTTTAATCGAAGATTGTGATTAATAATAGTCACAAAACCAAGAATTCAAGTTTAGGCATCAAGCGAGTTCAAGGTCCGACTACAATCGATTCCGGGATTTCTCAATCGATTATCGGAATCGGAAGCCAAAACCAAATGACTTTTGACTGTAGTCGATCATCTGCCCACCACTAAGTGATAGATACAAGGACTTCCTGCAATGAGCAGTTTAATTTATGGCTCAGTCCTGATGATTCAATCACAATATCTCAGATATAAAGTCGCACTTTATCAATGTAGTATCGAGTAACATTCCCGAATACCGATGTTAAAATTAGATTCTAACGCATACAATCAATAATGATATTCACAAAATACGAAAATACTGAACTTCACTTTTCTTTTGTTTTAGTTTTAGAAGATTTCAAAAAAAGAAATATTGGCGCAACTTCCATATTTCTATGAGACAGTTGGGCGCATTTCTAGGATTTTGAATGAGACATTTTTGGTTCTTATGCGCCAATGGCGCATGGCGCAGGGGTTTCCCGATCACTGCCTAGGACCTAAGGTTTCAGAAAAGAAGTTTTACAAAGATTTCCAGTACTTTAGGTTTTGTTGTCATGGCAACCACAAGGAAATAAATGTGTTTAAAAAATTCTTAAAAGGACCATGGCAGGAATATTTCTATGAAGTTTCAGCAAAATTGGATGGTTAGTTTCAGAGAAAATGATGTTTGAAATAAAAAGCACAAACGATGAACACCAAGCCATGACATAAGCCCACTGGCCTTCTAAAAACCATACACTTTCAAAAACATTGTGGAAAAGAGAAAGAATGCTAGTAACCTGCATTTCCTCCTTTTCCAACAATTTTTTTTTTTACTCTTCCATTAGACAGATTTCATCACCTTAGTCACATCTGTTGTCTGCAAATTAATGTTAACAATTAGTACAGGTGCAAAATTTTATCCTCGGCTAAAAAGTTAAATTCTACCACAATTTTTAACCCCAACCAAAATGAAAGAACTTGCTGTCAACAATTTCTAAAAAGGTCACAATACCAGTATTTTCCCTTGGAATTGTACTATACATTTTCGGAAATGGAGAAAATGTTTGTTGGCAGCACTTTCTTGTTTTCCCACCATGTTTTCAAAAGCTACTTTCCACAAGGTCTTTAACCCTTTACGTCATAATCTGGAGTTCCAATGACCCTTAAGTTGTCATCTCTTAAAAACATGGAAAAAAGGGGCTCTTGAAAACATTATGGGAAAAAAAGGAATGTACCCAACTAGTATTTTCATCTTTTCCCAAAATGCATTTCAGAGCTCCAGATAAGAGGGAGTGATGGCATTCTAAACCCCTTATTTCTCTTCCAAACCCTATGTTATGGGTACTCATTCGAATCGTCTCGATGAGACGATTCTAATGAGTACCCATAACATAGGGTTTAGTGGGTAATAATTATGATTATTAATCATGAAATCAAATTCACTCCCTCTATCTGGAGTTCTGGCATTTTTACCCTTTCAAAGACAAATCTTTTCATTTGGGCCATTTCCACCTTACTGTCTTCAAATGCTTTCATTGTAGACAGGTGAAAGTTTTGTAATCCCTGAGAAGGAAAGCTTTTGAAAACATAGTAGGAAAAGGAGAAAATGCTAATAACCAGCATTTTCTCCTTTTCCCACATGTTTTCTACTCTTCCTAAATCGAATTTCAGTTTTAGAGTCCCATTTATTTTGTCTGCTAATGCTTTCAATTTGGACTAGTCCAAAATGCTGTCATGTGGTAAAGAGTTAAAGTATGGGATTGTTTGGTGAACTAGGCATCCTCGGCATGATGGGTTAAATAATGTGAAAAAATGACCGTGGCCAGATGTGACACATGGAAATAAAAAAACACCGCAAGCTGGTGATATCAAGCATACATAATTATGTTCTTATGATCTTCATGATCCTCATTCTACTTGTTAACGCATAAATATAAGGTTTACAGACAGTAAACCTTGTCTGACCAGTGAACAGAACCAATGATTTTACAAACTTGATTTAAACAGCATTTTCTCTTTTCCTCAGTCAAATGTTTTCTACCCTATGTTAGACAACTTTCATGTTTACAGTAACATGTTGTCTGCAAATTAATGTTTTGCGTTTGGAGAAGACCGAAATTTTGTCATGTGGCAAAGAGTAACCAAGCACCCATGAAGAAGGCTTTCGAAAACCATGAGGGAGAAGAAGAAAATGCTAATAATCAATGTTTTCTCCTTTTCCAAAATTTTTTATCCTTCCAAAGACAGGTACTACAAATTTGGCTTCTGATCTGCAAAGTTAATGCTGTCAATTTACAGGAGTCTATTAATCATTGGTAAAAGAGTTCTAGTAGTTGAACTTCTATATCTGTTAGGGTAAATATTCTAGACTCATTTTTCAGATCTCTTGTCTTCAACTCACTTCTTGACGTAACATTTTGGCTGTTTTCTCTTAGTTTAGAGATCCTGTCCTTTGCTCTTTACAACAAAGGTTTGGACTTTGCACTAAGTGTAGATCAAGATCAGGCAGCACAAAATGTGATTTTTGACAGGGTCCACTTTGCTGAAACATTCAAGACTAAAGCGACCTAGAATTTGTGATTGTCTTGGGCTTTATTCCTACAGTGAAAATATATTTTAGGAGCTTTGAAGATTTACCATTTACATGGAAATATTAGAGTAATGTAATGATGTTAACCCTTCCCCAAACAAGCCCTTGTTTTTACATGTCTGCAGTACAAGTCTTTCGAAAACACTGAGGGAAAAGTAGAAAATGCTCGTAACAAGCAATTTCTCCTTTTCCCACAGTGTTTTCTGCCCGTTCAGATAATTTTCTGCCATTGTTATGAAAGTTAAAATTGTCGTCTGCAACCTCTTTCAGTTTGGAAGAGTCTAAAATCTGTCGTTTGGGAAAGGGTTAAGAGCTTGGTAAGGGTTAGTGGCCTCAAGCTTAATTGAACTTGACATCACTTTTTTAATTCAACTTCCTAATTCAAGCTTTTGGTTTGAAATATTTCACATCACAGCACAGGACAAGTTTGGGAGCCTTTACAGACTCTTTTTCTTGGCCAGTTTGTTTGCTAGGGTGTTTAACCCTTTACCATACATCAAAATTTTAGACCTGTCCAAACTGAAAGCACTAGCAGCTGACAATTCCAATGTGGCTCAATCAGGTCTTTTTGTTTGATAGGGTAGAAAACATTATGGGAAAAGGAGAAAATGCTGGTTGCCAGCATTTTCTCCTTTTCCGACAATGATTTCAAAAGACTTCTTTTTCAGGGTCGTTAAAAGTCGTCTTTGTGTGATAAAGGGTTAACTCTACCTAACTACAAAATTTTAGACCGACCCAAATTTAAAGCATTTGCAGTCAATAAAATAAATATGATTAAAGAACTGAAATTTATTTTAGGAACGAAGAAAATGTTTGGGAGGAGACAATGCTGGTTACCAGTATTTCCTCCTTTTCCCGCTCTGTTTTCAACAGGCTTCTTTCACAGGGATGTTGAAAGTCGGGGATTGTGTGGTAAAGGGTTAACACCAATTTCAATACTCTCTTTCTCTCTCTCTACTCTTTCACAGAAAATTGTCAGGGCCAGTTAACCCATTACCACACAATCCCTACTTTTGATGCCCCTGAGAAAGAAGCCTTTTGAAAAAACTATGGGAAAAGGAGAAAATGCTGGTAACCAGCATTTTCTCCTTTCCCCATAGTGTTTTCAACCCTTCCCAGAACAAATTTCTATTTTTTAGTCACCTTTATTTTTTTGTCAGCAAATGCTTTCAATTTGGACCAGTCTAAAATTTTCTCGTGTGGTAAAGAGTTAACCCATTCCCAGGTTATCAAAATATTGAGAAATTCTAAAAATGCTTAATTTATGCAGCAACTGTTCAAATATGAGAATTCTATACATCTGACATAACTTACCTCCTGTTAACTCATTAAGATTAACAAACTGGTCCTTTGCTGCCAATCTTAACATAATATTGGGAATATTGCCATGCTCTTGTGGACACCATAGTCTAAGATTACATTGTACAAAATCAGTAATCTGATCTTGATTTGCAATGTCCAATACTTATACAGGTACTCTAGGCAAGAAAATGCAATATTCCTGTCTTCTCAAGATGTGACTGCAAAGAGTCTATCCCAACTATGCTAAAGAAGAAATAAGCTTAAGAAAATCTGTATGGTGCATCATAAAAAGATGTAAATTCACGATAGAAAGAAAAGTATAGATGTGTGACACAGTACAAAGTAAATGAATTGTCAGTTTCGATAAAAATAAAGGGTATTTTGAAGAAATAAAGACAAGTCTGCATTTCACTTTAACTCCTTTACATTTAATTTATATCGATTAAGGAACAAGTGCTTACAACTTACACTAATCTCTCTTGATTCTGCTTCCAGAGAACTATGCTTGTACTCTAAAAAATCTGCCAAAAAGCTGGCACCCGCTCACGGGTATCAAACTTGGGAACTTATGGTTATGAGCCTACGCTCTACCTCACACTCTTTTATAATGAATGCTATATGGATGCTCTCAGAATGAATAAAAAAAAAGGTACCATGGTAATCTCAATCAATGCAGTAAAAACAAGGCAAGCCACGATCTTTACAGCCATACCATTTTTTACTGAAAATTTCTTACTAGTTTTCAGCCTGGAATAACCAACGCTGAAAAACTTTTACCTCTCACTTTAAACAAGGGAAGTTCTTAACCTGAATAGCCAAAATTACGGCATTTTCTTCCCTTCTATCAATTTGTTATGCACCTAAGGCAGATTAAGAATAGCATCAAAGACAACAAAGACAATTTTATCAAAAAAAAAAAGAACACATGAACAAAAGTCTTAACGAAAGGGTTGAAACTTGACTTTTGGTGGCAGGGGATGTTCTGAAAAAATTAATCCGTGATAAGCAATTGAACGAAAAAGGTCATGAAATTCTATGATCAAATCAGGCCTCTGCCAACTCTCAGAAATTGGGGAGAAGTGACTTCTCCCTAGTCTGAGAATAGGGAGAAGTTTTTCAAAATGGGGAGAAGTGGTCAGACTTTGGGGAGAAGTTCAGACGGACGTCAAAAAATAGATGTGTGCCGAAATATAGAGGGAATTCAAAACACCGGAACAATATAACAAATTAATAAAATTGAAAATCATGTGAATCTAAATGGAATAAAATTATTTTATGTTTTTTATCTTTTTCATGATCAGCATACTTATTCCTTTTGGAAACTACTCAAAACATATTTATTCATAGTTTGCCTTGCTAAATTCATGTACATGTAACTTTAGGATAAAAACATTATGGAAAGAAATGATAATGGAAAGAGAAAGTAGTGCTAGTTTGAGTATTAAATAGTTTCTCCTGGCACATTTTTCGTTTCAAAATCTTCCAATCACTAGACTAGATCTATTTGGGTCTAAAATGGGTATGTATCAGTTTAAATACAGTAATAACAAAATTAACCCTTTACCATAAGACAGAGTTTTGGACTAAACGAAACTGAAAGTATCTGAAGTCAACAATTTAAATGTTGTCCAAATGACGATTTATGTCTTTGATAGAGTTAAAAACATCATGGGAAAAGGAGAAAATGCTGGTAACAAGCATTTTCTCCTTTTCTCACATTGTTTTCAAAAGGCTTCTTTCTCAGGGTCATCAAAAGTAGGGATTGTGTGGTAATGGGTTAATTTGTCAGTAACATAGATCTTTCCTCCTGAAACATGCACACTGTCTTGATTTTGTTGCAGTTTGTGAATTAAAAGCAGCAACACCACTGTTTCTAAGCGGTTCACATGAGATAGTTAAATTCATTTGCTGCATGGTTAGCAATAAAACTGGGATATAGTTTTGAGCTCATGAATTAGCAATGTGACAATACATTAACCCTCTCCCAAACAAGCCCTAGTTTTTACGTGTCTGAAGTACAAACCCATTACCACACAATCCCTACTTATGACATCCCTGAGAAAGAAGCCTTTAGAAAACATTGTGGGAAAAGAAGAAAATGCTGGTACCCAGCATTTTCTCTTTTCCCCACCATGTTTTATACCCTTCAAAAAACAAATTTCAAATTTTCATTTACTTTTATTTTGTTGTCTGCAAATGCTTTCGATTTGGACAAACCTAAAATTTAATTGTTTGGTAATAATGAGTTAAAATACAATGTGGAAAAATGGAGAAATTGCTCGTAACAATCAATTTCTCCTTTTCCCAGTGTTTTCTACCTCTGATAAGAACTTTCCACCATTTTCATCAAATTTAAAATTGTTGTCTGCAAACATTTTCAGTTTCGGAGAGTCTAAAATTTGTCCTTTGGGAAAGGGTTAAATATGTTACCGAAGATGGCAATTCCCAGCGGCTTGTACTTGGTTTTACTTCCATGTTCAAATAAATAATTTTGATAAAACTAACCAAATATTGATTCTTCACAGTCACTTATTCTCAAAAATGGAGAAATGCAGCTCCTGTCTTTCTTTCTTGTCACTGTAATAATTAATATGGCAAGATAAAAATAAAGGGAACTAACTCTACAACATTGAATCAAACGGCTCACCTCCAATATAATTTTGCAGCTTTTGCATGGTCCTATCTGGCCAAACAACGTCAAAATTAGGCCTTCTGTGACCGACGGATCCAAGTTCCCTACGTACCTGTTAGGATAAAGTCAATTTAAAGAGCATACAGCGAGTATTAAACAACAAAACGTTTCACCGGATCCGACAAAACACTTCATTTGAACACGTTTTCTTTATCTTCGAGTTTATTTCAAGAGATGACAGTGAAGTAAGACATATACTTACAGGGTTCTTGGTGAGGTTTCGTTATCGGCAAACTGAAAAGAAAAGAAGAATTATTAAATACTATTCTGCCAAAGAGAAAAACGAAAGAGAAAATATGGAAATTAAGTACCTGGTTCGACATTTTAGATTATGGCTACCATACAGGAAGTAGTCGTAACGCATGCGCAGTGATGAACGCTGGCATTAGACCGCCAATGTGGCTTCTGCAAATAATGCAACCTAGCACCGCTGTCACTGAATGCCATTAAACTCTGAAGCTCTCAGATTTATATACATCTATATTTTTATTCTAGACTATATCGATTGAAAAACAACCTTTTGCTACTAATACTCTAGTGCTCGCGCCGAGAGTGTGAGCCCTCGGGCAATCCTTTTAAAGTTGATAGCTCTAGTCTACTCGGTTCTGGGAATCGAACTTGGAACAATTTGGTGGTTGAGAATGACCCTCTACTGAACAAGCCCATGTCTGGACCACCATTGTTTCGCCTTGTCCAATTTGATGAATATAACTTTTTGCGAGCTGAAGCATATAGATCTACCCTCTTCTTCACTTCAGTTCCTCTATGCTTCAAACTGTCTTCAAAACATTTCAACAAAATCGGGTCCTCACATTACTGTCATTTAGATTAATAAGGGTTTGTCGTTTATCTTCACAATCATGAAAGAACTACCAATTCTAAATTACTAGAGTTATCAAACTATAACAGAACACGAGGGAACAACTTGAAATTATTCAAGAAATCATCAAAAACGGAAATCAGAAAAAATAGTTTTAGTAGACTATGGATCCGTGTCATTGCATCATGGAATAGCCTACCAAATGAGATCATATAATGTCACCTAGTGTAGATAGTTTTAAAAGTAGAATCAACAAACATTGGAAAGATCACCCAATGAAATTCACCCCAAGCTGCTACTCTCCAAATAACAATAGAAGTGATTAAGAAACAGGAGGACCCCAGAAACAATACACTTACCATCGGTCCGGATACAGTAACACTATGGTCACAATGTGAAACTGCCATGGGCCCAATTTTAGACGTCGGTGGATTCTTAAAATTACATGCCGCCGGCCGATTTTTCACAAATCGGTGAGAGTGGTCATAAATAACCGCCAGTGAAAGGCCGACGGTCTGGCGGGTTCCGGGCGGCACCAAGCAGTTTCTTAAGTTCGAGGGGTGTTGGTTGGTTATTTCCGTTTATTTATCGTTGCTACCGGTTGCCCATCTGAGCGACGCCCCCAGAAGACGCGTTAGTTGTTATGGGGTATAGTGCAAAGATGCATGTCGAACCTACTGAAAGCCTCGCTTGGTTCTTTAACGTGCTCGGCGTATACCACTGTCACACGTTTTAATGTCTCATCCGAAAGACTATTAGTAATTTTAGTCGGCTAGCCGGGGATTCGAACCCACAACCTGTAGTGACCCGAAACATTATGTTTTCGAGGGGTGTGGGGCGTATTCAGGGTGTCGGCCGGTGGCAGTTAGGCGAAAGGACGTCATATTTTACCTGTCACCGTCCGGCTACCTGGCGGACTCCGACCATTTACACCTGACCCCGGCCGGCGATGGGGCGTTCGAACTGTCACCGGCAGGAGCCCGCCTGATAATCTGACGGCGGCAGGCTGGTTTACGGGGATAGATAAAGCTAGATTGCTTTCGTACCAATACAAAGTGTTCATCGTTATTATCAACCACAAAATAAATAGATCCAATTTTTAAGAAATTTTTCCTTCCAACAAGTTGCCCCCTAAAGGCAAGAGGCAGGACAAAGCGCCAGCACCGAAGCGCAAGAGACCAGAGCCCAACACAGCAATACGCAAGTCTCTGAGTCACTCTGGTGCTGTTAAAATCGACATGACGGGAGTCTGCACTCGGCGGCTCGCCGTCATGCCAACTACCTACACCGACAGCCGCCTTCCATCTGCTTTTCAATCTCCGCCTTTCCGCCGGCAGATATTTTGAAATCACATGGTGGCATGTCGATAGAATAGGCTAACGGTAGCAGGCCGGATGCTGGAGATTGGCAGTTAGTTCCTACCGATCGCCGGCCGAAAATTGAAGGCCCTCGAACCCCGTGACGACCGAGTAAAAATCGCGCTGCCGCCCGTCTGCCGCTTGATAGCCAATGCGCGACGAGACGCGCCCGCCCGGCGCCCTGACGACAGGCACAGTTAGAAAAAATCGGCAGCCAGAATTTTAACTTTGTCTTAAAACTTCAGCGGCGTCCTCGCAGCGTCTAAAATGCCGCCTGCCGATTGTTGCCGTTGAGCTGCCACCAGCCGAATTTTTGTGAAAACTGGCAGTTACGACGCCGGCAGGCGGCATTTACTGATTTGTGACCGTACTATAAGTTACATGTAACAGTAAGTTAATCTTACTAGATCGAGATCAAAACAAATAAATCTAGATATAGCCTGTAACTTACAAGCTGATGGGACCAAGCAGACAGTAGGTTATTGAAATCTTTATAGAGGACGAAGGCAGTTGGATCTATCATTGTTTCAGAATGGCTTTTGAAATATCTAGCACCGTGGGATTCCTGTCGAATAAAAAGAAGAAAGGTCATAAAAGGCAGTAAATTTTCTTGATCTCAACCTAAATCTATTTCTGTGCAAAGAGGGATCGTATATAACAATTAAGGTCCCTGTTACACACCATTCCTTGTGCAATTCAATGATACAATTTTAATGTTACATGGATTGTTATATAGATTCTATTATGTAGATCTAGATCTAGACTTAAGAAAAACAAAACGTATTTTCTCTAACATTTGGTCTAAATCCTTGTAAGAATATGCCATTGCACATTGTACAACATTTACCCCCTAGAAGACTTCACTGTTTCGAGCGATTTTTGAGCGATTTGATCTTTTTCATCTAAGGGAAAAACCTGGAACAGTTTCCAGCTGGTCATAACTCAGTCATTACTGCCCCTGAAAAAGTCAAACAGGGTTTGGCATTTGATATTAACCCATTATTCAGCTTTACACCGAGAGTCTTATACTTGACGTTTGGGATTTTTTATTGTCTAAGGGAGAGAACTCATACATGGAACTTCGCTAAATATCACAGATCCTTTACTGGTTGAGTTTTAGCTGTACTGAAAACTTTATGGTGTAAGGGAGAAAAGTCTTATAGCAATTTATCTTTACTTTTAGAGAAGTAACACCCCTTTTGGTAGGGGTCCATAAAACATAAGACAATGATAATTATGCTGTTTGCTATGGAGATATTGCGAGGACAGTCACCAAAGAAAACGTTTCTTTTCTGTTCAGATATAATGATTCTCAATGTTTTTGTGATACAACCGTCATATTTAAACAGATTTGAAGATAAAAGACAGAATAAGAATCCAGCAGTTCAAGAGAAAGTACCTACTGTAGCGTATCATGGGTAGTCTCCCTTGTATTACCTCACATCTGTTACCAACATGTCGACCGCCAAAATTCAAAGCGGAAACGGGTTTGATTCGCATGAAGGTAGGATGTCACCAAGAAATACAAATTGAACCTTTTGAACTCTTTACTACATAATGCCGACTTTTAACGACCCTGACAAAGAAGCCTTTGGAAAACATTGTGAGAAAAGGAGAAATTGCTGGTAACCAGCATTTTCTCCTTTTCCCACATTGTTTTCTACCTTTCCTAAAGCAAAAAATCAAATTTTCAGTCACTTTATCTTTTCGTCTGCAAATTCTTTCAATTTGGACCAGTCTATTATTTTGTTGTTTGGTAAAGATTTAATAAAATTGCTCTATCTAGATTTCGGATAGCCTGGATCCAGGCGGAAATATAAATCACTCCTTATAGCGGTCTCCTTTCACGGCCCATTTGGGTTGGCTCATAGTAAGCAAGTACGTGTTTAAATAAACTTGTATGAATTAATTTTCTCATTATTGATGCAGCCGCTAAGGTGAAGGAGGCCCTGGACTTCTAATTAAAACGGACTCATAAGCTCAGTAGACTTTCCAAAAGAAATTTACTGATTTTATTATGGGAATAATAATATTAGAGGTAGCTTGTTGTATCGTAGGTTTTTTTTAAAATGATCGTCATATTGTGGTGGGTAACATCGTACATTATCCTAGCGAAATATTATTCTAAAAGATAACTAAATATTTGGCTGATAAATAAGGGGAAAAATTCAGAGTTATATGTAATTTATTTTATCTTTGTCGGCAATAATAAGGATCTAGCCGAAAATGAGATTTAGTGGAAGCAGATAATTTACCTCAATTTATATACCAAGCATATTCATCTTATATTAAAATTTACTCCAAAGATACTCTTTTCTACGCATTGCTTGTAGGAGCCTATGGAAAACATTGTGGCAAAAGGTGAAATTGCTTGTGACAAGCAATTTCACCTTTTGCCACAATGTTTTCTACACTATCGAAAGGTTTCATATACACATAAGAAACGGCTTCATCCTTGCTGTTATTTAGGGTCAGTTAGAGATACAATAGAAATGCCTTATGGGGTAAAGGGTAAAAAATCCTTGGGAATTCGTGTCATTGTTTGCTTACAAAGTCATTCTAAGCATAGTTTATGTCCAAATAACTGTTTTCCTTTTGAAAATTGATTCATCTTGAATATTGTATCAACGGGCTTCGTCACATGAAGGGAGGCTACTCTTTTGTGCCAGTTTTCTCCCCTACACCATAGAAGGAATGTAAGGAAGCTAAGTTTGGAGTCGGCAAATGGCGAGAGTAACAGTTTCTATCGTTTAACCCCTTCCCAAACAATCCCTGCAGACTTTTGAAAACCCAGTGGGAAAAGTAGAAAATGCTGGTAATCAGCATTTTCTCCTTTTCCCACAATGTTTTCTACCCTATCATAGACAGAAATCATCTTTTCAGCAAGAGTTAATTTGTCATCTGCAAATGCTTTCAATTTGGTCTAGTCCGAAAAATTTGTCTTTTGGGAAAGGGTTAAAGATAAGTTAAGTTTGGAAATGCAAAACCAAACTTGTATGTATTGTTTACTCAAATTTTACATATTTTGCCAACAACAACAATGAAAATTAATAGACCTTTTGGAAATTCCGGTATTACCTTCAGTTTCGTCATATTATTGCACTACATCACAATTTTAAGACCTACCACCTGACTTCGATTTTTTTTTTGTGAATAAATCCAGACTTAATTGGTCGAAACCAGTGTTTCTAAGTAATACTTATTCAATGCTTGGATATTCAATCAAAAGCATAAAGGATATTAAATTTAAGCCAGGGAATGGGTTGAAAAGTTGCAAATAACACTAGTAGATCTATAAAGTTATTAAAGTTACCTTAACCCATTACCAAGCAACAATATTTTAGGCTTGTCCAAATCGAAAGCAGTTGCAGACGACAAAATAAAACTGACTGAAAATTTGAAATTTGTTCTGTGAAGGGTAGAAAACATTGTGGGAAAAGGAGAAAATGCTGGTTACCAGCATTTTCTCCTTTTCCCATAATGTTTTTTAAAGGCTTCTTTCTCAGGGTCGTCGAAAGTAGGGATTGTGTGGTAATGGGTTAAGGAAAACTCCATTCATATTTTACAGCTACCATATATTACATTACTGATGTTCTCTTTCACGTTAATTATCATAACTCATTTAAACCAAAGCTAAATGTTTGTCGACGGACCGGATCTTTCCAAAGTGGATTAAAAGTACAAAATCTTTAGCCGATGATAAACACGATAGTATGCTAAATCTTTCGCTGGTAATAAATGACGATAATAGAACAAGCTTTAATAATCATAATTAATGTACTTCAAAACTCCTATAAATGATAAAGATGGCATTTACGGTTTCAAAAATGATTGTATTTGTTCAATTAACTCATTGGGAATACGATTGAATAACGTGGGCCGAATTTACTCAACATTTAGACCAAATCCTTTCAACTTTGGGGCCGAATCTTCTGGAAATTTGCTAGCGGGTCGAATCTTCTCGTGTCCGAATCTTCTGACAACCGGTTATAACGTACGTGCTTTTCTTACAGAAAGTGTAACATGCACAACAGACCGTCTGTCACAGAACGAAAACAAAAAAAAAACCAAAAGTTAATCGACAGATCATTAAAAAAATGAAATATACATAAAACAGGTAGACCCGATAAGAATGGACTCGCCCTTGAATCTCGTAAGAGCCCATATCTGTTTTGACTTTTTTGTAATCTGATTTTTTTTTCCAAATACGATGTCAAGAAGAAAGTAGGATAAATTTCGGGTATCACCTTATCGGATAAATGTGTATTATCTGCTTACGATGCTTTCATGTCATTCAAAGAAAGATATTCTGCCTTTTACTGAAATGTCGACAGATATAAGCATCTTCCAGCAGCCTAACCAACCTGATGCTATTTGCCAACGACAGCTTTATTTTATATTTCCTGAGAATTCTTATCTATGATCCTGCAGCTCTCCCCCACAAGATAATTCCTGACAGATTTGAAGACAATTCCATGACATTTTTGTTGATAGTACTTGACATTTTTGTGTCATGTCAAGTAATCTTTAATTTGTATCAATTATGATTGACAGTCATGAGAATTTAGAAATATTTGTGGATAATTGATGTTGTGATCAGATTACCTTGTGAAGAAGAGTTCTACATCTGCTTAACCCTTTACCAAACAACAGAATTTTATGTAGTATACTGGTCTATCCCACAGATAGATATAAAGGTATAATGAAGTCGGGTACAGGTATGTGGTGATATATCGTGCGGCCATATTGACATGTGGTTCGGTAGCTCAGTTGGTTAGAGTGCAGGAACGGTATTCCTGAGGCCCTGGGTTCGAATCCCGGTCGAGCCGCGATATATTTTTCACCACCTGTTACATTTGGCGCCCAACGTTAATAACCCACTTATTAAGAGAGATAGGGTAGTAGTGATTGAGAGATTCGTGGACGAATCTTCATGTGGTGGGGAAGTATGTAGTATACTGGTCTATCCCACAGATAGATATAAAGGTATAATGAAGTCGGGTACAGGTATGTGGTGATATATCGTGCGGCCATATTGACATGTGGTTCGGTAGCTCAGTTGGTTAGAGTGCAGGAACGGTATTCCTGAGGCCCTGGGTTCGAATCCCGGTCGAGCCGCGATATATTTTTCACCACCTGTTACATTTAGACTTGTCCAAATTGAAAGCACTTGCATACTTGCAACTCAAAAATTGAAATTTGTTTCCAGCAGGGAAGAAAGCATTGCGTGGAAAGGAGAAAATGCTTGTTACCAGCATTTTATCCTTTTTCCAAAATGTTTTCAAAAAGCTTCTATCTCAGGATTGTAAAAACCAGGGATTGTTTGGTAAAGGGTTAAATTTACAGTATTATTCTTATTTATTCTCTCTGGGTGATTACACAATGAAAGAAATACATTAGAGAGAAGGAGATAGAAGGGAATTTTTTTTTTTTTTATTTGCTCTTTCACAAGGATATTTCAAGGTTGATTGCTGCCAGCTTGGTTCAGGAGATCTATCAGTTGATATTTCACCAACAAAGTTATAGCCTAATCCAAATCGGAAAGATTTGCAGATGACAAATGTGATTTAGAAATAAAACATTGTGTTTGGAAGGGGAGAAAAATGGAGGGATAAGGAGAAAATGCTGGTTTCTTTTGATGTTTTTTAAAGTCTTCCGTGTCAGAGTTGTTAATAATCAGGCTTGTGTAGTCAAGACTAAGGAATGATGTAAAATTTAAGATTTTCCCCACAGGCTCACCAGCAGGGTAGAAAGGCAGATGCTATGTTGAAGTCTGGAAAGTTTGACGAGGCAATTTATTGTCATAATAGAGCTGCAGGTATGTGATTATGATACATGAACTTGAATCCACAGTTTTGATTCACATACAAATTCAGTTAACTCTTTACCAAACGGCAAAATTTTAGACTGGTCCAAATTGAAAGCTTTTGCAGATGACAAAATAAAGGTGACTGAAAAATTGAAATTTGTTCTGGGAAGGGTAGAAAACACTGTGGGAAAAGGAGAAAATGCTGGTTACCAGCGTTTTCTCCTTTTCCTACAGTGTTTTCAAAAGGCTTCTTTCTCGGGGGCGTCAAAAGTAGGGATTGTGTGGTAATGGGTTAACCCTTTACCAGATCTGGCAAAATTTTAGCTTTGTCCAATTTAAAAGCGTTTGCAGACGAAAATTTGAAAATGACTAAAATGGTGCAGTTCTTCTTTGACAGGAAAGAAAACATTGTGGGAAAAGCAGAAAATACTGGTTATCAGCATTTTCTCCTTTCCCACAAGATTTTCAAAAGGCTTCTTTACAAGTGTTTAGTTCAACCAGTTACAATGGAATCTTGTGTTTTACCCTTAACCCTTTTCCACACAATGTCGACTTTTAACCCTGAGGAAGAAGCATGTTGAAAAAATTTGTGGTAAAAGGAGCAAATGCTGGTAACCCTGTTTACCCTTTACCTCACAATACCAACTCTTTCCTGAGAAAGAAGGATATTGTTGGTAAAAGAAGAAAATACTGGAAATTGGCATTTTCTCCTTTAACCACAATGTTTTCTAACCTTCTAGAGACAAATATAGTCATTTGATCCACATGTAATTTGTTACCTGAAAATGCTTTGAATCTAGGCAAGTCTAAGTAGTAAAGGGTAAAAGGATTATTGATACAATGCCCTGAATTTTTTCTTTCTCTGTTATGTTTTCTAAAACTTACTTACTTGCGGCCCCTTACCACATCATCCAAAATTTTTATGACCCTGATTGAGAAGGCTTAACCCTTTCCCAAACAATACCTGGTTTTTACATGTTGGGAATAGAAATCTTTTGAAAAAATTGTGGGAAAAGGAGAAAATGCTGGTAACCAGCATTTTCTCCTTTTCCCACAATGTTTTCTACTCTATCATATGGAAAAACCATATTTTTATCAACTGTTAATTTGTCATCTGCAAAATGCTTTCATTTTAAGTCTGGTCCAAAATTTTTCGTTTGGGAAAGGGTTAAGGGCAATGCTGTGGGGAAAACAGAAGATAGTTCTCAGAACAAGGGTTTCCTTCTCTTCCCACAATATTTTCTATTCTTTGGACCATGTTTTCGATAAGCTTCTTTCTCAGGGTCATTAAAAGTCAGGATTGTGTAGTAAAGAGTTAACCCTTTACCATACAGTGACGACTTTTAATGCCCCTGAAAGAGAAGACTTTTGAAAACATTGTTGGTAAAGGAGAAAATACTGGTTACCAGCATTTTCTCCTTCTCCCACAATGTTTTCTACCGTATCACAGAAAAATCATTTCATATGAGCCACAGTGAAACTGTCATCAGCAAATACTTTCCTTTCTAGACCAGTCATTGTGGTAAAGGGTTAACCCGTTACCACACAGTCCCTACTTTTGACGACCCTGAGAAAGAAGCCTTTAGAAAAGATTGTGGGAAAAGGGAAAATGCTGATAACCAGCATTTCCTCCTTTTCCCACAATGTTTTCTACCATTCAGAGAACAAATTTCAAATTTTCAGTCTCTTTCATTTTGTTGTCTGCAATTACTGCTTTTGATTTGGACAAGGCTGAAATTTTGTCATGTGGTAAAGGGTTAGAGGGTAGCAGATTGTGTACTCTTTCAGAATACCTTCTTGAAGCAATGCAGATGACCAGATACAAGCCAGCACTAGAGTCCTTACAGCTGCAACATGCACATCATTTGAAACAGACCAACCAGCTGTACGACAGACAAAGACGGGCTCAGATTCTTCAAATAAAACAATCCAAGCTTCAGCTGTGTCATCAGGCAACACAGACCAATATACAGGTACAGAGCCTATAATAGCTTAACCCTTTCCAAAACAACAAATTTTGGACCGTTCCAAACTCAAAGAGTTTGCAGATAACAATTTTAGATTTGGAGAAAATTGCAGAAAGTTCTTAAAAAGGGTAGAAAACACTGTGGGAAAAGGAGAAATTGCTCTTTATGAGCAATTTCTCCTTTTCCCATTGTTTTCAAAGACTTTTACTGCAGTCACGTAAAAACCAGGGCTTGTTTGGGAAAGGGTAAAAATTAGATAGAAGCTTAACTCTTTACCAAAAGATGAAAAGTTGTGTACAAATTAAAAGCATTTGCAGATAACAAACGAAAAGTGCCAAATATGATGTTATGTGGTACAGAAACTAGACTTTACACATAGCTAAATTTGTGCTTCATTAATCATATAGCACAGAAGGTGTACTGGGCTTACAAACTTTGGATTTATGCTCAAGGAAGTTCATGTTCAAATTTTAAATTCCATCAATACTTCAAATAATGAGGAATTTACTGAAAAGGGAAAAAAGGAATTTTATATTTTTCTATACTGAAGAACAAGTTTTTGGATCTATAACTTGAGACCACATTTAACTTTGTATGTGCTCAAACTTACGGGTAAACCCTTTAGCACACATCCTTGAGAAGAAAAGCTCTTGTAAACATGGTAGGAAAAAAAGAAGATGTTTGTAATCAGTATTTTGTCTTTTTCCCACAATTTATGCTACTCTTTCACAGATTAACTCCGTCATTTTAGCTGCGTTAAATTTTTTGTCAGCAAATTCATTCAGCGTGGATGTGTCTAAAATGTTGTCATGTGTTTAAAAGTTAAATATTTATATACCAGCACCCAATTGTATAAACGTTGGTTAAATTTAACCAGTAGGTTAAAAGATTAACCCTGGGTTAAATTAACCAACGATTATACAATCGGGTGCAGAAAGGCAGCATTTTAGATTTGTCAAAGTTAAAAGTATTTGCAGATGACATATCTTAAACATGACTGAAGCAGTGAGTTTTTATTAAAGGAGAAAGATTTTTGTGAAAAGGAGAAAAACTTGCAGCGCCACTTGCTCAAATCTATATAAGAAATAGATTGCCTGGCTTCATTCAAGGTTTTGTTCATTACATAGAAAAAAGTAGATATCCTGGCTTCTTTCAAGATTTGTTCATTATACTGGTTGTCATCCCCTTTTTGTTACAGGGTCCTATAACTGTAGGGAACTTGGATGGTACTCCCTCTCACACAAGACTCGATCCTTCCAGAAGTTCCAGCGACACATCCCTGGACACCATTGGCCCACTGGAGGAAGATTCTGTTTATAGGACACTGACAGAGAATGACTCCTTGATTGGTTTTCTCATTAGACGCAGACAAAATTTAGATGAACAGAACCTGAACTCATTTCATTCTGGGGTTCCTGTTGAAAGAGTGGAATATTCCAAACTGAAAAAATCAAACAGTTCAAAGGTGAATAAGGACAATCACATTGAAGAGTTACAGATTAATAATGAGGATTTAAGGAGGCACATTCAACAGCTGATCAAAGAGCTTGATGATTTAAAAAAAGAGAACTCTGAATTAAAAGATCGGCTGGAAAGTTCTCATACATTATTCAGTGATGTGGGTGGTACTGGGATTGAAATGCTGCCGGAATTACCTCCCCTGGAAATGCCTCAGTTTGATTTTGACTTTTTTGAAGCACAAAGCAGACAGACAGAGGAGGATTTGGAAAAGACCTTAGGGAATTCTCCTCTGTAGTTTTTTGTATGTTTAACTTATTTGTTGCGTAAGTTTTGTTTATCCCTTTACTCCATAGATACTCATTTCTACGCATTGCTTGTAGGAGCCTTTGGAAAATATTGTGGCAAAAGGTGAAATTGCTCGTGACAAGCAATTTCACCTTTTGTCACAATGTTTTCTAATCTATCAAAAGGTATAATATACACATAATAGACTTCATCCTTGCTGTTATTTAGTGACCATTAGAGATCCCATTTATATGCCTTATGGGGTAAAGGGATATCATGAAATTGAGTTCAGCCTATAATAGGTAGTTATGACCAATTTTTGCTTTTACCACAATGCTGGATGGTACTATTGCTAGACCAGTGCTTAAAAAAATTTCATATTTCATGCTCACCTACGCTAAGTATAGAATATAACTTATATTGGCGAAATTTACCCTTTACTATACAATAGTCATACAAGTTTTAACAACCCAGAGCAGAAAAGTCTTCAAAAACATTGTGGGGAATGGAGAAAATTCTGATGAGCGGCATTTTCTCCTTTTTGCACAATGTTTTCTACAGCTCTCTTTCTCGGGATGGTTTCAAGTCAGAATTGTGTGGTAAAGGATAAACCCTTGTTAACCCATTACCACACAATCCCTACTTTTGAAAGAAGCCTAGAGAAAACACTGTGGGAAAAGGAGAAAGTGCTGGTAACCAGCATTTTCTCCTTTTCCCACAATGTTTTCTACTCTTCACAAAACAAATTTCAAATTTTCAGTCACTTTTATTTTGTCATCTGCAAATGCTTTCGATTTGGACGAGCCTGAAATTTTGTCGTTTGGTAAAGAGTCAAGCTGAATAAATGGAAGACATTCCTCTGAACCAGAGAGCCTAACTCTAGACTCAACTCCAGATCCCTTGCTCACACTGTGAGCTTTACCATTTAAACCTTCATCACACTATTACCAGTTTGACAACCTTGTGGAAGAGATTTTCTGGAAAGATTGTGAGAAAATAATGTTTTTGCCCTTTCAAATACTAATTTACTTAATCCTTTACCACGCATACTGACTTGATGACCCTGAGGAAGATACCTTTAGAAAACATTGTGGGAAAAGGAGAAAATGCTGGTAACCAGCATTTTCTCCTTTTCCCACAATGTTTTCTACCCTTCCCAAATCAAACTTCGATTTTTCAGTAACATTTATTTTGTCTTCTTCAAATGCTTTCAGTTTGGACCAGTCTATAAGTTTGTCGTTTGGTAAAGAGTTAATTTGAACCATACTAAATTTTCAAGTTAACCACTAGAGTGTTTAATATCAGCAAATTAAAAATTGAGTCAACTCTTTACCAAATGACAAAATTTTGGACCAGTCCGAATTAAAGGCTTTTGCAGATGATAAAATAAATGTGAAATCAAAAATTGAATTTTGAATTGGAAAGGGAAGAAAACATTGTGGGAAAAGGAGAAAATGCTGGTTACCAGCATTTTCTCCTTTTCCCACAATGTTTTCTATAGACTTCTGTCTCAGGGTCGTTAAAATTCGGTTGTGTGTTGAATAGTTAAGGTATCTGGCTGTGATTTGCCATGCTCTAGCATTCTAATTTGTTCAAGGAGTAGATATGCTCACTACAACAATACCGTTAAGTTTCTTTTTAGTAATCTGCTGTATTCTTGAGATAAGCTCTAAACACAAGACAAAACTTTGGACTCGTCCAAATTGAAGGCATCTGTAGACTCTAAATAAAAAGTGGCTAAATAATGAAAGCTATTTTCACAACAGTAGAAAGCATCGTGGGAAAAGGAGAAAATGCTGGTTACCACTATTTACTCCTTGTCTTAGAAGATTTCCAAAAGCAATCCTTCCTAGTGTCATTAAAACTCGTTATTGTGTGGTAAAGAGTTAATGCTTTACTTAACAGTCTGGTGTTTTAACAACCCTAATGAAGAAGCCCTTAGTAAATAGTGGAAAAAGAAGAATTCATTAGTTTACTTCAAAAGCCTAGTAAGTACAGCTTGTAAAAAGCTGTAGTTACAAGGTTTCCGAAGTCAACCAACAAAATGCTGTTTACTACTATTTTCTCCTTTTCCTACAAAGTTTTCAAAGGCTGTCATCCGCAGGTTGTTAAAAGTCGGGATTGTTTGGTAAAGAGTTATCCCTTTACAAAGGAGTTCTTGTGTTTTAACAATCAAAGCCCTAAGAAAATATAGTGGAAAAAGGAGAAAATTTTTGGTAACCAGCATTTTCTACCCTTTTCACAAGTTTCCTTTACTTATAGAAATCCTATCATTGGAAGAACAACAAAGTTATCTTCGAAAAATACTTTCATTGTTGACAAGTATAAAATTTTGCAATCTAGTAAATGATGAAATAGAAGTCTGAAAAAAGATGAAAGGGAATCAATTCGTATAGTAGTTATTTATGAGAGCCCCCACCAAACTAACCCATGTTTTGGTAACCCTTAGGCAAAGGTTTTTGAAAATATTGTGGGAAAATGTGTGAATGTAAGTGACAAACAATTTTTTCCTGTCTTCTCCTTTTAATATAATGTTTCTTTCTTCGAGGGGTTAGTGCAAGCCTATTGTAAGTGCACATACAATGTATATGCATTTACATTAGTCTTGTACTTATCCCTCGGTCTATACTATATTCATAACATCACTAACTTAGCTCATGAAGGCAAACATATTGCCAGTCTGATATGAGAAGAATTTATTTGTTGAGAGTATGTGTTTGTTTTGTACTTATGGCCAATTTCAACATTATTTAAATAACACTATGGCTGTCAGCTCACCTATCCAGGCAGTCCCATTTCCATATTCACTATGTTAGCCAATCAGAACTTTCATTACGTTCTTAATTCAGATTATTCCTTTCCAAAACAACAAATTTTGGACCCTTTCAAACCGAAAGAGTTTTCAGATGACAATCTTAGATTTGGAGAAAATTGCAGAAAATTCTCAAAAAGGTAGAAAACACTGTGGGAAAAGGAGAAATTGCTTGTTAAGAGCAATTTCTCCTTTTCCCACAGTGTTTTCAAAGACTTTTACTGCAGACATGTAAAAACCAGGGCTTGTTTGGGAAAGGGTTAAGACAGAGATTGTTTTTAAGAATGATTAGTGAAAACAAAACCCTCGAGACACATACAGAAGCCAAGTTATGAAGGAAAACGGTGACGTGTTGCCAGAATGACGTGAAATAACTACTTGTAGAGATTGTTCGTTGATTTAGTCCCGTTTATCAGTAACTTTTTCAAAAACAACTGGGTTATCTTCTCCAAGAGGGTCAAAGGTCATGGTTGAGCAATCCCATTACCACACAGGCAGTTTCTATACAGATTACAAACTGATGCTAGTTCGCATGAAGGAAAGGAATAAGAACAAGCCATGCTCTCAGAAAAGGGGGTTTAACCCTTTGGTTGCTATGCGCGACTTGCTGACCTTTTGCGGACAGTGTAGATCAAGATCAGACTGCATAGAATGTGCAGTCTGATCTTGTATCTGCACTGTCCGATCAGGAGATTTTATTCCCCTAAAACATAATTTTGAAATGGCAACACATGGGTCCTTATTATCAAACAAAAAATTTCGTTTTCTATATTTAGCAGGATAAAGCTTAATACGTCTCTGTGTTGCATGATAGTAAGCAAGTCAAGATGTTATTATGGATCCATAAAAGCTATTCTGTATAACAGCTAACTGAATCATGGGGCACATTGGCCCTTTGACATGCAGAAAATTTACCAGAAGCAAAAAGCACTGATACAGTCAGCCTGTGCGGACTTCAAATTGAAAGTATTTGAAGATGTCAAATAAATTTTGGCTCAAATGATTTGAGTTTGCCTTTGTAAGGTTGAAAACAATAAGGGGGATGGAGAAAAATATGGTTACCATCATTTTCCATCGGAATAAACTTGAAACTTACCACAGTGAATATTTATTTTATTATGTGTAGTTGTGCATGTAACTCTTACAGTTTGTATCTCTCTTGGCAATCTTGGTTTTAACCGTTTACCAAACGACAAAATTTTAGACTGGTCCAAATTGAAAGCACTTGCAGACTACAAAATAAATTTAACTCAAAAATTGAAAATTGTTTCCAGCAGGGTAGAAAACATTGTGTGTAAAGGACAAAATGCTGGGTACCAGCAGTCTCTCCTTTCCCCACAATGTTATCAAAAGCTTTCTCTTTTCAGTAGGCTCTCTCCCTACAGTTGTTAGAACTTGGAGGTTTTTGGTTAGGTGATTAACAATGTGGTAAGAGTCAATGAAAAATACAGAAGGATTGCAGAGTTCATACAATTTGTCAATCTACAACGGTGTGCCCAAAAGGTATAAAAAATGGAAACGTTAAAATTCAGATTGATCAATTTACTTCATTACCACACGAGAAAATTTTAGACTGGTCGAAACTGAAAGCATTTGCAGACGACAAAATAAAGGTGACTAAAAAATAGAAATTTGTTCTGGGAAAGGTAGAAAACACTATGGGAAAAGGAGAAAATGCTGGTTACCAGCATTTTCTCCTTTTCCCATAGTGTTTTCAAAAGGCTTCTTTCTCAGGGGCGTCAAAAGTAGGGATTGTGAGGTAATGGCTTAACCCTTTACCAGTAAAAAACAAAAAATTAGACAAATCCAGATCAAAAGTATCTGCAGACGATATGATAAAGATGGCAAAACATTTAAAATTTGTTTAGAGAAGGGTTGAAAGGATCGTGGGAAAATGAAAAAATGCTGGTTACCAGCATTTTCTCCTTTTCCCACAATGTTTTCAAAAGGCTGCTTTCTCAGAATCATTGAACTCTTTGCCACACAATCCCAAGTTTTAACGACCCGAAGGAAGAACCCTTTTAAAAACATTGTGTGAAAAGGAGAAAATGCTGGTAACCAGCATTTTCTCCTTTTCCCACAATGTTTTCTACCCTAGATTTAAATCATCACTTTGGCAGAATTTAGTTTATTGCCTTCAAATGCTTTCAATTTGGACCAGTCTAGAATTTTGACATTTGTTAAAAGAGTTAACCCTTTCCCAAACAACAAATTTTGGACTCTTCCAAACTGAAAGAGTTTGCAGACGACAATTTTAGATTTTGAGAAAATGGCAGAAAGTTTTCATAACGGGTAGAAAACACTGTTGGAAAAGGAGAAATTGCTCGTTACGAGCAATTTCTCCTTTTCCCAGTGTTTTCAAAAGACTTCTACTGCAGACACGTAAAAACCAGGGCTTGTTTGAGAAAGGGTTAAAGTGGGAATCATCTGTAGCAGAGGGCCAAGGGAAAGGTTATAATCAAAACTGTTAAGCTTATCACTGTATTTGTAACCTCTTTATCTCTAGGTCAGGCATATTATTGGTCCAAACCCAAAATCTGTTTTCTTGAGTGACTCAAAATTAGGATGAAATCTAAAAGAGGGCATCATACCCTTTCACCAGTCACATGTTTTAACCCTTTGGATTCTATTAATCTTTTGCGTACAGTGTGGATCAAGATCAGACAGCACAGATTGTGCTGTGTGATCTTGGATTACACCGTCCGGTAAGAATATACTGTACCTTACAACAACAAACTATGGGTTGTTACCATAGGTTTGAAAAATTTCATTTAACTTATCTCTCAGATTAAGAGTTAACAACCCCGTGTTATAAAGCTTTTTAACTCATTACCAAACAACAAACTTTTTGGCGTGCCCAAATCGAAAGCATTTGCAGACGACAAAATTAAAGTGACTGAAAATTTGAAATTTGTTTTGTGAAGGGTAGAAAACATTGTGGGAATAGGAGAAAGTGCTGGTTACCAGCATTTTCTCCTTTTCCCACAATGTTTTCCAAAGGCTTCTTTCTCAGGGTCGTCAAAAGGAAGGATTGTGTGGTAATAAGTTAAACCCCCTCCTTTTGCCAGACTGAAAATTGAAATTTGTTTTGTGAATGGTAGAAAACATTGTGGGAAAATGAGAAAATGCTGGTCACCAGCATTTTCTTCTTTTCCCACAATGTTTTCTTAGGGCTTCTTTTCCAGGGTCATCAAAAGTAGGGATTGTGTGGTAATAGGTTAAAATAACAAACTGTAGGTTGCTACCATAGATTTGAAAAGTTTCAGTTGACCTATCTACCAGGTTTAGAATTAGCCACCCCGTTTTAAAAAGCTTTATAACTCATTATTTATTTATTAATAAACGACAATATTTTAGGCTTGTCCAAATCGAAAGCATTTGCAGACGACAAAATTATAGTGACTGAAAATTTGAAACGTGTTTTTTGGAGAAAATGCTGGTTACCAGCATTTTCTCCTGTTCCCACAATGTTTTACAAAGGCATCTTTCTCAGGGTAGTGCAAAGTAGGCATTGTGTGGTAATGGGTTAAAACATTTTGGAGAAAAAGACACATTCCTTGTAACTACAGTTTTCTCGGTTTTCCATGTCTTTCAATGACCCGTCCCATTATTTCAGACACCTTCCAATTGTCGTGTGCAAATACAAATGCATAAATTATGATACAATTCGGACAAATCTAACAGTTTTTCATCATATAGAGTGCCAAAGGTAAAGATAGAAATTTCCGTTTGAAATATAATCGAGCTATGCTCGGGCAAAGTGGTGTCAAATGTACCTTCGTGATACACGATTCCAAGCAAGTCATCACATAATTATCGATCTTGGCCAAAAATTGTAGAACAGCCGATGTGCACAATCATGGTGTACATTGGTCCTTTGACACTCAGAAAATTGAACAACAGCAAAAAGTTTCGGCCTAAGTCAGAATTTGTGGGTTGCTCAGGCTGACTTGAATCGATTCCCCTCCCCCTCCATGCATCAAGCCCCTTTTTCACAGAGCATGGCTCTTGATACGTAAAACTACTAGTGTGATACCTCAGCACGAACGACATGTTTTTCAGAATCGGCGATAGTTACTGCAACCGGATTCATTCATCTGTCATTGCTGAACTTTGTTCCGGCGATTTTAATCTATGTCAGCAGCCAGTGGCTTAGAAAGAATTTCGTACGAACAGCTGGTAAATGATACCCTTGGAAAGCATGTATAGTGCACTGGCCACTGTCATATAAGTGAAATAATTTTGAAAACGGCGTTATAAGGTCATGAACACAATCATGAACCAATACCAAAACTGTCGTGTTTATTTCTCGAAGGCCAAATAACCAATCTTACGTCGTGATAGAGGAGCGATTGTATGGTATTTCTATAAATACAAATTGATTGAACTATTTTTCGCGTAATTCTATAGATATTAGAGGTATACACCACGTGTGAACATTTGATTTCGTTATTTATAGACTGAAAGTTTGTGAATGTGGTTAACAGTGAATTTTAGGATGGTTCGAGATCAAGAAAATGACGACAGGTGGATGATTTAATGACTTTAGCATGGTAATTGTTATGATTTACATTACTATCGGTCACTAATTATTTCTGTTTTTTTTTTTTTAATCAAAACATTTTTTTTTAAAAAATCTAGTACACCAAAACATCTTGTGAAGTCCTTTAACCCTTATCCTGCTGTGTAAGTTAACTCTTTACTAAACGACAAAATTCTAGACTGGTCCAAATTGAAAGCAATTGCAGACGAAAAAAAAAACGTTACTCAAAAATTGAAATTTGTTTCCAGCAGGGTAGAAAACACTGTGGGAAAAGGGGAAAATGCTGGTTACCAGCATTTTCTCCTTTTCCCACAATGTTTTCAAAAGGTTTTCATCCCCAGGTCGTAAAAACCAGGGATTGTTTGGTAAAGGGTTAAACGATACCTTACAGTGGATAGTTTTATGCAGAGACACAATGTGTCATTTTGTTATAATATTTTGTTATAATTTTTCATAAATTTATGAAAATTGCAAAATCAAAGAATTTTGTTGATAGATCTGATCTTTTCTCATCGTAAGTATAAATTTAAGTTCAGTTATGAAAAATTATAACAAAATTATGAAAAATTATAACAAAATATAACAAAATGACACATTGTGTCTCTGCATAAAAATATTTTGTTAAAAATAGTAGAAACTCAAGGGTTGCTATTTCAAAGTTAATTTTTTTTTTTTTTGTGGGGGGGGGGGGGGGGGAGAAATATCTCTTTATTGGACAGTGTAGATCAAAGATAAGACTGCACGTTCTGTGCAGTCTGATCTTGATCTACACTGTCCGCAAAAGGTCAGTGAGTCGCGATCAGCAGCCAAAGGGTTTAAAAAAAAAAATAAGCCTCGGAAAACACAGAGGGAACAGGATCGATTGCCTGTTGCAAGCAATTGCTCCTTTCCCCATTTTTTTTCTTAAAATTGCTTTACTTTTGCAAGAACCTAATTGTCTGTTGTGGCTGGTCGCGTTGACTGTCATTAATCGTTGAGAAGCACAGCCGAGCTGGTATTCGAACTTAAAACTGAAAAGTAGTAAAACCATTTACCGACTTTGTTAACGAGGTGCTGCTAGACCGGAAAGAGAATATAAAGACAGATTGAATGGTACTTTCCACAGCATTTAACATAATTTCAGTTATATCCCAGATGCATTTTGCATGTTTCATGTGCATCCTGGCTTTTATCGTCACTGTTGGCATTGGCACTTTAGCACCTTTCCAAAGGACATTCCCACGAAATTGCATTACTTAGATGAGTATTTAACCAATGGTCTTTGAAGTACCACTCTTTCGCTAAAACTATAGTCTACCTCTGTTCAATCCCCCTCCTTTTGCCAGAGCATGTCTCATAGGCCTATATGTAGAAACGTTGAAACAAAAGAAGAAATTACTAGTAACAATATCCCCATTTTCTACAATGTCTTTAAGTGCTTCAAGTCGAAAAATATCGACGTGCGGGTGGTATGTAAAAAGACTAAAAACCAAAATCATTTTGATAAAGAATGGTACGAATAGCGTACATAAGATTTATTTATCAAAGGATTGCTTTTATTTCACACGAAGATTCACACGAAGATTCTTGTGACATAGTTCAAATTCCATACAATAAGTTATTTCATTTTATACACAGATTTACGTATACGAGTGTCTGACTTTTTTTGAGTAGATTTACTTGTTAATATACCACGTCAAAAGGAGCCAAGCTCTGTGAAAATGGGGCTTAATGCATCTGCAAAAAATATCGACTCAGGCCTGTGTGCACAATCCGCGCAGGCTGTACTACTTGAACATCTTCTAAATTCTACAGACCCTTCTGAAATTTTAAATTTGTGTAAATTTTCAAAAATAATCATAAATTCCTCTTAACTGATGTAAAAGTAAATTTACTAATTTCTGCAACTTATCATTATTAGTTAGACAACCCTCTTTCTCCCCCCACCTCTGCCCCCCCCCACCCCGTCTCTCTCTCTCTCTCTCTCTCTCTCTCTCTCTCTCTCTTTTCTTTACATTACGAACTCGAACTATGTTTATTCAAATAGAATTTTTGCCTCGTTAAAATTGTTTTCATGTACATTTACCTCTTGTTTTTCTGTAAAAGGAACAGAGTGAATAAAGGTATGGTATTGTATTGTATTGGGTCGAAATCTTCCACTATTGGTCAATTATCTGTATGCCAGGGGCCAAGTCTACCTCATGATTAAGTCGACTGTTAGAAATTTGGCTATTTTAGATCCATAAGTATGTAATTGCTTGCTTGGTATCATGTACCACGGAGGTCCATAAACCCTTTATCCCATAAGGCATTTTTATGGTATCTCTATTGACGTTAAATAACAGCAAGGATAAAGCCGTTTCTTATGTGTATATGACACCTTTTGATAGTGTAGAAAACATTGTGGCAAAAGGTGAAATTGCTCGTGACGAGCAATTTCACCTTTTGCCACAATGTTTTCCAAAGGCTCCTACAGGCAATGCGTAGTCTAAATGAGTATCTATGGAGTAAAGGGTCAACCCATTATCACACAATCCCTACTTTTGATAACACTGAGAAAAGAGCCCTAAGAAGCCTTTGATCTGTAAAATTTAAAGAAAGTTTTCTATCTCCTTTTTTTTTGAAAACGCTTACTTTGTATTTACCCCATTTGAGCGTGTTTGACAATTGGTTAAGTACTGCAATCTGGACAAAACATTCATGGCATAATTCTAAAGTATAGAAGTAACGCAATTTCTAATTGATTTACGATTGTATTTGGAAACTCAGAACTTACTCTACTTTGAAATTGAGAAAATTCTTGATGATTAGAATTATGTAGAAGATTGATGAAGAGGGACCCAAGTGTCCTTTTCCTACACAGATATCCCTCCCTCTCTCTCCCGCCCCACCCATCTTTCTCCATGTCTGCCTGTATGTCTGCCAGTCTCTTTATCCATCTCTGTCTCTCTTTCTCGTCACTCCTAAGGTTTTTTTCCACCCATCTCTCTCTTTCTCTCTCTCTCTCTCTTTCTCTTTCTCTCAGCTATTTGTTAAAGACTCTTATATATTACTCAATTTCTGACGTTCCCATAATTGGATCGATCTATTTACAGTATAGCTATATAATAATCCTTTACAAAACATCATGATTTATTGACCTTTGGGATAAAAGCTTTCGAAAACAGCGAGGAAGTTCTACGAGCATGTCTTTCTTTTCCTCCTGCAATGTTTCATTCCATTTCGAAGAAATATCACACCAATATCAAAGCGTATCCAGTTTGTCGTCTGCAAACTCCTTGAACATGGAAGAGCCGAAATTCTGTCACACGGTAAAGGGTAACGAGTAATTTTGGTTAATAACCCCACTCAAAGTACAAATCAATTTCTATGCTTTCTTTATCGATTTAGGTAAGTTTATCCTGTTTGAAAATAAAGATAATTCGAAGCCTAAGGTTAATTGAAGACATTTCGTCTATAAATATTGCATTTAACCCTTTTGAATTCTTTACCAAACGACAAAATTTTAGATTGATCCAAATTGTAAGCATTTGCAGACGACAAAATAAATGTGACTAAAGAATTGAAGTTTGTTTTAGGAAGGGAAGAAAATGTTTTAGGAAGGGAAGAAAACGTTGAGGGAAAAGGAGAAAATGATGGTTGCCAGCATTTTCTTTTTTTCCCATAATGTTTTCAGAAGGCTTCTTTCACAGAGTTGTTATAAAAGTGGGAATTGTGTGGTAAAGGTTAAGTGTAAAATTCTTTTTGTCTGATCTTTGATCTATGTCGTTTATTTTTTTAAATGCTCATCGTACGACAAAAAAATTAAACTTGTCCAAATTTACAGCATGTGCATGCGAAATTCTTAATTTGGAAAAAAAAAAATGGGAAAAATATCTTTGATAGGGTAGAAAGCAATCTGCTTGCCAGCATTTTCTCCCCTTACCTCAATCTTTCCGCAAGCCTTCCACCTCAATGTCTTTGAAACTCGGGATTGCGTTGTAAAGGCTTATTCAAGCTCATAGGATAAAACTATCAAGCCCATAGGATAAAACTATCACGCTCATAGGATAAAACTATCACGCTCATAGGATAAATCTATCAAGCTCATAGGATAAAACTATCAAGCCCATAGGATAAAACTGTTTCTGAGACTATGGGTTGTAAAGTTAAAAAGTATTAATCAAGCATTATGAGAAATGAATAAAATGCTGGTCACCAACATTATCCCCATTTCCCATATTGTTTTGAAGACTTTTATTCGTTAGGGCTGATGAAATATGGAATCATCAGTTTGAGAAGTATTTTAGATAGAGGGATTCGGTTATTATCAAAATAATTTTCGCTTTTTTTTTTGTTAAAAGTGCTGAAACATATTTCTGATCAGTGTATAGATACTCGAATATCTATGAAGGAGAATAGTGAGAGGCTATGCATCACTGCCACTCCAGTATGAAAAGTTCATGAAAATATTGTATGAAAAGGATATTTCCCCCCCTTTTTTTTTTTCTTTTTACGCATTGTTTCGAACCTTCTGAAGACAGATCCTGCCATTTGAGTAATTTCGTCGGCTGAACAGGTCATAAAGTTTGTATGGTAAAACGTTGAGGACAGAAAAATAACCGAAGGAAAAGGTGTAATTGTTTAGATATAACAAAGTTCAAAGATTTAGTTGCAAATTTAATAACAAAGAGTTGCACCTCTGTCCACAAAGTTCTCAAAACCCAATCAAACATTAATGTGATACAATGTATTGGATGGCGATGTTTCCATTGATCTTTTTCTTGTACTTAGGAAACAACATGGGGAATGGCTTTAATTACACCAGTACAGCGCAAGTTGTGGAATGAGTTTATTCACACCAGTCAAATGCAAAGCTAAACATCCATCGTGAATTGACTTTTGAAGTATCAAATTTACAATAATGAAGTTGTTTGAGACTATTTATAGATGAAACGCGGTATTGATTTGTAGTTTTCTTTTCGATTAGGAAATGGTTTCAAACGGAGCGAAAACGTTTATACCCTATATCAAATAATTCCGTGTTGTCTACTACCCCGAAGCAGAAACGCTCGGAAAGCATAGTGGAAAAAAGGAAAATACTGGTTACCTTTTCCAACGGCTTTATAACTTCAGAAGTATATTCAGCCTTTACAGTTACATCTTATTTGTTGTCTCAAATTACTTTGAAATTGGGTAAGTCTAAAAAATTGTTGTCCTGTGAAGTTTTAATAAAGCCGTACACCAATGGGAAATCGAAACTCGATCAATAAGTTTACAATGGGCTATTTTCAATAACAGAGGGACTTATCCTTCGTGGAAAATTGCTACCTGCAGACGATTTGTTTTGCGTGAGGCAAAATACTTTTAGAAAACATTGTGGCAAAAGATGAAATCGCTCGGTACGAGCAATTTCTCCTCTTTGCCACAATGTTTGTCCTCTAGAATTTGTTTATTTGATCAATGTAGATGTGTCTGAGCCGTCTAATCCATTTTTTATTAGCCTGATTGACTAGCTGACTGGCTGACTAGCTGACTGACTGACTGACTGACCGACCGACCGACTGGCTGACTGACTGGCTGGCTGATTGACTGACTGACTGTCTGGCTGATTGATTGACTGTCTGACAGGCTGATTGGCCTATTGGCTGGCTGATTGACTGTCTGACTGACTGGCTGATTGACCAACTGACTGACTGGTTGATTGACTGACTGACTGATTGACTGACTGGCTGATTGACTGACTAACTGATTGTCTGACTGACTGGCTGATTGACTAACTGGCTGATTGACCGACTGACTGGCTGATTGACCGACTGACTGACTGATTGGCTGACTGTCTGATTGGCTGACTGATTCACTGGCTGATTGACTGACTGACTGGCTGATTGACCGACTGATTAGCTGACTGTCTGATTGACTGACTGGCTGACTGATTCACTGGCTGATTGACTGACTGACTGGCTGATTGACCGACTGACTGATTGATTGACGGACTGGCTGATTGACTGACTGGCTGACTAATTGGCTGACTGGCTGATTGACTGACTGACCGGCTCACTGACTTCCGACCGACCGGCTGGTTGACTGACTGACTGGCTGGTTGATTGACTGACTGACTGATTGACTGACTGACCGGCTACTTGCCTGACTGACTGACTGTCTGACTGACTGACCGGCTCACAAGCTGGGTAACTGACTTCCTGGCAGCCTAACTTCATCCTGCTTGTTCGTCCCCTCACCCCTGGGACGTTTTACGTGGCTTTCAAAGTTTATTTTTTTCATTCTTATCACTGTATTCTTCATTTGAAGTATTTCAGTTCTTTCACAAATAGCAGACAGACACTCTGAAATGCCCTACCCAAATACCCCCCCCCCCCAAAAAAAAAAATAGATATTGCAACGGCTGAGGGTCTGATCCTGGACCTCTAGATACCCTTAACTAGCACTGAGTGACAAGCCAAGAACTTAATTAAATATATATGTATAATATGCTTGAAGCCATGTTTGTTAAGACTCAACAAATATTCAATTCATGGGCCTACTCTTTTACAGTGTTTTAAAAAGCGGTTTCAGGTCGTATTTGACGTGAAGACGACATAAAGGGAGAGAAAGGATAAATTAAACAGAAAGGTACATCAAGGCAATATTTAACGTATTATTATACAATTTATATCCCGTGTTTTTCAAACAAAAGTCTAGGCTTTGACAGCTGCTCTCTAAATATGATAATCATTTGTAAGCAGCGGTATATTGGACGTAAATGGATGCTTTGTGCAGTTTATTTATCATTCAACCTTTAGACTTCTAAACGCGACTCGAGAAACTCTTGCGGACAATGTAGACCAAGATCAGACTGCACAGAACGTCCAGTCTGATCTTTGATCCACACCGTCCGACGAGGAGATATTTTTTCCTTCTAGAATAATTTTAGAATACCAATATTTTGGTTTTATACCATAGACGGAAAATTTCTTTTATGTCATTTAACTGGTTAAGGTTTACTGCACAATACGTACTAGGTCAAAGAATGCAAGGAAATTTAATATTATAACGTTTCATCTGTCAGCGCCATCTAGGCACAAGAATGGGCTTTTGATGACTGAAAGCCTTCAGAATGCAAAATAACTCAGTCCTAAACTTATCTAGAATTTATCGCCTGCTCCTACACAGTTTTAACCCTATACTCCAAAGAGACTCATTTCTACACATTGCTTGCAAGAGCCGTTGGAAAACACTGTGGCAAAAGGTGAAACTGCTCGTGACGAGCAATTTCACCTTTTGCCACAATGTTTTCTATGCTATCAAAAGGTGTCATATACATATAAGAAACAGCCTTCATCCTTGCTGTTATTCATGGTCAATTAGAGATACCATAGAATCCTACGCATTGCTTGCAGGAGCCTTTGGAAAACATTGTGACAAAAGGTGAAACTGCTCGTGACGAGCAATTTCACCTTTTGCCACAAAATTTTCCAAAAGCCCCTACAAGCAATGGGTTGAAATGAGTATCTATGGAGTAAAGGGTTAAGCCCTTTTTTTTCACTGATCACATGAATATAAGGGTAGTGAATCAAAGTACTGAAAGTGCAGGAAAAAGTCCTTCAGTATTGCAAGCTTCAGCGTGTAAATTTTCCATCGCCAGCGGAAAGATATTGTGAAAGTAGGAAACAAAAAAAAAAGAAGACGCAAGGGCGTCAAGGTCCCCCGTAAATGAATTGCTTTTCCATTATTAAACAGACAAATATGTAGACAAGAGAATTTATCTGACTCCATTTTTTTTTTCTGTCATTTTTCTTGAATTTTCATCGCCAGCGGAAAGATTTTGTGAAAGTAGGTAAAAAAGGAAAATCGCATACAAAGATTTTCTCCGTATGGGGTAATTGTCCTTTCTAATACGATGCGATTGATAAAAAGTAAATAGAGGGTAAAAAAGATTTTGCATAAATGATTCTTTGTACTTGAGAAAACCTGTATTAAAGCGACAATGTAATTGAAATTTCAATTAGTTCTATATCTTGTGTAAATAATTATTCAAAATTTGACATATAGATTATTTTGTTAAACACCTTATTTGACAATTTTTATTCGATAAATGTTGATTGTAACCCGCCATAGATCAAGATCAGACATAATTCCAGCAATGCATTGAAATCATTTCTTACATTTGATCAACATTTAACGGTGGGTACTTAGAAATTTCACATCACACCAAATAAAAAAATATATATATCACTGAAATTTATATGAAAAAACAATACAAATCATCAATAATTAAGAATCATAAAATTACCAAAAAAAAAAAAATGTTTTTGATGGCATTCCCTTAACCCATTACCACACGACAAAATTTTAGACTGGTTCAAATTGAAAGCATTTGCAGACTACAAAATAAAAGTGACTGAAAATTTGAAGTTTGTTTTGTGAAGGCTAGAAAACATTGTGGGAAAAGGAGAAAATGCTGGTTACCAGCATTTTCTCCTTTTCCCACAATGTTTTCTAAAGGCTTCTTTCTCAGGGGCGTCAAAAGTAGGGATTGTGTGGTAATGGGTTAAAAGGCTACAAGGCTACGTAGCCTCTTAAGCTATTTTTAGATTTCGCGCCAAAAATAAAAAAAAATGGATTGTGGGAATGTTAAGTGACTGGCACGTGACTAATGACGCTTAAATTCCATTACATAACAAACATGTAATTATTTTTCATAATTTATCTTCTTCGGACGCTATGTTTGAAGCTTCGTCTGTGTACTTCCAGTATGTAAATGAGCGAGTTGTTCATGTAAAAATAGAACTTGTTTCCCGTCGATGTCGACCTTGGCCATAGTAAATCTCTAATTTCTCGAGTTGTCGGATGGTTTTCGACTACTGCAGTTTTATGAATGACGACTATAAGGTTTTGGGAGTATAAGTATGATATTTTTGTATTTTTGTAAAATTTTCGTCCCAAATTCTGAAGGGCCACCTTTAAATGTACGTCTGTAAAATGCTTGCGGTTTGGACAAGTTTAAAATTCCATCATCATGTAAAGGGTTAAAGGATTTTGACATCAGTCATAATTTTATGGCTCTTAGGTCAAAGCACTTTGACTGGGGTCTCTATTTTTTTCTTCCGAGAGAAGTCGGATATGAAGATTATCTGCAGAAAATGCCGCACGCTCAAAGGAAGAGAGTTGTATTTTACCGATGTAACTGTTCCCGTTTTGATAGCGAGACAGAAAAAAGCAACGCTAATACATAAAACGACTTTACCTCTCCATTCCTCATAATATTTTTATTACTTTGTTAGAAGAAGTATTTTACCCTTGTGATCAAATATTGACTTTTACCAATTTTCAATAAATAAGTGATCGATTATTCGGCTGTGAACAACTTGAAGGGCTTCGATTTGAATAAATCAAATCCTGAAACCTCTAACACTTAACCCTTTACCAAACGACAAATTTTTAGATTGATCCAAATTGAAAGTGCTAGCAGACGACAAAATAAACGCAACTCAAAAAAATTAAATTTAAGTTTAAACATATTTTATTCATCAATTACATGTAATTACAAAGATCTAAAGACAAATCAACAAATTAACAAACAATAACTGACGAAATGGATCAGAACGAAAGCTAAGCTTATATTGTTCTTCTCCAAAATTTCAGGTACACAGTTACAGGTTGATAACGTAATAAAAAATCATAATGGTATATAATACCATTATGAAAATTAAATTTGTTTCCAGAAGGTTAGAAAACATTGTGGGAAAAGGAGAAAATGCTGGTTACCAGCATTTTCTCCTTTTCCCATGGTGCACAATGTTTTCAAAGGGCTTCTATCTCAGGGCCGTTAAAAACCAGGGATTGTTTGGTAAAGGGTTAAGCTTGAAGGGTATGGAAATGAATGTATTTCTTATACTTCACTCCAATTACAAGAAATACAGGCCAATATACACTAACTATCTTAACCCTTTCCTAAACAATCCCAGGTTTTTACGACCCTGAGATAGAATCCATTTGAAAACATTGTGAGAAAAGGAGAAAATGCAGGTAACCAGCATTTTCTCCTTTTCCCACAATGTTTTCTACCCTGCTGGAAACAAAGTTGAAATTTTGAGTTACGTTTATTTTATTGTCTGCAAGTGCTTTCAATTTAGACCAGTCTAAAATTTTGTCGTTTGATAAAGGGTTAAAGAGCATTCTCATTCTCGACAACTTTTCTAGATTTCAGAGTAACGCAACTTCTGCTTGGCTTCATCAGATGGCTGTGGTACTTTCTAAATATTGTGAATAAAATCAAGAATGCATCTTAGAATAGTAGGTATATTCCTTAATGAATGTGATATTTCTTATAAAATAAATTTTGTTTGGCCAAAGCCATTTTTGAATCGTTTTTGCCATGAAAGAAAGTTTAAAGGTGGCCCTTTAGATTTTGGGACAAAATTCTAACAAAAATACAAAAAAAAAAAATAATATTTATACTCCAAAAGCCTTATAATTTACATTCATAAAACTCAAGTAGTCGAAATCCATCCGACGACAGGAGAAATTAGAGATTTACTGCTGCCCAGGTTGACACCGAAGGGAAACACGGTCTATTTTTACATGAGCAAGTTGCTGATTTACATACCGGAAATACATAGACGAAGCTTCAAACATAGCGTCTGAAGAAGACATCATGGAAGATAATTACATGTTTGTTATGCTATGGAATTTAAGCGTCATTAGTCACGTGCCAGTCACTTAACCCTTTCCCAAACGACAAAATCTTGGACAAGTCCAAATTGACGGCACTTGCAGACAACAAAATAAACTTAACCCAAAAATTGAAATTTGTTTCTAGCATGATATGAAACATTGTGGGAAAAGGAGAAAATGCTGGTTACCAGCATTTTCTCCTTTTCCCACAATGTTTTCAAAAGGCTACTATTCCAGACCCGTAAAAACCAGGGATCGTTTGGGAAAGGGTTAATATTCCCACAATGCTCTTTTTTATTTTTGGCGTGAAATCTAAAAATAGCTTAAGGGGCTCCGAAGCCTTTTAAGGGAATACCACCCCCATTTTTTTTGTAATATTATGATTCTTAATTATTGATGATTTGCATTTTTTTTTTCATATAAATTTCAGTGATATGTATATTTTTTTTAATTTGATGTGATGTGAAAAACCTAAATACCCACCTTTAAGCAGTCAAATGAAAAAAAAAAAACCTGCCCAAATAAGAGAAATCAAATTGATAAAGGGTTCGAACATTAACCCTTTACCTGATGTGCCAATTTGAGACTCTTCCATTTAAGCAGCAAATAAAGATATGATGTCAAAAATATGGACAAATGAGGATACAAATATCTGATTGAGTGGAAAACATTGTGGGAAAAGAAGAAATTGCTCGTTATGAGCAATTTCTCCTTTTCCCACAATGTTTTCAAAAGCTGTCTATTGCTGATAAGTTAAAATGAGTATCCGTGGAGTAAAGGGTTAATTAGTGTACACGCGAAAGTAATGTGACAAGAAATAAAGAAATTGACACAAATTAATTTTTCATACACTACAATTTTATAAAAACTTATCTTTAAGCTGTTATAGTCTAGGAAAAAAAATGATGAGCAAGTCAGTCACTGTTTTATAATTGAATTAATATTAACAAAAAAAAAAAAATTGTGGACATAGTTTGAGTGTTGCAATATAAAAACTTGTTTCTATTCTTTTCCATTTATCGTGTCCAAACGTGAGAAAAAGCCACCATCCAGTAACTTCTCGGGTTAAACAGAAAAAAATGTTTGTCGAGGGCGATAAAAAAGGTACATGTTTGGGACATGCAGCGATGTACAGGACATGTTTGGGGCGGCAACAGTATTGTGGAGATGTTTACATAACAACAAAGAATATCTTCAGTTTTTATCTTGTATTTACATAAATATGAGCATAGATTACTGCGGCACTTAAACCGCTAAATAGGTCGGATGAATTTAAATGCATTAGTAAAATTACAAATATATCGAAGTCAGATATTTTTTTTTGCAAAAAAAATCATACTATCTGACAGTGGAGAGTCGATGTCAGACTGTATGTTCTGACTCCTCTTATTTTGTTCCACTCTGTCGCAAAACACCCACTATATCGTCCAGAGAAGCCTACCGAGGATTATTTTTTTTGTGCTGTAGTACGCTGAAATTTTATTTAAATCTTTACCAAACGATTTGACTAAAATTAAATCAAATGGAGACGAAAAATCAGAATTGACTTTATTAATGAGATTTGCCATTCAAAAGCCAGAAAACGTTTGAAAAGGTCATATACAGCTTTGCCAGCATTTCTTTTTTTTTTCAACAACGTTTCTCGAAAGTCTTCTTTCTTAAGGTTGTTAAAAACTGGGAGAGTTTGGTCTGATACGGTCAGACTTTTGCAATCAAAAAGCCTCTTCAAATTCGTTATTTGGCTCATAACTACAGTCATGCCGCCGTGCCCCAATGGCTCAGTCGGTTGCGTACAAGACTTGAGAAGACGGATTCGTTTGTTCAGTTCCCGGCTCGGCCAATATCTGGACTGGTGTTATTGATTGCAACAGGATTCATTCCTCTCTTAGAGATGACCATTGCCTCGACGATAATCAAAGATAGCCAGTGGCTGGGAAAGAATAATATAGGGAGTAACGGTAAAAAAAAACAACAACTCCAGGAAAGCATGTATAAGTACACTGGCCGTCGTGACATAGCTAAATTAATGTTGTAAACGGCGTTAAGGTAAGACCTGTCTAATGCACTTCCGGTGAAAATTCTAATTGGTTGATAAATAGAGATAAATAATGATTTAAGCAGAAATAATATTTTTGCACATTTCTAACGGATCAGAAATTCCATTTATGTCTAACTTGAAATTATTTTTGGATACTTTTGTTCGTTTTCTGAAAAGGGAGGTTATTATTATCTCTTTTTGATTTGACAATATAGTGGTCATAGATTTATAAATGATAATTCAAAGAAGGAAAAAATGGAAAAGACGAAATTAGTTCTATAATACTCACTTTTAATAATAGCTAATTTTACAGGATGATATTTTAGTGGAAATAGCTGTTTTCCATTCACACAGGTCTTACCTTAAACACCATAAAAATCGATCATTAAAACTTTTTGTCCAAAATAATTCCGAATATCAACAACCCTGAAAAAAGAGGGGTTTTGATAACATTTTGAATTAAGAAAAAAATGCTGGTTAACAATGTTTGGTACCCTTTCAAAGACACTTTCTATCACTGGATACGTATATCATTTCTTGTTTCCAAAACAGTTTCTGTTTTATCCGCATTGTTTTCTATCCATTCCAAAACAAATTTAAGTTTTAGAGTCAAATTTATTTTGTTGTCTACGAATGCTTTCAATTTGGACAAGCCTAAAATTTTGTCGTCAGGTAAAGATTTAACCCATTACCACACAATCTCTACTTTTGACGACCCTGAGAAAGAAGCCTTTAGAAAACATTGTGGGAAAAGGAGAAAATGCTGGTAACCAGCATTTTCTCCTTTTCTAACAATGTTTTCTCCCTGCTGGAAACAAAGTTCAATTTTTGGGTTACATCTATTTTGTCGCCTGCAAGTACTTTCAGTTTGGACCAGTTCAAAATTTTGTCGTTTGGTAAAGATTTAATCGGGCAAAGGTCAATATTTAGACAGTTGGTACTTCTAAAATCGTCCGAGCAGGACTAGGTACGGTCTGAGTGACTTGCTCAATGTCTGAATTTAGAAGTAAGAAAGTAAAGTTTCTGTTTATATTGGATAAAGTTTAATATTTGACTTGTTGGAAGGTCTCAAAAGACTTTGAAGAGAAACGGGTAAGCGCTTTTCCACATTTCATATTTTTTTAAAATCGCCCAACTTTAGATTATTACAGAAAAGTGGCCAAAAATGATGCAATTTCGCACTGGAACGGGTTAATAGACAACATTGCAGGAAAAGAAGAAATGGCGTTTTCTCTTTTTATCACGGCGTTTTCAAAAGTCTTTTTTTATCACAGGTGATAAATCCGGGACTGGTTTGGAAAGGATTAAAGACAACAACATTGCTTGTATACATATCGACATTTGAAAGCAAGAAGGCAAGGTTTCTGTTTATATTGGATAAAGTTTAATATTTGACCAGTTGTAATTGGGAATCCGTTCAATATCATTTGAATAAATTACTTGTTTACGGTGAAGGCCTGAGTTTACTGACACCTCAGGTGTGTGGTGTTTAAATAGAGGTTAAAGATTGCGATGTTCACGTACAACTACCGTTCATGAACTGGATATAAATTGTAATATCGCTCAGGAATAGTTAAAGGGAAACTCGACATTTCTTGCCAGGGACAGATTGTGTCTCCCAGTCAATGATTTGAATGCATTGTGGGGACAGGAGAAATTGACACCCGTTTTACATTGGAGAGGCAACTCGGACGTGCACCGAATGTAAATGGGGAAAAACAACTATCATTCAGCATTTATTGACATGAATAGCAGCAGTGGTGTGTAATATTAATCTTTTACCCCATAAGGCATTTCTATGATATCTCTAATTGACCCTAAATAACAGCAAGGATGAAGCTGTTTCGTATGTGTATATGTCACCTTTTGATAGCATAGAAAACATTGTGACAAAAGGTGAAATTGCTCGTTACGAGCAATTTCACCTTTTGCCACAATGTTTTCTAAAGGCTCCTACAAGCAATGCGTAGAAATGAGTATCTATGGAGTAAAGGGTTAATCACAATAATTACAAAATAATAATCATCGTCGTCGTGGCAAAGGTCATCATGATGATTGTGATCATCATCATGACTAAAAAAAAAAACAGTAAACAAAAACTGACGAATAATTACAAAACTATATTTCGTCTCGCACACCGGAACTTGGGACAGGAAGCAGTACAAGGCCGGAAGTATGCTTAAGTCACCCCATTGATCAGTACGATAACAATGAGAGTCTGGTTGTTCCGCAACCAGGCGACTCAAAAACTGACTTGGTATTGGGTTTCTATTGGGTTTCTTTGATTGTTTGATGTATTTTGTTTTTAAAGCATTCTAATTTTTTAATTGCTACTAACGCTGTATATACGTCTTGTACAGGCCGTCCGGAAAGTAAGTAGATAAATTGAAGAGAACGGTTATATAATCGCATATCGCCTGACAGGGTAGCTGAATAAATGTAAGCCGCATGCTTTTCTGACCAATCCTCGGAATAGACTTTTACTGGAACCCGTTTTTTTTTATACAGCGCAAACAAAAGCCGGAAAACAATGCTACTCTCTACAAAGGAGAACGTGATAAAATTGCAGAAGTAAATTGCGCTCGAAGTTTGATTAAATAACAAACGATATCTCCTTTTCTTCCAAATTTTTATACATAGATATATTATAGTAATGACTCAAACTGTGTTGATGTAACTCTTTACCACACACCCCCACCTTTTAACGACCATGAGAAAGAAGTATATAGAAAACATTGTGGTAAAAGGAGAAAATACTGGTAACCAACATTTTTTTCTCACAAAATTTTCCACTCCATCAAAGTCAGAAATCATAATATTGACAAAATTTGATTTGTTTTCTGCAGATGCTCTGAATTTGGTCCAGTCCAAAACTTTGTTGATTGTTAAGGAATTAAGAGATAGAAAATTATTGTTGAAAAAGGAAAATATGCTGGTAAACAGCATTTATCCTTTTATCATGATGTTTTCAAAGGGTTTATCCCAAATGGTTTATAAAACATGGAGAGTCTTTGGTCTAACTCTAAACTTCATGACACAGAGAATAAACATGAGACTGAAAACACATTTATAAAATATAAATTCATGTAGTCTCAAAGAATAAGAATTTGATAAACAAATACATATACAAACAATGTTAGAGAAAGAAAAAAAAGTGCCATTACACAAGTAGTTTCGTCTTTATTCAGAATTTTGATGGAAGTCATAATCAGAATGAGAATTTTCCTTGATGGGTGGAAAGGTGTCAACCTTTAGGCTGGTAAACAAGACTCAGGGACCTGTTGTGGTGAGAGTGAATCACGATCAGACAGCACAGAGCATGTAATTTGATCTTGGATCTACACTGTCTTATATGTCAATATTTCTCTCCAACAAGTAACTTTGAGATAGCAACATTTGGGTTTTTACTGTCAATATGAATGGGTCATTTAACCCTTCACTCCATACGGCATTTCTATGGTATCTCTAATTGACCCTAAGTAACAGCAAGGATGAAGCCGCTTGTTATATGTATATAACACATTTTGATAGTTCAGAAAACATTGTGGCATAAGGTGAAATTGCTCGTCATGAGCAATTTCACCTTATGCCACAATGTTTTCCAAAGGCTCCGACAAGCAATGAGTAGTAACGAGTATCTATGGAATAAACGGTTAACTTACTCAGGGGTAAAAGGGTTCCCAGATGCATTGAAATCAAAGATGATTAGCAGGATCAATGGATTTGGAAAAAAGTGGTCATCCAGAAGGGATTAACTTTTTATCAAAATTTTAGACTGGTTTAACTCTTTACCACACGAGAAAATTTTAGACTGGTCCAAATTGAAAGCATTTGCAGACAACAAAATAAAGGTGACTGAAAAATTGAAATTTGTTCTGGGAAGGGTAGAAAACACTGTGGGAAAAGGAGAAAATGTTGGTTACCAGCATTTTCTCCTTTTCCCACAGTGTTTTCAAAAGGCTTCTTTCTCAGGGGCGTCAAAAGTAGGGATTGTTTGGTAATGGGTTAAACTGAAAGAATTTGTAGATGGCATATCAAATATCGATCAAATGATGGGTTAATTTGCTTTTCAATGTACAGAAAACATGGATTGAAAAAGGAGAAAATGCTGGTCACCAGCATTTTCTCCTTTTTCAACCATGTTGTACAAAGCATTCTTTACTTCAGGGTATGGCTAAACATGGGAATAGCTTGTAAAGGATTAAATCGTGTTATCTGTAAGGAGAGACGGATATAGACCATTTTATGAGAAATCTTTATGTTATATAAACGAAAATATAATGGTACGAACTTTGGATTTTTTCCCACAAAAGCTCAGTTTTCTTTATGGTAAAATCTCACCCACATATTTTCACAGCTAGAAACCGAAATTGCCGATCTTAATAAATCTTTATCTGACTTTTTTTTCCTACAGCCTGCTCGGATTTATCATTTGACAGAAGCAGTTATCAGCATGTGTATGTGTCTGACATAAAGGACATGCATTTGGTAATAAATCTTTTTGAAGTTCTTTGCAATAGTATAAAATATGTTAAAAACAACTACAGCTCAAATGATGGAATAAGTTTATGAAAGGGAAAAAAGCAATGTGGGAGAAGAAAATGGTGGTACAAAGTATTTTCTTCTTTTCTCACAATGTTTTCAGAAGTCATTTTCCTCGGGGTTGTTATAACATGGAATTTTGTAGCAAAGGATCAGTATGACTAATTACATGTATTTTCTTCCTTTTATTTCAGATTTGTCTGTTAGTTCTAAAAGCTCGGAAGATAGAAATGAATGAATAGTTTGGCATAGATTAATGACAAGCAAGCCCATCCAAGTACATGGATATCAGCTAGGCAAGTATACAACCCCCTTGTATTAGAAGAAGATAATTTGGAAGTCATAATAGATTATAAAGAGTTTTCACAACAAGTTAGTCATGAGCAATATTTGACAGTGAAATTAAGCCGTAAATTACAAGAAGAGAAACTATCACCAATACAGGCTGTCAACGAGAAAACTGAAACTTCTGTTTGATAATTGTGGCTTGACTTGTTTATATTGACAGTGTAGACTAAGGTCAATTGTACAGGGAATGCAGAAATTGCAATATGTGGAATTTCACTCTTGACTGGAAATTAAGATAGAATGAAATAAGTACTTTACCAAACAAAAAGTTTTTAGACTGGATCATTTTGTAGAATTACAGATGACAAATGTTGTCGAAATGATGATTTCTGTACTTGGTAGGGTTGAAAACATTGTGGGAAAAGGAGAAAATGGTGGTTACCAGCATTTTCTCCTTTTCTTATGATTTTTTCAAAAACTTGCTCCTTCAGGATGGTTAAAACAATGGACTGTAAGGTATAAAGGGTTAAGAAATTTAAGATTTAGATATGACTATCAAGTATTAAGACGTTAAACCACTTGAATTTATGAGATAAACTGATACATCCGCTTCTGAGAGAGTAAATATAGTCAAAAATCTGTGTATTGTACAATTTCCTCATACATTCATGATAGCCTTGTGAATTCATGTTTATTATAAGAAAAATGAGGACCTTTTCATGATGTCAATTTTTTTTTAGCAATTGCTGTGAGAATATGTTACACACACATGATGGTAAAGTGACAGTCCTAGGGTTACAGTAAAGTGAACATAGACCATAGACCAAAACCTGACAAACAAGTAAATAGAAGGATAACAGAAAATCAAATGGCTGTAATTAACAGATGAGACAACTTGCTGTTGGAAGAAATTGGCAGTTGGGTTAGTGTGACATGTGTACAAATATTTAAACAGTAGGAGCAACAGAGAAGGAAAGGAATGATAAACTTACAGCAGAAAGAGTAATAACGACCCTAACCACAAGTACATCTAGGGTCTGTGTTAAAGATTATTCAAAGTGAAATAGAAAATATTACTTCAAATACATTAACTTAAAAAAAGTGCTCAGGATCAACAAAGAGTGTATATAAAAATGAATGATGGTGAATCTATGTCAGTTTCTCCAATATCATTTCCATCAGGAAAGGGGGTTCTTGTTTGTGGAGCACATCATACCCCATCTTATGACAAGAAGAGCCAAGTAGACTCATCCAAACATTTACCACGTGTTTCAAGTTCTAAAAATACTACACAAGATTCGGTTGATGCTAACAATGATAGACAGGTTGCAGATGAAAGTTTAGATTTAGTGTCAGCGAAGCAGCTACAGAAAAGTTTGATCACTGTGAAGAGGAAAGATACTGCCAGACGACAACTAATGTGTTCCATGTACACGAAACATAACACTGTAAAACGAAGTTTTTCTTTCATTGCTGGGGAACGCCCAATGGAGATGAAATTTCCAAATGTTAACTATCACGAGGATGAAACAAAGTGGACAAGAGACAGGAAAAGTAAAATAAATAATCAAAATGGGAGAAAGATTCAAGGAAATACCTCATCAAATCATAAATATCTGTCGAGTGTGACAAAAAGCAACTCAATCCAAAGCCAGAATGGTGCTTCTCATTCAGTGAAAAATAATAAAATTAGTTTACCTGACATCATAATGGATTTCAACTTTGAAACAAATATGGCACAGAATGTTCAACAAATAGTGATGCCATCATTATCAGATTCTGATGATGAAGATTTTGAACGTGCTCTTGGCGCACCTTATGAGGAATATTTGAAGAAGACAAAATTATTAGCTTGCAATCCATGTAAAGCTCGCCACCGCCCCATAACTCCAGGCCTTTTAGAGTCTTTAAACAAATTACGGCTTCCATCGAAAACTAAAACAGAACAGTGGTTAAAATCAGTGAATAACACAAGAAAATCATACTGTGATGACAACTATAAGGTTGGAAATCTAGTGAACTCAAATCTGGCCATCCCGAACTGGATCTACACTGACACCTAGCATTTAGCAACCTGTTAGTAAAAAATTTTGTGTTTTTAACTCTTTACCACACCATGAAGTTTTAGACTTGTCCAAATTGAAAGCGTTTGAAGATCACAAAGTGTCATTAAAAATTTTAAATTTGTTTTGGGAAGGGAAGAAAATATTCAAGGGAAAAGAAAATGTTGGTTACCAGCATTTTCTCCTTTTCCCTAAATGTTTTCAAAAGGCTTTTTTCTCAGAATCATTAAATATTGGATTGTGTGTTATAGGGTTAAGTCAGTAGTATATGACATAACCCGACATCACCAAAACAAACTTTCTGACCAAGTTTGGAGAGTATCAGGCTGAAAATGTGGCCTCTAGAGTGTACACAAGGTTTTTCTAATGTTTGATCCAGTGACCTAGGTTTTTGACTCCACACAACCCATTTTTAAACTCATTCAAGGTATCACCAAGACAAATATTCCGAACTAGTTTCAGGAGTATCAGACTGAAAATGTATTTTCCAGGGCGTAAACAACGTTTTAAGAAGATTAGACCCAACATGACCCATTTTCAAACTCATCCAAGATATTATCAAGGCAAACATTTTGACTAATTTTCAAGATTGTTGGATTGAAAATGCAGCATCCAGAGCATATACAAGGTTTTCTAAGATTTGACCAGGTGACCTTGTATTTGACTAGACATGACCCATTCTAACCAATTTTCAAGAGTCTTAGACTGAAAATGAGGCTTCTAGGGCATACACAAGGTTTTTCTAAGATTTGATCTGGTGACCTAGTCTTTGAACCGACATGACCAATTTTCAAACTCATCCGAGATATTCTGTCCAACTTTCAAGAGTTTTGGACTGTAAATGTGACATCTAGAGCATACACAATGTTTTAAAACTAAGATTTGACCTGGTGATCTAGTTTTAGACTAGACATGACCCATTTTCAAACTCATTTGAGATTTCATCAAGACAAAATTTCTGACCAACTTTCTGGAGTTTTGGATTGAAAATGTGGCCTCTAGAGTGTACACAAGGTTTTTTTAAGATTTGACGTAGTGACCAAGTTTTTGATCTGACATAACCCATTTTCGGTCTCGTCGGAGATTTTATTGAGACTATCATTTTGATCAAATTTCATGAGTATCCAACTGAAAATGTGGCCTCTGGAGCGTACACAAGGTAAAAGTTGACAACGGATGCCAGATACCGGACACAGCACGATCACAAGACCTCACCATGAACACTTGTAATGCATTTCCAGACACAATATTTTCCATCACAAGGAAGCTGAAGCCCTGTTTTTTTTTTTTTTTAAGTAAGGAACTCAATGGAAACAATGCTTGAGTAGAGTGTGACCCTTTACCAAACCCCACAATATTACACTTGTCCATATACAAGGGGGTTGCATAGAAAAACCTATATCAGTGTTCCCACTATTTTTTTAGCTTCAGCTTCCTTGTGATGGAAAATATCGTGTCTGGAAATGCCTTATTCAGCTCATTGCCCAACTTATCCAAATTGAAAGAAATTGCAAACAACATTTATTTAAAACTTTTCTCACAATGTTTTTCAAAAGCTTCGTCAGGGTTGTTAAAAGTCGGGGCTGAGTGGTAAAGACTTTAAACTTTGTATTGACATTTTTGTTAATCCTTAAAATGCCTTCCGCAATTAAGCAACACACTGCTTCAGCTTCCCAGTGATGTAAATGGCTTATTCAGGTCATTACCAGATGACAAAAGATTGGAGTTGTCTAAATTGAAATCAGTTGCAGACAACAAATTAAAGGTGCCAAAAATTACTCAATTTTTCCTTGATAAAGAAATATTTTTCAACAAGGAGAAAATGATGGTTTCCAGCATTTTTTCTATTCTCACAATGTTTTGCAAAGGCTGCTTCTTCAAGGCCATTAAAATTTTGGACTATGTGGTAAAATGCCTTCCACAGTCAATATTGCCTTTGCTATTAGTGTGTATCAAGATCAGACATACTGTGAATTCTAATCTTTTATCTAGTGTTACAGGAGACCTCTCCTTCATGCATGGCTTCATCCTGGTTTAAATACAACACAAAAAAAGAATTAGAGAGAATTCTTCTCAGCTCAGTGGTTATGCTGTCGGCCTTTCGTTGAGGCGTTTTAAGTTCAAATCCTGTCCAGTATGTGTATTCTGCAATGCATTTCTTCATTTGTTTCTTTCTTAAAGCTTTGCTCGTAAGATAGGGCTTGTCTGGGATTTGCCATTGAGCCATTGATCCCGTTTGCTATCCAAAAACGGACTTCCTGCCAAATAAGGCTTTAAATCGTGAATAAATGATGAACTTAACAGGTGGTGTGTTACAGGAGACCACTTCTTCGTGCATGGCTTCAACCCAATTTAAATACAACACCTAACAACTGCGTTTGAGAGAATTCTCTTTAGCCCAGTGGTTATATGTTTGCCTTTATCCAACCTGGTAGTTTTAAAGGTTGGGATCATGTGGTAAAGGGTTAATGTTAACACTTAGAATTGGTGCTTCATTGTTAGAAGAATATTTGTGCACCATTTATTACGTTAAAATGTACTTAAGATTACTCCAAAAATAATTCTTTCATGATATTCATTGTCAATGATACGGTACTTTTAGAAACAATTGCTTTAGCCCATTACCAAACAATTCATGTTTTTGACGCCCCTTGAAAAAGAAGCCTTTTGAAAACACTGTAGGAAAAGGAGAAAATGCTGGTAACCAGCATTTTCTCTTTTTCCCACAATGTTTTCTATTCTTCACAAAACAAATTTCAAATTTTTAGTTACTTTTGTCGTCTGCAAATGCTTTCAATTTGGACAAACCTAAAATATTGTTGTTTGGTAATGAGTTAATAAATGAGTTCATTAATGCACATGAAAAGAGCGTGGAAAAAGCAGAAATCTCGATTTGCTTAATTCTTTGCTAGATGACAAAAATTTAGATTTCTTGTATTTTAAAGCTGATGCAAACAAAAAATTGAACACCGCTCAGATGTTGAGGCTTTGCATTTGAAATAATTAAAGTCATTGTGGGAAAAGGCAAGAAATTGCTTGTCTCTTGCATTTTCTCTATTTCCCACAATTTTATAAAGGCCTTAACCTCAAGGTCATCAAAACTTTTGTGTGATAAAGAGTTGAAAGTGGTAGATTTTATTCCAAAAACAAGTTGTCTGTTAAACGTGATGAGTTCACTTGGAATGAATTATTTGCTAGAAATACTTTTTGATACAAACCAAGCTCCTGTAACCATGTACCAGATAACAATTTTAGATCCATCCAAATTCCAATCATTTGCAGATGTCATAATATGTTGCTCAAATGTTTAAATTGACTATGAAAGGGCAGAAAACATTGATTGGAAAAGGGGAAAATATCAATTTCCAGCATTTTCTCCTTCCCCCAGTGTTTCCGAATGCCTTTTCCCTAGGGTTATTAAAACAATGCTGAATGAGTTTTCTAGATGGTGCTTTATTTCAAGTGTCATAGATGTATCTTATTGCTGTAAATAAATAGTCATTAAACTTAATCATTTTGTCGCTGTTTATACATTATACTGTTGTCTACATTTCTTATACATGTGCCCTGGTGCTTCAGAGTTAATGCGCAGATAAAATGATCATGGGGTTTTAAACATGAATCTTGGACCAACCTCTCTCTGATGGACATTAAATTTGTGAGAGTTGACTATCACGAGGTTTACCAAAATAAATGATAGAATATGAAAAAAAAATCTCCCATATATATATTTAATGTTTATACATGTATATATATAGGAGATTTTCTTTTCATATTCTATCATTTATTTTGGTTATAAAATGTCAAATGTCTATGTCTAAAGAGTTTATGTAGGACTACTACTTTTCACTGATGCATTCAGTCCCCTTTTCCAAAAGCATTGCTCACATCTTTCAGCAGTGACAGAAGAGAATATCCTGTATCACATTCAGTGACGAAAATGAGTGAGATGTCCAAGATGAGAGACAAGTGAGTTTTTCTCCCGACTCCTACCCAATTTTGTGATCCTTGTGATAGTCAACACTCACAAATTTAATATCTATCAGAGAGAGGTTGAGCCAAGATTCATGTTTAAATCCCCATGATCAGTTGAGAATGTTTGTCTTGACAATTTTTGATTAGTTCTAAATTTGGTCAGTCAGGTGATAAATTAGGTCAACTTTAGGAAATTCCTTGTGGACGCTCTAGAGGCCATATTGTATCTTCAATTGACCGGACAGTTGGTAAGAAATTGAATTACGCACGAGGAGTGAATTTCGCCTATTGACTCAAGTGAGCGATACAGTGCCATTATGGCCCTCTTGTTTTCAAATTATTAATTCAACACAGTGGCTTTCTTGACAAATGCCACATCAGCGTTCTCAATGCTTTGATTTTATAAATTCAGCCACAAATAAATTGTTGTCTGAAAATGTATTTAATTTGAACAATTCTGAAAATATGTCGTTTTCCATAAACTTTGGCTTCTTTTTCCACATACATGTACTTTATCAAATAATTTCAGCCAGGAAACGGAACAGACATGCAGAAAAGTTTTTCTGTCAATTGAGCAAGAAATGTAGCCTCTAGACTGCCCACAAGGAATTTCTTTAAGTTAAAGTGTTACTTTAATCTGACCTTGAGACCTAGTTTATGACCCCAGGTGACCCAATTTTAAAGTGAGTAAACATGTTGTGCTCAGGTAGGCTAACAAGATTTGAACAGGTACACTACATACCAAATAACAAAGCTTTATGCTTTCCAGTTTTAGAAATGAGGAACTTAAAAGTTTTCCTTCTTTGTTCAAACTTGTTATCCCCGGGGCAGGGCCAGTTTTGACGCCAGCAACATCATTTGAACGAACTTAGCAGAGGTCCACTAGGAGATGCTACATACCAAATAGAAAAGCCCAACACTTTCCAGTTTAAGAGAAGGGGAATTTTGAAGTTTTCCTTCTTCATTCCCATGTTTGAACTCATGAACCCTGGGCCTGGGCCAGTTTTGACCCCAGAACCATCACATGAACAAAATTGGTAGAGGTCCTCTATGAGATGCTAGATGCCACATATCAAAGCTCTACGCCCTCTAGTTTCAGCAAGGATTTTCAAAGGTTTTGCTATTATTTCGTTTCTGTTGCTATGGCAACCAGAGTTAAGGGTAGAATTCAATTGCTTGACCAAGTGTGGTAGAACTTCACCAAAGGAACATCCCTACCATGTTTCATCAAGATTGGCATTGGGGTTTAGGTGAAGAATATGTCTAAAGGAATTCTGGACGGACAGACAGATGTACAATTCCTCACCTTAGAACTAAGTGCTTCGGTGAGCCGAAAAAGGGAGAAATATTGTTTGAATATTAACTTGAAAATCAACCTCCTAAGCAAATTAATATGTCTCTTTGGTTAACCCTTTCCCAAACGACAAATTTTGGACTCTTCCAAACCAAAAGAGTTTGCAGACAACAATTTTAGGTTTGGAGAAATGGCAGAAAGTTCTCAAAAAGGGTAGAAAACTCTGTGGGAAAAGGAGAAATTGCTCGTTACGAGCAATTTCTCCTTTTCCAACAGTGTTTTCAAAAGACTTTTACTGCAGACAAGTAAAAACCAGGGCTTGTTTGGGAAAGAGTTAAGATGGCCCTTCAGAATTTGGGACAAAATTTTACAAAAATACACAAAAATCTCCTTATACTCCCAAAGCCTTAAAATTTACATTCATAAAATCCCAGTAGTCGAAAACCATCCGCCAACATGAGAAATTAGAGATTTACTACAGCCCAGGTCGACACTGAAGGGAAACACCGTCTATTTTACATGAGCAACTCGCTCATTTACATACTGGAAATATACAGACAAAGCTTCAAACAAAGCGTCCCAAGTTCGAGACATAATGGAATATAATTACATGTTTGTTATGTTATGCAATTTAAGAGTCATTAGTCACGTGTCTGTCACTTAACATTCCCACAATGCTTTTTTAAAACTTTTGGCGGGAGATCTAAAAATAGCTCAAGAGGCTACGTAACCTTTTAAGGGAATACCACCAATTTTTTTGTGTGTGTGTGATTTTATGATTCTTAATTATTGGTCATTAATTTTGTATTATTTTTTCAAATTAATTTCAGTGATATATACATTTTTTTAATTTGGTGTGATGTGAAAAATCTAAATATCCACCTTTAAAGGAAAAATAAACTGAATGATAGAAATCTTACTCTGAATTTATTATTCACCTCATGTGAGCATAGCTATTAGCATCAAAATGAATCACACTCCTTAAAAAACAAATATTTTCAATCAAAAAACTTAATGTCTAGCACCAATCATGTATCAATGCAGTTTCATAATAATCAAGGGAGGTAAATAATACCAAACTTTATCTTTCATTAAATGAGTTATTTCCCTTGATTAATGTTTAAATTGAAGTGACTATATTTTGAAGCCCATGTTAAACTTGTGATCCCTGGAATGGAGCCAATTTTAACCCCAGACCTACAATATGAAACTGCAATGTCTGGTTATAAACAAGAAGATTTTTTAATCTTGCCCAATAAAAAGCCATGTAAAATAAGTTTGCTCAATAGAAGGCCCTCTAAAATATGTGACCCATGAGACAGGTTTATCAACTTTTCACTATAAAAGCCAATGTAAAACCAGCATTTATTCCTTTACCAACAATATTTTTTACCCTGCTTGAAACAAATTTCAATTTTTGAGTTACATTTATTTTGTTGTCTGCAAGTGCTAAAAAATTTGGACCAGTCTAAAATTTTGGTGTTCGGTAAAGAATTAATTCTTTATGATTTTCTGGCAGAAACAAAGCTATAGAAAACATCTTGTGAAAAGGAAAAAAATCCTCATACAGTGCATTCCTTTAATTCTCATGACTGATTGATTGATTGAATTGGAGTTTATTGCCATTTTCACAGCTGAGGTTATATCATGGCAGTGAGTGCACCTATGCATGTATTTCCTGGCTTTCTCACACCTGTACTGACATAACTTTCTTTCAGGATCACTCGGTACATTCTCACATGCATCAGCCATAAGAGGCAGGAAAGAAAGTTTGACTCAAGCAGGTATCAAACTCACCACCATCAGGTCACAAGTTTGCTGACCACTGAGCTGCCCAGGTGAGCTAATCCCCGAGAAAAACAGAACTACAGAAAAGAGGTGAAAATGCGAATACACAACATTTGTCCTTCTCCTGCTATGTTTTTTCACCTTTGTCGGTAAATGCTTTCGGTTTGAGTCTAAAAGGTTTTCATCTTGTAAAATCAACAGGAATTTGGTCGAAATAAAGAATTAACTCATTACCAAACGACAATATTTTAGGCTTGCCAAACTCAAAAGCATTTGCAGACGACAAAATAAAAGTAACTAAATATTTGAAATTTGTTTTGTGAAAAGTTGAAAACGTGAGAAAAGGAGAAAATGCTGGTTACCAGCAATTAGCATTTCTCCTTTTCACACAATATTTTCAAAAGGCTTCTTTCTCAGGGTTGTCAAAAGTAGGGATTGTGTGGTAATGGGTTAAAACCAGTAAAAACTTGAAAAACATCCTTACATTTAGGTTTGCATGCTTGAATACTATGGCATTTCTTTAATCTGGCCGTCCATCCATTTGAATAAGATAAATCCTGAATCCCCAGCTCACAGCTAAGTTCTTCACCTTTTTGACAAGCATATTACCACTTACAACAATAAACAATAAGTTTCTTGAACTTAAGTCTGAGTACCAACGATAAAGGGTCTCATCCAGGCTCATGTGTCTCGGTGTGCTAGTCTGAACCCTGTAATCTTCCAAACCACTGGTTCATCTTCCGGAAAAATATTAAGGTTTTCTGTCACATGCTTGGTGATTTCTCTCTTCTCCGACGAGGTAAACTAATTTCTGCGTTTTGCACCTCCCTTCCATATTTACACTACAAAAATGGAAAGAAAAGTTCATTAACCCTTGATTACCTCCATGAAAATGTATTTTGAAAATAATGTAGAAACAAGAAAATATTGGAAACTAGCATTTTCTCCTTTCTGACTGTGACAAATGTTTTTTTCTATCAAACACTAAACCCATTTTTGAACTACATTCCCAATATGTTTTCAACTCTGTCAAAGACAAATCTCATTGCTTGAACTACATTTCATTTGTTGTCTGCAATTCCTTTTTATTTCAGCAAGTTGAACTAGAGCTGTGACTTAATGTGACTTAATACCCTTGCCAGCCCTTTGACAGAAAAAAGTGTCAAATTCAAGGGGAAATAATTCTTCAACCAGGAACAGTTGACACTTGAAAAGTGCATCTTGCAATCTTCAATATATGATTAATATATGTGCAAAGTTTCTATACAGTTGAAGGAAAATTGTAGGAGGAGTTTGCGACACAAAATTACTGGTGTTTTGTACACAGACGGACAGACACACAGACTGACACACAGGATGATTCCAGTATATCCCGAAAACATTCATTTTGTTGGGGGGGGGGGGGGGGGGGTTTACAAGAATTTCTCATTTTTTTTGTAGTTTATTTTATATAATTAGGTGTCATAATCCCTTCTCAACACCTGTCTTGCCAAAGTCTACAGGTGTTAATATATCATTAGAAAGTATCAACAAACATGCAGTACAAATTAAAATAACATAATATCTAAATCATTTCCGGGAGGTAAAATTTAGAATAAATAATTTATTAGAACAGACATCATGAAAAAATGAAATGAGATGAAATGGGACTACTGGGAAAAACAGGTGTAGACGAAATGGGACTGATGCACAAATTTGTAGACAAAATGGGAGTAGACCAAATGGGATGTTACCCAGCAACTATCTTCCGGTCTGGAAAGGTAGCCTTTTGAAAACATTGTGGGAAAAGGAGAAAATGCTGGTAACCAGCATTTTCTGCTTTTCCCACAATGTTTTCTACCCTATCGTGAACAGAAATAATCTTTTCAGCAAGAGTTGAATTGTCATCTGTAAATGCTTTCAATTTGGTCTAGTCCAAAAGTTTGTCGCTTGGGAAAGGGTTAAAAACCTGTTTTGATCACACACCCACAAAAACTTATAATGATATGACATCTTTAAAAGAAATTAAAGTAACTTGATAATAAAAGGTCGAGTTTAAAAAGTGCTCTAAAAAATAAGGTGTCGATATGACCAAAGTTTGCAAACATTTTTCCACCGGGGATCGAAATGACCAAAATGTGTCGAAATGACAGGGTGTTCAAATGACTGCCATTCAATAGAAACAAGTTTTTACAACTGTTTTTATACCAACCTCTCTCAATTATGCTATTTTCTTTATTTTTTTTTCCAACTAACGTAAAGTGTTGTATTGAACAAATTTAAAATTTTTCTCACAATTCAAACTTTTATCCGAATATATCTACAATCCGGATACTGTACAGATAATTCCCGTTCATGTTTACTGTTTTATTGTCTTTGATATAGTTCATATGCAAAGATGTACACGTGTTTACTTGAGAAAAAGAAACATGCGACTTACAACCCTTGGCACACGTAGAATCGTAAAGAAATCAAGGAAATAGTATCATGTCTTCTCTACCAAGCTTAATTATTTGCTATTTCCGGTTTGTTCCTTTCGCATCAATTTTTGTTTGTTACACCAATTTACATTGCTTTTTCTCTTAAATTTGTTTAATTTGTTGCTACTATCGCTTATTTTCGTCAATTTTATCGGCAATTTTGCTTGGCTTTTTGTTCCGGGCTGATATTCATTCGAAATACAAGGGTCTTGAAAGAGAATGATGAACGACTAATGGTTAAAGGGAAACAACTCGTACAAAATTTTGTAATTAGTAATGCTACAGTTACCTCCCTTATTGAAGAGGGAAGGGCTTATTTCTGACTGCTTCACGTCGTGAGTATGTGCATACCATTTCTGGTACGCCTACAAAACAAAGACTCCGCCCAAAACCTCGCTTTGGCTACTTTGGAGGTGCTTAATTACTGCAGCTCAAGTGTGCGCATAGTATGTGCAGAAGGCGGGACATGGAACCGCCTCTTCCTATCTCTGGTCCTTATATGCCTGTGCACCTTACAAAAAATGCCAGCCAAGAGCAAGCATAAAACCGAGGACGAATAAACACGGTTACGTCTGCTTTCGATCCGTTTGACGAACGATAATTTTTCATCTAGGTGTAACGGATTTCAATCAGTTCATAAGGTCAAATTGTTAATTCTAACCGTTCCAAAAACGGCATGCCACAAAAAAAAAAAGGTCAAACTTATTATTTTGGTAAGAAAAATAATAAGTTTGACCCTTTCTTTTTTTGTGGCAGGCGGCAGGTAGTCTCCTGTTTATTTCATGTTAATTATAACTGCCAATATTTGAATTTGGAATTCAATGTAAGATCGCGCTACAATAAAAATGCAACATTTGTTAACAGATATCATTGAGGTAATAGATTTTCAGTAAATGAAATTAATGAGTTATGATAACCATGCACTACGATAACTTAACGCAGACTTACAAACAAAACTATGTTTTCATTCAATGACGATATCGACATATATCGCTAAATATGGAAGGTCATTTTATAGCTCAACTTCAAAACATAAATTGGCTTAATGTAGGAAGATGATGTCTAGTTAAAATAAATCCCAATGAATATCAAACCATTCCCGTTACAAACCCATAGAGCGCCAAATAAACAAGAGATAACTTCAGTCTAAAAAAAACTTTCCGAACAATTAAGATTTTAAAGTTGCATGAAATTGTACAGAAAGTCTGAGGAAAGTGGACGGTGTAGATCAAAGATCAGACTGCACGTTCTGTGCAGTCTGATCATGATCTACACAGACTGTAAAGGCAACTTTTACTGTATATGGCACTCTGAAGTTTTCGTTTTTGTGCGCCTTAAGACATCGAACCTCTGTCGACGATTTGAACAGTGTACCGGAACTATATCTATCTGATAAAGATTTTAACTCTATCCAAATAGGCTTAACCCTTTCGGCGCCATAGGAGAAAGCAGAGACTTTTGCGGATGGCATAAATCAAGATCAGACTGCACAGAACGTGCAGTCTGATCTTTGATCTATGTCATCCGCCGATGTAGTCAAGCCTATACAAACAAAATCTTTGTAAGTTTCAACAGATTGTATTTATAGCCGTCCGCTGGAATTTGAATTTATTTATTTTGCAATGAAAGGTTTACGAAACAAGTTAATTGTGTAGACTCGGAATCAGATCGTACATTCTGTGAAGAGTCATTTTAAACTATGCCGTCCGCAAACCTCATACCTTTGCAAATGGCGATTTTCAAAGATTAAAACCTTTCTCGGTGATTCCATTCGGATTTCAAGTAGAAAAAGCAGGAAATAATCTTATTTAAAACTTAGATTCTAGTGTTTTGTATTAAAATCAATATCAATGACACTCCTTTGATAAAATTAATTAAAATCTTCATCAAAAACAGATTAAAAACGTTACATGCACGTCACCTTTTTCCCAGTGTTGTGTTTAGTACTTTGATCCGTCAAGCGTCTAGGAGAAATGATGAAGGGCGGATCATTATAAGGGAGACTACTCTTGCTTTACTCTTACTCTTAGACAGTACGAGTTTTCTCCCCTGGACCATAATTTTTTTTTAAAAATCCCAGCTGCGATAGTTTTGCAGTGCGAGTCTATGGGCATCATTTATTGGGTTGATTGATAAACAATATAATTCGATATTGTAATTAAACTGTATCTAATTGAGAAAAAATGGCTATTTATCTATTTTTTTTTGCCATATATCAATCAAGGAAAATTATATCTGCACATAATTATGTAGACTACACAGTAGCTTATTTAAATCAATGAAAAATTTTGTCAAACAGTATGCTTGTATATGACTCTTTCTTATACATTTTAATCAAATAATTATTGTGCAATTTAACCCTTTACAAGACAGTCCCGATACTTAGATACACTGTTTAGGCTTTTGGAAAACATGATAAGAATCTTGAGGAAAACTTCTGGTTGAATGCAATTTTCCTTTTGCCACAATAATTTCATATCCTTCGCAAAGTCCTTCTTTTGAGAAACTTTTGATCAAACACTATCTGTAAATGTTATTAATACTAAATAGTACAGAACTTTTATAGTCTAGTCGATTTGTTTAAAATTCAACCCTTATCCTACTAACTGAGATGAAAAATTGAAACTGATAGTAAAAACAAAAATTTGGCTATTTCAAAGGTATTTTTTTCAGGATCAGACATCCCCTTATAGAACAGTGTAGATCAAAGATCAGACTATTTGTTCTGTGCAGTCTGATCTTGATCAACACTGTCTGCAAAAAGTCCTTGAGTTGCACTTAACAGCCTAAGAGTTGATACTATTTCAAATATTTTCAATGATATCACAGCTGCAACCACTTCACCTATACATGCTCTCACAGCTTTTTTTCTAGCACTTTTCACTATGGTATTCCTAAGTCATTGGCTGTTTTCCCACATAACCATCTAGGGCATCATACACAGGTTATTCAGAAGCAAGATAGGAATGTATCCTGTTGCAATGACTATCATAAATTCTCTGAGAGAAATTGGCAAGCTGGAATTTTGTACCAGCAACATGCTTGCTCAAATGTTGTTACCAGCTGAGCTACAGAGCATTTTCATCTTTTCCCACAATGTTTTCAAAAGCTGTCGATTTCTCAGAAGAATTCTCCTTTTCTGGTCACGAGCGTTTTCTTCTTTTCCAACAATGTTTTCAAAAGCCATCTCTTTATCTGAAAGACTTCTCTTCTGGTCACCAGCATTTTCTTCTTTTCCCCACAATGTTTTCAAAAACCTCCAATATTTCAACTCTTTACCAAACAGCAAAGTTTTGACCTTGCCAAACTTGAAAGTATTTGCAAACAATAATTTAAATGTGACTCAAATAATGAAATTTGATCCTGATAGGGCAGAAAACTCTGTGGGAAAAAGACAAAATGCTGGTTACCAGCATTTTCTCCTATTCCCACAGTGCTTTCAAAAGGCTTCTTCCTCAAGGGGTGTTGAAAGTTGTTATTGAGTGGTAAAGGGTTAAAAAGCCTTCTTTTTCTTCAAAGGCATCCTGTCTGGTTACCAACAGTTTTTTCTTTTCCTACAATGTTTTAGAAAGCCTACAATGTTTTCAAAAGCCTTCTCTACTTGGGGTTGTTAAAACTCAGGATTGTGTGGAATGGGGTAAAAGGAATGACAAGATAAAAAGATAGAAATTCATAAAACGAACCTTATTTATTTAACAATGCAGTTCTGTGCATATACATGTATATATACATGTTTTTTACAAAAATATTCAGTTCTCTTGGTGTAATTGCTCTTTACCAACAACAGAATTTTAGACTGGTCCAAATTGAAAATACTTGCAGACGACAATATAACTGTAACTTGAAATTTGAAATTTGTTTCCAGCAGGGTAGAAAACATTGTGGGAAAAGGAGAAAATGCTGGTTATCAGCATTTTCTCCTTTTCCCACAATGTTTTCAAAAGGCTTCTCCCTCAAGGTCATAAAAACCAGGGATTGTACAGTAAAGGGTTAAGAATTATCATTAAAACAAAGTGAAGTCAGTTAATTCATATTCCTGTTTAAACCTTTACCACAAAATCCCAAATTTTAACAACCCTGTGAAAGAAGCAGTTTTAAAACGTTATAAGAAAAGGAGAAAATGCTGATAACCAGTATTTTCTCCTTTTCCCACAATGTTTGCTACTCTGCTGAAAACAAATTTCAATTTTTGACTTACATTTATTTTCTTGTCTGCAAAAGCTTTCATTTTGGACAAGTCTAAAATTATGTACATAGTTTGGTAAAGTTTAAAAAATTTGAATCAGTGTTTACATTCTCACTATTTCCTGTACCTGAAGCTAATAGTTTAACGAACAATACTGAAAGCATTTGCAACTGACATGTATAGGTCAAGGGATGGTTACTGTTTTGAGTTGTTAAAAAAAAAAACCTTGGGGAAAAAAAAAAACCTGTAGGTCATCTACATTTTCCTCTTTTCCCATAATCTTTTCAAAAGCTTTATACCTAAGGGAAGCCAAGCCCTGGTAGCTCATTCCGTAGCACGCAGGACTTGGGAACAAAAGGTCGTGGGCTCGATCCCTGGCTCGACCAATTTCTTTTAGGGGATTGCTGATAGTCATTACCACAGGAATCATCATTCTCCCAACACTGGCTATTGTCCTGGCAATGGTTATGTGGGAAAGCAGCCAGTGGTTTGGAAAAGAAAACTGTTTGGAATAGTGATAAAAGAGACTCCAGGAAAGTATGAATAGGTGAACTGACCACTGAGACATAACTGAAATAATACTGAAAGTGGCTCTAGTCACCATACAATCAAAACAATCAATTGTACCAGCAGGTATTAAACTTTTACCACATAATCCTGTTTTATTAACCCTGAGGATGAAGGCTTTAGAAAATAATGAGGAAAAGGGAGAGAAACGCTGGTAATTAGCATTTTTCTGCTTTTCTCACAATCTTTTCTATCCATTCCAAGACATATCTCAACATCTGGTTGACATTTAATTTGTTGTCTGCAAATGATTTCAATATGTACTGGTCTAAAAGGAAGCATTCTCTTATTTTCCCACAATGTTTTCTATCCTTTCAAAGAAAACTTTTCTACTCTGTGTACCATGTGATTCGTCTTCTGCAAATGCTTTCTTTTTTTTTCATTGTAAAGAGCTAAAAGAGACTACCGGTATTAACCTCTGTGAATACCTACTCTAATACTTTTCCTGTTTTCCTTTCAGTCATTATTTGCCTTTTCCCGACTCAAATATTCCTTTAGCCACAAATTGTTAATTTGCAATATATCTTAACTCTTTACCAGATGACAAAATTTTGGACTAGTCCAACTTGAAAGCATTTGCAGACGACATAATAAGCATGACTCAAAAACTGAAATTTCATTTGGAAAGGGTAGAAAACATTGTGGGAAAAGGAGAAAATGCTGGTTACCGACATTTTCTCGTTTTCCCACAAGGTTTTTAAAGGTTTTCTTTCTCCAGGTCGTCATAAGTCGGGATTGTGTGGTAAAGAATTAATCCATGTCAGTCATCCATAATTTAATTCTTCACCAAACAACAAAATTCTAGACTTGTCCAAACTGAAAGCATTTGCAGATAACAAAATAAACAAAACTCAAAAACTGAAATTTGTTTTCAACAGGGTAGGAAGCACTGTGGGAAAAAGAGAACACGCTGGTTACCAGCATTTTCTTCTTTTCCCACGACGTTTTCAGAAGCCTTCTTTATCAGAATTGTTTAAAGTCTGGATGGCTTGGTATAGGGTTAAAGCAGTTGAAGAGGACAGTTTGAATTTAGCTTCAGGTTTTGAGATTTGAAAATATTGAATGATGAAAAGGAGAAAGATCTTAGGTACCAGCATTTCCTCCTTTTCCATCAGTGTTTTCTGCTTTTTTAAATCATGAATCTCATAACTTTAGCTAGGTATATGTAATTTACAGAATGCAAAACCTTTTAACCCTGTACTAGACAAAAAAAATTTAGCCTTTGTCCAAATTGAAAGCATTTGCAGACGACAATTTCAAAGTGGTTACAATTGTGCAAATTTTCTTTGACAGGGTAGAAAACTTTGTGGGAAAAGGAGAAAATATGTGGTTACCAGCATTTTCTCCTTTTCCCACGTCTTCCAAAGGCTTCTTTTCCAGGAGGATCAAAAGTCGGCATTTTGTGTTAAAGGGTTAACTTGGACAACTTTGTAGTCTCAGTTATCATGAGTTAACCCTATTCCAAACGACAAAATTTTAGACTGGTCCAAACTGAAAGCACTTGCAGACGACAAAATAAAAACCTAATTGAAGAACTGAAATATGTTTCCAGCGGGGTAGGAAACATAGTGGGAAAAGGAGAAAATGCTGGTTACCAGCCTTTTTTCCTTTTCCCATAATGTGTTCAAAAGGCTTCTATCTCAGAGTCGTACAAACCAGGGATTGTTTGGTAAAGGGTTAGACATTTTGTTCTTTTGTTACAGAATCAAAATACTGAGTTTCAACACATGGTAGTTATCTTCTTATGAGAGGGACACACCACTAGCTGGTTCTGTTTCTCTATAAATGACTTCACAATGGTTCTATAATATGGTAGACATCTGAATTCTGTTTCTTCAGTGTTCCACATGTTTCTTATTGAATGTTCATGAAGTTTAAGTGCTGCAAAAATTACTGGACAACCATTAACTCCCCAAGCAATTCTGTACTGAAAATCTGAAATGAAAAAAGAAATTTTCAGACCTTTCACACACTATATCAGTAAAAAAAAACACCCATGAGGTAGAGGGTTTTTTTGGAAGGCAGCTGAATGCACTGGCATTTGACCTACTTCTTTGTACATACTCAGAACAAATAGATTTTAATTTGCTATTTGTAAAAAATATTCACACGCTTATTGGTAGGCTCTTGCCGCCATATCTTCTTGAACATTTATGAAACCATTATTTACAAGCACAGAGCATCACCCAATAACCCAATAGATATACTGCTTTTCAACAAAACAAAACAATGGTGATGATAAAAAGGTAATTGCTTGCGAGGTTACTTTTCATTATCTTACTTCATTTTGAGCCATAAAAGAATTTCAATGTTTCTATTTAACTTATTACTTTTCGACAATGTATTAGGCTTATCCAAATCGAAAGCATTTGAAGACAAGATAAAAGTGACTTAAAATTTGAAATTTGTTTTGTGAGGGGTAGAAAACATTGCGGGAAAAGGAGAAAATGATGGAAATGATTATCAGCATTTTCTCCTTTTCCCACAATGTTTTCTTCTTTCTCAGGGTTGTCAAAAGTAGGGATTGTGTGGTAATGGGTTAAGTAACTTGTATGCAACAAGCCATCGTTTTTGAAGGCATTCATTGTTTTCAAACCACCATAATAAATGGCATTTTCTCCTTTTCCAACAAGGTTTTTCTACCCTTTTTATGGCAAATTTCATCATTCCAACCACATTGTATTTTATACATAAAGAAATCATCTACATGTATCCATGGGCTGACAATGCTTCAGAACCCTGTGGCCAAAACAAAACATACAAAATGTTTTCTTCAGTCTGACAGTATGGTTTGATATCATGTTATAGAACTGACTTTAGATTTGTTGGTCAATAAGAAAAGGATCTATGTACAAAGCCTACATTTGATCCAAAGGGGAGCTTCCATGCCATTTTTTAAATGTTTCTCCTCTCCGAGACTCAATTACAAAATGACACCTGGGAAATCCTTTAGTCTACAGGTATATACAAAGCCTAGTGATTGCATGCTTGCTCCAATGCTATTTTTGTTATTTGTCTCCACAGCAGAGACTAAATAACAACAATACATCTCAGCAAGCCTTCAGAGTTGGGCTGAAGGTACACAGCCCCCAGCTTCAAAATATATCCTTGAGAACTCTAAGTTCTTTTCAAACCACTATAGAAATAGGATGGAATACTATTATCCAGCATTTTCTGGTTTTTCCTATCATTTCATTTTTCCTATCCTATCAAGGACAGAAGTCATCTTTTGACCAACTTTTAGATTTGTCGTCTGCTAAATTGCTTCCAATTTGATGCAGGCCTAAAGTTTGTCATCTTCTAAATAGTTAATTGTTTACCAAATTTTCCTCCTTTTTTGTGTGTTACTTATTTTTCAAAACTTAAATGAAGTGTTTTAAGAACAGAACTTTTACGCTTCTTCTACAAAGACAAACTTTTATCCGAATATATGTACCACCCGGACACTGTGAAAGTAAAACTCATCAATGATTCCAGTATTTTGAGGATTGTTTTACGGTTTATATGTGAAGATAGACGCGATTTTTTGTGTTAGATTATGAAATGTACGACTAACAACAAGAAGCACCCCTTAAATCACAAGAAATCAAGGCAAACCATCTCGTCTCCTTGTGTTTGTTTATTTCCGGTTCCTTCATGTCGTTTCAACTGATATTTGTTAAAACATTATCATATATTTTTTGTCCATTGTTTTATTTACTTTCTTACTCCCTTCCTTCGCTTATTTATTCCATTTTACCTTCGCTTGTGCTTGATGTTTTGTTCTAAACTGATTTTCTTTCACAATTTAAAGCCATTGCGATAGAATGATGAACTACCAATGGTCAATGGGAGACAACTCGTACAAAATTTTGTTATTAGTTATGTCAGAGTTGCTTCCCTTATTGAAGAGGAAATGGCTTATTTCTGACTGCTTCACGTCCGCTACCTTTGAAGATAGGTCTACAAGAGACAGGCTCCACCCAAAGCCTCGCTTTGGCTTTTTCCGGTAGTGCTAAATGACTGCGGCTACAGTACCTGAATGGTAGAAGCAGTAGGCGGGACATGGAACCTCCTCCTCATGCCTGTGGTCCTTATATGCCTGTGCACCTTACAAAAAATGCCAGCAAAGAGCAAATGTAAAACCGAGGACGAATAAACACGGTAACGTCGGTAGAGACGATCGGTTTGACAAGCGATAATTTTTCATGTAGCTGTAAAGACTTTGAATCAGTTCGTATGGTAAAATTGTTAATTTTAATTATTCTAAAAACGACATGCCACCCGACAGAAAATAATGCAGTAAGACATATTATTTTGTCAAAACAGGCGGTAGGTAGTCTCCCTTTTATTTCATGACAATTTATAACGCCAATATTTGAATTTGGAATTAAGGTAAGATTTCACTAGAATAACAATGTATCAAATGGTAACATATCTCTGAGGTAACAGATATTAATAAATCAAATTAGAGAGTATATGATATCACAATGATACTGAATAAACGCACGCTAACCAACAAAAATATGTTTTCATTTACGGACAATGTCGGCAGATACCGCTTAATATTGAAAAATTATCTTATAAACTAGTTCAAAACAAAACTTTTGGTTTGTAGAAATATATGAGGTAGATTCAAAATTGAGTCCTAAAGCTGTCCCCTATACTAACAACTATCTAGGGCGTCAAATAAACCCAACAGAAATGTTCAGTCTAGAATCTTCTCCCAAACAGTTACATTATCAAGGTTGCTTTTGTGAAGAATGTCTAAGCAAAGCGGACAGTATAGATCAAGACCAGACTGAACGTTCTGTGCAGTTTGATCTTAATCTGCACTGGTTGCAAAGACCACTAAATTGTATATGGCGCTTTGAAGTTTTTTCGCGCCTACATGTGGACCTCTTTCGACGGTTTGAATATATAGACTCTACAGTCCATTAAATGTATCTTGTAGAGATTTTAACACTACATAGGTTCAACAAAACAAGCGGACTATGTAAGCAGAGAATCAGATCGTACATTCTATGGAGTATGATACTGAATGCCGTCCGCAAATCTCATAACTTTGCAAATGGCGATTTTCCAGGATTCAAAATTTTCTCGATGATTCCATTCGAATTTCAAGAAATGTAGCAAGAAATGTTCTTTCTTAAAAATTAGATTCTAGCGTTATTGTATCGAAATCAAAATCAATGAAACTCTCTTGTTAAAATTAATTGAAATCTCCATTAAAACAGATTAAAACCGAAACATGCATGTCACCTTTCCCCCAGTGTTGTGTTTAGTACTTTGATCCGTCAAGCGTCTAGGAGAAATGATGAAACGGGGGGGGGGGGGGGCAGATCATTATAAGGGAGATTACTCTTGGTTTTCTCTTACTCTTAAGCAGTACGAGTTTTCTCCCCTAGACCACAATTTTTAAAAAAAAATCCCAACGGCGATAGTTTTACATTGCGGGTCTATAGGCTTCATTTATTAGGTCGATTGGTAAAGGATATAATTCAATATCATAAATAAACTGTACATATCTAATTGAGAAAAATGACTATTTATCCATTTTTTTCGTCATATGTCAAGGAAAATCATATTTACACATAATTATGTAGATTACGCCGTAGCTTTAAATCAATAGTATGCTTGTATATGATTATATTTCTTATACATTTTTTATCGAATAATTCTCATGCAATTTAACCCTTCGCGTGACAGTCCGGATATATAGGGACACTACTTTGGCTATTGGAAAACATGTTTGGAATCTTGAGGAAAACTGCTGGTTACAAGCAATTTTCCTTCTGCCACAACAATTTCATATCCTTCGCAAAGTCCTTCTTTTGAGAAACTTTTGATCAAACAGTAGATCCCATCTGCAGATGGTATTTAAAACCAAAGACTACAAAACTTTAAATTTATAGTTTGGTATATTTTTTTGGTTAAGAATTTAACCCTTATCCTACTATGTAACTGAGATAAAACCTTCAAACTGATAGTAACTAGAGGGGCTTGAGCGCCTGTATCGCTCCACAGGCCTGATTTTTCTGTAACAGTGAAGAGAAGTTTTTAACAATTACCATTCAATCCTGCATTTTAGCTACCAACTGAAGAGAAAAAGCTAAGAAAAAGATTGTGAGAAAAGAAGAAAATAATGGTAACCAGCATGTTTTTAGTTTTCAACCATAATTTCTACCCTTTTTGATACAAATTTTACTAATCTGAAGCTATATTATATTGTCTGCAACATATTTCAATTATGAGCAGTTACAAAATTTTGTCATCTGGTTATAGTTAAAGATCTTGTCACAAACCATTTTGGGTGGGGAAACATCTAAATATAGAAAACTAGGTCACCAGGATTAACACCCCTTCTGTTCACTTTGCACTTAGTCACTAATAAGTCAACAAACCTTTACCAGAATAATAAAAGTGCAGAGGTTCTCTTGTTTTATATGAAAAGGATTATGGATTTTGTAAAGCAACCCTCTTTAACCCTTTACCAAACAACAAAATTTGGGATGTGACCAAATTGAAAGCATTTGCAAACGACAAATTAAACATTGATGAAATGATGATTTTTCTCTTTGATAGAGTAGAAACACTGAGCGAAAAGGCGAAAATGCTGATTACCAGTATTTTCTCCTTTTCCAACAGTGTTTTCCAAAGACTTCTCGTCTTTGGTTGATTATTAGTAGTTTCACCTTTTACCACAGTGAAAACAACAATGAAATCCAATAAATGGTTTGAGAGAAGAAATTTTTCAAAGATTTTACTTTATACGATAAAAGGAAAATGAGTCTCCCATAAAAGCCATGTTTTTTGACGGATCAATTTTTTTAACCCTTTACCCCATAAGGCAATTCTATGGTATCCCTAATTGACCCCTAATAACAGCAAGGATGAAACAGTTTCTTATGTGTATATGACACCTTTTGATAGCATAGAAAATATTGTGTCAAAAGGTGAAATTGCTCGTCAAGAGCAATTTCACGTTTTGCCACAATGTTTTCCAAAGGCTCCTACAAGCAATGCGTAGAAATGAGTATCTATGGAGTAAAGGGTTAAAGGAATTCTATAAACCTCTACCTAAGGAACATTCCTGCAAAAAAATAATGCTATCCAATTGGCGGTTGGGGAGGAGAAGATTTTTAAAGGTTTTTTACTTTGGTTGCCTTGGCAACTAGAATTCTTCATGGAACACAATTATTTGAAGGAATTTGAAAGAGAACCGACTAAGGAACATTCCTGTGAAATTTGGTAAAAATCCAGTCATTAGTTTCTGAGAGGAAGTTTTTTAAGGAAAAGTTTACGGACGAACGAACGGACGGACGAGCAGACGGACGAACGACGGACACAACGCCATGACAATAGATCGCTGGCCTTCGGCCAGTGGAGCTAAAAACCAAAATTTGGCTATTTTAAAGGTATTTTTTCAGGATTAGACATCCCCTTATTGGACAGTGTAAATCAAAGATCAGACTATATGTTCTGTGCAATCTGATCTTAATCAACACTGTCAGTAAAAGGTCCTTGAGTTGTATTTAACCCTTTACCCCATAAGGCATTTCTATGATCTACTAGTAAAAACCTAAACTTCACGTATTGATAGCTGTATATATTTCTGTGTCGTATATATTTCTCCTGTGGAGTACCTGTGGCGTAATTTTCTTCTGTGGCGTATTTTATAATATCATTAGAATATTTCCAAATTACTTTTGCACAAGTGCTAGATAATAAGAAAATCTACAAGATAAAACCCAAAACTCATGCTTTTATGGCTGGATAATTGCTGTGGCGTATACATTTCTACTGTGACGTAGATCTGTTGTGGATAAATCACCTGTGGCGTATTTTATAAGATCGATTTCTTGCATAAATATAAAATATTTCTCAATCATCTTTGCACAGATGATAGATAATAACTTAATCTACTAGATACGAGTAAAACATAAAAATCTCATTTTGATAGCTGTACATTTGCTGTGGTGTATACATTTCTCCTGTGGCGTACCTGTGGCGTATATTTCTTCTGTGGCGTATTTTAGTGTGACCGGTAAACACAGGCTTACGCTCCTATGACGTCACACAGGTAGGGAAGATAAGCGAATCAGGGGAAGTAAGCCATGTACCATTTTTGGGGCCGTATATCAGCGTGACAATTCGAGCGTGATTTATGGCATGTTACAGGGTGGTATTTAGGAAAACTGATGGACCCGTGTTTACTAACATCATTTGCAGCTGATTGGAGCAAAAAAACAGTATGGTCAAAATATCTCAGGATTTGCCCTTTAAACTTTTTAACTGAAAGGATTCCTCATATCCGTAAACATATTCTTTATTTACTGAATACTACAATAATTATGAGGCATGAATAAAGTATTATGTCATATGTAGAAAATATACAGGTATACAAAAAATCGGCAAATTCTATATTTTTGTCAAATATCATCCGGGTAATGAAAATATTTCATAAATAATGCCGCAAAAATCGAAGGGAGATTTCTGTGCTTACAATCCATGGACAGGGAGAAAAACCATCAATATATGCACTGCGACTGATGTCGCCGTGCAATAATTGATCTTATAATGGCATTGTCTTCGACAAATGCCGCAAAAAATTATCTCCATTATCTCTAGCTTATGTAATGGCCCGTTGTCCGTCGTGCATCCGTGCGTCTTTGCGTCGGTCCGTGCGTGTGTTCACTTTTATTTCAAACATCTTTTTCTCTGATATAACCCATCCAAATTTGATGAAACTTCACAGAAATGATCCTATAATTATTTTTTCAGATGATGCTGTGCCATAGAAAAAGAGGACTTGATGTATAATATATATTTTATTTATGAACCAATACCTCGTTTATAACTAGATCTACGTGACAAAAATTTATGAACCTTCATATTTATATTGTTTGTCATACGCCACAAACAAGCATTATTTGTTTTCATTTAATGAAATGTCATGTTAAGGAAAAAGTCGTTTAATGTAAAATTTTGTTATGGACCAATAACAAAGGGCCACTTTCCATGCATAATGCTATACCTCTTGTACGTTTTGATTAGCTACAATCTCCAATAAGGATATTTTTTGTCCAAAATATAACTTTGAAATAGCAATATTTTACCACCAGCCTGAAAGTTTCTTTTTTTTTTTTTGTAAATTAAGGATTAAACTTAACCTGGATTATATAGTTAATCAATAGCACAAGATTCAATTGTGTTGTAAACTGTTTAACTTTTTACAAAACGAAAAAAATTCTCTCGTCCTAACTCAAAGCTGTTCCAGACTATATAAAAGTAAATGTGGCTCAGCTGATTAAACCTGATTCTAAAATGGCAGTAAGCAATATAGGAAAAGGAGGAAATGCCCCCATTGTCCCCAATTCTGTTACAAATTGTGATTGAGAGATAAAATGTTAATATACAAGACGATTACAAACTAACAGTTTAACCCTTTACCTAATATGCCAATTTGAGGCTCTTCTGTTTCAGCAACAAATAAGGATATAATGTCAAAAATATGGACAAATGAAGATACAAATATCTGATTGAGTGGAAAACATTGTGGGAAAAGGAGAAATTGCTCGTTACGAGCAATTTTTTCTTTTCCAACAATGTTTTCAAAAGCCGTCTGTTGTTGATACATTAAAATGAGTATCTATGGAGTAAAGGATAAACATATCATTTTCTCGGTAAATAATGGTATAAATAATAAATGGCTAAAGGAATGAGAAGGGTTTTCTGTCCAATGAGGGTTAATGTTGCTGGGATTTGCTATAAGTTACCTAGGTGTATCTATTCAGATTCATTGATAATGTTACCGTGTTGTAGGAATGCATGCACATGCATAGGTCACTTAATTTACATAAAAGCAAACGTCTTGTATCAAGACCGGGATGGGGGATTTTGTGTTTTTTTTTGTCAAAATTGTCATATACAGTATAACCTGTCTATTCCGACCCTCACTCGGACCGGGAAAAAAGGTCGCCGGTTTGTATAGGGAATCGGATTGTCAAGGGATGGAGAATGGCTAAAGAAATTCCAATTACCGAACATTGTTTGTCTGTGAACAGATAGGCTAGTCCATGGTTTTATTCATTTAACCCATTACCACATAATCCCTACTTTTAAATGCTGGTAACCAGGCTGATCCGAGAGGGGTACGGACAAACCCCTCCCCCCACCTAGGACAAACAACCCCTAGGATAAAAGCCCCATGGACAACCCTTCCCCCCCGCCCCCCCCCCCCCCCCCCCCCGACAAAACCCCCATACCCTTACCTGAAAAGTGAACAAAACCCCCATGGTTTTAAAAACATGCTTATTATCATTTTTGTATAAATGAACATTTTAAAATCATTTTAAACTTAGATAAAATCTACAGCTTTAAACACTTGTGGGTTTGTGAAAAAGAATGTTTTGTTTAACTTAAATTGATTTGATAAGTTTTTTTTCTTAAAATTGTGCTTTGATATGACCAGAAATGTGTTTATGTATATAATCGTAGTATGTATATAATATGATGGTACTTTACTTTTTTTTAAAGCTTTAATTGCCACGTCTATCGGTATGTGAGGCTCGTGGCCATCCACCAACATACCTTGCATATCATTGTTAGTGAATATTTTGTTAGTAGTACATGTTTATGTACAATATCGTTATGTTTAATTGTGTTAAAAATTTCAAAATCTTTTCTAATTCTACAATTTCTCCATTCCAGAATTTCAAGTTAACGAATTTGTAACTGATGTGCCAAAATAATGATCAAGTTGTGACAACAAAGCTTGTTTTTTGTGGCATTTGTCGAAGACAATGCCACTATTAAACAATACTAAATGTTCAAAATTGATTTCTGAAGAGCATGTGTGGTGTTTTGTGCAAAACCGAAGGAAATAAACCCAATTAAACTCAATTTTTCTAGACAAATGGGTTTTTTTTCAAAAGCACTCAGATATATAATTGGAAATGGCGTATTGAAATAAACAGCAAAAGGCCATCGATCGTTGAAATATTTCTTTTAGATTGAAAATAGCTTCATCTCTTCATAGCCTTCTACTGGCGCAATGATATGCACAAAATTTGTTTTCTATTCACTTTGCCTCCGGAGTTGTTCGTTCCAAAACCAGGTCGACCCTGGGCTTATTCGTCCCATGATTGCACGCTACTCAATCTTGATTGTGCATTAATATTTTCAGGTAGAAAACTAAATTGTAATGTTTAGAATTAGACCCTGATGGCCACAGACATCTCAAAATTATAGTATCTAGGTATAAAATTAATTGATTCAATGTATTTAGATGGCTTCTCTATCTACCCATCATGCATCCTTCCGTCAAGGGACGTTACTCCTGATTTCTCTTGAAAGATCAAAGGGAGACCATCAATAAACAAATGATGCAAACTTAGGCACCAGTAATCTCCCTTTTACCAAAGAGACATATTGAGGTACTAGACCCCTAATACCTCTAGTGTTGAATTGCATAAAGTTTTCCTGATACTTGATAAATACGGATTTATACAGGTATAATACTTATGCACATTTTTAACAGACCAGAAATTTCTTTATGCCTTTCTCGAAATTATTTTCATTTTAGCTTTCGTCAGTACCATCTTGTTCTTTCTGCTTTAAATGTCTGTCAAACAACTGTGAGTGTTGGGGGGCGTCCACGGGAATCCCGGATTGCTTAAACCAGGACGTGACAAACAATATAGGCCGTTTCACACATCGATGATTGATGACAGATATACGATCAGATTATCTAGGGGAATTTACGAAGTAAATATTGGTTGGGCCTTGCGATTAAAGGTCGGTATTCGATGTAGACAGGGATTTGATTACCTGGGTATTAAAGTAGTGGACCCCGTAATAGAAAACAGCTATTTCTACTTCAATATTATCCTACAAAATTTGCTAAGATTAAAAATGAGTATTATTGTACTACTTTCACCGGGCCACTTTTTCCTTCTTGTCCTTTCTAGAATTATCATTTATAAATCTAAAACCAGTATATTCTCATTACAAAAAAATGATAATTACCTCCCTTTTCTGGAAACTTACAATAGTATCAACAAATAATTTCAAGACAGATATCAAAGTTATTTCTGGACAGTTAACCGCGGCTTTTCCCAAACAATCCCTGGTTTTTACGGGTCAGGAATAGAAGCCTTTTGAAAACATTGTGGGAAAAGGAGAAAATGCTGGTAATCGGCATTTTCTCCTTTTCACACAATGTTTTCTACCCTATCATATAGAAACATCATCTTTTTAGCAACTGTTAATTTGTCATCTGCAAAATGTTTTCAATTTGGTCTGATCGATAATTTGACGTTTTGGAAAGGGTTAAAAATGTGCAAAAGTGAATGAATGCATTTATTTGACTTAAACAAAGTTTTTCGTCAGACAATATTATAATACAAAGAATGTAAATGACACGTGATACACACACTCTCTCGCGTACATCTCACAAAACATTATATAAACTATCAAACTATCTGTTAGACATGTGAGGTATTATATCTGTATAAATCTGTCTTCATCAACTGTCAAGAAATTTCAGGCCATGTTGCACTAGAAGTATTACGGATCCACCATCAAAGGACTCATAGTCCTGAGAGTCGCCTGGTGGGTAATGTGTTTTCATCCTTACTAAATTTGCAAAGGAAGTCTACAAGCGTTGAAGATACAAGATGACTTAACCGTAAGACAGTAGTATTATGTAAGCATGATTTCTGAGTTGTGACCGCTCCAATCCCAATATCACTCACATAAATATTAAATTTCACATTAAAACAATAAAAATATGTGGTGAGAATCAAAATTTATGCCAAAGCAACAGCATTAAAGAGCTCAAAGACTTCATATTTGCTAGAACTCACTTACCAGCCTTTTTTATTATATATTTTTACCGCAGCTAACTGATATTGGGCGTACACTGACAGGAGCTTCCGATTTGGGAGACTGTATGTTGCCGTCCATGGTGCTACATGGTAATTATCTACAATCCTCACCAAGTATTCTCAACAAAATAATCTAAGCTTCCAGTAGAAAAGATGATCGTAGTTGAAAGTACTGTTAAGCATGTCCGCAAATGAGGTGTCCGTTTAAGTACATAACCAGTGTTTTAAAAAAGTATCCATCTCTTGTTACACAATTAGTGGCTGTCAGGTGACAAAACGGATAAGAAACTGTACAAAAAAAATATAAGAAAACTGAGTTTTACACCTGTATATTTTTTGTATCTTTTTTAAAAGTAAACTTTGCAAGTGACTTTTGTAGGTGAATAAAAATCAAAGGGCCGCGGAGAGCACTGAAGGCTAAAAGCAAGTGGGAAGTGCATATATGCGTAAAGTAATTTGCATTCAATAATGTCAAACTCCACTTAAAGAGTAAAAGAAAAATTAGGGATACGAACACTCGAATGCACTTGGTTTAAATAAAAATTGTAAGTCGAAAGCTGAGCAATATTTTGATGTTTACCTGCCCGTGACTCATGGATTTCCTTATGGTAGTTTAAACATACTAGTAATTACTTTTACATTGATTGAGAAACAATTCTTACAGCTTATGCTAATTTCTCTCGATTCTGCTTCCTGGGAACTACACCAGTACTCGCGCCGAATGTGTGGGCCAATGAAAAATCCTAAAGCTGCTGATAATTAAAGATAAACACCATACAAAACTTATCAACCAAATGTCAAGTGCACGTCTTTCCATCTGTATCCGAAGGCGCACATTGACGACCCAAGGTGAACACAAGTTATGGTTGTGCCATGCTCTGCAGGAATATTTGATGAAATTAACGGAAGAATTTCTCGGTTTTAAGCGTTCTCGTATAAAATTCATCAGGTAAATAGACACCATTAAAACCTTTTGCTTTTAATATATTTTCCTTGGCATTTTTTCGGTAAATGTAGACACAGACCAATCTTTCAACAGTCCTACTTTACATCGCGGATGTGTAGTTCGTAAGATGTACGGCGGTTTTTGAGGGATATGCCGTTTCAAGCCAATTAGAAATGAGAGTTGCAGTTCCAGCAAATCAGCGTGCAGCGCGGATTTATACATTGAGCTCTGAGAGCGTTTGCAGCTTTCATTCAAAAGTATGAAACATGGTTACTAAGTGTAGGCGCCGTTGAACCTTTACCAAAACTAATCTCTCTTTATTGATATATTCTCAAGATCTTTTGACAGGAAATCTCATCGCATGCCACTTTAAACCCTCCATTGTATCATATTAACGAGGGGTAGCTTATCAGTGTCCACTGACACAGGTACAAAATTACACCCGATGATCAATATCACTGACCTAATGACTCTTTACAAGGCGTTGTCTGCGCATGTCATATTCTTCGAAGATTCGACTGTCTTATATGACGCATCACTACTAGCCCCGAAAGCGGGCTGACTGTAATATTACGCTCTATAAAGTAGCAATGTTGAAAATATCTTTTACGTATCATTGCGTTTGAGGGGAAATGAGACCTGCTTTAGCAACAGATTTCTTTAAACTGGTGATCGTAGTTGAGTGAATGGCACGAGGTAGCGTTTTATTGGGTAAACCTTTTTTTTTGTTTTAAATTGAATGTAACGGTTGTTGCGTAGGAAAGTGGTTCGGTTCTGTACCCAGGATGCCCATATCAGATAGACGAGTATTTATAGAGTGCCATCTAGCGGGAGATAATGCTTTTCAAGGCGCCAAAATTTTACACTGGTCCATATTGAAAGCATCTTCTGGTTTTGAAATCAGACAAGTGCAGCTGAAGTGATGGGGTTTGTTAAAGACAAATCGATAGGTGAGTGCAACACTATTCTAAGTGCCTGTAGAATGTATAGATACTTAGAATGGTATTGCACCATGTCACCTATCGAAATCTAGTCTCTGACGGCCTGGAAAACGCTTTGGGAAAAGTAGCAAATACTGGTTATCAAAATTTTCTCCTTTTCCCACACGATTTTCTAAAAGCTGTCTTCCACAGGGTCTCTAAGACACGGGATCAGTATTTTGGTACAAAGTTAACCCCTTCCCAAACAAGTCTCTCCCAAACAATCCCTGGTTTTTACGACCCTTGGATAGAAATCTTTTAAATACATTGTGGGAAAAGGAGAAAGTGCTGGTAACCAGCATAATCTCCTTTTCCCACGATGTTTTCTACCCTGCTGGAAACAAATTTCAATTTTTTAATTTCCGTTTATTTTGTCGTCTGCTAATGCTTTCAGTTTTGAATTTCGTATGCTATCAGAGCTAAGCGTTATGGCGCCATACCAAATTAGTTATATATTTGAACGGAGAAGATCAAAATCAGACTGCACAAGAACATACGGACTGATCTTTTACGTTCTGCCACTGTTTTGGAAACGATCTTTTGGCGAAAGGGGCATGGAATTTGTTAGCCAATTAGATGGAGTTTTAAAACAATCCATTCATATAATTTTTATAGACATAAAACATAAAAAAAATATGTACTGCATGTATTATATCAAAATAGAAAGATGAAGTAAGTTACAGCCCATTTTATGAAACGCATTTTCTACAACTGTATGAGAGGTGCAATGTGATCAAATGATAAAGGGTACGTGACATGCCGTTTGAACTAATCCTTGTCCTAAAATGTGACTAAAATGAAATTTTAAATTCGATAGTAAAAACTAAAATCCAAATATAGCTGCTTCTGAGTTATATTTTGGGAAAATTTATCTCCTTAACTGTTTACCAGACGACAAAATCTTAGCCTTGTCCAAATTGAAAGTCTTTGCAGTCGACAATTTCAATGTGGCTAAAATGGTGCAAATTTTCTTTACACTGTCCTTGAAAGGTCGGAGAGCCGCGCTTTGAAATCTGAGGGTTAATCGTCGACTGCTTGACATTGCATTTCAACACTTGTGCAAAAACTTTCAGGTTCATGCCGTAACATATGCACGCGATACTGTTAACTGTTTATCATACGATTAAAAAAAAAAATCTGTCCATTGGGGAAAAAGTTAAACGCCACAATGCAAAGGTGACTAAAAAGTTGTAATTTGTTCTGTTGAAGGATAGAAAACAATGTAGAGTAAGGAGAAAAAGATTGCTACTAACATTTTCTCCTTTTTCCACATAATTTTTTTACAAAACCCTTTCTTTATGGTTTTAAAAGGGGATTGTTTGGTTAATTGTTTACCAAAGGACAAAATTTTAGACTGGTCCGAATTGAAAGCACTTGCAGAAGAGAAAATAAACGTAAGTCAAAAGTTGAAATTTGTTTCCAGCAGGGTAGAATGTTTTCAAAAGGCTTGGTTAGTTATTTCCTTTTATTTATCGTAGTTACCGGTTGCCCATCTGAGCGACGCCCCCAGAAGACGGTTAGTTGTTACGGGGGATAGTGCAAGGATACAGGTCGAAACTGCTGAGAGCTTCGCCTGGTTCTTTAACGTGCTCGACGTATAGCACCATCACTCAGTTTAATGTCTCATCCGAAAGACTATAAGTAATTTTAGTTGGCCAGCCGGGGATTCGGACCCACAACCTGTAGTGACCCAAAACATTGTGTTCACGAGTCCTACGCTCTACCTGCTGAGCCTACATGAATATCGGCTGGTTTCAAAAGGCTTCTTTCTCAGGGTCGTAAAAACCAAGGATTGTTTGGTAAAGGGTTAACCCTTTACTCCATAGATACTCATAGATACGCTCTACGCATTGCATGAAGGAGCCTTTGGAAAACTTTGTAAAAAAAGGCGAAATTGCTCATCACGAGCAATTTCAACTTTTGCCACAATGTTTTCTTTGCTATTAAAAGGTGTCCTATACACATAAGAAACGACTTCATCCTTGCTGTTATTTAGGGTCAGTTAGAGATACCATAGAAATGTCTTATGGGGTAAAGGGTTAGGGGATTGCAAAATGGTGTGGATTTAGATACAATAGTTGCTTACATAGAAGCTGTATGTGTGCAAGTTTTTCATTTTTTTTTTGGTGAAAATATTTTCGATCATTAACAGTTACCGTTGTGCTTGGATATTTTTGTGTGGGGTTTCTGAAATCTGGCATTTCACAGTGAAGTGTTAAAGATTTAATTATGAATTTCCTTAACCATTAAAGCTTAAATGTAAGTACCTTGTAACTTATAACTTGTTGATGAAACAATCATATACGTCCGGTTGTCCTCTCACGTTTCTTCTCAACAATCAATTGAAAACTTATTCTAATCTTTTACTAAACAATCTCTTGTTTTTACGACCCAAAGGAAGAAACCTTCCGAAAAATTTGTGGGAAAAAATGTTTCCATGTTTACCTTCTATTCGAAAGGTAGAGACCTTGTTCTATTTTTATTAAAGATGAAATGCTACGGGTGATTTCATTCGTTGCAGCTACAGCTGGCTGCATCCAATGAAAAAGGGGGTAGGGATTTCTTTTGAAATAAGTAAAATCCTTGTTTTCCCTACTTTACTTCTGATTAAACGTTGCATTTAACGTCATTTTAATTAAGTTTTAACCGAGGGGGAACAGATTCATCCATTTTGAAAGCATGTGCAGACGACAAATTTAAGGTTGCTTAACGTGGCTTAAATATCAAGTTTTTGAAAGGGTAGGAATACAGGATGTGTCGAAACAGTATTTTTCCCTGGATCTTGAAATCACGAACGTTCTACTTTATCTTTATTTTTGTCAGTTTTGGTCACATTATCTCCCGCTAGATGGCATTCTATAAATACTCATCTATCTAATTTGGGCATCCTGGGAACAGAGCCAAACCACTTTCCTACGCGACAAGCGTTACTTTGAATTTCAAACTAAAAGAAACGTTTACTCAATAAAACGCTAGGTACTCGTGTAAATCACTCAGCTGTGATCAGCAGTTTAGAGAAATCTGGAGCTAAAGCAGGTCTCATTTCTCCTGAAACGTATTGATAAAAGCTATTTTCTACTTTGCTACTATATAGAGCGTAATATTACAGTCAGCCCGCTTTCGGGGCTAGTGATGTGTCATATAAGACAGTCGAATCTTCGAAGAATATGACATGCGCAGACAACGGTTTTGGTCATGGCGTCATATATCACATGATTTTACTTGTTAATGATAGTATATTTCATGTGTCTATTTTTAGAAAAGCTGGGGGAATTATTTCCCCGTCAACGTGAATATTTTCCTCCTGCCGGAAATCCGGAACTACTTTTTTTTTATTTCGATGCAATGACTAGTTTTAAAAGTGGCATTTGTTGACAAAATAATCAGAGGAAATATGAGTTGTAATTTTTTTCATTAGCTTGTGGTTAATATGGGGAAATATTTGCGTCAGAAGGGAAAGGTCCGCGAAAATAACTCATGCCTTACGGCACGCATTATTTTCGCTTACCTTTCCCTTTTTCGGCAAATATTTCCACCGGATATTAACCACAAGCCTCAAAAGGGAAAGGTCCGCGAAAATAACTCGTGCCTTACGGCACTCGTTATTTTCGCATACCTTTCCCTTTTTCGGCAAATATTTCCCCATATTAACCACAAGCTGATGAAATAAACTCTATTTACAACATGTCATTATATAACTTTTAATAAACAGTTAAAAAGTGCAATGCATTTTTCTCCTGGATTAATAAAGAATAACAACGAATGCAATGTTCTTTTTACATTTTTTTTCTTCCGCAGAAAAAAAAAAAAAAATGTCGCAACTGGATCTACGTGTGTGACAGTATTGCCCAAATTTGTTTTAGTGGTAGATTTGTATAACTCATGAATAATTCTTTTATCGGTTGAAGTGATTTGTGGTTGAAAAAAATAAACGTTATATGAACTCTGGGAGTTGTTTTTGACGTCATAAGGTAAACACGGAAGAGATTTTATGAGACAGATACAATGCTGCAAGGAAACACTGTGATATTGCATGGCTGCTAGGTTTCACGCATGCACTGCCAAACCCGCGCATTATGTGATTATAAGACGTCTTTTTTCAGGAATATCCATGCGATTTGTAATATTTTATACAAATGCATATAGTTAAATATTTGTTTAAAGAAATTTGTGAAGATTCAAATTATTATGGTCTAGTTTCCGCGTTGTAATCAAGGCTTCAAGGCTTTACCAGATGCAATGATAAATTTAAACAGATAAAATATGAAAGCATTTGCAGAAAATACATTTAAAATGTATTCTAGTTGATTGAATATGTCTTTGGAAGGGTAAAAATATTGTGGGAAATGGAGACAGTTAAGCGTTCAAGCGTTTATCTTTTTCGCGCAGTATTTTTAAAATATTTTTTTTAAAGACCTGAGGTAGTCAAAACTTGCAATTGTCTGACAAAGGATTAAACTTTATGAAACGTTTAAGTTATGTACTCATTCAAATTGAGGTCTGTTGCAGACGTGACAAATAACTCTACCAAACGATAAAATTTTGGACTGTTTCAAATTGAAAGCACTTGCAGACGACAAAATAAATATGACTAAAGAATTGAAATTTGTATTGGGAAGGGTAGATGGTTACCAGCATTTTCTCCTTTTCCCACAGTGTTTTCAAAAGGCTTCTTTCACAGGGTTGTTAAATGTCGGGATGGTGTGGTAAAGGATTAATGGACACTAAATAGAAGTTTTTTTTAATTGGCAGAAAACATTGCGAAATAAGACATATTTATACTGGGAGTCAGTATTTTTTTTCCTTTTTTTTGTTTCACAGTGTTTTCAAAGGCCTTTCAGCTTGGGTAGAATTAAAAAATTAACCCATTACCACACAATCCTTACTTTTGACGCCCCTGAGAAAGAAGCCCTTAGAAAACATTGTGGGCAAAGGAGAAAATGCTGGTAACCAGCATTTTCTCCTTTTCCCACAAAGCTTTCTACCCTTCACAAAACAAATTTCAAATTTTCAGTCACTTTTATTTTGTCGTCTGCAAATGCTTTCAATTTGGACAAGTCTAAAATATTGTTGTTTGGTAATGAATTAACGCTAAAAAACTTAGATAAGACCATGAGGCATGGTTTGATACTGCAGTTTGACGTATGATACCGTTATCGGGGTAATGTATTAAAAAAAAAAAGACGTAAGAATTTTGTATTTGAAAACTTTAGATAAAGGAGCCCCAAAGAAGTTCAATACTCAGGATAATCAAATTTGCTCTCGAAGGTCTCAAAAATTTTGTCAAGGTTTGAGTGCAGTCTGTTTTTGGTGAAGCTAAATTTCTCTGCAGACGGGAACACTAACTAAAAGTGCAAATAGACATTTCCGTATAGAAATTAAAAATGACTATTAGACTAAACTTCCAACTCACCTACGGTGTGTGCAGTATCGCTGTTCTTATGGTAACAGTCGTATACGGGGATAATGGGCAATTTAAGCTCGATCCTCTGCCGAACAACGCCACCTATGCATCAGAAAATGCCGAATATAAGGATGGTGGAATGGCACCCCTGTTTGACTTCGCTCGGAGCTTTATCAATTCGGCCTTACCCGGGGGCTTTGACAAGGACTTTGTAGAAGGTATGAAATATCTTATTATTTTAGTTTTTTGTACGTATCTGCTTAATGATATCAATGATGATGATGACGACGACGACGATGATGATGAATCATTTAAATGCGATGTTGGATGTGACATTTTCAAAAGATCTTTGTCAAACAGCAAAGTTCAGACGCGTTTACTTTGAAATCATCCGCAGACATCAATTCAAAATTTGCTGAAATAATGAGGCAGGGTAGCAAATATTGTGGAAAACTTGTGGAGAAAATACTGGTCACCAAAAGGTTTCCTTTCTCCGAGTCGTTAAAACTCCAGAATGTTTGGCGAAACATAGGAGCCGTGTTCTGGCAAAAGCGGGCCTAATGCATTCCTGTGATGCATTATATCGAGTACGTCATCACGTGATTATGGCTTCGTAATATTGCGACCTTTTGAATTTATAATAAGGTAGACTGGTCCTTGTACATACAGAAAAAATGACCAAATATGAAAAGTATCGACCCAGGTCAGCCTGTGCTGACTGTGCAGGCTGACCTGGGTGGATACATTTTGAATTCACAATGAGGTAGACTGATACTTGTACATACAAAAAAAATGACCGAATCCGAAAAGTTTCGGCCCTGGTGTATGTATATGTACCTTTGATGAGGTTGAGATGATTATAACTCCCAAGAGATAAGATAAGATAAACGATGCCCTGTGAAAAGGGGATCTAATGTATCAGTCTAAAAAAAATCATCGATTCAGACCAGCTTGCACACTCCACGCAGGCCGACCACTGTCGACTTCTTTTGCCTTATGTACATTTTCTGCATGTCTTTGGACCACTTTAACTAATGATTAAGCCGTTGGTTAGACCAAAATGAATTTTATGTATCTAAAATGATGTAATGACTCGCACGGTATGATGCATCATTGAGATGTAAGCCTATTTTGCCCCCATCTTCGCGAACCAAGGTTACGATCACTACGTGGATCTTACCTTGGCTGATTGAGCTCGATTTCGAAATTCCTGCGATGCGCCCTCTATGCCTTTGATGCTGGTTATTATTCCCCCTTTATATCATATCTCTAAAAGCCAATGAAATATCGTTTTATAAACCGCTTACGAATACACATGAAGCGATAAACAGACATCCACGTGGGTTTCCATGTTTACCTTCTATTCGAAAGGTAGCGCCCTTGTTCTTTTTTTTTTAATTAAAGATGAAATGCTATGAGCGATTTCATTCGTTGCAGTTAGAGCTGGCTGCATCCAATGAAAAAGCGTATCGGGGGAATGTAAAAATCAAGCTCGATCCGCCAAGGGAAGAGTAGCGGAGTGAATCGTCAGCCTTGGCTTGCGAAGATGATTTTGCCTCTTTTTGCCGGAGTATGGCTCAAATGAAGGCTAAAAAAAAAACCTGCATCAACAAAGAAAATAGAAACAAGGACATGAACAATAAGGAAAATAACAACAAGGAAAAAGTAACAGCGAGGAAAATAACAGCAAGGAAAATAAAAATCAGACGGTTGTCGGCTGTTAATCTTTTCAGTGGCACAGGCAAACAAAAAAGCACAGTTTGATAATGGCATAAGATGAGACTGCACAGAACGTGCTGTCTGATCTTGAATCAATATACTACTTGCTTGTTTTATCAAGCACATAATTACATGTTTTTTCTGACGTTTTGTTGTTTTTATTTTCATCCGTCGAAAAAGTTGAGCATATTCATCTAGCGCTGAAAGAATTATTCAGAAACAACCATAGACCAAAAAGTTTTGATCTTGGATATATTTACCACCCGCCCTCGTTTTTGGTCAAACCTACAGGGTCATTTTTACTAAGTTTAACCCTTTACTCCATAGATACTGATTTCTACGCATTGCTCGTAGCAGCCTTTTGGAAAACATTGTGGCAAAAGGTGAAATTGCTCGTGACGAGCAATTTCACCTTTTGTCACAATGTTTTCTATGCTATCAATGTTTATGTTTTCTATGCAATACTTTGACACTTTTCCAGACAATCCTTTACGTTTTAAGACCCTGGGAAAAAAGTCTTTTGAAAACATTGTAGAGAAAGGAGAAAATTCTGGTAACCAGCATTTTCTCCTTTTCCCACAATGATTTCTGCCCTGTAGGAAACAAGTTTCAAATTTTTGAGTTCCGTTTATTTTGTCGTCTGCAAGTTCTTCAGTCAGTTTGGACCAGTCAAAAATTTTGTCGTTTGGTAGGGAGTTAAGAACAGAAAGGGTAAAAAAAGAAAGGAATTGATTTATTTTTATCATTTTTGCTAAGAATGTGCGGAGTTAGTAAAAAATAGTACCAAGTCCGCAGTTTCGAATGCATCCAGCTGAAGTTTTTTGCGAGCTGATAAATTGCATGACAACGTGCAATTTAATTCGATATATCAGAGTTTAATATCCTAAAACATTCCAGTGGAGCTTATTAGTCTACAAGGCTATGTCGTGCAATTTTCGTGGAAAGATATAATTCCCAATTCATGGAAAGGCAGTGGTAATATCGTGGCTTAATGCTACAGCAAACATATTGACAAGTCAATCCCTCGGTTTTGTAATACTGATAACTGTATTTTACGTACACATAATCCTACAGATACAACCTTTTTGGTTACGTCAAATTCAGCAAATGACAGGCGAAGTAATTGTGCAGCATTTGCTTATCAGTAGTAAAATTTTGCCAATCTTTTCTCCAATTTTTTCTATAATTTGAAATACCACAATCGATCTCGTACTTTGGCTGTGTATCCTCAATTCCTGAAGTTAATATATAGTAGTAGTTTCCAGGGGAGAAAAAGGAGTAACAACAAATTCTTTATCGTATTTTTTTTTTCACTTATAAACAGAAATGCGATGCCGTTCTTAATATTAACTCCTTACCACAGTACAAAAGAGTAGCTTTACCCACTTTGACCCACTATGAAAGCTTTTTGGATGACCAAAACATGTGACTCAATTAACGGCATTTTTTGTTTTTTTCGTGGAAAGGATTCGAATTTGCTGGTTACTGTGATTTTCCTTTTTTTTTTCTACAATGCTTTCAGTCGTAAGCATTCCTCTCACATGTCCATGAAACACTGAATTTTTTTTTCAGGATGCGGTGGTGGGGGTGAGGGTTGAAAAAAGTAAATATATAAATTTTCCTTATCAGCTATATTAAATTCTGTAAAAATAATTACCACAGATAAGATGTATGTTTTTTTTTTTCCTGACGAAATTTAACCACTTCTCCCTCTTCAAACTGGCCGCCTTTATATCTGTAAATGTAATAATTATATTAGACCTAATCGTATCAAGGACTGTAATGAACATGATATTTCAGTTGCCATCTTACGGCCTATTCTGGATGACAAAACTATAGACTGATCTATACTGACTAGCTGTTTGTAGAAGACAAACACATAATGTGACTCTAATGATGATCAAATGCTGCTCACCAGCATTTTTCTCTTTCCTTCAATGTTTTCAGATGGCTATTAAACTCTAATCAATATTAATGAAATGATATTTACTGGATGGTGCCTCGGCGCACACCTGATATCCTAGGTTCGAGTCACATGAAACGTTAGGTCATATATATTGGACTAACCGACATCATGGAGTGAGTGCTAGTTAACCCATATGCTGCTCAGCGCGACTCACTGACCTTTTGCGGACAGTGTCGATCAAGATCAGACTGCACAGAACGTGCAGTCTGAACTTGGATCTACACTGTCCGATTAGGAGATATATTTCCCCTAAATATCTTTGAGATAGCAAAAGATTGATATTTACTGTTGACTTGAAAGTTTCACTTGGAGCTATTTTGCAGAATAAGAGTTTCAACTAACCAGTGAGAACTGTAGAAGTTGTTTTAACCTTTTGCCAAACAATCCCTGGTTTTTACGACCCTGGGATAGAAACCTTGTGAAAACATTGTGGGAAAAGGAGAAAATGCTGGTAAACAGCATTTTCTCCTTTTTCCACTGTTTACTACCCTGATGGAAACAAATTTCAATCTTTTGAGGTTACTTTTATTTTGTTGTTGGCGAATACTTTCATTTTTGTGGTATTTGTCGAAGACAATACCACTATGAGTTCATATATCTTTTTTTATGAAAAGGCATATTAAGATACATTGGGCAAGGCCATTGATCGTTGAGATACTCATTTTTTATTGAAAATAACATCTATCGCTAATAGCTTTTTATTGGCGCAATGATACAAATTTGCATGCTTATTCGTTCCAAACCAATTCGTTCCATGGCTTGTTCGTCCTATAATTGCACGCTTCTCCATGTGATTGCTTATGAATATTTATAGATCGGAGTAATTGATTGTAATGTTGGAAATTACATGTAAAAGGCTAAAGATATTTCAAAATCATAGTTTTAAGGTACATGAGCACTCTCCCTTCAACCGAAAAGGTATTCATTTGCTTAGTGGGTTGACTTTTAAGCCAATATTTGAACAATATGCCTCTTTTTCTTTCAAACTATTAATTCCACACAATGGGTTTCCTTGACAAACACCACTTCAGCGTTCTCAACACTTTGATTTTTTAAATTTAGACATGTCTCAAACTTTGTCGTTTGGTTAAGACACTCGATGTAGCCGTGTTTTACATGGAACCAGACCGTAAAATATAAGGCTTGTATTTATCAAAGCATTGGCAGACGAAAACTTAAATGTGGACCAAGAGTTATGATTTTTCTTTGAAAGGTAGAAAACGTTGTGGGAAAAAGAAGAAAATGCTATTTATTAGCATTTTCAAATTTTCTCACGATGTATTAAACACGTTCTTTCACAGGGTCGTTAAAGTAGAAAGCATTGTGGGGAAAAAGGAGAAAATGCTGTTGTTTAACAGCATTTTCTATATTTCTCTTAATGTTTTGAACACATTCTTCCACAAGTTCCTTACAGCATAGGATTTGGCCTATTTTGTCTAGGGTTTAACTCATTACCAAACGACAATATTTTAGGCTTGACTAAATCGAAAACATTTGCAGATGAGAAAATAAAAGAGACTAAAAATTTGAAATTTGTTTTGTAAAGGTAGAAAACACTGTTGGAAAAGGAGAAAATGCTGTTTACCGGCATTTTCTCCTTTTCCAAAAATGTTTTCTAGCGGCGTCTTTCTCAGGGTCGTCAAAAGTAGGGATTGAGTGGTAATGGATAAAACCAAGGAAAGATCTTGTCAACTTGCAGTTTTGCCATTGATTTGTCAAAAATATCAATAAACACAGCAAGATATCTAATCCGTACAGATCCTTCAGTGATAAGAGAATGCCGTGGTATCTAGGATTATTTTCATGGAGGATAAAACTTGGATATTTCATACGATAAATTATAGAACTGTTTACCCCTCACAACCCTAACGTAACTTTGTGCTGATAGCTAACAAGGAGAAGAGAACTGAAAGGGGGGGGGGGCTGCAGCCTGATCCACACTGTCAGATGTTTTGTGACTGATTTACGAAATTTTAAGCGATGAATGTTGGAACTAAGAATGTGATACTCATCTATTAATCCTTTACCATACGACAAAATTTCAGATTGAACCAAATTGAAAGCACTTGCAGACGACAAAATAAACGTAACTAAAAAATTGAAATTGGTTTCCAGTAGAAAACATTGTGGAAACCGGAGAAAATGCTGGTTGCCAGCATTTTCTCCGTTTCCAACAATGTTTTCAAAAGGTTTCTGTCTCAGGTTCGTAAAAATCAGGGATTGATTGGTAAAGGGTTAACCGCTAGGCTGCTAGGCGGTTCTTAGTTACCGTTCTTAGACGGTGAAGATCTAAGATCAGACTGCATAGAATGTGCAGTCTGATCTTGGATCTACACTGTCTAATAAGTTCTTTTTTGAAAGATATAACTTTGAAATAGCAATAGCAGATCTTTATGATCGGCTTGCATTGAGAGTTTTATCTATGTTTATTAGCAGGTAGTTGGTTGAAATGCACGTACATGCATTAGAAGATAAGATGACTAATATCAGTTTTCGTGACACTATTACAATAGCTTTGTCATTTACTCCGGACATACCTTAACCCTTTACCCCATGAGGCATTTCTAAATTTAACCCTAAATAACAGCAAGGATGAAGCTGTTTCTTATGGGTATATGACACCTTTTGATAGCGTAGAAAACATTGTGGCAAAAGGTGAAATTGCTCGTCACGAGCAATTTCACCTTTTGCCACAGTGTTTTCCAAAGGCTCCTACAAGCAATGCGTAGAAATGAGTATCTATGGAGTAAAGGGTTAACTAATTACCAAACGACAACATTTTAGACTGGTCCAAATTGAAAGCATTTGCAGACGACAAAATAAAAGTGACTGAAAATTTGAATTTTGTTTTGTGAAGGGTAGAAAACATTGTGGGAAAAGGAGAAAATGCTGGTTACCAGCATTTTCTCCTTTTCCCACAGTGTTTTTAAAGGCTTCTTTCTCAGGAGCGTCAAAAGTAGGGATTGTGTGGTAATGGGTTAAATCGATTATGATCCGTAGATGAAACTTTTTTTACCCTTTACCGAACAATCCCGACTTTTAACGACCATGGGAAAGAGGCTTTTTGAAGACATTGTGGGAAAAGGAGAAAATGCTGGTAACCAGCATTTCCTCCTTTTCCCACAACGTTTTCAACCCTGCTGGAAATGAATATTATTTTTTGAGTTACGTTTATTTTGTCGTCTGCAAGGGCTTTCAATTTGAACTTGTCTAAAATTTTGTCGTTTGGTAAAAAGTTAACCATAAAAGACAGTACAAGCCATGCTCCATAGTATTTTGTCAGAATGTCACCATTTTACATACAGTGTATAACATGAAATATTTTTAAAAACGATAGACGGCTTCAAAAGTACTGAAATCTAATTGTTGAAACTCCTTTGTGGCTCAGTATAGAGGAAAAATCACAGGCGTTCGTCACTCGGCATACCTCGGGTGATGGGAGCCATCAGATGTAGACCTGTACGGAATCGGCCGAGTTGTGATGAGTGAAGCGTTCGTGTTATGGCGAACTTCGCCACCTATATCACTGGATCAGCCCATGAGTTTGATAGGCTGCATTTTAAAGATTTTCCATACTGAGGCTTGCACAAATATTGATCAGATTTCAAACTGCAATTATTTCGGTATTCTGCACCTCGATGGTATTTAAATTATGAATGGTTTTTTTTTTGTTATTTGGTAGCCTCTATGTATAAAACTGAATTCCCCCCCCCCCCATTTCAGTCAGACAAGGAAAGTATCAAATAAATTGTGTCTGTAATCCTTCATCAAAATTACCCGGCCGTGTTTTTAGGATTCTGATGAATAAAGATTTCGAAAACATTGTGGCAATAGGAGAAAATACTGGTAACCAGCTTTTAATCCTCTTCCCCAATAACTTCTTATCCATCCTTATGTAGACAATTGTCAGTATGAGAACAACATTCAATTTGTCGTTCAATTTTGACAAGTCTGACAGAGTTATACAATACGTTGTCATCTGTATTTCGTTAGGAGCAACTGCAAATTTTCATGGGCTCTGTAGACGGCTACCATTGGTTCACCGGCCACCCGGAATTATAAATTCCAAGATCAGCAAACCAATTTGAACACGTGTCACGATCTTTTTTTCTTTATTTCGTAAAGGACTTTCAGGGTAAAGATAATTGTCAAAATCGCACATGGCCGGACTGGAGTATTAACATGAGCTGCATATCATTCTTAGGGATCCGCGGAAGAAACTTTTCTTTCTAAATACTGGTTTCCGTTTTTGAATATCGCGCAAAGCGAAGCCGGAAAAATGTGCTACTCTCTACAAAAGAGAAAATCGTAAAATTGCGCAGGAAAGTCAACTCGAAATTTCACGTAAATAGTGAACGTTTACTCATTCACTTGTTCATTATTCTTTATGGTTATTTCAGAAACAGAATAACATATTATTCGCCCTCATTCCATATAGAGAAAAAGCAAATGTTAAATATGTTAAACTGTTCTAATTACGTTAAGAACGAAACAATCTCTTTTTAGGAACAATAGTGCTAAATCGGGACGAAACGGCGATTAAAATCATCAAAGCACTGTTAATCATGTGTTAAAAGTACTATTATTGCATAAAACGTGCCTTTTCGGGCCGTTATAAGCATGTATTAACGGGTAAAAATCGGGCGGTTAACGGGAGAAAACGTGTATTAATCAGTAAATTCACGCGCCGTTAACGCCCGGGTTTGTACTATCAATATCCTCGATTTGGGCCTACCTTGTAAACAACGTTTGTCCTTGTCAGATTTTCCCTAGACTCCGACCATCAAACTGTAGGAATTCGTACCATATTCGATCCTTTTCATGGCATGTCTTTGATGATATTAGTACACCACAAACAAACCTTTGCACAGAATCTCAGTCTAATCGAGATCTGAACAAAAATTCACCCGTGAAATGTACTCTAAAGCAGAGCTACATCCCACCCACTTTTTAACGTGATCGGTCCGCCTCGCTTGATGTATATCGAACCCTCTGTCGCCTTCAGTTACAGAAATTTATATCCACGCATTCACCCTAGTTGTAATCGTCCAAATGTGTGCAAGTTTATTCCAGATTAGTCCAGTGTGAATTAAAAATCAATAAATGTGTATTTACAGCGAGAGAATCAAAACTGGCAGACAGGACTAACGGCCCTTTCCTAATCGTAACAAAAACTTCTTCGCCGACTTCCGGTTTTGACCCATTTGCGTACAGTACATTTGAAATTAGCTTATTTGAATTTCTATTGAAATGTTTTCGCTATCTGTGCAAATTATTGTTAGAATACCTTTAATTTATGCAATAATAGCGTTAATTCACATTTTTTTCGGTCATTAACATTCGCAGAGGCCCTCAAAATACTTAAACACCCTTGTGCTTTGCACTCGGGCATTAAAGCATTTTTCGGGCCTCTGCGAATGTTAACGACCTCAAAAACGTGAATTAACCCTATATACAAACTTAAGGTAGGGCTCTGGATCAGACATAGATTTGCACAACAAAAAGGGTACACTGATCAAAGAACTAAAAGACTTCCAAAATCCTCTTGAAACAAGGTAAGACTTTGTAATCACAAAGAAAAGTACTCAGAAGAGCAACTTACTGCTAACTGTTTCCTTTTTCCCAAGAAATCAATTCTAAGAATCTCATCAATTCTTTACCAAGTAAACAGTTGGAAGACTTAACCCTTTAACAAACGACAAAGTTTTAAATTGATTCAAACTGAGAGCACTTGCAGACGATAAAGTAAACGAATCTCAAAAATTGAAATTTGTTTCTATCAGGTTAGAAAACATTGCTGGAAAAGGAGAAAATGCTGGTTACCAGCATTTTCTCCTTTTCCAGCAATGTTTTCAGAAGATTTTTTTCTCAGGGTCGTTAAAAGTAGGGATTGTGTGGTAAAGGGTTAAGCGGGAATAAGAATATTTGAAAGTTGAATGGCGGTCAAAAGCCCCTCCGGTCATAATCCCCTTCCCCCAAAACAGGTATGGCGGTCAAAAGCCCCTTCACAATTTTACAAGGGCGGTCATTATCCCCTTCATCAAATTTTAAAGGCGGTCAAAAGCCCCTTTGCGATTTCGCAAGGGTGGTCATTATCCCCTTGATCCAATCTTTCGGGCGGACAACAGCCCCTTTACATGGGCTAGCGTTTCCCTTTGTGATTTCTAACGAAGAAATAAAATAATTTCAGTGTCGTACCTGTGCCGTGCATCCCTATCCTCTGCCCCCCCCCTTCTTTTTTTTTTTTTTTTTTGCTTGACAGTGATTTACTCATTAAAATTGTTTCCTGTCGGTCTTATACATATACATTCAACATGTAAACGAGTGATCACTTTGTACCATAACAGATAATTATCTTAAGGACGTTATGACAAATTCTTTCAACGGACAGATTTTTTTTTAAACTTTGCACATACAAAGCTCATCATGTCTCTTGTAGATTACACTGAAAAAAAAGGGGGGTCCTAGTGCTCGTTTCCGAGAAATTAACTTTTGAAAAAGGTATATACAGTTCCAAATTTCAGCATATACTCGATTTAACACACTTTCCTTTAATAGTAAATTAAACAGGAAAATTACCAGAAGAATATATAAATATCCATCACTTTAAAGAAAAGTAGTTCAGTTTTGCACAAAAAAACTAGAAAAAGCCTGGTTCTGAGAATGGTAAATGTACCAATATGCATTTTATATATAGACCATTGAGTTAAAAAGGGAGATAATTTGACCAGGTTAAGGGTTTAAATTCAATAAAAACATACTTTCTAACGGACATATTTTTTGAAAAATTTCTACAATCATAGTACTTATAAATCTTGACAATAAGAAAAAATAAAAAAGGCACCTACCCGTGCTTCTTTCCCCAGGAAACAGGGATGAAGGTCAGGTTGGAAGTTAATTTTTTCCCAAGGAAAACTATATAATAGAAGCTCAGACATAGAGGGAAAGATTGCTCATGCTCATTAAAAGTGATTTCTTCTTTTCCCACATTAATTTTGGATCCTGTACTCATTCAAAAAAAAGAACATAGCCTATATATACCTCAAATTCGTATCAAACCCTTCATTGTCTACATGTAGTTCTATTTTTTATAAATTTGCATACATGATTATGGCCATACGGCTCATAGAAATACAAAAAAAAGAGAAATGTCTGTGGAAAAAATGAGATAAAAGCTCGGCAAACATGATGGAAAAAGGAAAAATTATTCAGTAGAAAAATTTTCTCCTTTTCCCACAGTATTTTTCAAAAGGAAACATCTATACTTCAAGAAATAGGTATACTTCAACAGCTTCAATTTTCTGCCTGTTTCATTGTGTAACTGGACTTTTTTTCCAGCTATTTCTTTACCAGTCATATCATCCTTACACTGGCAGGCCAGTTTTGATGCTATCACCTTATTCCTGAAAGGATAGCATGACAACTGGCCTGCCATTGTCAGGAAAACGTCAGAAGCTGTATCGTTTTCCCCGTTGGATGGCTGACAATTTCCTTTTTCCACGACAAATAAGCGTTCGTTTTGATGAAAACTTCCCCATTTTATTTCAATCATAGAATACCATAGCTGGTGCAACCGTACTAGTACCATCCGTAGAATGTTCTACTTGTAAAAGTGAACCGTCGGTCTGCTGTTACTATTGCCATTTGAGCGAAAAATATGCAATAGCGCTGATAGTTATACTATCTCTGAGAAATACACATGCGCAGTATGGATGCGTGTGAACATTTATACCAAACGTCATTTAAAAGACCCAGCAAGTTTCACGAAACCCAATCATAAATGAATACTTTAACAAGAAAACAGACTAGCATACGGAAGGATGGACGGACGATGGAAACCACTCTGTCACATAAGCTAGATACAGTTCAGCCAGTGGAGCTAAAATGGGGAAACAGAAATTAACGAATCAAATTTTGATGTAAAAAACTTCCTTGACAGTGCACACACAAAAGTGGTACTTTAACCCACTCGGAAACACTCGATTTTCTCATTCTAAAGGACGAGAAAGTCAAAAACCAGGAAAGAAAAGTCCTGAAGAGCGATTGTTTTGTTTCTTTGGTACGGAAGCATGATGGGGCCATCTAAAATTTCGCAGGTTTGGACATGTGAGATTTAAGAAATCACTGGCGAAGGTTTAGAAAGTAAAGTCTGGCCCAAGTTATCTCGCAAGAATTTTAAATTCTCGTATGTTTTTGAGTTAAGTGACATGCAAGAATGTGACAAAAACTCAAATTGTCGCCTGTAGAGACATGCGAGGACATTGGTGGCCCTTTTAGGATTCCGTAGGTTGACCTTTTTTTAAAGGGAAACGAAGGGTAACAAAGTGGAAAACAATGTTCTAGTTTTCAACTGTACCAGTCAAGTCACTCGTGTCGGCAACATATTTGAGCCATCTTTGTGAAAAGAGGGCTTAATGCATGTTAAAAAAAATGGAAGAAAGTCAGCCTGAATTAGGTCAAAGCATTTTTGCTTTCGACATGTTTTAGGACCATTCTATCTCTGAATTAAATTTGTTGTAACAAAAAAACCCCCTGATTTTAGGCATCAATTATACACATTGTGATGACTCGTGTGTTTCATATTCATGCACTGCGGAGATGTATTAACTCTTTACCAAACGACAAAATTTTAGACTGGTTCAAAGCATTTGCAGATGACAAAATAAAGGTGACTTAAAATTAGAAATTTGTTTTGGGAAGGGTAGAAACACTATGGAAAAATAGTGTTTTCAAAAGGCTTCTTTCTTAGGGGCGTCAAAAATAGGGATTGTGCGGTAATGGATTAAGTTGCTTTTTGCCAAAGCGTGGCTCGTGTATAATTTAAGAGGGATGGTTTGCTAATACGGGCATGCCTGTAAGGAAAAACCTTTCATAAGTCAAGTAGCAAAGAAAATCAAAGTACTGATAGTACTGAAGGCCAGGAAATTGAGGATACGAAACAACACATCAGGTCAATTTTAATTAATACAAATAGGTAGACGGACAGGGATACAAGCGGATTCCACTAAGCCCCTGGAATTCTTGGTTTTATCAGGAAATTTTGAACTGATACTAGAAAGCACCAGCCAGAAACTAATTAAGCCAGAGCTAGGCATGTGCTCACAGTTATGGGGTGCTTGATAATGGCTTAGAATACTTAGTAATTTGTCGTGCTTTTAAACAATCCCAAGTCAAACTTGAACCGTATTCAATCGGTGCAATACCAACTTTGGTTATCTAAATTTTCTGAGACATGTGATGTCTTGTCGTCCTGAATGACGCTATTTTTTATATTTATGACGCAAGAACATATTTATTGTTATTGATTTCAATGAAAATACATGTAAGATAGATATCAAGGTAAATGTAATGAATAATAAAGATTGGAGTGATACGGCAGTTGGTCATGTTGTCTCTACCTTCCACAAGTCGACGAAATTTTGGACTGGTCATATTTGAAGGAAGTTGTAGATCAAAATCCAAAGTAGTTCTTCGTGTATATTGAAAAGTAAGATTTGGGGAAGGTGGGAGGAATTGCTTGATACAAGCGAATTCTCTTTTAGCCAACATATTTTCTCAATAAAATACTGTGAAAAGGTTGGATTGTTTTGGGAAAACGATTAAGCTCGGTTTACCTATTTTACTTGCCTATTTTACGGACAAGTCACAGTGACTTGAGCTTCGATACTTATCTCTACATAATATAAAAAGACGTTAATCCTAATTCATAATCGTTGTCCAAGGACAATTTGTGTCAAGCCCGCGAACACTTGACTCTCAAGCTTGACCTACACCCTGGACATGAATAAATGTTTCAAAGGGAACTTCTAATCATGATGGAGAACAATGCATTATGCTAATTTATATCGGAATCTATCCAAAAATGTAGGAGTTATGGTTCGGACGAAAAATTGGCCTTCAATGGGACCTTGATCCTGAACCTATTTGAACAGATGTTTCAAATGGCACATCTAACCGTGATGGAGGTCAATTGTGCCAAATTATTTTGAAATCCATCCACAGCTGTAAAAGTTATGGACCGGAAATATTCGGATGCACACAAGCCCTAGTGAACACTAGAAATATGTGTGTCAGAGACACTGATGCCCCTGCTAAATGGTATTGGTCATAGGTATGTCATATGACACTAGTAGAGAGAGAGAGAGAGAGATAAAAAAAAAAATACATTAAATGACAAGCGAACGACTACAGAAAAAAAATATAAGCATTTATTTGGTTTCAAATCAAAGTCAATCAAAGACATTTTTAAGAATCACACAAGTGTAATCTATTTGTGACAGGTGTAAAAGGTGTGAAATACATCCTATCAGTGTGAAATAGGCAGTATAAACAATGACAAAACTACCAAATAACTCTTGGATAAAGGTAACTAATACACATAATGTACATACTAAAGACAACGAAATTTCAAAAATATTTTTATAGACAACTTGATTAACGATATGGGTGAAATTTGATGTTGGGGTCGATTTTTCTAAAATTTTATTTGGGGACGATTTCACCAAAGAAATCGTCTCCAGTGGACGATTTCTCCGGAGTGATAAACATAACACGGGCCAAGCAGTTTGGGGACGATTTCTCCAGGGGCCGATTTCTCCAGCATTCCGCTGAAGTACCCTAGATTTAGTCGATATACATAAGAAAAAGTGATAAACATAACACGGGCCAATATTCTATATGTAGTTTGCTTTATTTACAATCGCATTTTAGCGGAGACGCGTTTTGTGCCACGCATGTTCAAATGTCAACACAACGTTATAGACAAACTCCGAACAGAGTCGTCGTTCGTTAATCTCACCATACCTGAATGTAAATGATCCGGAGTGCAAGAGAGAGCGTTATAGATATTAACCGTATACAGCGCGTAGGAATACACAACTGCCGGATAAAGCCAAGTTCATTAGGTTACGCCTTTATTAGGTCAGTGTTAATGACAAAAACGGGATAAAAAACACACACTCGTCAGTTATTAAAGGATTGTAATACCCTTGCAATTCCATGGCGTTTTGCAGGTGAAAGCTTTGAGGAAAGGAAAGCATTCACACCGTGTGATAAGCAATCTCTGTATATACTTGGGAAACTAGTTGTTTTGGCGGACTCAGCGATATAGAGTGGACACACCGTCCAACATTTTTGTCTGAATAGGCAGCTTACGATCCCAATAGGCAAGGGAATCCCTTGAGAGGGATTCCCTGGCCTAAAAATAGCTCGAGATAACTCTTTACCCTAACGATAAAATATTGGGAGCTTTTCAAATGTGAAAGGATTTATCAGACAAATAAGAGTAAATGTTGCTAGGAGTGACTCACTGACCATTTTCGGATAGTGTATATCAAGATCAGACTGCACAGAACGTGCAGTCTGATCTTGGATATGCACTGTCCGGTATGGAGATATTTTCCTAGTGAAGATTACCACTGAAATAGCAAAAATTGGGTTTTTATTCTCGGCTTAAAAATTTCATTTCATTGACCTGTGGCGGACGGTGTTGATTAAGATCAGATTGCACAGAAAGTGCAGTCTGATGTTAGATATACACTGTCCGGTATGGAGATATTTTCCCAATGAAGACTACCACTGAAATAGCAAAAAATGTTTTTCTTACTCTTGGCTTAAAAAGTTTCATTTCATTGAACCGTGGCGGACAGTGTAGATCAAGATCAGACTGCACATATTGTGCAGTCTGATCTCTGATCTTAGATATACAATGTCGATTAGGAAATATCCCCCTCCCCCCCCCCCCCCCCAAGAAAAAAAAAACACTGAAATAGCAAAAACGTGGGTTTTTAGAATCCGGTGTAATGCAGAGAAATGACCCCCATTACATGACCCGGGGGTCATTTTGTAATGGAGGTCATTTTTCTGCATTACACCGGCAGATATGGACTAAATATATAGACTATCCCGAAACGAACGACTGTGTCAGTTATGTAACGAACCAGAAATAGATTACGAATTTAATTTTATTCTCTTTTGTAAAGTTGTTCAAGATTTAAAGGTAAAGTTACAAAAAATATCGTACAGGGCCCAGAATGTCAAATTTCGTCAACCTTTTAAATACAAGGAATAAATCTGTCTGGATTAATTTAGGCAAATTTATTTTCCAAGCAAAGAAACAAAGAAATAGGCCTAACTGTCTGAGTTCTTCAATAGACCATCTGCCAATTACCGTTACTGACGCGCCACCACGAGTTACTTCCCTTTCCACCGGACAATCTTTCCCAATCCTGTATATACCCGAATAGTGAAAGGGTCATATGGAATACACCCTAAACGCAATAAATAAGACAAAAAAACCTAAAACGGCTGTGCCGGTAGTTTTATCAATTATCTTTTTTGAAGACACACACAAAAAAGAACTGTTGTTTTACCAATTTTTCGGTAGACTTCAGAGAGTAAAGCGGTATCATAAGCGTTGTATCCTGCCGGGCGTGTTGATAGAACTTTTTGTATGCAGACAACATTAACCCTTAGGCTGCCAAGCGTGACTCGATGATCTTTTGCAGACAATATAGATTCAGATCACACCAGGAAGAACGTGCAGTCTGATCCTAGATCTACACTATCCGATACGGAGATATTTTTCCTCGAGATATTCCTTTGAAATAACATTTGAGTTTTTACTATAGGTTTTAAAAGCGGCATTTGATTTATTTATAGGATAAGATTTAATAACTTAAAAAACAACCCCCCATTCCGAAAGAAATTAGTGCAAATATACAGTTTAACTGGGACCTTTTAAACCAGGTTACATAATAATGCATTTGAAAAAAAAATATGTTTGGGCAGAAAAATGCATCTTTTAGGGCCATTAATTAGAACAGACTTACCCTCCATCACAGATTTTAACAATTCCAAACCTTTTCAAGTGATGCACCTAATACTAAACGGGATAAACACTTATTTGTGACACTTGTGTGTTAGTCGGTGCCTAAAAAGAACATCACGGCTTTTCATATAGATCACCCAATTTGACGGTGAAATACCGAGATCAAACGAACACCCAGTTAACCCTTTACTAGCTTTGAAATGAAAACAAGTATAGCACGTATTCGCTTTCTGAAAATGAATCTCTAACATCTTTTTTTCTAGAGGGAATTGAAAGTTTGAAATTGGAAGTAAACTTTGTTATTACGATAGTCAACTTATTATAAGGTTTGTCAAACAGGAACATGACATGATTGAAGGATAGAAAACTTTGTGGGAAAAGGAGAAAATACTGGTTACCAGCATTTTCTCCTTTTTCCACAATATTTTTGAAAAAACTTTTTTCTCAGGGGTGTCAAAAGTAGGGATTGTATGGTAATGGGATAATGTCTCAGTTTTTTGTTAGTAGACAGTCTATAGACTGCCAGTGTTTTGTTAGTAAACTATATTTTGTAAGGGTCGTAAAAAGCTTGGGTTATGCGGTATATGGTTTTAAATAGTTACTCTGAATGTTTTCACCCGAAGACAACACTTTGGATTCGTTCAGATACATAGTATAAGGAGACGATAGAATAAACGTGGGTCAAATGGTTGTAATTGTCTCTGAAAAAGTAAAAAAAAAACAACAATAATTGTTGAAAAAGGAGAAAATGCTTCTTGCAAGCCCTTCCTTTTTTCCCTAAATATTTTCTCTCACACTTTGTAAAATTTATTTTTCACAGATGTTTCTGAATTGCATATTGCTTACGTTTTGTTTCGTTTTTTTGACGGGGGGGGGGGTGTTAAGCTTGAGGAAGTGAGACAAATAACAGAAAGTGGGACAAATCAGCATGTATGCTCCCTTTTTTTCCGGGTGAAGGGATAACTCGGTGTTCCTTTGATCTCGGTATCGCACTGCAGGGTGGGTGACCTTTAGAACAGCGTAATATATTGCTTCTTACAGATTAACACACACGTGTCACATTTAATTGACCATTCTTATCTTTTGTTTCATATTAATCAACCCCTTTGATGATCATTAATGGACAGGATTATGAATTCTATACAGATGTCAAAGGGTAAGTTTGTTCTTAGTCTCTACATGCTCTTTATTTCAATACGATCTCATAAAATGCATATTTTGTCTGTTTATGATGTTTTTTTTTCAAAAGCAATATCGCAAAATATCTTGGAATTGTGTTAGAATTGATTTCCTGTAGATTTCTTGCTATGCCACTTTCTTTTGTGTTATTATTTTGTCCATATTTAAAGGATTTACGAACGGGACGTACGGGATTTGTTACTAAAATACGGCTTTGATTGTCCGGTGTCACGTGATACTTCTGGTGCGCCGCTTACGATAAAATGGAAATATCGCTTATATCAAATCTAATTGGCAAATCGTCTATTTAAGGACGTTTATGACAAATTCTTCCAACGGACAGATTTTTTTAAACTTTGCACATACAGAGCTCATCATGTCTCTTGTAGATTACACTGAAAAAAAAGGGGGTCCCTGTGCTTGTTTCCGAGAAATTAACTTTTGAAAAAGGTATATACATTTCCAAAATTCAGCATATACTGGATTTAACACACTTTCCTTTAATAGTAAATTAAACAGGACAATTACCAGAAGAATATATAAATATTCATCACTTTAAAGAAAAGTAGTTCAGTTTTGCACAAAAAACAAGAAAAAGCCTGGTTCTGAGCATGGTTAATGTACCAATATGCATTTTATATATAGACCATTGAGTTAAAAAGGGAGATAATTTGACCGGGTTAAGGATTAAAATTCAATAAAAACATACTTTCTAACGGACAGATTTTTTGAAAAATTTCCACAATCATTATTAAGTACTTATAAATCTTGACAATAAGAAAAAATAAGAATGGCACCTACCCGTGCTTCTTTCCCTAGGAAACAGGGATGAAGGTCAGGTTGGAAGTTAATTTTTTCCCAAGGAAAACTATATAATAGAAGCTCAGACATAGAGGGAAAGAAGAAATTGCTCATGCTCATTAAAAGTGATTTCTTCTTTTCCCACATTAATTTTGGATCCTATACTCCTTCAAAAAAAGAACATAGCCTATATATACCCCAAATTCGTATCAAACCCTTCATTGTCTACATGTAGTTCTATTTTTTTATAAATTTGCATACATGATTATGGCCATATGGCTCATAGAAATACAAAAAAAAAAGAATAGAAATGTCTGTGGAAAAAATGAGATAAAAGCTCGGCAGACATGATGGAAAAAGGAAAAATTATTCAGTAGAAAAATTTTCTCCTTTTCCCACAGTATTTTTCAAAAGGAAACATCTATACTTCAAGAAATAGGTATACTTCAACAGCTTCAATTTTCTGCCTGTTTCATTGTGTAACTGGACTTATTTCCAGCTAGTTCTTTACCAGTCATATCATCCTTACACTGGCAGGCCAATTTTGATGCTATCACCTTATTCCTGAAAGGATAGCATGACAACTGGCCTGTCATTGTCAGGAAAACGTCAGAAGCTGTATCGTTTTCCCCGTTGGATGGCTGACAATTTCCTTTTTCCACGACAAATAAGCGTTCGTTTTGATGAAAACTTCCCCATTTTATTTCAGTCACAGAATACCATAGCTGGTGCAACCGTACTAGTACCATCCGTAGAATGTTCTACTTGTAAAAGTGCACTGTCGGTCCGCTGTTACTGTTGCCATTTGAGTGAAAAATATGCAATATCGCTGATAGTTCTACTATCTCTGAGAAATACACATGCGCAGTATGGATGCGCGTGAACATTTATACCAAACGTCATTAATCCGTCCTCAGTTTATCTGATTCATTTCAATAGATGTTGGTTGTATTGGGGGTTTACGCCACTTTAACAGCTAAGGTCATATCATGGCAGTTGGTGACGCACATGTGTTTCCTGGCTTTCTCACATCAGTACTTACACAACTTTCTTTCCAAAGCCACCAACTACTTTTCTCAAATGCTTCAGCAGAGATAGAGGCGAAATTACGCCGTAAAGAAAGTTCGCCTCAACCGGGTATCGAACTCATAACCACTAGGTCATGAGTCACTGAGTCACCCGTTGACCATTGGCATTTAAATGGTTATGTGAGTAAGTAAGCAGCCAGTGGCCTGGGAAAAAAAATGCCGACTAATGGAAAAAAAGCACCCTGGAAAAGTATTGATAGGTACATTGGCAGCCACGATATAAATCAGACAATGTTTAAAGCGGCGTTGAATATTACAATCAATCAACAATCATCAATTCTAGATCCACATCCGATAATTTCACACATTAGTGTATATTTTACAAGTGTTCTATTTCAAAGCGATTATCAGACTTCATGTCTACGGAGGGGATAATGTCGGCATGGTTACCATTCATAGGGACTTTTGTCTGCTTCTGATAAACGGGGGCCTTTGACCACCATCAAAATTTGATGAAGGGGATAATGACCGCCCTTGCGAAATCGCAAAGGGGCTTTTTACCACCTTTAAAATTTGATGAAGGGGATAATAACCGCCCTTGCAAATTTGCAAAGGGGCTTTTGACCGCCTTACCTGTTATGGGGGTAGGGGATAATGACCGGAGGGGCTTTTGACCGTTTACCTTGAAAGTTATGTGACCAATCAAGAAGGATCAATCAAGCGAAACACAGACCTACCTGTAAGGTTTGGTATAAACTGACCAAAAGGAACTTGTCATCTGAAAATGACCCTATTACATTTATCAACTAAAAAGTTGATCATATCAACACATTCAAGGGAAAAAACCAACCATAAAATAAACAAATATCTTGCATAACAGTAAGTGCTGGCATATTGGTTTCGCTACCCCGAACACTCCGAACGTGTTCCAGGTCAATGGAGTATTTAGGAACATTGCATGCCGTTTTCTTTGAAACATGATTCGACTATTCTAATCCAATCGAGTTAGCTGAAAGACGGACAATTCGTCATGGCAAAATTTGAAACTGTTCTTTTTTATGACATGAATACCATAAATAGGATCATAGTAGACTCATCTCTACTCTCTCTCTGCAGCTAATCATTTCCTTTACTAACGCAGCTATGACAGTAGGTCTTGCAACAGCCATCATGCCAATGTTCTTTCATTTCGATATGGTTTAGAATGATGTTCCGAACATGCTCCTTTCAGAGTGCGAGGACGGACGTTTTGGCCACGGACGTTTTGGCCAGGACGTTTTGGCCAGGACGTTTTGGCCACGGACGTTTTGGCCACCTATATTGAAAAAACGGACGTTTTGGCCAAATCTATTATATATGTACTTATTATAGATATTAAAGCTACAAACATATTTAATTTACTTATTTGATCAACATTTTAGACCTTTATTGCAATTTTTTTATTATAACAGATGGTTTCAAGACTTTGTATCTGTGTCTTTTCAATCTTTAATAAGTACTTATATACTGATGGCCATGGACAATTGTGTAGAAGGTTTGGTAGTACATTATAAAAATATAAAATGAGACAAAAGAAATAAAACACGAACCTAAATTTATTTTACAACTCAGACACAATTTTAAGCTTTAAAATAAAGATGTTTAATTTCAAATGAAGTGTTTAATTCTTTTTCTTATATGATAGAAAACATTGGAGGAAAAAGAGAAATCCTCATTCTGAGCAATTTCTTTTTTTCTTACAATGATTTCATAATACAGTTAATCCTTCCGTATTGGGAGCTTCTGAAGAGGACAATCAAAAGTATTGATCAAGGATTTTGATGTTTTCTTATATGATGGAAAACATTGGAGGAAAAAGAGAAATCCTCATTCTGAGCAATTTCTTTTTTTCTTACAATGATTTCATAATACAGTTAATCCTTCCATATTGGGAGCTTCTGAAGAGGATAATCAAAAGTATTGATCAAGGAATTTGATGTTTTCTTATATGATGGAAAACATTGGAGGAAAAAGAGAAATCCTCATTCTGAGCAATTTCTTTTTTTCTTACAATGATTTCATAATACAGTTAATCCTTCCATATTGGGAGCTTCTGAAGAGGATAATCAAAAGTATTGATCAAGGAAATTGATGTTTTCTTATATGATGGAAAACATTGGAGGAAAAAGAGAAATCGTCATTCTGAGCAATTTCTTTTTTTCTTACAATGATTTCATAATACAGTTAATCCTTCCATATTGGGAGCTTCTGAAGAGGACAATCAAAAGTATTGATCAAGGAATTTGATGTTTTCTTATATGATGGAAAACATTGGAGGAAAAAGAGAAATCCTCATTCTGAGCAATTTCTTTTTTTCTTACAATGATTTCATAATACAGTTAATCCTTCCATATTGGGAGCTTCTGAAGAGGATAATCAAAAGTATTGATCAAGGAAATTGATGTTTTCTTATATGATGGAAAACATTGGAAGAAAAAGAGAAATCCTCATTCTGAGCAATTTCTTTTTTTCTTACAATGATTTCATAAATCAATTGTATAGGCTATTATAACACCACTTTCTTTCATAATTATAATTTCATCACTTCAAATTTAAATGTCTGGTTGACCTGCTCTCAGGTTGCTGGAAACACCACGCAAGAACTCTACTATCGATTTCCTCTCAGATATTCTGTCTTCGCACAAGTTCCTTAGTCGAGTCTGAAGTTCAATGTACACTTTTTTAACCCTCTTCTTTGGTCGAACACCACGTTCATCTTGTAAAAGAACAGCACTTACACGAGCACATTCACGTTGAAGAGTCTCAATGAGTTTCCAGACGGATGGGTGGTTTTGGCCAACTAAACTGTGGAACTTATTGTTCCATCCTTCTGATGCGTTGTTTGTTCTTGGTTGATTTAACATTGTTGCTTGGTGACAGTTCCATCTGTTAGGTGGGAAGAGTGGGGGTGTTCTTCGAAAACGGACTATAAGGCCATCATTATTTCTTATTGGGCGAAGTTGTCCAGACACATATGTAGAATCAAAATAATTAAGAAGAGCTTCAGCTTCCTCGGGTACAGTTTCTTTTAAGTATTCTATTCCATCATTGACTTCTTCCAGTGGAAGGAAAGCCAGTGCGTCGATCTGTCCACAAAATAATCCAAACTCATTGTCGTTCTCATATCTGTTGGTAAGTCCGAGGGATTGTATCTTACGCCAAATTGATTGGGTCAAGTGATAGAAGCAAAACTGGATGTTCACATGTTCACCAAACACTGAAAAAATAGCCATTTCCACACTGCGTTCAAAATCCATTATTACAGTTGACGGATCACATCCAAATTGTTCAAGAACACGAAAGAGAGTTTCATATGTTGTCTGAGTTCTGCGCTGTAGGAGGGCATACACGAGTGGGAGAAAAACACCATTCACAAGTCCTTGAATGACATACAGCTGCGTAAAGAGGAGAGGTGCCACCGCAAATGTACCATCCATGCACCATTTATCACTGCCTGCTAGTTTCCTGACATGGTCTTCTGTAGCAAACACTATGACTCGTTCATCAGCATGTGGCCCGTTGTCAAATAGCAGAAAATCGGTCTGATTATCACCAACAGTTTGAGTCCATGGATGTTGAATACTCAATTCTTGTAGAGTTTGTGGTTCTTTTGGTCTATGAGCTGCCCTGACTCTTCGGAGGACTCTTTTTAGGGTGTCAGCTTCTGGTAATCTGGCTTTCACTTGGTCTGATGCTGTTGATGTTGCGAAAGTAACAATCTGGTTAGGTTTGTCATTTGTAGTTTTGGCTGTTGATTTCATTCCGTGTCTAGTGATTTCAATTTCGGCACCAACATTGTCAGATATATGATTATGAACTGTCTGTAAAGTGGCATCTTCATAATCCTTTGTAGTTTGTAAAATTGCCTTGCATCCAGAAGAAGTTCTTTTTACACAACGCCAAGTTATCTCGTTTTTCTGTTTGGCAACATGTTTGCACGTATACATAAATCCATCTAAACATAACTTCTGACCACCGCGCTTAGTAGTAATAATCTCCATTGTACTGTTAATATAAGTTGCCACTTGAATATTATTTTGAAATAAAGCTACAGTCCTCATAATGTCTTTATATATGTACCAGAACTTTTTCAGAAAAATTTACATATCAAACAAATATATTAATTCTATACTAGCAACTTTGATCTTTCTTAACAGTTTTTCAAACAAATTAATTAATCACATATTTCTTTAATTGAAATAGATGATTAAAGTGTGGTGTGATCTACAGATTCATTAGTGTTAAAAGACAAGAACAATGAAACTCTTTACACTTCTAATAATAACAACATTAAATGCAAGAAAGTATCATTAATAAGCAATTAGTCAATCAAACTGTTTGTCAATCAAAAGACAAAACTTGAAAATTGAAGATAATTTAAAAACATTAAATTGTTGATGTTTTTCTTTACTTCAAAGGAATAAATAAAACTGTAAAACTCTAAAATTTATTACCAAATTTCAACAAAAGTTCAACAAAAGTCTAAACAATTGATCAAATAAAAAAAAAAAAATTTTTTAGCTTTATTTTACATAAAAAGTACATATAAAATTATTTTGGCCAAAACGTCCATTTTTTCACTATATGTGGCCAAAACGTCCGTGGCCAAAACGTCCTGGCCAAAACGTCCGTGGCCAAAACGTCCTACATTCTTCAGAGTGTACTTTTGGAACAGTGTATTTTGTTCTGAAACATTCCTTTTGCACATTCCAGAATAGCATTCCAGAACACAGAACATTGTGCCAGAACAGGTAAAAGGAATACGCCCTACGTTTGGCTAAACTCGACACATAATACAGATCAAGAACACTGTTTACAAAAGAAATCAAACTTTGGTGTAAAGTCTTGGAATTACAGTTTTTCAGTACCAAATGCATAGAAGTGACAAATGAATATTTTATGGAAAGTTTAACTCTTTAGTACACAATCCCAACTTTTAATGACCCTGAGAAAGAAAGCTTTTGAAAACATTGTAGGATAAGGTTGAAAACAGTGTAAGAAAAGGAGAAAATGCTGGTTACTAGCATTTTCTCCTTTTCCCACATTGTTTTCTAGCCTTCCTAAATCCAGTTTCAATTTTTGAGTCACCTTTATTTTGTCGTCTGCAAATATGACCAGTCTACAATTTTGTTGTTTGATAAAGTGTTAAACCTATTACAATCATAAACTTTAAGTTATTTCAAATTAAAATCATCTGCAGACAACTAATTCAAAAATACATGTAGTTCAAATGAGCCTAAGCCCCCTGATAGGATAGAAAATATTGTGGGAAAAACAGAGAATGCTAGTAACCAGCATTTTCCCCCTTTCCTATTATGTTTTCAAAAGCTTTCTTTTCTAGGATGTTGGAAACCTGGGATTATTTGGGAAAGGGATAAGGCTAAAGGGTCCTTGTATGTAAGAGATCCGTGGAAGAAGGTCTGAATGATTTTGGAAAAAGGAAAATATACTGGGTACCAAACATCTTTTTAAAATATGGTAAAGAAAGATAAAATGATAGCAGCAAAGCAGTCAAACAAATTACAAAACTTATTATTTTCTAAATTTAGAATTAGAGGATGATATTTTGAATGATTGGTAATATTGAGCCAAGGTCAGATGAAATGGACTGAATTAGCAAACATGGTTGCCATGAATTAAATATTGAAAGCTCTACTGAAAGGAAAAAAAGGGGAAAAAAAAAATATACAAGTATTGCATCCATTTTGGACTGTTTTTTTTTTCACATCAGCTGATCTAGTTTAAACATATTTTATTTCACCAAGGAGAAATGGGGTTGGACCACAAGTTCTTTCAACTTAGAATCGGTCCTTCCCCTACGATACATTCAATACAAATTCTGCGATGGCGTAAATAAAAAAGAAAAAACGCACATCCTCACGCATCACACACACACATATACACAGAGAGAGAGAGAGAGAGAGAGAGAGAGAGAGAACTTTTAGGAAACAAGATGGTGATCTCTGTAGAATGTGATGCTCTAATAAGGAGTAAAAAGTAGAACTGCTACAAATAAAAAACAATTACACAAAACGCTTGGTATCTCTAATATATAAGTGAACTGCTTCAAAAAGTAAACAATTTTGTTCGTAACTCAAGTTGGCATTTCCAAACAGTAATTTTTGAACGCTCAAAGGATGAAAAGCTCTAGTTGCCCTGAAAAGCGAGGATCTGATATCTGTATAGTGGGAACACTTAAAGAAATAATGTTCAGCATTTTCAATTTCGTTACCGCAGTCACACATAGGGTCCAATTTCAAGTGATTTTGATAGAGGTCTTCATTTAGATTGCTGCAGTTATTTCCTAACCGTGCATGTAAAACCGAAATATTTCTATTTCCAAAACAGTAGATTTTTGGAATTTTTGTAGGTTTCATCTTTTTACTTATTTTGGATTTAAAAGAACTAATTGAAGTACTATTTCTTATTTCTTGTTCGAGATTATTCCAAAGACCAATAGAAGAAGGGATACATGACTTTTGCAATAAACTTGTTCGGGCATATAAGTTATCAAAATTTTGGCTGTCTCTAAGCTCATATTGCGATCTATTACCAACCAAAGGAGGGATCAGTTCTTCTATGTAATGCGGGACAAGATTATTTGACACTTTGAACATAAAAAATGTAATTTAAAACATTTTCTTCTGGACTCTAATGTTTCCCAGCCACATTCTTTGTAAAGTTTTTCAAGGGAAACTGATCTCGTAAGGCCCGTTACAATGCGTGCAGCTTCATTTTGTAATTTTTGAATGGAATCTGAAGATGTTTTAGAACAACCATCCCAAACTATCGATGCATACTCCAGAATAGGTCTTATATAAGACAGATAGATTTGATTTAAAGCAGCACGAGTAAGGGTAAACTGAAGTCTACGCATGCGGTGTATTATTTTAGAAGCAGCCTCTAAATTATTGTTTATATGGTCATTCCATTGGGCTGAGCTACTTAATGTCAAACCAAGATGTTTATGTTGATCTACGATTTTGATCTTAGTGTTTTCAAAAAATAATTCCGATTCTCCTAAATCTCTTTTCGTAGAAAAAATAACTGCTTCAGTCTTCTTAGGGTTGAAATCAACCAGCCACTTCTTTGCCCACATTTCGAAGGGTCTCACTCAAAGGTGGAAAACAAGAAATAAAATTGTGTTTTTTGACAAAGTGTTTAATAATTTTCCAAAATCCCTTTTTATCATTGCAACTGAGTTCCGTTAAATTATTTTCTAAATTTCTAAAAAAGTTTTCTTTGGCGTATTTTTTCATATTGTTAACTGTATTTCTTATGTTTTTGTATTTTGACCAAAGAGCGGGTTTTCCTGAAGCTTTAGCTAAGCTTTTTGTTCGATCTCTTTTGCGAGAAAGTCTTCTAATTGCACTGTCATACCATGGCTGGTCGTCCGGTCGAACACATACTTGATCTGAAAATGCTATACTCGCAGGAATATCTGTATCCAAGGGACTGTTTTCATGTTTCTGTATTTATTTTTGTTTTCAGACGAAATCGACAATGGGTTTGAAGTAAAAAAAATAAAGGAGGTATGACTTACTTAGTTTTTGCTGTTCTCTTGTAAATGGTTTACTAATTCCCTGTCTTTCCTATTCTCATCTCTTGATTTTCAAAGCTAATACAGGCACTTTAACCCTTTCCCAAACGACAAACTTTTTGAGTAGACCAAATTGAAAGTATATGCAGACGACATTTTAATTCTTGCTGAAAAGATGATTTCAGTCTATGATAGGGTAGAAAACATTGTGGGAAAAGGTGAAAATGCTGGTTATCAGCATTTTCTCCTTTTCCCACAATGTTTTCAAAAGGCTACTATTCCAGACCCGTAAAAACCAGGGATTGTTTGGGAAAGGGTTAATCTTAATCACCAAAAAATGCAAAGCTTTAACAACCCTGATCAAGAAGGCTCTGAAAAACATATTGGGAAAGGAGAAAATGATGGTAATGTGCACAGATCAGCTTATTTTCTACTTAACCCTTTACCAGACAGCAAAATTTTACCCGTGTCCAAATTGCATTTGCAGACGACAATTTCAGTGTGGCTTGAATGGTGTGATTTTTCTTTGATAGAGTAGAAAACTTTGTGAGATAAGGAGAAATGCTGGTCACCAGCATTTTCTTCTTTTCCCACAAACTTTTCAAAAGGCTTCTTTTTCAGAAGCGTCAAAAGTCGGCATTGTGTGATTAAGGATTAAACAAATTAGTGGATCAGGTCATGAAACACAGTTATATAAAATACTGAAAATCGACCTTAAGTTAAATTTGGTACATGAATGCCTGTACATGTAGAAGCATTGTGGCAAAAGGTGATATCGCTTAACATTTTTTCCTTGGTAGTATATTATCAAAAGAGGTTTTAAAAATATTTGTTGCTGGTTTTTCAGGTGATAAAGAAGAACATAGGCTATGTGATTGCGATTGCCATTGGGTTCCTGTTTGTCCTTATTTTTCCAATCGTTGGTACATGTTTTTGCTGCTGTCGGCTATGTGGAAATTGTGGTGGGAAACGAGTCCAGGCTGATACTGACAACATACATTGTAGGCGAAGAATATATAGCTGTGTCATGGTAGTCATCACTATATTTATACTGTAAGTATTCCTTAACCCATTACCACACCATCCCTACTTTTGACACCCTTGAAAACAAGGCACGTAGAAAACATTGTGGGAAAAGGAGAAAATGCTGGTTACCAGCTTTTTCCACTCTTCCCACAGTGTTTCCTACCCTTCACAAAACAAATTTCTAATTTTCAGTCACTTTTATTTTGTCGTCTGCAAATTCTTTCGATTTGAACAAGCCTAAAATGTTGTCGTTTGATATTGGGTTAACCCTTTACCCCATAAGGCTTTTCTATGGTACCTCTAATTGGCCCTAAATAAAAGCAAGGATAAAGCCATTTCTTATGTGTATATGACACCTTTTGATAGTGTAGAAAACATTGTGGTAAAAGGTGAAATTGCTCATCACGAGCAATTTCACCTTTTTCCACAATGTTTTCCAACGGCTCCTACAAGCAATGTGTAGAAATGAGTATCTATGGAGTAAAGGGTTTACACCCTCAGAAGGCCTTTAGCATCTTCGGCCAGACCACTTACAAAACTGTGTGACAAAAGAACAAACTGTCTGGTTAGTTTGAACCACACAGTTATCCCATTACCACACAATCCCTACTTTTGACGCCCCTGAGAAAGAAGCCTTTTGAAAACGCTGTGGGAAAAGGAGAAAATGCTGGTAACCAGCATTTTCTCCTTTTCCCACAGTGTTTTCTACTCTTCCCAGAACAGATTTCAAATTTTCAGTCACTTTTATTTTGTCGTCAGCAAATGCTTTCAATTTGGACCAGTCTAAAATGTTGTCGTTTGGTAATGGGTTATGCATTTCACAGCATTTAATTCATCTAATGGGTAAGACAGTTGAGTTACAATTAGAATCTGATCCAGAGTATGTGATTGAGAGAATTATCTAAGTTTTTCATCATTCACACACACCTCAAAACAGTCACTCACAAAGAATGATAAGGCAGTTAGCACTTGATCACTTGTTAAACTTTATGCTCGAACATTGATGTAAAAATCACTTTTATGTCCAGCACAACGCATCAGATCATTCCTACAGAGGTGAGCATATATGGTGAAGGAGGAGGGACTTGCGTTTTAACTTACTTTCAAGTTTCAAAGCAAGATTTTGTATAAGAAATGAACCAGACTAAGGCACAGAACTAAAAAAATTAAATGGGTTACCACGTAGTACATAAATTAGAGATGAGTTCTGTTTCTTGCGTTTGGAAGTCAATTTTGATCCCCCATACTTTTTGGAAATCCTGGATACTTTTCAGTTTGATGGGGGGACAATCCCCACTTTTTTCAAATCTTGGAACAGACACTGGCAACAGTGAGGACTTGACATTATAGTGTCAAGAGAATCTTTTAGATATTTTACTCTATGGTAGTATACTACTTTAGATAACTCTACTAAACAATAAGATTTCAGACTGGGCCAAATTCAAAGAACTAGCAAATTACAAATTAAAATGCGCCAAATGATGGAATTGTATCAGAAAGGGAGTTAACCCTTTACCACACAATGACGGCTTTTGACGACCCTGGTAAAGAAGCCTTTTGAAAACATTGCGGGAAAAGGAGAAAATGCTGGTTACCAGCATTTTCTCCTTTTTCCACAATGTTTTCTACCCTATCAAAGAAGAACCATTTGATATGAGCCACATTGAAATTGTCATCTGCAAATGCTTTCAATTCGGACTGGTCTTAATTTTTGTTGAGTGGTTAAAGGGTTAAATACTGTGAAAAAGGAGTAAATACAGGTCATCAGAGTCATTTGAACTTTTGGATGTCTGGCAAAGAGATAAAGCAAGAGTTAAAATGTAGCTCTAAAATCCCTATAATTATAATTAGTTATGTTGATAGTGTAGATCAAGATCAGACTTTATCCACACATGTTTGTAAAATTATTGTCTTCAGGGTTGTTTAACCCTTTCCCAAACAACACATTTTAGACTCTTTCAAACTCAAAAAGCTTGCAAAGGATAATTTCAAATTTGATGAAAATGGCAGAAAGTTCTCCAAGGGATAGAAAACACTGTGGGAAAAGGAGAAATTGCTCGTAACAAGTTTCTCCTTTTCCCACAGTGTTTTCAAAAGACTTGTACTACAGACACGTAAAAACAAGGGCTTGTTTGGGAAAGGGTTAAATAGATGGATTGTTATGCTACAGGAGTTATAGTGTGTAAAGTACAAATGCAGAGATACAGTCTAGATACTAGAGTCTTTTTTTGCAATTTGCAGTATTTTTTATTTCACAGATTGTTTCAACTTTCCTTGCAGGGTGGGCAACATTTGTACCTATGTGTCAAACAACAGACTGTCTGAGGGACTGGATAAAATTGGGGACACAGTGGAAAAGAATCTGCAGGACATTGATAAATTTTTGGATGAACTCAGTGCAGTAAGATTGTCACCCTTTACTACACAATATCAGCTTCCAACAACGATGACAATGAAGCTTTTTGAAAACATAATGGATTTCAAATTCTTAAAACATTTTTTCTGTCATGGTTTTTGTGAAATATTCAGTGAGATACAAAGAAATTTAAAGAACAAATTTTAGAAAATCATTTGTCTATCTGGGTTAAAATAATTGGCCTTATACGTCAAAATAGCAATCACTTTAGTCACAATGACCCGTACCATTCTCAAAGGCCAGTGTTTTATACACCAAAACACCAAAAGAAATGAGCATTTCAGTTTGGTCCATGTAATGCATTTGGTATACCAATATTCATGACAGAGTTGAAGAAAGGTTTTTTTGTGTTGTCCAGAATATTTCTTTCAACTTTTTTAAATTGCTCTTAATCTATTTCTCTCTTTGATTTCAGCAAATCAATACTATGGGTGTGACAAACTTGCAGAAAACCAAAAAAGAAACATTTAAATATATGGACAGAGATGGTAAATGATAGCCTAGCTATGATATTGTTAGCTCTAACTGTGCTTAGGGCAATTTTTGACACTTCTGTCTAAATCAATGAAAAGATTGGTATTTGAAAAGAAAGAAAACATTGTGGGAAGAGAGGAAATGCTTGTTACCTGTATTTTTCCCTTTTCCCATATTGTTTTCAACATTTTACCCACATTGTAATCAAAAGACTTTCGCAGGGTTTTAGAACTTGGCGTAAAAACTTGATGTGGTAAGTGGTTCAATGACTCTATGAGCGCCATCATTTTCCTAAGGGATAAATAGAGGATATTTGTTTTTTTTGGTGAAAGATCGAAATTTATTTCATTGAGTGAACACCATTGGTAATATTTTCACGAGTGGCGCAGATTTTCATGAGATGAAATAAATTTCAATATTTCACCGAAAAAAACAAGTATTCTATTTATTTCATGCTTTTAATCCTTTCTGGGAGGAGTTTTATCAAAATTCAGTACAGTTCTTTTCCCTTATTCCCCGTGGCGTACCCCTCCCGCATAGCAAAGTTACGTCAAGCCCGAGAAATGTAAGGTATATGACGGCATACTTCCCATCTGGTTATTAGGCAAGCACAATTTACCTAGGCAACAAGAACATGAAAATCGGTATTTTCACAGGTGGTACCAGTGTAAGATCGAAAAATATTTTCACTGCTATTTCTCGATATCCTACTGGAAAGCATGAAATAAACATACATATTTTTTGGAAGCTGAGATGAACGCTAGGTTGGACTCTTTTGGGGAAAATAGTTTTTTTACTTTCTCGGGAGGTTAAGACCCAGATTGCGCTGTAATTCTAAGTCATTTTTACTTTTATCTCCAACTGTTTTTACATTAATAAGTGATCTGTGGTAGGATTGTGACTGAAATACTGTTGAAAATGGTGTACTACACTATTCAAACAATGCAACTGCTTCTTTGTTTCCCATATTATTGAGTTGTAATAATCTTGAGAAAAAATGCCTTCAAAAACTTTGTGTGAAAAGGAGAAACTCTGGTAAGCAGTATTTACCTTGCCAGATTTACAAAGTTGTCTGCAGCAGTTTTTAGTATGGAGAGATCTAAAATTTTGTCCCCTTAGTTGAATGTATAAGTAGTATTTCTGTGATTATATTGTGAATAAAACCTCAATTTGGATGCCAAAACTTGCTAAAATTAAGCTTGTGTTCCGGAAAATATTGATTCCTTCTTTTTCTTTGTAGTTCAGATGGGAAAAGAGGTGGTATTCAAAAGATACTTGGCAGTTTTCAAGTTATTAGAGTTGTGTTTAACTGAGTCTAGGAATAGTCTACCACTTTCCAATAGTTAAATATTTGTTTTCAACCAACTCCTTTTTCTTATTTCTCCAGATTTAAAAAACTATGTCAGTGATTACATCTTGAATACCCTCTCTAATGGTACCCTGGATAAAATGGATGAGCGTAAGTATGATTTCGATCTTAATTTAGTTTGTCATTGATTTTTGAGGTGAAAATTATGGTTACCAGCCCTTTCTTCTTTGCGATCACTGTTTTCTCTCGCCTTTTTCTCCTGGGTTGTTTAACCCTTTACCATACATGGCATTTCTATGGTATCTCTAATTGACCCTAAATAACAACAAGGATAAAGCTGTTTCTTATGTGTATATGATACCTTCTTATAGCATAGAAAACATTGTGGCAAAAGGTGAAATTGCTCGTCATGGGCAATTTCATCTTTTGCCTCAATTTTTTCCATAGGCTCCTACAAGCATTGCGTAGAAATGAGTAACTATGGAGTAAAGGGTTAAAGGGTTGTATCATGTGACAACATCTCATTCGCATGATGTCATTAGATAGTTAGATGATTTTATTATATACCTAGCAGTGAAATCCTGGAATTTCCCAGTGTAATAAATTTTGATATCATCACTAGAGACGTTATCAACTTTCACTTTCACTTCCTGCCGTAATTTAGGGACTACTTTTTTTTTGACCTCATTTTTTTCGACTTTCAAGCGCAAAATTACAAATAATGATGTTAATAAGGTATATAATAAATAGAATAATCAACTGGTTATTTTTGATATGAAAAATATCTCATGAGGACGCGTCGTAAGGCGTTTAAAAAAACTCGTGCTGTGCACTCGTTTTTTCAACGCCTAACAACGCATCCTCGTGAGATATTTTTCATATCAAAAACAACCAGTTGATTATCCTCTATTTTCATACCAGTGATATGTCACTAGATAATGTATTAGTCTGGATATCATCATATCCATGTAGTATGATTGTTTCCTTGTACCAGTGACACAATTAACCAAATGCCGGCTCCGCCTACTCAAAAACCAATCAGCCAATCAGTATTACCCATCAGCGTGGAAGCCGTCTCGCCATTATCAAAACCTAGACATTCTGCATTGGAAGTAGATATTTTGTCGTTGTAACAGATGAAATGTGTTAACAAATCAATGATTTTAGGACATGTTAAAGGAGTACGAGTTTAATGTAGATACATCATACGTCAGAATTATAAAACTGGGTTTTTCAATTGACTTCTAGATAAACCAGCCTCCATTTCAATTTTCACATTACATAACTTCGATAAATCTAATGCAAAAGAAGTAAGTGCCTTTTCTAAAACTGGTCTCATGCTTTATTATCTAGAAAAATAGTTTTACGGTAGAAAAATTTCTCGGTAAGTTTCATATACATGTATCTCCAAGCTAAGCCCAGGTGTCTAGGTTGTTTGTCCCGAATTCCTGATTTGCGTACCACGTGACGTCAGTGGGAGGAGCGATCTATTGTCTGGCGTTTGGTTAATTGTGTCACAAGATAACTCTTATTCCTAGGATATTAATATTTAACAACATATCTTGTTCCAACAGCATGATATCTTGTTCTAGTGAAATACACTTCTCCTATGTGGAAACAAGATGATTAACCCTTTCCAAAACAATGCCTACTTTAGGCGCCTCTAAGAAAGAAGCCTTTTCAAAACACTGTGGGAAAAGGAGAAAATGCTGGTAACCAGCATTTTCTCCTTTTCCCATAGTGTTTTCTACCTTTCCCAGAACAAATTTCTATTTTCTAGTCGCCTTTATTTTGTCGTCTATAAATGCTTTCAATTTGGACCAGTCTAAAATGTTCTCATGTGGTAAAGAGTTAACTAGTTGGAAAGAGATGTTGTCATGAAAAATGAGATAATTATTGCATGAGAACAAGATTTTATGTTTTAGAACAACACAAGAGAACAAATTTTTATAAAGTTTCCCTCAGTGCTGCTTTATGCAACATCTTTGATATTTTTTCTTTCCTGCATGACACAGATATCAAGGAACTTGGTGATCTATTTGACAAAATCGGAAATGCTTCCACACAAGTAGATAATACATACAAGGCAATGTGTGCTAGTTCACCTCAGCTCTGTGCTTCTTTACCAAACCCAATGGCATCAGGGCCAGTAAGCCTTTTTTTTTGTTTTCTGTGTGTGTTTTGTGTCTTTTTCAATATAATTTAAGTCATATCTCTGCAGAAAATGCAATTTCTATATGTTCTTGAAGTTGGTGTTTCTATCATCAGCACCTTGCACAACACAAAGCACAAGAATGGCATACCACTAGAAATATGACTTTGAGCATTTACTCCTTGATCTTTTTCGAAAACATGTTTTCTAAAACCTGAACTTTAACTCTTTTCCAAATGACAAAATTGTAGACCTCTTCAAATTCAAAGCATTTGCAGAGAAAAATTTAAATGTGACTCAAATAATGGAATTTGATTTTGACCGGGTTGAAAACATTGTGAGAAAAGGAGAAAATGCTGGTTACCGGCATTTTCTCTTTTTCCCATTATGTTTTCAAAAGGCTAATTTCCACAGGGTCATTAAAAGTCGGCTTTGTGTGGTAATTATAATGGGTTAAAAGACAAAATGTCTGGAGACTTGCAGATCAATGTATCTCCAACTTTTGGACATAGTTTCATGAAATTTCATATTTTTATTGGTTGATCAAAGCCAGTGACCAATGATTCCATTGTGCATCCATCTGTCCATCCATCAGTCTGTTCGTAATCCTTTTAGATCACAAGTAACACCATATATCCATTCAGCTAACCAGGCAGGTGCAAGAAATCTCAACACTTTAGTCTCTAGCTAGCTGCTTGAAATGGCAGCAGTGTGGTGGCTTATATTTTATGAGAGATATCTTCAAAAGTCCTTGACAAAAATTTATGAAACTTCATTCATGTCTTCCATTGGATAGTTCGTTGATACATTTTTATTTTCTCATATATATATAATAACATGTCATGGAAAAAGGGGGTTTTATGTATATTTTCTTTGTTTTCATTTCATGAAATGCCAAGTTCTGCAAAAAGGGTACTTAATGTATAATCCTGTTATACACTGGTTATATATATATATTTTTTTTTTATGCAGTGAAATGTTGTGCCATGGAACAAGGGAGCTTAATGTATAATTTCATCATGCACTAATAAGGAAAAGGCCACATGTACATGCAAAACACAATACCTCTAATATGTTTATATCAAAAAGTCTATGGCGGGGGAATTATTATTTCAACGAAATTGCTTGTTTATATGATGATTTTGATTTTGATAGGGGGGAAAATATTGTGGGAAAAGGAGAAAATGCTGGTTACCAGCATTTTCTCCTTTTCCCCCAATGTTTTCTATAGGCTTCTTTCTAAGGGCTGTTGAAAGTCTCGACAGTGTGGTAAAGAGTTAAGCCAGTCTTAAATTGTGTATCTTTGTAACTGAGAAAGATTGGAGAAGTAGAATAGTAAGGACACAATATATGTAACATGTCCACTGAATACAGGAACTAATTTAACTTTTTTTTTTTTGTTGCAGATGTTCGACCTTGTTAATAAATCAAAGCCAAAATTTGATAATTTCAGGAACAGCAACTCTACTGGAACGGTAAAATTTGTACTTCTATTTTGATTTTGATTTTAATTTTAAGCCTACAGTGTTTTCAAAGGCATCTTTTACAGGGGCGTCACAAGTAAAGATTGTATGGTAATGGGTTAAGTCATTACCAAACAACAATATTTTAGGCTTATCCAAATCGAAAGCATTTGCAGATGACAATATAAAAGGGACTGAAAATTTGAAATTTGTTTGTGAAGGGTAGAAAACATTGTGGGAAAAGGAGAAAATGCTGGTTACCAGCATTTTCTCCTTTTCCCATAATGTTTTCTAAAAGCTTCTTTCTTGGGGTCGTCAAAAGAAGGGATTGTGTGGTAATGGGTTAACTTGACTGACTGAATGCACCTAACCCTTTACCACATGGCAAAATTTTAGACCAATCCAAATTGAAAGCATTTGCAGATGAAAATTTCACAGTGCCTCAAATTATGCAATTTTGTTTTAACCCTTTACCAAACAAGTCCTTGTTTTTACGTGTCTACAGTACAAGTCTTTTGAGCAATTTCTCCTTTTTCCACAATGTTTTCTACCCATTTGGAGAACTCTCTGCCATTTTTATCAAGTTTGAAATTGTCATCTGCAAACTCTTTCAGTTTCGAAGAGTCTAAAATTTGTCAATTGGGAAAGGGTTAAAGGATTAATAGGGTAGAAAACTTTGTAGGAAAAGGAGAAAATGCTGGTTACCAGCATTTCTCCTTTTCCCACAATGTTTTCAAAATGTTTTTTACTCAGAATTGTCAAAAGTCATCATTGTGTGGTAAGAGGTTAAGTAGACAGAATCAGAACAAAAAACAAAACAGTCAAGAATATGGAGGTCTAATCTTATATATGAGTCTACTGGTTTTCTTTTTATTAAACTCATTATCAAACGACAATATTTTAGACTGGTCCAAATTGAAAGCATTTGCAGACGACAAAATAAAAGCGACTGAAATTTGTTCTGGGAAGGGTAGAAAACACTGGGAAAAGGAGATAATGCTGGTTACCAGCATTTTCTCCTTTTCCCACAGTGTTTTCAAAAGGCTTCTTTCTCAGGGGCGTCAAAAGTCATGATTGTGTGGTAATGGGTTAAATGGTCAACTGTAATAGGCGTGCATATTTTTTTCCATGTTGTTGAAGGAAAAGCTAGGTTTCTGCTCTTTTAAAACTACTGTACTTCATTTTTTTTTTTGTTTTTCTAAATTTGGGGTCCTTGAAACAAGAATCTTTCTGTTTTCACATGTTACTTTTAACCATATGGGGATTTAGGAACTATACAAATGGGAAAATCATATTATTTATTATGTACATATTATATTTATCATGTACATTTTTGTTAAGGATGAAGTTGAAATTAAATTATATGGAAGATATTTATGTATGTATAATACCTTTTTAATTATCTTTTGTCTACAATTGAATTGATATGAAAATTGATAACAGGCTGCCATTTAACCCTTTCCCAAACAAACCCTGATTTTTACGACCCTGAGAATGAAGCCTTCTGAAAAGATTGTTGGAAAAGGAGAAAATGCTGGTTACCAGCATTTTCTCCTTTTCCCACAATATTTTTTTCCCTTCCCTGAACAAATTTTGATTTTTTAGTCACACTAATTTTGTCGTCTGCAAATGCTTTCAATTTGGACATGTCTAAGATTTTGTTGTTTGGTAAAGAGTTAACTGTTTATATTTACTTCTCTTATTTTCTCACAAATGCCTTGTTTCATAATTACAATATGCTTATTTGTTCAACCAGTACTGGCTACCATTTAGAATTTACAAAATTTCAATTATGGTAGCCAATTTCTTTTGCCATATTCCACTTGAAACTCTTTGTTGAAAGTGAAGTGTTTACCAAAGTACTTTTCACAATTGATTTTGCAGGCCAAACAGCAGATAATAACGAAAGTTGAAGGCAGCTTACTAAATATATCAAGTAAGTTTTTCTTACCTTTTACTCCCATTGAGCAATTCATTATATCATTTTAAAGCTGCACCTTGTACCAAAAAATCTTGAGTTTAATTCAAACAACCCTAAAGATAAAGTCCTTTGAAAGCATTGTTGGAAAAACATAAAAGGCAAGTCATCATCATTCTTTCCTTTTCCCACAATGTTTTCTATTCTATCACAGATAAATTGAATAATGCATGGAATTATTTACTGCTCCTCTGCAAATGCTTTCTAACAGGACAAACCTAAAATTTTGTCATTTATTAAAGAGTTAATTCTTTACCAAACCACAGACTCTTACACTTGTCTGGATTGAAAGCAGTTGCAGACGACAAATTAAATATGACTCAAGCAGTGGAATTTGTCTTTGAAAGAGAGCAAAAACGTGTCAGGGGAAAAATAAATGTTGGTTACCAGCTACTTTTTATCCCCTGCCGAAGGTGGAGGGATTTAGTTTTAACACTGTCTGTCTGTCTGTCTGTCCTTCCATCCTTCCATACGTCTGTCTTTCCTTCCATGTGTGTGTCTGCCCTGGTGAATATCTCCAATTCCATTGGAGGGAATGTTTTTTGTTTTTTTGATTTCATGGAAAATGGCCAACTGGGAGCAATTTTATGTTACCAGTTTGCATCTTTTTTGGTGGGGAATTTCATTTCAACGAAATTGCTTGTATTCTCTAAATATATCCCATGTGAGTCCATTCTCCATATAACATTTTACTTACTGGTTGTAGGTATATCTATTGAAATATCATGTGTTATATATTTTTCACTTTTTTTAAAAATGACTATATACAACAAGTGTTTCGGGTAAAGATCATATTGCATGATTTGTGTGGTTTGATCTTGATCCTTGATATTGAAAAAATGCATCTGGACGCAGATAGCAGTCTCAGGACTGTTTAACTCTTTACCACACAATCCCGAATTTTGACGACCCTGAAAAAGAAAACTTAAAAACATCGTGAGAAAAGGAGAAAATGCTGGTAACCAGCATTTTCTCCTTTTCCCACAATGTTTTCTACCCTTTCCAAATCAATCTTCAATCTTTAAATTTTTGATTCACATTTATTATGTCGTCTGCAAATACTTTCAAGTCCAGAATTTTGTTGTTTGGTAAAGACTTAACACAGTTGAATTGGCTTATACTTCACTACTATTTGTATTCAACAGTCATTTATATCATGCAACTACAGATGTGCTTTTTTATATACATTTTAGGTACTAAAAACTCTGTAAATCAATCGTTTGAGAAAATCGGGGAACAAGTCCAAACAATAAAAGATAAAATTGACAGCTTCAGGAATGACGTAAGTGTATATTTTCTGTGCTAAATGAAAGCCATACGGGTTAACTCATTACCAAACAACAAAATTTTCGGTTTGTCCAAATCGAAAGCATTTGCAAATGACAAAAGAAAAGTAACTGAAGAATTGAAATTTATTTTGTGAGGGGTAGAAAACATTGTGGAAAAAGGAGAAAATGCTGGTTACCAGCATTTTCTCCTTTTCCCACAATGTTTACTATAGGCTTCTTTCTCAGGGGCATCAAAAGTAGGGATTGTGTGGTAATGGGTTAACAGGATACTGTAGTCAGCTGGAGAACTGTGGTATTAACCTTATACCACACAGTTTCATATTTTTCAATCTCCCTAAGAATTTAGGCTTTTAAAAACATTTTTGGGAAAGGAAACAAAATTAGTAACCAGTATTTTCTCTTTTTCCCACAATGTTTTTCCCCTTCCAGACAATTTACATCATTTGAGCTTTGATGTTTGAATTTTGTGTATGCCATTGCTTTCAATTTAGCTGTGGTTGATTTTACAAAGTATTGACTTAGCTGTTAGCAATTTTTTATCAAATGTTACTTGGGTGACGATATTTTTGACACTCTCTTTTAACTCTATACCAAACAACCCCTGGTGTTTAGGACCCTTTTGAAAACATTGTGGGAAAAGGAGAAAACGCTGGTAACCAGCATTTTCTCCTTTCCCCTCAATGTTTTCAACCCTGCTGGAAACAAATTTAAATTCTTGAGTAATATATAATTTGCTAAGTATTTTCTATTTGAACCAGTCTAAAATTTTGTCATTGATAAAGAGTAAACCTTATACCAATCAAATCTGTGACTTCTGACTGGAAAAAAAGATTTTGAAAACATACTGGAAATAGGAGAAAATGAAAGAAAACATGATTTTGTCCTTTTTTTGCTATATTTTTCAGCCTATCAAAGACAAGTTCTCACCATATTAGCAATGTTTGTCTCCTGGAAACATATTAACCCTTTACTCCATAGATACTCATTTCTACGCATTGCTTGAAGGAGCATTTGGAAAACATTGTGCCAAAAGGTGAAATTGCTCGTGACGAGCAATTTCACCTTTTGCCACAATGTTTTCTATGCTATCAAAAGGTGTCATATACACATAAGAAATGGCTTCATCCTTTGCTCTTATTTAGGGTCATTTAGAGACACCATAGAAATGCCTTATGGGGTAAAGGGTTAAAGCTGACCTAGTCTAATGTTTTTTTTATTGATAATAAATTAACTTTTCTGTGTAATAGACAAGCGCTTTTGTGGACAGCTTAGATCAAGATCAGACTTCACAGAACATGGAGTCTTATCTCTGATCTACATTACTTTATTCTTGATTATGACCAAGTTGGTATTTTTTTTAAGCTTTATTTACCACATCAATAGGTATGCAGGGGTCGTGGTCATACAGTAAGCCCCCCCCCCCCCCCCCCCCCCTCCCCCCCCCTCCCTGCAAAGAGCATGACTCAGAAATTAAAGATTTTTTATACCCTTAGTGGGGGATCTGCCCCCTTGGACTTACATGTACATAGTCTTTTCTAGGCATTCTATGTATGTTAATTTGCACTTTGTTTTTATTACTTTATTTGATAGACCAAAAGTGGCTTGAACATAGAGAGCATGACCGATAAAACTAAGTCGGCAACAGATAAAGTAAAGAAATTTGACAAATACAGGTAAAGTTGGGGCATGACTGTATCCAGTGATCATGAGTTAGCTCTGATAAATGGAGCTTACTGAGTCTCTGCATGATCTAAGGTCCCTTTACCAAATAATCCCTGGTTTTTACAAACCTGAGATAGAAGCTTTTTGAAAACATTTTGGGAAAAGGAGAAAATGCTGGTAACCAGCATTTTCTCCTTTTCCCACTAAGTTTTCTTTCAAACCAAAATTGGTTATTTCCGTTTATTTATCGTGGCTACTGGTTGCCCATCTGAGCGATGACCCCAGAAGACAGTTAGTTGTTACGGGGGATATTGCAAGGATACAGGTCTAAACTACTGAGAGCTTTGCCTGGTTCTTTAACGTGCTCGGCATATAGCACCGTCACACGGGAACTTGGTTAAATGTTTCATCTGAAAGATTATTAGTAATTCTAGTTTGCAAAATTGCAATATTTCAGCCACTTTCAAGTTATCACCTATAAATGCTTTCAATTTGGATAGGTGTAAAATTTTGCTGTGTGGTAACTGGTTAACCTGCTGAAGAAGTTAAAATTTCAAGCGAATAGTGAAAACCGAAATGATGTTTATTTCAAACTTAAATATGGGACAAAAATATTGCCCTACAAGACAGTGTAGATTCAGAACATGCTGTCTGATCTTGATCATAACTGTGTGCAAAAGGTCATTGTGTCACACGTAGGAGCTTAAGGTTTAAATAAAAGTTGTGTCCAATACGAGTGTAACAGGGTCATAAAGTTGTGTCCAGTACAAGTGTAAAGGGGTCATCAGTATAATGAAACATGGTTAGTTTGTTAATCTCAATAACTAACTGCAACTTGACCCTTGATAATTATGACTAGACAATATAGATGGCAATTTTTTTCTTGGAAAAGATCTTTATTCACTAAAGAGGCCTCCATTTTATGACGTTCTTACTGAAATGGGAATGATGATATTGTTTGTTGTGATGAATGTTAGACAAGATTTTGTATGAATACCTTCTGGCATGTGTTAATCAGGAACACAGAAGAAAAAAAGAAAACAAGGAGAGCACAAAAAAAGAAAGAAAAGGAATGTTGTCTGCGCACGTCATTTTCTTTGAAGATTCGACTGTCTTATAATGACGCATCACTAGCCCCGAAAGCAGGCTGACTGTAATATTACGCTCTATAAAGTAGCCATGTAGAAAATAGCTTTTATCAATATGTTTGAGGAGAAATGAGACCTGCTTTAGCTCCAGATTTCTCTAAACTGCTGATCATAGCTGAGTGAATTGCACGAGGTAGCATTTTATTGAGTAAATGTTTATTTTAGTTTGAAATTCAAAGTAATGGTTGTCGCGTAGGAAAGTGGTTCGGCTCTGTACTTTGGATGCCCAAATTAGATAGATCAGTATTTATAGAATGCCATCTAGCAGGAGATAATGAGAAAATGAAGAGAAAGAAGAAGAACAGAAAAAATCCATGAAAAGAAAGTTGTTGTAGTTAACAAAATTAAATCTTTATTATTATTTTCAATATCATTATTATTATTATTATTATTATTATTCTTATTATTTCCAGGCATGCAGTAGGAGCTAGTTTGGCTGCCATGATAACTCTGATTGCAGTTTTACAGTTTCTTGGTATTGGGTTTGGTATTGTTGGTCAGGGTACGCGAACAGCACCTACAGACAGGGGATGCGTGTCTAATAGTGGCGGAAACCTGCTTATGGCGTATGTATTGACTTAATCCTTATGCTGCTAAGCCCGACTGACTGACCTTTTGCGGACAGTGTAGATCATGATCAGACTGCACAGAATGTGCAGTCTGATCATGGATCTACACTGTCTGGTTAGGAGAAATTATTCCTGAAAACATAACTCTGGAATAGCAATATTTTGGGTTTTACTATCGAATTGAAAATTTCATTTTAGTTATCCCATTACCACATAATCTCTACTTTTGATGCCCCTGAGAAAGAAGCCTTTAGAAAACATTGTGGGAAAAGGAGAAAATGCTGGTAACCAGCATTTTCTCCTTTTCCCACAATGTTTTCTACCCTTCAAAAAACAATTTTCAAATTTTCAGTCACTTTTATTTTGTCGTCTGCAAATGCTTTCAATTTGGACCAGTCTAAAATATTGTCGTTTGGTAATGGGTTATTTAGCAGGATAAGGGTTAAGTGGCCTAACTTGTATTTCATTCTGATAAAATTCTTTACTTGCTTTTTTGTCTTTAGACTTGTTCAAGTTGAAAGCATTTGCTAACAATAAATGTTCTGCCATTGTTAAGATGAAAGTTGCTCTTTGATGTGGTGAAAACTTTGTGGGAGGAGGAGAAAATGCTTGTTACCAGCATTTGTTCACCTTTCTCAAAAGGTCTCCTTCTCAGAGTCACTAAAACATGAGATTGTGTGGCAAAGGGTGTAACCACATAATCCTGACTATGTATGACCCTGAGAAAAAAAGCTTTTTAAAATATTGTTAGAAAAGGAGAAAATGCTGGTAACCAGAAATTTTTCTACTTCTCTCAAAACAAATTTCCTTTTTTGAGGCACATGTATATTGTCATCTGCAAATGCTTTCAATTTGGACAGGTCTGAAATTTTGTTGTACTAGAAAAGAGTCTAACTTTAGGCATTGAGTATCAACAAAGTGAGTGATCTTAGATCTGTATTTGTTCACAATAGAACGTATCATACAGCATCCATAACATTATCTCTTCACCAAATGACAAAATTTTAGACTTGGTCCAAATGGAAGGCATTTTCCCAGTCAACAAAATTTGACACAACAAAAATTGAGGTTTGTTTTGGGTTGGGTACAAAACATTATGGGAAAAGGAGAAAATGCTGGTTGCGTATTACCGGTAATATGAATTTGTATGTTTCAGATCGGTGGTATTTATTTTTATATTTTCATCCCTATTGATGTTACTGACAACATTATGTTTCTCTGTGGGAGCCATTGTTGAGAGGTTTTTCTGCCAGCCTCTGTCAGATCCACAACTAACTTTATTAGAGGTAATGCTTCTTTGATATGCTATTCTGTCAACTTTTTATCTCAAAAATTTGGTTTTCATGGTGGTGTGCATGTACATGTACATGCACATTTTCTAGAGCTGGATATTCTAACATTTTGGATGGCAATGGTCAATTTATAGTTTGTTTGAATATGAGTCCATATATTGTCAATCTCTCTTTTAGCAATCTGCCATTTTGTGAGTGTGTCAGTTTTCATGGCAAATATCATTTTCAACACCTTTCAACTTTTTTTCTGTAGATGGGACCCCTTTACCACTGTACATACCTAATTAGGTTTCTTTTTTCTTGATAAGACTGATTGTCATAAGATTTTGTCATAAGATTTTAAACAGATCATTTTCTTCTTTGCAGTTTTTATGCTCTCTGTAAGGGATTCTTAAGCAGATAACTTATAAAACATGTGTAAACTGAAGATGTTCCATTAAAATTTAATTTGATACAAGTGAAAATATTTATACAAAGAAAGAAAATACTTGTCATAGTCTCTCAGAGGTAGATTGTGGTTGAAAGTGTAAAACACTCTTGTCTGCATGCAGTAATGGTTGATATTGCTTTAAATAATCCTACTTTTGATAACCTTGAGAAAGAAGCCTTCAGAAAACATTGTGGGAAAAGGAGAAAATGCTGGTAACTAGCATTTTCTCCTTTTCCCACAAAGTTTTCTACCCTTCACAAAACAAAATACAAATTTTCAGTCACTTTTATTTTGTCGTCTGCAAATGGTTTCGATTTGGACAAACCTAAAATTTTGTTGTCTAGTTAAATGACCCTGAGGAAGACTTTCATAGTAAGGGAAAAGGAGAAAATGCAGGAAACAAGCATTTTCTCCATTCCCAAGCATGAATTCAAATTAACGTGTTGTCTGTATGTGTTTTATGAATATAGACAATTCTAAAATCTTATTGACTAGTAGGGTCATAGGGGTTAAATTCAACAGTGTTGTCAGCACTTTGATTTTTGTTTATTTCTATTTTTAACTGTAGGTTGCTGGAAAACAGATACCTGGAGATCTTGTTGGAAATGCTTCTTTTGCAGACATCATGTTGTAAGTGATTGATGATAAAGATGTTAGAATGGTGTTGTAGGTTACTGAATTTATGTGCCTAGCGTCCCTCATGCATTATCTGTCGTTCCATGTCAGGATGTTTCTCATGACTTTGAAAATGGGTCATGTCAGTCAAAAAGTAGGTTGCTTGGTTAAATATTAGTAAAACCTTGTATGCAATCTAGGGTTCACATTTTCAGTCCGATCCTGTAAAAACATGGTAAGGATGTTTGTCTTAATAATATCATGGACAAGTTAGAAATGGATCATATCCAGTGAAAAACTAGGTCACCAGGTGAAATCTTTGAAAGACTGTTTGACTGCGCTGAAGGTCTCATTTTCAGTCTGATAGTAATTAAACTTGAACAAAATGTTTGTTTTGATGTCTTGGATATGACTGAAAATGGATCATATCAGGTTAAAAACTAGGTCACTAGGTCAAATCATAATAAAACCTTGTGTAAAATCATAAAAAATCTCTAGAGGCCATATTTCCTGTCCAATAATAATGAAACTTATGGCAGAATATTTGTCTTGATGATATCTTGGACAAGTTTGAATATGGGTCACATCAAGTCAAGAACAAGGTCACTAGGTCAGACCTTACAAAAACCTTGTGTAAACTCTGAAGGCCACATATTTTAAGTCCTTTACCCTTAAAAAGTGGTCAAATTACTTGTTTTGATGATATCTTTGACGAGTTTGAAAGTTGGTGACATTGGGTCAAAAAAACTATGTCACGAGGTCAAATCACTGAAAAACCTTCACTACAGGCGACTTTTTCATTCACATAATCTTGAAACTTGGTTGGAATGTTTTTTTTAATGATATCTTGGATGAGTTTGAAAATGGGTCACATTATGTCAAAAACTAGGTCACTAGGTGAAATCTTAGATAAACCTCACAGTTTTTCCTCAGCATTAAAAATTGGGGGTCATTGTGACCCTTTCTTCTTTACTTGAGGGTCGAAATAAGTCATTGAGCCTTTGTCTTCAAATGTGGATTACAATTCTTTTTCACCTTAAAACTCCAAGAAAGGAATGTCTTTGAGTCATTTCTGACTGAAAGCTCGACTTTTTTTAACAGATGATATATTCTCATCTGAATTGCTGCTTGATGTGGCTTGACTGGCAGCTGTATAAGGTAAAAAAGAATACCAGGTCCTTTGTCTTGACAATATTTTCTGTAAACAGGACAGACTGGTAATGTGTACTTTTATTTACCAAAAGTCACATAAAATATGCTATAAATTACAGAGAACCAAGACTAAGACTTTGACTGGACCCGTATTTATTCATGACAACTCTTTACTGCACCTTATGGTACTGATGTGTAAACCAGTCTTATTGTATAAATCAATAACTAGAAAACAGCTTTTATCTAAAATAAATCCTCTTGGTTAAAAAAAAGAATGGTGTTGTCTTACATACTGAAGCAAGAATAGACTTGCATTCATGACAATTTTGATCTATTCATTTTTGTAGATGAATCAAATTCTGGAAAGTTGCATCTGTTGACTCACTTTTATTTATTTTGGGGCTTATTTTAGTTAAAATTGCATCATTGATGCAGGATTTGTATGTCATAGAAAAATCTGAACCTTATGTACACTGTACAGGCCATATTTTAAGTCCAATACTAATGAAAAGTTGAAAAAATGTTTGTCATTTTAACTCTTTACCAAAGAACAAAATTTTAGACAGGTCCAAACTGAAAGCATTTGCAGACGACAAAATAAATGTAACTCAAAAGTTGAAACTTGTTTCAAGCATGATAGTAAACATTGTGGGAAAAGGAGAAAATGCTGGTTTACCAAGAAAATGCTGGTTACCAGCATTTTCTCCTTTTCCCATAATGTATACAAAAGGCTTTTATGTCAGGGTCCTGAAAACCAATGATTGTTTGGTAAAGGCTTAATCTGAAAGAGATGGGTCGTGTATGGTAAGAAGTCTCAGGAAAGCGACTTCAGGGCTGTCATGGCCCCTTTGCTTATGTCATGGCCCGGAGTCCGTCGTGCGTCCGTCCGTCCGTCTGTGCGTGCGTGTGTGCGTCAGTCCATGCGTGCGTTAACTTTTATTTCAAACATCTTCTTCTCTGAAAGTACACATCCAATTTTGATGAAACTTCACAGAAATGATCCTGCCATGGTCCTCTTCAGAATTCCTTGAAAGAATTTTATTCCTTCAAAAACTCTGGTTGCCATGGCAACAAAACTGAAAAATATTGAAAACTTTTAAAAATCTTCTTCTCTGAAACCATAAGGCCTAGGGCTACCAAATTTGGCATGTAGCTTTATCTAGTGGACCTCTACCAAGTTCCTTCAAATAATAGCCCTGGGGTCAAAATTGGCCCCACCCCGGGGTCACAAGTTTTACCCATATGGGCTTATATCGGGAAAACTTTAAAATCCTTCTGGTACCTAGCCATAGGGCCTAGGGCTACCAAATTTGGCATGTAGCTTTATCTAGTAGACTTCTACCCAGAGTGCCCAAATGATAGCCCAGAGGTCAAATTTGGCCCGGTCCCGGGGGTCACAAGTTTTATATGGGCTTATATAGTGAAAACTTTAAAAATCTTTTCGTACCAAGCCATAAGGTTTAGGGCTACTCAATTTTGCATCTAGCTTTATCAAGTGGTTGTCTACCAAAGGTGCCCAAATTGTAGCCCTGGGGTCAAATTTGGCCCTGTCCTGGGGGTCACAAATTTTACATGGGCTCATATTGGGAATTTTTTAAAAATCTACTCGTACCTAGCCATAAGGACTAGGGCTATCAAATTTTGCAGGTAGCTTTATCTAGTGGGCGTCTAACAGGAGGGCCCAAATTATAGCCTTAGGGTCAAGTTTGTCCCCACACCAGGGGTTACAAGTTTTACATTGGCTTTTGTGGTGAAAACTTTCTAAGTCATCTTGTTACTAACCATAATAAAGACTAGGACCACTAAATTTTGCCCTGTCTCATGGATTTTATGTTTTACAGGGCCTTTTATTAAGAAAACTTTGAAAATCTTCTTGTTTATAACCACACATTCTAGATCTGTATTATTTGGTATGGGGCTTTATCTTGTAGACCTCCACCAGGATTCAAGTAATTATAGCTTTGTGGTCAAAATTGGATTTGCCCAGGGGTCACAACTTTTGTGTAGGTTTTTATGGAAAAAAACTGTATGCCCTCAAGTTTGAAACCAGTTGACCAAATAATTTAATGTTTGGCTTGTAGTGTTTTTACGAATTAGCCAGTGGAGCGATACAGGGCCATCATGGCCCTCTTGTTTCTTTAATCCACTATATGTTTTGAAAAGGTGTTTTCTAAGAATTGTTCTGTAAAGGATTAAAACTGTACTTCATTATGTTTAAGATAACTATTCTTAATTGCAGGAAATGCAAAAATGGAGAGACAGTTTACGAAGCTTTTCCACTGCTACGTTCAAAATTCAACATCACCAAAATACAAGAGAAGATGGTTGTGGAAAAGAAAGTAAGTGACTGTACAGGTTAATGTTCATGAAATATGTGTTTTATTTCTACATAAACTAGCTTTCAAGTAGTTACTGTTGTGTTTAACCCTTTACCACACAATCCCTACTTTTGACGCCCCTCAGAATGAAGCCTTTAGAAAACATTGTGGGAAAAGGAGAACCAGCATTTTCTCCTTTTCCCACAACATTTTCTACCCTTCACAAAACAAATTTCTAATTTTCAGTCACTTTTATTTTGTCGTCTGCAAATGCTTTCAATTTGGACCTGTCTAAAATTTTGTTGTTTGGTAATGGGTTAACCCTGTACCACAGGACAAATTAATGACGGATTCAAACTGAAAGCCTTTCCAAAGGACGTAGTAAATTAGGCACAACTGATAAGAGAAAGAAAGCTTTTGAAAACATTTTGGAAAGAGAAGAAAATGCTGATTACCAGTATGTTCTCCTCCCACAATGTTTTCAAAAGCTTTCTTTCTCAGGGTTGTTTAAACTCAGGATTGTATGATAAAGGGCTAATCAAAGTAACATGATGCAGGGCTAGGCAAGATGTAAAAACTTAAGTCTCTATTTTTTCAATTTCCACACATCAATGGGTGAGTGCAACACTATCCTAAGTGCCTATACTTTGTATAGGCACTTAGGATAGTGTTGCACTCAGCCATCAACATGGTCTTAGAGAATTGATTATCTTATTTCACAGCTAACATCTCCTCATCACCCATGGTGTTGTTTAACCCTTTACCAAACAATCTCTGGTTTTTACGACCCTGAGATAGAAGCCTTCTGAAAACATTGTGGGAAAAGGAGAAAATGCTGGTAACCACCATTTTTCTCCTTTTCCTACAATGTTTTCTACCCTGCTAGGAGCAAATTTCAATTTTGAGTTAAGTTGATCTTGTTGTCTGCAAGTGCTTTCAATTTGGGCCAGTCTAAAATTTTGTCGTTTGGTAAAGGGTTAACCCATTACCACACAGTCCCTACTTTTGACGCCCCTTAGAAGGAAGCCTTTTGAAAACACTATGTGAAAAGGAGAAAATGCTGGTAACCAGCATTTTCTCCTTTTCCCACAGTGTTTTCTACCCTTCCCAGCACAAATTTCAGTTTTTGAGTCGCATTAATTTTGTCGTCTGCAAATGCTTTCAATTTGGACCAGTCTAAAATTTTGTCGTTTGGTAAAGGGTTAACTACATGTATCGTGTATGCTCTTTTGTAGTATATCTTTCAGAAAGTCTGGTAATTGCTGTGTAAGGTTGTTGTTTATGACATCAAACTTGTTATATATCTTTTAATCCATTACCACACGACAAAATTTTAGACTGGTTCAAATTTAAAGCATTTGCAGATGACAAAATAAAGGCAACTGAAAAATTGAAATTTGTTCTGGGAAGGGTAGAAAACACTGTGGGAAAAGGAGAAAATGCTGGTTACCAGCATTTTCTCCTTTTCCTACAGTGTTTTCAAAAGGCTTCTTTCTCAGGGGCGTCAAAAGCAGGGATTGTGTGGTAATGGGTTAATTCTTTAAACATCCTGAAGAAAGTGATAGAAAACACTGTAAAAAGAATTTTCAACGAAACTTAAATTTGTTGTAACATATTTCTATTCAAACTGATGATGGTGACCCTTCTAAAAAATTGTTGGTGAAATTTTGATTCGTCAAGGAACATTGCTCTGGTGAATGGGGGCTACTGGCACTATATCGAAATTAAGAAATTCTTGAAAATTCTTCCTCTCTGACATGGCTTGTCAGATTTTAAAATAATTTCACAGCAATGTTCTTTGGGTGACCTTTTCAAAAATTGTTCGTAAAATTTTGATACATCAAGAAACATGGCTCTGGTGAATGGCGGCTACTTGCACTATACAGACATGAAGAAATTATTGAAAATTCTTCTTCTTTGAAACAGCTTGTCAGATTTTAAAATAATTTCACAGAAATGTTACTTGAATGACCGTTTTCAAAGGAACATTGCTCTGGTGAATGGGGGCTACTGGCACTATATAGAAATTAAGAAATTCTTGAAAATTCTTCCTCTCTGAAACGGCTTGTCAGATTTTAAAATAATTTCACAGCAATGTTCTTTGGGTGACCTTTTCAAAAATTGTTCGTAAAATTTTGATACGTCAAGAAACATGGCTCTGGTGAATGGCGGCTACTTGCACTATACAGACATGAAGAAATTATTGAAAATTCTTCTTCTCTGAAACAGCTTGTCAGATTTTAAAATAATTTCACAGAAATGTTACTTGAATGACCGTTTTCAAAATTGTTTGCTAAACTTTGATCCATATAGAAACATGGCTCTGGTGAATGGGGGCTACTTGCACTAGAAAGAAATGAAGAAATTCTTAAACATTCTTCTTTTCTGAAACTGATGGTCAGATTTTGAAATGACTTTTACAGGTGACCTTTTGAAAATTGCTTGGCAAAATAATAATTTTGATTCCAATGTTTCAATACCTCAAAAGAAATAGGCAATGGTCCTCTCTAAAATTCAGGTGAGTAATCCAGGGCCATCTTGGCCCTCTTGTTCATATTTCTTTTGCCAGAAATTGCATTTTCCACATAAGAAATTTCATGTTTTCTTTCTAACAACTTCTCGGATTCCTCTGTCACAAATTTCATGTGTTGTCTCATGTTTATATAAACAGAATATGAACCAGAAGATGTCAGATTCAATGAAAAATATAACCTCCAGTGTGACAAGTGCAAAGTTTGTCCAGAATGCAACCCGAAATTTGGCAGATTTGAATGAGTCTCTCAGTACAATCAACTATGATGGAATCCAACAGCAGGTAATTACGATAATTCTTACTCCTTTACCATATGGTTTGCAACATACAAAAAGGGATATTGGGACATTTGCCTAAAGTGTCATCTCAGATCAGCCTGCGCAGTCATCCCAGGCCAACACTTTCTCATTGTAGGTATTTTTCTGTTTGCGCAAGTCCTAATGTAGTCATAAAGTGCTGTCTCGGATTAGCCTGCGTGGGCTGCTGATCCAAGACGATACTTTGCAGATGACTGCGTGTGGCTCAAATGATCAAATCTGTGTTTGACTTATGTGAAAATATTGTGAAAAAAAGACAAAATGCTGGTAACTAGCATTTTCTCCTTTTCCCACAATGTTTTCTAAAGTTTTCTATCTTAGCGTCTTTAAAACCTGGATTGAATGGTAAATGGTTAAATTTTTATAAAAAATCAGTCATAGACTTAATGAAATTGAGACCATCTGCTGCTGTTGACTTTAAAATTAGAACAAATTAGCTGATGATACCTGATTGGGTAGAAAACAATGTGGGAAAAGGAGAAAATACTTGGTACAAGTATTTTCTCTTTTTAACACAATGCTTTCAAATGGCTTCTCTCTCAAAAAAATACAGAATTTTGTGGTAAAGGGTGAAGCAGCTTAGAGTGACAAGGGCCTGTCTTTATCAAACATTTTAGGTTTCATTCTTAATCCTATTCTAGATTGAAAAAAAATATTAAACTTATAATTGGCTAAGCCATTTAGTAGAGCCAATTAGAAGTTGTATTACTTTTAACTTTTGTTTTAACTTTTAGAAAATTCCTGAGAATAATGTTATGAACCAGGCGTAACTAGAAAGTAGAAGCCAGCAACAAACGATAACAATTAACAGAATTTATTATCAAAAATATCAAATAATCAGTGACAATATTACAATAGTACAAAACTGAGTGAGTGAATACCTTAGACGTTAAATACAGAAGACAAACTATTCTAGTCTTAATTCCAGTCTGATCCTGATCCAAACTGAATTTAATCCAAGGACACAAAATAATCCTCACTTTAGTCTAGTCTGATCTGAATCCAAACTGAATGTAATCCTAGCACTAATTATGACACAAACACAAAATAATCCCCACTGTAGTCTGGCAATCATGTATTAACTAGTGAACGCTGAGATGTAAAGAGATTTTCTTTTTATAATAACATAGAAATTTCCAGAAAATTCATGTTAAAATTAGTTGCATAATTTCTAGTAATCAGATTGTAAAAAGGCCCGGAAACTTCCAGAACAATATTCCACAAGAGAGAATCCAGTTCTAAAAATAGCAATGGGGAAAACCATTCAAAAATAGATATACACATGAACAAAGCTAGGAATAACTGGGTATGTACATAACAATAAGCAAGGAAAAAACCCCAAAATCTTTGAATATCTTATTCTCAGAAACTAGAATGTTTAGAGCTTTGATATTTGGTATGTCGCATCTCCTAATAGACCTCTACCAAGTTTGCTCAAATTATGCCTGTAGGGTCTTTACTGGATCCACCCTGGGGTTCACAAGTTTGAGCATAGGAACAGAGAAGGAAAACTTTAAAGATCTTCTCCTCTGAAACTTGAAGGCGTAGAGCTTTGATATTTGGTATGTGGCATCTCCTAGTAAACCTCTGCCAAGTTTGTTCAATTTATGCCCCTGGGGTCAAAACTGGACCTACCCTGGGGGTCACAAGTTTGAGCACAGGAACAAAGAAGGGAAAATTTAGAAATATTCTTCTCAGAATCTAGAAGGCGTAGAGCTCTGGTATTTGGTCTGTTGCATGTCCTGGTAGACCTCTACGTAGTTTGTTCAAATGATGCCCCTGGGGTCAAAACTAGCCCAACCCGGAGGTCACAAGTTTGAACATAGGAGCAAAGAAGGAAAACTTAAAATTCTTCTCCTCCGAAACCAGGTGGTATAGAGCTTTGATATTTGGTATGTGGCATCTCCTAGTGGACCTCTACCAAGTTTCTTCAAATCATGCACCTGGGTTCAAAACTGGCCCCGTCCGGGGGTCACAAGTTTGAGCATAGAAACAAAGAAAGAAAACTTTAAAAATCTTTTCTGATGAAACTAGATGGCCTAGTGCTTTGATATTTGGTTTGTGGCACCTTCTAGTAGACCCCTACCAATTTTGTTCATATGATGTCCTTGGGGTCAATACTGGCCTTGCCCTGGGGGTCATAAGTTCAAACACAGGAACAAAGAAGGAAAATTTTAAAAATGTTCTTCTCTGAAATTTGATGGTGTAGAGCTTTGATATTTGGTATATAGCATGTTCTAGTGGACTTCTACCAAGTTTGGTTATATGATGCCCTTGGGGTAAAACTGAGGGGGGGGGGGGGTGTCACAAGTTCGAACATGACTGATATTCTTCCCTGATACATCAAATTAATGAAATGCGATAGAATTTACATATCTCATGAACATTTCTTTTTCCTTACAGAGGAACACTCCATTGCCAGTAAGTATACTTCACCATTTTTTTGCCATAAAAGCATGAGGGTAAAATGTAGTTTTTGAAAATAGCGTAGATTAAGAGAAGACTGTACAGAACATGCAGTGTGATCTTGGCTCTTAATCAACCATTACTTATGACTAAGTTTACTTGTTTATTTGTTGTAGCAAGAAAAGGAAGGCAAATGCACCTATTTGGTAGCAAAAGTTCATGGCATCTAACTTGGAAAAAAATGCTTGAACATTATCTACTTGATTTTATGCAATATCCATTTATTCCTCTTTTCTTTTCGACAGAAAAACTTGCTCTTTGTTTTTTTATGATAGCTTTTTTTGTGTATGGGTGATTAATTAATTCTGATACTAAGTTTCAAGCTCTGATTATTTGCTTATAATCAAGTCCTCCAGTTACTCAAAAGTATTTGCCAGAACTAGTAGATATTGTTGAAATTTGTAATCAGCAGTGCTATTTGAAAGCTATGTATCCAATCAAAATTGGAAGAAAAAAGTTGATATTGTATCTTTCTCTTATCAATAATTACTTCTACAAGATTCAGCTATTGATTTATAACCAATATCCCAGGATACAATTCAAGTGATCCGAAGACTACACCACGAAAACTAGCTATAAACTGTAATTTTTAAATACGTTTTAAAAATTATGTTTTATGGTAAAATCCACAACTGAATTTTACCACTTATGAGGAATATTTTATGCATTGTTTTTATGACAGTCTCTTATAATTCTATATAGAATGGTCATGGACATGTACTTCCACGTCTTTTATATCAGTTGTAAATATTGTTGTACACGAATGAGACTCTAATAAAGTTTATTATTATTAAGATACAGGCTCTATTAAAATCCTGTCCCAATCTTCTTTGATTGTTTCAAGCATAAACTTGCTTTCAAAAAAGCCTATCAAAAATGTTCACTGTGCTATTGTAAAGAGTAAAAATTATGCATTAACCCTTTACCCCATATGGTATTTCTATTGTATCTCTAATTGACCCTAAATAACAGCAAGAATGAAGCCATTTCTTATGTGTATATGACACCTTTTGATAGCATAGAAAACATTGTGGCAAAAGGTGAAATTGCTCGTCACGAGCAATTTCACCTTTTGCCACAATGTTTTCCAAAGGCTCCTACAAGCAATGCGTAGAAATGAGTATCTATGGAGTATAGGGTTAATTGGTCAATTTATGTTCTCTTTTACAGCCAGGGCAGAAAGGAACTGACTTTAAAAATGCAGTGGTAGGTAAAAAACTGTTAGTACATGTAATGAAGTTTCAATCCATGGATTTTTTAATCTTTTTGTGTTAGAGGGGGAAAATCCCCATTACTTTTGTCTTCATTTTTTTGTTCGAAGTGAATGTTTTAGAGACAAAATGAGAGATATTAAAATTGAACTCCAAATATTTGTATCAACCCTATACCAAAGAATCCCTACTTTTAGCAACCCCAGCAAAAAAGCATTTTGAAAACATTGTGAAGTAGGACAAATATGCTGGTAACTAACATTTACTGCTTTTGTAACCCATTACTCCATAGATACTCATTTCTATGCATTGCTTTTAGGAGCCTTTGGAAAACATTGTCGCAAAAGGTGAAATTGCTCGTGACGAGCAATTTCACCTTTTGCCACAATGTTTTCTATGCTATCAAAAGGTGTCATACACACATATTAAGAAACAGCTTCATCCTTGCTGTTATTTTGGGTCAATTAGAGATACCATAGAAATGCCTTATGGGGTAAAGGGTTAACTGCATTTTCTTCCCTTCTAAAAATAGTCTAAATCTTTGAGACACATTTATTTTGTCATAAATGAAGGCTTTCTATTTTGACAATTTCTAGAATTTTGCAGTTTGGTAAAGAGTTATGTCTGCAATTGCTAATGAATGAAATTCATATTTCCAATTGATAAAAGACGCATATTACACAACTTCAGGGCTTTTATTATTCCCCGCCAAAGGCGGAGGGATATACTTTTAGCACCGTCCGTCCTTCTGCACGTCTAGTAGGGGTACCCCTTTGGAAAGGTGAAATGACCAGCCCTTGGGTTATTGTAAACACATAGAAAGTTTCACAAAATTCTGATCAACAGTATTAGAGATATTCTCCTGGACAGCATCCTCGGATACCCCGGGGTCTCCCTATTTGCTGCGCTACATCGACCCTGGGACAATTGACTAATAAAACTTTGAATCAGCTGCCGAAAATCGATACGAAACGTCATAGCGTACAGTCCACTCGCCCATCACATAATGATGATGGAACCAATGAAAAGCCAGCATTCGGCCAGCGGTAAAGCGAGGGAAATTCAATTAATTGTCCCAGGGGTCGATGTAGCGTAGCAAATAGGGAGACCCTGGGGTATCTGAGGATGCTGTCCAGGAGAATATCTCCAATACTGTTGATCAGAATTTTGTGAAACTTTTTATGTGTTTACAATAACCCATGGGCTGGTCATTTCACCTTTCCAAAGGGGTACCCCTACTAGACGTGCTGGTAACCCTCAGAATATTTTTTATACATTTATGCCCCTTTTTGACATAAAATCTGTGGCCAAATAACCACCTGCAGTTGAGTGTTGTCATCCATGTGAGGATTTTTTTTTTGCAGACGGCAATGATTGACTTGGTTGCCCAGTTAAAGCCATACAAAGATAAAGTTGGGGTATGTATTGAATTTTCTGACAGTCATGCCAGAATTATGTTTATTCTGCTAATAGGAAATTTGTGAAATTGGGGTGGTATCTCAACTTGTTCATTTACCCCTTTACCAAACAATCCTATGTTTTAACAACCTTGGGGAAAGAAAAAGCATTTTCTATGAAGGTGAGTGCAGCAGTGGCTTAACCCTTTACCACACAATTCAAACTTAAAAGAATCATGAGAAAGAGGCCTTCTGAAAACATTGTGGGAAAAGGAAAAGTACTGGCATAAACCAGCATTTACTCTGTTTTCAACAATGTTTTCTTCCCTTCCCAAAAGAAATTTCAAATTTTCAGTAACTTTCATTTGTTGTCTGCAAATACTTTCAATTTGGACCAGTCTATAATTTTGTCGTCTGGTAAAGAGTTATGGGAAATTGGGGTGGTATCACAACTCTTTGATTTAGCCCTTTACCAAACAATCTATGTTTTAACAACCTCATTGGAAAGAAAAAGCTGAAAACTTAATCGGAAAAGAAAAAAATGCCATCAACTAGCATTTTGTATGAATGTGAGTGCAGCTATGGCTTAACTCTTTACCACATGAGAAAATTTTAGACTGGTCCAAATTGAAAGCATTTGCAGACAACAAAATAAAGGTGACTTAAAAATTGAAAGTTTTTCTGGGAATGGTAGAACACACTGTGGGAAAAGGAGAAAATGCTGGTTACCAGCATTTTCTCCTCACATGGATGACAACACTCAACTGCAGGTGGTTATTTGGCCACCTACAGGATTTTCAAAAGGCTTCTTTCTCAGGGGCGTCTCATTACCAGACGACAAAATTTTAGATTCGTCCAAATTGAAAGCATTTGCAGACGACAAGATAAAAGTGACTGAAAATTTTAAATTTATTTTGTGAAGGGTAGAAAACATTGTGGGAAAAGGAGAAAATGCTGGTTACCAGCATCTTCTCCTTTTCCCACAATGTTTTCTAAAGGATTCTTTCTCAGGGGCGTCAAAAGTGGGGATTGTGTGGTAATGGGTTAACTCTTTACTCCATAGATACTCATTTCTACGCATTGCAGGAGCCTTTGGAAAACATTGTGGCAAAAGGTGAAATTGCTCGTGACGAGCAATTTCACCTTTTGCCACAATGTTTTCTACACTATCAAAAGGTGCCATATACACATAAGAAATGGTTTCATCATTGCTGTTATTTAGGGTTAATTAGACATACTTTAGAAATGCGTTATGGGGTAAAGGGTTAAGAAATATGAATTTACATGTCGAAATAGGTTTCATTTCATTGGATGGTCTGATTATTCTATAGAGTACGAATATACAACTACAATATAACAGCATTCATAATCGTCATCATCATTCTTATCATTCAAGGATTGGTCCAATGAGTTTAAAACTGGCTTGACTAAGGCAGAGAACAAGATTGGTAATACAAGTGTAATAAATCAGGTAACTTGATATACCTTTGGACACTAAATTTCCATCCCGGCCAAATGACAATGTTGTCATTTTTTTCTTACCTTAACTCTTTACCACACAACAAAATTTTGGACTTGTCCAAATTGAAAGCATTTGGAATGAAATATTATCTGGTGGGAGCAAGTTTCGGTTTCTTGTCTTGCATGTCACCTCTTCTCTTCTGTAGATGTTGAATATACTCTTTCTTTTATTTTTACTTTCACATATTTTACTTTTTTGTTTTTGTGAGGATGAAGATGGGTTGGGAGTAAGGGTAGGCAGCAGTTGTATTTAAAACAAATAAATTGCAAGTCTTTTTTATGAAACAGGTTAGACGTGTAATACTTTAGCAAACATTCCTGACCTTCAAAGACCCTGAAAATTAAGCTTTTCAGAACATTGTGGGAAAAGGAGAAAACACAGGTCATAAGTATTTTCAGCATTTCTTCTTTTCCTTCCGAGAAGTGAGAGTCTATTTTTTGAGTCACTTTATTTTGTCGTCTGCATATGCTATGAATTTGGACCTGTCCAGAATATTGCTGGGTTAACTCATTACCAAATGACAAAATTTTTGGCTTGTCCATATCTAAAGCATTTGCAGACGACATAATGAAAGTGACTGAAAATCTGAATTTGTTTTGTGAAGGGTAGAAAACATTGTGGGAAAAAGGAGAAAATGCTGGTTACCAGCATTTTCTCCTTTTCCCACAATGTTTTCTAGAGGCGTCTTTCTCAGGGTCGTCAAAAGTAGGGATTGTGTGGTAATGGCTTAAAGAATATTCTCATATTATGTTTATTAAATTTTATTCTCTCATTCACAGACCATTCAGCAGTTTTTACTCAAAATCACGGATCCTGTTGACCTGTATGTAAATACTACGAAAACAGATGTAAGGACTATTTACAATATGCTGTTTATTCCTTTACCAATTAATCCTATATTTGTATGACCCTCAAGATGAAGACTTCTGAAAACATTGTGGTAAAAAAGAGAAAATGCTGGTGATCAGCATTATCTCCTTTTACCACATTGTTTTCATAAAATTTTCCTCTTAAGAGTTGTTAAAACATGGAAGTGTATTTGTGAAAATGTTGGATTGTGTTGGATAAGGATCAACCTTTCGAAAATGAATCCCATCATTTAAAGCCACATCTAATTTGTTTCCTGTAAATTCTCCCTTTTTATACCAGTTTAACCCTTTACCAAACAATCCCTTGTTTTTACGGCCCTGAGAAAGTGTCCTTTTGGAACATTGTGGGAAATGGAGAAAATGCTGGTAACCAGCATTTTCTCCTTTTCGCAAATGTTTTCTACTTTTCTAACGTCAAGTTTCATTTTTCGAGTCACGTTTATTTTGTCGCCTGCAAATGATTTCAATTCGGACAAATCTAGAGGTTTGTTGTTTGGTAAAGAGTTTAAATATTTGATTTGTGGTTAAGCTTTAACCCATTACCAAACAACAATATAATAGACTTGTCAAAATTGAAAGCATTTGCAGACAACAAAATAAACGTAACTGAAAATTTGAAATTTGTTTTGTGAAGAGTAGAAAACATTGTGGGAAAAGGAGAAAATGCTGGTTACCAGCGTTTTCTCCTTTTCCCATAATGTTTTCTGAAGGCTTCTTTCTCAGGGGCGTCAGAAGTAGGGGTTGTGTGGTAATGGGTTAAAAGAGGCAGTACTTAATGATTTACAAAGCTGAAAGATAGTTAAATGGGACAGAGGTATCATTTTAAAGGTGGGTATTTAGAATTTTCACATCTCACAAAATTAAAAAATATATATATATCACTGAAATTTATATGAAAAAACAATACAATTAATCAATAATTAAGAATCATAAAATTACCAAAAAAATTTTTTTGATGGTATTCCCTTAAAGGGCTAAGTAGCCTCTTAACCTTTTACTCCATAGATACTCATTTCTACGCACTGCTTATAAGAGCCTTTTGAAAACATTATGGCAAAAGGTGAAATTGCTCGTGACGAGCAATTTCACCTTTTGCCACAATGTTTTCTACACTATCAAAAGGTGTCATATACACATAAGAAACGGCTTCATCCTTGCTGTTATTTAGGGTCATTTGGGGATACCATAGAAATACGCTTAATGGGGTAAAGGGTTAAGGTATTTTTAGATTTCGCGCCAAAAATAAAAAAAAGCGTTATGGGAATGTAAAGTGACTGGCACGTAACTAATGACTCTTAAATTCCCTAACATAACAAACATGTAAATATTTTCCATAATTTCTTCTTCGGACACTATGTTTGAAGCGTCATTTGTGTATTTCTGGTATGTAAATGAGCAAGTTGCTCATTTAAAAATAGACCATGGTTTTCATCTGTGTCGACCTGGGGCGTAGTAAATCTCTAATTTCTCTTGTTGTCAAATGGTTTTCGACTATTGGGTTTTACAAATGAAAATTAAAGGCCTTGGGAGTATAAAAATGAATATTTTGTATTTTTGTAAAAATTTCGTCTCAAAATCTGAAGGGCCACCTTTAATTGTAGGAAAGCTACATGTACTGTTGCCTTCTGATCTATATTTCAGTGATGTTCCTTCAGATTTCAACCCTCGCATATTTGGCTGTAGGTAAAAGAATACAGTGCAAGGACTTCGATATGCCTTGCCAAAGGGCATTCTCAAATGACAAGTACTGCTAGCCAATAGACAGGCAGTGCCTCTGATGAGAGAGAGAGAGAGAGAGAGAGAGAGAGAGAGAGAGAGAGAGGAAGGATTATGGTGGATGAATCTACTTTCAAACTTTATGTTAAATACAAAAAACTATGTTCTTCAAGTTAATTAATCTCATCAATACAATAATAAGATGAAAAAAAAAACAAAAAGCTTCCCACTTTTTCAGGTTGAAACAAACATGGGAAAATGCAGTCCACTGTGGAATATGTACAACTCCATTGTAATAGTAGCTGTATGCCAATATACCATAGATGCCTTTGTAAGTAAAGTGCTACAGCAGTTGATTCTTGTGTCACTCCTAGTTTCTTTATCATTCAAAATAACAGCTACATTTACATCAAGGTTTGTATTTACTAACCATTCATAAGAACAGTCTCAGTCTTATTCTCCAGAATTTTCTACATTTGTAAGTAACACAACTTCAGATTGGCTAAACCATTTGGTTTAGCCAATCATCAGTTGTGTCACTTGCAAATTTAGAAAACCTTGGAGAATGAAATTAAGAATATTCTCAAGAATGGTTGGTGAATACGAGCCCAGATGTTCATTTGATGGCAGTGTTTTCACCTAATATGCTACAGGGTTTGATTTTTTCACCTCAGTTACAAGATGTTTTTTCTTTGCCACAAATATTAGGCGAGTTGTTCTTTGCCTCAAATACAAAATTAGTTGTTTTTCACCTCAAATATTTTCTGGCGTGTTTTCCATCTCAAAATCTGATCAGCTTTTATTCCATTCAAAAGACTGAATGGCCTTTTTGTACCCTACATGTATGCACTAAATAGTCTATTTTTCTTGTCACCTACTAAATATCTTATTGTTTACCTCAAAACCCATCAGGTTTATTTTCCATTTCAAATGACGCTTTCTTTCATCTCAAATACTGCTAGACATTTTTTTATTACTTTCATATAGAATATAAATTCTTTATTACCTTAATCCTTTACCCCATAAGGCATTTCTATGGTATCTAACTGACCCTAAATAACAGCAAGGATGAAGCCGTTTCTTATGTGTATATGACATCTTTTGATAGTGTAGAAAACATTGAGGCAAAAGGTGAAATTGCTCGTCACGAGCAATTTCACCTTTTGCCACAATGTTTTCCAAAGGCTCCTACAAGCAATGCGTAGAAATAAGTATCTGTGAAGTGAAGGGTTAAGGCTTAGATACTAATTGGATTACCTACAGAACTAAATGGCTCTTATAACCTCAAGAACTCTAACCTCTTGAATACAAGAGAGCTTGTTTGTTTCCCCTTTTAGAATGGATTCTGGTTTTCTATTGGATGGTGCCTGTTTTTCTTCGTACCTGGAGTAGTGATTGCTGTAAAGCTGGCAAAACATTACAGACGAATGGATGATGGGGACGAGGAAGGGTGGGTATAACTTCATGTGTTTTTTTTTCGGTAACTAGAACCGTTTGTCAGTTGTGTCATGGCAGCCAGCAAACAGTACCATGCCTTGCTTTAGTTTTTTTAATTAACTCTTTACCATACAGCCCTAAGTTTTAGCAAACCACAGAAAAAAACACCTTTGAAAACATTGTGAGAAAAAGAGAATGTTGGTAACCAGCATTTTCTCCTACATTGTATTTCCACAATGCTTTCTACCATAGCAAAGACAAATTCCATCATTTTAGTCATCTGTAAATGCTTCCACTTTGGAAAATTCTACTTTTTTGTAGTGTGGTAAAGCATAAAGCAGCCAGAAACAAAACCAACCAGACTGCCTGTTTGGTGGTCAAAAGACCATGCAATTTAAAGAGCAGAGTTACAGAGGGATCAAAGAGAGATAGCAAAATAAGGTGAAAAAAATGAAGCACAGAAATGTAGAAAAAACAAATGAAAGAGGAGTTCATTTTGTAAAACCAAAAATGAAAAGTCAATCGATTTATCATTTTTTTTCATTTCAGCGACATAATGTTGCAGCCATTCAAACAGTAAGTTTATTTCTAGCATAGATGTTTTAATAAGGTATTTATTTTGGTTATATGTGAGTTTTTAAAGCATTTAACTCATTACAGCACAATCCCTTCTTTTGACGGCCCTGAGAAAGAAGCCTTTAGGAAACATTGTGGGAAAAGGAGAAAATGCTGGTAACCAGCATTTTCTCCTTTTCCCACGTTTTATACCCTTCACAAAACAAATTTCAGATTTTCAGTCACTTTTATTTTGTCATCTGCAAATGCTTTAGCTTGGACAAGTCTAAAGTATTGTCAATTGGTAATGAGTTAAAGCATTTAATGCCAATTATAGTACAGGTATTTGATAGCCACAAGCGTACTCATTTGTATCTATTTCTAGTCTGTATTCTTTGTACAGGTTTAGGCACTGTTGCTTTTAACATGGCAGAAAACATTGTGAGAAAAGGCGGACAATGCTGGTTACCACATTGTTTTCTTATGCCCTCTTTCTGAGAGTCTTTTAAAATAATGAGTTATTTAAAAGGGGTAATTTAACTTACTGCTGCTCCAGCACTTGTATATAGATTTTATAAGTCTCTTTTATCCGAAGTTTTTTTTTTTTTAAATTTCATCTGTTTATTGCATCTTTATGTTTTCAGTAACCAAGTTGCCCCATCTGGCTAAGACAACCGGCTGACTGACGTGGCAGCTTAACCTCTGTGATGAAATCTACCAAAGAATTGTCTACTATTGTCTAATTTTGGATAGCCTGTTTCTTTCATGTCTGTCTTTGTACTTTTGTTTACTTGCCATTTTTTTCCTACAATTTTTAGCATAATGAAGTGTGTGCACATAGACAGAGATACATGTACCTACCTAATACATAGGTCTGGTCCACTTTTCTTAACCAATTACCACACAATCCCTACTTTTGATGCCCTGAGAAAGAAGCCTTTAGAAATCAATGTGAAAAAAGGAAAAAATGCCGGTAACCAGCATTTTCTCCTTTTCCCACAATGTTTTCTACCCTTCACAAAACAAATTTCAAATTTTCTGTCAAATTTTCACTTTTATTTTGTCTTCTGCAAATCCTTTCAATTTGGACAAATCTAAAATTTTGTCGTGTGGTGATGAGTTACAAAGAAAAATCAAATTGGGACTGTGAATAAGTACAACACTTCAATAAGAGACCACCTGCTGTAAGGGTCTGCTTTTGAGGTCTCCTTTGCGTGGCCCTGGAAACTAGGTTTGACCTTTTATCATTAAGTTGGAAGTAGAAGATGGATGTATATAATTTATGGAAAAGCTTTAAACCCTTGCCACACACTGCTGACTTTTTATGACCCTGGGAAAGAAGCCTTTGAAAACATTGTGGGAAAAGGAGAAAGTGTACGTAACCAGCATATTCCCCTATTCCGAAAATGTTTTCTACCCTATCAAAGAAAAATTGAACCATTTGAGCCACACTGAAATTGTCATCTGCAAATGCTTTCCATATGGACAAATTTTGCCGCTTTGTAAACGGTTAACCAGAAAATGGTGTTGCAGAACATTTGACGAGTCATGCAAGCTAATAATTTTCTTTGAATCTTTCAGCACCATAGGAGAAAGCAGGGGCTTTAAATAGTGGACAGCATAGACAAAGGTTTATACCATCCCCTCTTTAAACCTTTACCAAAACAATCCCTGGTTTTTATGACCCTGAGATAGAACCCTTTTGAAAATATTGTGGGAAAAGGAGAAAATGCTGGTCAAAGAAAAATTGCACCATTTGAGCCACACCGACACACAAATTGTTGTCTGCAAATGCTTTCAATATGGACAGGGCTAAAACATTGTTGTCAGGTAAAGAGTTAATGTGTGCTCAAACGATTAAGATTTTATTTTTTATACAAATGGCATTTAGCATTATTTTTTTTAGCTGCCAACATGTTTTATGCATTAAATGAAAGATCATTAGTATTTTTTACCATAATGGCCATCTGCATGTTCCTATTTTAACCCTTTACCCTTTAACTTTTAAGGACCCTGGAAAAGAGGCCCTCTGAAAACATTGTGGAAAAAAGAGAAAATGCTGATAACAACATTGTGGAAAAAAAGAGAAAATGCTGGTAACCAGCATTTTCTCCTTTTCCCACAATTGTTTTCTTCCCTATCAAAGAAAGTCTGTCCCATTTGAGCTACACAGAAATTGCAAATTCTCTCAATTTGGACTAGACTAAAATTTAGTTGTCTGGTGAAGGGTATAGAATAACTCAATTTACAGGATGTTTTTTTTTTTTGTAGTATAAAGGTGCATTCAAAATGCTTTTAGTTTAATGTCTATAGATTTTGCCTGTGTTTGCATTGACTAAGTTAAATTGATTGAATGGTTGATTTGAAAAATTATTGCTTTTAAAGTGCTTATTTCTGATCAAATAATGATGAAAATTATTTATTAACCAAGAGTATAAATGTTTTTTAAATGTTTTTTTAATAGGAGCCTTTCTTGAAAATAAGATTATCTCCCTTACCAAATAAATACTAAAGGTATCCAAGGAACAGATTGTTCCTTTTACCTGTATACCTTTGTTTTTATCCTTGGTTCCCTTGGGGATGTTGCGATAAATATAACAATGATTTATGTTTGTGTAAGGCCAGCCTGTAATTCAATTCAAAATCAGTTTTTAATCATCAAGAACTAAACATACATTCATTTGTAAAACAATCTAGTTACATTTATTTGCAATATTTTCTCAAGAACATAGCTGTTCAGTGTAAGGAAATCAAGAATAAAATCCAAGTAATCCTCTTATGTAGTACTGGGAAATAACTTAAAAAGGCCCTCATTGTGTGTGTTTTGATTATAAGAAAAATGTGTATTTTAGTTACTCTCTGAATGCTTATCACAAGTTTTGTGGCATTTTGTGAACAGTCCACCTTAAGATCAGGCTGCACAGAAACTGTAAATTGATCTTGAATCTCTGTCATCTTTTTGTCAGCTTATCTGACTAAATAAGCATTGGAATTACAATATCTTGGTTGCTCATTTACCATCTAAAAATGTCCATTATATTTGATTTAAGGCTTTTAATCCTCTACCAAACACTCCAGTGTTATAACAAGAGAGAATGCTTTTACCAACATTGTGGCATATGAAGAAAATGCTGAATTTTTCAACCTATTAGAGACAAGTGAAAACATTTTAACCATAGTATTACATGTATTTTATTTGTCACCTGCAAATAATAACATTGAAAAGTCTATTTTTTTGTCTAGAAAAAAGAGTTAAGTTTTTATGTGGTTTTTTTTTTCATGTTAAAATGTAATAGGAATGTAAGAAGAGGTAACTAGTTTTTGTAATATGTATTTTGTTGTGATCCAAGAAATAGGTGTTCTTGTCTGTTCTATTCTAAAACGGCTGGCAGAAGACATATCAGCAAACATGTTAAAATGACTTTTAGCACAATCATAGGAAGGTTAGCCAAATGCTGTCTCTTGATGGTATTGAAAACATTGTGAAAAAGGAGCTTTTGTTTTTTTAACAGAATGCAAGGGAAATTAAGCAGTTACTGTCAGGACTAAGCCATAATCCTTTAGGAAATGTTACCATGTTTTTATAGCCCTTTGGAAATAAGCTTTTGGAATATTATGGAAAGAAAAGAAAATGTTGGTAATCAGCATTTTCTGTATTTTCCATAATGTTTTCCATCCTTTCAAAGACATGTCTGTGCATTTGAGCCGTGTTTAATTTTTCATCTACAAATAATTTGTAACCCATTATGCAAAGAGGGAGCATCTGAGAATTCTGTACATCAGTAAGATGAAAACAGATCAATAATAGTGCAGGTCAGTTTCAGCTGATAATTAAAAAATGAATGTATAACAAGGCACAATGATCACTTTTAATACAGAAATTGTCTTTAAACCGAAATGTGTCAACCCTGGTCAGCCTGTGCAATTTAACCAGGTTTGACACTTTTCGCAGTTCCCAAGAGATTCCTTTTTGCGTGAACGATCACATTTATTTTATACAGATGCTTTGAAGTTGGTCCGGCCCAGAAATTTGTTGTCAGGTAAAGAGAGTTAACCCTTTCCAAAACGACAAATTTTAGACTCTTCCGAACTAAAAGAGTTTGCAGACAATTTCAAATTTGATAAAAATGGCAGAAAGTTCTCAAAATGGGTAGAAAACACTGTGGGAAAAGGAGAAATTGCTCGTTATGAGCAATTTCTCCTTTTTCCCCACTGTGCTTTCAAAAGACACGTAAAAACGAGGGCTTGTTTGGGAAAGGGTTAAATTGGGCTTGGAAAGATACATGTATGTTTGAATTATGTTCTGTGAAAAGGGGGTTTAATGCATCTGCAGAAAGTTTTGAATCATGTGTAATGTGCAATCCATGCAGGTTGGTGTGTATCAAAACCATGGTATTTGTAAACTTTATGCATGTCTTGGGGGCCATTTTTTCTCATGATTCAGCTGATTGTGGACAAAGTGGATTTCTTTAACCCTTTACAGCACAACATAATTTTAGACCTGTCAAAATTGAGAGCATTTGCAGTTGACAGATTCATTGTGGCTCATATGAAATGATTTTTCTTTAATAGGGTAGAAAACATTGTGGGAAAAGGAGAAAGTGCTAGTTACCAGCACTTTCTCCTTTTCCCACAATGTTTTCAAAAGCCTTCTCTTTCAGGGGCAGTAAAAGTCGTCATTTTGTAGTAAAGAGTAAATCCATACTTATATGGTATCTTGCTCGGTATATATAACATCACAGAGATGCATGGATCCCTCTTTTACAGGAACATGGGTATTTTTTCTACGTATTTTTTGTGTGCTTGAACCACAGGTATTCGGGTTATGACAAACTTCGCTACCTATACATATAAAGTAAATATGTAAAAAATAAGACTTATGTCTTATATATTACGTTATACAGGTAGCAAATTTCGTCATGATCTGAATGCCTGTGGCTTGAACAGTATACACTGTTAGTTTTTGAGTGATAATATTTAATAAAGATTCCATCCATGTTTTAGCATTTTTTGCATTCATTAAAGATTTTTTAAATGTTGTTAATTGTTTGCTGTCTATTCCTTGTAAACCCTTGAGTAGGTGAACCTCAGGATTAAATTGTTGAAGAAGACAGACATTGTAAATCAAGATCAAAGTGCACAGAACGTGCAGTCTGATAATTTATCTATAGACTCTATTTCTTAACCAAAAGTTCTGAAAAAATAGTGCAATTTCTGCCACTCAGTATTGACTGACAATATCTATTTCATATATTTTGCACTTAGCACCACAATTCCTACCCCATGCTTGTCAACTTCATTACCTTTTAAGTATCTTTTAAGTGTTTAATCTAATTAACTTGAAAAAAAGATTTTGAAAACATTGTAGGAAAAGGAGAAAATGCTGGTAACCAGCATTTTCTCCCTTTCCCACAATCTTTTCTATCCTTTCAGACATTGATGTTTGACATTTTTAAAATGTTGTCATCTTGTATAGAGTTTATCAACAGCCAAACAGATTATCTTATTTATATGAAGTTAGTGTTGGTCCTGTGTGGCTCAAAGGTCCTTGATGATACATTTGTAATCAGGCAATCCTAGTCCAAGTCTTCCAAGTGGCAATTCTTTTCTTTTATTATTAAAACAGCATGCATTTCACCTTCTGTCACAAGGAATCTGTCGAACGTGTGCGGTGACTGCCATTATGGCGGAGTAGGAGAAAGTGGGCCGAGTCTGGTTCAGACCATACTCATGAGAGATTGAGTTTCATTCTCAGTTGCGTACGATCTCAAACTCACGATTTTTTATAAGCACAAAATGCTGAGTCGGACTCAGAGTTGAGAAAGAAACAGCTCCTTGAGCATGAGAATGTACTCAAGGAAGTTTTATAAGCACGGGCCCTGATTCACTTCTTGCTAGTCTAGTCTCATAGGTGTACTTGGACTAAGAATTGCAGAGCCCTACCTACTAACGTTAAAAGTGAGGAAACAAGGAAAATAGATGAGGTAGTACTATCGTAGGTTTGAAATACTTTTGAAACCTGCATAAAACTTGATTAGTACAAGAAAATTTCATAATTAAAAAATAGTTGAAACTGAAGTGATCTTTGCTTCTAAAAATGGCAAGTGTACAGTACATATGAAAAGGTCCACTAAATACATGGATGTTAAACCGTCAGTCTCTTTAACCCTTTACCAAACCATCCCTTGTTTTTATGACCCTGAGACAGAAGCCTTTTGAAAACATTGTGGGAAAAGGAGAAAATGCTGGTAACCAGCATTTTCTCCTTATCCCACAATGTTTTCTACCCTACCGGAAACTAATTTCAATTTTTTAGTTACGGTATGTTTAAGTTGTCGTCTGCAAGTGCTTTCAATTTGGACCAGTCTAAAATTTTGTCATATGGTAAAGAGTTAACCTACTATAATTGGTGTTGTGTCTTTGCTGAAAATAGAATATAAAAGAAAGACAATTTATGCAAGGTACATTTAGGTCCAACAGTGTTATTAAAAATCGTGTAGATCAAATTCAGATTGCACAGAGTGTGAAGTCTAATCTTAGATCTAGACTGTCTGGTATGGTATGCTTTGTCTGGCTAAAGAATTTAAAAGAAAATGTCCATGGTATATTTGAGCATTAAATATTAAAGTTAAAAGAAAAATAATATTTTGCAGTTAAGGGTTACACCATAGGTACTGTAATAAATTTTGCTTTTACACTGAAGGCCAAATGTTTACACATCGATTAATAAATTTTGCTTTTACACTGAAGGCCAAATGTTTACACGCCGATTAATAAATTTTGCTTTTACACTGAAGGCTTAATGTTTACACATTGATTAATAATTTTACTTTTACATTGAAGGCCAAATGTTTACACGCCGATTGATAAATTTTTCAGTTACACTGAAGACAAATATTTACAAGCCGATTAATAGAACGTGTTTTTACACTGAAGGCCAAATGTTTACACGCAGATTAATAAAATTTGCTTTTGCACTGAAGGCCAAATGTTTACACGCCGATTAATAAATTTTGCTTTAACACTGAAAGCGAAATGTTTACCCTCCAATTAATAAAAAGTGCTTTTACACAGAGGGCCAAATGTTTACACGCCGATTAATAAATTTTGCTTTTACACTGAAGGCCAAATGTTTACATGCCGATTCGCAGACTAGATCAAGCATTTTTTTAAATAATTTGTTTTGTGAAGAACAGCATTGTAACTACAAGTTTCCGGTCTCATAGAAATCTTTACCAAATAACTCCATGTTTGAATGACTTAAAGGAAAAAAAAGCAATAACAGCATCGCAAAAGAATGAAATATCAGTAACAGCATTTTCTTCTTTTGCTATAATCTTTCCTACTCTTTCATAGATAAATCCTGTCTTGCTGGTCACATATTCATCTTTTTGCTTTCAGTCACAGTTTCTACAATACTTGTAAATTCTATTTCATTGGCTAAAATCTCAGTCAATTAGACGGCAATGTAATTCGGTTAACCCCTTATCCTGCGAAATTAAAAATGAATTTTTCGATTGCTGAAGTCCAAACTTTGCTCTTTAAAAGTTGTGTTTTGGGGAATAATATCTCCTTATCGAACAGTGTAAATCTAAGATCAGACTGCACGTTCTGTGCAGTCTGATCTTAATCTACACTGTTTGCAAAAGGTCTCTAAGTAGCGCTTAGCTGCCTAAGGGTGAATACTGCTATTTTTTTTGCGGATGGATATGATGACAAATATTGTAACAGGAATACGTACATAACCTCACAGATAAAGTTCAGGCGATTGCTACAGTACATATCGTTCCATTGCAGGCCATCTTTAAATGATGACTGTACACAGTTTTCGCCTCCCCCTAAAAAGGAAATAAAATTAGAGCATTCAGACTCAACAACTGGTAAGTGTGCGATCCCATCATAGCTGGTAGATATACTCCACTTATCACATGTTTTCAATGTCGAGACTCAATATCGTATTCCCACCAGCCATGTTTATTTCTCCTCGTTACATGCTGGTCATAGCGACCGCAGCGGCCGCTTTTTTACATGTCCAGTGATGTTCCTGGTCAGTGTTTGTACCTCTTTGCTATAAAGTCTTGTATTATCTTCCTGGCTTACTGTAGATTTAACTCTTTACCAAACGACAAAAAAATTAGACTGGCCCAAATTCAAAGGATTTGCAGATGACAAATTAAATGTAAATGAAATAATGATTTTTGTTTTGGACGGGGAAGAAAACATCGTGGGAAAAGGAGAAAATGCTGGTTACCAGCATTTTCTCCTTTTCCTGCAATGTTTTCAGAGGACTTCTTATACAAGGGTGTTAAAAGTCGAGATTGTGTGGTACAGCGTTAAGATATCTTTATTCTGATGTACACATGTAGTTTTCATACTAGCCTGCATTCAGGCCCTAAATTTAAGTCAATTCTAATAAACAAGGTACACAACTACAGCAAAGTTACAGAAATATCTGTTGTTACTTACCCTTCTTCTGAAATACATGGTTAAATCAGACATACTGATCATTGAGAACACAGTATTTATTTTGCAGTTTAACTTGATGATTTTGTTTCAATGAAATGGCTTTATTTAACGGACTGGTACTAGTCTATTTTCGTACCTGCGTTGTTTGGCTCGCCATTCTTCCAGTTGGTAACGGTGAATGGAGCTGCAGTTTTCGCCCACAACCAGTGACCTTCTTGACCACTGTCCGTACCCCCAAGCCAGAAAATGCCAGGGTGAAAAGATGCTACAAAATTATGTTTTGAATTGCTGTAATACACTCTCCCTATCGCATTATTGTCCATACTCGTCGCAACTCGGCCGATTCCATACCTACATCTAGCCTCGTCCGTATGCCAAGAAGATTTCCATTTTGAAATGAGAATCTCTAAATATATAGCGCGTTACTGGCAGTTGTTTTGCAACAACATATAAGGAAACTCGATGAGGTTTTTCAAATCTGTCTTTTTGTCGGTGGAAACTTCAATCAGAATTGATAAACGAAGTTAAAAATGAATGTACGAAAGCCATTTTGTTCCTTAACCCTTTCCCAAACAATCCTTGATTTTTACAGGTCTTGAATAGTAGCCTTTTGAAAACATTGTGGGAAAAGGAGAAAATGCTGGTAACCAGCATTTTCTCCTTTTCCCACAATGTTTTCTACTCTATCATAGACAGAAATCATCTTTTCAGGAAGAGTTGAATTGTCGTCGATTTGGTCTAGTCCAAAAGTTTGTCGTTTGGGAAAGGGTTAATTAGTGACCTTCATGCTCCTTTATTACTTAGAGACAGATCTATAAACAAATTTGGGTTCATTCTTTTAACCTCTCGCATTTAATGTTTAATTATGCAAGAGTTCAGACGATGTTGCAGACGATGTAAACTGATGTAACATTGCACAGAACTTAGATTATGATCAAATCTTTGCCAAAAATGCAGTAGTTTTGGCACCTTTTATCCTACTAAATATGCTTGTAATGGTCGTTATTTAAGAACTTTCCTAAAACATGGTTGAAGTCTAAAGAGAAGCTTTCTCTTAACCCATTACCAAACGACAATATTTTAGACTGGTCCAAATTGAAAGCATTTGCAGACGACAAAAGAAAAGTGACTGAAAATTTGAAATTTGTTTGTAAAGGGTAGCAAAACATTGTGGGAAAAGGAGAAAATGCTGGTTACCAGCATTTTCCCCTTTTCCCACAATGTTTTCTAAATACTTCTTTCTCAGGGGCGTCAAAAGTAAGGATTGTGGGGTAATGGGTTAAGCCGTTAAGTTTATATCTCTTTTTGGGTTTGTCAAATAAGCATTACTACCGAAATTGCAACACCGTATTAAAACTTTTTCTCACACTCCTGAGTTTAACGACCCTATGGAAAGAGGCTCTGCTGAACCGTGTGAGAATAGGACAAAATACTGGTACCCAGAATGTTCTCTTTTCTCCACAATGTTATAGATTCTTTCACAAATAAATTCTATCATTATAGAACCATGATTCATCTTACTGTCGATTTACTTCGAAAACCCCATTACTACAGCTGCGAGGTTTTCGAAGTGAACCGATCTTATGTAAGTGCTTTCAATTTGGACGATTCTAAGAAGGCTGTCGTCTGATGAAGAGTAACTTGACATACCTTGCCCAAGCCTCTGTAGGTACCCATTAATGAAATGTTCCTCATATTGGTCTGTTATCTCTACCAGGAACCCTCCATAAGCTTTGCAGTAAGTCTGTTAATATCATAAGGAAAACATTATTTTCTTTCATTTTTTTTATCAACTCTTCCGTTATATCAAACACCATTCCTGGTGGTATAATTAAAGCCCTTAAAACACACACAAAGTCATCCTTGTTGACCAGGTTGCGATTAATTCTGTAATGCATGGAGAGTAACATAATCCTTCAAACCTGGGTACCGAGGATGACAGACACTGAACTGTCGCAAATTAAACTAAAAGCATTTCTGATATTAGAATCAACCCTTTACCACACAGTGACAACACCCCTGAGGAATTTTGAGGGATGATATTTCATTGGAAGTAGCTGTTTTCCATTACACAGGTCTTACCTTAATCTACACTGTCTGCCAAAGTTCTGCGAGTCTGCTTATCAGCCATAGGGTAAATATCCCTATTGTATACTGTGTTGTCTATAAAACTAGACCAAAGAAGAATTTGTAAATTCAGAGCTTGGCAGAGCACCGAACCGTAATGTTTCAATATTCAAGACCCAGAATTTAACCCCTAGGCTGCTAAGCGCGACTCACTGACCTTTTGTGGACAGTGTAGATCAAGATCAGACTGCACAGAACATGCAGTCTGATCTTTGATCAACACAGTCCCATAAGGAGATACTATTCTCCAAAACATAACTTTAAAATAGCAATATTTTTGGTTTTTATTATCGAAATGAAAATTTTAGTCATTTAGCAGGATATGGCTATATTACCTGTGCCTCAAGCCAGTTTGCAAGTATTCCAAAAGTTTTGTAACAGGATCCTTGGTGGGACACAAAACCATCTGGACAATCACAGCTACCTAAAAGTAATCAAATCAAGTACAATCATAGCTATCTTCATAGACCTTTGGCCGCTAAGTGTGACTAAAATACCTTTTGGGGACAGTCTAGATCAAGACAGGAATGTACAAAATGTGCATTCTGATCTTGGATTTATGCTGTCCATTATGGAGATTTTTTTTCGGAAAAATAAATGTGGAATAGCAACTTTTGGATTGTTATAATCAGCTTGAAGTTGTCATTTCACATATTCAAGAGGATAAGAGTTAACCCATTACCACACAATCCTTACTTTTGACGCCCCTGAGAAAGAAGCCTTTTTGAAAAAACACTGTTGGAAAAGGAGAAAATGCTGGTAACCAGCATTTTCTCCTTTTCCCACAGTGTTTTCAACCTTCCCAGAACGAATTTCATTTTTTCAGTCACCTTTATTTTGTTGTCTGCAAAGGCTTTCAATTCGGACCAGTTTAAAATTTTCTCGTGTGGTAAAGAGTTAAAGTAATCAAAGTAGAAAGAAATTGTGGTGTCCGTGGTCGAGAGATAGAGCGTTGGCCTCATCACCTAAAGGGATTTTTCATTGTCTCACAACTTTGGTGCAAGTACTGGTGTATTTCCCAGGAAGCAGAATCGAGAGAGATTAGTATAAGTTGTAAGAATAGTCCAGTCAATCTAGCCGGATTATAGGCTAAACCTCAAAATAATTGCAAAAGAAATCATATTGGCTGATTATGATTCCTTGATATACCCCTTACAACATATAAAAAGTCTAGAAAAATCTAGGGAGGGGAAGATTTTGAATTTTGGATTTTAAAAAGGGTACTGTAACAGCTGTTTTTTGAAGATTTGTCTAAATAGGAAAGCAAAATATTATGGTGTTATTCAATAAAATGCATAAGTGTTATCAAACACAATTATTGAGCTCCATTTACTGTTTTTTACACAAATTTGAGAGTGGGTGGGGGATCATTTGCAGACATGGCAAATTGATTTAACAAACATTATTTGTCATATAAAAATAAACCATGCCTATTTCCTGTTTTGTTTTTTTGGTTTCGCTTTATTTACAAAACCATGACGAAACAGACTGTGTAACAGTAAAATTTCACAAGAAAAATGGATTTAGACAGCAAATTCTGTGGAAGTCTACCTTTTAAGCTCACCATTATTGGATAGGTCTGATGACCTCTCCAATGAGAGACCTACCATCGATGACGGGCACAAACTTTTCTATATCAACAGTCTCTAAACTGCAATTTCCGAGGCTCCAAATGGCATCTGCCAATAATGATTTTTCACCACAAACCTCTCTCATCCTATTCCCAAATCAAGAACTGTTATTCGTTCTTCTTCATTTTGTTTTAAATATCCGATAGAATTGATAAAAGCTGTCCCGGCTTCATTATTTACTGGTCTTCCTGGTGAAAATTTACACTTCTTCGTTTGTTCTGAATTATGCATCATGGGAATATCTTTAAATGTTCTGAAGTTGATACTGCATATCTGGTGGTATACAACATCGACAACAGGCAAATCTGATGCAAATTGTAGCCTTGCATGAATGACTTCTGCCCATGGTTCACTTCTTGGTATACATATGTCAACTATTTTTTTCTGAAATTTTATAGTTCTCACAGCAAAAACGTCATGACCATGTTTCCTACCATCAAGTTTTGCTGGTTGTCCACAGAACATACAATGCTTTGAGAGCGTGTTAGTCTAGAATCATTGCTTTTGCCTTAGTTTTTAGCTTCTCATAATATTACATTTTGGTTATAGTACTATTTTTTGCACCCTACATGGACATACTGACAAGGTAATAGTTCTAAATTATCATTCCTTTTTTGTGTGAGTCCTGACCACTGCTTTTCACCGTCAATGTTTTCTTTACATAAAGCTGATGCTCCATTCTGAAATGTAGAATATACTGTACAGCTATTTTTTTCAAATCTGAAATATATATAAAAAAAGCTTGTGTTAGTATGTGGCAACTTATACACAATGAATGAGAATACTTTGGTGGATCAATAAACTTCAGTATGTCTTTGCTAAAGAGAGAAAATCATTAGTATCTCGAAAAAAATACTCAACTTACGATTTAGTGAGAAAACAAACCAATTCTTTGAGAGTGTAGAAAACATATACCACATACACAGAACAGTGGCCATAACGGCTGCCAAACTTCAGTTTTTGGCAATGATGGAATAACGCAATTTTTAGTAGTTTTATTATTTTTTTCTTATCACTTGTTCATCAAATTTGACCAATAAATAGTTAACAATGATATAAAATATGCAAAAGCCTTTATAAATGTAAGGTAACTTATACGAAATAGATGAACATATTTCGGTACGTCGGTGTTCTTTAAGAGAAGCCTATAAATTCAATGAACTTTTTGTTTCAAGGGGAAAAAAACAAACTTTTAATAAACATATTTTCATGATATTGTTTTATTACTTAAAGACAAATACACATATAGTTTAGGCCAAAAATCATTCATAGATTTAACAAAATCTGTAAAAGGTGAGAAAACAAACAAATATATTGCTATTATACCGTTTTTGTAATATTTGCACTTAATAGTGGCACTAATGGGCTTCCGTAGTTTTATTTTTCGATGATGTCACTCCCGCGCATTTTTCGAAAATTTCTTTTATATCAACTGTTCAGCAAAGTGAACCACAAACTAGTTTAGATATGGTCGTTAGAGTGCATAAACTTAAATTTCTTAGGTATCAATTGTTGTTTTGACAACAGATTACTAGTAGATCTACATTTTGTGATCAAGGACAGTAATCGAACACGAAAACTGATGACATTTTTTTTCGGGCCAATTTTTCAGCGTATTCCTTTATTTCGTTGCGAGAAGATTTCTAATACATGTCAAACATGAGTAAACTTACCTTTCTACATAGCTGCTAGTTTGTTCAAAGTTCTGTAATTCAATATTCTGTCGTTCTAAAATGGTATTTGATCGATCCAGGTTTTCCGACGCTTTATGTTTACCGCAACTACGGTGGTCAAATCGTACCACAGCGAAATATCGAAAATACCCCAAACAAAATGACAGATTTTTTCATATTTCCCCTCATTAGATTTTTCTAGATTTTTGATATGTTGGTAACTATACACTGCACATGATTTCGACGTATAAATAATTTCTGTTGCAATTTTTTTTCGGTTAAAGTTTTGATTGACTGGACTAGAACACGTTTCTCAATCGATGTACATAAAATAAATACGTTTAGACTAAAGTACAAAGAATCTGGTATGACTTTGCTAAAACTTAGATGGACAAGGTGGGCACGATTCTACTTTGCCAGCTCATATCTCTTTTCCGCTGAACTGACGGCATTGTACGGAAGATGCCAAGTAAAGTCGGTCATGCTGTTCAGAAACGAGTGCAGGCCAAGCCGAAAGTAGACGACAAAGAACCTAGTTTGCCAACTTGATACACCAGACAAGGTAACAGAAGTGATACCATTCGAGGATTTGGATGAAACTTGTGAACCAGACAAACAACTGATTTTCATTGTAGGGGACGGACCGATTCTAAGTTGACCAGTAGAACTTGTGGTCCAACCCCATTTCATAAATTGAATAAAATATGTTTAAACTAAATTAGATCTAACTGATTTTCATGACAAAAATAGCTGGCAAAACACAATTAACACAAGAAATAAAATATGGAGATATCGGCAGTTTTAGTAGAAAATATGGAGATATCGCACTGGACAGTTTTAGTAGAAAGTGACAAGTAGAGGAACTGTTTATTATAAACATTTCAAACCGCTTAAAATTGCCAAGGAATAAGTGCTAATAATTTCAACTTCAAAGAGGTTTCCTTTTCGAAAATTGGTGTAAACTTTCAAAATGTCTCCTTTCACTTTTTTCCAAAGGAACATAAATAATATAGAGTGACGTATAAATTAAAGTAAAGGAAAAAAAAAAAAAAAAAAACAGTTTGAACTTATATTGTAGCTGTATACAGCATTTTCGAGTAATCTTTTGACAGACAAAAATCTGATTCACATACTTAATTCGAGTACTAAGAATTTTACTGTATGAAGTAGGCCTAACTGAATTTTGTCTCTTCACAGCCACATAATAAGCTTATGAGAAACGGTTAAAACCGAATATGTAGACATGTTTTATCTTTAAGTCAGACGGTCTGAATCATTGCGCTTTCCTTGGGGGTGAGTCTCTTAATTCTTTACCAAACAACAAAATGTAAGACTGGTCCAACTTGAAAGCACTTGCAGACGACAAAATAAAGGCATCTCAAAAATTTAAAATTGAAATTTGTTCCTAGCAGGGTAGAAAACGTTGTGGGAAAAGGAGAAAATGCTGGTTACCAGCATTTTCTCCTTTTCCCTCAATGTTTTCAAAAGGTTCTATCTCAAGGTCGTAAAAACTAGGGATTGTTTGATAAAAGGTACAGCTACCATCTGAATCCCAACATCAAATACAAGCAGTGTGATTGGGTCAGATTTTAATTTGACAGGGAAGGCAACATTTTAAGAAATGTGAATTCTGTCTAGATCTACTTACAGCAACATAGTAAACCAAAAAGAACCGTCAAGACAGAAATTGTCAACATGTTTAATCTTAAACAGACTTATCCAAGACATTACGCTTTCTCCTGTCGGTGAACTCTTGCGGTTTCTTTTACAAACTGTTCAAAAATAAGTCAAATTCAAGATTCTATGATAAGGAAACCCTTTACCACACAATAACGACTTTTAACGGGCCTGAGGAACACGCCTTTTGAAAACATTGTGGGAAAAGGAGAAAATGCTGGTTACCAGCATTTTCTCCTTTTCCCACAATGTTTTCAAAAGGCTTCTATCTCAGGGTCGTAAACATCAGGGATTGTTTGGGAAAGGGTTAAAGCTGATAAGACAGTTCAATGGAACAATGCCCCTCTTCACGATATCTTGTGGTCAGAAGCGGTTCAAACCGTTGTCGGTTAACACTGCAACGAATACTTGCTTGCTTTGATCCTTTACCAGACAATCCTGCGTTCCTATCGTTGTCTGTGCATGTCATATTCTTCGAAGATTCGACCTGTCTTATATGACGCATCACTCTCCCCGACATCGGGGAGACTGTAGAAATACGCGCTTGAAAGCGGAACTGGAGAAAATGGCTTTAATCAATACGTTTGAGGAAAAATCAGACCTGTTTTAGCTCCAGATTTTCTCGAAACTGCTGATCATAGCTGAATGAATCGCACCAGGTAGCATTTTATTGAGTAAACGTTTATTGTAGTTTGAATTTCAAAGTAACGGTCGTGGCGTAGAAATGTGGTGTGGTTCTGTACCTAGGATGCCCAAATTAGATAGATGAGTATTTGTAGAATGCGATCTAGCGGGAGTTAATGACGTCCCTATTCCATTCTATTTTAAAGAAAAGGCAACTCTTTTTCAAAGATGAAGGCTATTGAATTCTTTTTTTTAATGGAAAATTTTCTGTACCCTTATATAAACAAGTTTCATATACACAAGTTGCAGCATTCGGGCTATACTTTAGTCGTCAAATAGATATGCCACATTGGACAAGCCTAAAACTTTTGTCATCTTTTAAAGAGTTGAGACGTCTCCAGACCGAGCTTTCTCAAAATATCGAAAAGTTGTAATTTCCACTCTTTCCTACAAAGTTTCCTATCCAATCAAAGAACCTAAATTTGTTTTGAACAACGATATTTAAAAGTGCTATCTGTGGATTCTTTCTGTTTGGAAAATTCATGAAAGAGTTAACCCGTTTCTCTACAGACAGAGTTTAAATACATCACCTATGTCACAAATAACACAAAAAGAAACATTTGAAGGTAAGGTATGTACAGGAAAAGAAGCAAGCAACTGACGGTAGCATTTGAGCGAAGAAATTACCAACCACCGTCAGCGTCCTAAGCCGGAATGAAAGCATAACAATTACGCAACGAAAAGTAGATCCCAATGTCATGTCTTAGTTTGAACTTATTTATTTTACATCGATTGAGAAACAAGTTTTTTACAACTTATACTAATCTCTCTCGATTCTGCTTCCTGGGAACTGCAACAGTACTGGCGCCGAATGTGTTGACCAATGAAAGATCCCCAAAGTTGACACCCGCTCCCAGGTATCGAACCAAGGTCGTTATGGTTACTTTGCCGACGGTCTATCTCACAACCACGGACACCACAATATAATGTCTTTGTGTCAGTGTCAGCCATGCTGCTGATCTCGTAAGTCACATCTGTCTCGGTATCAGTCTTGTCAATTATCCAAGTGTTAGTCATGTAATTCTTAGTCTTATCAGTCATCATAGTGTCAGTCATCACAGTATCAGTTATCACAGTGTCAGTTATCACAGTGTCAGTCATCACAGTGTCAGTCATCATAGTGTCAGTCAACACAGTGTCAGTCATCACAGTGTCAGTTATCACAGTGTCAGTCATTTCAGTGTCAGTCATTTCAGTGTCAGTCATTGTATTGTCAAGCATGTCATTCTTAATGTCAGTTATCAACTTATCAGGGTGTCAGTCTGGTCAGTCTTAGTGTAAGTTGTTACGGGAGACCACTGCTTCATGAATAGCTTTGTCTCGATTTAAATACAATAGCTGACAACTACGTCATGGAGGTATTTCTTTGGCTCAGTGGTTATGGTATTGGTCTTTTAATAAAGGTTATTTGCCCCTTCAAGAGTTCGAATCCCGCCAGATAGGTTTTTATTTGAGCTATGCATTTATTTGTTTCTTTGTTACGGACTTTGTACGTAAGGAAGTCATGTCGATCATCTCAGTCTGAGTCTAAGTCATCTCATTCTGAGTATGAATCATCCCAATGTAAGTCTTTTCAGTCACGATAGTGTCCATCAGTTTTGTTGTTTCAATCTCACTGTCAGTTTTGTTTATCATCTCGGTGTCAATTATAGCTGTCATTTCAGCCTTGTTTGTCATCTCGACGTCGGTCTTGTCACTCATCTCAGTCTCAGGTTTGTTAGTTGTCATATCCCTTTTGTCATTGTCATTGTCATTGTCATCGTCAATACAAATGTCAATCATCTCAGTGCCAGTGTCAGACATGCAGAGTGTTTGTTTCGCTGCCTTCTGATATTTGTCACAGTTAAGCAGAGGTCCAGATAAGGAGTGATGGTATTCAAAAGTCATTGTTTCTCTTCAAAACCCTATATTGTGGGTACTCATTAGAATCGTCTCAATGAGACGATTCTAATGAGTACCCACAACATGGGGTTTAGTGGAGAACAAGTGATATTTTCAAATTTGAAATCCAAATCACTCCTTCAATCTGGAGCTTTGGTTGAGCTCAAACCTTAACCCTTTCCCAAACGACAAACTTTTTGACTGGACCAATTTGAAAGCATTTGCAGACGACAATTCAAATCTTAATAAAAAGATGATTTCTGTCTCTAAAAGGGTAGAAAACATTGTGGAAAAAGGAGAAAATTCTGGTTAACAGCATTTTCTCCTTTTCCCACACTGTTTTCAAAAGGCTACTATTCTAGACCCGTAAAAACCAGGGATTGTTTGGGAAAGGCTTAAACCTAAATTACGACAATATTTTCAAAAGTAGTCAACTACAAAACGAAACAAATTAATCTGCACAAGGTAATAAATTAAGAATTCTCTATTCACACGATTATTACTGGGTACGCATGGTTAGTAAAGTGTATTTTGTCACAGAGAATGAGAAGGCGAGAGACATTTGTCTCGCAAGCCTCTGAAAACATCACAGACTGGGCTCCGTAGAGATGTAACTAATCAATACCAGACCCTTTCACTGCTTTATAAGTATTTACTCTCGACATCTTTTGACTGCTGTAGTTATAACCAACAGAAACTTCAGAAGATTGTTATCTGTTAGGTTCGATTTAATGGGTGAACGGTATAGATCAAGATCAGACTGCACGTGCTGTGCAGTCTGATCTTGATCTATGCCTTCCACAAAAGTCAATGTTTAGGCCTATTGGGTTGAAAGTGGTTAAACCTTAGATCTGCGAGTTAATAAAATCGACCTTTTTAAATGTTGAAAAACAGCTGAAATATTACATTTCCAATGTTGTTTTGGATAGAATATATTACCAATAATCGGACTGTGTAGATCCAAGATCAGACTGCACGTTTTGTGCAGTCTGATCTTGATCTACAGTGCCCACAAAGGCAATATGAGTATTGCTTAAAGCGTTAAGTGTTAACCGATAATTCGGTCTGTGGAATACGATCGTGGCTTTTCTCTCCGTTCCATACACCATTTTATAGAACTAAACGGTTAGTTCCTGTTGAAATGACGTATAAGTACCGGCAGGAAGTGTGCTACAGTGTTTTAAGTCTTTAACAAACGACAATTTTTTTCCGCGTAGTTAAGTGTGCTGGCTTTTGAACTACTTTTTTATTTATACTGATAACAAATGAATAAATAGAACTTAGTGATTGGTTTAAAATGTAGGCAGAAGGACCCCTGCCTATTTGCTAGTAAGTCTTTTGATACTGATACCAAATGAATAAATACAACATTGTGATTGGTTTAAAATGTAGGCAAAAGGACCCCTGCCTATTTGCTAGTATTTTTTTTTTATAACAAATGAATAAATAGAACTTTGTGATTGGTTAAAATTTGGCATAAGGACCCCTGCCTATTTGCTATTAAGTTTTTTGATATTGATAACAAATGAATAAATAGAACATTGTGATTGGTTTAAAATGTAGGCATAAGACCCCTGCCTATTTGCTTGTAAGTCTTTTGATAACAAATGAATGAATAGAACTCTGTGATTGGTTAAAATATAGGCATAAGGGCCGCTGCCTATTTGCTAGTAAGTTTTTTGATACTGATAACAAACGAATAAATAGAACATTTTGATTCGTTTAAAATGTAGGCATAAGGGCCCTGTCTATTTGCTAGTAAGTTTTTTGATAACAAATGAATAAATAGAACTTTGTGATTGGTTTCAAATGTAGGCATAAGGTCGTCTGCCTATTTACTAGTAAGTTTTTTGATAACAAATGAATAAATAGAACTTTTTGATTGTTTTTAAAATGTAGGCATAAGACCCCTGTCTATTTGCTAGCAAATTTACGCCGTCTATTTTTTTTTAATTTAAAAGATATTCTTTATTTTTAGAGACCCAAACTGAAATCGTTTGCAGACGAAAATTTAAATATGACTCCAGCGTGAGAGGAAAGAAAACATTGATGGAGAAAGAAAAATTGCTGATAACCAGCATTTCCTTTTTTTGACGATGTTTCATCAGGCTAATACTATGGTATTATTTGGTAAAACGTTAAAGGAAGGTAAAATTTTTTGTTAAAATAGTATTTTAAAATCTTTCTCCCTGCTTCTAACCTGCATTCAGCAGAATAAATCTTACACAAAAGAATTTAAAATAAAAAAGAAATGTGTGCTATAGTTTGTGCACAGTTCGTAATGGGGAAAAATCACTTGAAAGCTCCCTGAACAATCCGTACAGATAATGATAATAAAATAATAGCTGTTACAATAATAAAAGATAAAATTATAATATAATAATAGCTGTTACAATAATAAAAGATAAAATTATAATATAATAATAGCTGTTACAATAATAAAAGATAAAATTATAATATAATAATAGCTGTTACAATAATAAAAGATAAAAATTATAATATAATGATTAAACATGTATATATATTTTTTTTCTTTTCTCTGTACAGTTTATGTAAGGTAGCTATTTTGTGACGAGCAATTGATGAAACAAATGAAAGAAGTTGGAATATTGCAACTCAAAGTTTTGGAAATATTAAAGACATTTTTTTTTCAGAATAAATTTTGCCGCAACAAAGGGATCTATGTTTCAGTGCGTGTTTGCGATGAAGTGAATGTGCTAAATGCAGACGACAGTTTTTGAGGATATGTTCCATGTTGTATATTTGCATCTAGGGAAAATGTGTGAAGGCACACGAATTGTCAGATATTTGTATTGATTAACCAAAGTCATACGAGTATTGAGGTTATATCAAATTATGGAATAGTTCTTGAAGAAGTTGATTGCTCTGCGCTGATGAGGAATTTAGACATCGCAATGGTAAATATAAAATGTTTATTTGATAACTTTTCTGTTTTTTTTTCTCAGTTCTGTTGTCAGTGGATCTTACTGCAACCTAGAAAATTAAGCGAAATGCTGCTTTTCTTTCTTTCTTTCTTTTTTTTGTGGGAGTGTCCTTTGGTTCAAAATACACATAAAATCTAAAAATACATTCGTAAAAGTGCGCGAACACCGTGAAATGACTGAATATTTTCAAATCAATCTGTCATGCACTTGTCAGAGAAAACTTCCGACCACTTATCGAGGATTATCAATTTCTGAAGAAAATGGCCCATAACTTAAAAAAATTGGGCTTATTGAGAGTTGAAGAAGATAAGACGGAACACACGACGCCGACGAAGAAGAAGAGCAAGGAGGAGGAGGAGGAGGAGGAGGAAGAAGAAGAAGAAGAAGAAGAAGAAGAAGAAGAAGAAGAAGAAGAAGTTCTTCCACTTCTACTAGTGACTTCTACCACTAACACCACCACTACTATTACCACTGAAAACTTGATCTATAACTGTGGTCAGCCCAAACCCATAAACGGGTAGGGCTGGAAGCTTGGGCTGAGCATGGAGCAAGGTTTACTGTAATGATATATTTAAAAGAAGAAAAAAAAATCAGGAACACGTGGAAATGCGCACCGGTGGCTCTGATCAATATGTTTCGAATAAGGGGGAATGTGGAGTTTGGTTCCATATTAACAATCAAATCTATTGGCGGGACGTTAAAAAATAAATATTTCATCCAAGTTCAAATAAAGGGTGGAAATGGAGTTAGAGTAAATGCTGTATCGATCGCTAAAACACCCTACTTCTCAAATCGACATCGTCTCTATATTTGGCAAGGAATTAAAGGATATTAATCACGCATACAAACCTGATATGTTCACCCCTAATTACATTTTTTTTTCTCTGAGATTGATTTTCGTTAAATCAATGAATCATGAAGCCAGTTAATTATTATTTTTTTGTCTCCATCTGATTCTTTGTTTACAGTCAACTTGACTGGCGGACGATTCCACTACGAGATTATTAACCCTTAGGCTAAGTGCGATTCAAACACATTTTGCGAACAGTATAAATCAAGATCAGACTGCACTTGTGCAGTCTAATCTAGGACCTACACTATCCGGTAGGGAGATTACCGCCCCCCCCCCCCCCAAATATCTCTGAAATGGCAGAATATGGGCTTTTAATAATGGGCTTGAAAGTTTCATTTTACTAATTTAGCTTAGTGTCTAAAGGAACAAGTGTAGCTAATGCAGTCTTGTTACGAGAGTTTATAAATTGTAGGAGGATAAAGAGGTATGCATTCCAAAATGCTAACTTTATTCTACAATGGATTTGCCGAGAGGCCGCCTCTTGCTGTACATTTATTTTTTTCAACGTTTATTTTTCAAGGGGAGAGGATACACCAGTTTAGCCCACAAACAATTTTTTTAGGCAGTAACTCGACCTTTTACTCTCTCGACCAGGGATCATGCGTGGCTCGGTGTTAAAGTATAGGGTTCACAACTCAAAGTCCCCAGGATCAAGCTTGTCTGACAGCACTTGGTTTTACGTGGGAATGTCCTTTGGTAAGACACTTCAGTAGCTAAACCTGATACTGGGGGATCTTGGGAAATATATGAATATGAGGTCTAAAACCACGGTATGACTGAAATAATGTTGACAGCAACGTAAAACATACATCAATCAATCAATCAATCAATCAACTGTCCTCAGTCAATTACAGGGACAGTGTATTATCTGATTTTATGCTTCATTTCGACAGAGTTTAAATATTGTCGTTTTCAGCATTACCTGGGGCCAGTGCAACTAACCATGTGTTCTTGGATTTTCTTCACCATTACTTTGTACATGTCTTTCCCAGCCTCTGGCTATTTTCTCACACTCACCGTCGAAACAGTGTACGGCGATGAGAGAGAGAGATGAAGAGAGAGAGAGAGAGAGAGAGAGAGAGAGAGAGAGAGAGAGAGAATTTCTAGATATTTACACGACCAAAAGTTAAAAAATGTATTTAACATTCGTATTTGGCAATGAATGGAGGCAATGCAGGACATTTTTCTTTTTAATGTTCTTAGACTTAACAGAGCACTTGCAGCACTTTGATTACACTGCTCATGATGTTGTAACTATACTAACTCTTTACCAAACAACAAAATTGTAGACTGGTCCCAATTGAACGCACTTAAAGACAACAAAAATGAAACTCAAAAATTGAAATTTGTTTCTAGTAAAGAAGAAAACATTGTGGGAAAAGGAAAAAAATGCTGGTGACCAGCATTTTCTCCTTTTCTCACAATGTTTTCAAAAGGCTTCTATCTCAGGGTCGTAAAAACCAGGGATTGTTTGGTAAAGGATTAAGAATGTTGCTGTTTTCATCGCATTGTCCGCCATTTGTTTTTGGAAACTTACTGTTTCGAGTTTAGGATAATTTGTACTGGTCAAGATATTCATTACTTATCTTTTAACCTGTTATTGGGGCGAATAAAACATTTTTGTGGTTGTGTGCAATCTATGCAGAATTATTGACGAGAAAACGAGAGGTCAATCGTTATTTTCGCCAATTTAGAGAAGAAGTTTATTTTGTCTTTTTATAACTATCTCCTTCATAGAGAGTATTCACTATTGCCCCGCTTGTTTTTGCACGAGAATGGAAAACGGGGACCTGTATTTGGAATGACTACCATCAGTCCTCGGAGAGAGCTTATAGCTTTGCTACCAAATCAAACAATCGACCCATTAGTCGCCAACACTAATTCCAGGTCTGATTTGTCAGATAATATATATTCGAATTAAGACTTTACCAAGCAGTCAAGCATTTGTACAGCCTTAAGGAGGATGACTTTCAAACAAATATTGTTGGAATAAGGGAAAATGCCTGTTTCTCCTCTTTGCCCACAATTATTTCAAACCGTTCATAGATAAACCCAATTACATGTATTTAAACCACATTTGATATACTGTCTGCTCTTGCTTTGGATGAGTCCAACATGTCGTTATCTTGTAAAGAATTGATCATAGAAGCAAATATTGTTTCCCTTTCTCCCAAAGGAATCGATTACCTGTCCGTGCCATGATTTATGTAGTAATGTACTCTCTCTGATCAGCTACTCTCCCCTCCTTTAACCCTTGGGCGACTCTCCCCTACTTTACTCCTTTTCAGTCACTTTTATTTTGACGTCTGCAAATGCTTTCGATTTGGACAAACCTAGAATATTGTCGTTTGGTTATAAGCTAAGGTATTTATTCATGATTATTAGGGGATTGAACATCTGCTCTTCGACACGCATTACTGTTTGTACTTGGTTTATGTGGAGAAATGGTCAATTGTTTAGAAACAGGACAGTGCGTAAAAAAAGGAGCAGGTTGGCTTGGTGTTCTGATCGCCATGACAAAAACCAAAGTATTGTTGAAAAGGAGAAAAAAAAAAAAACCCTGCAAAAAAGTTTTTTCGTGTATGTAATATTTTCTTGATCTGGAAGACCAAACAAAATTAATAAATTGGAATCTGGGACCGTATTCACCAACCATTCTTGAGAATATTCTTAGTCTTATTCTCCAAGGTTTTCTAAATTTGTAAGTTACACAACTTTTGATTGGCTAAACCGAATGGTTTAGCCAATCTGAAGTTGTGTTACTTACAACTGTAGAAAATTCTGGAGAATAAGACAAAGAACATTCTTAAGAATGGTTGGTGAATATGGGCCCTGGTGAACAAGTTGCATGTCTAATTTTTAAAAGCCAAAAAGCTCAATTCAAATTTATACTGACAATAGTTAGCAGGCTTTTGAAATTTTTCGAATCAACCTCTGTGCATATTATTTCTCGTTACTATAGTTACACAAAACTTCAAAATAACTATCTGTGTGCATCTCGAAATCTGAAATCTGATCTCATCAAATCTTATAATTGACAATTCTATGAAAAAAAAAACAAAAAACCAGCATCCTCTAATCTACCGTTGAATCAAAATTTTACCTACTCACCACTTATACTTAGAGACACTCAGCTTTTCAGTTGTAGTAAAACTTCAAGTAAAGAATTCTGTATGCCTAAATTATGCCTGGAATGACAAACATAGCGGACTGTGTAGATATAAGATCATGCTGCACGTCCTGTGCAGTCTGATCTTGATTTACACTTTCCACAAAGGCAGTCTTATCATGTCTCACAGGTCGAAGGGTATGATATGAATTATTTCTCGTTACTATAGTGACCATGTATTCATTCTTTTCGTTCAATTATCCAACTATCTGCCTATTGGCGACACTTGAATGTCCATTGGGACCCAGTGATATCGAGAAGTTTATGCATAATTTATAGAAACCTTTTTCCACACTATCCCGAACTTTAACGACACCGAGGAAGAAGCCTTTTGAAAACATTGTGGGAAAAGGAGAAAATGCTGGTAACCAGCATTTTCTCCTTTTCCCACAAAGTTTTCTACCCTGCTGGAAACAATTTTCAATTCCTGAGTTACCTTTATGTTGTCGTCTGTCAGTGCTTTCAATTTGGTTTAAAAGGAAAGATTTTCCTTTCCCACCACTGAATATTCTTTTGGCTATGTTAACATGTGAAAAGTAGCCAATCGCTTAGAAAAGGTTTTTTTAATTATAGGGGAAAAGCCATCTGTTGCTTTTGGAAGAGTATGGGGCATTGTAAGGGCCAGGAAACGCGAGGAATTCATGGAGACGTGTTCTGAGTCCAATATCTAAATTGTAATGCCTTTGAAATAAGGTTTGATAACTTAACTCATTACCAAACGACAAAATTTTAGACTGGTTCAAGTTGAAAGCATTTGCAGACGACAAATAAAGGTGACTGAAAAATTGAATTTGTTCTGGGAAGGGTAGAAAACACTGTGGGAAAAGGAGAAAATGCTGGTTACCAGCATTTTCTCCTTTTCCTACAGTGTTTTCAAAAGGTTTCTTTCTAAGGGGTGTCAAAAGTAGGGATTGTGTGGTAATGGGTTAAGTCATGGGTAAGCAATATTCCTTGACTATACCTCTTCCGTGGTAGACTAGTTTTTGTAATCATAAATGCACAATTCCGGAAAGCAACTGGTCGCTGGGAACCATACCCAAAGCTTCCAATAATCTATGTAGACATTGCAAGCACATTATCTCCCGCTTGATGACATTTTATAAATACTCATCTATCTAATTTGGGCATCCTGGGTACATAAACGAACCACTTTCCTACTCGACAACCGTTACTCTGAATTTCGAACTAAAATAAACTTTTACTCAATAAAACGCTACCTCGTGCGATTCACTCAGCTATGATCAGCAGTTTAGAGAAATCTGGAGCTAAAACAAGTCTCATTTCTCCTCATACGTACTGATAAAAGCTATTTTCTGCATTGCTACTTTATAGCGCGTAATACTACAGTTTCCCGAAGTCGGGGATAGTGATGCGTCATATAAGAAAGATCGAATCTTTGAAGAATATGACATGCGCAGACAACGTTGCATGCAAGCCTTATACCTCGTACCTTAACCTTTACTTTGGTCTTATAGCAGACAGGTTTCCTCATAGGAACCTATTGATTGTTGAGGGTGAAAATCATGCCAAACATACAATTTTTTACACCCCTGTATTCTGGCCCAGCGACAAATTCCAGGGTTTTCGTTTACTATTCACAGTAACATTTATGAGCTAAGATCCGTGATGAGGTGACTTAATGCATCTGCAAAAAGTATCGATCCAGGTCAGCCTGCGCAGTTCGCGCAGGCTGACCTGGATCGAAACTTTGGTAATGAGTTAAATGGCACGCAATATAATAGCATTATGTGGCTCCGTTCGGTTTCCAGTTGAAAACGTTTTTCATCCAACTTTCATCTTAGCGACACGAATGTAGCCCATGTAACTGGCATTACCTCTTTTACCAGCAATGATTGCCCGTCATTCAAAGAATGATTATATAAAAATGAGCCATGCTCTGACAAAAAGGGACTTAATGAATCGTCGTGATGATGGGTACCAAGCAAGTCATCACGTGATCATGATGGATCCCTGAAATCCATTTTGTTTCACAATCAACGGAATCAGAAGGTAAACTGGTCCTTGGACATACAGAAAATTGGCCGGTAGCGAAAAGAGGACTACGCAGGCTGAATTGGGTCGATATTTTTCGCCCCCTTTTCACAGAGCATGAATTTAACCTTTAATCCTTTACCAAACAACAAAATTTGGGACTAGCCCAAATTAGAAGCACTTGCAGACAACTTAATAAACATACCTCAAAAAATGAAATCTGTCTCAAGAAGTGTAGAAAACATTGTGGGAAAAGGAGAAAATGCTGGTTACCAGCATTTTCTCCCTTTCCCACAATGTTTTCAAAAGACCTCTATCTCAGGGTCGTAAAAAACAGGGTTTGTTTGGGAGAGGGTTAAAGCTGATATATATTATATATATATACACCTGAATTATGCTATTTGAAAGGTATTTTGGGTGGGAAAAGATGTTCTCGTTCGGAAGTGTAGACCAAAGATCAAACTGCAAGTTCTGTGCAGTCTGAACTTGACCTGCACTGTCCGCAAAAAGTCACTGAGTCCCGCATAGTAGCTCAAGTTAAAAAAAAAAAAAGAAAATGCGGAGGGGGAGGGGAAATGGTAGGTGGAATGCAGCCGCAAAAATAAATGCCAGCGGAAGAAAAACTCTATTTAGTAACAATGTAATGAATTATTGATATAACGGACGAAACAAAAATACAACCACAGACACTCCTATTAGTCTGTGTCGTCTGGAGGGAAATTCTAGGAAAATCGTTTATTGTTCACAAACAGAATATTTCGTGAGAGTTGGTTTTTGTCTCAAGAAGGCGACTATTAAGTCTATAAATAGCACATATTATATCACGTAGCTCGTTTACTTTTCGGAGAGACTTTTGGTGTTGTCATACGGGTAGACAATTTGAGATAATCATTTTGGTGTTGTCATACGGGTGGACAATCCGAGATGTAGACTGGTTACTGCCCCTGATACTACTACATGTGACGGTGGCCAGTTCATCCGAGATGGTCCAAGTCTTTCCCACATGTCATGTCTACAGAAATCTTCCTGTGCGACTATTTATTGTACACAAAAAATACATTACATTTTGTGAGAAGTGATTTTGTCTCCTCAAGGCGACGATAAACATTTTGTCGGTTTAGTTGAAAAACCTAGTGAGCTGTAGTTACGAGTTTTTTTTAAGTAAACCGACGATTTGCAAATAGCTAGCAGTAAATCAATATGGTCCATTTGGTTTGAGGTGAAATGCAGAAAAATGACCCCGATTACAAAATGACCCCGGGTCATTTTTCGACGTAGAGGAATGACCCATGGGTCATTTTTCGACGTAGAAAATTGACCCGGGTCATTATTCTACGTCGAGAAATAACCCGGGGGTCATTTCTCGACGCAGAGAAATGACCCATGGGTCATTATTCTACGTCGAGAAATGACCGTAGGTCATTTTGTAATGGGGGTCATTTCTCTGCAATACACCGGCGAAGCTGAATGCGCTGGCTTCTGATCTACTTATGATATGAAATCTGAATGAATAGTTAGACATCTGCCATTGGTCAAAAACAAGGACACGTTTATTTTGCGGGCAATTGCAGACCTATTGGCGGATAAATTTACGCCGTCTTGTTTTTTTCAAAGATAAACATTGTTCGAATTGACTTTTGGTTTTCTGAATTGAATCGGTTTTAGTCTCTTCCCGCAATATATTGTCTGAAAGAAAGTCAAAGGATGGCCTTTTTTACTGCACATATAAACATTTATGTTTCCTAAAAGCGAGTTTTGTGCCAGGCGACGATAAATTCTGAACATAGCTCGTAGTATACCATACGCCTTGTTTGATTTTTGAAATGATTTTTCGTCTGTTATCGCCCAGGCTAAGTATGTAACATGGTTTTTGTCCCTTCCCCAGGGTGATGTCTGAAGAGAAATTCAAATATAATCGTTTTTATTGCACATAAAATCACATATTCTGCAAAACAAGAACAGATTTTGTCCTAGGCGATCATAAATCTTGTTGAAATAGCATTTCAAAACTATTTCAAGGAGATTTATGATCGCCAAGGCTCGTTTGGCTTTCAAAATGATTTTCGTCCGTGGTAATCCGGGTGGACAATCTTAGATGGCTTTAGTCTCTCCCAAAACGCCTAACTTGTCTATAGAGAATAATCCACGGTGATTGTTTAACACCAAAGAGGAGGAAGCCTTTTGAAAACCTTGTGGGAAAAGGAGAAAATGCTGGTAACCAGCATTTTCTCCTTTTCCCACAATGTTTTCAACTCTGTCAAGCTCATATTCCATTAATCGAATCACATTTAAATTTTCGTCTACAAATGCTTTCAATTTAGACTAGGCTAAAATTTTGTCACATATTTTTATGTCAACTCTTATTCAATATTTCGGCCAGGTAAACAAACTGTCATGGTGGATTGTGAAAATGTAGAAGCAGTGAAACTTAAGTTTTTTTTTTTTTCTTGACAAAGGCCTTTGGCAGAAATATTGAATAAGAGCTAACATGAAAATATGTGACATATAGAGGATAATCAACTGGTTGTTTTTGATATGAAAAATATCTCACGAGGATGCGTTGTTAGGTGTTGAAAAAACGAGTGCGCTACACGAGTTTTTTTAACGCCTTACGACGCGTCCGAGTGAGATATTTTTCATATCAAAAATAACCAGTTGATTATTCTATTTACTATATACCTTATTAACATAATTATTTGTAATTTTGCGTTTGAAAGTCGAAAAAATGTAGTCGGAAAAAAAAAAAAAAAAAAGTAGTTCCCAAATTACGTCAGGAAGTGAAAATGAAAGTTGATAACGTCACTAGTGATGATATCAAAATTTATTTCATGCTTTCCGGTGGGATATCGAGAAATAGCAGTGAAAATATTTTTCGATCTTACACCAGTGAAAATACCGATTTTCACGTTCTTATTGCCTAGGTAAATTGCGCGTGCCTAACAACCAGATGGGAAATATGACGTCATATACCTTACATTTCACGCGCTTGACGTCACGTTGCTATGCGGGAGGGGTACGCCACGGGGGATGAGGGAAAAGAATTGTACTGAATTTTGATAAAGCTCCTCCCAGAAAGGGTTAAAAGCATAAAATAAACAGAATATTTGTTTTTTTCGGTGAAAGATCAAAATTTATTTCATCTCGTGAACACCATCGGTAATATTTTCACTCGTGGCTGCGCCACTCGTGAAAATATTACCGATGGTGTCCACTCGATGAAATAAATTTCGATCTTACACCGAAAAAAACAAATATCCTCTATTTATTACACTGGGAAATTCCAGGATTTCACTGCTTGGTTATATAATAAAATTTATTCCCTATGGAATTACAATGGATAAAGTAAAATTTTGTTGTCAGTTAAAGAGTTAATTGAATTTTTAGTGGGAAAACTTTGTGATGCATGATACAAACCAAATTATAGCATCATTAAGGATCCATAGAACGCATTATGTTGAACAATCAACTGAATCAGGGGATCGAATGGTCCTTTGTCATACAGAAAATTGACCGACAGTAAAAGGTATCGACGAGGTTTAGCCCACTCTCTTGCACTATGGATCATTTCCCATTCACCTCTATAGTGGGCTCAGAAAGTGGTTCGTCTACAAGTGATATTTTTGTCACATGACCTTAACTCAAAATGGCGACACCAACGCTGGTGAAAGAAAGACCAATATCGATTGATTTGTGTGGTTTTCAAACAGTATACGGCCAATCAGACTTAGTTGTAGGAGATGTGAAAAAGAGGGATTTTCTGAATAGCTGAAATGCCTTTGAAAGGACTATAACTAGTTTTTTAATCTTAAAAACTTAGATCCATGGGTGTGTCAAAACTGTTCTCATCATTCATGGGCGCAGCCATTTTTGTTAAAATTGGCGTAAGATTCTGATCAGTAAAGAAGCTCGAAAAAAATAGTTCCATTGTATACAGGTAAATTCATCAGTTTGAATGCACCTACAATGTATCCAGAATCACATTTCATTTGTCTACTTTATAATGTTACACATGAAACGGTTAGACAGTAACAAAACATGTTTTCCTCGGTTGGACAAGATTCTTGTCATTTAGCCCATTGCAGAGATGTATGGTGAGAGTAACGAACGACAACTCTGTTCGGAGATCGGGCTTAGCCTGCGAGGACCGCAGACGCACTAGGCCCTCTTTCCAAAGAATACGGCTAATATATTTTACGAGAATTGCTGTCGTCCCCAAGCGTCCATAAATGTTCTTGAAATAGCACACAATATATCATATGGCTGGTTTGTTTTTCGAACTGACTTTTTGTCTCTTATCATCCGGGCGGATAATCTTAGGTCGGTTTTTCGTCCCTTCCCCTTTCTGAATGTCGATTTATCTTTTTCCGAAGTCATGGGCCTTGACAAAGATGTTTGTACGTGCATTCTGATCCTGGTGAACAGCCTCTTGTTCAATATAAAGGTCCAAAGTCATCTAAAGCTAATGAAATGCATGTAAACTTTAAAAAAATGAATTTTTGATAGTCAACATTACAAGTCCGGTAGAATATGGGTCAATACGGTGTCTGTCAGTGTTTTCCTGTGTCCGTGATCGCGCTTACATTATGTTCTTCATTGATGCGAAAACCTCAAATTATCTACCGCAGATTGCCATCGGGTCTAACATTTAACTCTTTACTATAGGTGTCTGATTTTGAACAAACCGGAGAAACTGTCCCTTGAAAACATCGTTGGAAAGGAGAAAACGCTAGTAAACAGTATTTTCTACTTTTAAGACGGTATTTCCTAACCTTTTTATAGACAAATTCTAAAATTTGTAAGACATTTGATATATCGTTTACAATTTCTTTATTTTCAGACCAATCTTAAGTTTTGGTCTCTGGTAAAAGCTCTAGTTAAGAGAACGTGACAAATATTGTTCACTCATCAATAAACAAAATCGCCCAGCCACGATCCGAGGGGATGCATTACAAGTGGCCATTTTAACTCTCTCCCAAAAAATAGACTTCTTTAACCCTTTACTCCATAGATACTCATTTCAACGTATTGCTTGTGGGAGCCTTTGGAAAACATTGTGACAAAAGGTGAAATTGCTCGTGACGAGCAATTTCACCTTTTGTCACAATGTTTTCTATCCTATCAAAAGGTGTCATATATACATAAGGAACAAATTCATCCTTGCGGTTATTTAGGGTTAATTAGAGATACCATAGAAATGCCTTATGGGGTAAAGGGTTAACTGAAAAGCTTTGTGAAAGATCGGAATCAGAATAAATGAAATGTTACGAATTGTTTTCTTAACATAGCTACTGAAAAAGAAGTTGCGCTTCGACAAAAATAGCTCATTTTGTTGCATTTTTTTTCTTCAACAACAACAACAACAGCAACTACAACAACAACAATGACAGCAACAACAAAACAAAACAAAACAAAACAAAAAAATGCTCAAAACGAAAAAGAGTATTCTTTTCGAGAGTGCATGGATTGAAATTCTCTCCGTCCATCGATGTCAGCTGATGATTCTTACAATGACTATTAAAGTCCTCTAAGTGTGGACTTGGTGTTACCAGCATCTAGCTCTTTTTCCACAATGTTTTCTATCCTATTCAAAACAAGTTTCAAAATTTGAGTCACATTTAATCTGTTGTCTGCAAATGCTTTGATTTTTGATTGATCAGCATTATTGTCGTGTGGAAAAGAGAAAAAGCATATTATAGGAAGAATTTGAACCAACAGTGTACAATTTTGCATGGTTGTAAATTGAGAAATGTTTCATGTCGGAAACCGGATGTGTTGCCACGCAATTTGTCAAAGAGCGCATGCCATGCAGTTTTCAAAGAATGATGTGTATTGTATTCATATATGGCTTGCAACACGCGAAAAGGGTCATTTGGACATTTGCGCAAAGTGTCGTCTCGGATCAACTTGTGCAGTCCGCACAGGCTAATCCGAAACGACACTTTCCTATTTTATGTGATTTTCTGTTTTACGCAAGTCTACTGTAGCACCAAATCTAATGTAGTCGTAAAGTGCCGTCTTGGATTAGCCTGCGCGGACTGCGCAGGCTAATCCGGGACGACACTTTACGCAAATGTCCGAATGTTCCTTTTTGCTTGTTGGGCTCCATATATACAGCATATTGACGTATTCATGCCAGATCTGTGACGTCAAAGGGAAGTAAAACTGACAACTTCCTATTGCTCTTCCTTTTACTCCTTAATCCCTGAAACAAATTGTTAGCAGACGACTATGGAAGCTTTCTTCAACAAGATAGATGACAGAAATTTACTACGGAATAACGAATGAATTAAGTTACAAAAGTAGTGTCTCCTTAAAAATATTTTTTTTCAATTGAGACCATGTTTCAAAATTGGTCGGTTTTAAGATGCAAGGATCTTCTAAAGAAGAGAATATATCGTACGTTTACTTCAAAAACCTCGTAAGTACAGCTTGAAACATGCTGTAGTTACGAGATTTTTGAAGTAAACCGATGGTATGTTAATTACAAGTCCTGTCTATCATAAACGATATCATTTTCTCTCGTTTTCAGGGAAATGCCATAGGAACAAATTTACCAATCAAGAAGTATTGACAGGTTACAAGATGATCACCCCAATCGCTGCCAACATGGAGGACCTTGACAAGGGGTGGTCCTGGGTCGTTCTTGTAGCTTCCTTCGGACATTTTATGATATTCGGAATGTTTCTGTACGGGGTGGGCGTGGCCTATATGGCTCTGCTAGAAGAATATGGAGGCAGATCAGCGACAACTGCCTGTGCCGGAAGTATGTATGCAGCCTTGGTGTCCCTTGGGGGTAGGTGCTATATTGTGATTGAATAAAATCCTTTGAATAATGAATGATCCTCTATCATTTCCGTATATCAACGAATTTTAGGAAAAGCCGTTAAAATGGAGGGGAGAGATAAATTCATGTTAACAAGTATTTTATTTGTTTCAAACGATGTTTTGCAACTTTTTATAGACACGTGCCATTGCTAGCATATTCCGGAGAAAGCTTCTTGCAATCTATTTTCACCGTTCATCAACAATTTTCACTGGCATTCTTGCTCTTCCTCATAGACAGAATACGATTTCAGATTGATTGCCAGTAACGCAATTGCCTCTCTTTGAAATAAAAAAAAAATTCTTTGGCGTTAGTTATATTTAAATTCATTAGGAACTGATTGCATGGATTTCTTTTATGATAAAATGAAAGCTAGGAAAATCACTATGTTCATGTGCTTACGATACACTGATATATCTCAGGGATCCTAGATAGCCAAAATACAGTGTAGATGGTTACATCGACGATATAAATCAGGGCCCGCATTCACCAACGATTCTTAAGAACTTACTATGTCTTATTCTCCAGATATTTCCATGTTTGAAAGTAACCAAACTTCTTACTGCCTTAACCAAATGATTTAGCCAATCCCAAATGGTTTAGCCAATCAGAAGTTAAGTTACTTTCAAACTCTGAATATCATGGAGAATAAAACTAAGAGTATTCTAAAGAATGGTTGGTGAATACGGACCCAGGAAGATTCACCTCTCTACAAAGACTTGTCGATGTATCATTTCTTTTTTTTCAATTTCATATCTTTTTATTGAAGGTCCGATTTCCAGCATACTGATCGACAGATATAGCTGCCGTACCGCCATGTTTATCGACGGACTATTGACCACAGTCGGATGCCTCATCACCGCTTTCAGCAACAGTCTTTCTCTTTGTATATTTAGCTATGGAATCATTTCAGGTATGTACCATCTAACCTACTTTGGGCGTTCCGCGATATCAGGGGATATTCGACAACCATTCTGCAGTGCATTCTTTGATCAAATAGAAAAAAAAACCCTTAACCCTTTACCAAACAATCCCGACTCTTTTTTTTCTAAAGGCTTCTTTCTCAGGGTCGTCAAAAGTAGGGATTGTGTGGTAATGGGTTAAAGACTCTTGTATTTATGTATATTTTACCTGGTAATAGATGACAATTTTTTTGTGGTATCTGTCGAAGACAATACCACTATGAGTTGAGGATTGAATTTTGATAACCATGTATCTTATTTTGTGCAAAGCCGAAGGAAATAAACCCAGTTAAACTCATTCTTTCCAAGGGAAATGAATTTTGAATTTTTCGGTGGCACACAGATATGTAATTTGAAATGGCATTTTCAAATACATTTGGCGAGGCCATCGATCGTTGAGATATTTATTTTTGATTGAAAATAGCTTCACCCACTCATAGCCTTTTATTGGCGCAATGATACAAATGTGCCTGCTGACCCTGATCCTTTTTGTTCCAAAACCAATTCGTTCCATGACTTGTTCGTCCTATGATTGCGCGTTATTCCATTTGATTGCTGACGAATATTAATAGATCGAAGTAATTGATTATAATGTTGGAAATTAAATGTAAAAGGCTAAAGATATTTCAAAATGACAGTTTTAAGGTACATGAGTACTCTCCCTTCAACTGAAAAGGTATTCATTTGCTTTTAAGCAAATATTTGAAAAACATGTCTCTTTTTCTTTCAAACTATTAATTCCACGCAATACCACTTCAGTGTTCTCAACACTTTGATTTTTTAAAAGATCTTTCAAAGTTTGTCTTAACGAGATTTGGTTACATTGTCGCTTTGAAACAGTTGCAAATAGAGAACTGTTTTCTCTCTTCTCCCCCCCTTTTTTTAAATTCATGAATCTGTGATCCTTTGCCATCGATCTTAACCAGGAAAAAGCTATGACAAGGAAAGAGCTTTATAAGTAGACATTAATTATTTCCTTCATTTCTACCATGATTGAATTCGGTCTTGATCGGATTATGATCCATTTGATCGCGTTCGCCTTGATTGATTTTAGTCCTGATACGGTATATAGTAATCTTATATCACAGGCCTTTGTAGCTCGATTGGTCTATCACAGAACAATAAAATTGTCCTTGGTCGATCATCGAACAATCATAGCACATTGGTGCATCGCCTGTATATCACTGAATATATTTACAAACTTTCATTAACACTGTTACTATAAATAGAACATTGGGGATTCCCTTTGTATTGTATACAATAGAGAGGGAATCCACAGAGTGTTATTTATAGTAACAGTGTCCGATAATGAAAATTTCTTTATCCCTTTACAGACCAATGGGGTTTCAGAGGCCTATGCTCATATCGTCGGTTTGCTTCCAAAACATCGTAACTACAGCTTGTTACAAGCTGTAGTTACGAGGTTTTGGAAGCAAACCGACGATATGCGCACTGTGACACAAGAAATTGACATGACATGTAGACATGTGTAGGGGGAGGCGTTAACATTGGATGTCACTTTAAAATTGTATTTTTTCTCAGAAGTCAGTTATCACAAGGCATGTTTGACGTGGAGAATGAAAATAAATGTTAGTCCTTTGGCTTCTGTCGGCGGCCCCATTACATTTAGCGTACAGTATAGATCAAGATCAGACTGCACAGAACGTGCATTCTGATCTTCGATCTACATTGTCCGAAAAGGTGATAATTTTCTAAAATAAAAGGACATAAAATATTGGTTTTATATTGATGCAACATCTTTCAGAGTTGGCAAAAATAGCTTTGGTAAAATTGTTCCTAGCAACAGTACATTATGTTGGGTGCAAGAAAGTTTGATATACATATACATGCACGTTTTGTGCAGTCTGATCTTGATCTACGCTGTCCGCAAAAAGCACATAGAGTCACTCCTTGCATCCTAAGGCTTAATTAGATCCCAGTGGGTTTGGTCACAGCGCTATCTCTACTATAATCATCTATTAAGTCAAATAGCGGGAATCATAATCCGATAAAGGACGGAACTCGAATCAATCATGAGTCGAGTTGGAGAACTCTGTCTCTATACACAGCTTCCGCTTCTCTTTGTATTTATACATGTTTCTTTCTTTTTCTATCCCCCCTTCCCCCCTCTCTCTATTTCTCTCTCTGTCTCTCTGTCTGTCTGTCTCTCTCTCTGTCTCTCTACCCCTCTGTCTGTCTGTCTGTCTCCCTCTCCCTCTCTCTCTCTGATGCTGTGTCTCTCCCCTCTCTGTCTCTCTCTCACTCTCTGTCTCTCTGTCTCTGCCTCTCTCTCTCTCTCTGTCTCTGTGTGTCTCTCTCCCCCCTCTCTGTCTCTAACTGTCTGTCTGTCTGTCTCCCGCACTCCCTCCCTCCCCTCCCTCCTCCCCTCTTTCTCTCTCTCTTTCTCTCTCTCTCTCTCTGATGCTTTCTGTCTGTTTCTCTGTTTCTATCTCTCCATCTATTATTTTCTGTCTCAGTCTGTATATCTGTTTCTTTGTTTTCTCACTGCTCCTTTCATTGATCATGTCTGTCTGTCCGTCCGTCCGTCCGGGTCTCATTATCTATAAGCGTAGGCCCTCTTCCCCCATCCTTCTCTGATCGAGGAGTAGGATGCATATATCAGAATAATGATACCAAAAAAAGGGGGGGGTACGATTTTGTTAGAATAGTAGACAATCAACACCACTGTTTCCTGTTCAAAATAATGAGAGTACAAACAAATACTTTATGAACATCTTTTCGAAACATCTCACCGTATATCGGACAGTGTGGGTTTAGGACCTGACTGCACGTTTTGTTTCCAATCTGATTTCAATCCACTCAGTTCGAGCTAAGGAACTTAAGAATTGATGCCTGGTTTGAATCCCGCATGGTAAATGCCATTTAACCCTTTGCCACACGATCCCGAGTTTTCACGACCGTGATCATGAAAGAGTGTTTTGACATCATGGTTGGGAAAAGCGAAAATGCTGGATACCAGCACTTCTCCTTTTCCCACTATGTTTAACTCTTTTCTCAAGACGATTTTCAACTTTTGGTGAATTTTGAAATCCCTCCATTCTTAACTTATTACCATTCGACAATAATTTAGGCTTGTCCAAATCGAAAGCATTTGCAGACAACAAAATAAAAGTGACTTAAAATTTGAAATTTATTTTGTGAAGAGCAGAAAACATTGTGGGAAAAGGAGAAAATGCTGGTTACCAGCATTTTCTCCTTTTCCCACAATGTTTTCTAAAAGCTTCTTTCTCAGGGTCGTCAAAAGTAGGGATTATGTGGTAATGGGTTAAGTGGTCAATAGGTCCTTGCATATTTTCTAGTATAGCAAGAAAGACAGTTTTTCTATTTGATATTTTTAATTCAACAGGATAAAGGGTAGAGCTTTCTAATTTTGTAACGAAAAAGAAGTTGCGTGACGGTTGCTATAGAAAGATGCAAACGAACATAATGATGAATGTCGTCTGCGTCTGTGGGAACGCGTTGGGATACAATTTATTACGGAAAATACTTCCGGCGGTCTGTAAAAGTACTCGGACGGCCAAAATTAGCTGTAACTTTCGGGATTAAGGGAAAAAATGGTTTGATTTTTTTTTTTGTGTCGTTGGCCGATAAAGCACAGACTTCACAGAATGTGCAATCGTATCTTGAATTGATATTGTCTAATTATTTTGGAGAAATTTGGCAAAAAGGAGTTAATATGTAAATGAACCACACTGTAGAAAAAAGGGGTTTAACTCCGGGAAAAGAGGGATAGCTGAACAGTCACTGCGAATAGCAATTATTTTGTAAACGGCCTTTAACAACAAATAAACAAATAGTCAACAAATCCCAATTTACTGACAATCGAAAATATTTTGGGGAAGCATCCACCGTTTTATTAATGAGAATCCTTATACTTAAACGGTATGCCTTATTCTTAGCCCTTAGTCTGCCAAGCGCGACTCACTGACGTTTTGCAGACAGCGTAAATCAAGATCAGACTGCACAGAACGTGCAGTCTGATCTTGATCTACACTGTCCGATCAGGAGATTATATTCTCTAAAACATACCTTTGAAACAGTTATAGTCGTATATGGGATTTTACTATGGAATCGAAAATTTCATTTTTGTTATTTAGGGGGATAAGGGTTAATTGCATATTATTATTATTTTTTTCTTCTTCTAAAACTGTTTGTCTGTGAAGTATTATATTTTGAGTCCCAAGTGTGCGATCCCCAATCGCGATAAGCTTAAAAAAAGACCAGAAATACCATACCGTAATTGTATAGCGTTTTGTCTGCGGGCGCACGAGTCAACCCTTAAGCAGCGATATGCGTCCCAAAGAGCTTTTTCGGACAGAGTAAATCCAAGATCAGACTGCACGAAAAGTGCAGTCTGATCTTAAATTTACACTGAACGAGAAAGTGAGATGATTCTTGCAAGTGGAATTTTGAATTAATGCGTAGTATTCTGGGGTTTTACGATCGCCTGGAAATTTTCATATGATATACAGTAGTTTAAAGGTTTTCTCCCGGTGGATTATTTTGGAAACGTTCTGCTAGTAGTTGTATCGATCCTAACAATATGAACAAACAATCGTAAACCGTCCTGAAAACTACGAAATACTAATCAAAGCACTGACGTTACCGATCGATCAGGACTGCTGTTGGATTTGTGGGTATGGTAGATCGAGGTCGGACTGCACAAAGCATGTGCCCTTTCCCTTTATATTCTTACTGTCCTATCTTTTCTGTATTATTTTTCTTAGAATAAACATTCTTGCAAGTGTTTTTCTTCTCGACAGAAATTATTTATTTAGCCTTCAAAAACTTCGTCCTTTATTAATCGATCCTGTATTTTTACGCAAAATCCATATAAAATTTCGTAGAAAACAGTAAAGTATCATTTCCCGCCATACTTTCACCTTTTCAAACACATTTCCAATAACCTCATGCCATTTTGATTGGTTAGTGGAAACGTTACTACTATGGTCGAGTTTCAACCATTATGTTGCTGAATAACAAGAGAAGAAATTTTCATTTCGATAGTTTAAATCCAAATATTGTTATTTCAAAATTCTGTTTTTAGGGAAAATTATCTTTTTATCGGACAGTGTAGATCCAAGATCAGACTGCACGTTCTGTGCAGTCTGATCTTGAATCCACACTGTCCGCAAAAGGTTGGTCAGTCGCGCTTTGCAGCCTATGGGTAAAATTTTGTCACCTGGTGGGGAAGTTGAATAATAGAAGTTACCTTTCTTTCAGGTGTGGGAGGTGGGATAGGATACACGGCCGCCATGGTAGTGGTGGGGTTTAACTTCAGACGTCTTCGAAACATTGTCGTCAGCATCGCCATTGCCGGCGTTGGATTTGGTACATGTGTTCTTTCACCAGTCATGGAAGTTTTACGTGATTTCTACGGAAATACCGGATTCTTTATACTGCTCTCCGGTATTGGATTCCACAAATGTTTATTTGCAACCCTCTGTCGACCATCGAATTTGGAACTTCTGCGTTTGAAGACAATCAAAGCCGAAAACGGAAGTAACGCAATGTCTCGGAAAGAGCTCGTCCAGCACTATGCAAAAGTTTATGCCAACAAATTAATTCTATGTTTTTCTTTTAGTTTATTATTATTTAGTGTAGGGACGTACATGATCTTTCTACATTTACCAAAGTTCACTGTTTCCATAGGTTTTTCAACGATTGAAGCGTCCTTGCTTCTCTCTGCCTGTGGCATCTCTTCCGTAGTCTCTAGACTAGCCATTACGTTTGTCTCAGGAAAGAAGGACATTGATGAAATAGTGCTATATTCGGCGTCATTCGGATTGCTTGCTCTGGGAACGTTTTTGTTTCCCTTGTATTCTAAAAACTATGTAGGATTACTTGTGTATTCATTACTATTGGGAACATATTTCGGTGGATGCTATGCAATTATGAATGCCATCAATATCAGACTTGTCGGGTTAAAATGCTTATCAGTCGCCACTGGCATGGAATTATTGTTTTGTGGGGTTGGAACGGCATTGGGACCAATTATAACAGGTAAGTGAAATATTTTATGAACTTTGAAGTTTTCACTGATAAATCAAATACAGATAAGTACTTATGCTGTCTACTATCAGATCTGCAGTATCCGGTATTCCGTTTGACGTTCTTGTCCTACAAACAATTTGTAATCTTTCTAAGAGGTCTTTCCGTGGAGCGAAAATGATCATTCCATTGAGTGGACCAATCATAATTTTGGTAGTATCTTGAAAAAACAAAACAAAACAAAACATTACTTAAAGGCGGCATCTACATTTAATGTAGTCCATAATCGCTATTTTTCAGAGATGATAAAACAAGGTCGTGTACCGTTTCCTTATTTTTACGTTACAATGACAATGAATACCAAAGTTAAATGAAATTGCATTTTATGAAAGTTAACGTCAAATGATCAAAGGCAACTTTTGATTGCGAGTTTCTGATTTCAGGTCTAATAATTGATAGTGGTGGGACATACGAACATGCATTTATGATTGCAGGTAAGCGAATATTACTTGTATCTTTGAATTTGCAGCCAAATTTAATCTTTAAAATGCTATAAAAACAGAATTAGTAGTTTTTGCTTGACAAAAAAAAAAAAAAAAAAAAAAAAAAAAGTCCACCTTCTGCATTCTGCAAAGCTTTTGCTGTCTGGTCTCGACTGTGTTTACAAAATTGGTCAGTGTAGATCAATGTCTGACGACACAGATCGTGAAGCCTGAAAGTGACATAATAAATTAGATAAAACATGTAAATGCTTTTCTGTAATGCGTATATGGTCTCATTTATCCAGTCGTACTGTGGCTACAGTAGTCCACAGTTTGGACTATGAAGTGACTTGCCAGTGTCGCGGATTGGAACTAAACAATAATTCCCGATTTAAAAAATTCAACGCTAATGAAACAGTTTCAATTTTGCGGTACTTTCAGCGCTTTGATTTAGTATCCATATAACGGTTCTGACACATAACCATCCAAGACGGGGCTTGAACCCAGAACCTGTAGATCCGAAGGCGAAGGCACTGCCACATCGTTACTAAACTAGCTCTATTGCAAGGCAGTATAACGATGTAGTAGAGCGTTCGCCTAGGAATCTGAGGGTCCCGGGTGCAATCCCGCCATGGGTGGTTAGAACTGTTACACCTACCCAATAGGTCAAAGGAGAACGTTACCACTGTTATATCTATTGCCAACTTTTGGACACTACAGTCAAAACCTGAGCAGCTAAGCATTGCCATTAGGAAAACAATTCCATGTTTTCACATATCGTCGGTTTACTTCGAAAACCTCGTAACTACAGCTTGTTACAAGCTGTAGTTACGAGGTTTTTGAAGTAAACCGACGATATTCATTTTGTAGTCTGCAAATTTGGACGCAGTTAAAATCTTGACTCCTGATGAAGCGATCATTTTCCATTGATGACGCTTTCTTGTGGAAAAAATAAACGTTTCACCTCTTTAAAAACCTGATAAGGAACGTATTCGTTTTTATCCAACAGCGTTCAGCATTCTGATTGGTGCAGCTCTAGGTATGGCCACTGTTGTTTTCCAGCCAAATCACGACAAACCAGAGATACCCGATCTTGATTATATCGTCACGAGAAACGGCGATTTCTTAAACCAAACCATATCTGCTCAAGTGGCTTTCGGTAGAGCCAAAAGAAAATCTGTGGATAAAACTGATGTAGACGAAACTTCCTGTCACGTGATTGACAAGCCATGTGAAGGCGGGGCTTGCCACTCTTCCCCAGCCCGCCATATACTTGAATCCAGTCCAAACGAAGAGAGTCATCCGGTTGAACCAGTCAATTTTACAGAAGAGATTCAAAAATTGCTCAAAGGAGAGGAATTGAAATTCATCGACGAGACGTAGCATTTATTTATCGGTTCATTCTTCCTTTTAGTCCTTTTTCCACGTGTTACTTTTCACTCACGCCTCTTGAGTCTCTCCGTTTATACCTAATTCCTGTCTTTTGAAAAAATTGAATACCACAATCTCGATCTTAATTGCATAATTAGCTAAAAAATTGACTGTTTAAACATTCAGTAATCAGATTCCAATTTAAAATCTTCATTATCGAGTCAAGGTCGAATTATGACAACAGAGTGGGGATTTTGCTATTAAAATTCTGAATTTAATTTTCACTTGAAGAGGGAATTTCGCTACCTAATTTGGGAATTTTGCTACTCCAGCTTGGAATTTGCCGCTCCAATTAGGGATTTTAGTATTAAAGGTAACGAATTCGATTCTGTATTTGGAGATTTTGATACAAAGATCCACGAATTGCACCACTAAACTTTGATATTTTGCAATTTTAGAATTGATATCCTCCCAGAACAAATTTCAATTTTGAGTCAAATTGATATTGTCGTCCACAAATGCTTTCAATTTGATCCAGTATTGAATTTTTCGTTTGGGAAAGAGTTTATTAATTGAATAATATTTACGCTGTTCTCAATAATATTTTAGTCTAATGATGGCGCCCCAAAATGAGTCAAGTGATACTTAAAGCACACCATATCATAGTGTAGATAGAACGTTTAGATAGTATTATGTGTTTGTACAATTCTTTGTAAATTTTTCTGTTCTCTTTTAAAATTTCGTAATAAAATATCTAAATTGATTAATTTCAATGTATTTTATATCTCAGGTGTTAGTGAAAGCTATTACTCTCACAATCAATCTTACAGCTTATTTTCTTTTTTAAGGAGAGTACTTTTATATCAAACGTGTACAATATTATGGCTTAATACAGAGATACATTGGAAAAGGGCAAGATAGCAAAGCTAAAGATATATTAAGAGAGTCTAATCTTGATTTACATTTTACCCCCAAAAAATTATCGAGTCGTCCCTAGAAACCTTAAATCTAATTCATGGCCCAAATTCATCATCCATTCTTATGGAAATATGTTTCTCTTGTTCTTATGAAGTTCCTAAATTTGTAAGTAATTTGCATCATTACTTACCAAATTGTTTAGCCAATCAGAAGATGTGTTTCTTCCAAAATCTATAATCAGATCGGGAAAGTTCTGAAGTTGTTCAACACGGACTAATTTACGCAACAGAGAAAATCAAAACCACAAACAAAACGTATTTATAATTTTCCTTAGGTTCTATGAGTATAACGTCGTTTTCAACGGCATTGTAGTTTTTTTTTTTTTAATCAAGGTGAATAGTTCACCGATCCGTTTATTCTTCGGACTTTAACCCTTTACTCCATAAAGCATTTCAATGGTATCTCTAATTGACCCTAAATATCAGCAAGGATGAAACTGTTTCTTATGTGTATATGACATCTTTTGATAGCATAGAAAACATTGTGGCAAAAGGTGAAATTGCTCGTCACGAGCAATTTCACCTTTTGCCAGATTGTTTTCCAAAGGCTCCTACAAGCAGTGCGTAGAAATGAGTATCTATGGAGTAAAGGGTTAATAACGGTAGCATGTATGAATACTTTTTTCCAATCTATGAATGTTGAAAATCAGTCTCTGGCTTGTATTCAGCACTCAGCTAGACGTTGTTGTTTCTGGTGATTTGGTTAATAGGTGAATAAGTTTCCTGTGGCCGTTGGTTGTAAAAATGAAATAAACAAGGAAGAAAGTAGGCGATAGGAAAATATATTTTTGATTATTGCGATAACATACTGATAGTTGTATTTCAAAACTTTATGAAATAAAAGGTAAACTATGGTAAAATAATTAATGTTTCTAAATGTCGTATCATTCAATCAAATAAAACATAATTTACAATAGGTTTAATAGTATCTTCAGCTTTTGCTGATGAAATCCTGTAAACGAATGAATTCCTTACAGGTTGATTTAAGTGCAGATACGTAATTCTATAGAGATTTATTAGAATTTCTGGTACAAAAAAAAACCAAAAAAAAAAAAACCCCAACCCACATGGACTAGTAACATATTTTTTTCATAAATTAATTATAACTAAGCTTTGAAAGACCAGCATAGTCTCGTTTAGCAAATGACCTACGGTTGTAAATTTCTATATGCACCAAATGAATAAATAGGCATATTAACTGGGGTTTTGGCTGCCTGTTTTTTCTTGACAAAATAACTTTGCAGACTGCAACCAAAGATCATAGTAAATGATAACGGATATTTGGATCATATCGTATTTGGAACTCGAAAAACATGTTCTATTTCTGTTGGTTAATTATTTTCACTGAGTTAATGACACAGTCCAACCGTTGAATTATATTTCTTATTCTACCATTTTGAAATCGATGCATTATATAGTTGTTGATACTCGATTCTCTAACTTCTATGCAATCACATATGTTTTGCGATATCTAATACTGGTCTATACTGTCCACAAAAACATAAGTTTCTTATCTTAGCTTGCATAGAGTTATATAATTTTTTACCAAACAATCACTGGTTTTTACGACACCAAGATAGAAGTCTTTTGAAAACATTATGGGAAAAGGAGAAAATGCTGGTAACCAGCATTTTCTCCTTTTCCCATAATGTTTTCTACCCTGCTGGAGAAAAAATCAATTTTTTGAGTTACGTTTATTTTGTCGTCTGCAAGTGCTTTCAATTTGGACCAGTCTAAAATTTTCGTCCTTTGGTAAAGAGTTAACATGTAAAGTGTGCCCTGTAGTTTATGACTATATCGTTGATGAGCTAGGTAGGAAACAAAAACAGTGGACATTCAGACAGAGTTTGTTGTAGCATTCTGATGAATTGGTCTGCTGTCATATCTGAAATAGAAACAAACAATATTAAGGTTCATGTAAAGTGTTTATTTTGCTTAATTTCATACGTCAATAATTCTGTAATTATTAAAATTTGTCCAGGAAAACCATATATTAAATTGAAGCTCTGGATGAGTACAAGCTGTTTTACCTAATTATACCTACTGGCCTTATATAATAAAACTAAAACATTGCAGAAAAAGATGACATCGTTTAAAACCTACAAAATAATAATGACTTAACAAAATTGCTTAAGTTTTGGAGAAAACACAGGCTATGGTACATACCAGGTACTGCTACTACCAAAAATCCTATAGTTTCTTTAAAAAGGCACATATTTAAGTCAGAAACTTTGACATTTTTCCCTTATTGAATTGTCAGCCATGTTTGAACTACTTTTGTTTTAGTAACAGGTATGGTGTCTCCACAGGATCAAAATGTATAAGTGGTTGTGCATAATTTCATTAGTAATTTTAGATAATAAAACAAATAAAAATGACCTGAACAAGTGAAATTTCCATGTCTACGTCCAAACCCTTCCTCAAAAACAGCAGTTACAAAAGGTGTTACCAGTCTGGTAGATAGGATTTAGAATCAATTTTTGACATAAGCATTTTTTTCATTGTTCTTTTTGTGTGTGTGATGGGGTAGTGGGGGTACTGTTTTTGAGAAAGGGTTTGGAAGTGGACATGGAAATTTCACTTGTACAGGTCATTTTTATCTAAAATTATTACTGGAATAAATTGACCTGATATTGACCTTTATGCAAAGAGTAATTAAAACGTGAATATTTAAACCATCGGGTATAATCGGACTGTACGGAAACTCTGTTATCGGTAAATGTCGGGTTTGACCCTTACTGCGCCTTAGTCAAAATAAAACGGTTTTGCGGATGGCATAAATTAAAATCAGGCTACACAGAAAGCACATCATAGATCTAAGTCACCCACCATGTATTACCAATTTAAACTAACAATATAATGGTTATTTCAGGTATTTCAAGTATTCTTTAAAAGCACTATAAATCTAAGCATAAAGAGTTTAGAAACATGCACATAGTTCCGCATGCAGACGACATTAGCCGGAGCCAAGTTAGAACAATAAATCTAGCGTGTAATATATATGGTAATTGAGGTCATTTATTTCATGTCAATTTGTTCAGGTAATACTAATGAAAGTTTATTACACACAACCAGTTGTACATTTTGATCCTGTGGAGACACCATACCTGTTACTAAAAAAAAGTAGGTCAAACATGGTTGACATTTCAATAAGGGAAAAATGTCAAACTTTCTGACTTAAATATGTGCCTTTTTAAAGAAACTATAGGATTTTTGGTAGTAGCAGTACCTGGTATGTACCATAGCCTGTGTTTTCTCCAAAACTTAAGCAATTTTGTTATGTCATTATTATTTTGTAGGTTTTAAACGATGTCATCTTTTTCTGCAATGTTTTAGTTTTGTTATGTAAGGCCAGTTGGTATAATTAGGTAAAACAGCTTGTACTCATCCAGAGCTTCAATTTAATATATGGTTTTCCTGGACAAATTTTAATAATTACAGAATTATTCACATATGAAATTAAGCAAAATAAACACTTTACATGAACCTTAAAGTTCAAATGCTTGTGTGTGATATGAAGCGATATCCATCCAAAATTTCTATAAATATACGTGACATCAGCCTAAATCCATACGCATTTTAAATCAAAACACGAGATGTCAAAATAAACTCCTCTGAAATTCAAGTGGAAAAATACCGTATTAAGAAAAATTCACCCAAAAACAAAAAGAATACACACTACTAACCCAAAGTCATCTTGACTTTAATCGAACGTAAAAACGCAGTGTCAATCCAAATTGATCTTTAATCAATCCGAAATTTAAAATTATTCACCCGATATCAACCCATCCAACCAAAATTTAAAGGAATATGCTCAATATCAACCCAATCCAACCAAAATGTAAATGAATACACCGATATCAATTTAAATGAATACAAGCGATATCAATCCAATTCATTCAAATTTTAAACGAATATATGCGATTTCAAACAAAATCTGTCCGAAATTTAAATGAATACACGCGAAATCAACACAAATCCATATAGACTTAAAATGGATAGACATGATTTCTACCGGGCATATCTATCTGAAATTTAAAACATTTTACAAGACATTGATCAAAATCCATCCAAAAGTTTATACAGATGCACGCAATATCGACCGGGATCTGTCTGACCTTCAAATTGATACATGCTAATTCAACTCATATTCGTCTGTACTACAAATAGATACACGACACATTGCCCATAATCCATCAAAGACTGTTAACGGATACACGTGATTTAACCATAAAATATCTTTGATAAAATGAAAACGCAGAAAGCTACACGAAACTGGATATTTACCTTGTATTTTCCAGAGAAGAAAGTTGATATTTTCTAATGGGGGAAAAAACAATCTTTCCCTTTTTTACTGTTTTCAAACTCGTCTGACGATTTTTAGGGGTGACTGGGATGTGAGTGATGCTTAATGGAAAAGAAACCCCTCTATATTGAAAACAACCGTTGAAAAATGAATCCTTTTGCAAATATTTAGGCGGTTCTCCATTTCTATCCATCCGAACTTTCCAAGCCATTTCACCATTTAAATTGTCGTCTTAAAATACTTACAAGTTTACAAATAAAAACATTGTCAGGTAAAGATTATATTAATACGAAATATTTCCTAACTTTCATGAAGAATTCTATCGCATTTAAACAGAAGAGTCAAAACATTAACCGCAAGGGAAGCGACTTCCGGTGACATCTTAACTATGTTTTAACATCATCAAGTAATTTCCCCTGTTATATCTGTTTTTTGCCCCCTCGTATGATGGGTTTTTCTCAGTGTGCATTGTAATTTTTTTTTTGCGTTGCTTCAGTCATGTTGATAAACTTCTTCAGATCTTGATTTCTGTTCAACGATTTTTGCAGACAAGATTTTATGCTTTGTGCACATTCCAAGTTTTATTTTGGCGCCGCATGAGGGGAGGTATTCTATCTTTATTATTATATACCCAGCAGTGAAATCCTGGAATTTCCCAGTGTAATAAATTTTGATATCATCACTAGTGACGTTATCAACTTTCAGTTCCTGACGTCATTTGGGAACTACGTTTTTTTTTTTCGACTACATTTTTTTCGACTTTCAAACGCAAAATTACAAATAATGATGTTAATAAGGTATATAATAAATAGAATAATCAACTGGTTATTTTTGATATGAAAAATATCTCACTCGGACGCGTCGTAAGGCGTTAAAAAAACTCGTGCTGCGCACTCGTTTTTTCAACGCCTAACAACGCATCCTCGTGAGATATTTTTCATATCAAAAATACCAGCTGGTTATCCTCTATTTATTTGCTTTTGAAAATTGCCTGTGGAAGTAGCCATATTGTTTAATACAGTTCGAACCCGTAACAACATCTTTTTTTATTATTTGGATTTTTTTTTTGTTGTTCTGTTTTTTTTTTTCACATGTAAAACATGTAAAATACTGAATTTCAATGCCAGATCGAAAAAACCGATCATATCCCAGATGACCCTCAGTTTAAAAATTTGTCATGTAGTAAAACCACGTGGACCTCTACCAAGTTTAAGTGATGCCCTTGACATAAAAATTCAACCCGTTGCAATGTGCCCTATTTCTGAAACAACTCATTATCACACAGTAACACAGGCTGGTACAAATTAGAAGCATATGCAGACAGCAATTAAAATGTAGTTAAACTGTTTGGACTGTAGGGTAGAGAACATTGTTGAAAATTTAGAAAATGCTGGCGTCTAGCATTTTCCCCTAGAATGCTTTCAATAAGCCTTCCCGCTGCAGGTCAGTAAAATAAGGATAGTGTGAGTAGAGGAACAAAAGATTTTGTAAACGTGTAACATATGAGCCATGATTAATAATAAAAACTGCTTGTTAAATACCGGTACATCTGCAAAAAAGTATAGATTCATGTCAACCTGCGCAGTACGTATCCAAAGACCATTCTCAGTCATAATGTTGTCGCTTATTGGACAAAATGAATGTTACTCATAAGTACTAACATGATAACTGTCCAGGTAAACTCGTCACGGAGATGCATTAAACCCCCTTCCCAAAGCATGGCATTTAAATAGCCTGCAACACGTGGAAAAGAGTATATTTGCGTAAAGTGTCGTCTCTGATCAGCCTGCGCATTCCTGTCTCAGCTTGATGCATTGGCAGTGCAGAGCAGTTGCTACCCCAATGGTGGCGCATTCCGCGCAAGCTAATTGAAAATAACTCTTTCCGTCAGCTTTTATGTATTTTTCTGTTTTACGCAGATCTACTGTAGCACAAAATCCAGTGCACAGTCGTAAAGTGTTGTCTCGTATTAGCCTGCGCGGATCCGACACTTTACGCAAATGTCCAAATGCTAATTTTACGCGTGTCGCAAGCCAATTATAATAAAGTAGTACCTTGTTCGTCTTCTCCAAAACTTGAGTCAATTACGTCCAGCAACAATTGTCCTAGCGTCTTCCTGCTCAAACACTGAAAAAAAAAAGAGATAATGTTTGTTCGTTCCAGAGTCTGTTCGCCCGCGGGCTTGTTCGTCCAACGATTGCACGCTATTCCAATTTATTGCGCATGAATATTTACAGGTCGAAAAAATACTGTAACGTTGGGAATTAGATCCTGAAGGCTAAAGATATCTCAAAATTATATTTTGCAGGTATAGACTTAATTTAATTCGACATATTTACATAATTTCTCTCTCTCCAATCATGCATCTTGCCGTCATGGGACGTTACTTCTGACTCCAGAATCATCAAAGGGAGACCACCAATACACAAAAAATGCAAACATTGGCACCAGTGCACTCCCTTGTTAAAAAAGTACATTTATTTTCTTTGGAGGTTGAATAATATTTTTTTTCAAATTATTAATTGTACAATGACTTCCTTGAAAAATGCCACATCAGCGTTTTCAACGCTTTGTCCCTACAAACAACTCAGAAGCCACGCTTTGATTTGGTATAGTCTTAATCCCTACAAAAACTCAGAGCACACCCAATTCATTTTTTATAAAGGTCAATGATTTATGATTCATCTGTCATTTAAGGCAGTTTGCTGAGCTGTGAGTATGAAACCTTTGATTTCGATCAAGATACTGATTCGTCTCTCATTTAAGGCAATATGCTCTGCTGTAAGTATGAAACCTTTGATTTCGATCAAGATACTACTGTAAAGAACATACAATATGATATTGGATCCACTTTATGCAGTACTTTTTAGGAGTTCTGAATTTTGAGGTTTTCCCTTATATCTTTTAGCAATTAAACAAACTTTTAGACTCAGACCTAAAATTAGTTTCCAGCTAAACTCATATTCTTAACTCATTACCAAACGAGAATATTTTAGATTTGTCCAAATAGAAAGCATTTGCAGACGACTAAATAAAAGTGACTGAAAATTTGAAATTTGTTTTTTGAAGGGTAGAAAACATTGTGGGAAAAGGAGAAAATGCTGGTTATCAGCATTTTCTCCTTTTCCCACAATGTTTTCTAAAGGCATCTTTCTCTCAGGGTCGTCAAAAGTAGGGATTGTGTGGTAATGTTCACATCATACCTGGCTACGACCTTTCTGAAGTAGGTTAAAGACAGATACAAGTTGGTCTTCAAGAGCTAACAGACGGCCACACTCAGTCTCTAGGGCTTCAACTTGAAAGTTAGCAGTCTGTAAGTGCCTTCTACAGTTGCTTAAATCATTGTCCAGCCGTGCCAGTTCCTGAAAAGTAGAAAGGCCCAAATACAGGGTGTTTCATGAATTAGGCTGATCTAGATCAACAGGGGTGCCTTAACTTCGCCCTAAGAATGGAAATTCTCGTCTGCAACACCTGGGACGGTTTTCAGCAACCATTCCTGAGAACGTTCTTCATCCTATTCTCCATGATTTTTCTAAAGTTGAACAATAACGAAGCTTCTGATTAGCTGAACCAGTTTTCTTAGACAATCTGGAGTTGCGTTACTTTCAAATTTAGAAAACTCTGAAGAACAGGAATACGAATACTTTTGACAATGGTCACTGAATACGGTCCCAGGTGGTTGCACAGGCAGTGCAGAGCAGTTGCTGCCCCAATAGTGGCATACGGTATGATCTGGTCTGAGAGCGAATTTTGATTATTCAGGTCGAAACTATTATTTTTGACACTGCAACCGGACAGATGGTATCACTGAACTCTATTACAAAAGAATTATCAAAAAAAAAAACCTGGACATGTATATTACCAACTTTTTCTCAAAATGGGTGCCTTTATGTAATTATATATTTGGAGAAAATTTTACAATTTTTAATAGTTTAAGTTATTGGTATAGCCAAAAAATTGTGTAACTTGCAACTTCTTATTTTCTTGAGAAATCAATTGTAATTGAGTGGTTGAAAGATGCACCCAACTTAATGGACAATATTATATATATTGTAGAAAACCATGCTTGTATTTAACCCTTTACCAAACAATCCCAGGTCCTACCGCACTGGGAAAGAAGCCTTTTGTAAACATTGTAGGAAAAGGAGAAAATGCTGGTAACCAGCATTTTCTCCTTTTTCCACAATGTTTTCTACCCTTTCAAAGACAAATTCAATCTTGTCAACTACGTTTGACTTGTTATCTGCCAACCCTTTCAAATTGGACAAATCGACAATTTTGTCCTTTAGTAAAGAGTTAAGGGAAACCCTTTGAGCAACTCCTATCCTTCTCTGCTTGGCCTTTAACACTGTTAGATCGTAAATCAGACGTCGATATCAATACAGATGAAATGAATCATGAAAAACACACTTCATCAATATAAGATATCCCACCCTTTCCTCTGCTAGATGAATAAAATTAATAACTTACTCCGGTGCACAAAGCCTGCTGATATCACAGTTCTGTGGCTGACCATAGACAGGAGTTTCTCAGTATCGTATCCATGTTTGGTAATTTACCTTAACCAAGTAGTTTATGAGCCCTACAGCTAAATGCCTACTTCTTAGACAAATTTAATGTCAATGAAATAGGGGATTCCCCAAATGAACTTGATTTTTATACATTTATGCAGGAAAACAGAAAATTGTTCGTAACAAGCAATTTTTTTTCCACAGTGTTTTTTCAATGTCGTCTTTACAACACAATCCCGACTTTTAACGACCCTGAGAAAAAATGCTTTAAGAACAATGTTGGAAAAGGAGAAAAACTGGTAACCAGCAGTTTCTGCTTTTCCCACAATGTTTTTTTACCCTTTCCAAATCAAATTTCAACTTTTGATTTACATAATTTTGTTGTCTGCAAATGCTTTCAAAATTTTGTCGTTTGGTAAAGAGTTAAGTCTTTTTGTATGAACTGTAAGGGTTTGTTCTGGATCAAAGATCATAAAGAAAAAAAAAAGAAATATATTTCCTGAAAGGTGTTAACTGATTCAAAACAGAGATTCGAGTCCTTCTATCTACCATAAGATATCTCCAACGCTTTATCAGTTGACAAAGTTCTAAGGTGGAACAAATCGAAAAACATTTCCAGATTTGCAGGCGACGACGTAAGTATGGCTTAGTCAATTGAAGAGGTTTATCTTTGAGTGGGTAGAAAACATAAATGAAAAAAGATGGAAAATGTTTCATTTTCGTCTGATTGTTATTTTTTTAGAAATCTTCTCTCTCACGGCTTTAAACAGACTGGTAAAGGGTTAATTTAATCAACAAGGTCAAACCTGCAGCTGTGTGTTACTTGTTTCCTGTAGAGCCTCGATCTCGTGTTCTAGCCTCTTTATCAAGACCACTTCCGGTGGTAAGTGCTCGTCTGCTGAAAATCAAGATGGCCTTATCTTTAGAAGTAAGTTTTACGATGCTTATCGGTTCTTAATCTGTAAACGCGCACCTTTGATTTGAACTTGCCCGATGGTTGAGATGTAAAGGTAAATAATCATTTTACCCTTTTAATCATAAAATAAACTTGACCTATTTGTTTTCCTTACGTGCTTACTGCCTTCAAAATTTGTTCAACTCGCTGATTCTATACATAGTTCATATCTAAGAATTAACTCCTCAAAGCGATTTAACCCATTCCAACACAATCCCTACTTTTGACGACCCTGAGAAAGAAGCCTTTAGAAAACATTGTGGGGAAAAAGAGAAAATACTGGTAACCAGCATTTTCTCCTTTTCCCACAATGTTTTCTTTCCTTCACAAAACAATTTCAAATTTTCAGGCACTTTTATTTTGTCGTCTGCAAATGCTTTCAATTTGGACCAGTCTAAAATTTTGTTGTTTGGTAAAGAGTTAATTCTTGAGCTGCAGAGCGCGACTCAGTGCATTTTTGCAGACGATGTAGATCAAAATCAGACTGCACAGAATGTGCAGAGAATGTTTTTAATCGTGACGAAGTAACATTCATTATGCCCAACAAGCGACAACATTATGACTGAGAATGGTCGTTGGATACGTACTGCGCAGGCTGACATGAGTGTTGTTTGATCTTCGATCTGCATTGTCCAATGCTTTTTTACGGCGAAAGGAAACTTTGAAATTGCTGGCCTAGTTGTTTTCGTTTTTTTAATCGACTGGAAATTTTACAATTAATTGGTAACAAAGTTCTAACTTTGCTCTTGTCTTGCCATTTATATGAGTTTTATGTGGAGTGCAGACATAGACCAACCAGCACATACTCTTACGAACAAAGTCCGTAACAAAGAAACAAATGAATAAATACATGGCAGAAATAAGGTACCGAGCGGGATTCGAACCCCGAACTCCCGGACGCAAGGCCAATACCTTAACCACTGAGCCAAAGAGATATCTCCCTGACGCAGTAGCCAGGTATTGTATTTAAATCGGGAGAATGCCATGCAGGAAGGAGTGGTCTCCCGTAACACATCCCCTCTTAAAGTCATCATTTATTGATGACTCAAAGCCTTATTAGGCAGGAAGTCCGATTTTGGACAACAAATGGGAATAATGGCTCAATGGCCAATCCCGGACGAGCCCCCATCTTACGAACAAAGTCCGTAACAAAGAAACAAATGAATAAATACATGGCAGAAATAAGGTACCGAGCGGGATTCGAACCCCGAACTCCCGGACGCAAGGCCAATACCTTAACCACTGAGCCAAAGAGATATCTCCCTGACGCAGTAGCCAGGTATTGTATTTAAATCGGGAGAATGCCATGCAGGAAGGAGTGGTCTCCCGTAACAATACGCGCAATCTGATATCTGACGATACACTCCATAATAAATATCTGATGGCATCAGACCGTCTTGTTTGTTTCTATATACTATGTTGTGTTTAAATGTTCAACATCATTCCATTTATACCACAGTAGCCAGTACACCTATTAATGTTTTCCTTTTTTTTACGCTATCTTCTTCTCAAGCAACTGTTTAGCTCATAACCATCGTCGAAGCAAAGTCAGAGGTTAGAGAGAGGAGTGAATCCTGTCGCAAGCATCGGGAAAAATACTAACAGAAAAGGGGACTCGAACCTACTACCCTGTGGTTCCAAGCCCAATAGATAAGAGACCAGGCTCGGCAAAACAACAACCCGTACCATGATAACTGGTGTTTTCATGTAATTTATAGCGCAATTTAGACTTTCTGTCGACACAGAAAGACTGCTTCCAAGTCGTAGTATCAAAAATAGTCCAATGTGAAATTTTGCAAAAGCACTCTTAAGGCACTGTCTAACCCTTAGGCTGCTAAGCACGACCCACTGACCTTCTGCGGACAGTGTAGATCAAGATCAGACTGCACAGAACGTGCAGTCTGATCTTGGATCTACTCTGTCCGATAAGAAGGTATCATTCCAAAAAAACCACTACATGGTTTGCCAAAGGTCAGTGAGTCGCACCCAGCTTCTAAGGGTTAACTCTTTACCACACAATCCGGAATTTTAACGACCCAGAAAAAAACCTTTTGAAAACATTGTGGGAAAAGGAAAAAATGCTGTTAACCAGCATTTTCTCCTTTTCCCACAATGTTTTCTATCCTTCCCAAACCGAATCTAAATTTTTCAGTCACATTTATTTTGTTGTCTGCAAATGCTTTCCATCTTGATCTGTCTAAACTTATCTTGTTTGGTAAAGAGTTAAGTAATAACTTGTTCACGAAGTTCGTGACCTTTTTTTTGCTCTCAACCTCTAGAACATAAAATAAACCCGTTAGCAATTTCCATTCTAGAAAAAAATAAAACATACAAAGAGCAAATGTCAAGGTAACAATGGTCCACGATGCTTTGCAAAACGGACGGTGTAGATCAAAGATCAGACTGTACGTATTGTGTAGTTTGATCTTGATCTACTCTTGCCGCAAAGGTAACTTAAGCTACTAAAGACTGTAAGATAAGGAATAATCTTTCTAGTTAAAAGAAAACAACTCTTTGTACATTCGTACTTTTGCCACATCACGAAAAAAGCAAGTAGTTCACTGTCCTCAGTCTAAAGTTCAACCTTAGTTATATCTTATATTTTATTTTCGATATCTTTTTCAAAAGATCTCTCAGACCTGGTCTTTATTCCATAGTTTGCTTTTCCAATTCCATTTAAGCTATTTCTCTTAGCTAGACTTAAGCTTGTAAAGCATTACTCTTGCAACTTAGATGGATTTTGTCGGTTTACTTCGAAAACCTCGTAACCACAGCTTGCTTTTTTGACTTTCAAAAGCTGAGCATAGTAAGAACAGTGTAAGTAAACACTTTTAATAAGTATGAAACCCGTACCAAGCAAGCATTATAGAAATATATAATATACAATACTTTTTTAACAAAACGCAAATATTTTGAGGTTTAAGTGTATTGAAAATTTCAAGGTAAGTTTTTATCAACTCAACAGATGGGACTCTGTAGATGCATGACTAATATGCATGTTTTGTATATCCTGGGTCCGTATTCACTAACCATTCCTAAGAACATTTTTAGTCTTATTCTTCAGAATTTCGTCAGTGTGAAAGAAACAGAACGTCTGATTGGCTAAACCATATGGTTTAGCCAATCAGAAGTTCTGTTACTTTCACTGTCAGAAAATCTTGAAGAAGAAGATAAAGAACCTACTTAAGAATGGTTGGTGAATATGGACTCAGGTCTTGATCAACGAGCTTTAATACCAAGCACTCCGTCCAAGTCAAACAAAATTTATATATTCCTATTGAATTAAGACAGGAACAACATTTATCAGAATGCTTAGTAGGTATGGCGCGGAAGCAATGACAAGCTTTTACTATAATTATCTAGCACATCAAGCTATTTGAAAACTTACCGGCTTCAATAGTGACAGGAATTTCCGGTTTTCTATCCCGCACATTTGAGAACGAAAATTTCCTTTTTAAGCTCGGCGTTCTGACCGGTGACGGAGACGGTGTCTTTGACTGTAGTTCCATGGTAAAAACATCCGAGTTAGCCCGCTCTACCTCTTTAAAACTCTCAACACACACTGCAAACAGCTCCCGACAGGAATTATACGTTTTTGTTATTAAATCAAGCTGTCCTTTCAGTTTACGATTTTCATCCTCTAACGTACAGATCTCACGTGACAGATCCGTCACGTCATGCTGAAAAAAAAAAAGATACAAGGTTAATAACTACTTTAGTTGGCTTAGTGAAGTTTTTTGAGAAAACAAAATATTCTATAGACAATTATCATATACGCTGCCACAACAAGATAAATGTCGGCTCCGCTCTTTACAAGGCATTCTTTAAGAAAATCAGGGGAATTGTTTATCAGTGGCTTGAAAATGCTACCATACCATGTTTTGAAACGCTTACTGGTATTTTGTCGTCTGCAATTGCTTTCAATTTCGACAGTCTAAATTTTTGTCGCTTGGTAAAGAATAAAGACAGGAAATGATACTGTTATTAATTCAGTGTAGAGCAAAACACAAACAAACAAGGGAACATAAGAAGAAAGAACATCCACAACAATAACTACTAGAAGGTACCTGCAGCTGGTTATTGAATGATATCAGTTCATTAATCTCTTTGTCCCGTAATTCTCTGAGCTGGTTCAACTCCCTGGCCAGTATTCGAACAGATTTGTCCTCACCTGTACGCACAAAGATGTGAACCAATCATTTAAAGAGTGGGAACTACAGAAAACGAAGAACGTGATCAAATAATAACAATTATTTCATGCTTTCCGGTAGCATATCGAGAAATGGTAGTGAAAATATTTTTCGATCTTACACTGGTACCACCAGTGAAAATACCGATTTTCACGTTCTTGTTGCCTAGGTAAATTGCCCGTGCCTCACAACCACATGGGAAATATGACGTCATATGCCTGACATTTCTCGCGCTTGACGTAATATTGTAATGCGTTGCTATGCGGGAGGGGTACACCACGGGGAATAACGGAAAAGAACTGTATTGGATTTTGATAAAGCTCCTCCTAGAAAGGGTTAAAAGCATGAAATAAATAGAATACTTGTTTCTTTTGGTGAAAGAGCGAAATTTATTTCATCGAGTGAACACCATCGGTAATATTTTCACGAGTGCCGCATCCTCTATTTATCATCATCATAATTACATCGATATACAAAAAGTTGCATGTACTGACCTTGTAATGGCTTGTATTGTAACTTGGTCCCTTCTACTGGTAATGAGCGTCTACTCAGACTTTTGGAATACACATAATCCGTATCACTTCCAAGCTTGTGTTGACATTTTTTCAGAGCCACCTGTAACCCTATGTTTTGAGCATCACTAGCCTGCAGCATAGATCGTAAATCTTCAATGATTTCCTGGAAAGACGAGTTTTCAATACGGTTAATCTTTGTACCATTTAGACATTCCGATATTCACAAAACATTTTGTTATAAGTTTTCACCTCTTTTAAGATATTTGGTGTTTTGTGGTGATGCAAATCAAAACCAGACTGTACCGGGCTGCAGTCAGATTCTTTTCTACAGCGGTGGATGATGTTCGAGATGGTTGCAAACAACAAAAGCATTGTCATGGCAAAATGTGGATCTTTTCATCGAACTAAAAATTTACATAGTTAAGAATACTTAGATTTACTGTTGAATACTGCCCCTGATGAATACGCGTTACTTCTCTTTTGGTAGTTTACCCAACAAGCTAAAGCCGATCTTTGTGATGATAAAAAAAAAATCATTTTCTTGTACAAAACTTTCGCAAAAAAAGCAGAGCTAATCAAACAGAACAGTCTTTCGGTCTTATTGGCGCACGACTTTATTTTTCTACTAGTAAAACGACACAACTTTAGATCTGTCCAAAATGAAAGTATTTATAGACGACGATTAAGTATGTCTTAAATATTAAAAACTGTTTTGGGAAGGGTAGAAAACATTGTGGGAAAAGGACAATGAGCTGGTTACTTCTTTTTCAACATTGTTTTCAAAAGTATTTTCTCACTGAGTCATTGAAGGTCGGGATTGTGTGGTACAGTATTAAATAAAACTGTTGAATAAAACTGTTACTGTGTTCTGCCAGGGGGACATTATACTGTTCATTGTTCCATAGAATTAGAAAAAAGTCCCAACATTCTTTCCGCATAGGTGAGACTTTGTCACTTTCAAATTTATCTTATAGACGGTTTTGAATGCATTTGTTACAAGTTTTAAGATGATTCCTTCTTCTGAAGGTCTATGGGACATTTGACCCTCTCCAATTAATCCTTAGAAGAGCACTGTACACACATAGCACATGTCATCAAAGCCTTAACTCTTTACCAAACGACAATTTTTTAGGCTGGTCCAAATTGAAAGCATTTGCAGACGACGAAATAAAGGTGACTGAAAAATTAAAATTTGTTCTGGGAAGTGTAGAAAACACTGTGGAAAAAGGAGAAAATGCTGGTTATCAGCATTTTCTCCTTTTCCCACAGTGTTTTCAAAAGGCTTCTTTCTCAGGGGCGTCAAAAGTAGGGATTGTGTGGTAATGGGTTAATAAATAAAAGTTTAACCCTAACCTTTAAACTCTGTGATTCTTCTTTATGAAACGTTACTTCATACTGCATCAAGTCTATTTGTTCCCGCATTTCACTTAACCTCAACCCAGAGAGTCTTAATTTGTCCCAGTTCTTAAAAATTGCAGCGTCATGGATGCAATTATGGGTCTTTGAGTTGGCCATACGCCGTTGAAACTCTTTACGTCGACACATACTCGCACTACTTTCAGTTGTAGCAACACTTCCGTTTCTGCTGGTCCCGTTACTGTCGACGTTAATTGTTCTGAAGTTTTGGTTTACCAGGAAACCCGTATAGTCTCCATAGGAAGCGAAGTGCTCGCAGAGGCGAGCATGGAATTCACTGAACGACAGATCGTGGCCGGATTCTCCAGTATCGTTTAAATCTCTGAGATAGAGTACATCTGTCAACAGCTTGAATTCTTCAGAACTTATCTTTCCTGAAACATTAAGTAAGATGAAACTAGATTATATCTAAAAACTGTGCTGTTTGTTTTTGTTATGAAATCAGATCCTGTTATTTTTGTGGAACTGGATGCTTATCGTCAGTATTTTAGTCCAATCTGGCGACAGGAGACTAATCTATGCTTCTGGGACCAAAAATCATCATTTTTTTTTTTGCAAAAATTCTTAGTCTGATTCTTAACCCATTACCACACAATCCCCACTTTTAGAAAATATTGTGGGAAAAGGAGAAAATGCTGTTAACCAGCATTTTCTCCATTTCCCACAATGTTTTCTACTCTTCACACAACAAATTTCAAATTTTCCGTCACTTTTATTTTTGTCGTCTGCAAATGCTTTCGATTTGGACAAGCCTAAAATTTTGTCGTTTGGTAATGATTTAAGAACTTTTCCAATTGGAAAGTATTAAAAACTATCTGACTGGCTAAACCAACTAGTGCGCTGCTTTCTTATTATAGAAAAACAGTTCAATAAGACAGCTGTTTGGGATGCTTGGTGAATACGGCCTCACATCATTATGGCGGGAACAAATGGGCATGGTACCCCGTGCCACAAGTGAAATTCTAATATGATACAGGGTATTACCATACAATTATCATTTTTGGTGTTCTAACAGTGAAAAAGCTTCAGAATACATTGCGCTAAACTAGACGTTGCTGATCATATGTTTAAAAGATAGGAAAATCTTTAATCACGGTAAAAATATATGTACAAGCATTGAGGTACCAAACACAAGTTGTAATAAAGGAGCTGTATTCATTAAGTATATTGACTTGCAATCTAATAGCCTTTGCCCTATAGAGAATTTGATAGTGCTTAAGGTCACTGTCATTTCTCTTTAACTCAGTACCATATACTGACGACTTTTAACGCCCCTGGAAAAGAAGCCTTTTGAAAACATTGTGAGAAAAGGAGAAAATGCTGGTAACCAGCATTTTCTCCTTTTTCCACAATGTTTTCTACCCTATCGAGGAAAAAATGCATCATCTGAACCACATTGAAGTTGTAGTCCGCAAATGTCCCACAATGTTTTCTAAAAACAAGGTCGTCAAAAGTAGGGTTATATTAATGGTAATGGGTTAATCCTTTCCCAAACGACAAATTTTATACTCTTCCAACCCAAAAGAGTTTGCAGACGACAATTTTAGATAAAAAATGGTAGAAAACACTGTGGGAAAAGGAGAAATTGCTCGTTACGAGCAATTTCTCCTTTTCCCACAGTGTTTTCAAAAGACGTTCACTACAGACAGGTAAAAGCCAGGGCTTGTTTGGGAAAGGGTTAACGATCAATTTCCAGGTCTTACCTCTGGCCTTGGTGTCAATACTTTGGAAGATATCCTGTAAATACTGATCTATATCGTTACAAAGGACGATGATCTCACTCTTCTTATTACCGTTGTTTCCATACTGATAGGCCAAAGTGTTCGAAATCCATTTCGCCTTCAGTTTTGGGGAGCGGCCAACACGTGGGGATTTTGGTGCAAATGTCATCGTCTGTAATTAATCCTATCTCTTCTGTTTAATTTGTCTGATAAAGATCAGTTTTTAGAGCAGCACTTGACTCACTTCCAAAACAATTACACTAAATATTTAAGAAGGCAAAATTCTTGTACTATCGCTAGTATTAATAAACTTTTTCCAAGAGGTTGTATGGGCTGTTCTCGAAACCTATCTATATCAATATGTAAAATGATTACGTAACGCTTTTTGTAGACATTAAATACGTTCCATTCTGTCTGATATTAAATCCACCCGAGATATTCTTGCTTTGTAATTGTGACCCATCACGCAGACAGGGGTCATCTGGGAATTCTGCACATCAAACAGATGAAAACAGATCAACCATCGTGCAGGTCAGTTTAAGTTGATAATTCGAAAATGATTGTATAACACGGCGCAATTAACACTTTTCATACAGAAAATGTCATTGAAGCGAAAAGTGTCAACCCTGGTCAGCCTGCGCAATTCGACCAGGGTTGACACTTTTCGCAGTTCCCGGAAGGTCCTTTTTTTGAGTGATGGGTCGACACAGATAAACCCTCTTAGAGCAAAGATCAAACCGACAAGCTTTTGTAGGCCTTGTAGATTCTGTCCATTCTGATTCTGGATCAACACTATTCGGTTATTAGAGCTTTAAAAACACAACATCTAACATTTAAGTAACTCGATTCAATTAAAGCTTGATACAAAAAGAAAAAAAGATTCCGCATAAGATACACTTTTAAACTAAAGGCTTAAAGATAAAACAAGACCTATTACTTCCAAAGCACAGAAAATAAACCCACATTTTTCTATCCAAAATATTGCTTTTAAAGTTGCTTATTTTCAAGAACTTAACTTCACAATATATACTGTTCGAAAATCATGCACGAGATAAAGTTAGCTACGAGATAAAAATTTCTCTAGAACTACCGCTGCCTCCCATTGGTTGGTTTTACGAGCGCTGTTAAATGTTCGTACGGTTTATTAACCCTTAGTTTGCTAACCGTGACTCACTGACCTTATGCGGACAGTGTAGATCCAAGATCAGACTGCACAAAACGTGCAGTCTGATCTTGAATCTACACAATCCGATAAGGAGATTTCTTCCCTCCAACAAACCCCCCCCCCCTAAAAAAAAAATGGAAATAGCAGGATTCAGTTTTTTTAGTATCGCTTTGAGGGTTTCGGGTTTTTTTTACTTACTAAGTGGGATAAGAGTTGAGCTGCAAAACAAATACCAGTATGATTTTAGGTTTACTGGGTCTGTATACGACGAGCATTGTAAATATGCAGTAATAGTCTTAGGCTAGATATAAGAAATAATGCAACTTCTGATTGATTGAATTAAAAATCCGCTGGTTCGCCAAAAGGGTTAACTCTATACAAAATGTCAAAATTTTAGACAAGTCCAAATTGAAAACACTTGTAGACGACAAAATAAACGTAACTCAACAATTGAAATTTGTTTCCAGCAGGGTAGAAAAACATTGTGGGAAAAGGAGAAACTGCTGGTTACCAGCACTTTCTCCTTTTCCCACAATGTTTTCAAAAGGCTTCTTTCTCAGTATCGTAAAAACCGGGTTTGTTAAAGGGTTAAGCGTGAACAAGGGCGGAGGGGCTCTCTAGTTTTATTTTAGTTTTTTTATCTGATATAACTTGTGTTCTCTGTTTTACGTTAGGCATGCTTCGTTTGGCTTCGTCTCTCCACCTGTTTCTAAACGCAGACTAAAACGTCGATGCCAATTGAATTACAATTGTATTAAGGATAGCGTCTCATTCGTCACGCTCGGCCCATTCCGTAAGTGTATCTTAATTCTTCCGTATAACGGATGTTTTATTGGAATTACTGCGATATCAGTTGCTTGATCTGATAGTATATAGAGGATATTTGTTATTATTTTTTCGGTGAAAGATTGAAAATTATTTCATCGAGTAATATCATCGGTAATATTTTCACGACTGGCGCAGCCACGAGTGAAAATATTACCCATGGTGTTCACGAGATGAAATAAATTTTGATCTTTCACCTTAAAAAAAAACAAATATTCTATTCATTTCATGCTTTTGACCCTTTCTGGGGGAGCTCTATCAAAATACAGTACAGTTTTTTCCGTTTTTTTTCCCGCGGCGTACCCCCTCCGCACAGCAAATGCATTACAATATTACCATAAGCGCGAGAACTGTAAGGAAAATGACATCATATTTCCATTGGATTGTGAGTCAATCGCATTTTACCTAGGCAACTAGTTTATTTCATGCCCTCCTAGTATATCGAGAAATAGTTGTGAAAATATTTTTCAATCTTACACTGGTACAACCAGTGAAAATACCGATTTTCACGTTCTTGTTGCCTAAATAAGTTGCGCGTGCCTAACAACCAGATGGGAAATATGACGTCATATACCTTACATTTCTCCCGCTTGACATAATATTGTAATGCATTGCTATGCGGGAGGGGTACGCCACGGGGAATAATTTAAAAGTACTGTACTGGATTTTGATAAAGCTCATCCCAGAAAGCGTTAAAAGCATGAAATAAATAGAATTTTTTTTCGGTGAAAGATCGAAATTTTAATTTATCGAGTGAACACCATCGGTAATATTTTCACTCGTGGCTGCGCCACTCGTGAAAATATCACCGATGGTGTCTACTCGAGGAAATAAATTTCGATTTTTTACCGAAAAAGACAAATATCCTCTATATATAAAAATCGGTATTTTCATTGGATGTACCCATGAAGTATCGAAAAATATTCCAACAATATTTCTCAATATTCTACTGGAAAGCATGAAATAACGTGAGCTACTATATTCAAATCGTTCACTAAACAATTTTCAAATTTTTAGTCACTTTTATTTTGTCGTCTGCAAATGCTTTGGATTTGGACAAGTCTAAAATTTTTGTCATTTGGCAATCAGTTAAGCCGCGTGATCATCATTATGCTGCACACAACTTGCAGTCTGATCTTTGGCCAACAATGTCAGATATGTTGAGATTTTCAACCTGTATCCTGCTGAAATGAAATCGTTCATTTGATAGTAAAAACCCAAATATATATGTATCGCAAGGATACATATATATTTCGACGTAATATTTTCGGAATAACATCTCTATATTGGACATGATCCAAGATCAGACAGCACGTTCTGTGCAGTCTGATCTTGATATACATTGTCCACAAAAGTTCATTTAGCCGTGCTAAGCAGCCAAAGGATTAACTCTTTACCAAACGACAAAATTTTAGGTTTGTTCAAATCGGAAGCGTTTGCAGACGACAAAATAAAAATGACTGAAAATTTGAAATTTATTTTGTGAAGGGTAGGAAACATTTTGGGAAAAAGGAGAAAATGCTGGTTACCAGCATTTTCTCCTTTTCCCACAATGTTTTCTAAAGGCCTCTTTCTCAGAGTCGTCAAAAGTAGCGATTCTGTGGTAATGGGTTAAGGCGTAAAGATAGTTGAAAGTGCAGTATTTTGTTATTTATTATTAGTCAATAATTTTGATTTGATTTAAAAAGTAATTCAGGGGTTTAACAAGATCCATTCTATAGATTATATTTTAACCCATTACCACATAATCCCTACTTTTGACGCCCCTGAGAAAGAAGCCTTTAGAAAACATTGTGGAAAAAGAAGAAAACTCTGGTAACCAGCATTTTCGCCTTTTCCCACAATGTTTTCTATCCTTCACAAAACAAATTTCAAATTTTCAGTCACTTTTATTTTGTCGTCTGCAAATGCTTTCAATTTGGACAAACCAGAAATTTAGTCGTTTGGTAATGAGTTAATCTATTTAACAGTTCAGGGGTTTAACAAGATTCATTCTATAGATTATATTTTAAACACGACTTCGCACTTTTATAGCGAGGTATTTGTGTAAATATTTTATATAATTCAGCAATAATCAATAAGATCTCACAAATAATCAATATCATCAATTCGATTTTAGAGACCGCTATTGAGTGGATATTTAATTTTCGACTGAAGAAATTGAAAAACGAAATCATTTCCCTCATAATTCAATAGTTTATATTTGAAGACACATTTAAAACAGAAAACATGGTGACAAAATGAACAGGCTTTCAGCTTTTTCTTTCTAACCGTTTTCATGAAAAATGTTCTTAACCAATTTTTCTCTTATTATTGTTTTATGCCTTTGCTTAACCCTTTACTCCATAGATATTCATTTCTACGCATTGCTTGTAAGAGCCTTTTGAAAACATTGTGGCAAAAGGTGAAATTGCTCGTGACGAGCAATTTCACCTTTTGTCACATTGTTTTCTATGCTATGAAAAGGTGTCATATATACATAAGAAACGGCTCCATTAGAGATATCATAGAAATGCCTTATAGGGTAAAGGGTTAAATGAAAAAAAAAAAAATGCCCAAGGCTCTGTGCTATATCACAATATTGGAAAAAAAAACTACGAATTTTTATTCAAATCCTTCAGTTTCTACAATATTTTCTCGAAACGTGTCCTTTAAAGAAGAACTATGTCCCATTGTCTGTATTGTTAATTTCACTTATTCAGTTGATATTAATACTTTCTTACAGATCTTGTACAAGACCAGAAACATGGGCAAAATTTGACCGAAAGAAGTTGTAGAAAGTACTAATGTTAATGATGCCTGATTTTTTCCCAAATAAAATGCTATTTAACCGACTTTTTCGAAGCATTTAATTTTGTTATCTAGGCTTTTTAACCCTTTAACAACTTGATAAATTTCATGAAAATTTCAAGTTGTTTACACAACGCAAAAATATTTAAATTTCAAGGTTCCGTTTGGTTGAAAAATAAATAAATAAATCGCCATTTTGGACTGTGGATCAGATCGATATTTGATAACGTTAAGTTCCGATTTGGCTGCCTCGACAAGCCTCGGGTCAATTCCGCTATTCTTCGGCAATCTCCGAATAAGTTCTTCGAATTTTGACGTCTCTGGGGCCGTCATAGTGTTTGTCTAGCACGACGTTCACGACGTTCAGATCAGATTGCACGTTCAGTGCAGTCTGATCTTGGATCTACAGTGTCCACAAAATCCCAATGAGCCGTACTTTGCAGACTTTATGTTTAATTCGAGATGCTTTCTAGCACTATATATTGGAGAAATGATTTTATTGGATATTTTCAGTATAACTTGTAACGGTTGAAAAGTTCAGAAAAGGAAAATGTTTATAAACAGTTTTTGTACATGGGTTATAAAAAATCGTTCGACGATAAAAGTATATTTCAGTGCACGGAACTGGATAAATTCAATAGAAAAGAAAAATGTGTAACTTTCCGTGCAATGAGCTGACTTCGAGTGAAAAACATTTTTTGAAAAGTTCATAGAGTATCTAATTTTATTTGCTTTTGTAAAGTTTAGGATTATTGATGAAGTATGTAGCAAAAAGTTATAGTACCGTTTTAAATGCAATAGATATTTTCTTGTCTTAGGTATATATTCGGCGATACGTTGGAGAAGTATGTGCACATGACGGTTTTTTTTACTTTCTCGGTGAAAAAAAATGATGAGAAGTATCACATAGGTGGAAAAAATGATTGAGGTAGGCATGATTTAAATGTTTTCTCTAATCTTAACCTTTTTCTAAATAAAAAAGCCATGCTTTATGAGAAGATAGTTTCAACGAATCTCTTTGATGATGAATTAAATCAAGCAATACATTACATAATTATTATATACTAGTATATGCAGACTGATTTATGTGGTAGAATAGTATTTGGGCACAAAGAAAATACACAACATGCAAAATATATTGACCATGTCAGCTTGCGCGAACTGCGCATGCTGACATGGGTCGATATAATTATTTTGCAGATGCATTTAAGTCCTTTCTCAATTAATATTTCAGTAACCTCATACCAGTTCATCTATTCATGTGTCTCTGGGCTTTCACCATACCGCTTAAAGGTGGCCCTTCAGATTTTGGAACGAAAATTTTACAAAAATGCAAAAAAATCAACCTTATACTCCCATAGCCTTTTAATTTGCCTTCATAAAACCCCAGCAGTCGAAAACCATTCAATAACACGAGAAATTAGAGATTTATTACAGACCAGGTTGACACCGACGGGAGACACGTACTATTTTTAGATTATCAATTCTCTCATTTAAAGACAGGAAACACAGACAAAGCTTCAAACGTCCGTCCGAAAAAGACATTATGGAAAATAATTGTTACATGTCTGTTATGTAATGGAATTTAAGCGTTATTAGTCACGTGCCAGTCACTTGACATTCCCACAATGCTTTATTGAAAATAGCTTAAGAGGATACGTAACCTTTTAAGGGAATACCATTTTTTTCGTAATTTTATGATTCTTAATTATTGATGATTTGTATTGTTTTTTCATATAAATTTCAATTATATATATATATATTTCTTAATTTGGTGTGATGTGAAAATTCTAAATACCCACCTTTAAAACAGGATTTCCAAGCTACCGGCTACTTTCACACATAAATACAGCCAAAACTAATATTATTGGCGAGACAGTGAAAGGCATATCGAATGACTTTCATGACTTCATTGATAGAGATTTTACTCGGTACAATGTCGAACTCACTATTCCTGAAAACTCCACAGAATTTCCAATTGCTTCTCTTGATTGTGAACTTTGATTGGTTAAATTATTAATTCCATAACTTGAAGTTTCTATTTTCGCTCTAGGCGTGAACGTCGTGCTAGACAAACAATATGACGGCCCCAGAGACGTCAAAACTCGAAGAACTTATTCGAAGATTGCCGAAGAATAGCGGAATTGACCCGAGGCTTGTCGAGGCAGCCAAATCGGAACTTAACGTTATCAAATATCGATCTGATCCACACAGTCAACGGCAGGTAAAACTTTGTGGTTTATGGTATTGCAACACTAGCTATTTTTATTGTACCACCGACGAATGAAATTGAATCAAAGAATTGCAGGTGATGATAATAATGATGAAAAGAATGACAGAATATCAATATTTTTCGGCCTGTCACTAAAAAGTCTCATAAAGATGCACCTATTCTCGTTTTAAGCCAGTTTTCAACCCATTTTCCCTCATCTTATGAAACTATGCCAATTCTTGTATCTTCATGCCAGATATTGTCTCTGACAGTAGCAAAATTGAATAACGACCGATAAAAATGCATTTCATAATCGGTAGCCCATCAAAAAAATCATTGTTGTAGGAACAATTTGGGGAGACATCCCTTGAGTTTCCGTCATTATACAGTAAGATCTGTGTTGTCAGTCTGAATCGTCCTACACACAATATATCAAGTTTTAAAAGTGTTTTTATCCTAGCTTAAATCATTACCTGACGACATTTTTTTTCTCTCACGACAGAAACACTGGACCAAGTCTGACGTGGAAAAGCTTCAAGACGCCATTAAAGAAAAGGACACAGAGATATTGTTGCTAAGGAAACAGTTACAAAACAGGTTGGCAACATTACCAATTTTGTTTTTGTTTTGAAGTGTTGAGTGATAGTTCAATAGTAAAACACTTCATGACCATTTTCTTCCTTGTAATTTCTAATCACTTAAAGGTAAATTGGCATAGAGTAGCCTTGCATGTATTGGTCTAAGCTTCACACCGTGCACGTTTTATATTCTCGGCTCCATGTATGTGAACTCGACATTTTATAGCGACTGATTGTATAATTCAGTGACTCTCAGACCATTTTTTCATAATTCAAGATCAGACTGCACTTAATATGTTATGTATACATAATCAATTGCTCACCAGCTTGAGAGAAATGATTTCTGATGCAACGACTATCATAAATCCTAGGGAGAATTTTGGCCAGACGGACATATAAAATGCTTACAAGCCCTGGAACGTGTTCATCAAATATTATGGAACATTCGTATTCATTATAGCTAAAATTTTCTCAATTTGAACGTAACACAAATTCTGGTTTAGCCAATTTGGTTTAGCCATTTAGAAATGACGTTACGTTCAAATTTAGATAATACTGGAGAATATGACTAAGAATGTGTTTAAGAATTGTTGTTGAATACGGACCCTGTTCCGGAAAGGCTCAATCCAATATATCTGGTAATAACTTTACAGGACGAATGGACTGGATCGTGCAGAAACTCCCGCTAGAATTAGAGAACGATACAAACATCTCTATGACACAGAGTGGGCGGAGCTTTATGATTTCTTCCGGGCCAAAGGTTGGAATGAAATCGAAATTATTGTAACACTGCAAAGAATATTACGGGTAAGTCTTGTACCGCAACAGAACAGGCTTCTATTATATTAATACTCGTTGTCGAGGACATTGGAACTTTATCTAGTAAAGCATATCTTGATTTTCTGAGTAGTTGCATAAAAACTATTTTACGCGGTCATACTTACAAAACATGAATCAAAGGAATGTGTTAGTTTACGGGCGTCTGATTTCTGTCTGTTTACGTAACCTCAATGCTCTCGCATTTCTATCCTAATTGTGGAAAAAAAAAAAACCCAGTTGCTCTGTCCTACTGTACAAGTTTCGTTTGTGATTCAATGACATTTCTTTCTATACAGGCCTATACAGATTTGGTCATAATCTCAAAAAGCTATGTCTATTTTTAGAATTTCAACATACTAATTATTTCTCTTCTAATAATTTGCATAAATTCGGAATTTTTTGTTTTGAATTAACAGGCTAGTTACTCATTTTGCCAAGACGTTGCCAGGGAACAACTAGAGAATATAGAAGGAGAAGCATTATATCCATCCGCATCGGTATTACACGTTTAATTATCACATTTATCAACTGTCTGTCTGGTTTTTCGCCAGCATTTGTGAAGCGGAAGTACAAGAATCAGCACTATCCAAAAAACATATTGTTGACATGAAAAGTAGTTCCCTCAATTTTAGTTGCCCCATGTAGGCAACTATGCAAAAACACGAATCTTAATTTAATTCATTTCTCTATTTGAATATAGCCAGCTGATTGGCCGAGATGTTCTGTTACGTTTTGTCTTAGCCAATCAAATGTTTACATAGTCTCGAAACTCAGGAGTGGAAAAAACAATTGGCATAGTTTGTGAATTCCGTCCCAGATTTTATTCCTTATCGAATCTTAGAGAACCTTATCCTTATCAATTGTTATTCGAGTTACAATAAGAGAAAGTTAGATACTATTTGTTATGTAAAACCCGGAGCCTATATATACCGACAGTTAAAATACGAGTCACTTTTATTTCGACTTGAAATTTATAAAGTAACACAATGTCCTAAATTGGTTTAGCCAATCAGAAATTGTGTTCCTTTAAGCTTTACAAAACTGTACGTACGATATGAATGTAATATACTTATTTCAGTGGCTTAAAACGCCATTGAAACGAATACTTTCTATTGACAGTGGATGGATGATCACGGAATTCTGACCCGGATGAAGAAACATGAGATTAACAAGGAGATTTCCAGCCTTGCTAAACTGTACCAGAGAACAACCTCTAAAGAATGTGTACCTGCATTGAGAAAGGTCTGTCTGATTTAACCTTTAGGCTGTTCAGCGCGACTCGCTGACCTTTTGCGGACAGTGTAGATCAAGATCAGACTGCACAGAACGTGCAATCTGATCTTCGATCTTCACTGTCCGTTAAGAACATCTTGTCTATCAAAAATACAAAAGAATGTGTACCTGCGTTAACCCTTTACCCCATAAAGCATTTCTACGGTATCTTTGATTGACCCTAAATAACAACAGGGGTGAAGCCATTTCTTATGTGTATATGACACCTTTTGATAGCATAGAAAACATTGTGACACCTTTTGCCACAATGTTTTCCAAAGATTCCTACGAGCAATGCGTAGAAATGAGTATCTCTGGAGTAAAGGGTGAAGAAAGGTCCTTCTGATTAACCTTATCCTGCTAAATAATTGAGGTGAAACTTTAAAGCCGACAGTAGCAACAAATATTTTGCTATTTCTAACGTATTTTTCCCTTAATAATTAGTTTCATGAGTCTTAAGTGTGAATATATCCTTGATTTTTTTTAGATATCGTTAGCAACTGCATCTATCTTAATTTGATTGAAATCCTTTTCTTTCACCGGTTGTAAGCGCATTCTGTATTTGTTTTTAATTGATTCATGGAAACGTGACGAGGATGAGCTTACCCTGAAAATGGCCAATCTTGTTCCATTTCAAATCACATCGTTAGCCACATCTGATAGGGCGAGAGATTCTGTCTTGTGAACTCAAAATGGCTTGTCTTGAAGAGAAATTAGAAGGATAGAACGGTTTTTGTGAGTCTTGAAGTTTGAATAAATATTCACTTTATTTGAACTGTTGATCTGGTCCTTTCAGTATTCTTTCCAGGGTTCTCTGGTATAAGAGACTGCCTTGTCTCATGAGAAAAGTTAGAAGACCAGTGTAGACAACTGTAACGTACAGGCTGTATTTACAATCACCTTCCTAATCATTATACTGCTAAATAACTAAAAGGATATTTTTAATTCGATGGCAAAAACCAAAATACTGTTATTTCAAAGTCATGTTTTGGGGAATAGTATCTTCTTGGCGGACAGTGTAGATCTAAGATCAGACTGCACGTTCTGTGCAGTCTGATCTTGATCTAAACCGTCCGCAAAAGATCAATGAGTCGAGCTTAGCAGCGAAAGAATTATATCTTCCGAAATAGTTTTTGTCAAATAAAATGCAAGAACTTCTAGGAAGGTAAAACCCAAACTTTTAAGACATATGCATGAGCTTTACTGTTTTTTCCAGGCTTTCATGTTACACGTTGTCCCAACATTTATTGACCCTACTAAGTACAGCGACAAAAGGGTTGAAAGATATGTACATATGTGTATAGAAATAACGTGGCTTATGTGTGTGCAGGACCCACCAATGGTACTCGTCGACAAAATCGACAGGGGTGCAGACTTTGATACAGAGTTATTCCGGAGATACGATTATTCAGATGGAGATAAATTTGATTATTTGGTGTGGCCAGCTCTTTTATCCCACAGAAATAGTAAACATCCGGTCGTTAAAGGAATAGCAAAACCTATACAATTGAAACGGGATGTGCGTGACAGCCCTGTCGAAAGTCGCGGCTCCGTGGCGAGTGAAGACCGGAGTTCCCCGAAGTCGAAACGAAACAGCCGAAATAACCGATCGAAAAATCCCGAAGACTGGATTCAAATGGATACGAATTCTCTTTCAAATGAACCAATCGACCAGCCGACCCCAAGGTCCAACAGGAAAGGTCAGACCCCGCCGTCGTTATATGTACGTGGTCCAACCCGGGAGGAACCACCAATGCCAAAGTCTCCGTACTTTAATGCACACATAACGCCAGTTGAAGATGACGCAACGCCCCGTAAATTTAGAACCCCACCCTCGGAGAATAAGCCCGTGAGAGATAATCTTACTGTCCTCTGGAAAATGAAACGCCCAGAAAGAAGTGCTCCTTAGTTGAAATGGTTTAACCTTTTACCACACCACACAATCCCGACTTTTAGCACTCCTATGAAAGAAGCCTTTTGAAAACATTGTGGGAACAAGAGAAAATGCTGGTGACCAGCATTTTCTCCTATTCCCACAATGTTTTCTTCCCTTCCTTAAATGAATTTCAATTCTTTAGTCACATTCATTTCGTCGTCTGCAAATGCTTTCATTTGGACCAGTCTAAAATTTTGTCGTTTGTTAAAGAATTAAACATAATGTTTCTTGTTTTTTATTTTTCGTTAAGAAGTGAACATTTGGTGCCTTCATTAGGTAAATATAGTGTGTTATGCTGGTAACCAGCATTTTCTCCTATTCCCACAATGTTTTCTGGTGCTGGTTTAGTACTACCGAAATCAATTTAACACAGGAAAGGGTCGGCTACATACTATATCTCTGTAATAAAATATAGGTCTTGTATTGCCTTTGCCTCAGTTCGGCATGTTTTCCTACCTACATACATCACTTTAATTATCCACTCTTTTAGAAGAATATCATCATATTAGTTTCCAACCGGAACTATAAGCTATTTGTCAATATTGGCTAATTTCAAAACATTACCATTTGCAATGTCCGACATCATGGAAGAGATCAATGTCTGCAGCTGTATTAGGTATTCGAAGGGAGAGTAATCATGCGCGTAACAATGTACATCACATTCCTAAGAGTAACGTCCCTTGAATGGATTTTTTCTTTTTCGTCACAGTTTCTTTAGCACTAACCTAAGCATATCAATAATAGGTAACAAACCATCACCTTTTGCAACCAGAGTAACTTGCTTGGTATGGTGCACCATGCAGTCCGTGCAGGCTGACCTGGGCCGACCCTTTTCACGAATGAACAGTTTTCTATATGTCCACGGACCAGTGTATCCAATGATTAAGTTGATTGTTGAAAAAAAGTGGATATTATGAGTCCATGATCACGTGATGGTTTGCTTGGCACCATGGATTACGGAGATGCATTGAGCCCCCTTTTGTCACATTATGGCTCCTACGTAGTCTTATTCTTCAGAATATCATCAATGTGAAAGTAACAGAACTTCTGATTGGCTAAACCAGCTGGTTTAGCCAATCAGAAGTTCTGTTACTTTCACAGTTGGAAAATCATGAAGAATAAGATACAGAATGTTCTTAAGAATGGTTAGTGAATATGAGCCCTGGTGTCATAAATGTGCCTGCAAATAGGCCTGCAGGGGTAGCGTCAAATACCGATGTCTTCCATTTTGACCAATCACAATCTACTATTTCTTCATCCAGTATTACAATACCATGAAGTAGGTCAAAACCCTGTGTATTCAGTGACGCTGACCTGTGTGCTGAAACTTTCTGATGCTAGTCAATTTTCTGCATGGCAAAGGACTAGTTTCATTCAATCAGTTGTAAAACATAATTGTGCTTTATAATAATAATAATAATAATAATATAATAATATTTTAAATTATTGTTTTAAAGTCTATAGACTTTCATCTTCGCAAGCCAAGGCTGACGATTCACTACGTTACTCTACCCTTGGCAGATCGAGCTTGATTTTTACATTCCCCCGATACGCTTTTTCATTGGATGCAGCCAGCTCTAGCTGCAACGAATGAAATCCCTCGTAGCATTTCATCTTTTATAAAAATAGAACAAGGTCGGTCGCTACCTTTGGAATAGAAGGTAAACATTGAAACCTACGTGGATGTCTGCTTATCGCTTCATGTGTATTTGTAAGCGGTTTGTAAAACGATATTTCATTGGCTTTAAGAAATATGATGTAAAGGGGGGTAATAACCAACATCCAATAGAGGGTGGATCGCAGGAATCTCGAAATCGGGCTCAATCAGCCAAGGTAAGATCCACGTAGTGATCGTAACCTTGGCTCGCGAAGATGATAGCTTTATGATTCCAATATCATGTGATGACTTGTCAGGTATTATGCATCACACGTGGATGCATTAACCCTTAAACCACTTTTAACACCCTTATGAAAAAAGCCTTTTGAAAACATTGTGGGAAAAAGAGAAAATGCTGGTAACCAGCATTTTCTCTTTTTCCCACAATGTTTTCGTCCCTTCCTTAATCATATTTTGATTCTTTGGTCACATTCATTTTGTCGTCTGCAAACGCTTTTAATTTGGACTAGTCTAAAAATTTTGTCGTTTGGTGAAGGGTTAATCCCCAAAGTTAGCTGAAGTACGTCTGTCATAATGATTTACAACAAAGAGATCTAACTGACTATTAATGGAGAACTCTGAAAGCCTGGTGTGATAAGTCAAAGTCCGGTGAAGTACACACATAATATTTTGTGTGATATGAGAAAATTCAAAATTATTAATTCTAACTTTATGATAATAATTCGAAAGGACGATAATGTCCATCTCATTTGAGATGTTTGTGACCCTATTCGAACATTTATTTGATTGGTATAACTAATAAAATAACTGTTTTATTCGATAGTTTGATATTTACATCGTAGTTTGTCGGACGTTAAATGGCCGAGAATAAAAACCAAGGTTCGCGTCAGCGTCATTTTACGACCTTTAAATCTTTGTCGTAAAACTTGATATATTTAGGGGCTACCAACACATTTTCTACGCTGCAAGGCAAACCTTTTTTGACATTTATAAGTAAGTAAAATGTAGTTAAAGCTTATCTTTGACAGATTTTGTAAAGTAGGGTCGTTGATTGGTCGATTTGTACGTTTAATACAACGTACCGAAATAACCTTAATGGATTATGAGTAAACTCAGTGACCTTTCTATAAAATTTCTAAATTTCAGAATGATTACATGCAGCTTTTTGCCACTCAAAAATTTTCAGTACTTTATTTTAAGAAAACTTTTCCTGGACAATTCTTTAACCAAGTATATCCTATTTTTTCTAATGGACAGATTTAAAAAAAAAAAAAAAACTTTGCAGCTCCTAGAAATTTGCTTTTAAAAAGGGTATACAGTTGCGAAATTCAGCTTATAATGGATTTAACACGTTTTTTTTTTCATATAGAAAATTTATTTAGTTCTTCACAAAAAATGTATATAAAAGCCTGGTTTTGAGCATTGTAAATGTACATGTTGTATATGTAGACCTTCGATTTAAAATAGGAAATAACTATAGACCGAATTAGGGGTTAACCTTGCCAGGTACATTCTTTCCAAAGGACAACGTTTTTTAACTCTTTACCACACAAGAAAATTTTAGACTGGTCCAAATTGAAAGCTTTTGCAGACGACAAAATAAAGGTGACTAAAAAATAGAAATTTGTTCTGGGAAGGGTAGAAAACACTGTGGGAAAATGGTAACCAGCATTTTCTCCTTTTCCCATAGTGTTTTTAAAAGGCTTCTTTCTCAGGGGCGTCAAAAGTAGGGATTGTGTGGTAATGGGTTAAGTAAAAATACAAATGGCACCTAGCAGTGCTACTTTTGTCAGAAAAGAGGGATAAAGGTCACGGTGAAAGTTGATTTTTTCAAGGAAAAAAAAAAGGATAAAGTGGAAACAGGTATAACGTTACCTCCACAGGTTAAAATTTCCTGCTTTTGTTTGCTTCTCTGGTGTGTAACGCCGTGTCAACAGCATTTCAATTATTTTACGGCGATTGGTCACAGATCCATTTTTCTCTTTACTAATACTATCCGAAGAATGTGCTACTTGTTCCAGCGCTCCAATAGTATTACAATATGTGCGAAAAATACATAGGTGCACTTTTGATTCACTATCTATAACAAAAACACGTGCGCAGTAGGATGCGCCCAAACATTTGTGTTATGCGTCGTTAATTGTTTAATTATAAAATATACACATGCTTTCGGCGGTACAACCGCCTTCTTCAAGTGTGATCCTGTGATAAAATGCCTGCAGTAATGTTCAGTTGTTTACGCAAAGTATTTAGACGTTGCGTAAACAACTGAACATTACTGCAGGCATTCTATCACAGGATCACACTTGAAGAAGGCGGTTGTACCGCCGAAAGCTTGTGTTTATTTTATAATTAAACGTTACATATCTCACGAAGAGGATATATATCATGGTTCGTCGTTAATTGCGTAAATATAATGCGGAAGAAGAGCGCTCCTTTGCAGGTTCGAGAAAACCGCTACTTTGCAGGTTCGATCTCTCATGTCAAGAACACATCATACTTTGTAACACTCGTGTTAAGATTTTGGTCACATATATTTGATCGGGCTTTCGTAGCTCACTGGTGATATATTGGAGGTTTGAAATCAGGGACAAAATGCTTCGATAGCAATTGAAGGTGCTTGTCGGGCGTAGTCTAAATTGTTCCTAGGGTTAAAAGCTTAGTTCCTTGACAGGCAGTTTCGAGCTCTTTTAGACGATTGCATTCAAAGCAGAAGTACAATACCAACTATGACCGTAAGCATGAAGTAACGCCACGGTGGATGATATATGTAAAATTCTAGCGCATTTTGCAACATGTAGGATAAGACGTACGTTGGCATTTGAGCTGACCTTTTTCTTTTAATATAAAAAAAGACCAAGAAAATTTATAGTAAGACCGCTTTAGATGAGATTAATAACATTTTCTTGTCGAATATTTTGATTTACATATTCATGATCTCAAAATTCTGAGAATTTCAGATTCAATAGCCTTAGTGCATTTCAGTCTTCAATTTTACTTTTTGTAATCATATTTATTATATTTAAGCTGTACCTATTTAACTCATTACCACACAATCCCTACTTTTGACGCCCCCGAGAAAGAAGCCTTTTGAAAACATTGTGGGAAAAGTAGAAAATGCTGGTAACCAGCATTTTCTCCGTTTCCCACAGTGTTTTCTACTCTTCCCAGAACAAATTTCAATTTTTCAGTCACTTCTATTTTGTCGTCTGCAAATGATTTCAATTTGGACCAGTCTAAAATTTTCTCGTGTGGTAAAGAATTAATATCAAAGAACAGACCTGTTTCTTTTTAATTAAAGCTGGACCAAACCACAAAAATTTACACCTTTCCATATATGGAATATTTAATGACGGCAAATATCAATCAGCTGCTCAATTGTAAAGTAAAAATTTTTGTTTGAAAGAGTTGATAGCAAAAATGAAAACGCTGATTTTCGCCATTTTCTCCTTTACCCGTGATATTTCGTGATCATGGCACCCCATGTGCCAAGTAGGTATAAGAATAATACAATGGCCCCCCTCCCACCTCCCACCATGACTTTCAATGCATGGCTTTGTTTTGTAAAGGTTTGCAGGGGTATAACGATGAATTCTTCGAGTATCAAAGACAAATTTTGGAACAACAGAAAATCTTTATCGCCGGTTTTATGTGCGATATTTTGAGAAAAACGGATTAATTTCTTATTCTTTTATTCAAAACTAATGTTACTCGTATATTTTGTTTATTCGGTCCTTCAGCGATTACAATTGTCTCCAAACAATTTCTTAAGAACCCTGTTTATTCAAAACACTTTCAACTCTTTACCACACAACAAAAGTTTGGACTTGCCCATACTGAAAGCATTTGCACATGACCATTCAGATGTTATCTAAATGATAAAAATTGTCTTTGATGGAGTAGAAAACATTGTGGGAAAAGGAGAAAATGCTGTTACCAGCATTTTCTTCTTTTCCCACATCGTTTTTAAAAGGCTTTAGTTAAAACGTTGTGGAGTAAAAAAGCAAGGGTTGGTAGACAACATTTCAACACTGTTTTTTTGCTATCTCAAAGATAAAACAATGAAAAGCACTTTAAATTCTCGCGTGCAAATGCATTGAATATGGGCAATAATTAAAAGGGTTATACTGAAAGATGAATGTCTAATGTCACGGTAACGGACAGTAACGATGTATCACTGAGTAGCACGTCCGTCATGCTAGCCGACAGATAACAAGAAGTTAAAAAATGTATTAACTAAAGTGTAAACTATATATACTACAGGTAAAGTATCATATGAATAAGGATGCCACTGTCATATGTCAAAGGAATGATCTTAATTTGTAATTTGATAGGGATTCACTTTTGACAGTATTTCAATCAGGTGATAGTTTACCTGGATTCGTATTTACTAACCATTCTTAAGAACGTTCTTAGTCTTATTTTTCAGAATTTCGTCAATATGAAAGTAACAGAACTTTTGATTGGTTAAACAATTCATTTTAGCCAATTAGAAGTTCTGTTACTTTCACAATTAGAAAAATATTCTTAAGAACATTTTTAGTCTTATTCCTCAGAATTTCGTCAATAGAAAAGTAACAGAACTTCTGATTGGCTAGACCATTCGGTTTAGCCAATCAGAAGTTCTGTTACTTTCACAGTTAGAAAATCTTGAAGAGTAAGACAAAAAGTGTTCCTAAGAATGGTTCATGCATACGGATCATTGTTACACCAGCGTTATAGCACTTCCACGGGACCAGAACCATCAGTAAAGATAGAAACGATTTCCCTATAACAAACCTTGGACCTGGAACACACGAAAAAAGAGGAACCATTTAATTTGGTTTAAAATCACACTTCACGTAACATTAGGTCAGGTAACACTGCTCCTGCTTGCTATTGTAATGAATTGTAACTTTCGGAAATGGCGCACTTCCGGAAACGGTGCACTTCCGTTAAAGTGCTCTTCCGGAAAGGATGCCTTCCTGCAGAGGTACACACTCCCGACGCCGATGCACGAGTACGATGCCGTACTTAGGGCGACAAAATTTATTTTCCACTATGCAAAAGTAGATCCTACCACGTGCATGAAATTTAGTGATTGGAATAAAATTTGCTTACACCCGACGGAGACAAATTACTCTTTAGAGTTTAATTTCTTTTGTCATTTAAATACGTGGAGTCTGATCTTGGATCTATACTTTCCAATAAGGAATTTTTTTTTAGCAAAAATGATTCTGAAATAGCAACATTTGGACTTTTACGATCGGCTTGGAAATTATCATCAAACTTATTTATCAGAATAAGGGTAAAAGTGTTTTCTTCGTAACCAAGAATTATTGGCTGATCCTTGGGTGTTAAGTCCTTCAAAGTCTACTGATGAAACCCAAGAAGGACCCAAGAAGGACACGGATGAATTAAATGTCATCATCCGAAGCAAGTAAAAGAAAACGAACAAAATATTCTGAATTTGTACCTTATCATTCTAAATAACTTACATGGAACTTTCAAACCTATAGAACCCTAATTTTGCTATTTCACGTTTTTTTGTTTTTTGTTTTTTTTTGAGGGGGAGGGGGAGGGGGAAGGGGGCAGGGAATATGTTTTTATCGTTCAGTGTAGATCAAAGATCAGATTGCACGTTTTGTGCATTCTGATCTTAATCTACACTGTCCGCAAGACCGGTGAATCGCGTATGGCATCTTAAGAGTTAAAAGTGAGGAGTGGTTCAGTATACTTCTGTGCTTTGAATCAACTAAGGCATTAGTGTGAAGGTCCTTTTGATTAACAAGATCATGGCTTGGGACAAATGGGCGCCGCTGTTCTCAACCCGTGTCGACTTATTTGCAAGGATGAATTTCACTGGATATCTGCACTTTTGATACAATAGTTTTCATTGGATACCTGCAATGCCAAAATGGGATTTCATTTCATTTTCTGACAAAAAAAAGCCATTCTTTATCCAGGGTTGTCATAATTTAGTTGATGGCTGTGCAAAACGTGACTCTGTTAGCATAATGTCAAATACAAGTGAAATTGTAGGTTGCCTTTTTTTACACTTCACGATTTCCTGCATCGAAGCATTATCTGTCTAGAAGATGCATTCCATTCTATTCAATATGTAATACACCCTCGATTTTCGATTTGATTTAATTTAAACATATTTATTTTGCATCGATTGAGAAACAAGTTTTTACAACTTATACTAATCTCTCTCGATTCTGTTTCCTGGGAACTTCACCAGTACTCGCGCCGAATGTGTGGGCATCTGAAAAATCCCAAAGCTGACACCCGCTCCCGGGTATCGAACTCAGGACCTATAGGTTATGAGGCCGACGCTGTACCTCACGACCACGGACACCACTAATTTCGATTTTCGATTCAAATGATAATATAGAAATAGCCGAAATTTCTCTAAATTAAACACATCATTTCGAATTCATCAGTTAACCATTTGGCTGCTGAGCGCAACTAGCTGACCTTTTGCAGACAGTGTAGATCAAGATCAGACTGCACAGAACGTGCAGTCTGATCTTAGATCTACACTGTCCGACAAGGAGATTTTATTCCCCAAAAGCATAAATTTGAAACACCGATATTTAAGTTATTAAATGTGGATATCTAGAATTTTCACATCTCATCAAATTAGAAAAAAAATATATCATTGAAATTAAAATAGAAAAAAATACAAATCATCAATAATTAAGAATCATAAAATTACAAAAAAAAAAAGATGGTATTAACTTAAAAGGTTATGGAGCCTCTTAAGCTATTTTTAGATTTCGCGCCAAAAGACAATAAAGCATTGTGGGAATGTCAATTGACTGGCAAGTGACTAATAACGTTTAAATTCCATTACATAACAAACATGTAATAATTATTTTCTATAATGTCTTCTTCGGACGGATGTTTGAAACTTTGTCTGTGCTTGCCTGTATTTAAATGAGAGAATTGGTAATCTAAAAATAGAACGTGTCTCCTGTTGTTGTCAACCTGGTCCATTCTAAATTTCTAATTTCTCGTGTTATCGGATGGTTTTCGACTAGTGGGGTTTTATGAACGCAAATTAAAAGGGTGTGGGAGTATAAGGATGATTTATTTGCATTTTTGTAAAATTTTCGTCCCAAAATCTGAAAGGCCACCTTTAATATCGAACTGGTAATTTAATTTTAGGCATTTAGCAGGATAACGGGTAGCACTGCAAGCGGCCATATTGCACTCTTATTTTACAAATACAAAAAAAACACCACAATCAAAATGGACATCTTTTTACAACTGGAATAAATTCATTTTCTCGGACACGACATGAATTATATTGATTCAAGGGAAAAGAAGGAGTAAACCACGTTTTGATTTGACAGATATTGATGAAAAGCTTCAACTGTTTCATTACTGAATAAATAAATTGTCTGAAAGGCTATACAAGTACAGGTGTCCTGCAAGACCAAGAGACAATTCGGTTATAATCTACTTTAACCCTTTCTCAAACAATCCCTGGTTTTTACGGGTCTGGAATAGTAGCCTTTTGAAAACATTATGGGAAAAGGAGAAAATGCTGGTAACCAGCATTTTCTCCTTTTCCCACAATGTTTTCTACCCTATCATAGACAGAAATCATCTTTTCAGCAAGAGTTGAATTGTCGTCTGCAAATGCTTTCAATTTGGTCTTGTCCAAAAGTTTGTCGTTTGGGAAAGGGTTAAAACAGTTGACATTGTTGATCAGAGGTCAAACTGCACGACCTGTGCAGTTTGATCTTGATCTACATAATTCTCAAAAGTAAGAAAGGAGTTAAGGAACTTGAAATAGATACGGCTCTCTTTCAAATTTTCGCATTAAACTCTGAACATGTACAACATAATTATGTAACACTACCCTTTTGCAATTTATTATTGGAGAGGCCATCAGATCTCTCCAACAGACGTGAGTTTAGAAGGCAGACTGCTATAGAAATTTGCTGTCTGAATCCGTTTTTGTGTTAAATTGTACTGATACACAGTCTGATTCGTCATGGTTTTTGTAAATAAAGCGAAATCAAAAAACCGAAACAGGAAATAGTCGTGGTTTATTTTTATATGACGAATTTCAGAAAAATATAAAATATATGTTACATTAATTTGCCATGGCTGCAAATGATTTCTCAAATAATTTCAATTTTTCATTAAGCAAATAGATCTAAGCAGAAGAAAAGAAAACGAGAAGAATATCGTTAAAAAAGAGAAAGAGACCGCTGGACAAGATCATGCGACTTTAAAACTCAGCAAGAAAGTCAAATGACCGTCATGTTAATATACGAGGTTTCTACGCGGCGGCTTTTTATTTATTTATTTACATATAGCAAAATATATTGAAATTAAAAGTCAATAAACTATTTAAAATTCATTGATGCTGATTTCTCCTTTCCTCTTTTGTATAGAAACAAATTGTTTATACAGCATAGAGGCAAAATTAAAACATAAAAAGAACTTACTAGAGCTAGTTGGACATCTTTTGATTATTTAAAAATGTCTATTACCTTATTCAACCCTTTCCCAAACAAGCCCTGGGTTTTAACGCGTCTGCATTAAAAGTCTTTTGAAAACACTGTTGGAAAAGGAGAAATTGCTCGTAACGAGCAATTTCTCCTTTTCCCACAGTGTTTTCTACCCTTTTTGAGAACTTTCTGCCATTTTCTCCAAACCTAAAATTGTCGTCTGCAAACTCTTTTGGTTTGGAAGAGTCCAAAATTTGTTTGGGAAAGGGTTAAATTACCATTCCCTCTGTAGTGCTACGCCATGTTGGCTTATATTCTGTTGGATGCTGTAAACGTCGTCATCTCGATGGAGTTCATGTCGGGAGACACTGCATGCCATCCGATAGTGCGTTGTCTGCGCATGTCATATTCTTCGAAGATTCGACTGTTTTATATGACGCATCACTAGCCCCGAAAGCGGGCTGACTGTAATATTACGCTCTATAAAGTAGCAATGTTGAAAATAACTTTTATCAATACGTTTGAGGAGAAATGAGACCTGCTTTAGCTCCAGATTTCTCTAAAATGCTGATCATAGCTGAGTGAATTGCACGAGGTAGCGTTTTATTGAGTAAACCTTTATTTTAGTTTTAAATTCAAAGTAACGGTTGTCGCGTAGGAAGGTGGTTCGGTTCTGTACCCAGGATGCCCATATTAGATAGATGAGTATTTATAGAATGCCATCTAGCGGGAGATAATGTTCGATAGTGTAGATTCCGAGGTTAATCAAATGATTTTGGTTGTAATGGGCAATATTGGCACATGCATTGTCCTGTTGGAATGTCAGTCGACGGTTGTTGCCGTGACGTAAAAGCAGGGGAATGAGAACGAGAGCCAAAACTTCATGTGCGGTCAAATAACCCGTAAGCAGGACAAGTTCCGACCGAAAATCATGGTTTATCTATTTACATATAGCGTTTTCCTTGTTCAAATCGGACTATAGGCTCACGGCTCCGTTGCAACAAAGTAATGGCACAGATATTTTTTTTTAATGTCGATCTTATACAGCGAAAAGAACTACATGTTAGAAACACGTTAAGTATTCTAAATATCGATGAACCTATAACATCCGAAAGTAGGGCTACTTTTAAAAATAAAAAAAAAAGAAAAAAAAAAATGAGGTAAAATCCATTTTAAACATAATTCATACCCCAAGAGCACAAAATTGTTCTCATTTATTGCGCTTTGCCTGCCCTTCTAACGTTGTGGGCGCATGTAATCCAGTTTACGTGTGATAGTGCTACAAACAGAGCCAGTTAGAAGAACCAGGCGTAACGTAATATATATTGCATTCTACCCCGTAATATAGCTAAAAACCTTCCTTGGGTCTTCCTTATGGGCAACAGAATGTGACGATATAGATAAACGGAAAATCAATCAATTTAGGACAGAGAGCCCTCTCTCTCTATATTTTGAGACAAGGCAGATGGACGACCAATGACCAATGTTTCCAGGCTCAATTAAAAAATGTCAACGTAAAAACGGCAAAAGAAAAGATAAACCACGTTGTGAGTTATGAGGCGCAATGAATAACCCACTCGGGCTATCACCCTCGTGGATTATTTATTGTGCCTCATAACTCACAACTGTGGTTTATTGAACGATATACCACGATAGAAAGAAGATTATTTCTTAAATATAAGCGGCTCTCGAATTATCTACCTATTTACCCGTCTCTTTGTGAAAACAGCCTTTTAGATGCACGTGTGTATTTCTTTATGAGGTTAGAAGAAGTCGTATACCATTTCTTACCTCCACACGGACTATATTTATTTCATATTATGACATTCCTGTTAATTAAAATCTTGAAAATTCAACAGATTGATTACAACTCTGGGCATACCAAGTAGGTATGAGGGCAGCGTCACGAAAAATGGTATCACTTTGGTAAACATTTCTGTAGCAAAGAGCGTAGAACCGTTACACAACATTCGCCAGTACTTCATATAAATTGATTTATTAATTTCATCGTATTTTACATTGCTTTCAACATTATTTCAGTCATATCAAGGCGACAGCTTAAATATTCATCTATTTCATGGGTCTCATCAGTACAAGACAAGGGCTCTGGAGCGTCTTGCCCAAAGGCATTCCCGCGAACAAGCAAGTTGATCTAGTGAGGCTCGATTCCAGAACATCCAGGTCCCTAGCCCTACACTTTACAAATTCAATTCAATTCAACATACTTTATTGGCTCAAATCTTCAGGTTAAAAGATATATGAGCAATTAACAGTTTCTAATATTTCATTGTGACAACGAGAAATTTCTTTTCTACAGTAGGGGAAGTTTGAATGTGCAGATAGAATAAAGTTCTTCTAAGAGACACTAATTTTCTAATTTTTACCATTAAGTCACGTTGAACCCACATGAAGTTAAAACAAATTGGAATAGTCGAAGATACATCAGTGTAAGCATTAATCTACTAAATGAGTGAAATGAGATTTTTTTCGCCGATGATAAAAATCCAATATTTGTTTTTTCAGTTCTATTTTGGGGAAAAAAATCCTTAATGGAGAGTGCAGACTGACCATTAGACTTCATGTGCAATCTGATCTTGGTCTTGATCATGATTGAAATCTGACATCTCATACCTGAACACTCGATTCAAATGAATGATTTTCAACAGTGTAAAATTATGCTTTTCTTATAATTACGTGTTGCGATTAACACCGTTTTCAACCGCGTCCAACATTATTGCATTCATATATGTATAAATCAGATAGAACATTTGTCTCTGTATTCCTGAATTTTTTTTTTTCGCTGGGTTTTTGCCTCCCACCTCTGAAGAACTTGAGGAAAGAAGTCAGTGCCTTGGAAAGAAAGCTGTGTCAGTATTATAGTGAGAAAGCCAGGAAATATATGTGTAGGTGTGCTGAGTGCGGTAGTACCACCAAGGCTTTTAACCCTTTACTCCATAGATACTCATTTCTACGCATTGCTTGTAGGAACCTTGGGAAAAACATTGTGGAAAAAGGTGAAATTGCTCGTGACGAGCAATTTCACCTTTTGCCACAATGTTTTCTACACTATCAAAAGATGTCATATACACATAAGAAATGGCGTCATCCTTGCTGTAATTTAGGGTCAATTAGAGATACCATAGAAATGCTGTATGGGGTAAAGGGTTAACACGGCGTTAAACTCCAAAACAAAGTGAACAAAAACCTAGACTTTACTTCGACAAAACTACTCAAAACTTTCTATCCTGGCCCTTGGCTTCTTTCTGACATAATTTAGAGACTTCTTTTTGGTGCACGGTGGTTTCATACCATTTCTAACATAAGTCTGTTCTATTGCACCTTTCAATGCTGAGTTCCTTTTACCTGTACATTTACTTCACAGAGGTTAGTTACTTTAGCTATTTATTGTCTAAAGCAATGATCAGGAGATATAGAGGATATTTGTTTTTTTTCGGTGAAAGATCGAAGTTTGTTTCATCTCGTGAACACCATAGGTAATATTTTCACTCGTGGCTGTGCCACTCGTGAAAATATTATCGATGGTGTTCACTCGATGAAATAAATTTCGATCTTTCACCGAAAAAAAAAATCTATTCATTTCATGCTTTTAACCCTTTCTGGGGGGAGCTTTATCAAAATCAAGTACTGTTCTTTTCCGTTATTCCCCGTGGCGTACCCCCGCCCGCATAGCAACGGATTACAATATTACGTCAAGCGCGAGAAATATAAGGTATATGACGTCATATTTCCCATCTGGTTGTTAGGCACGCGCAATTTACCTAGGCAACAAGAACGTGAAAATCGGTATTCTCACTGGTGGTACCAGTGTAAGACCGAAAAATATTTTCACTGCTATTTCTCGATAACCTACCGGAAAGCATGAAATAAATGAGTCTATCAAAATTATTTAAATATAACTCAGTACACATATATTAAAAAAGAGTATCTTTTATACATTCGCCTTTTCGCCACTAAATACTAAATATTATTCATAATTTCCCGGAGCAATGTTAGAACACACAGTTTGAGCATAAAACCAGTATGAGCATAAAATCCAATTACTACTAGTACACTCTTGCATATGGGGAGCGGTTGGAGGCTTCCGTGCTCCATGGTATCAAGAAAGCCATAACAAAATTATCGATCTGTATATCGATTTTTTTTACCCTTTACCACACAATACCGATTTTTAACAACCCTGGAGGCCTTGTGAAAACATTGTGGGGAAAGGAGAAAATGCTGGTAACCAGCATTTTCTCCTTTTCCCACAATGTTTTCTGACCATTGAAAAAAAAAAAAAAAAAAAAAAAAAAATCAGCATTTTAGCAACATTTAATTTGTCGTCTGCAAATGCTTTCAATTTGGACCAGTATAGAATTTTGTCGTTTGGTAAAGAGTCAACAACCGACTTCGTCGTGATGAAAACTATAGTCCGTGGACATGATAAGGGAAACTTATCAAATGCGAAAGGTTTCCGCTAGGTCAGCCTGCGCAGACCGCGGACTGCGCAGGCTGACCTGGGCCGATACTTTTCGGAGATGCATTAAGTCTCAGTTATCATTGAGCTCATTGAGCAAAACTCATTTATTTCATGCTTTCCGGTGGGATATCGAGAAATAGCAGTGAAAATATTTTTCGATCTTACACTGGTACCACCAGTGAAAATACCGATTTTCACGTTCTTGTTGCCTAGGTAAATTGCGCGTGCCTAACAACCAGATGGGTAATATGACGTCATATACCTTACATTCCTCGCGCTTGACGTAACGTTGCTATGCGGGAGGGGTACGTCACGGGGAATAAGGGAAAAGAACTGTATTGAATTTTGATAAAGCTCCTCCCAGAAAGGGTTAAAAGCATGAAATAAATAGAAAATCTGTTTTTTTCGGTGAAAGATCGAAATTTATTTCATCTCGTGAACAGCATCGGTAATATTTTCACTCGTGGCTGCGCCATCGTGAAAATATCACCGATGATGTCCACTCGATGAAATAAATTTCGATCTTTCACCGAAAAAAACAAATATCCTCTATATCTAAGCATGTAGCTTGTTTTTGCATGACATAAGTAGCAAAGATTCTGTCAAATCGTCCACTGATGGACAATAAATCAAACGTAATTAGGGCATTATGTATGTCATTGAGTACAAACAACTCAGACCCCTGCTTGATTTATTGTTTTAAATATTTTATTTCGTTAAAAGTAAATTATATTAATTAATGTGCGATTTATTACGATGGAGACAAGAGCCTCAACCTTCTCCCACCTATATTTTTGTGTTAAAAATGTATTCAGCTGTCAGCCTTCTGGACAGGATGATACGCCTCGTCAACAATCATAGCTGTGTGTCTGCCGGAATGTGGTCAAAGTTAACGTAGCAATATTTGTCAGAACAAAGCAGATACTTTTTTAGAAGACAAACACAAGCTCTGATATTCTTCTTCCTGACCCCTTCTTTGATTCTCTTCTTCCTCTTTTTTTAAATAGATATAATTCATTGTACTTGCCATCGTTTAAAAAGAATTATTAAAATTTTATTGAGAGATTTTATTGATTAAGGAGAAGGGCCAATTCTCAGTTGAGAGAACTAGTGGTCCAACCCCATTTCCACAAATATGTATATGAAATAAAATATGTTTAAACTAAACAACAGGAACTTTAGAATATCTGCACGGTACAAAATGAACGTATCTTTGCGATTACGATTTATGATATCATGTAGATGTCTGTCTGTCTGTCTAAAACTAATCCATAGTATACGCAGAATAATTGTGAAAGTACAGCTGAGAACAGAAGGAACCGTTTTTCAACAGCTATTCTAAATTACATCATACGAAGTAATTCTCAGAGTTTTCTCAATTTGAAAATAGTTTCTTTTTGGCTGAACCAAAGTTGACAACCCCCGCCTAAATTTTATATCACGAAGGATGAAAAAAAAAAAGAAACGATTTTATTGACATGGAAAATATCTCGGTCAAACGTGAAAGTACTACAACAAGCACCAATTACTGTTCTTTTTCGTGCAATCTTTTTCGAATGCTATGTCTATTTAAGGAGCGAGAAATACGGTATTGGTATGAAAATAAACTTCGTCACAGCAGTGTCCGTGTGTCGGGAACGAGGGCAACAAGGGAAGGTTCATGATTCTGCTAACCATCTGTTTTCTTTCAGTTTGTTTTAACCTTTACCTTGCTTAATAACTTAACTCTTTACCACACGAGAACATTTGAGACTGGTCCGAATTGAAAGCATTTGTAGACGACAAAATAAAGGTGACTGAAAAACTGAAATTTGTTCTGGGAAGGGTAGAAAACACTGGGAGAAAAGGAGAAAATGCTGGTTACCAGCATTTTCTCCTTTTCCCACAGTGTTTTCAAAAGGCTTCTTTCTCAGGGGCGTCAGCAGTAGGGATTGTGTGGTAATGGGTTAAATGGTATCTTCAGGTCGATGGTTAATACCCAAAGCTTGCTATTTCAATGTTTCTTTCGAGTGATAAATATTTCCTTATCGGACAGTGTAGATCATAGATCAGACTGCACGTTTTGTGCAGTCTGATCTTGAGCTACACTGTCCGCGAAAGGTCAGTTAGTTGCACTTAACAGCATAAAGGATTAAAGAGAATAAATGAATTTACGAAACCTCGTTAGTGTTCATTATATCGCTTCCCTCTAACCGGTGTATGTTTTTTTTTAATAATTATTTTGACGAAATACCATTGTTTTCACTGATTAATTATATTCTTGCATTAATGCTATTTTAATAATTTTCTTCATTATCTCCAGACATTGCTAAAATACTTTTCTTGTACAGTTTTAGAGCAGTTAAGCCGTATTATCGTCAATATGTTTTTTGCGGACACTTTTCAATTAATTCATGGCATCTTGGCGCCACGAGCCCTAAGAGCACTAAACACGACGTTCTGTTGTTTTTGTAAACAATTTGGATTAACTCTTTACCAAACGTCCTGATGTTAGACTAGTCCAAAAGTTGAAAGCATTTGCAGACGACAAATTAAAAATTGCTCAAATAGCGTAATCTGTCCTTGATAGATTAGAAAACATTGTAGGAAAAAGGAGAAAATGCGAGTTACAGCATTTTCTCCTTTTTCAACAGTGTTTTCAAAGGGCTTCTTTACAAGCGTCGTTAAAACCCGGGATTTTTTGTGAAAGGTTATACATTAGACTATCTTTTGTGGACAGTGTAGATCAAGATCAAATTGCAAAAAGAATTCAGTCTTGTCGCTGATCTTTACTTTCGTAATTTTTTTTTTGTGCATGAATTACTCTGGAAAGAAAACGCCTTTGAAATTGCAATATTTTTGTCTATTCTATCCCTTAACCCTTTTTTATTGCTATAACATCCCCAACTTTCAGCTGCAGGTCGAGCAAGAGTTACTCTCCTTGGAACTTATCGATTATCTGGTCCGAAAGGATTTCCGATAACGGCCTGTCATATAGGATTCAGAAGGGAAAATTTTTTGATCGACTAAAACACATTTTTCTTCTAAAATGATTAAAATCTATAACGTCTTGAAGTATTCTGTAATATCTCTACTTTACTTCAATATAATTTTAATTTCTGTAGCAAAATGGGAAGTTGCGTCCATTTTGATTTAAAGTTACTGACCCATTCTCCCTCTTATTTCTATAGAAAGGTTTAAGAAATTTGCTCTTGCGCCGTTTTTGACGCTAAATAACATAAAAATGAATTGCAAGAAAAAAATCTATAACGTCTTGAAGTATTCTATGTTTTGCTTTGATTATGATCAAAGTATTCGTTTACATTTGTTAAATTGAGATCTTGCGTCCATTTTAGTTTAAAAACGACACTATCGTTAATTTTTGTATAAAAAATGCTGTATCGAGCTAAGTGAGATTTTAAGACTGGGTGAAAAGATTTAGCAACGGATAAAGGGAAGATAAGAACTGATGACATGATAACCTTGTCTGTATTGTTTTGTTAAACCTGGATCCTTTTTTTACACATTGTCCCAAATATATAATGACTGTATTTATTATTTTTATACATGTACGTGTATATTATTTGCATCAGTGAAAAATTTTAAGAGATTTGTAAAAACCATTATCTTCCCAGTATCGTCTTTTTTAATTCTTTCTCGGAAAATAATTTCAATTTAGTTAGCATAAATTTCTTTAAATTGCATATTATTTATTTATTTATTTATTTATTTATTTATTTTGTCTTTATTTCTAAAGAAGATTGAATTTGTTGTACTGTTGGATCATTATAATAATTATGCAGTCAATAGACCAGTAACAAACTGTACAAAATAAGCAGTCTGATCCTGGGTCGAATCGGTTTTATTTAATGTGTCGAAATTCTTTTGGCTTAAAAAAATTGACGTTGCAATATCAATATGTGACTGAAATCAGCAGAAAACAATTTGCGTTTTGGGAGTATTGATGTGACCCGTACAGCACACTCCCGAATTTCAACGGTCCTGCATAAAACCTTTGGTAAACATTGTGAGAAAAGGAGAAATACCAATATCCAGTATTGTTTCCTTTTCCTACAATGTTTTCTACTCTTTTAAAGTGAAGAATATCAATTTAACTACATTTGATTTATTTTCTGAAATTGCTTTTTTTAAAAGTTGGTGAAGTCAAAAAGTTCTCCATATGGGAAAAGGTTTTAAATTATTGACTTTTGAAAACACATGAGAGGGAGAAAATACATGTGATCAGATTGAAAATAGCGAGGAAATTTGAATATGTGAACTGTCGCCATAAATACTTTTGAAAATGCATTAATCATCACACATTTTGCAAGTAAAGAGCTAAAGAGAGAAGGCGGCAAATTGGACTTCCTTATACAAAATCTTGTTAAACTTGACTTTAAATACTTATAAATAATCTCGTAAAAAAATTATGATCTTAGTTTAAACATTTAGTTTTAATTTATTCAATATACTTACATCATTCATTTACAACAAATGTATTGCGAAAAGGATTGAAACGAAAGCATCAAAGCTTATATAGTTCCTCTCCCTAAAGAAGTCTGATTTTTTTCCTGATACATGTACTTTCTTTCCGATTACCCCGTATAAATGTATCAATGTATACCATTACGTAACACCAATCAAGATACCCGATAGGCGTCTTATCTAACAGTGAGACTCGGTCATCATCGGAGAACTCCGGCACAATGCAAACGATGAGGGAAAAAGAAAGAAAATACGATAGTTGCTTTAAAAAAGTGTAAAAAGGGCTAAAAATGTATTTTCTAAATGACTGAAAACTACGTCATATTAAAGAACAATAAATAAGCTTTCTGACTTCCCCGAAGATAATTTTGATTTTCCAACAATATTGTGCAGGCTGATTTATGTTTACCGTGTGCTCACAAAACCACTGACTTCTTCTAAAAAATGACGAAATTATTTTAAACAGAACTGACCTATTGAACATAAAGGTTAAAAAATATAATTTATATACGGTTGGTTTGTTTATGATAGATCAGACGATACCAGTGTGGTCTGATCTACCAACACACTTTCCCCAGCCTAATATACATGTACGTACATGTATTTGTGACGACGCTATGCAAAACAATTAAAATAAAATGCCGTCTGCTGACTATGTAATAGCTCTATGCTACAGGTTGGAAATTAATGTTTTGAATTCACAATTATGATGAAAAAATCAGAGATAAAATTCCAAAGATGCAGTAAACAAATGTGCTGTTACACTTCGAGCGTTCGTGTCGCGCTTCACCCCCCCCCCCCCCCCCCCCCCCGGCTTTAGTCTCATCATAAGAAATTTGTACTGCGGATATTTTTCTTTTATTTTTAACTATTCAGGAACTGGCAATGTATGACTGCCCCAATATTTAAAGCAGTTGTAGACAACACAATAAATATGGCTCAAATTATTCAATTTGTATAAATTAAGGCATGACAACATTGCTTGAAAAAGAACAATTGCTGGTCAAAAGCATTTCTATAGCTGACCATAATTTTTCAAACGCGTGCTTTCGGTAAAATTTGAGGTAGATCAAATTGTAAGACCTGAAAGGAAAACAAATCCTACAAGTTTTGGTACCCCAGTAATTTACAACCCCAGATATCCCACAGAGTTGTTTTCCAATAAATTGAAACCCTCTACACTCGAAGCGCGAAATTCGGGTTATAAGTGCAAAGGGTTTGGGAGATCGCCAGTCAATATATAATTCCATATGTGATCGATTTCACGGCCAAAAGGGATCAAACTCTCATAATTTAATTGGCTTACATAACGGTCAAATAACAGTTACCGGGTTTGATTTGCATGATAAAGTTGGCCATGACTTTCAAGCTAAATAAGTTGAATAAAACTTTCAAACAAATATTTTTAAGAAAAACATCTTTTTATCGGACAGTGTAAATCAAAGATCAGACTGCACGTTCTGTGCAGTCTGATCTTGATCTACACTGTCCGCAAGAGGTCAGTCAGTGGCGCTTAGCAGCCTAATAGTTTAATTTTAAAGAAAACAAAAAGATGCATTTCCTGTGTCATACATATCTTTGTATGTGCCTCGCTTCAATTATATGCTTTTAAAACTAGAGTAATTAGTTTGTCAAATCTTAAACTTCAACATGTAGACAGAATAGAATACAATTAATTCGCGATATGGGCCCTCTGTGGCTTAGTAATTTTAATAGATTTAACAGATTGGAGCTGCAACATTACGGTGTTGGTTCAGTCCTTCATCGAGTCGCTTAGGGTTGTTCTTGGGCAATGTATATCACCGCAACTTGGCATTCATGCAGCCAAGTTAACGTATACACTGGACAGTATGGGGCGCCAAAGCCTTTAATACCGTTGCTTCTTATATCTGCTTATATTTCGGCAAAAAGGAAAGAATGATGAAAGCTTCAACCCACCCCTGAATGCGTTTTAGATGATTTTAAAAGTTAGGAAACGAGGGATACCAATGAGTTACTTCCCTTGAATCTTGCTTTCATTGGTACTACTGGTTTTTATAGTTAATTTTGTCTTAATCTCCTTGTATCTCCTCCAGACCGTAAGGGATCACAAAAATATTCCTTTGCTTCGAGCTGGACATAAATAAAAAGAGAAATCCAAGTAAGTGAAAGAGTTAGAGTAACTAAATTTTGTTGTTGTTGTTATTTCAACGCTTAAGCTATAGCTATAGCATTGACCGGAGTAGAAATTTTCACAAGAGAATTCAAATTAGCTCCGAAAACATACATATTTTCATTCGTAGAAATAATTTGATAGTTTTAACAATCTGAATTTAATTTGTGTAAAACTATAGACAAAATAGGAACACCTCAATTTAATATTTTTACTGAAATTTTAAACATCTCGCTTGGTTGAAAGATTAGTTGAATGATGATCAACGCCTTTTCCAACAATATTCCAATCAACATGGTAACATCTCGCATGCCATGAGTTTCACAAATACAAAGCTAGAGCTCTGAAGTGTTTTGCCCAAGGGCGCTGCAACACTTTTTAGAACCCAGGACATCCAGAACTAGAGTCCTGCACTTCACCTCTAAGCCACACAGGATCTTTCTTTGAAAAACTAACGTGAGTTATGTCGTAGCTAACACTGGGTACAAATTTTACAACTTTGAATTCTCTTTTTTAACTATATTAATTGTATTAAGGGCCCGAGAGAGCTGTCTCACCAGGGATATTTATCATGCTCTAAATATAGAGAGTGTTGCCAGTATATCAAATAGATTAGAATCAAAGTCGTTACAGTGAAGCGCCCTGAGGACACCCACGTGTTAGTAGTCTCTATCGGCCGCTATGTACCTGAATTAACCCTTATTTTGTTAAGTAAGTAGAATATAGACGTTAAAATTCATTACCAAACGACAGTATGTTAGGCTTGTCCGAATCGAAAGCGTTTGAAGACAACAAAGTAAATGTAAGTGAAAATTTGAAATTTTATTTTGTGAATGATAGAAAACATTGTGGGAACAGGAGAAAATGCTGGTTACCAGCATTTTCTCCTTTTTCCCACAATGTTTTCTAAAGGCTTCTTTCTCAAGGTCGTCAAAAGTAAGTATTTTGTGGTAGTGGGTTAACTCTTTACCATACCACACAATTTTAGACTTATCCAAATTGAAAGCATTTGCAGACGAGAAAATTAATGTGACTCAAAAAGTTGAAAATTGACTTTAAAAGAGTAGAACCCATTTTGGAGGAATGGAGAAAATGCTGGTTACCCATAATATTTTCAGATGGATTCTTCCTCTAGGTCGTAAAAACCAGGATTAATTTGGTAAAAGGTTAAGCCAATGGTAAAAAACCCCCAAGTTTTGCCATTTCAAGGGTTTTTTTTCTTATCTGTCTTGTATGTCCACAAATATTTTGTAAAGTATGCCCATTTTCAATTAAAACTGTAAGCAATTGTGTTTTAACCAATCAAATTGCATGTTTTGAATTTTGATTTAGAATGGTACCCAAAATCTTTGGCTTTACTCATTTGTTACAAGTAGGTACTCCGGATACGCGAAGAAGTCTACAATATGAACAAACATCAACATGGTTACTAAACAGAGGATAGTCAACTGGTTTTAGTGTGATATCAAAAATCTGTCCCTAGAATGGGGTGTGATGCTGTTTAAAAAAAATGAGTCCGATGGACGAGTGTTTTAACCTCATCAAACACCATTTCAATGACAGATTATCATATTTATCAAATTTGATTCTTTCTGTTTTATTGTGATAATTATCAAGAATGTTTCAAATAGGAAAGAGGCAGTGACGGCATAGATTCTATAACTTTATCGTGACTAATAATGATAACATATTTATTACCACTAGTGGTAATTCACTGATAAGAATATAATACACATCACAGGTTTACTTCAAAAACCTCGTAACTACAGCTTGCTTCAAGCTGTAGTTACTAGGTTTTTGAAGTAAACCGACGATATCTTTTTCATTCTGGAATTAATAGGCCTTCTGATGAGACAGGTCCTTTGTTTGGACAGCACGCTCTTCAAATTAAATACTTGAAGAAATGTTTCAACAAGTCTTTTAATAAGTTGTGGAAGTGAATCGAGGATCAGACTACACATTCTTTATAGCTCGGTGTTGAGCGATGTTGTCTTAAAAACTACTTGTGCCGCCCATGGCGGACAAGGCGTCAACGGGACAGCCTTGTTCAAAATAGTTGACGTTAACGTAGCGCCAGACTTCGGTCATGTCGGTACAAAACAATGTGAGAAGCTTTTCTCGTCAATCATATCTAAACTGGGAGTTTTTCTCCGTTTTTGTTTTTTTCATAAGCTTTTTGGGCATTCTTGAATGGGACCCTGGCATGGCGACACTATAAAAACTCACGTGTCTAAAGGTCAGCCGTGTCACCATACTGTTTAAGGTAGTTATAAAAGTCATTTGTCTGTCTTTGTTACAGATACAGGTAAGTGCAGTTTACTTCAGGTCGTCATTTGGGTACATCGGTTGACAAATATTGCCTTCTTTGTTAATCAGTCTTAGGTTTAGTTTAATTAAAAGTAGTATCTCCCATCATAATTTTAACATAAAATAACAGAAAAATATGAAACCAATGAAATAAAAAAGTAATGACGGAAATGTCCATCTGATGAAATTTTAGGCTACATAGAACGTAAACTGTTCCGAAAAGATACATACAATTTTAATGTTATCAATCTTTTAACTGCATGTTCTAACTAAATACTCCTTTAATTCTTGTTTTAACATTTCTTTTTCAAATAATAATAATAATGATAATAAAATAAAACAAGAAAACTTTCTTTTTAACTGAACTATTCCTGAATACATACTTTTTATGCTTTAATTGTCACATCTATCGGTATGTGAGGGTCGTGGCCATCCACCAACATACCTTACATATCATGTTAGTAAATATTTTGTTAGTAGTGCATGTTTACAATATCGTTATGTTTCATTGTGTTAAAAATTTCAAAATCTTTTCTAATTCTACAATTTCCCCATTCCATAATTTCAAGTTAAGTAATTTGTAACTGATGTGCCAAAATAATGATCAAGTTGTGACAACAAAGCTTATTCTTTTCATATGTGATGTAGTCCTCAATACATACTTGAATACCATTCTACATTCAAGCAATCCTGAACATTTCCTTAACAGAGACACAAATAAATATTTGTATTTTTTATGAACTATCTTAAATGCAGTTTCTAGTATTGTTCCAATTATCGGTGAGAGACCTGTCCCTTTCTTAATTTGACAGAAACGTTGATAGGTAAAATATAGCCTGTACTAAAATGGTTCAATTACCACATTGATGTTAGAAGTTTCAACTCTTTCTGAAGATTTTAAGGCTATTCGTATTCCACTGTACCTTACCTTTTCACAATACTAGAAACCTTTGAAATAAAACAAAATACTAGAATAAATACCATCCTAATACTAAATACTTTTGTAAAAATCAAATACCGCCATAGTTCCCAAATAACAATCTTTTTCTATCTGTTTAGCTTTCAGACAAAATAATACAGATGGTACCAGTCAAATGAACTGATGCTCCTTGACAAAACGAAAAAAAAAACACCGTTGAGTAGGTGGTGGGGTATACATGGGCATGGGTCTTAAATCTCTTGTAATTTTATGGCTTTTTTATCACCTAATTTGAATGTATCAAACACTGATGAAGGGTAAATAACAAGTTCTCTCACTATCATAAATTACCAAACCCGCATCTGTAAAGAGATCCTTCGGAAAGTAACTTGCTCGCTACCACACAATGGTCTGTGTCAGTTTTCTGTGCTTTAACCCATTACCACACAATCCCTACTTTTGACGCCCCTGAGAAAGAAGCCTTTTGAAAACACTGTAGGAAAAGGAGAAAATGCTGGTAACCAGCATTTTCTCCTTTTCCCACAGTGTTTTCTACCCTTTCCAGAACAAATTTCAATTTTTCAGTCACCTTTATTTTGTCGTCTGTAAATGCTTTCAATTTGATACAGTCTAAAATTTTGTCGTGTGGTAATGAGTTAACACTTTACCAGACGATAAAAACTTCGATTCGTCAACATTGAAAGCATCTGCAGACGACAGATTAAATATGGCTGAGAGAATGGGATACAATTTCGATGGGGTAAAATAAATGTGGAAAAGGGAGAAACTACTGGCTACCAATGGCTTCTCTTTGTTTCCCCGCGATGTTTTCAAAAGCCTTTGTCATACAGGCCAGAAAAATATGGGATCATTAGCTAGAGCGTTAAATCATATAGGAATTGACGGGTCTCCAGACCACACAACCTATGGTAGAAATGTGTTTCCTCTGGGTTGACAGTTTTTTATGCTAGTTTAACGACCTCGATGTTTTTAAAGAAAAAATATGAGAAAGATATATCTTGTATTCTACACTGTGGACAAGTACATTTTTAATGATCAATTATGATAATTGGCAAAGATGGCGTTCTTGAGATAAATTTCATGGGAAGCAAGAACTCCAGGGCGAAAATGTGTCGACACTATGTTTCACAAGGTCCGTGTAATATCCGCGAAGAAACGTTCTACGCCGAACAAATAAATTCGATTAATATGAGCCATGTTCTTGCAGTTCTGCAAGGCATTATATCAAGTGAGTCATTACATAATTATGGGTCCAGAGAATCCATTTTGTCTAACAAAAAGCTGAATCATGAGAAAGAATTATCTTCGGACACACAGAAATTTTACCGAAAACAGTCTGCAATGGCTGATCTGAATCGACCACCTTTCACAAAGCATGGCCCATAAGTCAACGACAAGACTGCAATGAAAAATATGGATCAAGGATTAAACTGCATTTTCTGTGCAGATTGATCTTGATCTACAAAGTGCACAATAGCCTACTTACATTGTACATTATGTTCAAAGGGTTGAACCGCCCATACTACGGTCCCATGTGTGGTAGTTTCGGGTTAATTTAAATACGCCTTTTTTCAAATTCGAAAAGCAATGTAATTATATAAAAGGGGTGGTGCTTGTCGTATGGGAGGGACTATCACGTTTAGACATTTGGTACAGTAGCACGCAGCAATTTCTTTTCCAGAGAGTTTATTTTGTTAATATGTGTGATGAATACAAATTGCTGCATAGATAGATAGATAGATAGATACCATTCTTGCGTATAACTTACTGCAATGAATTTAAGACTCAACTAATTCAGAGTTAATGCTGGTGTCGATATGTGAAATTTTGAATGAGCACCTTCGCAATCAAAAACATACCAATGGTGTTAAATGCCAACAAAGGATAGCAAAATACAAGTAAATTTGTAAAAAAATGCCCTTTTTTAAATTTAATTACTGTGACATTAAACATCCGTTATAAAACCCTTTGAAACGGCTTACAAGGTATCGTTATGTCACGTTACAGGTTAACATGGTTTTGCCTTGGAATCTACGCAAGTTTCCTTCAAAACGCCAGCCATTGTCAATGTCCTGATTTGCACATTCGAACATTTTGATACTGTTTAATGTCAATACACCGACACAAGGAACATCTGATACTTCCTTAACAACCGAAACTTTCAACCTTGAATACCCTGAAATTAGCCATCTTGAACACCCTGAAATTAGCCACCTTCAATGCCCTGAACCCAGCAAGCTTAAATACCCTGACCCAGGGAACATTATCAGTTGTACGGTCAGGTGGCAGGGGACTTGGAAACTTGTTCACGGCTATGGTTAATCATGTGGCACTGAGCCAGGTTCTTGCCAGGGAACATGATATATGTTCCTGGCATGTTAACCAATCAGATCACGAGAAATTTTTTTGCAGTATAATAATAAACAACGTTCACCTAGCCACATTGAATATCCGGAGGTTTGCTATCTTGAACATCCTGGTCGTGATTATTCTAAAGACCCTGCATACAGCCACAATAAATATCGTGACACTAGCAACCTTGAATACCCTGCAACGAACCACCAAGAACATCCTCATATTAGGAACCTTGATATCATGATGCAAGCCACATTGTAAACCCTGGCATTATCCGGAGGAAGGGGGGATAGCGTGAAAGTGGCTGGTTTAAATTCCCTGGTCCTAACCTTCCCCTTGATAAACCTGATATACTAAGAAAAATAAATTACCCCGATACCAGACGTATTGAAATCCCAGACAATAGCCATTTTGAACACTGTTTCACAAGTTTTAAATGCTGTGACACTAGAAATGTTGAATGCACGGTCACTAGCTGGGTTTTATACTTTGACATTTGGGCGACTTGAATATCCTGACACTAGCGACCATTATACCATGACACTATCAACTTTCATTACCTTACCTCTTACCACTATTCATACTAGGAAACTGAAAAAGCTAGAGCATCCTGGAAACAGCCATATTGTAGAACATCCTCAAAAAAGCCATCTTGAATACCAAGATGCGTGCAGACTTTAATATGCAGTTCCCAACCACCAGGAATACCACATTAACGGCTCCGCAGATACCCTTACGTTGGCCAAATTGAATATCCTGATACTAAATATGATACACCATATTCAAACCACCTCAGTATCCTGACCATTGTCACACTTCACCTTTTGTACCCTGACATCAGCTTGACTATATTTGGTTTTAAAGGTATGATAAACCCTGGTTTGGATTGGATTTGTTGAAACCATAAAGATCAACTACTTTGTAATTGTTTCCAAATTTCTTCCCAAACATAAAATAAACTGGATTTTCATAATTTTATTAGCAAGCCATTCTAAAAGGACTTTTTGTTAGAAGATTGATCATCAGGAGGTCTTTTGTCATTAATTATGACAAAACAAGCAGACATCACAACGGGTTATTACAGCACGAAGCGTCTACGTGACGCCGCCATTCATGTCCTCCCAACTTGGAAAGGGGGGAGGACAGAAAGCTTTCAAATCTACAACGGTACAAAGTTAAAAGAAGACGTTTTTTTCTTATCCGAATAAATATTTAAGTTGTATGCATGATGTGGTCAAATATCTTCAAAAATCCTTAAAAGGGCTTTTTTTTCAGTTCCATCCTTCATTAATTGTTACAAACTGGAAACGTTTTGTCAAGATTCCTCATGAGACAACGCTTGGCACTTTTAAAGCCATTTATGAATAAGACAAATGAAGGGGTATCACATTAAAGTTATTTATTGAAGACTTTGTCTTTGTATTTCGGACCTTTAAATTTTTTTTCAGGAGTATTACAGGAGTATTAAACCTTGCTTTCGTTATTAAACTGTAATTGACATCAATTTTCTGAACCTTGAAGGAATGAGTGAACGCAAAACATCCCTTGTCAGAAAATGACAAGAAAGTTGAAATCGCTAATGACGTATCATTCGAATAAATGTCGAAGCTGTTAATTAATTGGCTTTATGTATAAAACTTTATGGTGTGAACAAATGATATGCAGTCAAACGTAACAAGTGTTTTTGAAGCTAAAGCAAGTGAAATGATAGAGACAATTATTTTGACCTTATAAAATTTTAGTTAGTACTGGAAAATAATATTAACCCTTTCCCAAACAATCCCTGGTTTTTACGGGTCTGGAATAGTAGCCTTTAGAAAACATTGTGGGAAAAGGAGAAAATGCTGGTAACCAGCATTTTCTCCTTTTCCCACAATGTTTTCTACCCTATTATAGACAGAAATAATCTTTTCAGCAAGAGTTGAATTGTCGTCTGCAAATGCTTTCAATTTGGTCTAGTCCAAAAGTTTGTCGTTTGGGAAAGGGTTAAGGTTGTGATCCAAACTGCATTTTTTTGCATTGGATATTAACGTTGTTTTAACAGCTAAGGTCATATCACTGCAGCTAGTGCATCATCGCATGTGTTTCCTGGTTGTCTCACGCTAATACTTTTACAATTTTCTTTCAAAGCCGCTGACTACTTTCTCACATGCAGCAGAGGTGAAAGGCCATAAAACGCCGGAAATAAAGTTTGCCGCGACTGGCTATCAAACCCGCAACTACCAGTACGTTAGATACGCTAACCACTAAGCTACCCGGCCGAGCTCTCCAAACTTTTTGCAACAGACCTGACATGTAGTGTCAACAAAAATCCGATTTTGTGGAACTCTTCATATTACACTTAATCCCTTATTTGTTCCATAATGTACCTGTTAATTATTACCAGATGTTAAACAACAATAACAACAACAATAATAAAAAGTATATATATTTTTAAAGTATTTTCGCAAATCTTATTTTAATAAAAAAAGATGATTTTCACCCTGAATTATTTTGAATATAATTATCACAACAAATGTAACTTAAAGGAGCACTCAGAAAGATATTTTTCTTAGCAAAAGTTTATGATAACAGTGTTTTTAATAGTTGTCCTTCACCAGGCAGAGGAACGATATTAATGTGCCTCGGTATTTTGTATTTCCTTCAGTCACAATGTTGCTGGAACGATATGAAACTGTTGATAAGATCGTGGTGACATTTCAGGTCTCATCTTAGTAGGCGTGCGCTAACCGTCAAACTGAAGTCCTATAACGACGAATCACTCCCATGTTGCAAGAAATAAGATCTTTAAAGATCAACATACAGACGCGTCTGGGTCATTTGATATTTGAAAATAGCATCCGGGTTGAAAACTGTACAAGCCGGTGCCATAAACATCTTTCCTAACACATGAAACCGGTTGCAAAACGCTCAACATACACGATTTTAAAGAAATATTCATAAAATAGCTCTATCAAGGTTAGAAAAATGTTATTAATTGTCAATTAAATGAATTTTCAATGAAATGGTCCACTGGTAAAACCTATTTTCAACCAAAGTTCTACCATAGGCTATTATTACTTCGAATACCTTGATTTTTATATGGTTTCTAAAAGAAAGCACCTGTCTCAGCCCAGCCGACCTAGTTTTTAAAAAAAGCTGTAGTTCCTACTTAACTGACCACGTTTTCTAAAAGCATATCTGTTGATTTTAACTTCGCTGACAAATACGGTCACTTTTACCTGTATTCCTTGACCTCAAATGACCACCACAATGGACCGCCATATCATGTCAGCGTGCTTCTTATTGATATAAGCTGACAGACGCCATGACGGCTGACCCCACTTAAATCCATAGCACAGCTAATTGAGCCACTTGCACACAACATACAGAAGGATTATACACAAGATTGGGTTTTTCTTGCAGGCAACAGTAAGTGAAATATTTTCGATTTTTGTTAAACCCTTTACTACACGACAAGAATTTAGACCTGGCAAAACTCGGAGAATATACAAACGCCAGAGTAAATGCAGCAAAAAATGTAGATGTTCTCTTTGATACAGTGAAAACCATTGTGGTTAAAGGAGAAAATGCTGGTTACCAGTATTTTCTCCTAATCCCACAATATTTTCAAAAGTTTCCTTGTTAAGCTCGTAAAATGTCGGCATCGTGTGGTAAAGGGTTAAAGCTGCTTTCAACAGCCATATGACTGGGACAACACACTCATCTATGATTCTTCTGGTACTGGATTGTGGCTCCGTAGCGTCTTACGTGTTGAAATACCTCTCAGATCAGCGCCACATGCGGGGATAGAACTCTTAGTTTTTTTTATTGCAAATTCAACGAAATAGTCACTAAGCCAAGGTGAAAAAGTGAAAGTTGTCTGTTTTGTTTTCTTTTGATGAGCACTAAAACGATTTTCTCGAGCATACCCTGATTCGAAAGTAACAGGAACACGATGTAATGATTGATTGATTTCTTTTCTTTATGATTTGTTACAGGGTTAAAGGTAGGGTTGAAAAATACTAAACGAAACACATCCTTAGTTATACGCCTAATTGTTTTTTTAAAGCAAGGTGTATTACACCGCCGCCACATTGGACCGGTGTTTAACATCTAATCCAAAAGACTATGAGCAATTCTTGTTGGCTAGCCGTTGGCTCGAACCCAAACCCTCACATAACCAAAGTTGGTCTGTAACTGCAGTCCTTTATGCAACAAAGATAGCTCAGAACTGCAGGCTGGCCTATAACTGCAGTCCTTTAGGCAACAGAGTGTACTAAGGACTACGGGCTGGTCTGTAAGTGCAGTCCTGTGGACAACAAAGAGCGCTCAGAATCTCGGACTGGCCTTTAACTACAATCCTTTGGGCAACAAAGAGCGCTCAGAACTGTGGGCTAATCTGTAACTGCAGTACTTTAGGCAACAGGGTGTACTAAGAACTGCGGGCTTGTCTATAGCTGCAGTCCTTTGGGCAACAAAGAGCGGTCAAAACTGCGTGCTGTCTGTAACTGCAGTCCTTTGAGCGAGAAAGAACACTCAGAACTGCGGGCTTATCTGTAACTTCAGTCCTTTGAGCGAGAAAGAGCACTCAGAACTGCGGGCTGGTCTGTAACTGCAGTCCTTTGGGCAACAAAGAGCATTCAAAACTGCGGGCTGGTCTGTAAGTGAAGTCCTTTGAGCTACAAAGAGCATTCAGTATTGCGGGCTGGTCTGTAACTGCAGTTTTTTGAGCAACAAAGAGCACTCAGTAATGCGGCTGTAGGGACCCGAAATATACACGCTCTTACACTTCCATAAAGAATTTTAGATAGATGCACTCATTCATTTGATGCTCTGCCTTCAAACATAATTTCAAGGGTAGTATCTTTCCAAAAACTGGCTAATACTTGCATAACAAAACGTAACTGCGGCCAGCTTTTGTTTTGTGAAGGGGTTAATTACTGTACTGTAATTCTTTACCAAAAGGCAAAATTTTAGACTGGTCCAAACTCGAAGAACGATACTATAATGGTAAGATTTGTATCAGAAAGAGTAGAAAATACTGTGGAAAAAGAAGAAAGCCAGCATTTTCGTCTTTTCCCACAATGTTTTCAAATGCCTTTTACCTCATATTCGTTAAAACCGATTCATGTGATAAAAACTCGATATGGAGAGCGTTAAGGATTCTCTATATTTATTGCGCTTGCATTCGTTTTTTTTTTATTTCCGAGCAACCTCATTTACGTTTGAGAATCCGTGATAGAAGAGAAATCGAGAAATTGAGCAGTATTTGCGAAACGGTGCTACAATTTATTTCTATAACTGAACAATTACACGGGTCTGAGAACTAATTAACACCTAACCGTGATTTCGCGAAACGAACATAAATGCATTCGTGTATTTTTCCTTAATTACTGAGCATTTGGAAAACCCAATAAAAGCTTTATTTTCAGATTCTTTCTAATTAGGGAGAAAAATGGCACAGAATATTGCAAGTGTAAAGTAGCAATAATGCTAGGAAAGTGCAAAATTACATAGAAAAACCCATTACTAATTTAAAATTGTTGCGCGTTCTCGTAAATTTGTCAATAAAAACAGTTTTTATTTATTGAAGTAATTATTGAAAGACGTTCTGCAAATACAGCAAAGCAGTTATTTCACACATTAGTCCTGCATTCTTTTCTACATTATTACAGTAATGTGAAAAAAATGGACGTAAATGTGTTGCGATATAGAAATGTGTAGCACCGTATATCATCTTGGAATAAGAATGGCGCCAAATTTCTCCTGTATCCTTGCAGCAAAAAATAGCGGAATAGAAAGGACTTTTATCTTTTTCCTGTAGATAGAAGAAACTATATATCTGGACCACATTGTTTTATTATTACAGAGCTCTAGGTAAAAGGGAGTGATGGCATTCTAAATCCATTATTTCTCTTCCAAACCCCATTTTGTGGGTACTCATTAGAATCGTCTCGATGAGACAATTCTAATGAGTATCCCCAACATATGATTTAGTGGACATTAAGTAACATTTTCAAATTTTAAAAGAAAAATGACTCCCTCTATCTGGAACTCTGTTATTATATTGGTACTAATAGTAAATGAGAGGTTTAAAAAAAAATACAGAGGGTTACGAACAAAAAGGGTATTACAGCGTACATTTATTTTAGAATGGGTATTTTCTCTGAGCTCATTAGCACGAGTGAGCGAAAAAAGATGTAAACGTTTTATTAAAATTGTAGGTAATTATTGCGTAACAATATAGGTCATGTAGTGATAAGAACATTTTTCATACCATGTGGAAACATTCCAGGATGACCGTGGTGGTAGCCTTGACGTTAAGAACTCTGACAACAGTATTACGACTGATCAGCCAGTTTCACGACAGTGTTGTCGTAGAATTTATGTCTTGTAAGCATAGTGTAAACAAAACCCTTTTTTTTGTAAAGCGATCAGACCAAGCTAAATCAATTAACTCTTTGCCAAACGACAAAATTCTAGACTTGTTTAAATTGAAAGCATTTGCAGACGACAAATTTAACCATGACTCAAAAATTGAAATTTGTTTTGGGAAGGGTAGAAAACATTGTGGGAAAGCAGAAAATGCTGGTGGTAACCAGCATTTTCTCCTTTTCCAACAATGTCTCCTAAAGGCTTCTTTGTCAGGGTCGTTAAAGGTATGGATTGTGTGGTAATAGGCTAAAAACATTTCTTCGACTTTCATCTTCAGATATAGCTGACATAGTCAAATTAAAATTGGAAACTTGGTGTCAACATATTTTCGCCTTTATACGACCATAGGTGTCCTTGATATCAAACAGAAAATGAAGTCGATAATTTTAGGTATCAAGATTATTTTGAGAAAAATTGATTTTGTCATTAATAAGATTTCGGATCGGATTTATTGAGTCGATTCACAGGATAAGTCGCACACTAATCTAGATTTTGCAGAAAAATCAATGTCTGTCAAAAGTAATGCACTTCAAGGGAATGAAACAAGCAACAGCGAACATTCGGGGTAATCAAGAATTTCCTCCTCCAGTTCATCATATATTTTGTAAAAAAAAAAAACACTTCAAAACAAACTTTAAAACAAACCAGAATTTAAGGTTTTGACCCAGCTATTTGGACCATTAGATCGGGATCGAGTCTTTTCGCTTATATGATATTTTCTGTATGAAAATCATCTTTGAACATCAACTTAAATTGACCTCTATCTTTGTTTTCATCTAATTGATGTATAAAGTTCCCAATTTGTCCCTTTTTTACGTGACGTGTTATATTTATGTAATTCACTTCTTTTTCAAACTGTACGAGCATATTAAAAGTTACAATTAACCAGAAAAATGCTCACGCGACGTTCCGTTCAACATTATTAAGGTGTGTCTTTTCATAGCTTAGCAACGCTCTGGAGAAAAGGAGTTTAATGCATTTTCTTAACATGTCCAGGGATATAGAATCCCTGATATTTCACACCAAAACAAATTTGCGATTCATTTAGTCCTAATACCAGAAACAGGCTGGTCATAGGGTGAGACGAGTTTGTACTTTTCGAAAGATACATTAAAAGTACCTTTTCACTGAACATACTACATATTTTTTTCTTGAAAATACAATCAGTTGCTGTCGTTTTCATCAAATCAATACAGAATCGATGATCTTAACATATGGATATTATCTAAGTCTCTGACATACATACACATATATATATATATATCTTGATATCATCCCAACCGTTTTCTTTTTTAACCCTTTACCCCATATGGCATTTCTGTAATATCTCTAATTGACCCTAAAAACCAGCAAGGATGAGGCAGTTTCTTATGTGTATATGACACCTTTTGATAGCATAGAAAACATTGTGACAAAAGGTGAAATTACTCGTCACGAGCAATTTCACCTTTTGCCACAATGTTTCCCATAGGCTCCTACAAGCAATGCGTAGAAATGAGTATCTATAAAGTAAAGGGTTAATGAACTTTTGTAAGTCCTAGCCTGCTTATGGAGCTTAAACTTCGGATTGAAGTCACGAAAATTATGTATTCTGCATTACTGAGTAACGTTATATGAGCCCTCTGTATTCACTGGCCAGGTAATATTTCATTTCATTAATGTTATTAATCTAGTGATTTCGTATTGGCCCAGTTACAGGTCTGAGGTCAGCCATATTGGCCCGAAATTTAAGGGTTAAGTTCATAAAAACAAATTATTTCAGAAGGGACAACCAAAGACATTTGTGGGTAATACACATAAAAGGCCGATATAGAAACAAAATATAAGCTGAATAAATGTTATAGAAATACATGGCTTTAATTGGGCACGGCTCTTTTTACAGATTCAAAATAATCTGCCGACAATACGTCAAAGGTGGGCTGGGCACTAATATTGCACAAGGCCCAGTGTGTTAAATTTCTTCAACCTTTTAACTCTTATCCTACTATAGAACTAAAATGAAATTTTCAATTCGATGGTAAAAACCCAAATATTTTTATTTCAAGGTTATGCTTTAGGGAATGATATCTCCTTACCGGACAGTGTAGATCTAAGATCAGACTGCACGTTCTGTGCAGTCTGATCTTGATCTACAATGTCCGCAAAAGGTCAACGAGACGCGATAAGTAGCCAAAGGGTTAAATACAATCGATAAATCAGTTTTGATTTTTTGTTTTTTTCTTTACAACGAAAAAAAGGAACATTTTTTTCTGAGTACTTCAACTGGAATTGTTTACTTTTCACTGAAAAAATGCACATTCTCCACAAACTTCTTATTTATTGTTTATATACCTATTGAAGTATCATGACTTTTTTTGTAATATTTTTTTCCACTTCATGTTAAAAAAATGACAAAAAATGACAATGTATAATTTGTTTTCGTCATCAAAATGTGTATTCTGTTAAAAAGGAAATAAAGTCTATCGAATACTCCAAGTTAGTCAAAACCTTGTCTTGCTGCTGTTTTAGAGGAGTTTCGAAATATATCAAGTCTGGTAAAAATGAAGGTCACCAGATCAAAATTGATATTTGTTAAACATTGTGCACACCTCAGATGCTACATTTTCAGCCCACTACTCATGAAACAAAGTCGGAATGTTTGTCTTGATGATATAGTCTCATTTGAAAATTGCTAAGACTGTGTCAGAAAAAAAAGATAACTGGGACAAATCCTCAAAAGAGTTTGTATACACTCTAGAGGACACATCTTCAGTCCCATACGCAAAGCGATTGCCCAGAATATTTGTTACGATAATACCACCGACAAGATCGAAAACGAGTCACATTAGGTAAAACAGTAAGTCACTGGGACGAACTTTAGGAAAACTTTTTGTACACGCTCGAGGCCACATTTTCACTCCAAAGCTAAAAAGAGTTTGTGTGTTCTTAGTTTGAAAATAGGCCATGCTGGATAAAAAAAGAAGACCACTGACACAATTTCTAGAAAACCCGTGTATATATTCACGATGCCATATTTTCAATCCATTATTCATAAAATTTTGCTAGCATGTTTGTCTCAGTTTCTTATAAGAGATCGGAAATGGGTAATGTTTTGTCAAAAGGCTTACGTGAAAGATTCTTTTTGTTTCTCTAACTTTATTGACTTTTCTTTAACATTCCAGTACAGTTGTGTCTGACCTTCTCCAACACTGACTTTGGCTTGTGACGCTAATAACATTTAAGACGTGTCAATACTAGAAGTGAATGCAGACAACTATTCAAAAATGGCACGAATAACGAGATTTCTTCTCTTCAAAAAGTAAACAATATTTACGGGAAAAGAATGAAATATATTCACTTATTGAGGCTCTTACCCAATCAGAATGTTGGCCTCAGACGTTTCAGCTTGAGTGGTACTTAGATTCTTTATACTTAGTCTAAATCGACGTTCAATTAGTGAATTTAGAATTAAATACGTGTCTGTGGTTATTTTCGCCTTCTCTGGCTTCAAAGTACTCACCACCGATTCCAAATTTCATTCTCAAACTACATGTCGCTATAACTATTGGATTTGTCGAAACTGTAGGGCTAGTTTTTGAATTTAGAAATTAAAACTCAAATAAATATTTCTAGTGATTGCAGATACCTTGAAATTATGAAAACAGAGAAAACAAAATGATAAAAATAAAAATAAAACCTACGTCTACAGGTCTTTGAGTGTAAATACTCGCTTGTTAACATTTTAACATATTTATTTGAGAATAATTTCTCTGTTGATTACTTATTTGCATAATGACACCACGATACGTTTGTTTCCGCCCTGTTTCTTTAAGAGAGCCGCATACATAATAAATTGTACACATGGCTGTATTTTACTCTCATGTAACCAATACCTAAATATCAGTCAATCATGATCTCTTTTTTTTAAACAATATTTGTGTGCCCTCTGATTGAATATTCAAATCATAAGCATTTGTCTGTGTATCACCGAACATAAGTTGTTAGTAATGGTTTTGACAAAGGCAATATTCGATTTTAAAGGTATGTTCCTTCCCCAAAACTCAGCACTAGGTTTATGAATGGTACCGATAAGGAGGATTGGTAACAAAGGGAAAACACCAATTAAGCATTAGGAGTGGGTGCTTTTTAGCGGTCTAGAAATTACTTTCTTTGATTGATAACAAATAAATAACTTATCGTATAATGACAAAATATATGCTAGAAGTAATTTCCGTTTTTCCTTTTACTAACCTTAAATTTTCAGATGAAACTGTCGTTCTATTGATTTTGATTTCTTGTGAACCGCTAGATATGTAATAGATTCTATTTTTGCCGGCAAATGATAATAAGTACAAGATACATAAATGCATAGTTTTGGCAGAGTTCGAGATTGACCTTGAAAAGAATCAATACTTTTTGTTTGAATGTTTTGATATATTGATGAACGGGCAAATTAAATCTGCATTCTATCGAATCTTAAAATGTTTGTACTATAATGTTGTAATCAAATAATAATACGTACATGTATCTTTCGAAATAGTACAGCTTTGCGTAATATTCTATCCCAAATTTCGTTTTGCGTAAATGATTTAGAATGAAAAGGAATATACATATTATGCTTCTGTGTCATGTATATGTTGTTATGCTTTTTTTTGATTTTAGATTTGTCTTTTTTTATAAATATGTTTGACAAAGAAGGCTTGTTCAAGTCCAATAATGAAATATGATATAAACTTGGATTATGATTCAAGGATTTAAAAGCACCAGGCTGAAAAAAAGGGCGTCAATGTGTTTTAGAACTTTCTATTTTCTTTCTCGAAAGCTTACAAAACCATTGTGAAGTCCTGCTGAATTTTACATCGGCATTAATATTGGAAAATTGAATTATGTGCTCATTCGTCTTTTTGTGATAGAAGTGTTACAAGATAGCTTAAGGAGTAAGTAGTTAAATTAATAATATCAAATAGCATTGGTAAATGTAACAGACAAATATGAAATATTGCAGTTTAATATGCAGAAATCCCCGTCTATGATTGGCTACGACAAAAGCACCCGCCCCATTGTCATTGTGACTTTAATTTATGAATCTTGCTCACAACCGACATTTGAGCAAGGCCTATTATGTAGATAGAAATCAGTGTAAACACATTATATGAATAATATCTGTGGTGGTCTTATTTCTTTATTTAAAAATACAGATACTTTCTAACCAAACGTGAAAAACCTCTGTTTGTGCGGATTTTAGTAATTGTTCACTAAAAGCTCAATAGGTCAACATTTACTGTCACAGCAGAGAGGTCAAAGTTCTGTAATGAAATGATTGTATCTAAAAACCTATGAAATATCACCTTAGCTGTCACTAGTGGTATTAAAATGAAGTCACAGTGGTCAAAACAGTTAAAGTTTACGAACAAAAGTGTAATAACTGAATAAATTATGGACACTGGATCAGTGATTACAGCCTCGTTTTCGCTCTGATGGATAAATTTGAGCGTTGCCAATTTCAGCCTCGTAGAAACAAAACTCGAGAGCAGGTTTTAATTAGAATTTTTTTGACAGAAAGATGTGATTTGTATTATTTGTATTCACGTGTCGGAAAGACGGATATATGTTTTGGTGGTTGTTGTTACTTTCTAAAGGATTAATGTATCCCCAAACGTTACAAGCGTTGTACTTCATTGATACACATCAACTTGTTGGGCTTCATCATTTTCACCGATTCATGGCAAAAAATCGTCATGGGTGTCAAACTGACCTATATGCACCAATTAAACGCCTGGCCATGGTTGACAATGTAAGAAGAAGTCCAGCCAAGCCATTGACTTCATTCAAGATCACTGACATTTTAGCTGATGGAAACGGTACCCCAGTTTGCTCTACCAAACTGAATTACGTAAATACAGTTTCAGTCAAAGACTCAAATGATACGAAAGTTTGCCATGGCAAGCTCCCGGTAGACGCTTTCACTCAGAGAACTGACGGTGTTCGCACAACATATCACACAATCCCAAACAGAATTTCTCCGGCTGCCAAATCAAAAATTATAAGACCATGGAGTCGGTCTCCAACTCTGACATCGCCATCGAGTGATGAATGCAGTGAGGATTCATTTCGCAATTCAAACAAACATTACAAACTATCGTCTCAAACAGTATTTAGTCCCGAAAAGAATCATTTACATTATTGCAATGATGAGGAGTTTATAGATGTTGAACATTGCGACGAAGAAGATGACGACGACTCGGAATCAAACATGCATCCTTCTGACAAAGTTGTATCTCCATTAGATGCTCTGATGGCAATGTCAAGCAAAACATTTAAGGGCCTAGAAGACTTTGGTAAGCGATGATAAATTGTGAGGAGATTCAAGACATTATATATAAAACACGTTGGTTTGATTTCATTAATGACTCTACCGTCACTGAAACTGGAAAAACAAAATGGCATTAAGTAACTGCAAAATTTGAAAAAAGAAAGAAAAAAAAAAAAAAAAAAAAAAAAAAATCAGTTAGCACTTTTTGAAAAGTAGGTACAAAAATAGTACAGTCAAAAATGATTTCTTAGTTACTTTCAAAAGTAGTTTGGTGATAAAGTCGTTAGAAACGTTTTTTTTTTTTCTTTCTTGATGTTTTCCGTTTTCTGAAACCGAAACAGACGACCCCTTCAAACCTTGTTCTGGTTGATTTTATTCCAAGACCTAGGGAAGAAGAAAGCAATTGATACCTCAACGATAGATGAAATTTTACTTAAATTGATTTTTTTTAAACATGTTCATTTGTGATTCTTTTTCATTTAGATGAAAGAATAAATAAATTAAAACACTTATCCTCTCAATAAGAAATAATTTTGAAGCATATTCAAATGACATGTTTGCGCAAGCTGGACATTCTTCAGCGTATAGACATACAAAGTCTGTCACTTTGCTCTCTACTTGCTAACCTTTTTTAATGTTGAAAAAATGATAAAAGATAAATATGATTGCAAACTATCGTAAAAACTTTGTAAGAAAAATCTAAACACCTCCGTTCAGTTCTTTAGTCATTACACGATAACATTTTGAGTTATCTTACTTGAAGAAACATGTTGAAATAAACATAAGAGAAGACACACTTAAAGACAACATACTGTAAACAAACAACTGAATTGGTTATCTTTAAAATTTTAGACTAAAACAAATTATTGCGAAATTTAGAAAAAAAAAGTTTTTTTCCCTATTCAACAAAATACATAACTGTAATTTTACCCAAGGACAAGAAATTCAGGTAAACAACACGTTCTAGCTGATTGATTTCAAGCAAAAAATATAAAGCTGTTCTGATAATCACCAGTGAATTTCAAAACATACGAAAATGAAAAATTTTGGTCACATGTTCTAACCAAAAAGTTTAAGTCGTCATAAAGGTTGCATTGAAATAGGGTTTCAATGTTTCCTTGCCATCATCAGTTAAAATGTTTTTCAAGTTTTTAATAATCTGGTTTTTCAAAAGATTCACGAATGTATTAATAAATCTGGATTTGTTTTACATATTACATATATTGAGTACATGCATTATTAGTATGGTTAGATACAATACTTACCTATGACTATACACAAGTTGTCAAAATAGTCAATTGAGATATATTTTGTTGGAAGTGAAAAGTTTTTTTGTTTCGGAGCCTAAACGAGTTTCTGTAACTTTACTTATCTTAAGAGGATATAAGACATAAAAAACACACTGAATTTCAATAATAAATTGTTCCCTTAGATCACTTTAAACAGCTCAGGATGCTTCCTTAGACTCTTTATTATACAAGTCTGAAGCATAAGAATAATGAAAAAAAGACTAACTTAAAGACCTTAAATTCTGCCAAAAATGCGCTTTAAAATCAACTTTTTAATTTTAGAATAGGTTCAAACCAGATTGGTCTGCTGCAAGATTAAGGTGTTAATAGCATGTCGGATGTGTTAAAAGGCGATATCTGAATGTTCGAAAAAATCGGTTTTATCGTTTTCTTTTCATAGAGAATACTTAAAAGCTGATTATTGAACAAATTTCTCTTTGTATAACTGCACTTCTTGAGTCTTCCTTCGTGATACCGGACATAGCACCAAGCATTATTGTAAAAAGATATCATATAGTTTCTCCGAATTATTTTATGGACCAATGGTATTTAATCTAAATTTTCCCAAAACATGCGTATACTTTCTAAAAAGAATGAAGAAATGATGCATAAAGCCATGCTGTATTGATAGATTAATCTTAATGAAAACAAACTTATCTGTTTTTTAAACTCGTGAATAAATAATTTAGAAAACCAATAAAAATGAACAAATTTCGAGAAAATTTCTGTCATGTTTGACCAATGGATAGTTAGATATATAAATAGATACAAAGATAAATGAATAAAATGAATAAAACGAAATGAAAAATGTAAGAAGTCTAGTGAAAGGTATACCCTCTAGCCCTTCCGTCTGGCTATTCGTCTGGCTATTTGTAAGTTTCTAACTGAAAACTGGATTTTCTTGTTGCTGATGGGCTGATTGTAACAGAGATGTCTTGGCACAATACTTTTCAGCTGCAGCCATATGCTTTTTACAAATAGGAAGCATACAAATGATGTTTGCTCTCACCTTGTGAAATACTGTTTGGGGTGAAACACTAGTAAATTGAACTTTGGTATACAAGTTTGGTATACTTCAAAAATATTGAATGAAAGTTACGCTGATTTTCCTAGATTAAAGTACAGTGATTGTCACTGCCCGAAAGACAATCCGGCTGAAACCATGGTGATGCTTATTTTTTTTTCACGAATTTCACCGAGGAAAACTTACTCATTCCTAAATCTAAATCTAAATAGATAAGTTAGAAAAACAAAATAAATAGATAAATAAATAAATACCGCAACCACTGTTACTATTGTTTCTCGTCTTAGAGACCTTTGGTTAAAACTGATATGATTTGTTGCTTTCTTGTCCTAGTTCAGCTTTGAAGCGGATTCTTTTCTGATGATGTAAAATATCTGAAAGATCAATTATGTGTATGGAAAAAACATCTTTTTACTTACTCTAAGCGTCATGTCACAAACTACATACATGGAAGTTTTGGTTTAATCGGAAAAAATCATTTCTTTTAATTAAAGACTTTATATAGTTAGATGGTGGAACTTGGAACCAGTAAGTACATCTATGTTTCTACAATGCAAACACTTTGAAAGAAATGTATGATAAACTATTTCAAATAGTGTCCATTAATTAGTTTCCTCCAAGTGTCCTAAATCAACTATATGTCTAATCTATGGAGCGCAAATTACTTGCTTATAATCTAATCATCTGCAGGACATGGCAGACTCATATGTTTCGATTTCAACAATAGATTGTCAGAATACTTTTATAAGAATCGGATGGAGAAGACTTCTCGGTTTAGCGAAGGCAAATTTTAAAACCATATGCGTCAAAAGAATGGAGCTCATTTAATTATCGACCTTTGTTTTATGAACCAAAGTGCATTTTACAAACGGCGACAACTTTCGCGTTTCGTAAAAAATTCACGTCTGTTCGAGAAAATGAAAAGACCCTGTCCAAGAAAAGGGAAAGATAAGATGCTCAGAGATACAGATAAACCAAAAATGAAGCGAAATGAAACGACATAAAATAAAACCGGATACCTGTAAAATGAAAAGGAAAAATACTAAATATTGCATTGCTAAGATTTATTAATAGATTAATTTAAGACCCTGTCTGACCGTGTCTGACGCTTTGATTATTTAAAAACTAGTATCATCTTCATTGATTAAAATATGAATCTAAATCACAATTATTGCCCTTTTGACGCTTAATATAGAATATACTACAATTCCAAGCAGGTTATTTCGATCTTATATTCCTTTTTTTAATAATTTTCATTTAAATTATTTAACAAATCATCACAAAAAACTATTGATGTAGGCATGTCAATAGTTAACTATAGTAATGAAGATACATAGAATATGTACCATAAATTGCGTGGGGAGGAAAGGAAAATATTTATTGTACTTTGTACGAAACAAGATGTCGGCATGGTAACCAGCATTACAAATCATTACTATTAAATAAAAAGGGGAAACAATCTGGTAGATATGATAATGACATTAACTTTTAAAAAGATGATTTTACTGTAGAAGTTCTGCAAAATCGGAAATATATTTATTCACGTGTCCTTGGTCATGGACTGTGGTTAAAGTCCTATGTTGATTAATTTTCTCAAGTAAATTTTGTACAAAAATGATCGAAAATAAGTCCGTTATCGTGCAGCATCATAATCATGGCATGGTAGTTAACAGATCAAATCATAGGCTTCTTTAAGACCATTTAACAGAAGCCTCCGTAAATTTTCGAAGGCCAAGAATTTGAAAACAAAGGTTTGCAAGTAAACAATTAAGGAAAAAGCTCAAAGATTTGTTAAAGACGAATGGATATCAACATGTGTTTATCTTAGACAAACGAAAGAGAACCAGTGAAAATTGTTTGAAGACAAAGCATATCATTAAGAGAAGAAAACAAAAAATGACAAGGCAAAAAGCCCAACTTCTTGTCATACGCAATCGTCTATTTTCACCCATTATTTAGTAACTGTCTAAGTGAATGATATTTCAGAACACATGAACAAAGATGAAAATAATGATATTCCGAGACGACTATCTATCGTCAACATTTCAGTTGTACACTTCCAAGAGATTCCCTTTCATTTAAGACAATAATACCTTTACTCTAAGCCCGTTTGCCTTTTTGCACTGTATAGGATTATTACCTTCGAAATGTTGCACCAAAATTGCAAAGATTGCAAATACGCAAAAAGAAAAACATGTGACATTGTAAATGATACCAAAAGATATAACTCATATTTCACCAGCACAAGGTCTGATGAATAGAATTCACTTAAAATACTTTCTCACGAATTTATTCCACGCCTGAGAGGTAATGACCTTAAAGTTCTACTGCAGCTTCAAACTGGGTATTTTGACACCATTTTGGTACTGAACATTAACAATTTCATGTTACTATCAAATCCATGAAGGAACATACAGGCCTTATAAATGAAATTTTAAATTTATCATACGTCCGAAAGAATTACTACAATTCGAAAACGGTTATTTTGACAGTATTCTGCAAATGATCAATAACAATATTATGTTCACGTCAAATCTCAGTGCAACGAACATGTAATAGACCGAAAACTTACTTCCAAATATGTGTATATGTATGATCAATTAAGCCACTAAGATTTTTTTTAAAAAAGACAAAATAAAAAATCAAAAAAAAAAAAAAGAGAAAAACTCCATCTCTGCATCTTTCATGCCATTGATCTGGTTTGAGATTCTGAAAGATTTTAGATAAGAAAGGCTGTAGCTGTTCTTACTGTTTTCTAAAAATAATTTCCTTCTAATAAAATCACTGAAAAATTCTACCTGCGAAATTTCAATTTATAAAACATATAATTAATTAATTAAAAAAAAAACAAAAAACAATTTGCTAACAACAATTGGCAATAAAATAATAAGATAATTATATATTTGTTTTGTTGGACTAAGATAACAGTCATAATTTTTTATACGACCCTGAGAAAGAGGTCTTTAGAAAACATTATAGGAAAGGAAAAAACATCGTGGAAAAAGGAGAAAATGCTGGTTACCAGCATTTTCTCCTTTTCCCACGATGTTTTTCCCTTCACAAAACAAATGTCAAATTTTCAATCACTTTTATTCTGTCGTCTGCAAATGCTTTTAATTTGAACCAGTCTTAAAATTTGTCGATTGGTAATGAGTAAACAAACACTGCGTAAGTTGCATCCTACGTCAGGCTTCTCTTTACGATGAGTTAGAAGAACTATATAGGGCGTTGGGGAGGGGTATTGGAAGACCCTAAACGATTAAGTCGTATTTTAAATCCGAAGAGGTACGCAGAAAAACCCGCTAAATAAGTAATGTTAAACAACAAAGGCAATAACAGAAGAGGAAGATGAACAGCGTTTTACATGCAACACGAGTTCCCGCATTCATGTCTCCAGACAGACATAATGTTTGCAAATATTATTTTTCTGAACCTACATTAAATTAGAGCCAAGTGAGGGAGATGATTAGAGCAATCTGTCTTGTCCTCATTAAGAAAATAAATTACTTAGTTAAAAATTGTTAAAACAAATTCGTAATTACAAGGTGAATGACATTTTAGAAAATATCAATTCATTGCCATGCATAAAAGTGTGTGGCCCGGAATAAAATATTTTATGACTCTTCTAATATTAATTACTGATCACCCGTGCTATTCCTTAATATTGAAATGTTAATGAATACCTGGCACTATAAATGCAGAATCCTTGTAATTAGGCTAGAGGCTGAAGAGACTGAGGTGGGTTCCTGCTTTTTATAATTTTTTCTTTAAATTGAATATTTGGTATGTACCGTCATTATAGTCTTTTTTCAAATATGTGGACTCTTTAGGCACACAATACAAGAAAATGTAGTTTCAAGATCATCAAGCTTTCTGCAAAGTTTTCAAGATAATCGTCGTTATGTTGCTAAGCGCTTCCAGGAATAATTAGCCTTAAGCCTCTCTCAGTCTCGACACTTATAAGAATAGTTAAACAACAGTTAGATTGCAAAGTGCAATCTGTCAACTGTTACTTTACTTCAATTAAAATCAGTTCATTTTGACATCGATTGTGAGATTTTAACCTCACATATAATTATGATAATATTATTAGTTTTAACTTGTATCTTTCAAATCAATTGCAAGACTTATACTACCAGTCTGGTCGAATCTTCGCCGAAAACGTAACCACTATTTAGTGTCAAGACTATATAATGGAACAACTCTTGACGAAAATCGGCCTTGAGTCTTCTTTCGATTAAAAATAAATTAAACTTCGTACAGGAAACTTTTACTGCAGTAATTTCAAACCATTATAGAGAAAATATTATATAGCTCATATGAAAGTGCTTGCAACCATCTTACATTAATTAGTCAGAACTATTTGGATCGAAGAAAAATAATCAACAGCAAGCAAGTGTGACTGCTCATATAAGTCGGGATTACTTGTAAGCATCATTACAAACTAATTTGGCATTCTAGAAATCGACCATAGGTCCAAACAACCTTTTGGATGAGTCATTTAAGTATGATCTAGATATGTTTAACTCTTTACCAAACGACACATGGTCAGAAATGAAGATCAAGGGAAATAATCTACCATTTTTTGGCCTGACTGTGTGATTTCCAATACCCGATGATTTCGCGAATGTTCAGAATGTTCAGATTGTGACGGAGATATCCGATGGTAGCCGAATCTGATAGTTACGATAAGCCGCCTTATCGGACACATGTGTTGTATTACGTAATGTTATTTTGCACAGACCCCCTACTAGCTTTGATATATCCACATTTGAGGTTGTTTGATATCCGATTTATATTTGACATACCTTTTATTGTACTAGTTCTAGCTTATTTCCTGAAATCAAAATTGTAAAACACGGTATGTAAGAATTAGAATTATCCGCTGTACAGCCCTTAGATTGATGAATTCATGGTGAACGGTGGCGTTTCAAAAGATTTTTCCCCTGTGTTTTCTTGATAAAAATGCATTTCACCACCTATATTATACCGAAATTGGCAGACCAGATATTTAGGTGGTCTTCGGTACTATAAGATCGAAGCTCGAACCCCGTCTCTAATGTGGACATTTTGCCTAAACATCACATCAGAGTTTATTCTTCTAAAAATATATTTCATGAAAAATAAATCGTATTATTGACATTTTTTTCATAGGCAATCTCTGTCAGTAGAGATCAACCTCATAAAATGCGAGGTGAAGATTTGGATCAATTATGCGGCTTTCAGGCTTGTGCGATGCCATTGTTCTGATGCTATACGTGATAGGTCGCGATACACTCCCTTTGATATGTTTTGTCTGCAGACATTTTGGCTTCTGACAATTTTCAAGCCTTTTAGCACAAAATCCCGAGTTTTAACCTTTTACAAGACGACAAAACTTTAGCCTTGTCAACATTGAAAGCATTTGCAGTCGACACTTTCATTATAGCACAAATGGTGCAATTTCTCTTTCATAGGCTAGAATGTTACCGGTCTTGCCTCCTTTTCCTACAATATTTTCCAAAGGCTTCTTTTCCAGGATCGTCAAAAGTTGTTATTGTGTGGTAAAGAGTTAAGGATCTGTAGGAAACATACCTTTGAAAACGTTACGGAAAAAGTAGAAAAATGCTGTTTTCTGACACGTTTCAACCTTTTATCTCAAAATCAAGAGATTTAGGGACCTTTTAGAAACAGGCCTTTGAAAACGTTGTGGGAAAAGGAGAAAATGCTGGTAACCAGCATTTTCTCCTTTTCCCACAACGTTTTCTACCCTTTTCTACCCTTTCAAAGGCATTTTTTAGTTTTTGAGTCACCTTTAAGTTGTCGTCTGCAAATGCCTTTAATTTGGACCAGTCTAACATTTTGTCGTAAACAGTTAACCTGCGCAAATAATAGGATAAAAATGTTTAACACTACGTAACATTAGTGCGTTGTTATGTATAGTTATGTTTTTTTTTTAATGTGCATGTATATAGATTTTTATTGATAAAATAGTCTCATAGGGCGCTTGGGGTTTTAGGGATGGGGAAGGGATGGGGGTTAAAAAGCTATAAATTCCTTTATTTAACCCTTTCCAAAACAGAAAATTTTGGACCAGACCAAATTGGAAGCATTTTGCAAATGACAAATTAACAGTTGCTTAAAAGGTGATTTTTCTGTATTGTTGGGTGGAAAACATTGTGGGAAAAGGAGAAAATGCTGGTTACCAGCATTTTCTCCTTTTTTTTCCCACAATGTTTTTCAAAGGCTTCTATTCCTGACCCGTAAAAACCAGGGATTGTTTGGGAAAGGGTTAAATGTAGTATGCTCTTTTTAAAAGGAGGTTAAATCGAGGGCTGAATGCGAAACTATTCCATCTGCGTTTTGGAAAATTTTACAGGTGAGAGAAAAAAACCTCTGATTTCCCGGAAAAGATTTATTTGATCAACTTTTTAAGATAAGCTGTGTTTGATTGGGTAAATGAATTCAACACAACAGATCTAAAAAAGATGGTCTAATGATGGTTTTCAGAGAAATGGTAAGTTTTTTCCCTAACCTGTAAAATTTTCGGCGTTGGACATTCGAGCGAACCCGCAGGACAAAAGGGCTAAAAAAAATAGTACGTTTGAGCGACAAAATAGTGGACATTTGAGCGGCAAATTTTTAACCCATTTGAGCGACATTTCAAATTCGGGGTGGACATTTGAGCGACAGGGTTTTACCCCATTTGAGCTATTTCTTTAAGAGATTCTTGGACAGATGGAATACTTTCGCATTCACCCCTCGAAATGCAATTTTGTGATGCATAGTTACTAGCAAGTCATCACATAATTATTGATCCATGAAACCCATGTTGTCTAGCAAGCAACTGAATCATAAGGTAAACTGGTCCTTCAATATGCACAAACTGAAAAATAACCCGACAAGTTTCGGCCCATGTCAGCCTGTCAGCGCGGACTTCGCAGGCTGACATGGATCTATGCTTTTGACAAATGCATTAATTATTCCATTACCACACAATCCCTACTTTTGACGACCCTGAGAAAGAAGCCTTTAGAAAACATTGTGGGAAAAGGAGGAAATGCTGGTGTCAAGCATTTTCTCCTTTTTCCACAATATTTCCTACCCTTCACAAAATAAATCTCAGATTTTCATTCACTTTTATTTTGTAGTCTGCAAATGCTTTTGATTTGGACTAGCCTAAAATGTCGTTTGGTAATGAGTTAAAATCCCCTTTTCACAGGACATGGGCCAAGTTCTGTCGACATTCCAAGGCTTTTGAAGAAAATTAGTTCCCTTAACTCTTTAACAAACAATCCCTGGTTTTCACGATCCTGAGATGGAAGCCATTTGAAAACATTATGGGAAAAGGAGAAAATGCTGGTAACCAGCATTTTCACCTTTTCCCACAATTTTTTCTACCCCACTGGAAACAAATTTCAATTTTTGAGTAACATTTATTTTTTTTGTCTTCTGCAAGTGCCTTCTATTTCGACCAGTCTAAAATTTTGTCGTTTGGTAAAGAGTTAAGAGAGGCAGGCGACCCGTACTTAACTGTTGGTTATTTTACGTTGGTTTTTATGCATAAGAAAGAAAATGATGAAAGAAAAAAGGGAACAGTTCAATTATTGAAAAACCTTCTTCTATGTCTTCGAATAGTTCTTTGGTAATTTGTACATTTTCTGATTTTGATCTACACTGTCCGCAAAAGGTCAGTGGGTCACGCTTCAGGGTTAATGCAAGATAATGAATAAGATTATAGAGGTTTTATTTACTGTATGATCATGTATAGGGTTTTTTTGTGGTATTTCTCGAAGACAATACCGCCACGAGTTCAAGATTGAATTTTGATGACCATGTATCTTATTTTGTGCAAACATGGTCAGAAATGAAGATCAAGGGAAATAATCTACCATTTTTTGGCCTGACTGTGTGATTTCCAATACCCGATGATTTCGCGAATGTTCAGATTGTGACGGAGATATCCGATGGTAGCCGAATCTGATAGTTACGATAAGCCGCCTTATCGGACACATGTGTTGTATTACGTAATGTTATTTTGCACAGACCCCCTACTAGCTTTGATATATCCACATTTGAGGTTGTTTGATATCCGATTTATATTTGACATACCTTTTATTGTACTAGTTCTAGCTTATTTCCTGAAATCAAAATTGTAAAACACGGTATGCAAGAATTAGAATTATCCGCTGTACAGCCCTTAGATTGATGAATTCATGGTGAACGGTGGCGTTTCAAAAGATTTTTCCCCTGTGTTTTCTTGATAAAAATGCATTTCACCACCTATATTATACCGAAATTGGCAGACCAGATATTTAGGTGGTCTTCGGTACTATAAGATCGAAGCTCGAACCCCGTCTCTAATGTGGACATTTTGCCTAAACATCACATCAGAGTTTATTCTTCTAAAAATATATTTCATGAAAAATAAATCGTATTATTGACATTTTTTTCATAGGCAATCTCTGTCAGTAGAGATCAACCTCATAAAATGCGAGGTGAAGATTTGGATCAGTTTCCAAGATTTTTATATCCAAGCTTTGATTATTCAAGACATACATGTTCATGCTGTAGTTAAATATGTACATTGTGGAGATTTGATATTTTGTATTTATGTGAATCTTTCAGTTTGCACGGACAACCGGTATACTTGGAAATCGTCGGTATTTGAATCATTTAACGTAATTGTCAGCTTTCAGAGCTATGTGAATTACGATATCTACCTAATTTACTCTTATCTTTTATACAGAATTATGAAGTGCCCTGGAAGAGAGAGGCGTATAACAATGTCCATTTTAGTGTTTGACAGTTACCTCAAGTACGATTAACCCTTTCCCAAATGACAAATTTTCGAATATTCCAAAACTTTTGATGGAAATGGCAGAAAGTTCTCCAAACAAGCTTAGCCTGTTACTGTATAAATTTGACCCTGCTGTTGATTGTTTAGGATAAAATATTGAAACAGGCGCATTATCTTTTTACAAGTTATCTTCTACTTTTCAAACAATATTGTCTACATCACTCAATCAGTTTCTCCTGCAAAGAGTATTTGCCATTCAAATAATGACAATACTAGATCACAACTGACACAGATTTTGAACATAGCAGGAAAAAAGGTAAAAAAAGGCGAATTCTTCTTTATCGGGGACTTAAAGATTTAGCTGCTGCATACTGATAATTATCATTTACAGGCAAGCCCCTGTATAGACTCATGAAATATCCCGAAGAAATGGCATCGATTTGAAATTGCTCTGTGGGGAAAGGTAATACTAAACCTTAAACCACAAAATTTCTGAGGTTTAACCATCCTGAGGTAGAGGGCTTTTGAAAACATTGTGAGAAAAGGAGACAATGCTGGTAAATTGCATGCGTATAAACCTTTTTTCGAAATTTATCCTTTTTGAGACAAATTTCGTCGTCTTAGTCACGAAAATGATAAAAATTTGGACAAGTCTAAAATATTGTCGTTTTGTAAAGGGTTAAGTAGAACAAATTTAACCTATTGTTGTACAAATAGGACTTCTGACAACCGTGCAGTTGATCTCCAACTTTTAGAAATAACTTTTTTTTTTTTACATCAAACAGTTTCTCCCTTCTTTCAAATGTCCTCTTCCCTTCAATATCTTTAATATTTGAATTGTTCATTGGAAGAATTAACCTAAACAGTAAGGTTCTTCCATCTTTAAACGACGCAACCTGCAAAAAGTATAACCGCTAAGAGTAAATAAAAGATGAAAAAAAAAATTGACATAGACCATGCATGTACATGAAAAAGGGAATAAAACAAGCTACTTCTCCTTTACCAGTGACTTAAAAAGTTACCTGCTGCGCAATCATTATTTATTATTTCAAGAGATAGTATTTAATCAACTTTGTATTAAGAATGACCTACATGTATTTTGGTTTGAAACCGAATTTTAACACAGCTTGCTGGTGAATTCTACAGATGATTAGTTGAAATGACACCATACATAACTTTTTTAGAGGAAGAAATACCTTTTTATCTTTATCATACCTGTAAGCGGCGCTAGAGTGTAGCATCGGATCAGTTCACAAGTGCTGATCTATTATGATACTTTCAACACGAACATTTTAGTAACTTTCTGTTGAGTCTCGAGCACATTTTCCCCCCACTTCAGATGCAATAAAAAGAATCTTAAGTATATATAATACATCGGCAGCGTTTTTAAACTTGTGTGATAATAATAACTTGGACCTACTTTTATGTATAAAGATATAGTTTAGTGCATAGATAGACCTAAGTTGTTCAGAAAAACTTACATTTAAACAGCTTTTAGACTCGCTGAAAATATTTATTGATAGTAGTAGACATTGTAAGCAAATGCAATATCGCTCATTAAGCCAATATACAAATCGGCGCCACATAGTATATGGAGTGTTCGGAACGAAGCATTTTCTTTTATTTGTTCGAAAAAAAAAAACTTTGAATGAAAGCTATTTTATATGCCGAATCTGTAACTTTTCGTGTGCATAAAACCATGTAAACTCACTCTAATGGTTCTGAGCAGCCGTTGAAATTATTCTATGTGCTATAACAATTCTATTTATCCGCCTTCCCAACCTTTTTTCTTTCAAAAATCGTAGAAAGTAGACATTATAAAAATAAAAACCATCAAACCACACCTGCACACAAAAGACAAAGTTTACCCAATCAAGATAAAACCATTAGCTATTTACTAACCGACAAAATATATTATGATCTTTCTTTTTTTCAAGTTGAAAGCTCTGGCATAATGAAACTTTTGAAAGAGTAGAAAACACTGTGGGAAAACAGGAATCGTAGATAACATGTTATATACGATCCCAAGGGAAAATGAAAAATTGCCCACCACAAGTATTTTCTCCTTTTCTTGCTTTTTCAGGGTAATGTAACTGCCACATAAAGCAAATTTTCTCATCAAAAAACTAAATGACAAAATTTTGGAAACCACCAAGTTAAAAACATTTGCAGACAATAAATAAAATGCAACTCAAATGATAATGCCTGTCTTTGAAAAGGTAGAAAACATTTTAGGAACAGGAGAAAATTTTCTTCCCCCAGCAAAGTTTACAAAAGCCTTTTCTCTCTGGTCAGTTAGATTGCTGTAGTGTTAAACTAGTATTCTTAAAACACCGAAATTTTTGCTGAATTCAACTTGTTGATTTCGCCATGAATATCAAAGATTTCTTTTTTAACCAAAATAATTGTCGACTTACAGAATCGATCAAGTCCAAATCAGACAGCTTGTTTTGTGCAGCCTGTATCTACAATGTCAGCAAAAGTGCATTTGGACGGATTAGATTTCAGGATCAGACTACAAAAAGTGCACTTGTCGAGAGCAGTTTTAGGACCAATCAGTTTATGTCTCAGAGAATCAAAACTTAACACTTAATCCGAGGATAAATGAATTACAAACCGACAAATAAAGCTGAAATATAACGATTTCAATGTTCTGTTCTCAAGAAACTCTCGCTTTATCTGGGGGTGTAATTCCAATATGATGTTGAGTCTAATAAGGGCGCGCATTTTGTGCAGTCTGATACTGATATTCAAGAGCCACACTGTTCTATACCAGACAAAGGGTTAAGGTTAAAATCTGAAAAAAATGCCCGGACAGATATACCGTTTAGGCAAGGATTGTGAATTTGAAGCAGGCAACTGTTACGTAATGTTACGTTTCTCTTATCTTTTATCGCTGCAGGCTATTGAATATCGATTACTTGTATACATAATGTAAGTTCGCCAAACTCCGGAAACTTCCGGACCTTTACGTATGATATCGATTATTTTCATCGATTTGTTGTCATGCGAGACTTGATAAGGCATGTCCGTGAAAGTTGGCGATAATTATTTCAAATTTGACCTAACTTTTTTTTCACTTAGAAATGTGTAATTTATATCTTTAGAAAGATCAATTTTCCAACTTATAGGATCCATCAACAATTTTGAATTTAAGAGAAGAAATAATGTTTTTCTAAGCGTTTGTCCAACCATGGGGTGCTTCTTTTCTGTGATTTTCCCTATCATTTAATAGAATCACGGGTTAGAAATTTGTGGTTTAAAATGACCTAACTTTTTTTTAAGCAAAAGTTTTGAAAATTATACCATCTTAAAGAGGATATAATGTAGATTTAGGAATGATCAACAATAATTTATTTATTCGAAGTTTAAATGGTGTAAAATGAACATGAATTAACATGCCCTATAGCAGTCCATTGTTTTCTGTGCGCTTTATCTATCGGTATACCAATACGATATCCAGGTAAGTCTGTGCTCCATTGCTGGGGATGATATTTTAGACTGGTCCAAATTGAAAGCATTTGCAGACGACAAAATAAAAGTGACTGAAAATTTGAAATTTGTTTTGTGAAGGGTAGAAAACATTGTGGGAAAAAGAGAAAATGCCGGTTACCAGCATTTTCTCTTTTTCCCCACAATATTTTCAAAAGGCTTCGTTCTCAGGGGCGTCAAAAGTAGTGATTGTGTGATATTGGGTTAACTTGATCGGTTTAGATATTTTAACATCCCATCGAAGAGTTCATTCTTTGTTAAAAAAAAATCTTTTTCCTGCTATGAACAAATTATTGTCTCAGAAAAATTGTTTTTGATTGTTCCTTAGTAAAAGTGTCTTTCATTTTTTCATAAGGCAGATTTCGATCTTTCTTATTTTAGTGCGTTTTCCCTGACCCGAGGGATGAGCCCTTTGCTTTATATTTTCTAAGTTGTTTTCTCATCTCACCAGTATCAGCCACATTTTGAATAGTAAAACCAAGCCTGTTTTGTGGTCCCTAACAATGATGGGAAAAATTCTGTAATATGAAGTAATCGATTGTCGCCATCTGCAATATTTTAATATTCTTAGCACTTTGAACCCGTCTACATGTATGTGCCTATATAAGACTTTGGAGGGGGTTACAGAATTGATGCAACCGATTTCTACTTTCATTGAAAAAGTTTCAATGGTTGTATTTAATTACATTTGCCGAACAGGAAAATTCATTTCGTTTGCATGTTTATCAATTGTTTTTTTGCGTTCTTTCGGTTTGTGCAGTTGCCTCCGATTTTGTTTTTGTGCAGTTTTTCAGCTCGGCTGCTACATTAATATAACCCGTTACATCTGCCATCACCACAGACTTGTATTTTCCCCTTTTTTTGCGGTGAATTGCCGCCAGATTTGCTTGTTTTACAATGACATTGGATAAATTATTTCACGCCAATGATTTTTTTTTCTGATCTGTCAAAAATATGCAGATTCTCAAATATATATATATAAAAAAATACATCAAGGAAGAATAGACTAATTTGAAATAGTAGATTCAATGAATGAGCCACGTGCTGTGAAAAGGGGTTTTAGTGTTTGCTGGCAGAAAATATTGATCCATGTCAGCTTGGGGCAGGCCACGCAGGTTGACATGGGTTGAAACCTTTTGCTTTCGATAAACTTTCATCATGTCCCAGGATTATTCTATATCAGGACTCTTGCAGTTGTTCGACAAAACGGATTTTAGGAAATCATAGATATATAATGACCTGCTCGTTAAATGCACCAAAGAGACGCATTAAGCTTTCTTTTATCAGAGCATCGACCAAATGTTGTATTACACCTGATATTTTGTTCTGAACCATATCTGGTAACAATTAGCATTGAGATGATTAATATCAGGGTCCGTATTTCACCAACTATTCTGAAGAACATTCTTTGTCTTGCTCTTCAAGATTCTCTAACTGTGAAAGTAACAGAACTTTTGATTGGCTAAACCGAATGGTTTAGCCAATCAGAAGTTCTGTTACTTTCACATTGGCAGAATTCTGAGGAATAAGACGAAGAATCTTCATAAGAACGTTTGGTGAATGAGGACCCAGTTCTTCATGTTATCCTTATCGTCGGTTTACTTCAAAAACCTCGTAACTTCAGCTTGTTTCATGCTGTAGTTACGAGGTTTTTGAAGTAAACCGACGTTATTTTTCTAAACAAGTTTATTGAAACTCCCAATCCGATAGTCAACACCAAATATTGCTTTCTAAAAAAAAACAAAAAAAAAACTAGTACTTCTGAGGAAAAAAGTCTCATTATAGGGTAGTGTAGATCTTTAATCAGACTGTTTTGTGCAACTTGATCTTGGTTACACTGTCCAAAAAAAAAGATGGTCAGTGACTTGAGCTTGGCACCGTAAGAGTCGAATTCTACATATACAATTTTAGGACAGTAATTTTGCGCCTTCTGCTTTACAGGGACTTGGTACATTGCATCAAGTTGACATCTCTAGTTATTACATCTTTACCACACAAGCCCGACTTTAACGACTCTGAGAAAGAGGCCTTTTTGAATGGAAAAACATTGTAAGAAAAGGAGAAAATGCTGGTAACCAGCATTTTCTCCTTTTCCCACAATGTTTTCTACCCTTCCATTACAAAATTTCAATTCTTAGCCACACTTATTTTATAGTCTACAAATGCTTTAAAGTTGGACAAGTCTACAATTTTGTCGTATGGTAAAGAGTTTAAAAATCCTCTTTTTTGCTGTGCTGACTTTTGACCTACATTTTGGTACTGATAACAAATGAATAAATAGAGGTTTGTGATTGGTCAAAAATGTCCACAGGTGTAGTCTAAGGGCCCCTGTCTATCTGCCAGCAAAATCAGACCGTCTATCTTTTGTAAAGCCCTCGTCACACCAAACGAGTTCTCGGATCGTTTACCCCGTCCTTTCATAATCGAAAAAACAAGTTGCAATAGGGGAAGAACGTGTTACTTTGGCCCGATAATCCTTGAAGCTCTTGTCTCACCAAACCTGTTCTTAAAAAGTCTTGCCCTGTTCAACAAAATCGTTAGACGGAATGCAATCGGGACAGGACGCGTAATATCGTCCGGTAAAAATCCCGGACTGCAGCGCATCTTTATTAGAATTGAAGTACGGCAGTTCCGTTTGTAGAACATGCATCTCGTTCAGAGTACCTTGTCACTCCGTCGACAAAAAAAAAAAAAAAAAATGAGGAGGCTGAAAGCTCTGGGGCTCCCTTCCCGTCCTACCCGTCCATTAAGTTCCTAAACAGATCGTAAATGATTGCTTATACATGTACGTTCATTCCGTCTGAACACAGTTTAAGTTCGTTTCACAAAAACTTTCGGAACGGAGTGAGAATGAGTTTGGTGTGAAGGAAGTATGGGAGATATTTTTTGTTTACAGTCTGAAGCAAATTTGCAATAGACAAATATGTAAAATCAAGTGAAAATACGGGTATTTGACCGTGAACGTAAAACAAGTGAGAAAATCGCGCGGAAAATTCTCCTTACCATGCAGTGTCTATATTTAGCTTGGTAAGGTGTTTTCAAAAGCTGTAATTTTAACTCTTCACCACAAACATAAGTTCTAACGAAATAGCTTTATGAAGACGTTGTGGGAAAAGAAGACAATGTTTGTAACCAGCTTATTCTCCTTTTTCACTATGTTTTCTATCCTATCAGGGACAAAAATCAGCACTGACGTTATAATCAATCGGGCAACATTTCATTTTTCGTTTGCATTTGCTTCCGATTTCAAACAGTCTAATATTTTTCTTATTTGGTAAAGAGTTAAGGAACGTTTGTCGTCTAGGATTGTATATGGCTTATAGGTGAAAAGGGGAATCCTAAAAATGGTATAAGTGAAATGAATACCTGTCTGATTTCAAATTCAGTAAAACGTCTGCCATCAGACTCTCTGACTAGTCTGTGGTCTAGACGTATTAGCCGTGTATGTAGGACAACTAAGAAGTCATGCACATTTTTCACATTTCAGTTTCATGTTATTTTTTTTTTTAACGTTACACATATTTTATTTTCGAAAGCTTCGTTCGAGGATGTGTTTTGCAGTCGAATTTCTCACAATTAGATATTGAAATATGTGAGATGTACAGTAAACAAATGTAATGCAAAACCTGTCGGCGAAGTTATACAACTTCAGAACAACTTCTCTCACTCTTTTTTTGTGTGTTTCAGAAGTGGTGAAAACTGTGGAAAGAGTTAGTAAAAAATGAACTTTACATCTCGCTTCCTATAGTCTATATTGAATATTTTGACAATACATGTATCGTATTCAAGCCAGTATCAAGCGACGTTTGGTGTTTGCCAAGGAACTATATTTGTTCCAGTAGCCATCACCACTTTTTTTAAAGATGTAAATCTTCAGACATTAAAAGTACGATAAAGTCCTTTTAATGAAAGATGTTATCATTTAATAAATCAGTCTGCTCTAAGTATTGATTAGAACCAAATATCCAAATGTCCTTGTGAATAGTGTTTTCGATTGCGACGACTGAACTGAGCTTTCAATCACGGAAAAAAAAACATTGGTATTTATGTTACAATAAAAGACTGTCGTGATCTTCTTAGTATCCTAATGTGGTCAAAAATTCTAATTTGGCTTAATCTGGATGTTATCCAAAGTTTCTAGTCGTTACTTAACGGTTTATACCTCCAGTACCCAATGTTAATGAGGAATTTCGCTAAACTCCTGCTGATCCTGCAGAAAAAGCTACTAAAATAAAGACATGTTGAAACTTTTTTTATTAAAACATGTAGTCAACAATACTTTTTATCATAATGGCAACTTCAAACGTAAAATTTGTGTAAAGATTATACAGTCGCATAGATCGAATGGATAAGAAAGACGTCGGCTAACGAAGCATTGCACTGGTTATTAACCCTTTACCCCACAATCCCTACATTGACAACCCTGAGAAAGAACCCTTTAGAAAAGATTGTGGGAAAAGGAGAAAATGCTGGTAACCAGCATTTTCTCCTTTTCCAACAATCTTTTCTTCCCTTCACAAAACAAATTTCAAATTTTCAGTCACTTTAATTTGTCGTCTGCAAATGCTCTCAATATGAGCCAGTTTAAATTTTTTGTCGTTTGGTAATGAGTTAATCACAGGTGTCTTCTCTAGTCCTTTTGACTATCATTTGGTAATCCTTAGTTTTCTTTATTGGTCTTGATAGAGTTAATCAATGCCGCCTGTTAAACAAACGACTGTGTTTTATTTATTTACTTATCCCTTTTTATTCCGTAAAATCAGATTTGGTCATACCTGCTCTATGATTTTAGTGTGTCAGAGGGATTCCAGTAAAAAGGTTGTTTCATCCAGCGGACTAAAAGGGCAGCGCATCGATCTGCCGCACGTTTTTTGCGGTCGTAAAGTGTAAAAACTATAGGACCAAAACTGTGAACATCCGGCAGAGATTACACTGTAGCAAGCATGGGGTGTATAAGCTAGAACCCAGAATACGTAAAGCTGATGTATGAATTACAGTTTTGGTTCCATTTCCAATGACCGCAGTCACAGAGCTCCAGATAAGAAGGAGCGATGGTATTCTCCTTTATTTCTTTTGCAAACCTTATGTTATGGGTACTCATTAGAATCGTCTCGGTGAAATGATTCTAATGGGTCCCCATAAAATAGGATTTGGTGGAGAATTATTGATATTTTTTAATTTTGACATTAAAATCACCTCCTCTGAAGCTCTGAGTCAGCCGTTTTGTTTATCCTTGGTCAAGGTGCTGATATTTTTTTAAACTCGCGACTCTTGGTATCATTTCTTCTATGTGTAAGATTCATTTTTCTCCAGCGACGTGAACTTTAACAAGCAGCACTATAACACATTTCACACTCATTATAATATGAATACTTTTAAATAGTATTAATCAGATTTGCCTACATTTTGACACCATAAGCGTATAATTTTGGCAGCTAGAAGGTCTTTAAAATGTTGTTAATCGACACCTCATTTTAGGTTAAAAGATTAAATGATAAAAAAGGATTAGTAACAGTTAAAAAAGATTAAAAGATATTTAGTGGGGAAATTTTTCATTCAACCCTAGTTTATCCTTTTGAGTGACTAGTGTTAAAAAGTACTTAATAGACATTTATGGTTACCGAATGTCCAGCTGTGGTTATACGTGATAGTTTATAGCCTTGGGTGTCCCCTTCGACACATTACAAACGACAGATGACCTTTTACGTCATACAGCAGATGGCTTTTGAAAACAGTAGGGCAAATGGAGTTGTTTCCTTGTAAAAAGCAACTTCTTTTGATACAGTATTTTTGGATAAATGTATGTATTGAATATCAAGTTTCGTCGATTATCCTTTCTTTATGAGGATACTTTAAAATATATCTGCCGCAAAACTATTATAGGAAATAGAAAATCACTATTGCAAAAAGAAAATCACGATTTTCAACGACCCGGAGGAAGTGGGCTTATGAAAACATTGTTGGAAAAGGAGAAAATGCTGGTAACCAGCATTTTCTCCTTTCCCAACAATGTTTTTCTACCCTATCAGGTATTACTTCTTTTTTTAAGCAACATTTGATTTGTCGTCTGCAAATGCTTTCAGTTTGGCCATATCCAAAATTTTGTCGTTTGGTAAAGAGTTAACCCTTTACCAAACAATCCCTGATTTTTACGACCCTGAGATAGATGCCCTTTAAAAACATCGTGAGAAAAGGAGAAAATGCTGGTAACTAGCATTTTCTCCTTTTCCCACATTGTTTTCTACCCTCCCGGAAACAAATTTTAATTTTAGATTTACATTTATCTCCTCGTCTGCAAGTGCTTTCAATTCGGATCAGTCTAAAATTTTGTCATTTGGTAAAGGGTTAACGTATTTTAAGGCAATAAAATTTACCATGATACATGACCTATTGGTGGTAATATTTGCCTGATGTAAATTCTTCATCAAATGACAAAATTGGGGAGTCATGCCTTCTGAAATCAGTTATAGACTAAAAGTCGAAAATTAATTGTGGTTTAACACAAAGGCTGATAAACGCGACCTGCTGACCTTTTGCGGACAGTGTAGACCAAGATCAGACTGCACAGAACCTGCAGTCTGATCTTGGATCTACAGTGTCCAATAAAGAGATTTTTCTTCTCCAAAAAGTAACTTTCAAAAATGAACATTCAGGGTTTTGTTTGTTTGTTTTTTTTTACCTTATTTATCGGCTTGATTGTTTTACTTCACTTATATAGCAGGATAAGGGTTAAACTGCCATTAAATGGGGGAACGGTGGGGGGGGGGGTAAAATAATACAGGGAAAAGAGACAATGCTTGTAAACAGCATATTCGCATCTCATTTTCCAGCCTCGTACGCGATTATCGTGGAAAAACAGTGTTGATTACTTAGTGTTCAGCGTGAGAAAAAAATATACTCATTTTAACTTGGTATCACATACATGTATATGTCGTAGGCCAGATTGGAATCTAGGCAGATCCGGAATCTGCTTAGACCAAATTAGAATTCAAATTTCGTGTAGACCAAAATGCAATGTTTTCTAATATTTCTTTTTAAGTATATTGATTTAATTATGTTTGCAATTGAGAGGTATTTTCATCTAAAGCATTTTATATGATTTTTCCACAATCGCTCTTTTTTTTTTTTCCACCTTTTTTATTAGTACAAAACATTCAAAATTTATATTTACTCTGAATTTCTAACTAAAACTTCTTTTATTTTGGGGTTTACGTTTAAAAGTAAGATGATTCATATGCAGACGCCCTATATTCAACGAGAAATTATTAAAATTTGGTTTAGGCAGATTGCAAAGCTGCAAAGCTAAACTGGAATCCTGATTTGTTATAGACAAATTCCAGTTTGGTCTAGGCAGATTCCGGATCTGCCTGGATTCCAGTTTGGACTACGACATATACATGTATACGTCCTGCATCACACGCAAAGATGCATTCGGACATTGACATTGACGTAAAGTGTCGTTTCGGATCAGCCTGCGCAGGCTGATCCGAACTGACACTTTCCGTTTTAATGTAATTTTCACTTTTGCGCAAGTCTACTGTAGCACTAAGTCTAAAGTAGTCGTAATGTGCCGTCTCGGATTAGCCTGTGCGGACTGCGCATGCTGATCCGAGACGACACTACTACGCAAATGTCCGTTTTCGTGTGTTGCGAGCTATATGTCTAAATGCATGCGGTGCGAATGCTTAGAACAGCTTTGTTTCGTGTATGTGGCTTTACTAAGCTCTAAACAGTTTCACCGCTGAATGATATCGTCGGTTTACTTCAAAAACCTCGTAACTACAGCTTGTAACAAGCTGTAGTTACGATGTTTTCGAAGTAAACCGACGGTCTCTCTCTCTCCCTCTCTCTCTCTCTCTCTCTCTTGAAAACTGCTACAAATTCATCTTAATAAACAAGTGACTTTTATGACACTCTGCAGCTGTAAATATTTTGTTTTGAAATTATTTCTTTACATACGGATACAAAACAACAACAACGACACCACCATCAACAATAACAACAATTCTTAAACCAATTTATTTGATCGTAGTTTACAGCAGTGTAAACCCCATTTATTCGGTATCGTTTTTTGGTGTTATGAATCTCCAGTTGATTTCTGTTTGTAATGTTAAATTAAATGTTTGTTTTTCCTTCAAGTAATTACCATATTCAATGAAAGAATTTTTCTTGTTTCGAATTCATCAAAAGGCTGGAGCAAACACACACACACACATCCACATTTAGAAGAAATATAAAATTACGACAGTTTACAAAAATGTTTCATGTTCCTGCTAATAATTGTCGAAGTTAGATTTTTTTAATCAGCTTTCCTTTTATCAAAATCTTTGAAATCCCTCGAAGCGTCTTCAACAAATATTTGCAGTCCCGTAAATCATATTAATAAGATATACCGTCATGTTAAATTTTAGGCCGATAGCTTACAGAAATGTTTTTTGTACGACAGCTTTTAACGCTTCATCCAACAACGAACTTTCAGACCTGTCCATATTAAAAGCATTTGCAGACGATAATTCAAATGTGACTAAAAAGCTATTTTTTTTCCTTTGGACGAATAGAAAACATTATGGGAAAATAGTAATAATAAAAAAAAAAAAAAAAAAAATGGTGGGCATGAGTATTTTCTCCTTTTTCCCATATTTTCTTCAAAATCATTTTTCCTTAGGGTCATTAAAACTTTGGATAGTGTGGTGAAAGATTAATAATTTATCGAAAAAAAAAAGAACTTATATTTTTCATTTAACTCTTCACCACACAATCACGACTTTTAACACCCCTGTATAAGAAGCTTTTGGGAACCAGCATTTTCTCCTTTTCCCACAATGTTTTCTTCCCCAACCAGAACAAAAACAATTATTTCAGTTACATTTAATTTGTCGTCTACAAATCCTTTCAATTTGCACGAATCTAATTTTCTGTCGTATGGTAAAGATCTAGAGTAATCGCTTCTTGCTCAAGCTGTTTACCCCGTTTTTTTTAAAACTTTTTAAAAGTGTCGTTTTCAGTTTCTTCATTTCTCGATCATGAACCTGTACTAGTAAATAAGCAGGTGTACTCTGTCTATGCCGTTAAGTATTGAACAACATCATTCATTTCACTTTGAAGCAAGATAAAGCATTTTCGAAATTGACGTAGGTCCCCTTAAGTATAATAACAAAGTGAATTACAACTTCAAATCTTATTGATCAATTCAAAGCCGTTTGTACATAACTCATCGTCGCCATCCTCCCGATTGCAAACCCTCCTGCGTATCGGCGTATTTATCGGTATTCAAAAGTCAAGGCAAATTTATCACATATTTCAATCTTATTTTGTTAGAAACTATTTTGTTATATATATATATATATATATATATATAGATGTAAGGCATGGTTTATGGGTCATGTCTTTGTATCATGGGTTGTGGGATCTTTTTTTTCCAGGGGGCAGGGAGATAATAAACGCTATATTTGGAAGTATTTCGAGATGTACAATGCATCTATTAACTTCATTTTACTTTATTTTTGTTTTTACAAAAAAAGTTATAGATATCATTGTGGGACATTACACTGTGGGTCAATGACCCACAAGGCTATATACAGTATTTATATTTCTGTATTGTGGGTCATATCCCACAATCCGTTCTAATGTGAATATACAATATATATTTGGGGAATGTGGGTCATATCCCACAATCCGTTCTAATGTGAATATACAATATATTTTTGGGGAATGTGGGTCATATCCCACAATCCGTTCTAATGTGAATATACAATATATTTTGGGGGAATGTGGGTCATATCCCACAATCCGTTCTAATGTGAATATACAATATATATTTGGCGAATGTGGGTCATATCCCACAATCCTTTCTAATGTGAATATACAATATATATTTGGGGAATGTGGGTCATATCCCACAATCCGTTCTAATGTGAATATACAATATATAAAATATATATTTGGGGAATGTGGGTCATATCCCACAACCCATCTCATTAACCCATTTGTGCATAACGTCCTATTTGTTGGACATAGGCAAAAGTGCAATCCCAGAAGAAACGCGGTGTCTCATCAGGGTTTACACGGTTTGCTCGAAAGGAACGCCAATATACATGTATGTTAAGCTAATGAGATTTATATCAACCTGGCACCCTAAAAATGTTAAATCGTAAAATGGACAAACAACACACAAGAATGGAAGCGTCCACTCGGCAAAAATAAGGTAATGTGTATATACATATGTATACATGTACATAATTAGGTAACGTTCATGGAAGGTTAATATGCAAATTCAGTAAAACCATTTCTCCTTGAAATGGAACAGGCGGTCTATATATAGCAGATAAACACCTCTCGGTGCGAGCTTGAACTTTGCATCGACGGGGTATGTTCTTGCTGGAGGGGCCTCGACCATGTTACAATTAAATCGTTGTTTAAACTATTTAGAGATGCTTGAGCACCCAACTATTAATCTAACCTAACTGCTACCTCGAAGCCGGTGAAATGCAGAGAAATGACCCACCTTACAAAATGACCCCCGGGTCATTTTACTACGTAGAGGAATGACCCGGGTCATTATTCTACGTAGAGAAATGACCCCAGACCGTAGAAAAAAGGGGTTTCAAGACAGTTCCCCGACACAAGTTTTGGAGACAGTTCCCCGACAGATTTGGAGACAGTTCCTCGACACTTTTGAAGACAGTTCCCCCGACACTTTTGTTCGATGTCAAACAATAAAATAAATTCTATCGTACATAAAAAGGAATTTTTGATGGAGGATTTTATGGATAAGTGATCTTTTGTGACGAATTTAAGTCTTTGTACATGAGATTGGCGATCGAGTACCTACATTTGACCAGAGTGGTAAAGTCTATTACCTAGTTTGATGGAGCAATTTGACAGGCTATCGTACAAAATATCAAGACATTATCGAAATACGTGTACATTCTCCCAAATTCTAAATACATAGAAACAGAGAACTACAATGTACATGTATAATTGTTCGACTTTACAAGATAAAGAACAGGTATTTCCCTCAGTAACCCCCCCACCACCGCCCTCTCTACTGTAGGCCTATTACATGTATTATGAAACAGGGAAAAGCAGATAACTACAAATTATTTAAAGACTTTATAGAATCAAAACAAAATACTCTCTATTCTTTTATCAACTTTGATGCTGGCTAAAAGTGCCCTTAAAACTTTCCTATGTTCAATGCAGTCGTGATTCGTTGTGAATTCATCCACGAGAAAATAGAGCTACCCGTCATTTTATATATATATCAATCTTCTTCACAGGGTACAGATAATTCGATCACAACATCAATTATCCACGAATATTTCAATTTCTCATGATTATGAATTATAATTGTGTTAATTCTACAGCATAAAAGGTAATTTTCCATGAAATAAAAGTGTCGGGGAACTGTCTTCAAAAGTGTCGGGGAACTGTCTCTAAAACTTGTGTCGGGGAACTGTCTTGTCGGAGAACTGTCTTGTTCCCGAAAAAAGGCCCCCTCTAGCTGTAGTAGATAACCCCTTCATGAAGAGAAAGGACCCCCGTAGAGAAATTACCCCCCTTTTTTTTCCTTGCGGCATTGTTATTGCTGCTGATGCTGATACTACTACTATTACAACTACTACTACTACCATTACTACAACTACTACTCGTATTCTATTACCCCCCTTTCTTGCCTTAAAAGTGTTGTTGCTGCTGATGTTTCTACTACTACTTCTACTAATACAGCTGCTGCTGCTGCTGCAACTACTTCTTCTACTATTTCTACAACTACTACTGCTTAGTAAGATGGTTAAGATAATGAAATGGAATCCGAATATGAAGAATGTGCTCTATCAGTAGGTACACATTTATATAGGTGTGTAGGGGTCAATAGAGACTTTGTTGATAGCATGAGCCCTAACATTAAACTTTGTCGTGATAAAAATACAAACGTCGTCATGACGTCCCCATAAACTGCCCCGCTTCCGACACCCTTATCTATCTCCAGAGCTTGTAGAATCTGACAAGATACCGCGCTGAAATTTTGTAAACTTGTGCAAAAGATATAATGTTCACAGCTCCCGAAATTGTTTATTTCTGCCTTAACTACTATGAAAGTTATAACAAAAGTCTACGTAATTCTGGGACAACTTTCATACTTCTTCTATATGTACTATTGCTAATACTGCCACCACTATTTCTACTACTACTACCTGCCAATGTCACTGACTTTTTCTTGATATTTCAAGTATATTTCGAATGATCATAATGAAACATATCTTAAAATGTATAAAGTTTTTAGACCAACTCTATGACGAAATTTTGTCAAAATCGGTTGATGGACAAAAATTTCTCCATTCACTTCCACTGTAAGAAATACGCAGAATTTGCCCATATACCCAATTGTAACAATCCTTGAAATGGGGGGGAGGGGGTGTGTTATGGGTAAATTCTGTACCCGATGTCGGATCCTAATTAAATTTCGTCATAGAGTTCGTCTAAAACGCTGTAAAGCAATGCCACTTTCAATCCAAGATGACTGCTTTTGGCTAAATCAAAACGCAAACAATATTCAATATTTTAACATAGTTTATTGATTTCATTATTTAATTTTATCAAGGTTCAATACATAACAAGTGATAACTAAACAATAAATATCTCCAAGTCAATGTTTCTCATGAGACAATCATACACCCAGTATATTTGTTACATACACATCATAAACCTTTGATGTTTTCGATGTTTTGAAAATAAGCATTGTTTGTGAGACATATATGTCCCCCTCATATGCTTGGTCACTGTGACCCTGACCTTTGACAAAATCATCTAAAAGTCAAAAAAAAAATCTATTAACCCTTTCCCAAACAATCCTTGGTTTTTACGACTCAGGGATAGAAACCTTTTGAAAACATGGTCAGAAAAGGAGAAAATGCTGGTAACCAGCATTTTTTCCTTTTCCCACAATGCTTTCTACCCTAATGGAAACAAATTTCAATTTTTGATTTATGCTTAGTTTGTTGTCTGCAAGTGCTTTCAATTGGGACGTGTCTAAAATGTTGGGATTATTTCTGGATAACCCTTGTAGTTTGTGTCATAACATTAATGAAGCAAGCTTACTGTAAAGTTTGATCAGATGTTGAACTTTACTCTTAATTTGATGGATATTTCTGTTTTTGAAGGTGGCAAACTTATTAATCACAATTCTGGCTTCTTTATTTTCTGGGATGGTTTTCCTGTTTATATGTTCCTTAAATTCTTTTGAGAGAAGACATTCTTCTTATCTAGACCATCTCTGGCGTTTTGAACTTGGTCTGCAAATTTCCTCAGATTCTGCTTCAGATGCACTGTAATCTTCATCATCACCTGAAGTAAATCATTTGCATCTACTAAAGAGCAAAATATCATATTTAGAATTAATAAAAAAACAAGAGGCTGAAATTCATCTTTTGTTTTCAGTTTGCCTCTTGTCTTGGACAATTGAATATCAAAGTTATACAAGAGCACTGCAAAGCGTAGCAATATGCGCCCAAGGGTATTGAAATGTGAGGATTTTTTTGTTATATAATGAATTTCTGATATCAATCATTATAGATACATTTAACAAAAATAGTTACCATTTACATAAAGCGGCTCAAAAGATACGGAGTGGACACAAACTGTTCTTACTTTACACCAGTATGAAATTTGACCTCAACTCTTTACTACACAATCCCGACTTTTAACGACCAAGACAAAGAAAGCCTTTGGAAACACTGTGGGAAAAAGAGAAAATGGTGGTAACCAGCATTTTCTCCTTTTTCCACAATGTTTTCTACCCTTTCCAAATCAAATTTCAAAGTTTGATACACATTTATTTTGTCATCTGCAAATGATTTCAATTTGGACTAGTCCAAAATTTTGTCATTTGGTAATGAGTTAAAGGGTAACCTTGACCTTGAACCGAATCATCTGAAACCGATGCTCTGCACATCCTCTCAATATTTCTGCCAAATAGTTTTTATCCGTTCAAGCAGTTCAAGAGATACAGAGCTGACACGAAATACGCTAACTTTACACTAATTAAGATACTTGACCTTCAAATGTGACCTTGACCTTGAACCTAGCCAAACAACGCTCTGCACATCCTCTCATTTTGATTGATATTTCTGCCAAATTGTTTCAATTTCCATGATGCGGTTCAAAAGATACAGAGCGGACACAAAATTGCAAATGGACTGACAGACAGACGAACAACCAAAGGCATAACATAATTCTGCCCTTCGGGGGTATGATAAATATGAATGATTTTGTAGCATAGCTTTCACTGTCTACAGCCACACTTAACCCTTTCCCTGTTTTGAATTTTTGAATAATTTTGACTCCTCATAAACATTCAATAGCATACCTCTTACAATATAGCCTGAACCTTGTAAACTTTTTCAGGGTAGATAGTTAACCTTAAGCTAAAAGATCCTATAGGCAAACAGAGTAGACCCTGTAGGAGATGTCTGATCAGGGTCTATTCTGTTACCAGAGTAATGTTTCTAACATACAGAACTTTTCACAAAATCTATCTACCTTTCAAAGTTTCAAATTGATAATCCTTGAGTATTTGTGCTATGTTCCGGACATACTGAAGTATCAAAAATAACAAAGGGCAACGACTCCTAAATCATGCAAGATAGAGAGATAGGATCTGTCAAATAGTTTACATACTTGATACAATCAGTCTTTTTCTACTAACTGCATTCTTCCAGGTACTTGGTACAACTGTACTTGAGACTATGGTGTTCCTGGATTATAAAAAGAGTTGTTTTTATAATAGTTATATTCATAACAAACTGACTGAGAAATGGGTAATTAACGTAACTTGATCTGTCCCAATATGTTCCTGGTTTCATACATGAGGCCCTGATTCTGCTCACCTAAGAACCAGTTATTAATTGTGTGACATTACATGTCACACTGTCTTATATAAATGTTATTCTAACATGACACGCGACTTTGGCTCTATAAACACAGTGCAAGGAAAACATGGTAAAATCTGCAACAATCCATGTAGAGTGACGTCATTCAATGAGTGAGTTATTCAATGGAACGTAATCTTCATCCGCTTTTTTACTCCAAGTTTGAACTTGTTTGCATTTCACTAAGAATTGGCCTTGTTAGAATCGAAATAATCTTCTTTCTACCGTGGTATATCGTTCAATAAACCACAATGTGAGTTATGCTATCGCCCTCGTGGATTATTTATTGCGCCGCATAACTCACAACTGTGATTTATTGAACGATATACCATGGTAGAAAGAAGATTATTTCTTAAACATTCTTAAATATTAAATACTGGCATTTTATAGGTCAAAATATTGAACATTGGCGTTTAATGGGTCAAAATATTGAATACTGGCGTTTTATGGGTCAAAATATTGAATACTGGCGTTTTATGGGTCAAAATATTGAATACTGGCGTTTTATGGGTAAAATATTGAATACTGGTGTTTTATGGGTCAAAATATTGAAGATTGGTGTTTAATGGGTCAAAATATTGAACATATGTGTTTAATGGGTCAAAATATTGAACACTGGTTTAACTCTTTACCAAACGACAAAATGTTGGACTAGTCCAAATTGAAAGCATTTGCAGACGACAAAATAAATGTGAATCAAAAACTGAATTTTGATCTTGGAAGGGTAGAAAACATTATGGAACAAGAGCTGCAAATTGTCGCAAGATACGCCCGTCTTACCCCAAGTTGTACAGCTGGGGCATGCACCGGACAAAATTCAAGTATGAAAAACAACAAAGGAAAATAACTCAAAAATTAAGCAAGCAAGAGTTGTGATTCCTGTGCACTGCACTCCCCCTCAATGAGATCTATCCACCCATGAAATTTCATAACCCTAGCTAGTATAGTTTTGGAGATATGCTCCGGACAAAAATCAAGTATGAAAAACGACAAAGGGCAATAACTCAAAAATTAAGCACGCAAGAGTTATGATTCCTGAGCACTGCACTCCCCCTCGGTGATATCTATCCAGCCATGAAATTTCATAACCCTAGCTAGTATAGTTCTGGAGATATTCAGCAGACAAAATTGAAGTATAAAAAATGGCAAGGGGCAATAACTCAAAAATTAATTTTGGAGATATGCTCCGGACAAAATTCAAGTATGAAAAACAACAAAGGGCAATAACTCAAAAGTTAAGCGAGCAAGAGTTATGATTCTTGTGCATTGCACTCTCCCTCGATGAGATCTATCCACCCATAAAATTTCATAACCCTAGCTACTATAGTTTTGGAGATATGCTCCGGACAAAATTCAAGTATGAAAAACAACAAAGGGCAATAACTCAAAAATTAAGCAAGCAAGAGTTATGATTCCTGTGCACTGCACTCCCCCTCGATGAGATCTATCCACCCATGAAATTTCATAATCCTAGGTAGTATAGTTTTGGAGATATGCTCCGGACAAAATTCAAGTATGAAAAACAACAAAGGGCAATAACTCAAAAATTAAGCAAGCAAGAGTTATGGTTCCTGTGCACTGCACTCCCCCTCAATGAAATCTATCCACCCATGAAATTTCATAACCCTAGCTAGTATAGTTTTGGAGATAGGCTCCTGACAAAATTCAAGTATGAAAAACAACAAAGGGCAATAACTCAAAAATTAAGCGAGCAAGAGTTATGATTCCTGTGCACTGCACTCCCCCTCGATGAGATCTATCCACCCATGAAATTTCATAACCCTAGCTAGTATAGTTTTGGAGATATGCTCCGGACAAAATTCAAGTATGAAAAACAACAAAGGGCAATAACTCAAAAGTTAAGCGAGCAAGAGTTATGATTCCTGTGCACTGTACTCCCCCTCGATGAGATCTATCCACCCATGAAATTTCATAACCCTAGCTTGTATAGTTTCGGAGATATGCTCCGGACAAAGAACTGGACGCCGCCCGCCCGCCCGCCCGGCACGGGTGATCCCATAATACGTCCCGTCTTCGACGGGCGTATAAAAAGGAGAAAATGCTGGTTACCAGTATTTTCTCCTTTTCTCTCAATGTTTTCAAAAGGCTTTTATCCCAGGGTTGTTAAAAGTCGGGATTGTGTGGTAATGGGTTAATGGGTCAAAATATTGAATACTGGAGTTTTGTGGGTCAAAATATTGATAGCCCACAAACCACCAACAATTCAATTTAGGTTTTGATGAGATTCAAATATTGAATACTGGCATTTTATGGGTCAAAATTTTTATAACCCACAAACCACCAACAATTCAGTTTAGGTTTTGATGAAATTTAAATATTGAACATTGGCATTTTATGGGTCAAAACATTGAATACTGGCATTTTATGAGTCAAAATATTGAATACTGGTGTTTGTTTGTTTGTATTGTTGCGCAGCATCCCAGTCAGCACATCTTTTGGCCATGTTGGGATGGAGACCACTGCTTCCTGGGTACTTCAGTTACTTTCCAGTGCTAAGGGAAGTAAATGTGTCTTGCTCAAGGACACAATACAGTGCCCATACAATTACTGACATAAAAGATAATGGTACTCACCTTTTTTCAGTATTGCTATGACCTGTCCCATCAGCAACTGAAACCACAAAAAACATTACATAAAACATTCCAAACTAGAGGCGGGTTTCTATCACAAAAACCAATACCCACGCCCCTTCCTGCTCATCTCCAAACAATTCTTTTTTTTATGAGTAGCAATCATACTATTACTAAAGGTGATTGATTTGTTTGTTTATTTGGGGTTTAAAGTCTCTGTTGACACATTTTTAGCTCACCTGGCACAAAATGCCAGGATGAGCTATTGTGATGGGGCTAAGTCCTTTGTCTGTTGTCGTGTGTTGTCAACATTTTCTTTAAATGACATCTCCTCTGAAACTACTGGCCAGAATTTCACAAAACTTTATCACAAGCATCCTTGGGGTGTGGGGAACAAACAATACAGAACAGAATTTTGATTTTGGCATTTGGTTGCCAGATTTCAGTTTTATTTGGTAGAATTAGTCATCTGGTAAGATGGTCCCTGTATGTGTGATTGGTCAAAAAGATATCACACATCCATACTTTTACACCTAATTTGGCAATTAACCCTTTACCAGACAACAAACTTTTAGCCTTGTCCAAATTGAAAGCATTTGCAGACAAAGATTTCAATGTGGGTAAGATTGAGCTTTTTTTCTTTGATCAGGTAGAAAATATCATGGGAAAAGGAAAAAAAATGCTAATTACCAGAATTTTCTTTTTTCCGCAAATTGTTTTCAAAAGGCTCCTTTCTCAGGTTCGTTTAGAGTCAGCATTGAGTGGTAAAGGGTTATCAATATTTTAACAATTTCAACTTTCACTAGTCTTCACATATCATACTTGTGCCAGGTACATGTAGACAGGTTGACCCATCACACATTATAAATTATCATTTATGAACGATTCTCCTTTTCCCATCATAATTTCTACCCGATTCATTAATAATTTTTCTCATTTTTAAAACAGCGTTTACGTAATCGCTGTTTTAATATTATTTATAATATCAATCCTACAAAGAAATGAAACAGGTTTACAACTAAAACTCTGTGGTAGAATTCTTAGGAAATTACAAAAAAAAATCTCCTATTCCAAAAATGCTTACTACCAGTATTTTATTATAGGATTATTTCATGATTTCTTTTTATTAAATCAAACAGTTCCACATATGTTTACAACTAAGAGGTACAGGTTTTTCTAATTAAAGCAATATCTTTTTTTCCCCCAATTGCTCAATTTCCTACATTTTTTTTCCTGCTAAAGTGCAAAACATTCAAAATTTATTCTTACTCTGAATTTCTGATTAACAACCTCTTTTATTTTTGGGTTTAAATTAAAAAATCCAATATGGTCTAGGCAGATTCTGGATCTGCCTAGCCAAACCGGAATCCTAATTTGGTCTAGGCAGATCTGGAATCCGTCTAGACCAAAGTAGAATTCTAATTTGGTCTGGACCAAAATAGAATTCCAATTTGGTCTAGGCAGATTCCGGATCTGCTTAGATTCCAGTTTGGACTACGACAAATATATTATGTGAAATGCTACCTTTGAATATCTCAGTTCATTTCCAGTTGGTAACATAAATTTCCCAGTGGAAGGACACAAAATCAAGTCTGACTGTTCTTCCTGTAAAGATAATTGAGTAATAGTAATTTAATGAAATCATCAAACCAGATGAATCTCAGACAATTTTAAAACAATTCTATCAGACCTTATGCATATGTGCAGCCCTATTTACATATGTAATCAAAGGACTGAAGGTCCTGAAAGTCGCACTAATGGTGAAACCTTGATATTTTTGGACTAATAGATGGTCATCACCCTTTTACATGACAATCTTGCTTCTACGTAATTCAAACAGCTTTGGAAAACAGAGCTGAAAGAAAGAAAAACTCATTTTTTTTTAATCAAGGTTTTCTTCCAATTAGACTCAAATTTAATGGTTTACCGTAAGTCAAATTTGATTAGTTTTCAGCAATTCTTCGATTTTGACTAGCTGCAATTTAGTTGAGCAAATGCAGTTACTTGTAATAGGCAGCTTCCCACCAAGTTAGATCTTTTCATTTTTCTTTTTCTTTAATATATCCATGTTGGCATATAGCCTGACATAATATACCCAAAACAATATTAAATGTATGTCATTGGTCACCTCTATTACATGGAACTTACTGAAACAGTGCCATTGTATACCGATGCTAGCACTTGACAATTTTTGAAAAGGGACACATAAGGGACATCTCTGTGAAATCATTTCAAAATCTGACCAACCATTTCAGTGAGGAAGAATTTTCAAGAATTTCTTCATGTCCGAATAGTGCAAGTGGACCCCATTTACCAGAACCATGTTTCTTGATGGATCAGAATTTCGCAAACATTTTTGAAAATGGTCACCCAAGGAACATTGCTGTGAAATTATTTTAAAATCTGATCATGGGTTTCAGAGAAGGTGAATTTTCAAGAAATTCTTCATTTCCATATAGTGCAAGTAGCCCCAATTCACCTGAGCCATGTTTCTTGGCAAATCAAAATTTCGCGAACAAGTTTTTAAAAGGGTCACCCAAGGAACATCCCTGTGAATTTTTTTCAATATCTGATCAGCCGTTTCAGAGAAGTAAGAATTTTCAAGAATTTCTGCATGTCCATATAAGTACAAGTAGCCCCCATTAACGAGAGCCATGTTTCTTGACGGATTGAAATTTCGCAAACAATTTTTGAAAAGGGTCACCCATAGAACATCCCTGAGAAATTATTTCAAAATCTGACCAGAGGTTTCTGAGAAGAAGAATTTTTTAGAATTTTTTCATTCCTGTATAGTGCAAATAGCCCCCATTCACCAGAGTCATGTTTCTTGACTGATCAAAATTCCACGAAAAAGTTTTGGAAAGGGTCACTTAAGGTAGTGGACCGGTAATAGGCATAGTGTGGTGTTCGTGGTCGTGAGGTACAGCGCCGGCCTCATAACCTAAGGGTCCTGAGTTCAATTCCCGGGAGCGGGAGTCAACTTTGGGATTTTTCATTGGCCCACACATTCGGCGCGAGTACTGGTGTAGTTACCAGGAAGCAGAATCGAGAGAGATTAGTATAAGTTGTAAGAACTTGTTTCTCAATTGATGTAAAATAAATATGTTTAAACTAATAGGCATAGTGCAGCATGGTATAAAATTTCTGGACAGTTGATAAAGACATATTTTGTACAGATATGATACTATTGCACATTTTTAACCGAACAGAAATTCCTTCGGGGTCCGTCTTGAAATTATTTGTTGATAATTTTGTTATTTTCCAGAAAAGGGAGGTAATTATCATATCCATTTGTAATGAAATTATAGTAGTTATAGATTTATAAATGATAATTCTAGGAAGGACAAAAAAGAAAAAGTGGCTCGGTGACAGCAGTACAATAGTGCTCATTTTTAATCTTAGCAAATTTTCTAGGGTAATATTATAGTGGAAATAGCCGTTTTCTATTACGGGTCCACTACGTTAAGGAACATCTCTGTGAAATTATTTTAAAATCTGGCCAACTGTTTCAGAGAAGAAGATTTTTAAAGAATTTCTTAGAAAACTGTTTGGTTGCCATGGCAACCAAAACTTTTGACGTAATCAAATTCTGTGAACAATTTTCAAAGAGGACCTCCCAAGGAACATTCCAGCCAAGTTTGGTCCATATTGGCCCAGCGGTTTTGGAGGAGTTGATGTTTAAAGAATTGTTAAGGTTTTTCATCTCAACCAAACTGACTCTCAAATTATAAAAAATATTTGCAAAGTAATTAATAACCATGCAATCTACAACAGGTTAAAGACCATTGTGAATAATTAGTTTAACTCATTACCAGACCAGCCCAATTTTAGGCTTGTCCAAATTGAAAGCATTTGCAGACGACAAAATAAAAGTGACAGAAAATTTGAAATTTGTTTTGTGAAGGTTAGAAAAAATTGTGGGAAAAGGAGAAAATGCATTTTTTTCCTTTTCCCACAATGTGTTCTAAAGGCTTCTTTCTCAGGGTAGTCGAAAGTAGGGATTGTGTGGAAATGGGTTAAATACCACATTAAATTTGTTACATTCTTTTTGAGTGTTGAAATTGTATCTTTGCTATCCAAACAATGTAATTAACGTATCACATTTCTCTGTTATATCATTTCTTTAAATGTGCTGATGCTTACGTTTTTTTTTTTCATATATAAAACATATTTTTATAATGATGGATAAATATTTTTAAAGTATCCAATATGCTTTTTTTTTTTCATTAATAGTAACTTTATCTTCCTTAAAAAAAAAAAAAAAAATAGAAAGACAAACGTGATTTTATCACTAAGCATTTGATTGACTTTGCTATGTTTATTGTTAAATAAGTTTCATCATTGGTTTTAATCATGTAAGGCAAATTCAAAATAAAGCAAGAGTTATAAATCATCATGATGACGAATAGGTAATTTCTATTAATTTTTACACAAATTGAAGTTAGAAATACTATAAAAATCATGTGTTCATTTTGACTACACATTGGGTACGTTTTGACTCCACTTGGGTTGGTTTTGACTTCATTTGGGTAAATTTTGACTCCATTCGGGTACGTTTTGACTCCACTCGGGTACGTTTTGACTTGGGTACGTTTTGGTTTGAGTACGTTTTGACTGTAAACCCCTCAACAGTGCAACTGTCAATGTACGGTCGTAATTGCTGTATTTTACCTTGCGTTTCATATTTCATGTTGTATTTACTGTATATGGAGGGGATGAAATATCCTTGTCGCCACTCTTTTGGGGTCCGAACAAAAGCAGTAATCAACATTTTAACTTTAGTGGTGTTAATCGTTATGTGCGTTTGTTTTCTACTCCGTCCGCCATTTGCATTTTCTTAGCCAAAATACAATTTTGTACTTCAAACTTAAGCTGATCAAAGACCTAAAATACTAGAATTGATCGCAAAAGTTCATGTCTGATTTCCATAAAATCGTGTATGTAAGCGTTTCGCATGCAGTTTTATATGTTACAAAAGTTTTTTGATGGAATAGTTTTTGAGTGCTCTGGGGTGTTTTGGGGTATTTGAGTGGTTTGGGGTGTTTCATCCGAGACGTACGTTACAAACTAGGTCAAAGCTGCGGAACGAAACAAATTTTCAGATTTAGAGCGAGTTTTACGATATTTAACCCTGAATTCATGGTTTGCATGGTTTAAAAGAGTTGATTTCAAATGACATCACTCGAGTTCGAAATTCCACCCTTATAAGCGAAGTTTTTCCGGTCTCAATAATACATGAATATTTACAGTAAGGTGCTCTCGATAAGCCATATTAATCCGCGATCCCTTTTAAACTCACATTAAGCACTGATGGGGGGATATCTTAGCTGAATTGTGTTTTATTTACCCATCTAAATAAAGACAGATGTTAAATTTTCACATGATATACAAAATAACCGCATTTTTTTTTAATTTAAAATTTGAGTCACGTTCTCCTTTTTCTAGCGTAGGTATATGAGTTATATGAGTTACCGGGTCCAGTCCCATCATAAAGAGCAAATTCCAGACATACCAAAGAAAAAGTAGTTCTACAGCGATTGGGTTAAAAGCAGAGTAACTGCACCTCGTTTATGAAATATATACGACGTTTTTGATCCAATTTTTTGCATGATTCTTCAACCCACTATAGACACCCCCAACCCACCCTGAGCTCCTCGAGCTCATCGCAAAAAGTCGAACGTTTTGACAAACGTGCGACTTAATAAAAATTTAATGAAACATAATGACTCCCCACTCCCCACTATGAGTTTATAAAGGGTACATTCAGCATTTAAAGGGTTACAGTAGCAAGAGTTTTATGCAGTTGACCGCAAGTCCAACTAGAGCTATCACTAAAGGTGATTAATACCCCCTTGCAAATACTTGTCACTAAATAAATAAGCCATCAGAGGAGATGACAAAGTTCCCAATCCTAAGGTTTCCAAAGTCATAGGTTTTATTATTGAAATATCTAAGTCCAATCAGGGGAAACTAGACCTAGATGTTATGCTCAGAGTTCTGCAAAGCATTCTACCTTATGGGGCCAATGGCCCGTCCAAGCCCAAATAGTGGGGCCACTTTTACAACATGGGGCCATGACTGAATTTCGGACATAAATTGAATATAATTATAGACCAGAGACAGAATACCCAATAAAAATCAAACATTTTGTATGATAATTTAGCAGTTAGCTACATGTTTTATTGATTCTTATTAACAAAGAATTTCCTGCGCTTCAAGAGCCAAAGAAAAAGGAAGTATCTCACTTCGGCTTTTTGGGTTGCCCAGAGAGCTTGGTATTTGTCTTAGCCTCTTTTGGCTTTGTTTGACCAAAATAGCTTAGTTTAGATTTACCATTCTTCTTTTCGAAACCGTTATCTGTTTGTGAAAACGAAACTCATTGGCTCAAAATTCGGGGAACCCAACTTTAATTAAGTACTAAGCCAATCAGGATTGCCATTACGATCCATAAAACGGCAGCACTCTCTTGCACTCCGGATCATTCACATTCATGTATGGTGAGATTAACGAACGACAACTCTGCTCGCATATTCACACGGAAGTGAAATTGATTCAAACAAAACAGACTTCCGATGAATCTGTCCCTAGTAATCATCATACCTACATTGCATGGCTCGTATTTTTAATGCGCCGGGTGGCCCCTCAGACATATTTTTTTAGGGCCATCTGTAATTTTTTAGCGCCAATGCTCTGTATGCTTATTAACATTTTCAGAAAATTTGATGTTCTTTGCCGAAATAATTTCAGTTAGAGAGCTGTCAAAATAAAGAAAACCTATTTTTACTAATTCAAGGGCCACAACTCAGGTACTATTTCTGTAATTAGGGTGGAAATCGAACTTGACCTTGACTTAGTACCCACAAACATTTTCAGAAAGTTTGGTGAAATTTCGTAGCGCGTTGTTCGAGTAAGAGAGTAGACAAAGTAAAAAATCTTGTTTTTTTTTTTTAACTGATTCATGGACCGTAACTCAGCTATTCTTTACGCGACTTCACTGGAAATCAAACTTCGCCTAGATTTTATGCCCATATACATTTTCAAGAAGTTTGGTGAAATTTTGTTGAACATTCCTTAAGCTAGAGAACAGACAAAGTAAAACCAACCTATTTTTACTATTTCAAGGGCCATAACTCCAAGACACTTCAACCGATCATCATGAAAATGACAAGTGCACAATGGCATATTATGACAAAGATGTACACAATGTTTGAGAAAGATTCATCAAAAGATGACAAAGTTATGCTCCGGACAAAACAGTATGGACGGACGGACGGAGTGATTCCAGTATACCCCCCACAAATTTTTTGTTGGGGGTATAATAAATCCACTCATCACATTTCGCAGACTGGTATCATGTGACCTGCCAAATTGAGCTCTCAAAAATCTTACATAATGATGACTGTCAACAAACAAAGTACTGACCTGATCCATTTCATCACTAATTAGCTGTGAAGGCAATTTAGAGATGGGTGGTGGAGCTGGAGCTCGAGGCCTGGACCAAGCTTGGCTAGGTGTATAGGTTGGCTATATGGTTGGAGGTAGGGGCCCTCGAGGTGTGGGCTGGACCTTGGGCCTGTCTGGTTCTTCACAAAACTCCTGGCAGAAACAAATAGGACATTCACCCTTTCATTCATGGACATAATCAACATGCATGAGTAATTATGCCTGATTAGATTTCTTGTTAACAACCTGCATGCCAAAGCCTAAGGAGCAACAAATTACATTAACCCTTTACCAAACGACAAAGTTTTGGAGTATTCTAAATTGAAAGCATTTGCAGACGACAAATTAAATGTGAATCAAAAATTGAAATTCGACTTGGGAAGGGTAGAAAACATTGTTGGAAAAGGAGAAAATGCTGGTTACCAGCATTTTCTCCTTTTCCCACAATGTTTTCAAAAGCTTTTCTTCTCAGGGTCGTTAAAAGTCCCTACTTTTAACGACCTCGAGGAACAATCCTTTCGAAAACATTGCAGGAAAAGAAGAAAATGCTGGTAACCAGCATTTTCTCCTTTTCCCACTATGTTTTCTACTCTTCTTAAGTCCAGTTTCACTTTTTGAGTTGCATTTATTTTGTTGTCTGCCAATGCTTTCAATATGGACAAGTCTAGAAAATTGTCGTTTGGTAAAGAGTTAAACCTCTCACTGGCTGGTCTTGTTTTATGCTGTTTGCAAATGTCGTTATCAGTGGTTCTCATACCAGGTTAAAGGTTGATTGAGGCTTTGCAATCTTATCAGAACATGCATCCTCATATAAAAACAAGAGACCCATGGGTCTCAATTGCTCACCTGGGTAACGAGGAATCAGTAATATCATACACATTTTGGACATCAAAAGGCAATTTTATACCAAGTAATACTAGAGTGTAGGCTCATGACCATTTCCACTGACCATTGATTACAGAGATTGGGTTACTAATATTTTTATTTCGGTTGCCACTGAAACCAAATGCCAAATCCTCTAACTTTTTAAAGCAATTATGAAATTGCACAATTTTTTACATAGAGCTTGTGTAATCGTTCGTCTCTCGAATGGTGTCACGGTATGCGATCTATCCATTTCTGGAACCCAAACCTTATCTTTAGCCTTAAAATCCAGTTGAAACTGATAGATCCAGGTTTCATCACCTGTAAATCTTTTCAAAACGATATGAGTCACATTTATCATATTTTCTATAAGTTTCGATGCAAGTCCAACCCGACTTTCTTTCTGCTTCGTCAGTGAGCAAATGGGGCACCCAACGCGCGCAGATCTTATGTAGCCCAAGTCGTTCATGTAACATCTTCAAAACACTTGACGAATGAATCCCACTTAATTCTATCTCTTGCATGGTATAATGTGCCGCTTTCGTGCGTCTTCCTCCATTAACGTTTTCACAGTAGCAATGTTCTTTTCCGTCAAAAAGGAAACCGGCCTCCCCACCCAAGGGTCATTTTCAATTGACTCCCGACCATCATTAAAACGGCGTAGCCACTTGCAAACTGTAGCATATTTTAAAGCACCATTCCCATAAACGTTTTGCAAATCAGCATGAATTTCTGTTGGCGAAAACCCGAGCTGTGCTCAATTCTTACAATATGCCCTCTGTTCACAGATTTTTACATCCATATTGAACGCTATATTTTACTATAGTGTATAAAACCATGTGTTGAAAATACCCAGCGCAGCGCGCACATGGACCTCGTACATCACATACTGTGGCATTTCGAGAGAGGAATGATTACGCAAGTTCTGTGTAAAAAATCTTGCAATTTCATAATCACGTTAAAAAGTTGTAGTCTTACTCTACAAACTTAAAAAAGTGTCCCTCCTACATTATATGTCTTTTCTTTGCATGCACTGCACGCTTGAGGCGTCATTTTTTACCTGCATTGGTAATTATTTACGTGATTCACGCAGAATCTTACGTGAATGGGAACTCTGAAACAGTCATTAGACCATGTGCAATAGTTATTACAAATACAATTCATCATCATTGCTAAAACCTGGTCTGAATCGGCCACTAAATCTGGTCTGAATCAGCCATGGTTCTATAAGCCATGTTCCGAATTAGCCAAAGAGATGGTCCGAATCAGCCATGGGCTGAATCAGCCATAATTTTTTTTTTTTTCTTTTTGCAAAACTGAACCTTTTCAATATACAAAAATATGTTTCCTAACAATACTAAGTATGTAGCTGAATACATACATGTTTATAGTTTGACTTTACTGACATTCAACTTGCATTATGAAGTGGTTTGTGGTTTTGGAGTTTACCGTTGCTGCAACAGTTAAAGTAATAAAGCAACATCCAGCTAATTACTGGTGGAGAAAGACTCAAGAGTGCACAGAGGCACCCAGGTTGAACCACCAACCTACGGCAAGCCAACTTGAAGGCTTGCATCATGAAAGAAGATAATGTTATGGCATATTAAACATGATGGGTATGGCAAATATTTCTCCTCTAGATAATTCAAGAAAGATGCAAGATATAAAAGACTAAAAGACAATGAATTACCTTCGCAAAGTCATTGTTCATATCTATTTTTCTCAAACTCTCTCGTAACTGGAAATCATAAATGATTACATTCAATAAACTGGGCCGCAAAGAATTTGCCACAAAACATGAGTGGCAGCCCCCCTCCCCCTAAAAATATCATTATTTCCCACACAATTTAAAGGTAAATATCAATATTTGGAGAAAAAGGGTAAGTTACTGATTTTCAGTGTACTAACTACAATCTTAATTTTACAAAATAGTGGTGCAGTCTTCTTCAAGTAAGCTTGAATTGCAATAAAAAAAATAGAATGTATAATTCACCATAAAAAACAAGAGCCGTCAGAGACGGGTTATGCTCCCCGAACAAGTGCTTGTCATAAAATATATGAAATTGATAATAAATTCACTTCTTTTATCCTAAAAGAACCAGTTCATGACCCCAAAAATTTGAAGTGAAAATGCAATTACTATCTTAGAGATAGCCAACACAAACTTGTAGAGGGCAATAAGCCCAATGAGCCCCCTTTAAGCTCCCTTTTCCCATCAGACAATATTGCATCATTGAAATAAATACAATGGGTGTGTGGTTTGTGGCATTTTTGAATAATACTTCAAAATTTGGAATTTCATAAAATTTTTAGCAGTCATGTGGTAAATATTGCATAAAACATTTTTTTACATGAAGCCCCTTTTACCCGAGACGCAGCCTGAAATTGAGAAACAGGAAGATAGGTACCTGGGCATCATTCCAACAAGTTCAGATTTGAAATTTCACAAAGTTTTGAGCACCGATAAAGGAAATACAAGTGAAAAACAATTTTTTCCATGAAGTCGCCTTTTTCCGTGATGCAACCTCAATTTGAGGAACCAGGAAAGTCATATTTGCGCATTTGTAATTCACAGATTGAAAAAAAAACAAAGGGCACATGTTGAAACTTGTAAAACAAGATATAAACATGAAATTTTGACAAAAACTGAACAAGATATTAGTAAAAATTGAAATTTTGCATTAGGGCCCTTTTTTCCTTGTCATTTTACAAGAAACCCCCTTTTTCCATGTGAGAGGGTCAAATTGAAAAACACATAGATAAAGAAACAAGAGCACATGGTGAAACTTTGAAAAAAAAAAATATATAAGCATGAAGTTTAATGAAATTTTGAGCAAAACTAAATGAAATATTAGTAAAAATTGGAATGTTGCAAGAAACCCCCCTTTTTCCATGACAGAATGTCATCTTAAAAAATGCCAAGATTAAAAATAGCAAGGGCACATGCTAAAACTTTCCATAAACAATATAACCATGAAGTCTCATGATATTCTGACAAAAACTGAATGAGATATTGGCAAAAATTGCAATTTTGTATTAAGCCCCTTTTTTCCCCATGACACGGGATCAAATTGAAAATCCGGGAAAGATATGTCAGCGCCTCACTTCAAAAAGTTCATATATGAAGTTTTATCCAATTTGGTCCAGGGGTTGTGGAGAAATCGCTTCGGCTAACCGACGGACGGACAGACAGAATGTCATCCTAAAAAACGCTAAGATTAGAAGTAGCAAGGGCACATGCTAAAACTTTCCATAAACAATATAACCATGAAGTCTCATGATATTCTGACAAAAACTGAATGAGATATTGGCAAAAATTGCAATTTTGCATTAAGCCCCTTTTTTCCATGACACGGGGTCAAACTGAAAATCCGGGAAAGATATGTCAGCGCCTCACTTCAAAAAGTTCATATATGAAGTTTTATCCAATTTGGTCCAGGGGTTGTGGAGAAATCGCTTCAGACGGACGGACAGACGAAGTGGCAACTATATGCTCGCCCTTCGAGGAGCATAAAAAAAATCCAGTGTTACACATTACAGACTTGACCTCAGTGTTTCATCCAGGATTTGAAAAAAGTGGGGGATTTTCACAAAACATGGGGGCCATCACAACACAAACTATGACTGAGCTAGTAGAAAATGGCTTTGTGATCTTTACAATCAGCATGCCTGGATAGAGTTGCGGTACTAAAATTGCTGTTTCCAGAGGTGAAATCCTTCAAACAACAGCAAATCATATCACCCTTTTCATACTTTTGTAACCACAGCCAGTCTTTAAGCCTGGAGTAACTCATTACCAAAGGAGAAAATTTTAGGTTTGTCCAAATCGAAAGCATTTGCAGACGACATGATAAAAGTGACTGAAAATTTGAAAATTATTTTGTGAAGGGTAGAAAACATTGTGGGAAAAGGAGAATATGCTGGTTACCAGCATATTCTCCTTTTCCCACAATGTTTTTAAAAGGCTTCTTTCTCAAGAGTCATCAAAAGTAGGGATTGTTTGGAAAAGAGTTAATATTGTTGGAAAACCTACTGCTTATGGCTAACCGATTGCCCCTCGTTAAGACAAACACTATAGATGAGACATCTCCATTGTGAGCAACTTGACGTGAATTCATAATGCATGGAGTGGACGACACAGGTAGATGACTATGTTTAAAATTACAATTCTTCTGACCATGTAGAAACGTGCTTCTAAGATGCTTATAAGTGAACAATGTTGGTTTACTGCAGATGGTTTACTGGCCTGGGTCACACAAAAAAATAATAAAACTACCTGTGAAGCATGTATTGCCTTTGGCCTGCTAAATACTAATATATGCACAGAATTGGCAATGGGTGTAGATAAACAACACTTATTTTGGAAAGGATATTATCATAATTAATGATTTAATCACAATGGAATGACATTGTGAAACAATTTGCACTGTTATTGTGATCAATAAAATAAACTTGGTGCGAAAATAAGAGATTAACATGAGGGTCCCAACATGGCAAAGTTATGTTTCAGTGACAGATGTTTCGGTAACAGACGAGTTCGGTAACATAGACTTATCGTGTAAATCGATTGGATGTTTCTGTAACAAAGCAATTATATTGACTCAGGGTTCAATCTAGAATTTTGTCAGAATGGGCCACTGGCCCATCACTATTTTAAAAAGGGGCCACCAGTATTTTGAGATGGGCCAGCACTTTTTAACGATCAAATAACCAGGATCTTGGCATTTTAAAAGCTCAATTATTACTGACTTAACATACAAAGGAAGTAAATCCAGATAATTTACTGCTTGTGTATGGGGTTTTCTTTTGCTGTATACAAAAACCGCAAGTCATGATTTTTTTTGCATCGTCGCAACGAAGCAAGTGAAATTGAGGCTTTTGTAGCCACTCAGTTTTAAAGTTTTTTGCATATGATTTCCCAGCTTTTTCATCAGCTGATTTTTCACCACTGGTTTCACCCGATTGTTGCGTTTTTGCTTGTTTGGCGGAATTTCCGCCAGAAAAGAAATCAACGATTCGTTTCTGTGTTTGTATTGCCGACAATTGTTTTCAACAGCTGGTTCCCATCGCGTTCGTTCATGGGCCGTGAATAAATCATTATCCGATTACCAGTAGGTAACGTTCTCCGTGTTGTTCAGACGCTTTGCAATTAAATTTCAATACCGCGGAAAGCGTCTTCTAACACTGACTCGTTAAAACTCTACTGCTAAAAAAATAATGGTGGCGCACAACGGAATCAGAAAAGCGCCGATGCATTCCATTTTGCGCCGATTAGGCACACTGGAGTTTCAAAAATGGGCCAAGGACTTTAAAATCGTGCCATTGGCGCAAAAACGCAGCCTAGATTGAACCCTGTATTGTGTTTATGTCCGGTGACACCTATCGTATGACTTAGTTACGTTCAAACCCTTTATTTTTGCACTTTTCACCCAGTTATCCCTTGATAGATAGGTTCAAACCTTTTATTTTTTCACTTTTCACCCTCTTTCGCTTGAAAGATGGGCAACCGACATTGTCAATACATACAGCATGATATGAGGTACACAACAAAAAATTTCAATGAAACATAGTGGAAATTACAAATTAAAGTTTAGATAACGAAATAAAGCCACGCGTTCAGGGGGAACAAGACAATTCCCCGACAAGACAGTTCCCCGACACGGTTTTTCAAGACAGTTTCCCGACAAAATTGAAGACAGTTCCCCGACACCTTTGAGGACAGTTCCCCGACACTTTTATTATTAGTATAGATCTATGGAATAGTTTTTTTTTTTTTGGTTTGTTTTCTTTAAATATTTTTATAGACATTTATTTCAAATGATGGAAGTAAATTTCAACTTTGGCGGTTATTAATTGCGTATTATGCCCAATTAAGGAGGTCGACATAGTGTGATTAGACTGTTTGTTGCCATGATTGGATGTTTATAATGATGATTGGTTTAATTGCCGGGAACCTTTCGAGTTTCCGTTAATTGTGTATGATTGCCATGAAAATTGTCTTTAATGGCATGGTGTTGGGTTCTGGAATGCAATTTTAAGATGTATAACTCGTGTAATGTATGTGCTGTAAATTTCTTGAATAAAGTTAAACATTGAAACCTTTTGTTGATTCTCGTTGGGCTCACTGTATAAGTGTCATATTAATTGCTACTGTCCATAAAGGAACAAAATAAAGGGGATCTACATGTACTTATATTATCCATTACATTACTAGCGGGTTATTTCAGTTTCTCCGGAAGTAACAGTAATAGATGTAAAATGAAAAATGCGCCACACCTAGGCCCACATGTATTTCCTATCCAACACTGGGATAAGGATTTGTTTTAGTAATCAAATACACATATTCATATAACAAACGTAATAATATCCTGATCTGCACAACGGCTAAGGTATCATTTCTGAATGGCGTGATATTCAATAATAAACTAAAAAGGAGAAATACTCTAAATTATTTACAATCCTTTCACAAGTACAACAGCCCCCATTACCTTTCCTTAAAAGTTATAGATACCGATGATAAATGTCGATGAAAATCAAGTTTGCTAATAATTAATGTGTCGGGGAACTGTCTTCAAAAGTGTCGGGGAACTGTCTTCAATTTTGTCGGGGAAATGTCTCGAAAAGCTGTGTCGGGGAACTGTCTTGAAACCCGTTCAGGCGTTGGGTGTAAAGAATATAACAATATCACTATATAATTGCCTTGTTAACGAAACATCCAATCGATTTACTCTATAAGTCTATGTTACCGAACTCGTCTGTTACAGAAACATCCGTAAATCGTTTCAGAGCAGAAGCTTGTAAAGCACTGTAGATTATAGACCAATAATATTAATGACCATAGATATTGTTTATTTCCAGTCATATTTTGTTAATTGAATAGAAAAAATGTCTGGATTAGTTTCCCTGACAAAGTCCAAGTGCATTAATAAAAGGTTTTGGTGGCTTTCGGATCTAATTGAAGGAAAATATCAGGAGCCATGTTAAATGGGGTATCGTTCCTGGAATTTTCGTTTCATTTTCAGAAAACAGTACGCTATCCTATTGGAGAATAGGTAGGTTTTTTTAATTTGGATTTTAAGTTGATCACGGACAACCCAGCTTTGTGAAAATAACTTCATTTAACTTGAAGTGTGGGCTAGGTCCCGCACAACGGCAGAAAAATTGGGGCCGGGGGACGAAAATATCGGGGAATCCCGCGTCTAAGAATTAAACATCGGATCTTCTTCCTAGAAAAACCACATTTACACGCCAACAAGAAATCGACATTAATACGGGCGGAAAGGCCGCGAAGCGGCCTTGGAGCCCGTCTATAGGTAACACGTATGTGTACCAATCTACAAAATCCCACTAGGCTAGGGAAAAAAAAAATTCCGAGAAGTTGCAAAGACGTACGGGGAATATCTCGGTTTTCTAGGTGCGGTTACAATGGTAGAGTCACGCGCAAATTTCTTTCGAAAAGGTGGGGGGGACCGTAAACATCACTCGGGAAATATCGGCGATTTGGTTTACACATATTGGACGTGTCTGGGATCTCTTGCATATTCGAATATCTGTCCCCAAATCAATGTAAATTTGCGTCACAGCAGTCATTTGTCATTAACAATGGATAGAGAAATTTCTTTTGCCGAATTTAATGAAGTTTTGAGTGAAGTCAATTTACAGAATACGTGTTCGAGAGATTCCGGTTCATGTTACGGAATTGGCCGAGTGACGAGAGTGTTTACCAATAGATACGGGATTTCCCAGAGCTTTCCATACCAGCATTGCACTTCAGTAGTCCATGGCCTTACCCAGGTAAGATAAGAATGTCGGTGTTTTATCTTTTAACTTTCTAAATGTTTATTTTTCCATCATCACTTTCATGAACATACGCGCCTGCAAACTTGCAAATAAATATGTAAAGAAGGGAAGCGACTCTACGCAAACTATAATGACCACCATTTTCTTACACGGTGTGTATTTTCCTATGTTGTTGCAACTACACGCTAGACTTGTGTAATTTCTGTAAGTAGAAAAATTGTAACACGATTATTGCAGTTATTGCACTGTTTGCATAGGTACTGGTACTGAAGAAAACCTAGAGTTGATGACGATATGAAATTGGTTTTCGTGCACCATGAAGCACTGCTCAGGTCACCAGTTTTTTCGCTTTTACCCACAATGTTTTCAAAAGCCTTCTCTCATAGGGTTATTTAAAGTCAGGGTTGTCTGGGGAAGGGGTTAAGAGTTTACATCTGCACCAATCTGAATGTCTACAATTAAAAACAATGTGACAAGTACAGATAGGCCTACTATTTTCTCCTTTGTCACAATGTTTTCAATAAAGATGCAGAGGCAGGGGAAAAAAAGCCATGGCTTGAATTTTGTTGATCTCCAAATAATTTTATAACTAGCCCAGGTTGATAAAATGATATTTTTTTGATTTTCAAAGCCACCCCAAACTTCAATATCTCATGACTGAATATATATCTAGATCTGGTATGACTTTTTTTTAACTCTTTACCACACAATCCTGACTTTTCACGTCCCCAAGAAAAAAGCCCTTTGAAAACATTGTGGGAAAAGGAGAAAATGCTGGTAACCAGCATTTTCTTCTTTTCTCACAATATTTTGTACTCTTCCCAAAACATATTTCAATGTTTGAACAACATTTATTTTGTTGTCTGCAAATGCATTCAGTTTTGGCTGTCTACAATTTTGTCATTTGGTAATGAGTTAACAGTGTTTTATGCCATTTTCAACATTATTGAATATAGATCTAGTATGACATTTCTTTAAAAGTGTTTTATGCCATTTTCAACATTATTTCAGACATATAATGGTAACAGCTAACACATATGAAAGAGAAGTATGGCAGAATTTATAGAATTGTATTTCCATATAGTGACAAAAATGCTGTTGAAAGTTGACAGAGGTAAGAATGATTCAGAAGTAAGTCATGTAAACAGATAAAACACCAATATATATTGTTGTAACTTGTAAGGGATGAGGGATTTATCTTTGATTTAAAACCAGAGATGACAGCAGTCGTTTCTTTGATGACCGCAAGAAAATAAAATGCATTTTCTCTCCGACATAATCTGTGCAACCTTCAAACAGTTTGGGACAATATTTAGTATGAAAATACAACTATAAAATAAATATGAAATGGATTTAAAATGGCTGAAAAATTAGTGCATGTTTACTCCTTTTCTAGAATCAGATTGGTTCAACTTGAAAGCATTTGCAGGTAACAAATGTGCCTCAAACAATTGGTTTTGTCATTGAAAGGATAGAAAGAAATTTATTTTCAGCAAATTAATTCAGTTTTGACAAATCTCAAATTTTGTCATAAATTATAGTGAAGAATTTACCATAGAAATGATTTGCAAAGGCCTGTTTGGGGATGTCACATGATAAGTTTTACATGTGGATTATGTGGGATCACATTCAAATAGTTACAGTGACGTTATTTTCTATCTCATGAAGGTAAACAGATTTCACAACTGAAAAATGACTTTCGCCTTATTCAACCTTTGAAGGGCTACACTCAGATTGCATTGCTAATGCAGAAAATTCAAAATGAGCAGTTTTATCTTGAATCCACAATTTGCTTCTTTGCTAAATATTATAGAAAAACAGCTTTGAAATCGCAGTATATGCAGCTTTAGTTGAGATGTAGAATATCCATTTTATTTGTTTAGCACGATCAGTATTTCACAAGTAATTCCAACTTGCAGTAGAAAAGTTAAATTTATACTAGTATGCATTGAGCTGCTAGGTTTTGGCAGTACATGTATTTCTTATACTTAACCATAGTATTTTAACCATGCTGTCTGAAAAGGGTGATTAACCCTTTACCAAACTGCAAAATTTTGTATTGATCCAAATTGAAAGCATTTGCAGACAACAAAATAAATGTGAATCAAACATTGAAAACTGATTCGGGTAGTGTATAAAACATTGTGAGAAAGGAGAAAATCCTGGTTACCAGCATTTTCTCCTTTTCCCACAATGTTTTCAAAGGTTTTCTTTCTCGGGGTCATTAAAAGTTGAGATTGTGTCAGGGATCTCCCTAGCATCTGAAACTCAAGAGTCATTGACTCTTGGGCCACAAAATCCAAGAGTCAAATTGAAATTTTCAAGAGTCAAAATTTTCAATTCAAGAGCTAGGTTGGTACTAGGCAAAGAGTTTTAGTAGCCAAAAGGTAGATCCGTCAAAATCCAGGATCAATCAATGAGCCTAGTCACTGTCACTTGGTCTTAGTGTCATTTTCTAAGTATTTCATGACTGTGAGTCCTGTATGATCAATATAAATCTAGATCTACAGCTTTGCATCACTGATATAATTTGTAAGTTGTTCAGTTCATTTAACTATTTTTGATAGTATCATTACATCCATTAGAGAGCCAAGAATTGAAAGCCAGCTTCGAATTCCTGTGCTTGCAGGCTAGTGAATGATCTAAAGGTTTAATAAAAAAAAAAAATTAATCAGGCTTAACCTTTTACAACACCAGGGATCTTATGTAAGATCCCAGACCACACTCTCCCCAGTTTGAACAATCCTGAGAAAGAAGGCCATTATTAATGGCGAAAGAGGTGAAAATAGTGGAAACCAGCATTTTTTTTTCTTTTTCCAACAGTGTTTTCTACCTTTGAAAAGGCTGAACACCTTCTCATAGGCAACAATTAAATTGTCTGCAAATTCTTTCAATCTATTCAAATCTGAAAAGGTGCTATTTCAATTTCTGTATACCAGTCATTAATTCGTGCATTGCAAGAAATATTTGTGACACGATTTTGATTAAATTCATTGCAAAATATCTGTTTTGTCTTTCAAATGATCTAAGAAATATCGTTTCACACTTAACCTTTCTTGAGGATGCCGATTTCCGAAAATTATCAGGCAACAATTTCGTCTAGCTCCCCTAAAAAAAAATGGCGAAATATAGACCTTAGTATTCTTCATAAGAAAAAGAAATTTATGAGAAAAGAATTCTGCAAGGCCACTTAAATTTAAAAGGTCAAGTAGAGCTATTTCAAAAGAAAAATCGCGTTTGACGCCGTCAAATTTACTTGATAAACGAAAGTAAAACTTCGCTTACATGTAAATCGTTCTGCACCACAGTGTCCAAAAAATTGCGATTGTTCATGAATGTATTCTATTAATAGAACAGGCGTACCCGGTGACTGGCCAATGCGCCACCGTTATCGGATCTTCGTCTATCGGATAGTTAAGGGAGATGCAAGGGTTAAGAGCTTAGGATACCCGATATATCACAATTAAGTTGGCGTAGGCCGATTTCACAGTTTCGGAAGTGTTCAATATGCAACACTGATAAGAATTTGACGGTCGGCCATATTATCTGATTACGTTTTAATCACGCCTACGGCTTATATGGTTGACGCTTAGGCCAGAATTCGCGTGCGTCAATTTGACGTTTATGGTATTTTTTTCGAGCGTCAAATCGGGGTCACTGACGATTTTCAAGCGTCAAAACCCGAGGTCCCGGGTCAAAGGAGATCCCTGTTGTGTGATAAAGAGTTAATGTATCTGCTAAAAGTATCGACCAAGGTCAGCCTACACAGTCTCTGCAGTCCTCGCAGGCTGACCTGGGTTGAAATGTTTTGCTATCAGTCAATTTTCAGCCTATTAACGGACCATTCTGCCATCTGATTTATTCAGTTGTTAGACAAAACTGGTTTTATGGATCCATAATTATGATATGACTTGTTTAGTAAAAAGGATCACAGAGAAGCATTAATCCTTCATCAAACAATCCGTGGTTTTATTGAAACTGGGGAAGAAAGTCTTTGAAGACATTGTAGGTAAAGGAGAATCACTTATTACTGTTAATTTCTCCATTACCACAACATTTTTTTAAACTAAGGAACTTTAGCTCATTGGTATCATTTTTGAATTTGTCACCTAAAGATGCTTTCAACTTGGAAATGTGCAAATCTTGTCACTTGGAACAGTGTTTCTTTTGCCCGAACGATACATTTATTACAAACTATGCCATGAAAAAATGTGCCCCAGACATTTTTATTTAGAAAATCCAGTCTAACTGGAATTTTCTTTGACCAAAGTAAAAAGAAAAATAAAGGTCAAGAAATCTTAATCTCTAAAAATATATGTAGAATATTGCTCACTTATGTGAAATATGTAATTAGATATATCTATATCAGAAAAAAATCTTTTTTTTTTTTCTTTAAGCAGGTAAACATAAGGAGAAGCTCACAGACAACCATGAGCTTTACACAATTACATGCTGCTTCTCTAATATTTCAAAATTTTTATTTCTTTCAGGTGCTTGCATAAAATTACAAGTTTGAACATTCTGGAGGCTAGATAAAGAAACAGTCAACTACCAGAGAGTTTGTGAAGTGAAAGTGATTATTGACTAATTAGCCACTAACTATACCATTAGTCGAATTGGACCTTCTTTTAGAACCCTAATCAAAACTGTATGATAAAAGGAGCATTTGCTTGAATATACATTAAAAAGAACACACTGTAGTCCCTTTTCTCACAAATACTTTTGTTAGCTGTGTTGCAAATCACTCTTTACACAATTATAGCTTAACTCTTTACCATATGGAAAATTATAGTCTTGTTCAAACTGAAACCAATTGCAAACATCAAAATAAATTAAACTCGACAACTGAAATTTGTTTGGGGAAGGGCAGAGAACAGTGTAAGAAAAGGAGAAAATGCTGATTACCAGCAATTTCTTCTTTTCACCCAATGTTTTCAAGAGCTATCTTCCTTAGGGTCTGGGATTTTGCTGAACCCATTACCACACAATCTCTACTTTTGACAACCCTGAGAAAGAAACCTTTAGAAAACATTGTGGGAAAAGGAGAAAATGCTGGTAACCAGCATTTTCTCCTTTTCCCACAATGTTTTCTACCCTTCACAAAACAGATTTCAAATTTTCATTCACTTTTATTTTGTTGTCTGCAAATGCTTTTGATTTGGACAAGTCTAAAATATTATTGTTTGGTAATGAGTTAAAGGGTTAATAGACTTCAACCGCAGAATATTGTAAAAAAGCTGTAAAAGGAGGTACATGTAATGTAATTGTCAAAAGCAACTGCTCCTTTTCCAATGTTTATGCAAATAGAATCATTGCAGATTATATTTCTCACATGTGCTTAAAGATCTAGTTTGTGAGGCATAGTAGCCCATTGTGAGTGGAAGCTCTGTATTTTACCTGTAGAGTGTGTACAGTTGTGAGTTAAACTGTAATAACTGGAAACGAATTGGTCTGCATAATTCTATGTATTATTTAAGAACAAAAAAATGCAATCTATGAAAGAAAAAGAAAGTTGGCTAATAGACTTTTATCTTAAACATGTCCTATTACTTTTTCAACCTTGCCCTTGCCTGTTTAACTCAAAGTCCCATGTTGGCACAACCCTGAAGGTATCTGAAAATATTATGTCCTGGTTCGAAGTAATAGAAGGCACATAGACATGGATGGTCAAAAAGACAAATTTACAATATTGCTATCATGTGATCTAAAACAAAAGGATTTGTCATAACCCAAATACAGTTTTACATGATCACAGCTACTCATGTATCAAAAACAGAAAATTATCATGTGTGGTGCATTTAATTTCTGATCTGCAGACTTTCTCAATTTGGTTTAGTCCAAAATTTTATTGTTTGGGAAAGGGTTAAACAGTGCTTTACCTTGTCAAACAATTTTTTCTACTGCAAGTTAATGGAGCCACATAATATCCCTTTACCACACTATGATACTTTCAATGCCCCTGAAAGAGAATGCTAGTTACCAGTATTGTCTCCTTTTTCCACAATGTTTTGTACCCAATCAAAGAAAAATATTTTTTTATGAGCCAGACTGAAACTGTCATCTGCAAATGCTTTCAATTCAGACAAGTCTGAAATTTTGTAGAGTGGTAAAGGATTAGCTGTTAATGCTTTCGATTTTGACCAGTCTAACATTTAATTATTTTGTAAAAGGTTAGTGCAGTTGTTTTTTTTTTTTCATTAGTAAATGAATTGTAAAGCAGCAGCTGTTTGAAGTACTATAAGATATCATACTGAACTATACAAAATAATTGTTTTTAAATAGTGAAAATATAAATCCCATGCAAATTGATTTCATTTTGCAAAATGGAAGTTGTTTTCAGTTTGCAACATGGACAATTTTTGGCAGTATCAGTAGCATTTCAGTGTTAGATCTACTAGATTCTAGTTCCAAGTCATTATAACATATGTATTTTTGTGATAGAGTAATTGAATTTTAAAAATTGCTGATAAAGTGTAGAATCTAAAAAGGTAATTTTGTTTTGCCTTTCCGCCCGTGTTTAGGCTTTGCCTATTTTCATATTACTTCTTGAATTATTCAGAAAATCTCGTAAAAATGCAAAATGAATAACAAAATGATAATAAATTTGATATATTTTGCTTACCGCTTGCTTGCCTCGAGAGAGCGCCGCCATTTTATTTCCAACAATGCAATGCGTCAACGTCAACCCGTACTTCAGGGTCATCGAGTAGATATATAAATAACGTTGTGGGCAGTCTCAAAAAATACGAATTACTCGCACAGAGGCTGTGCTATGAGCGTGTTCTAAAAATAGATTGTACCTTGTGGGTCATTTTATTATATATACTTGTGGGTCACGAAAATGATTTTTTTCGTAAACATTCGAATCATGCTATTTGCAATAAAATTCTGCTTCCAGATTGCCGGCGTTTTATGGGTCAAAATATTGATGACCCACAAACCACCAAGATTACCCACAACGTGAGTCAGAATTTGACGAAATGACCCATAATACGCCTGTTAGAAAACTATATATATATATATATATATATATATATATATATATATATATATATAACTCATATGACCTATGCTCTATGAACTCTATGAAAAGGGGGCCTAATGCATCTGCGAAAAGTATCGACCCAGGTCAGCCTGCGCAGTGCGCGCAGGCTGACCTGGGCCGAAACTTTTCGCTATTGGCAGAATTTCTGTATGTCTCAAGGAACAGTTTATCTCATATTTTTGTCGGTTGTACAAAATGTATTTGATGCATCCAGGATTATGCTATAACTTGCTTCTTATCGTGCATCACAGAGATGCATTGAGCTCCTTTTTACCAGAGCATTGCTTAAATATTAGAATATTAAAACATGGATTCTTACACTGCCGTCTGCAAACGAGACGGTTCTTGGCCACATAAAATTTGTTACTAGAACCAAGATCTAATAAAGATATTAGCGCAGTTCACTTCATGCGAACGACTTACTATTATTATTTTTAGACGGTCTATCAGGATTTACCTTTTTTTTATTACTGGAATTTGTGATGACGAATAACTCCTCTGTTTCAACTAAAGTAGATCCTCATAGATCAATGAACAGATGGGTCCTTTGTATTTGATATATGAAAATACCATGTGGATTGAAAAAAAATGTACAAGCCAATTACACAAAAAATGAAGTTCTGATTTGAATCTCATTTCATCAGCTTTTATTGTGAAATAAACCTCGGTTTCGCTGCTTTTACATGGCTTAATTTATAAAGTCTGTATCACGGATTATTATGAGAAACACCCAAACAAGAACACCCCAAACCACTCAAACTACCCAATACCACTGTCATTACACCCCAAACCATTACACCCCAAACCACTCAAACTACCCCAATACCAGTCATTATACCCCAAACCATTACACCCCAAACCACTCAAACTACCCCAATACCACTGTCTTTACACCTCAAACCATTTTCCTAACACCGAAAACGCATCCGAAATGCCTGAACCTGGAATAAAATCATGAAATAATGCTATTAATCTTAGAAAAAATATTATGAACCACCAGAAGAATGAACATTTGTTTAAAATTTCAACTGTCAGAAGAATGAACATTTATTGATAGCAATTTTCTACAATCACCTCTCGTTAGTACTTTCAGTACTTTGATTTTATTTTGCCGTAGTGAAATGACCCATTGATCATTTTGTAGGGGAGGGTCATTTCTCTGCATTACACCGGCCGCTCTTTTACACAATCTGTCGATAGAAAGAAAGCTCGAGGTCAGTAATTAGTTGTATTTGCTGTTTTTTTTCTACTTTTTGATCTCCATACTTTGCATATATCGGCTTATTCATATTTTATTAAACAACAATACAGAAGTGTAAGCAGTAATTAATTCCAAATGAGACATTATGAAACGCAACTTATGAGGTTATGCTTTACCGTAACTATTGAAATAGACAATATTCCAGGCAAGAAAAAAATAATGAAAACCTTCTTCCAAGATTGGATTCAGTACCACAAAGAGAACTAACTTTTGACACGGTGAAAATTGTTCCACAAGTACGCTGTCAAAGTATGAGTCATTTTTTGCAGCCTAACATTGCATGCTTATTTTTTCTGTATTTGACAAAAATATCCATCTCGAGTCTTACTTTAGTGCCAGGGTATTTGCAGATAACATATTTACCATGGTTGCAAACAGCAGCATTTTCCTCAAACTCGGCTTACAACAATTGAAGTAAAATTTTCTTTAGCCCATGTCACTGCATTCTATGTTCTCCATGCATCGTATTGTAGTCACGCAACAACACATTTTCATAATCTTTAGTAAATCATAGCATTATAATGCTTTCTTGATCTCGGACTGACTAAAATACCAAACTTTTCTTGAACTTCGGTTGTATTCAGTTGCATACTTTCGAATCTCTTGTTGAAAACAACATGGCCGTTTCTTGATCTTTGGTGAATTTTTGTTTTACAGGCAAGGTCTGGACTCTTTTGCTTGAGATTGCTTTCAGCATCTTCAAACTGATTGCAGGTAAACTGTGTCTCGGTTTGGTTTGCCTGCAGACAACTAAACTCTCTTGGCCTTTTTCTTAAGGGGGTGGGGGGCGATTGAAGTGGGGGCGTTATTATTTCGAAATTCTAATATGGGGATGACGTCATTTTATATCTTGAACTAGGTTACAAGGAAAGGCAGTTTGTTGTAACAAATCAGCAGATTCTCGTATGATTTTAAACTTAAGTTCCATACTTAATGTTTTCATTAATTACTAACTTTAGAATGCATGCGTGGAAGCTAGATATGAGGAGCATGTATCGTTAAAATAAAGTTCTAAAATAGATAATCTATGATCTGTAAACTTTTAAACCATAGCTGAAACAAGTGTGGAAAAAGTAATTCAACATAAATCTCTGAAGAACTTTGTCGCCTTTCGTTAATGAAAAACCCATGTTAACATGAAAGCTTGTCTTCCGGTCAATTTATAGAACACTGTTAACGACACTCGACAGTTTACACTTTTTATGACCCTAAAAATTTAAAGTGCTATTTTTTTCTTTGCTGTCATGTGTAGTATAGACCAAGATCAGTGGAGGCTGATCTTAGGATGATAGATATATATGACAATCTCAGTTTTGAGAGAACTGTTATAAAATTGCAATAATTGTATCCGCAGTCCTTACTTAACTTTTCTTTATTTGTTAAACTACAATCATTAAAACTACAAGAAATAACAATAGATCATATATACACTATTTAGTGTTTTTTTTTTTCCAAATGAACATAGTATTCTGAATTTGCCTTCAAGAGGCTTTTGGGCATTGTTGACTGAAGCAGTAAAAAGAAGGTATGAACTAAACTTTTACTTCATCTCAGCTTCTAAAACTGTAAAAAAAACAACACACATATGAAAATACACTTTGTGTTGTCTCAGAATGTCAGATTAAATGGCCTTTAGAATGTTTTTACTCCTTATCTCCATAGATACACATTTCTACGCATTGCTTGTAGGAGCCTTTGGAAAACATTGTGGCAAAAAGGTGAAATTGCTCGTGACGAGCAATTTCACCTTTTGCCACAATGTTTTCTATGCTATCAAAAGGTGTCATATACACATAAGAAACAGCTTCATCTTAAAGTTCTTGTAATTTTCAATCAATATCTTGTATGGCCACCTTTGCTGTCCTACTGTCACTGCATTCAGTCAACAAGCTATGGCATATATTGTCTTGTTTTCATTCTCGTTCACGGCTTATCATATTCTTCTGTTTTACCTAAAACTTAGATACAAAAACTGGTCAAAGAAAAATCATATCGCTGCAATACATCTTCCAAACTATTATTCATTACCACTAATTTTTGTGTCACATTCACAAACTACTTACGTTACAGGATTCTAAGAAGAGTTGGAAGTGAAACTGACTCAAGGTATCAAGCTGAAAAAGCTTTACACGGACGATAATTCGTCTATTCCATTTTTTTGTTATGAGCGAGAAACGTATATTTTATGCATTAATATTCAGCATCGGGTTTTTGTATACACAAAAAGTAGGTAATTATACAGAAATATTACACCTTTTTATTGGATGCGTAGCTGTATATTAGAACTACAGCTGTGGCCCCATTCATTTCTTGATTCGAACGCTGCATCCTTAAAGAAAGTGCTTTTTAACTACCCCTGTTATCGACCTGCCATATCGGAAAGACCATAAATATTTACGCAACAATGCTTGGCATGACCTACCGCATGGAAAAAAAGTCTAGCATGACAACAGAGTATAAATTTAACAACTAATCGCCGTGTCTCACCGGTTTACTTTGTTGTTGTTGTGTTGTGTTTGTCGTTAATAATGTTGTTGTTTCTTTAAAAGTCTGCGTGAACCCGTCTTATGCTTATTCTAATTTCCCCTATTTGTCTGTGGCTCGAGATTTCATTGTGAATTATCAAATAAATAGGGATAGGTTATACATAAATAATACAGCCGATGAGGTATGAGCACTTAACGCTTTCGGAGCCAGATATATGTCGTAGGCCAGATTGGAATCCAAGCAGATTCGGAATCAGCCTAGACTAAATTAGAATTATGACTTTTTATAGACCAAAATAGACTTTTTTTCCATGTTTTAATCACTTTAATCCACATTTATTTACAACAGAGAGGTATTCTTGATTAACGCATTTTTTTGTATTTTCCAACAATTGCTCCGTTTTCCACGGTTCTGATGTTGTTGGTGGTGTTTTTTTTTTGCTAGCGTGCAAAACATTCAAAATTTGTGCTTACTCTGAGTTTCTGATCAAAGCTTCTTTTATTTTGGGGTTTGAGTTAAAAAGAAGGTTTATATGTAGTCGCGCTGAATTATACGTGAAAATATTTCAGTTTGGTTAAAGCAGATTGTGGAGATGCCTAGTCAGACTGGAACCGTAATTTGGTCTAGACAGAATTCCACTTTGGCCTAGGCAGATTCCAGTTTGAACTACGGCAAATATATATTAGACCTCTTTCTAAGATCGAATATACAGTCCACTCAAGTCTAGATTTCTATCATACAGGCTTAACTAGACAAGGGGACGGAACACATTTAGTGCTGTCCAATTTTTATCTCTAACGTCTACAAAAGCCTTTATTTCGCCGACATCCGCATGGTGCTAGAGGGGCTTACGAAATCCATTTAGGTGGAGGAAAAAAAATATGGCATTTGATTTGATTGCTATTTTTGCAAATTCCGACCAAACTTAAATCTAATTTTGGAATCTGGTTTGGTTTTCTCCTTCCTCCCCACGCGAGTGTTTTAAATTGTATTAGGTTTCCTGCCTCGTCGAATTTTATTGAAATAAAAAGACCAATCTTGGAATAGCTTGATTCCTTAAATTGCCCCCCCCTTTTTTTAATGGCAAAGTTCCAAAAACTGTACCAAGGAGTATTGAATTTGATGCTATTTTTTAAATTTTGTTATTCGTTATTTTTTCCCTCGAATATTAAGCGTACCGATTTTATTTTGCCACCGTTTTCAGTTTTATTTTTGTTCTAATGAATTCGAAAACAGACTTACATTGCATTGGATTACGCCTATTCTCTTAAATATTCCTTTGTTTTGTAGTAATTCTTAAACTTTCACACTGGAATATTATAATATATAAGTACATGCACATGTACCACCGTTTTTGACGGAAATCAGGCCATGATCGTTGTAACAACACGCTTGTACATGCATCATTGGCATGTAGGCAGTCTACCAGTCCTAGAACAAGGGATATATTTCTCCCATATAGAAACTACCGCCGTGACATTATTTATCATTGGGCATCTTAAAACATATAAATTTCATTTGTGTTTGACGAAAGAAATGTTTTCAAAGCATTATATTTCATTCAATACATTTGAAATCATAACGTTAGTCTTTAACGTTGAAAATCAGCCGAAAAAACAACAAGAGTTGATCATATTTGCTTTATTTACTTCAAATGTTATTCCATGGAATGATTCACAAAGGCTCGTTAGACAGCTGTAATGTTTTGAAATGAGAAATGATATAAAAAATATCTTTACCTCAAATGAAAAGTCACATGATTATATCGAGTGTAACCATTCTTTGCCTTTATCAAAACTTGCCAGCTTTGTCTCATTGACAATATTGTGAATTTATTCCATACCAAATACCTAGGATTCAATTATCTAAACTCGAGGTTCGTAGTAGAGTGTGATGTTGGCAGAAAAAGCGCATTCGTGATTTTTTCTTTTATTATCGAGCATGACCAAAACGATGGATCAGTTCATTAGAGGGCAGGCAAATCCGGATCAATCACATCAAGGCCCGCATTCTTTTAAACGAAAGTTAGTTCTAATGTCTACAGCAAAGAGGTTTTGTGTTTGTTTTGACGCTTTCAGGTCATTTTAAGATGAGCTTGAGAGAGATCGCAACATGATGGTGCTGCTGCACATACAGCAGTTTTCACTCGAAACGTTCTTAGCCAGAACAACATTAAAGGTGGCCCTTCAGATTATGGGACGAAAATTTTATAAAAATGCAAAAAAAAAAAATCATCCTTATACTCCCATAGCCTTTCAGTTTGCGTTCATAAAACTCCAGTAGTCGAAAACCATCCGATAACACGAAAAATTAGTGATTTATTACGGACCAGGTTGACACCAACGGGAGACACGTTCTATTTTTAGATTATCAATTCTCTCATTTAAATACAGAAAAACACAGACAAAGTTTCAAACATAGTGTCCGAAGAAGACATTATGGAAAAAAAATATTACATGTTTGTTATGTAATGGAATTTAAGCGTTATTAGTCACGTGACAGTCACTTAACATTCCCACAATGCTTTATTGAGTTTTGGCACGAAATCTAAAAATAGCCTAAGAGGCTACGTAGCCTTTTAAGGGAATACCATCAATATTTTTTTTTTTCGTAATTTTATGATTCTTAATCATTGATGATTTGTATTATCATATAAATTTCAATCATATATATATTTTCAATTTGGTGTGATATGAAAATTCTAAATACCCACTTTTAAAGTGTTTCACTGGGCGCATTATCATCTGAATGGCGCTAACTGAGCATATCTGGGATGCTTTGGAAAAAAAATGAGCATGCCAGAGTTAGCCTCAAGTAACAGTTCCGGAACATTTAAAATCCCTTCTAGAGGAATCTGTGTACGCCACATAGCATTGAATAACCTCACAATATTGTCAATAAGACGAAGCTGACAAACTTTAACCCTTTCCTAAACAATCCCTGGTTTTTACGGGTCTGGAATAGTAGCCTTTTGAAAACATTGTGGGAAAAGGAGAAAATGCTGGTAACCAGCATTTTCTCCTTTTCCCACAATGTTTTCTACCCTATCATAGACAGAAATCATCTTTTCAGCAAGAGTTGAATTGTCGTCTGCAAATGCTTTCAATTTGGTCTAGTCTAAAAATTTGTCGTTTGGGAAAGGGCCATTAAAGGCAAGGAGAGACCATACTGCAATACAATTATGCAACTTATTTTTAATTTTCGGAATTTTTTCGTACCATCTTTCACACGAAAAACTTAAAGCATTCTAACGAAACTTTGTGCATCACTCAATATAATAATAATGAATTACGTTGAAGGGAAATTTGGTAAAAATTTCTTATTTTTCAGCTGATTAAAAAAATTTTAAACCTACAACTGGTGTCGCGCTGTTAACTTGCGGAGTATTGTAAAAAGCAATTTGCTGGTTTTCTACGCTAAGTATCCAAATACTGCTGACCTAGGTTCTCCTGCAAGTTCGAATATTGAACTTGGTGGTACTTGTAAAGTGAACATTTCTTCTTTCTGAAGTCGATTAGTCGAAGTCGATTAGTAAAACTGTCTTTATAAAAGCCAAATTTTTACATAGGTCCTTAAAATATTGGTAAAGGAAATGAATAGTTAATAGTAACATTTAAATCGTAAATTACGATATTATCATCTTCAGTTTTTTTTTTTTCGTTTAACAGTAGACCGATTTTTAAAATACATTTCGGCGAGATTGTATCTCATTTTGCCACAACGTTTTCACTTGTAAAGACGATTTAAACCATTGTCTCAGTTCAGTGTCCAAATTCTGCAAAATAGAAAACAACCTAAGTCATCAGCAGTATTGCACAAGTTGTCTGTTTAGTCTGCAAATGCTTCCAAACTTGCAAATATGCTTTTCATTTTCCATTTATAACACTAGATCTTTAAGACTAGAATCTGTTTTTTTTTTCTCCTTTCAAACTTTTCGCTGGGGTATTAAAAAAATCTTTGTTCTAAAGGTACGATTTCAGCTAGTAAGTTTTATTCTCCAAGAGAAACTATTGGTTACAAATATATAGATGTGATTAATAGGTAAATCTCTTCATTTTTTCGTGTCGGTCTAACCTTCATGCTACCGACACATTTCCTAACTTAATCATACCAAGTGGGGTCATGTGGACCCCAGTCAAAATCTTGTATTATCTCAATTTCTTGTGTACAAATGTTCAGAATATTATTTGTGTAAGTTCAGTAACTGGATTCAATTATTTACCTTAACAACTGGAAACAACTGAAATATGTGAGTATGAGGTGAGTACAGCGTGCGTGATGAATGGAATAATAATGATATGGCTTGTGGTCCGCACGGACCCTAATAGATTTTCGATTTTATACTCCTCTCAGTCTGAAACCAACATAGTTTCTGTGTAAATTCAGGTTGAGAAAAGGTTTAATAACAAACTCCAAAATGACATTTCTATGCACCTTCCAATTTTGTATGTTAGACAAAGAGAGAATCATGTGGGGTCCAAAAGTACCCGTGTAATGTAACACCAAGAAGCAACACATCTGAGTTAAATTTCAAGGCTTAGCGTCCTAGTCTTTGGACAGATATTTTTCAGAGATGTAATTATATTAATTTTATTATAGCTGGCTAAAAGCTTTGATTGTCTAATGAATGTGTATACAAATTTTGCAACGAACACTATAATAAGCGTACAGAAGAGCATCATTTTTAGGATTGAAAAATAAGTGTCTATAATGAAAGTGGATTTTTGAGAAGAGCAGCTGCTTTTTACAAACAGTTGTTCCTATTCCTGATTTTTTTCTGAAGCCAACTACTGTAAGAATTTGTGCACGAGGAGATTGATTCTTATAATGGATAATTTGGCAGGAAGCGGGGATTCCGATGAAAAATCCATCTACATGTATCTTGTAATCTTGTATATATAGTAACAAACGAGTTATATTAGATTTATTCAGACAGATTTTTTTACACTTTGCACACTCATACCTCATCATTTCTCTAGGAGAATACAGTAAAAAATGATGTGGGTCACCTTGTTCGTTTCTGAAAAGAAAGTATATACAGTTCCAAAATACAGCTTATATTGGATTTTAAGTGCCTTTCTGAAATAGTTAAACTGGAAAATTACAGAAAAGCGTACAAATATACATCATTTTGATGGAAATTTATTTATTTTTGCACAAAAATTGTATGAGAACCTGGTTTTGAGCATGAAAAATGTATAAATACTCATGTTATATATAGACCATTGAGTAAATAAGGGAGATAATTTGACAGAATTAAGGGTTTATCTAAATAAATACATACTTTCTAACGAAGAGTTTTTTTCTACACTTATAATATTTATGATTCCAAACAAACAAACAAAAAAAAAAAAGCATCTATTGGTGCTTATTTGGTCAGAAAAAAGGTTGAAGGTCACAGTGGAAGTGAATTTTTCAAGGAAAAAAAAAATAGGATAACAGCTCAACAGACAAAGTGGGAAAGGAGAAATAGGAGCGACTTTTCTTTTCAACAATAATTTTCGAAGTTGAAATAGCTTCCACAGCTTTAATGTTTCTTACCTAATTCCTTTTATTGGCTTATAAGCCGTGTCAGCAATAAGTTAATGATTTCAGGGTGACAGTTCAAATGTTTTTTTTTTTCTGTCTTAGCCATGCATTATTTCAAGCAAGTAATCGCGTCTTTATGGACCAGTACAATCAGTTTTGTCTAATAATCGACTAATTCATCAGGAACAGAACGTGTGTGCGTGTGTGTGTGTGTGTTTTTTTTTTAAAAGAAAATTTACAAATTGTAAAGGGCTTCCACTCATGTAGGATTCTGAGTCAATACTTTTGCAGATACATTACAAACCTCTTTTCACAGAGCATGACTTAACCCTTTACCCCATAAGGCATTTCTATGGTATCTCTAATTGACCCTAAATAGCAGCAAGGATGCAGCTGTTTCTTATATGTATATGACACCTTTGATAGCATAGAAAACATTGTGACAAAAGGTGAAATTGCTCGTCACGAGCAATTTCACCTTTTGTCACAATGTTTTCCAAAGGCTCCAACAAGCAATGCGTAAAAATGAGTATCTGTGGAGTAAAGGGTTAATTATTTGCAAGGAAATTATTTAGTCACGAAATTACATGTGGGGCCTACTTGAATGCAGAAGCATAACTTGGCGTGTCGATTTTTTTCCACGATATTTTCTGAAATGTGTAAAAAAAATCATATACTAAAAGAAAAAGGCAGCTGTACCGTAGATAACGCAGAACATATTAAGAAATTGCCAATGTTAAAATATACAACATAATTTCAACATCGGGTCTTAACAAGCATTTAAGTAGGATTATATAAAACTAGAATTGTCAATGAAAAGGACTTAATGGCCCCAACAAGTGCTTTGATAGAAAAGACAGCTGTTGAGACCTAATTCATGTCAAAGTTAAATGGCAGATAATTCATGCAGTAATTCATGACACATGCCTTAGCTGCACATTGCAAAACTTCCGTTTCTTATGATCATTAGCACGAAATTTGAATAAAATCGCAAGAGCATTTCTCAAGGAGCTTGAACCTTTAGAAATGTGGTGCAAATAGTATTTAAATGTAGACAAATTCCGGCATTTCTGTATGGGTTACTCTTGTATTTATTCCACAAACATTATTTGCATGGGAGGGATATAGAGATTCACATAAAAAATAACACCAAGAAGAAACACATCTGAATGAAATTTCAAAGCTTAGCATCCTACTCTTTGGACAGAAATTTGTCAAAGATATTATTGTATTCCTTTCATTAAAGGTAGCTATAAACTTAAATTGTCTTATAATAATGCATACAAATTCTGCAACAAACTAAACACTATAATAATCGTACAAAAGAGCAGCATTTGTAAGACGGCAAAATAAGTGTCTATGATGAAAGTGCATTGTTGGAAAAAGGAACTACTTGTTACAAACAGTTGTCCCTATTCCTTAAATATTTTCTAAAGCCAACTGCTGTTAGAATTTGTGCACGAGGAGATTGAATTTTATAATGGATAATTTGGCAGGAAGCCAGGATCCCGATGGAAAATCTATCTATCTTAAAAATTTACTATGAATAATAATAAACGTTTTACAGACAGATTTTTAAAACTTTGCACTTAAAAGCTCATTATTTCTCTAGGAGATAATAGTAAAAAAAATGATGTGGGTCACCTTGCTCGTTTATGAGAAATATTCCTTTGAAAAGGGTTATACAGTTCCATAATTCAGGTTATATTGGATTTAAAGTGGCTTTTTGAAATGGTCAGTTAAACAGGAAAATTATAGGAAAAGTGTACAAATATACATTATTTTGATGGAAATTTATTTATTTTTGCACGAAACGTATATGAAAGCCTGGTTTTGCGCATGATGAATGTACAGATATGACTGTATTCCATGGATTATTGAGTTAAAAAGAGGAGATAATTTTTACCGAATTAAGGGTTAATCTAATTAAATACATATTTTCTAAAGGACACATTTTTCTTAAAATTTGTACACTTATAGTACATTATTTGTATTTATAGTTCTTAGCAATAAGAAAAAATAAAGATGGAACCTATCGGTGTTAATATGATAAGAAATCTGATTACAGTGAACGTTATTTTTCAAGGAATAAAAACAGGATAACAGCTCAACAGACATAGTGGGATAGGTAGAAATTTGCTCTATAGGAGCGAATTCTCTTTTTCAACAATAATATTCGAAGTTGAAACAGCTATTTTTCCACACCTTTAAATTTCCTGCCTTTGTTTCATTGTTTTGTGTGTAATGCCGTGTCCGCAGCTTTTTAATGATTTCACGGTGACAGTTCAAATATCCATTTTTTCTCTTCAACAATACTTGTCGGAGTGCTACTTGTTTCAGTTACACCAACAGGATTACCATTGTATGCAAAAATACATAAGTTCTCTTCTGATTCGATATCCACAACAAAAATATACTCAGGTCCATAAATAATTGTGCACTTGATTTTCTTTTATTTCTCGTCGTATGTTTCACAGAAGACTAGCAAATTTGGTATCAGAGCTTGAAGAAAATGCAATGCTAATCAGATTTTGGCTAACAGAAAGTTTAAGTTATGTTTTTGCAGTTTAAATGAAGGTGGTACTAAAATCAAAGTTGAAAAAGTACCAAAGAATGAAGTTTTAGTGTTGATTCCGTATTCACCAACTATTCTTAAGAACATTCTCAATCTTGTTCTTCAAGTTTGTCCAAACTTGAAAATAACACAACTTCTGTGTTACTTTCAAAGTTAGATAATTATGGAGAATAAGACTAAGAATGTTCTTAAGATTGGTTGGTGAATATGGACCCTGATGTTATTGAATAAAGTGGCGCATAGTGTCGATTATAAATTAGAAAGCTCGTTGTGTGTAGCCTGCTTTTGATTTAACTCATTAGCAAACGACAATATTTTAGATTTGTCAAAATCGAAAGCATTTGCAGACAACAAAATAAAAGTGACTTAAAATCTGAAATTTGTTTTTTGAATGGTAGAAAACATTGTGGGAAAAGGGGCAAATGCTGGTTACCAGCATTTTCTCCTTTTCCCACAATGTTTTCTAAAGGCTTCTTTCTCATGGTCGTCAAAGGTAGGGATTGTGTGGTAATGGGTTAACCGTAAACATAAAGCACCAAGTCCCTTTTGACTTTTTGTTAAAAACAGATAGTGGTGACATTTCTCTGTTTGTTCTACGACATTTTCTCTCTTCAGATAAGCACAAAAATGGCGAACAGGACCTAGGAAAGACAAATGTCCCCAAGAAGAAAAGGAAAACCCGAACAGCTTTTACCAATCAACAGATTTACGAACTCGAAAAACGCTTTATCCTACAGAAATATCTAACACCTGCTGACAGAGATGAGATTTCTGCAAAGCTTGGACTCTCGTGTGCGCAAGTGATCACGTGGTTTCAAAATAGGCGTGCCAAATACAAAAGAGATATTGAAGAAATGAAGAACGATGTTAATGCTGTTAGTCCTAGATCAAACGATATGAAAGACAAAGATGCTACTTGAATGTATGTGTTTTCTTAGAAGAACTATAATCTAAACACGAGTATATATAAGAACTGATACATGTGAACCTGACATCATCCAGTAATTGAACAAGACTCACCAATTAACTGCAGTTTAAAGGCATTTTTGGTGTCACAATGTCTCACAGGTAGCGAACAGGGTAGATCTATACGATTGTACATTAATTAATTGCAGTCGGATATTGAACTAGACTGTCTGCAGAAGTAACTCAGTTGCACTTGTTGCCATAAAGATATATGGCCTCCAACACACAAAAAGGGGCATTCAGACATTTGCGTAAAGCGTCGTCTCGGATTAGCCTGCGCAGTACGCGCAGGCTAATCCGAGACGACACTTTACGACTACATTAGATTTTGTCCAACATTAGACTTGTGCGAAACAGAAAAATACATAAGACGGAAAATTTTAGACTCGGATTAGCATGCGTGGGTCGTGCAGGCTGGTCAGAAACGACATTTTACGCAATTGTCCGAATGCTCTTTTTCGCGTGTTGCAGGCCAATTTATAAAAGGTGTTGCTTAGCCAAGGACGTGTGTTTCTTTCTTATCTTATAGAACTAACTGGATATAGCAATAAAGGACAGCTTAAGTGAATTGCATATTAAATACTTCCATAAAATTGTTAAATGGTATTCTGGTATTTATTATAAAAAGTCTTATCGAGACAGTTCTAATTACTTCCAGAAACACATTTTTTTTTTACATTTATAATCAAAGGATAAACCATAACCCATGATACAGGTATTTGTTATTACCAGAATAAGTCACTTATGTATCAGTCCTGGAAACTGCAATGAATTTTATCCTCGTACGGGACAAACTAAGTTATACGTTGTTATAACTTGTGACCTAACCCCATTTCCATGTCATCTTGAGCGAAAAAAATGTGTTTAAACTAAACTAACAAACTAAACTAACGACGCCGCAAGAATCAAATCCGGAACCTCTCGAATACAGCAGAATACTTTAGCACTGAACCCCAACAGAGCCCTATAATTGGGTGACAAGAAGATTTTAATTTGTCGTCATGAAGGCTGTTCCAGTTATGCCACTAACCAGCATAAGTATCTGCTAAAAGGGATGGAAATGAGAATTTTCTATCCGATTGATATGGAAAAAAATGAGAAAAACAGGTAACTGCGTAGAAAAAGCAAATGTTTATTTGCAAACAACTGAAGAAGGCTTATCACACCTCCACAAATATTCAAATCGCAATGCCTATCTTTTATTCTTTGGGTTAGCGCATCCTGGGAACCTAGGTTTGAAGCATTACGTTACTCTATATGCATCTACCCTGGGATAATTGACCAGCAATCCATCGTTTTTTATGAATAATCAGATGGTCGGGAAGTACCCTAATATTCTATCGAAAGTTCGATTACATAATAACGCTCTTTTGTAGAGAGGATAATTTCATTTCTTCCGTTATAAAAAATAACACCACTATGGAAAAAAACCTGAGGTTGTCAACAAATATGGCCCGTCTGCGTGCTTGTCTCCTGTGAGATATGACTTTCTGTAATACTGGGACTTAATCGATCTTTATGTACAATTTCAACTGACAATCTGTCGATGTTACGCCGAAAATCTCTTTCTTAAATAGATTTCTCGATTGTGGCATTGATGGGCGATATTTAAAGTATCGCTAAGCCTGATTTGCAAAGAATGGTGTGATTGGATATAGAAAAGTTAAATAATAGAAATGACGGCATATTCATGATAAAAATATTTTAAATTTTCTCAAAGAAAAACGGAGATCACCAATCAAAATGCTTCATGAGTGATTCATGAAAACGAGGAAAGGCCAGCGAAATAACCTACGGCTGATAATAGAATGAATCAAAACGATACCCGGGAGCGGGTGTCAACTTTGGGATTTTTCATTGGCCCACACTTTCGGCGCGAGTACTGGTGTAGTTCCCAGGAAGCAGAATCGAGAAAGATTAGTATAATTTGTCAGAACTTGTTTCTCAATCGATGTAAAATAAATATGTGTAAACTAAAACGGAGTCAGCGAGGATGATGTTAGCCATGAGACATTGAAGTAACAGTAACTGCCAAAGGTACTCAAAGCGGATGAAAAGAATGCAATTCGATTTAAATCATACATTTCGAACGTATAGAAATTATTGTGAAGATGACAATCTGTTGTTGTATGGTCAGTTCCAGTGTTAGTCAATGGCGGGGGAAGGTAATTTCAAAAAATACCAGGTCACTCAAACTTTTGTTTACTTTTGGACTAATTATGAAATTAGTTTTTCTGCCATCGGCGATCACTTAGACCTACCACTTAACAACAGATTGTCATGTTCACAATAGTCTCTATTTCATACATTTAAATGGTATGATTTACCTTTACTTTCATTTAATACCTGCTTTAATTTTATTGGACCTTTAAAAATCTTCATGACACGGTAAATTGTGTTCATAACCATTCATAATCAGGGTATCGTGTTGCAGACAGTGAGAATTAGTTGTTGATCTTTCGGACATTTATATATTTGGAATAAAATACTGTGCAATACGCGTGCAATTTTGATAAACTGTTGTGTTATTTCACATACAAAGTAATAGATTTAAATGTTTTCAACGAATATACAGCTCCGCACAGTGAGTACCTTGTGTCATTTATTCCTCAAGTAGCAGAGGTATTGTTTCAGATGTTGTTACACTATAGAAACACAGCTATGTTAGTGACAAAAAACAATTCTCGGCTCTGAAAACAATTTGCTTTTCTTATCAGAAATTGTTAAACTTTCAATTGAAATCGTCCAGCGTTTGAAAAGGTACACGAAACACACTGAATACCAGTTCTTTTTTTAAACATCCGACAGAAACTCATGCAGAAAAGAATCCTTCATCAATATTTAATGAGCTAAAAGTAATGGTGCACCATATATGTTGTATTCTTTATGAAAGAGATGATTCAGAGAAAAGAAAAAGTATCATAAAAATTTCTTGTGACTTTCTCAAAAGTAAATGATACTGCGACATGATATGCATGTTTGGTGACTCTTGTGTTACCGATTGTTTGCGATCCAAGCCAATATGTTGAGACTAAATAATCTTTCAAATAAACACATGCAAGAAAATGTATTCAAACCTATTTAAGGCGAGGACAATCCCTTGAAGATATCTGATCTACCCACACGCAATATTGATTAGAATTTCTTGACAGGCTTAGCCACTATTGACTAGGTTTCTAAGCACCCATTTTGCAAGAAAATAACGATGTGCTAAAGTTGTAACATGTAACGGTGCAAGCAGATAGTTCCAACTGATCATTGCGTGCAATGGACGGATAGACAAGCATCAGACCGCACCACTCGCCACGAGAGAGGAATAATGTAAGCACTTGCATTATAGTGCCTCAGACAATTAACCCTTTACCCTGCCGCAAGACAGGAGATAGCTTTTGCAATAATTTAACAGAACCATCTTGATAAAACAAAGTTTCTTGGAAATGCTATCAAGGTAATAAAAGTTTGTAACTTGAAGGCGTAGAGCTTTGATATTTGGCATCTAGCATCTCCTAGAGGACCTCTACCAATTTTATTCATGTGGTGCCTCTGGGGTCAAAACTGGCCCAGGCCCAGGGTTCTCAAATTCAAACATAGGAACAAAGAACGAAAACTTTAAAATTCTCATTCGCGAAAACTGGAAGGTCTTGAGCTTTTATATTTGGTATGTATCTCATAGTGGTCTCAAGATCAAATGTAAGTAGTACCTTGTGGCTACACTAGAGGCCACATTTTTCATTCACTTGACATGAAAATTAATTAGAATGTTTATCTTGATAAAATCTGGGATGAATACAAAATTTGGTCGCTTGAGATGATGATCTAGATTACTAGGTCAAATTAAAGAACTTCCTTGTGTGCAGTCTAGAGGCTACATTTCTTGCTCACTTGACCTGAAAACTGTTCAGATTGTTTGTCTTGATAATTTTTTCAATGAGTTCTTAATTGGATCAGTGGGGTGATAAATCAGGCCAATTTTAGGAAATGAGGAAATTGATCAGAATGTTTGTCTTATTGAAATGTTGAGTGAGTTTGGAATTGGGGCACCCTGAGTCATGAACTAGGTTACTTGGTCAAATTTAAGAAATACCTTGTGGGCACTCTAGTGGCCATATTTATTGCTCAATAAAATTGAAAACTGTTCAGAATGTTTGTCTTCACAATTTTGAGGAGTTCTAAAATTGATCAGTCGAGTGATAAATTAGGTCAAATTTAGGAAATTCCTTGTGGACTCTCTAGATGCCATATTTTATGCTCAGTTAACCGGACAATCCGTCAGAAATTGAATTACGCACAAGGAGTGAATTTCGCCTATTGACTCATCTGAGCGATCAAAGGCCATTATGTCCCTCTTGTTTTCAAATCATTAATTCCACACAGTGGCTTCATTGACAAATACCACATCAGCGTTCTCAACACTTTGATATATATCTATCTGTAGGATAGACCAATATACTACATAAATAACGATCGGGATACAAATCTTGAGTTTCTGAAAGGGTACTCTTTGGGTCCTCCTTAATACTTGTCCTTCACAGTTCCAAAATATTCCAATAAATCTAGACATCGATCGAAAAAGAGAGCGAAAGCTAAAACTGCAAAGACACAAGAAGAAAGCAAAAACATCATAAAACTGTAAGCTATATAGCACTTTTCGTCCCGCCAACAATGTTGAGACCATGGTTTTGGAAGGGGGTGGGGCGTGGGCTTTAGACCACGTTCTGTAACACGATATGGATAGAAAGAGTTGTGTAAAATATAGTTTTTAGAGGCCTGAAAAGATGGTATGGAGCAAGATGGCATAACCTATCTTTTATAAAACGACATAGACGTCTTATGGCAAGAATTAAATGATGAAATCGAATGACAGTCTTACATTTCCCGCGAAAAAAACCTTCTTGCTCTCAGCCAGCCGTGCTTTGCTTAGAAGTATAGTCCTAAACGATGCAACTAATGTATGATACCCTGCATGTCTTGTTCGGAGAGAACCATGACTCGGTTAAAGACTGAGTAGACTTAAAAACTCGGCATTTCACAGAATGAAAGTTTAGGGAAAATATTAAACAGAAAGATATTCTTCTTTTTGATGAAATATCAGGCATAGATATGATACATGTGAGCCATGCTCTTGCAAAAGGGGCTTAATGCATCTCTGTTATACATCATACCTAGCAAGTCATCATATAATTAATGGATCTATAAAAATCTATTTGATAAAACAACAGACTGAATTATCAGGTACAATAATTGTCCTTTGACATGTAGAAAATTGATCAATAGCGAAAAGTTTCGGACCAGGATTTTCTAAATTTTTACCGCTGGTCTTGTGCGTTTTTAAGGAGATACGATATGTGTTAGTTGCATTGGGTGAATGTTAATTTTTTTGCTTTTGAAAAAAAGATTTCAAGCCTTCAAAAATGAAATTTGTAAAAAAATCAGCAAAATTGTAAGTGATGTAAAACTTCACACTTTTGTTTTACACCTGATGCCAGGCTAGTTTTAAAACTCATTAAAGAAAGGCTACGGTATTTTTTCTTTCAGAGAGAGGAAAAAAAAAAAAATGAGTAAATTTGAACACCGGTAAAATATTGTTTGGGGGTTAATTGCTCAATTATCATTCCAAAATTTGAATACTACATGAATGTTGGCAAATGTATGGATAATTTCTCTATCTCCTATGCCTCAATCCCTCTCATTTGCATAAAAAATTATATTAACATGGCAAACCTGATATAATTTTGAATAATGGACCTATTTAAAACATAACTAAGTCTCAACAAGAGAGCCATTGACCCCAAAGCGCTCACTTGAGTAAAGTCATTTCTGGTTGATAAAGATGGAGAGACTTTAGTTTTAATAATGTGAAACACATGCGTTTAAGTAACCTACTTTTTTACCGGCTTGACCTACCTTTTAACCTGTCAGATATATCGTCAAAACAAATATTCTGATAATGTTTCATGACTATCAGACTGAAATATTGGCGTGACCCAATTCTAAACTTGTCTAATATATCATCAAGACAAACATTTTGAAAAATTTTGCCAAGCATCGGGCCAAATATTGTCCTAGAGTACACACAAGATTTTTTTAAAGATATTTATAAGGCTGTGACCTTTTTTATTCCACATGATCCATTTTCGAACATTTTATACATTACAACAAATACCCTGACCTGTTTTCAAGAGCATCGATAATCAAGTTTCATGAGTATCAGGCTAAAACTTTGGCCTCTAAAGTACCCACAAGGAAAATGTCAACGCTTGGACGATACGTGATGGACAACGGACACAACACGATCACAAAAGCTCACTTTGAATGCCTGGTGCTCAGGTGAGCTACAAATTACTTTCAACAGCCATTTCCACTGTAATATAATCTTACAAAATTTGCTATGATTAAAAATGAGTATATTTGTGTTACGAGTCAGGCGTAACTAGAAAGAAGAAGCCAGCAACAAACGATAACAATTAACAGAATTTATTAACAAAAATATCAAATAAACAGTGACAATATTACAATAGTACAAAACAATACCTTAGACGTTAAATTCAGAAGACAAACTATTCCAGTCTTAATTCCAGTCTGATCCTGATCCAAACTGAATGTAATCCAAGCACACAAAGTAATCCTCACTTTAGTCTAGTCTGATCCAAATCCAAACTGAATGTAATCCAGGCACTAATTATGACACAAACACAAGATAATCCCCACTGTAGTCTGGCAATCATGTATTAACTAGTGAACACTGAGATGTAAAAAGCTTTTCCTTTTATAATAACAGGGAAACTTCCAGAAAATTCATGTTAAAATCAGTTGCATAATTTCTAGTAATCAGATTGTATAAAGGCCTGGAAACTTCCAGCACAATATTCTACAAGAGAGAATCCAGTTCTAAAAATAGTAACAGGGGAAAACCATTCAAAAATAGATACACACATGAACAAAGCTAGGAATAACTGGGTATGTACATAACACTTCCCCCCTTGAAAAGAAAAAGAAAGGTTTATGAAATAAATCTTTCTTTTTTTTGCAATATTATTTATATACATGTATATGATACTTTATCTGAAGTATACATAGGAAATGACAAACTCAAATATTAATTATTTCAGACTAATGAAAATAATCAAGGTAATTCAGTTTGAACATGATTTAGGGAAAATGACTATTTGAATTTCAAACTCTTGAAAGAGCATCTGGTATAATGTTATCTTTCCCTTTTATGTGTCTTATGTCAAGATTAAACTCTTGAAGCAATAAACTCCACCTCAGTAATCTTTGATTCTTATTCTTAAGTTTGTGTAGAAAACTTAAAGGATTATGATCACTGAATACAACAACTGGTGAAGTTGAAGAGGTTAAATAAACTTCGAACTGCTGGATTGCCAGAATTAAAGCAAGACACTCTTTTTCTATGGTAGAGTAATTTTTCTGATGTTTGTTAAATTTCTTAGAAAAGTAACAAACTGGGTGATCAATACCATTATTATCTTCTTGTAAAAGAACAGCACCAATACCAACATCACTTGCATCAACAGCTAATTTGAAACATTTGTCAAAATCAGGTGCCAAGAGAACTGGTGCGCTCTTTAGTATGGCTTTTAGACCATCAAATGCATCTTGACATTTGTCATTCCATTTGAACTTTGCACTTTTCTTAAGTAAATTTGTTAAAGGTTCAGCAATGCCTGAGAAATTTTTACAGAATTTCCTATAGTAGCCAGCCATACCAAGAAATCGCATCAGCTGTCTTTTACATTTAGGCACAGGAAACTCAGAGATAGCATTGACCTTAGCTTCTAAAGGTTTAACTTGACCCTGTCCCACAAGATGTCCTAGAAATGTTACAGTAGCATGACAAAATTCAGTTTTTGCAAGATTCACAGTCAGTTTCGCTTTACTGAGTCTGTCGAAGAACTTCCTGATTCTTTGAAGGTGGTCACTCCAACTGTCTGAGTAGATGATGACGTCGTCAATATATGCATCACAGCCATCTAATCCACATATAACATTGTTTATAAGCCGCTGAAACGTTGCAGGAGAATTTTTCATCCCAAACGGCATAACTTTGTATTGGTACAGACCGTTTGGAGTAGCAAAGGCTGATACTTCTTTTGCTCTATCAGTCAGTGGAACTTGCCAGAATCCTTTTAGCAGGTCAAATTTGGTGACATATTTAGAATTTCCAACTTTGTCAATACAGTCATCAATTCTTGGTATTGGAAAAGAGTCTGTTTTTGTCACAGAGTTCACTTTACGATAGTCAGTACACATTCTATAAGTTCCATTTGATTTAGGTACTAATATACATGGTGAACTGTAATTACTCTGGCTAGGTTCAATAAAGTCATTTTCCAGTAAGTATTTTACTTCATCTTGGAGGTATTTCTGTTTCAAAGGATTCATCCTATATGGATGTTGCTTTATTGGTTTAGAATCTTCCACAATGACATCATGATAGATTTTATCTGTTCTTGTGGGGATATCAGGAAATAAATGTTCATATTCATGTATCAACTGTTTCAGCTCTTCCTGCTGCGATGGTTCCAAGTGAGATAGTTTGTTGTTAAGATTTCTCAAAATATCAGAATTCTCAAGTTTAGATGGACCAGGATCAGATTTATCAATGAAGTCCGAATTTACTTCAAGATCAGATACATTTGATTCTTGTGGGACAGTGTTTACAACTGTAATTGGTTTTGAAATAGAGCTATCTCTGTCAAAGTATTCCTTTAACATATTTATATGACACATTTGTTTGTTTTTACGCCTTCCTGGAGTATTAATTATATAGTTTAAATCACTTGTTTTCTTGTCAATAGTGTAGGGTCCAAAATATCTTGCCTGTAAAGGTCTGCCAGGTATTGGCAAAAGAGCAAGGACTTTGTCACCTGGTTTAAATTTTCTATCTATAACATGGTTGTCATATCTTGCTTTCATTTTGCCCTGAGACGTTTTAAGATTAGACCTAGCAACCTCACATGCCCTAGACAGTCTATTTCTGAAGTCAGAAACATACTGTAGTAAATTCAAGGGTGTTTCAACATTTGAGAGAAATTTCTCTTTCAAAAGTTTTAAAGGTCCACGAACAGAATGGCCAAAAACTAATTCAAAAGGACTGAAACCAAGAGATTCTTGTACAGATTCTCTGGCTGCAAATAGTAACAAATGGATGCCCTCATCCCAATCTTTTTCAGTGTCAAAGCAATATGATCTTATCATATTTTTTAATGTCTGATGAAATCTTTCTAAAGCACCTTGACTTTCAGGGTGATAGGCGGATGACCTGTATTGCTTGATTCCTAATTCATGCATAACCTGTTGGAATATACCAGACATAAAATTTGACCCTTGATCAGACTGAACTGATTTTGGAAGACCAACAAATGTGAAAAACTTTATAAGCGCTTTGACTATTGACTTTGTTTTGATGTTCCTTAAAGGAATAGCTTCAGGAAAACGTGTAGAAGTACACATAATTGTTAAGAGATACTCATTTCCTGACTTGGTTCGAGGTAAAGGACCAACACAATCTATAAGTATCCTACTGAAAGGTTCATCAAAAGCAGGAATAGGTTGTAATTGAGCTTTGGGAATGGTTTGGTTGGGTTTACCTACCATTTGACATGTATGGCAAGTTTTACAATATTTAGAGACATCTGACTTGAGACCAGGCCAATAAAAATGATTAATAATTTTGTGATAGGTCTTGTTTATACCTAGATGACCTGACATAGGACTTTCATGGGCTATACTTAGTATTTCATGACGATATGACTTTGGAACCACAATTTGGTGGTAAACAGCCCATTCATCATCAGCTGGGACATCAAATGGTCGCCATTTTCTCATAAGAATCCCATTCTTTATATAGTAACACATTGGGACCTGTGAAATTTCATCTTCAGGTAAAGCCCTAAAAATTAATTTTGAAATCTCAGGATCAGTTTGCTGTTCCTGGATAAGCTGTGACTTTGACAGCGTGTCGTGACCTTGGTCAATAGACCTTGGTGGAGAATGGCAAGACATTGACGAGTCTGTCTGAGTATCAGACAAACTGGGATCAAGAGACTTTTTAATCTCATTATTAAAATATTGACCGATAAAAGTATCCGTCAAGTCAATATCAGAGTTTGAGTTTTCCAAAATGGCCTTTTTAGCCATAGCTCGGGTAACTGCACGAGAAGGATACAAGTCAGGAATTTCCTGCTCGATAGGGTCATCTGTTTGACCTATATTTGGTGTGTCAGTTACAAGTGGATTAACCACAACCTTATCTCCAGCTAAGTCATTGCCTAGCAGTAAATGGACACCTTTAAATGGTAAGGAAGGTTTAATACCAATAACCACAGGCCCAGTAACCAAATCTGATGACAAATTAACATGATGGAGAGGGATATTAACAGTTCCACACTCTACACCCTGAATAAGGACACTAGTACCGGAAGAAGTCTTCTCAGAAAAAGGCAGTATATCTGCTAAAATAAGAGATTGAGAAGCTCCTGTGTCTCTTAAAATTTTAATAGGGGTAGGTGGGCAATTATCACCTGAAAGTGATACAAAACCATTCAACATAAATGGTTCAAAAATCTCCATAGTAGAATCAGACTTGGGTTTTGTGACTATGTCAATTGTATTGGTTTTGATAGAAGACTGTGGCCTTGGCCTAAGAGTGGTGAGCCCTGTTGGCTTGGCTTCATCACTTTCTAACTTCCTTTTTAATTTCAAACATTCAGAAACAAGGTGACCAGGTTTCTTACAATAGTTACAAGTGGGTCGAGATAAGGGATATTGACTTTTGGTTTCACTAGTAGAATTGGGTTTGGGTGTATTGGATTGACTGGGCATGCCAGATGAATTACCAGACATAAATTTATTTTGGGGATGTGAGGAAGTAGGTTTGGGTTTATTAATAAAAGAAACTTTATGTGTAAGGTAGTAATCATCAGCCAGACGAGCTGCTTCTTCTAAAGTTTCAACTTGTTTTTCGTCTAAGAATGTCTTAACATCAAATTGAATACAACGTTTGAATTCTTCAACTAACATAAGTTGTCTGAGTTTATCAAAATTTTGGTCTATTTTCTTAGAACAGCACCATCTATCAAATAACTGTTCTTTGTTTCTAGCAAATTCAACATGAGTCTGGTTAGAATCTTTTTTACAATTTCTAAATTTTTGTCTATATGCTTCTGGGACCAGCTCATAACCTTTGAGAATAAGTTCTTTAACAGTCTCATAATGATGACTTTGTTCAACACCTAGTTGTGTATAAATTTCACGAGCTTTGCCTATCAAAACACTTTGCAAGAGCAAAGTCCAGTGCTCTTTTGGCCAATTTAAGTTTTCTGCAACTTTTTCAAAGTGTAGGAAGTATTTATCAACTTCTTTTTCTTGAAATGGAGGAACAAGCCTAATATGTTTTGTAACATCAAAATTGTATTCAATCTTTTGCTTGGGCTGATTTGCTCTTTCTTGCATTTCTATTTCCCTCATTCTTAATTGAAATTCTCTCTCCTTCTCTCTCTCTTCCCTTTCCCTTTCTTCTCTCTCCCTTTCTCTTTCTCTTTCCTTCTCTCTCTCTACTCTTTCTTCTCTCTGTCTTTCCCTTTCTCTTTCTTCTCTTTCCCTTTCTCTTTCTATTTCTAACTGTCTGATCTGAAGTTTTAATTCAAGTTCTTTCGAACTTGAAACTGACTGAACGTCAACTATCAGGGAAAGAGCATTTTCATTGAAAATCTCCTCATCAACAAAATATTGTACCAAAATGTTCTTAATTTCATGTTTACGCATTGAAGATTTTATTTCAGACAATTTATAGTGCTTCGCAAGATTAAGCAAATCAGTCTTTTTACCCAAATTCAATAACTCCACAGACGGTTCAGCCGTAAATTTATCTAAGTCAAAAGACATATTTGTTTGTTGCTGGATTCAAGTACAAAATTGTATTATAATTACTGATTAGTAAACGAATGCGTTAGTCTTATTTTCCAATCGATGGATAGTCCAAAATGGAAAACAAATACGTTAGTCTATTTTCCAATCCCGGACGAGCCCCCAATTTCTGTTACGAGTCAGGCGTAACTAGAAAGAAGAAGCCAGCAACAAACGATAACAATTAACAGAATTTATTAACAAAAATATCAAATAAACAGTGACAATATTACAATAGTACAAAACAATACCTTAGACGTTAAATTCAGAAGACAAACTATTCCAGTCTTAATTCCAGTCTGATCCTGATCCAAACTGAATGTAATCCAAGCACACAAAGTAATCCTCACTTTAGTCTAGTCTGATCCAAATCCAAACTGAATGTAATCCAGGCACTAATTATGACACAAACACAAGATAATCCCCACTGTAGTCTGGCAATCATGTATTAACTAGTGAACACTGAGATGTAAAAAGCTTTTCCTTTTATAATAACAGGGAAACTTCCAGAAAATTCATGTTAAAATCAGTTGCATAATTTCTAGTAATCAGATTGTATAAAGGCCTGGAAACTTCCAGCACAATATTCTACAAGAGAGAATCCAGTTCTAAAAATAGTAACAGGGGAAAACCATTCAAAAATAGATACACACATGAACAAAGCTAGGAATAACTGGGTATGTACATAACATTTGTACTGCCTGAACCGAGCCACTTTTTTCCATATTTTCTTTCTTAGAATTATCATTTATAAATCAAAAACCACTATATTATCATTACAAAAGGAGATAATAGTTACTCTCTTTTCAGAAAACTTACAAAAGCATCAACAAGTAATTTCAAAATGGAAATCAAAGCTATCTCTGGTCAGTTAACAATGTGCAAAAGTATTACATGTATATCAGTATAAATCCTTATCTATCAACTAACTAGAAGTTTTATTCCATTTTGCACCAGTCTACTTAAGTACAAAAATACAGGTCAAAAACTCTTTTATTCATTGACCAAATCTTTTTAAAATCTAGATTATCCAGTCAACGATTATTTTTGCTCTAGTAAAAGAACAGCAGGGATGTAAGCTATAGTTTACTTTCTTGGCTATGTCACACAAAGCATTTGAGGAGCCTTTACCTAAAGTGAAAAAGCTAAAATAGCACATGTTTTTCAAAGAAATAACTAGAAATCATCGTCAATGACGCATTGTTTTAACTTCCATTAGATTTCAGTATGACATTGACTTTGGCAGATAACTTTGACAACAGATAAGAGGTTTTACCATAAATGTGCATATGTAAAATTCTTTCATTTACAAGTAAAGACCAGTATTCATTTTTTTAACCTTGAAATTTGACCTTGATCTTGTCCGATGACTTTGACCTTAATATCAGATGAAACGTGTTGCCGCACAAAATACAAATTTGAAATAAGAAATTCCTATCACTTACCATTAAATACTTATGTTCAACATTAAACCATTTTAAGAAACGTGGCCTTGGTACCAGAGTAATGGTGTTGCCGCAAAAAAAAAAGGAAAATATAAAATATGAAAGTCCTATCACTTACCATTAAAAAGTTAAGCTAGATTATTAAACATTTTGCAGAAATGTTATCATGATATTTGACCTTGACCTTGTTTGGTGACCTTGTCTTTGATACCAGATGGATGTGATATCACAGAGTATACTTTTATATAAAGCCTTATCACTTGCAATGACAAAAGTTGAAAAATGTTGTATAATGTTATGGCCATTGATATTCGAAGAAAAACAAGTAACAGTGAAACAGACAGGGGGAAAACCTATATGCCCCCTCTATTGATGTGGGGGCAGAGAAAATCATTGTACCGCTTTCTGAATTTTACTATACTTTTTGAACACAAAGAAGACATATGTAATTTAATTTTCAGAAAATATAAAAACTTGCCCAGACTTCTACGGTTCGGTTTTGGACCATTGAACTTCAGATTTGATTTCATTTTTTGTGACTTTTCGGGAATTGTTTAGTAATAAATTGATTCTAAATTGAAAAATAAATAAAAAATTGGATTCAAAATTGTTTCAAAATAAATACTAATAATTCCTCTTTCGAATCCTATGCAACTTTTTATAAGTAAAGCCATATATGCAAAATCTGATCTTTGTTTTACTGCTTACCTTTTTTTGCTAAACATGGTATGCTACAAGGAGTTGTAATGTCACCTCCTGCTGGGTATTTGGATTAAAATATCCTCTTTTATAACTGACAACAATGACAACAAATAAACACAAAATGAGGCAAATCTAAGCGAGGGCACATTTTAGGATGCTTTTGGAACACCACCTTTGACACTTTTTTTTGTTTCAACCATGGGTAACTTCGGCTGATTTCTTCTCAAAATTCAAACAAACTAAAGATTCTATATACATTCCTATTCTAGTTGTGTTAGACTAATTAGGTTCTGAATTTATCGACCATTCTATAGTTATCATGTTATGGGTATCTGTAAAGAGTTTCAAACCATGTCTGCCTGCTCAGTCCTCGCAGGCTGACCTGAATCGAGATTTCTGCTTTTGTTAAATTTTCTGAATTTTAGAGGACCACCCTTACTCAATATTTACTCATACGTAACGAAATTTTATTAATCCATTACCGCACAATCCCTACTTTTGACGCCCCTGAAAAAGAAGCCTTTAGAAAACATTGTGGGAAAAGGAGAAAATGCTGGTAACCAGCATTTTCTCCTTTTCCAACAATGTTTTCTACCCTTCACAAAACAAATTTCAAACTTTCAGTCACTTTTATTTTATCGTCTGCAAATGCTTTCAAAATATGGACCAGTCTAAAATATTGTCGTTTGGTAACGGGTTAATAGGCACCTGGCTGTCTTGGACAGAATTTCTCAGCAAATCAGATAGCTAATTTCAAAATTCAGAGTTAAACAGTATTCAAATGCCTGGAGAATACAACACATTTTTTGGACAAAAAATGAGGCTCTGCACAAATGCATATTTGTAACTTAATGTTGAATCTGAAGTGTTCAATTTTGAATCATTCTTTTTAGGTCTATCTATGCAGCAATATTAATCTCCATACCTCCAAAGTTGCTGCTCATTCTAGCGTGCTATAGCTGCGATAAGATCTGACCACGGAGTTATTTTCCGAGCTCACTATCAAGTCATCGTTTCCCTGATTTACGACCTAACGTGTGTGGGTCCTCTACCTAGCCCAGTCGTAGCCGAGGTGATAAATAATCATTAAGGAAAAGGGAGAATAGCGGACCTTCTACCTCCCTCAATATACGGAATCTTTGATCAGTTGTCCCTTTGATTTAGAGGTGTTGAACTCATTATCAACCATATATATTGTATCTTTGGTCATTGGTTGCATTGATTTGGTAGTGGTGGACTCCTTTTTAGACGACATTCTTTAGATTCATTGTATGTCAACCATTTACCCTGCTAAATAATTCAAAATTCAAATGAAATTTTCAAGTCGACTGCGAAAACTTAAATGCTACCATTTCAAAAATTTTTTTTTTCAAATGTGTGTCTGTGTGATTGTTTCGTTTTTCATAGGCCGTGAGAAAGGGGGGGGGGGGGGGGGCTGGGACGGAGGAAATATATATTACCTTCGCGGACAGTGTAGATTCAAGATCAGACTGCACGTTCTGTGCAGTCTGATCTTGGATCTACACTGTCCGCAAAAGGTTCATGAGTGTAAGCAGCCCTAGAGTAAAAAGGCGTTCTATTGCTTGAAGCACGTGTAATGGTGCCGTCTGCAAAAACTGTCAATATGACGGAGTCTGCACCTTTTTGGTGGTCCACCGAGCCCCGGTTGCTCAGTCGGTAGAGTACAGGACTTGTTAATAGCGAGTCGTGGGTTTGATCCCTGGCTCGGCCAATTTCTTTCCGAGCATTTATGATAGTCATTGCGACAGGGTTCGTCCTAGACTGGTGTCAGTCCGTTTAATTGAGCCTTTTAATTAAAGAAAACCATCGAGTAAAATTGCAAAACGAAAACTCGGTGTTCTCAATGTTCTGATGTCTGATTCCTGTATTTAAGAAGAAGCGCAAGCAACAACACATATTTCTGTGTGTTGATGTGGTTGTGTACCTTGTTTATTAGAAAGACTTAATCCTTTCCCAAACAATCCCTGGTTTTTACGGGTCTGGAATAGAAGCCTTTTGAAAACATTGTGGGAAAAGGAGAAAATGCTGGTAACCAGCATTTTCTCCTTTTCCCATAATGTTTTCTACCCTATCATAGACAGAAATAATCTTTTCAGCAAGAGTTGAATTGTTGTCTGCAAATGCTTTCAATTTGGTCTAGTCCAAAAGTTTGTCGTTTTGGAAAGAGTTAAATGCAGGGCCTGAATGCCAGGCTAGGTTCATCCCTCTTCTACCGCTTCCCATCGTCTCTAAGATATTAAATTGTAAAGCAGCCAATGGCTTTGAAAGAAAATAGTGCGCAGTACCGGTATAGTAGACTCCAGGAAAGCATGGATAGGTGCACTGGCCGTGGAGATATAATTGAACTAAGATAGAAAACTGTTTTGAACACCATATACACTCAGTTTCGGTGGTCCAGTATAGATCTAACTTTTCACCATACGGCAAATTTTGGATTGGACTATTTTTAATGCATACGCAGACGACAATTCAAAAGTTACTTATGAATGATGTTTTCTGTCTTAGATATGATAGAAAACATCGTGGGAAAAAGGAGAAAATGCTGGTTACCAGCATTTTCTCCTTTTCCCACAATGTTTTCAGAAGCCTTGTCTATGACGGTAATTTTAACTGGGGATTATTTGGTAAAGTCAAACAAGTTTATTTATTGGTATATAAAGTGAGCTATTTATTTTGCTTCACGTTTTGAAGGAATTTGATTTAGTATCGGACTACCCTAAATACCTCGTTTTAATACCGTCTCTCGGATGTCATGGCGATGAATATTTCGCCACCGTTTCTGAAAATTAGAGTTGTATTCGTTTCGATGTTGTTTTATGAAGCTTTCATTATGATCTTGGTGAATATGACTAAAAACAGCTTACTCATTTATAGGTTTCATACGTTCCATCAGAACTACTTCGGGAACCTCCAGTGCCTTGCTAAAAGCATTCCTATAAAAAACTAGCGGAGCAAGCTAGGATCGAATCTGCGACCTCAGGTTTAAAATTCCGTCCTTTTTACAAATAGGTCACGCAGGACTATGTGCAATGTGCTAAATCGAAAGAATATCGCTCAGAGAGAAAGGAAGGATATTGAAATAAGTAGACTCTATCGCTTTTATCCCTCACCCAACACGCGAAAACGGGGAAATTTTGCAGACGCCATAGATTAATATCAGGGTGCACTGAACGTGTTTTCCGATATCTTGGACCGATACAATTTTATGTCAAGACAAAAACTCTGTCTTTCACTGGAATGTATCAAACTCTTTACCACACAATCCCGACTTTTAATGACCCTGAGAAAGGGGCCTTCTGAAAACATTGTGGGAAAAGGAGAAAATGCTGGTAACCAGCATTTTCTCCTTTTCCCACAATGTTTTTTCCCTATCCAAAAGAAATTTCAGATTTTCAGTCACTTTTATTTTGTTGTACCCAAATGCTTTGAATTTGGACCAGTCTAAAAGTTTGTAGTTTGGTAAAGAGTTATGGAATCCCTTACTCACATTATCATGGTCCCATAAAACCGCTTTGTTTAATACCCGACTGAAGCGCAAGGTAGAATAGTTCCTTGAAATTGAGAAAATTGACCATATCGCAAAAAGTTTCGGCTCATGTCAGCCTGCGCAGTCCGCACAGGCTGACATGAGCCGAAACTTTTTGCAGATGCATAACTATTTTTTTACATCGATTGAGAAACAACAAGTCTTACAATCTAATCTCTAAATTCTTATTCTAACCTCTCTCGATTCTGCTTCCGGGGAATTATATCAGTACTCGACCCAATGTGTGGGCCAATGAAGGTCCTACAGTTGACCGCCGAAGATTGCGCAAGCTGACATAGGTCGATAGTTTGGGCAGATGCATTTGTATTTAATTTACATCGATTGAGAAACAACAAGTTTTGTAAACAACTAATACTGATCTCTCTCGATTCTGCCTCCTGAAAACTGCAACAATACTCGAGCCGAGTGTGTGGGCCAATGAATGTCCTAAAGTTGACCGCCGCAAATTGTGCAGGCTGACATGAGTCGATACTTTTTGCAGATGCATTTGTATTTAATTTACATCGATTGAGAAACAACAAGTCTTACAACGAATTCTAATCTCTCTCGATTCTGCTTCCTGGGAATTGCATCAGTACTCGAGCCAAGTGTGTGGGCCAATGAAGGTCCTAAAGTTGACACCCGCAGATTGCGCAAGCTGACATGAGTCGATAGATTTTGCAGATGCATTGGTATTTAATTTACATCGATTGAGAAACAACAATCCTTAAAACTAATGCTGATCTCTCTCGATTCTGCTTCCTGGGAATTGCATCAGTACTCGAGCCGAGTGTGTGGGCCACTGAAGGTCCCAAGGTTGACACTCCAGATTGCGCAAGCCGACACGATTCGAAATTTTTAGCAGATACAATAGTTTAGTTCAAACGCGTTTAATTTACATCGATTAAAAACAACAAGTTCAAACAACTTATTTTAATCTCTTTCGATTCATCTTCCTGGGAATTGCATCGGTAATCGCGCCGAGGGTGTGGGCCAATTAAGGACCCTAAAGTTGACACCCGGTCCTGGGAATCGAAATCGGGACCTTTGGGTTCGATTCGCGTAAGCTGGTGTCAACTTTGGGACCCTTCATTGGCTCAGACACCCGGCGGGAGTGCTGTATTTGCATGAAGCCCCATTTTCACAGAGGGCTCATATATTTGGCACAGAAGGAGTAAAGACCTTTACAATGAGAAAGTTTACTTTACTTAAGTTATGATATATTGCCTTTATCGTATAGTTTTGGTTGACTTCCCAAGTTTCCTATTTACCCTTACCGTGCTCAGTAAGTTTGAAGCTTCAAAACCTATAGAAAAAATCGAGTACTGCTTATTCAAATTTTCTTTTTTGGAGAAAGGTATTTTATTTATCGGACAGCGTAGATCCAAGATCAGACTGCACGTTCCGTGCAGTCTAATCTTGATCTACACTCTCCGCAATAGAACGATGAGTCGCCCGTAAGGGTTTAGATATCAATTTACCAATGCAGGTGGTGGGTTGGTAGATAGGTAGGTAGCCAAATAACCTATTTATGTATTATAATCGTGGGAGATGTACCTCGTTTTGACTTTTTGCTCTTAAAGCGCCTATCCTGATGTTACTTATGTTGAGAAAGTGTATATCGAGATTGGACGGCGCAAAAAGTGCAGTCTAGTCTTGCCCGATGATCTAAAAAGAAATCCTTGAAATATCTGCAATATTTAATCCATGATCCGGCTTGCATTATACCGAGCCAGTCATCACAATAATGAATCTATAAAATCCATTTAGACTAACAACCGATTAAGTCATGGGGTAAACTAGTCCTTGACTAACAGGAAAATTATTGGGCCCAGATCAGTCTGCACGGACTGCGCAGGCTGATATGAGTCTATACTTTTTGCAGATGCTTCAAGCATCCTTTTCACCGAGCAGGGTTCATTTGTATTTTTTACTACGTGGTAATAACGATCTCTTTTTTTATTATAAAAGGGAAAAGGCATACGAGAAGCGGTTTGTATGTCAATAAATAAGAACATATGACCGCCTCACAATAAAATTAAATATAAAAAATAGTGAAGGTATATTTCTTTTGCATTGTAAATTTGAAATTAGGTAATTATCGCCAAAACTCTTCTATCTTGGGAGGAAGTGGAAAGTTTATCTATACCACACCCAAACATTTTTTTTCTCTATGAAAGGGGGGACAGAGTTAGTGGTTTCATAAGATCGCAAGGCTACAATTTCAAACTATAAAATACAAAAACTGTATGGATTTATTTCGTATTCAACCATTTTAACGCTAAGTATATTACACTACTCAAAATTTGAGAGGAATCACAACATTAGAATCAGCAGATATGTACGTATGCATCAGTATTTATTTTCTATTTTAACCCATTGCCACACAATCCGTACTTTTGGCGACCCTGAGAAAGAAGCCTTTAGAAAACATTGCAGGAAAAGGAGAAAATGCTGGTAACCAGCATTTTCTCCTTTTCCTCCAATGTTTTCTACACTTCAAATAACAAATTTCAAAATTTTAGTCACTTTTATTTTGTCGTCTGCAAACGATTCGATTTAGACAAGCCTAAAATATTGTCGTTTGGTAATGAAATGATACGAGAATTGCCACACTGATGAACAAAACCATCTAAGAAAATGAATGCTTTTCAAGCAAAACTGTATTTTTTGTAACGTATACCCGTATTAAAAAATAGCTAAAAGATCCCTGTCAAAGTTTGAGTAGTATATATTTCAAGTTTTTGCAGCCTATTCGTAAATCATTTACGTAGATCAAGATTGAACTGCCTTTTTGTGGACTTTATAGATCAAACTTAGAAGGTACACAACACGCAGTTTGATCTGGAGTCTACATGTATTATGTTCTTGTAAAATATTCTTGAAATTACTTCTTTGAAATCATAGTATGCGGGCCTTTTTACTGAATGGATTAAGATCTCTTTGATTTATTTATCACATTGAGGATTTATAATTATGTACTTATTATTATTGGCTTTATCACACAGTCCCGAGTTCTTACGACCAAGAAAGAGAATACCTTTGAAAACATTGAGGGAAAAGGAGAAAATGCTGGTTACCAGCATTTTCTCCTTTTCCCACAATGTTTTCCACCTTAACGAAGGCTGAAGTCATCGTTCTGTAAATGCTTTCAAATTGATCTGGTCTAAAATGTTTCGTAAAGTGTAGATAAGACGAACATGTAACCAACGGGTTAAGAATTCGGTTCACAAAAAAAAAACCAACCTTTGAACAGGGATATGTAACGTTACTTTCTTCGTAGACTTTATTTCAAACTTAAACTTTCATATATATAAATGAAAAAAAAAAAGAAAAAAGCAAAATCAAGGTTATTTTCTATGTAGACATTATTTCAAACTTAAACTTATATATAAAAAAGCAACGTTAATTTCTCTGTAGACATTATTTCAAACTTAAACTTCTATATAAAATAAATGGGGGAAAAAAGCAACGTTACTTCTTCTGTAGACATTATTTCAAACTTAAACTTCTATATAAAATAAATGGGGAAAAAATGCTAAAAATATAATTCTAACACTTTATCAACGTATCAAAAAGCAACGTTACTTTCTCTGTAGACATTATTTCAAACTCAAACTTCTATATATATAAAATAAATGGGGAAAAAAAAAAGCAACGTTACTTTTTCTGTAGACATTATTTCAAACTTAAACTTCTATATAGAATAAATGGGAAAAAAAAAAACCAAAAAATATAATTCTAACACTTTATCTAATTTTCGAAGTTCTTTTCGCCAGAAAAGTCTAATTTATTCCGATAAGCGTAAACACAAGATCAGACTACAGGTTCAATATAGTATTTATGTCTCCATAATCTGTACGTGCCCAGTGAGAAGCGTCTTTTAGCCCTTAGCCCTGATTAACTCTTTACCAAACGACAAAATTGTAGACTGGTCCAAATTGAAAGCACTTGCAGACGACAAATTATATGTAACTCAAAATTGAAATTTGTTTCCAGCAGGGTAGAAAACATTGTGGAAAAAGGAGAAAATGCTGGTAACCAGCATTTTCTCCTTTTCCCACAATGTTTTCTAAAGGCTTCTATCTCAGTGTCGTTAAAAGTAGGGATTGTGTGGTAAAGAGTTAACTGTCAGTGTCATTTTTAGGGGAAATTACTTGTGTAAGGATCTTGTCACTCCGATGTTAGATTGTAAAGAAGTTATTTCCCTTGGACGAGAAATAATATTTAAGTCGCGGGTACGGACAGTAAAGCTGGACTTTATGGAAGTAAGATTCTAAAAAAAAGGTAATTCGATTTTTACCTATTTCTCAAAGTTATAGATACAACCGTCCATCCAACTACCTTTCCAGCTGTATCAAACCTTCTGGAAATTCTTATAAAATAAATAATGGACAGATATGTCGAGAGAAGAGGCCAAACTTTTTCAACCGTCTTGAAACATTCTGGTAAACGAAGTGATTGCTTCCTGGAAGATTTTGAAGCTAAGATTAGATTCTATACCTGTATTGATTTATCAACAGATTCGGTAAACGGAATTTCAATCCAGCAACAAAATACATATTATAATTTTGGATCAAACGTACAACGAATACTCAAAATTTGTTTTGATTAGTTCCGGTACTTTGTTGTTGGTTACATGAGTCATTGGTAACCCTTATCTTACTACATAGAAGAAATGCAACTTTCAAGCCAATAGTAAAACCCCAAATCATGCTTGAAAGGTATTTTTTGGATAAAAAATATCTCGTTACCGGACATTGTAGATCAAGATCAGACTGCACGTTCTGTGCAGTCTGGTCTTGATCTACAATGTCCGCAAAAGGTCAGAGAGTCGCGCTTAGTAACCTCAATGTTACCTGGTAGATATCATTGCTTTCTTTTAATCCAAATCAAACAAACCATAATAGCTATTGTTGAACTGAAGTGAAGTGCTGAAAGATGTTTTTAGGAGCCAAGGGTAACGAGAAAGAAAACCAGGAACAAGCCTATAACAATTAAAAATATTTATTAGTGAATAAATATAAAAGAGTACAGTACGAGTTAAATTTAATTGAAATTTGACAATTGTTTTATATTTTAGTACAAAAAATAGAATAAGTCCCTCAAAATTAAGAATTATGTTTAGACTACAACAGTAAAGAATTTCTGGTTCCTAAAACCTAAATTAACAATAGTTGTAACTTGCAAATAGATAAGAGCAACATGTTTAAAAAATAAGTAAAACCAACTTACAGATTTATATCCAAAACATTTTACTAATTCTGTATCCTCAAACCCACAAGTCTAACTTCAAATTCTAAATCCCCAAATAAGTCACTCCTATTTATACTTGCTTGGAAAATTCTACATTAGTCTTTTCTAGAAAGATGACAACATGGATCGGTAAATAACTTGTTTAACAACAACTTGTTTCTAAAAATAACTACAATAGAAAAACCAATTAATTTTCTTTATGTTTCTAGAACACTCTGTATAGAAAATGAAATGAACTGAAACAGTTTATAATATGTCAATCCTTCTTACATAACACTCATTTATAAGACAATTTCTAACGATCATGGACAGTCAGGAAATTAAGACACGGATATAATTCTTTTTGGTTTTTAAAAAAACATGTAAAAATCTATTAAAAGATTAGAAAAAATTCTACTGAGCAAACGTTTAAATAGCTTAAAAATTTCTCAATGATTTAAGAAAAAGAAGCACAATGAAAGTCAGATTCCCTTTGTCATGTCATAGGCCTCTGAAACTCCAGTGGTCTATAAAGGGATAAAGAATTTTCATTATCGGACACTGTTACTATAAATAGCACACTGGGGATTCCCTCTCTATTGTCTTTTTAAATACCATACAGAGGAAATCCCCAATGTACTATTTATAGTAACAGCGTCAATAAAAGTCTGTAAATATATTCAGTGATACACAGGCGATGCACCAATGTTCTATGAATATTCGACGATCGACCAAGGACAATTTTAGTGTTCTGTGATAGACCAATAGAGCTTCAAAGGCCTGTGGTCATATACATGTAATTACATTGCTAAAAAAAAAGATAAAGGATCACATGCTCTCGACTTCGATCGTAAGATTTCTTTTTTCAGTATTTTTAGCAGTGTATTTAGATGAAGTTTCGACATAGGCAAATATCAGGAAATGCACGCTTGAATCCTTGTACGAATGAGACTCGCTTCTTTGAAGTACGTATATTACAAAGTTTAAAATAGTTCCAAAGATGCCCATTAAACATTTAAGTAATTGGTTTTGAAAATGAAGCCATAACAAATATTAACTTTGTCGTGTTCATCCTTTCAGACGAATGGATCGACAGTAAACTGTAGACTCTGACATGCTGCAAAAAATACAGAGATACTATATAGATAGAAAGATTCTTTACTGTCAATGTACATACATGTACATGTAGTCACAAACGTCACAAAACATATACTATTGGCTTGAAACACGCGAAAAGGGGCACTTGGACATTTGCGTAAATTGTCGTCCCGAGACGGCACTTTACGACTACATTAGATTTTGTGCTACAGTAGACTTGCACAAAACAGAAAATTACATAAGAACGGAAAGTATCGTTTCGGAATAGCCTGCGCGGACTGCGCAGGCTGATCCGAGACGACACTTTATGCAGATGTCCGAATGCCCCTTTTCGCGTTTTGCAGGCCATAATAACACAATGAGCCATGCTTTGTGTAGAGATGGCTTAATGCATTTAAAACATTGGCCGCCCAGGTTGACCTGGACCGAAACATTTTGCTATATTGATCAATATTTTGCAGCTGCAAAGAATCAGTCTGGTGTTTTGGTCCGTTATTGGACATTTTTTAAATCTAAAATTAAACAATTACCTACTTGTTAGAATGCATCACGGAGTTGCATTAACCCCCCCCCCCCCCTCTTTTGCAGAGAATGACTCAAAAAATCCAAATCCTAAAACATAAAAATAGTACACAATGAAGCATTGTACCTTTATTTTACCTAACTCACAGAAGCCCTGTTGATTGGAGATATTCTCGTCATAATCTTTGCAATAAAACTGAATGAGGTTTTCCGATTTTTTTTCTGTTCAATTCAACGTGTGAGGTGCTAAGCAGCTGGCGATCTTAAATTAGCGAGTGTATAAATCAAGAAAGAAGCTTTTCTCTTCATAAAAAATGATATTTTTCGCCTCGGTGTTCATCCCGTTGTCCTTCGTCTCGTTATTATTTTTTGTGATTACAGCGGTAGGTATATTTTTCCACGATGTAGCAACTTAGATTTCGTCGGTTTACTTCAAGAACCTCGTAACTACAGATTGTATCAAGCTGTAGTTACGAGGTTTTTGAAGTAAACCGACGATTAGCTGAGTTTTCGAGGAATTGGCTCAAACGGTCATATCTTGACCATTAACATGCTAATTAACCCTTTCCCAAACGACAAACTTTTGAACTAGACCAAATTGAGAGCTTTTGCAGACGACAATTCAACTCTAGCTGAAAAGATGATTTCTGTCTTTGATAGTGTAGAAAACATTGTGGGAAAAGGAGAAAATGCTGGTTACCAGCATTTTCTCTTTTTCCCACAATGTTTTCAAAAGACTACTATTCCATACCCGTAAAAACCAGGGATTGTTTGGGAAAGGGTTAAATGAAATGAAATTTTCAATTCGATAGTAAAAACCTAAATGTTGCTTTTTCAAAGAATGTTTTTTTTTCTATTTTGTTTTTGGGAAGAGTAGATCCAAGATCAGACTGCTGTGTTAGAGACTGCAGCATAAGTTCTGGTTTCTCTCAAAAGAGTGATTAGAACTGCTTAAAATAAAGAAAAAAATAGATTAGATCTAATAATAATTGAAAAGAAAAAGTCAGTTATTGATATTGTTGTTGTTATTGGTGTGGTTTTATATCTTGAAATATTATTGATTAAAAAAAAAAGATAGATTAGATCTAGTAATCAATGAAAAAAAAATTCAGTTACTGATATTGTTGTTGTCATTGGTGTGGTTTTATATCTTGAAATATTCTTGACACCATAACCCTATGATTATTTTTGCCTCCTGTAAAACTTACAGGATTTAAATAAAAAAAAAAAATACCGTAGCTGTTTTCATCAATACCGGCGAGTTCCTGCAGTGCCGGAACTACTTTTCCTGTCAAACTAACAGAAAAACAAACATGTATGCACACGAAAATTCATAATGTTTTTCTTTCTAAATCTATATCGAGTCCGAAGTTCAAATGCTAGCTAAGTTTGATAATTGATCTTCTAAATCTACAATCTTCAATGCTATTATGGCGTCATAAATCACACATGTTTTACATTATGAAATACCATTGAAATGGGCATTATAAACTGCAAAATGGGATTTAAAAAAAATACTGTTAGTATACTAGTAATTGCTTATGCGTGTATTTGTTGTCCATGGTATTGAATTATAAGGAATGACGAGACTTTTGTTGTTGTTGTTTTTGTTTACATGGAGGTATGAAAACAAATAAAAAAAATAATAATAGCAGAGTGATTAGGAATGTCAAAATCCGAATACATGCATGCATAATGATATAAACGATTAGAATGTATGTTTTTTTTAAAGTAATTGTCGATTTCATGTTGAAAAGATTGAGTCTACATTACATTTTAGATAGTTACGGTCAATGAAAATATAAGATTGTAAGAATGGCAATAGTATAGATTTTCAGCACATTCTGGAAACAAATAGGTATATCATTTTGCCTTCTAATGTGTTTTTGTAGAAAAAAGATATACTTTCATTGACATATGTTGATATTTGAGATTCAATGAGTCTAGGAAAGATGTTACTAACCCATTACCACACAATCCCTACTTTTGACGACTCTGAGAGAGAAGCCTTCAGAAAACATTGTGGGAAAAGGAGAAAATGCTGGTAACCAGCATTTTCTCCTTTTCCCACAATGTTTTTTCTGCCCTTCACTTGACAATTTTCAAATTTTCAGTCCTATTTATTTTGTCGTTCCCAAATACTTTCGATTTAGACAAACCTAAAATTTTGTCATTTGGTAATGATTTAAATAGAAATTGTCAGATTCTTTCCATCACATGACATTGTCTGAAAAATTACATAAAAAATCGTTGTGTGTCTATGAGAAACCTAATTTATCTTTTATAAATGAGGCCCAACATAAAGTAGTTCCAAACAAATCGACATATAATCGCTTGCTCTAAAAATGATAAAATCTTTGCTCTTTACAACAATAATAAAATACAGTTTAATTGACATGAAACTTGTGTCGGGCATTAATTTATTTTTGTTTTAAATAACTGACTGGAATAATTTTTTTTAAATAAATGACGTCACATTATGTTTCTACATGATGTCAAAAAATCATCTTTCAAACATGTGTAAGTCAAGAAAATTCGTAAAGGCATTAGGAGGTAATACGATGAAATAATAAAAGCAACAACAGTAATAATAACAAATAAGTTTATAAGGAAAAGAAAAAAATGAAAACAAAGTACATATAAAAATAAAAGTTTTTAATATATTGCCATACAAATTTTACTGTAATATATAGCCGAAAGTATTGAAAGGGTCTAAAAATTAATCGGCATAAAGTCGTTTGATACTAGGTGAGCCAGACAGTCAAACAGATAAACAGACAGGCAGAAGTCTGTTTTTGTTACGAGATAGGAATGAAATATACATGTACATCCAGAAATATATCGTCGGTTTATTTCCAAAACCTCGTAACTACAGCTTGTTACAAGCTTAGTTACGAAGTTTTAGAAGTAAACCGACGATATTGTTTTGCACTGCCAGCAGCAGCAATTTTATCAGTGTTCAACCTTACACAATCAATAGTTGCCTTTTTTTTTTTCATTTTCGAATTCTGACAATTTAAATCCTTGTCTCATGTAGGCGACGTTTTTTTTTTTTTTTTTTCATAAAACACCTTTTGCCACATATTTTGGAAATAAGAACCTCTTTATAGGCAATGTCCCATTTTGCTACTATGTGCATCTATTCGTGAAAATGTATTAAGGTTTGGTATATTTCGTTCATTTACATTTGACATACATATTCTTTTAAATTAATTTGCTTCAAATTTGTTTAAGGGGATACGGCTCTTTGATGTCTTCGAAAATTACTTGAACGGATGAAAAATTGATTGAATGGCGTTACGAGATGTGAAGTGCTTCTTGTGAGACTCGAGCCTTGGGCCTTCTGGTTACGGGTCCTACACAGGACTGCACGTCTGAAAAGAAGACACAATTTTTAAATGAAAGGATAAAATAAAAATGTTGGAATGAGTGCTAACAATTAGCGTTATTGATGAAAGACGAGGGGGAGATAGAATTTCCCAGCCTGGGGTTCCGGGCAGACCTTCTAAAGAAGGTGTGAAATATTCATCAAATTTAATGTGCATTAACGCTTCAGCCTAATGGCCACATTTTTAAGCAGCCGGGCAATATCCTAAAATCAAATGAATTAAATCTTGATTGTTTGCCATTTCTAGAATTCTTGTCTTTTTTTTCTCTATTTCACTCTGAAACGTATACGAAACTGTGACACAAAGTAAAATCTGTACAGGCTAATTAGTTGTTACATTATACCAAAAACTAATCATAACTAGTCTTGATGATACCGCACTGGGGTATTAAGAGAAACGAAGAAAAATATAAAGGGTTATAGTTCCGAGAATTGTACTTGAGACGGTTTTCCCCCTACACATGGGCGATCATATATTCCGACAATAGTTACTAATTTGCCGCTCATTTTCCCATAAACTAGCCTTTCCTTTGTACTTGTGAAAGCACAGCAATGGACACCAAGAAATGGTTCCTCCAAATGAATAAATTATTGTGTCCCCGTTGCTTTGTGTAATTATAAAAGCAAATACCGTTTTATAGCACATATGTGGCGACCTCAGTGGGCGTTACTGAAGAAATACAAAGACACAGCGGTCAAGATTTTGTAGGACAAAAATATGTGTATCGTTTCTTTAATTGGTAGATTTTGAAAGCCTTAGTAATATATTCTAAGTCAAACTCATTTATCTCTAGATATATACAGTACCGTAAACTTATTTGATGTATGTTTTTTTTTGTCATGAATTATGATTTTTTTCTATATTAAAATAATTTATCCTTTAAATGCTCCGGAGAGTTCAAGGTTCATTGCTGACAATGTAGATGAAGATGAAACAACTCAGAACGTTCACTGTTTTGTAGTTCGTTTTGTTTAGATTTACATTTTTTATTTAATAAGCACTGTATATTATTCCGCTAAAATGGCTGCTAAGCTTCTGGCGTTCCATCTATTTGTTTGATGGACTGTTAAGCGCGACTCGTGGCGTTTTGTGGACCGTGTAGATCAAGATCAGAATATGCAGTCTGGTCTTGGATTTACAATATCAGCTGAGGTATAGGATTGAAAATAGAGTTTAAAATCTCAATATTGTGACTTTTGAGTAGTTTTGCTTTCATTTATTTAGCAGCATGAGGGTTAATTAATTACCAAACGACAATATTTTAGACTTGTCCAAACCGAAAGCATTTGCAGACGACAAAGTAAAAGTGACTGGAAATTTGAACTTTGTTCTGAGAAGGGTAGAAAACATTGTGGGAAAAGGAGAAAATGCTGTTTACCAGCATTTTCTCCTTTTCCCACAATGTTTTCTATAGGCTTCTTTCTCAGGGTCGTCAAAAGTAGGGATTGTGTGGTAATGGATTAACTAGTACGAGGGTACGAGGGTTAGAAAACCAAAGAAGGCATCGGCCATTGTAAATCGAAATTAAGGAAGTTTTAACAATGTCAGTACTGTAATAAATAACGTGTTAAAACGAAAATGGATGCTTGTCAAAGACGTCTAAAGTCGGTGGTTGAGAATTCGGACAGCTTCCATTTCTGTGTCTTAATTACCATGTAGCGAGAAGCATTTAGTGATTAATATCACTCATGCCATTAATTAGACTAGACTTTAAAAACAAGATCAAATAGGAGAAAAATGATCGAGGGAAAATGATTGTTTTAATACCGAAATGGGCAATAAATAATATCGTCGGTTTTCCGATGAATTCCTAGGTACCATTGTCTTGAATGTAGAATATGATGGAATGCCAAATGAAAACATTTATTCAGTTATTGTTTTATTAAGTTTGGCTTGTTTTAAAGCTGCATTTATGTTTCACGCTTTTTATAATAGAATTTTATCAATATGAAATCATGAATTTGATTTTTAAAAAAGAAAAAAACAATATTTTTTCTTGGTTGGCATATCAAAATTAGATAAGACTCTCGATCAGTATTGAAGACCAAAATATTGTTATTGTAATAGCTCTAAAATTTAGATAATGCTGATTATGTACAAAGAGTACGTGTTTTATGCATTTTACCATGTTTTAAGAAACTGCACTTCGTTTAAAAAGGATGCTGCATAGATCTCGAAACAAACTGTATATTCGATGAGTGTAAAGGACCCAAATATTGTAATCTCTGGTCTTTCATTTGGGTTTTTTTCAAAGCATTTTACAAAATATGGGTGATGTAGAATCGTGATATTATTGCATGATCTGCGATCGAATTAAAAAAAAAAAAACAATTAATTGTATATAGTCAAGATGTGGCGTACTGCTACATAGAATGTACAAACTTTTTGTTTAAAATACTAAAATTAAAATCCAAGCAAACAGGTACATCACCTCAACTAAGCCAAAATATTTTCCAACAGCAAGCACTTGGAAACTACAAACCTGGCTGCGAAAGCCATATCATCGTCCAAGTTGACAGCCCAGAACTAATTATTGATAATAGAGCCGATAATCACAGGGTAGTTTTGGCCATGGTTTGGGCTAAGTGTTTCACATTATATCTTCTATGTTTCATTAATGGCTCTTATTGCCGGTAAATAATACCGTGCTCTGTGATTATGGCCGCATAACACACGGTAAAAATAAGGCCGGGTGGGATATGCATAAATATAATACATGAGCCATACATCATGATAGCAGATTGTGATTTTTATGGAAGATAAATTATCTGAATTATGTCCAACGCCAGAATGGCTTTCTTTGACATTAAAAAAAGATCTACAATGCTTGTCATTCTGTTTACCATTGTATTTTCCGCTCGCTCAATTCAGAAACTCAATTGTGGAAGGAAATGCCAGAAACGCCATCCTTTTTTCTGTAAATAGGAGGCCTGTAGATCAGGACGAAAAGAAAACAGTGAAACCCTCTAGGTTACCCCCAAAAAGGCTGTGTACAACAAAGATTCTGTATCTGGCATAATTGCAGCAGTCTTCCGATTATGATTAAATAATATCAGAAGTGATATTCTGTTAAACCTATCATCATTTTCTTTGATTACATCATAGGAAATATAAAGTATTACAAAGAACCAACGTGTGAACAAAAAACAACACATTTCCCTCTTCTGTCGCTATATTTCTTTATCTTCCACCCCAAAGTCCACAAAGGTGAAATATTATGGGTCTATTAAATTCTCAAAAATTCTGTTCTTGTCGATAAACTGAAGTTTATAAAGCTTAAATTTGACAGTTGACCTGTACATGAAGTGCAATTAGGTCTTTTTATACGCACATCATCTAATATTTACAGAAATGACCGAACTAGAAAGACATAGAGGATATCTGTTTTTTTCGGTGAAAGATCGAAATTTATTTCATCGAGTGGACACTATCGGTAATATTTTCACGAGTGGCTGCGCCACGAGTGAAAATAGTACCGATGGTGTTCACGAGATGAAATAAATTTCGATCTTTCACCGAAAAAAAACCAAATATTCTATTTATTTTATGCTTTTAACCCTTTCTGGGAGGAGCTTTATCAAAATTCAGTACCATTCTTTTCCCTTATTCCCCGTGGCGTACCCCTCCCGCATAGCAAGATACGTCAAGCGCGTGAAATGTAAGGTATATGACGTCATATTTCCCATCTGGTTGTAAGGCACGCGCAATTAACCTAGGCAACAAGAACGTGAAAATCGGTATTTTCACTGTTGGTACCAGTGTAAGATCGAAAAATATTTTCACTGCCATTTCTCGATATCCTACCGGAAGGCATGAAATAATGATGAGTAAAAGACAAACACTGTGGTAGCCAACAAAAACGTCTAGGGAGAGAAGAGACAGATTGATGTATGGACAGTTTTTGGGTATTTGGGTTGGCACAGGGTCGAAGATAATAAAACAGAGGCCAAATTGATTTACGTGGATCAAGTTGACATGTCAGGAAATGTTAGCCTTACTTTAACCCTTTACCCCATAAGGCATTTCTGTGGTATCTCTAATTGACCCTAAATAACAACAAGGATGAAACCATTTCTTACGTGTTTATGGCACCTTTTGATAGTGTAGAAAACATTGTGGCAAAAGGTGAAATTGCTCGTCACGAGCAATTTCACCTTTTGCCACCATGTTTTCCAAAGGTTCCTACAAGCAATGTGTAGAAATGAGTATCTATGGAGTAAAGGGTTAAAACCTGTCACAATTACTGTACGTGTTTTCTGATAAATCTGTTTTTAAGACTTCGAATCCAAGCTATCAAGTCGAAGGATTGAAAAAGGGTAAACAGAATGAATTTGAGTGAATAAATCATTTTTCAGCAATGAAAAAGAAATCCAATAATTAGGCAATATTCAATTCGTTACAATGTTGTTAAGTTTATATTGAGAATTTGTCTACAGTAGGAGGGTGAACGGGCACCGATAACAAAAACACCGCAAGATTTATGATTTCAGGTTGGGGGTATATAGTAATTTCTTTGACATGCAATGTAGTTTTAAAGGTGAGTGGGTTTATTAATTAGCCAATCAGATGTTTGCTTTCTGACATATACTTGGCCAGTGCTTTCAAAATAATAGTAGAAATATACCAATAAAACATAAACGTGTATTTGAAATCTTAATATGTAAAAGATTTTGGGTAAATAATAATGGATCCCGTTCCAACAAAATAATAAATGTCCACTATATACAATAAACAACAACACTGCATTTACACTGCATTTTTATGGTAAGTGTTTTGTTAACGAAGATTCAAATATACACGTTGGTAATTAAGTAATGCACATGGGAGATAAAATATGACATAACATGGTTGTGATATTTTTTTTCAATTAAGTAATCGGTTTTTATTTTAAAGAACTAGAGATCTACTACTAATTAAAAAGAAAATGCATATATATAAGTGAAAAGAAGTCACATCCGGAGGACTCGAGTGCGTATGAGACAAACAATGAGTTTGGCTTTTTTTATCGTATATGTGATATCGAAAAGAGGGTTGTCTAACTGCGTTGAATCAATTGGTTCTTAGAATGTTCAATGATATATACTAGAGGTTTTTAAGCCTATGGAATGACCAACCTTCTGCTGCACAACTTTCCATCGCCGTTCTAGCTGCGTCTGTAAATTTTCAAATTAAGTTGACCTTTTTTTAAAAAAAAATATTGTTTATTTTATCTGTTGCTATATATTTGTCTCTTTTTAATACTGAAACTTTTACAAGAAAATTTCAGACATCTTTCCCATGGGAGTAATTTCCGAAGCTTCAGGGTGTATAGAAGGTGTTACGATACACTTTACCTTTTCGTGGATGAAAGAATATCAATTTGAAAGAAATGTCTCAGAAAAAGAGCAGCCCAATTTTGGCATCATGGAGTCAAAATTTTTCGAATGTTTTGCTTTACTTGTTTTTCATTCTTTTTGTTTGTGTGTTGTTTGTTTATTAAGGGAAACCATGGGCAAGGTGGTCTTATTACTTTTGTAGCATTTAGCTTTATAATACTTTTTACATTTATCTTTTTGTCCAATTCAACGACTTCAATTTGTTAACAAAGATATCTAACAATCTGCATCAGGTTTCGAGATTTACTGAGAATTCAACAGTGACGATTCTAGCAACATGTACCTTCAGTCACATTGCTCTTCAAAAGAATGTCAGCAGATCTTTGTTTTAGAGCAATTAATTTTTCAGCGTCATTTGACATTGAACTATTAGATGATATGTTTAAGGCGTTTCTCCAAGCTGGCCATAATACTGATATGGACCTTTTTTATTTGTGTTTTAGGTAATGGCTTTTATCAGCAATTATATTCATTATTTGTATTATTTAACATTGTAAATTAATCAATGCTTCAAAAGTTTTTTTTTTTTTAATTTTCATATTTCATCATCTGTAAATTATTATATTTTTTTCAATGTTTTTATTATAAGGACCGATTCATGATTGTCAGATACCGGTACGATTAAAAAATATAACACAACTTCTCATGGGCTGTAACATTTGGGTTAGCCAATCAGAGATTGCGTTTGTTTGAAATCTAAAGAGAAAAAGAGCAATTCAAAGAAGTTGTTAATTACTTCCTTGGACTTCTATTTCGTATAAAATTATGAAAACACCTTTTAGAAATTAAAAACTTTTTCGTAAACGTTATTCAGTGCATATGTTATAATTTTGGTCCAAAATTATCGTTCCAACAGCTGCTAATGAGAAAACACACAAGGCAGAAAGAAATTTTCGGAAGGAGGGCCATCCATTTAATAAGCATCACATTTTTAGACCCGATAAATGTAAAAATGTGTTAATATAACTTTATTTATTTTCAATTAATTCATTGGAACCCGTTTCCTCCAAATAAAATAAAAAAAAAGACCCAGTTATTGAAAGTATTGCTTTCTTTTTATTCTGTTTAAATAGTGAAAACAGATGACTATGCCAATTAGATAAAGTAGAGTGAAGCATCTTCACATGCAATCCTTCAGCCGCATGCACCAACCATTCTCAGCTACATTCTTTGTTGGAATTTTGCAAATTTCAGAGTAACTCAATTTCTAATTGGCTTATCAGCAACGTTTTACTTTGAATCTTAGATCTTACAATGGGACTGTAAAAGTTAAAGAAATATCAAAACACTGTAAGATGTTTTCCTTTCTTTTGCGCCTGTTATTTTTTTTTATTATTATTATTTTCATTATTTAATTATTTAAAAAAAAAAAAAAAAAAAAAAAAAAAAACTGTAAGATGTTTTTCCTTTCTTTTGCACCTGTTTTTTTTTTTTTTTTAAATTATTATTTTCATTATTTATTTATTTGTTTTACTAAATGATATTTCAAAATTTTGGCCTGTTAGTTAAATAAACTGTTATGATAACGATTCATGCGAAATAAGTTTTAAAAGAGAAAACGTCAATTCCATGGATGACAAATGATACCAAAGTTACTTTTGTAGATCCGGATAAGATTACACAGATGTTGTAGTTTGATCTTCAGTGTCCACTATGTTTTCTTTTTTCCCCCATATGTTTTGACTACATCAGCTATGAACTTTTATTTTACCTTAATTTCTTTACTGGTTTAAAGTACCATTTCAATTATCTTTCACTCCAAAGGTTTATCATAAATACACCACTTGTATCTTATTTTTAGCGGGATCATTATTCTAAAAAAAATATGATACTGTTGTCAAGTGGAGAAAAAGATTTTTGATCCTAGGTGGGCCAGGATTTTTAACAATGCTTGGGGAATACATCAATATTATCACCAACCAGAATCATATAACATTATAACGTTGTTCTGAATCAACCTCGATAAGACTTATTTATGACCCGTACTTATTGTTATTATGGACCGTAAACATGTTTCAAAACAATGTTTTTTATTTTTTGCTTCAATCTGTACGTCTTGGCTCTTTGAATGTTTTTCAATCAAAAATTCAATTTATTTCATCTTTTTCATCTCACGTATTCATAAACGTTTCTGTGTTTCACCTGTTCTGGGTGGTGATCCGCAATGTGTTGTCTTAAGGCACTACCGTGCGATCAGCGAACGCCAGCAGGGACAACCAGAATCTCTACTTTGATATTCCAACACATAACATAGCGTGTTGATATTTATACAAGACGAAAGAACAAAACGATGAATTCATTTCGTTTCTCGTGATCTTTCGTTTCTTTTTGTGCAAATCGCTGAGCTTACACAGCCTTTCCAGAGCTATGTGTCTTAATGAAAAAATATATGGTATGAATATTACGTACAAGATAAATAATTTTGGAATATAGAAATGAAAATCAGTGTCGTCATTTTTAATACATATCTATTTTACTATAGATGCTGAACATGCATTTGCATGAAACCATCAAATGATCCCTCGTGAGACGTTAGTTTCTTAATGCACAATAAACAAAGAAAGAAAGAAAATTGCAGTACAGTTTGTATCAGGGCCTGTATTCAGCAACCATTCTAAAATTCCGATCAAATTCGAAATCCCTATACTAGTCATAAGAGTGGCAAAACATGTTGATCACCGGACTGCTGATTTGGAACTGTTGGCGAATATTTGTTCAGGACATACAGCGTCAAATTTCAGGTTATTTTAGTATGCGTTGCAGGCAGTTGGGCAGTATCAGCATTATTGTAGTTAGTAAGTGAAATCGATCAGAAATGATCAAGTGTTCCAATATATTATTACAGAGAAACTATAGCCCCCAGAATACTTCAACAACAAACAGAGGCAAAAACGATCATACTTTTGAGGTAACTTCGGAGTTCTCCCAATGAAAAATTAACCGGAAAACAGGTGGGCTAAAAAAATGAAATTTACATTCTTTTATACACATCACACAATGATGTCATGAATTTTATATGTGTGTTAGAACCTTTGGTTTCATATTTAGACAGTTTTATCTCATGATTTATTTATCACTATTCGAAAGGGGTAATAAATACCTACCTCACTCGGTGCAAACGATTGGGTCACCCGGTTGAAAATCATTCTTTATAGCTGCTAGCTCTAGTAATTTGATGTGAATTAACCCATTAGCCTGATAAGCACGATGCACTGACCCTTTGCCGACGTCGTAGATCAAGATCAGACTGCACAGAACGTGAGATCTACGCTGTCCGTTAAGGACTTAATAAATTTTCATCCAAAAATACCTATGAAATGGCAAAACTTGGATTATTACAGCCGACATAAAAGCTTTTTCTTAAAATACTGAGCCGGATAAGGGTTAACAGAAGCCTCTGAAACAGTGGACAGGTGTTATTACTTTTACCTCTATATTCAGGGTTTTTTAAAAAATATTTTGGTAAACCCTCACTAAACAAATCCGGCCTTTTTCGAGATCCAAATAGTTTTTTTTTTTTACATCAGGCAGTTGACAGTGTAGAATTAAAATCAACTAGGATCACTTAATTCAAATTGAAATTTTAAAAAAAGATTAATGTTGTGTTCATATCAGCTGCCAATATACTCTACTGCTTTGACTTCAAAATCTTCTCCCTCTTTACTGTTTAATAAAGATGATTAACAAAACACAAACTTGTCCTGAGACACAAATTCTAGTTATTCGAGTCAAGTGCTTCGAAAAGATACGTCAAAATTGAACTAGATGGTCGTGCTCAATGATCTACGTCCCTGCTCATGGTAAAGGACACATTTGGGCACCGTGTGGTTGAATTAAACATAACAAAGTATTTGAAAGTAAGTATCTATGTATGCGATTCTAGCCTCAGTCCATGGTCTGTATTTACATGAACAATGTGATGCAGGCGGCTGGTTATTTCATGCAATTATTGTTCAGAAGAAAATATTCTTAAATATGGAACAGTATTGTGGTCAAAAATCTAAATTAATTCTGTCTAATCTTGATCAAAACTGTCAGTAAAAATACCACATATCCACAACAGCATGTAGGAGTTAACTTTATTTTTAGACTGGGTTGGAAACAAAATTCTAGCACTAATGTTCAACATTGGTTAAAATGTGTATCAGAGATTTAGAAATGAAATATGATAATTCATTCATGGCTGACAGGTGTGAAATACGTCGTATGACCGTGCCAAAGTTAAAAGTATACATTTGTTTAGTAAAATTGTCGGGCGACTTTTAGATATAGAATATACAAATGTCAATTACTTGCGAAACCAGATATAAAGCATTTAGTTGTCAGTCAAATGTCAGTCATAAAATGCCTACACCTCTACAACAAAATGCTGTTGATCAAGTTTTGAATTCGAGGGGCAATTCATTGCACACGGAGTGTAAAGAAGTTGCGACAGGCAGGTAATTAGATACTGCAATACCCATTTGGTTTCCTTGGATGATTGCGTGTCAACGTAATTTAGATCTTTGGCAAGGTGCACAGTTGACCTTTCTTTCTCCCTGTAGGTAATATGTTCTAGTAGTTTGAATAAATCTTTGGAAGTCTTTTTTTTAAATAGAGATATTTTTTCATGCAGATTACCATGACCTGCAAGTGACCTTTACCCCACAATCCCGTTAATCATAGACAAGTAATTACCGTACAAGCCTGTTTTATATAATCTATGTCAGAGTCACTTCAAGAAGTCTCCTCAAGAAAGGATTGTGTAAAACTAACTTCATCTAATTGAAAGCCAGCCTTTATTTTAGTACGTCTGTCAACCACTGTTAATCTTTCATTCTTGAAGAGAAAATAGGTCTAGTGAGTTCAGGCTTTGTCTGTTTGACATAATGGCTGAATTCTATCACCTCTACAAAGGAATCACAAAAGAAGTCGTAAATTTTAAAGTCGGGAGATATTTTGACATTTTTACAAGGCAAAGTGACACAACTAATTTCCTAGGCACTGTGAGGGATCTATGGAAATTTATTGATTTTGTTAGGTTTTGTGACAGAAGCAGTAAAACAGAAATGATTTGTTACCAAATCCAATCACTCTATCCTCCGAAATCGTCTTAAACCATTTGTGATCTTTTGAGTTGTCCGTTTAAATGTAGAGGTCTATCGTTATCTTTTGCCGAAAGGCTTAGACGGTCGTAAAATTCCTCAGCAAACTCTTATCTAGGCTGCTTGGAAGCGCAGTCATATAATCATATAATATATATTGGTAGGCACTCTTTGTAAAGCACACCATTTTTTCACGACCATTCAAAGCAGTCCGTAGTGACCTATCTTGGTCGTAATTAAAGCTTTGGAAACTCGTTGATTAACAATATGTTGGTTTCATTCTTGAAGTAAAGCTTGTGAACCTATCCCGCCGGAATACAATGATTAAAACATTTTTGAAAGGAGTGAATAAAACGACATATGTTTTAGTCTCAAAACCAAAGATTCTTAGCCAAGGTGAGGAATAGATTTTAACTAGAATGTGTAAAAATGTTTTATTCTGAATTCCAACCAAGTTCGTTGAACACCATTTCAAATCATTAAACACAACTTTTACAGGACAAAGCTGAGTTCAGATGCACAACCGGCACTGTAACATAGAGCTCCGGATAAGAGGGAGTGATTGTATTCTAGTCATTGTTTCTCTTCAAAACCATACGTTGTGGGTAGTCATTAGAATCGTCTCGATGATACTATTCTATTGAGTACCCACAACATAGGGTTTAGTGGAGGATATTTAGTATTTTCATTTTTGAGACTAAATTTATTCCTTCTATCTAGAGCTCTGTTACAAAAACAAATGTATAGAAATAATGAATGCTGTAAGAAAATGTGCTAAATAGAGTAAAGCGATTTAGTGACACCTTTTTCAAATCAAATATTGTATTTTCGCCCGTTTAGTTATACCAGGGACTTGGTATTTATTAACCATTAAATTCACACTTTTAAATGATCCAGGTGGAAAATTAGATTCCAAGGGGATCAGAGAAACCTGTCTGCCCTGGAGCAAATTATGAAAATAGTCTTCAAAGAAATTTTGAAACTTTAAATTGCTATCATGTTGAATGGTAGACCTCGAACCACATCCAAGTATCTCATAAAATAATCGCTCCAACCTTCATTAATATGCGTCGTAAATTCCCTCTTTAGTTAATCAAAATATTTATTTGCCATTTGTTGGATAATTAGCCAAGATACCTTAATACCAAAGCACATGCATTTTTTTCTTCGTGCCACTAAATGGTAGTATTAAGAAGTCGATAGCATTTACGATAAAGTTTACATTGTTTGCAATTCCAGTACAATTATGGTCAAGTAAGAAGAAATCTCGAGTTATTTTTGTGTTGTGATGAACTTAAGCTTCTTTATTATTGTTGTTTTGGCTCGACTTTCAATGCATAGTTGCGCTAAATGCACAGACTAAGAGTTAAACATTAATAACAGATGATAAGTAAGAAAGCTGCGAAATGTCACAAAATCGATACAAATCAGTATTTACATTCAAAGTGTAGTCGTCCATCAATTCTTTTTCCAATTGTGAATCATTTGACAAAAAATGTTCAAAAGTTCGCATGAAATGTGTTGCAAGCGGAGCAAATGGTGATGGTTTTCAAGCAAAACGAGAATTCCTTCTGTTTATTGCAAGACATATGTTTAATTATTGCCGAATCTAATCGCAGAAAGCAGTTAATGGGTGGTTACATTTCGAAGGATATCGTTTGAAAGTTCCTAAATATACATCAAGATAACTACTCATTACATCTGGTTTTCTTAATTAGCTATAGCCATGAGATAAATGCTGGAAAATTTTACCGCCTCAAATGGGGCACTTTCTTTATCAGATAAGAATAATTAAGAAGTATTTCAGGATAAACAAATAAATTTCAATACCCAAGTTCATAAATGAAACCGCTGAAAACGAACCGAGATGAACCAAAGTGCTAGAAATTTGCATGAACTATCTTTAACAACAATTTTCATGAATTTTAAAATTGATAGTATAACAAGTTAGCGGGATAATTACAACATTTTCAATAATAATAAATATATAATTGAAAATACCAACGTGAACTCCGTGGAAACTTTGAATACATATGTCATGTGGGTTCCAGGTGTTCTCAAGATTCTCCAAAATCCTGTATGTATTCAAGAATATTGTTTTATGTGATATACAATAATCATCATCCGCTGATTTATATCCTTTGCATAGAAAATTACTATAGTTTATGGCATTTTTGCAAAATGCTACTTCAACAACAGCGCTATTATTTACAAATTATGACCGCTGTTTAGATGCCTTGGAAGAACGCGACGGTCTTTTTTATCCAGTTCAATCATTGTTGTCGATACTGTGAAGCATATACTGTGTACTCATTACAGGGGCTTTAAACCATTACCACACAATCGCTACTTTTGACGCCCCTGAGAAAGAAACCTTTATAAAACATTGTTGGAAAAGGAGAAAATGCTGTTAACCGGCATTTTCTCCTTTTCCCACAATGTTTTTTAACCTTTGCAAAACAAATTTCAATTTTCAGTCACTTTTATTTTGTCGTCTGCAAATGCTTTAAATTTGGACCAGTCTAAATTATTGTCGTTTGGTAATAAGTTAAATCAATTTATATTTAGGGTGGCAACACAACTCTCTTGTTGTGTATTTCGTGTTGTAAGATAAACTCGGATACTTCACAACAGATAATTAAGATGACATTCATATCTCAAAACTGAGCCGAAAAAAAATCTCTGCGTTTAAAATTCTAGACAACGACCTTGCATGTTTTACATGAACAAAATACAAAATTTATCAAACTGACACTGTAAAATATTATGATTCGAACCTCTTCACATATTCTATTTGCAGTGCATATGGTGATTTGTAATTATATTTTTAACCGTTTGTCTGATATATACCACTGTAAATGATATCAACTATAACAATAATAATAATAATAATAATAATAATACAGATAGGTCTTATATAATGATATCCGAATAAATCATTTCTTTAAAATCGAAACATGTATTCAAATGTTCGCGTGTTCCGATAATCGTGCTTTTATTTCATATCAGTCGCTAATTCTGTGTACTTACCACTTTTAAATATTTATTTTCTTCTTCTTTTTATCCATTGAAATATAAGAGTTGTTGACATATCAAGATGAATATTTACAAATTATTAGACAAAAAGTGGAAAAAAACTACAGGGGAAAATAACTGTGTGAGTTTCCGTTTAGAATTCGTGCAGTAATTGCAAAATTTTATTCTCATTCAGTTCTGAAGGTTCTTTTGAATCAATTCAGAGTATAAACGGTGACTGTTAGTGATAAAATAGTATAAAACCATAATGTGAAGCAATCTGCTTTGTTAATGATTAAATCAGTACAATTGACACTCTCTCAGTTAAAGTAAACTTTACAGAACAGTTGCAATGGCAGATGTAATTGTTCCTTGCATTTTTATTTATTTGAATTTCATTTCTGGTCTATAAAATTGGTGTCAGACCTCTCTAGAAATGTCCATATTTTGACACCGACAGCAGGCAAACTAGCTTTGTACCCCTTTTTTTCCCAACAGGGCTAGGCAGGTTCTGTGGTCGTTACTTTGGTCATAACCCGTTCTACCACTGTTTGCTGGAACGATTTTATACCTTTACGACCCACCTTGTAAAATTTACTAACAGTGGTGTTTTGATTTAGTAATATCCTAATGTAAAGTTAAAACGCATGAATCCTCGTATTATTGTACAAACTGGTATATATTTGGAGAAATGATGATTTCACGTTATTTCGTCAAACATGGTAGGGTTTTGGAAAGCAATATCAAATAGAATACCAGGAAAACCCCACTTTAAGCACTGAAAATTAGATGTATTTAAACTAGAAATGGGGTGTTTTGATTATCAGATTGTAGCTCTCTTACATGAGTTTGTCTAGACAGAATTTAATAGATCGGTTTTGCATTCTGTCTTAACATCAATAATTTACCACCGGAGAACAATAACAACAGAGAAAAAAACTTGACAGCTAGCAACTACATAATACAACAGACGATTGGTTGATAACATTAAATCTATTTGCAGGAGTTAGCTTGTTTCTTTCCTTGACAATTAATACCATATAAACTTTAATCAAAGTCTGAATACATATTTGTGACATACGAACGGTGCCAAACAGTATTAATTCAGATAAACAACGGATTATCTACGATATGTCATATCTGCACGACATGCCTGCTTAACCGCAGTATTAAAATATGGCTGTCAAAGACCTCAGTGATATTTGTCAATTAATAAACAAAGTAAATCCAGCAAAAACACATATTTGGTGGTACCTAGCACGTCATTGTGTTGTATAGCCTAGCGATCAGATTGCAAGTTAACTAAGCTCTATTCTTCTACACAAAAATACGTGTCACAGGGGTTAGGCAGGGCAGCTTGTTTTGTTTAAGTTGCAATCCATATAGGCATACTGTGTGCAATTCTATACCACCAAGATTACTTGATATGGGGTTGTATGCAGCGTTTTGTCGTCGGGGTTATGTGTTACTGCTAATTATATGCCGAACAGTGACTATAAAAATGTTTTTAAATGAGATTATGGGTTAATTTCTGTAGGGGACTTTGGATCTCGCACATAAAGTTTGTTTACTCATGTAGGATCCCAATAGAAGTGCTAATATAGCTCTATCCATTAATTAATACATTACCTTAATCTTTATCAATCAAATGTGTAAACATTTGGACGTGTTCAGTTCCAGCTTCTATAAAAAAAAGAGTCGAAGCAAAATAGTAGTAGTTGTTCGGGTATATATTTGGCACCTCTTATTTCTGTTAAAAAATTATATCTTCTTTGTTACGAAAACATTGGTACACATAGTACTAACAAAAGAATGTCTCCAAGCAACCCCAAGAAAGAAATTGCTTAATGCTATGCAATGCCGTGCAACAGTTAACTTTTCAGTTAGACTCTCTAAAGCGCTGAAGCTGTGCCGATAACTTCTACGATGACTGGAATTCGTGTGTTCTACAGCATATGGGATTTTATGGGTGAGGCAAAGGAAAGCTACCACCATGAGTGTTCATCTTTTTTCTCTTTCATCGTCCTGACAAACGAAAGATGTTTACTTTCATGGCTCTTATAAAACTATTACGTCTATATAAGGCTTAAAAATATGCAAGACAGGGCAATTAGTTAAGATAAAGTTGTATTCCTTTTCTGCAACTGCACTTCTACTATTGAAGCACCAAGAGCCTTAGCCAGATTTTGTTGCTCTCTACTGACCTTTTTCTACAGGTGTATTCAAAATGAAGAAAGGGTCTACTTTTGAGGACGGGTTCGGTTCGTTCTTTTGTGATGAAAAGAATCTCGTATCTCTATCCAATATGCAGGAGGGAGAAAAAAGGCTGAAAAAACTTTCACTTTCATGAGAAGGAACCGTGAAGACTAATCACGAGCATATGTTAGAGAGGTCTCAAAGCGCTTTCACGAAAGCAAGCTTTAGTTCTTATGTAATGTATGCAATTTCTATCAGCCTGTAAAGTCGCTTTGTAAAAGATAATTGTGTTCTATGAGTGATCATGTGATACAGTTGTAGAAAGTCTCGAGGTAATTACGTCTCATTGAGCGTTCTAGCAATTCCAACTATCCCTGTCAATCAACCATATTTATCGTCGTTAAACGGCCTGCTATTTCAATCAACTAAATACCATAAAATTACAGAGGCGCTATCGTTTGAAGTAAATATCTTCTCCTTTAGCAAAAAACCTTGTTTCCCCAGGCAATTACCGGTTCTGTATTTATGTTTCGGCAGCTTTTCAACAGTATTTATCCATTTTTCGCCTGTTGATGAATTTATAACCTCCCCCAAAGTGTCTTGCGAATATTAACTATGCTTTCATCTTTCTGATTGAAAGTCTCCAACCAAGACGCTGACTCCTGATATGATCATAGTGAACATCTATCATCTTTATAATCACATCTATTTTATAAGATTTCCATCTTTGACTGGTACCACCCGACAGGGCAGATCCCAGATTTTATGGGCGATAATATGAAGTCGATCAGATTTGATACTACAAAACTCTGCCTTTGTTGTGTTGCTCTTTACTCTAGTTATCTGCTGACACAATTGCAGTCGTCTACTTAAAGAGTTTTTTTCTTTAAAAAAAAAAAGAGCAAATAAAATCAACACTGGTTTAAGAAATAATCTTCTTTCTATCGTGGTATATCGTTCAATAAACCACAGTTGTGAGTTATGCGGCGCAATAAATAAAAAATTGTGGGATAAGGAGAAAATGCTGGTAACCAGCATTTTTTTCTTTTCCCACAATGTTTTCAAAAGCCTTCTCTTTTGGGGGTGTTAAAAGTCGTTGTGTGGTAAAGGGTTAAAAGCGATATAAAGATTTATCATCGATGCATTATCTCCCGCTAGATGGCATTCTATAAATACTCATCTATCTGATATGTGCATCCTGGGTACAGAACCGAACCACTTTCCTACGCGACAACCGTTACTTTGAATTTAAAAAAAAAAAAGTCTACCCAATAAAACGCTACCTCGTGCAATTCACTCAACTATCACCAGTTTAGAGAAATCTGTTGCTAAAGCAGGTCTCATTTCTCCTCAAACGTATTGATACGTAAAAGCTATTTCAACATTGCTACTTTATAGAGCGTAATATTACAGTCAGCCCTCTTTCAGGTCTAGTAGTGATGCGTCATATAAGACAGTCGAATCTTCGAGGAATATGACATGCGCAGACAACGATCATCGATGTCCTTTTAGAAGAGGTGAAAAGCAAGATTGATCCAACAGAAAGAATTGTGCATTCGTGGGCTTTCGAAATAAAGGGAGGTGTCGTGACTACCGATTCAGTGGTCCAAGGTTAAATTCTTAGGCTCGGCAAAGATTTCCAACAAACACCTATTGTTTTAAACTTAACCATATTCTGAAACGAACTTCTAAACGGCCACTTTTAAGCTGCAATTTCCCATAAACCTATTGTTATTGTTTTCTCGTGTCCGCTGCCTATAAAAAGGACAAGTTATTTGGTTTCATATTTTGCACAATAATTGACCAGTCTAAAAACATACCTGAGCCAAATTCTGAGGAAAATTCATTCAGTTTTTATCGAGGAAGATCCTATTTGTCGTTCATTCATTCAACACTGTGAATTGAAAAGTCAAGTTTTTTTCAATACCTCAGGCTTATTTTTTGGATTACCCTTTTTTTTTTATAGAGAATAATTGTCTTTTTTTTTCTTATTGCTTACAAAATTTCCGTATTTTAACTGTATGCATAAAATTGGAGCAAGTAAAAGAAGTGTTAATAAAATAAAATTGTGACTTTTATCTGGACGTTAACCATGCTGGTATTCTGATGAAAAGATTCTCGATTTTGTCAACAGAAGGACTCTCTTTTTCCTTTTCAAAATATGGAAAACTAGTTGTTTTCGTGTGAGTGATGTTCTACAAGTCAAAACAGTATATAACAACTAGTTTTCCTTATTTTGAAAAAGAGAAAAGAGAGTCCTTTTGTTGACAAAATCGAGGATCTTTTCATCACAATACCAGCATGGTTAAAGTCTAGATATAAGTCACAATTTGTTTTACTTGTTCCAATTTATAGGAGAAACAAAAGTGGCCGTTTAGAAGTTAATTTCATTAGTTGAGCTGGTTAGGGAGCCTCTTGTGTATAAAGTGACAAATGGTATAAAGTGACCCTCAGGAAGACAGCCTTTTGAACACATTGTGGGAAAAGGAGAAAATGCTGGTAACCAGCATTTTCTCCTTTTCCCGAAATGTTTTCCATCCTATTACAGGCAAATCTTACCATTTGATCTATGTTTGAATTGTCGTCGTCCGCAAATGCTTTTAATTTGTCGTTTGGTAAAGAGTTAATAGTTTATAACAAACATACCTAGAACACAAAAGGACACAAATCCAATAAATTCATCATCAGCAGCAGTTGTCAAAAAAAAAAAAAAAAAAAATGCCAGCCGAACGACTAAGGCAGTGGCTGCTGTACATGGTGCACACTACATACTTTATTGCAAACTCCGAGCAGAGTTGTCGTTCGTTACTCTCACCCATACATCTCTGCAATGGGCTAAATGACAAGAATCTTGTCAAACCAAGGAAAAGATGTTTTGTTGCTGTTTAACTGTTTCATGTGTAACGTTATAAAGTAGACAAAGGAAATATGATTCTGGATACATTATAGGTGCATTCAAACCGATGAATTTACCTGTGTACAATGGAACTATTTTTTTTCGAGCTCCTTTACTGATCAGAATCTTACGCCAATTTTAACAAAAATGGCTGCGCTCATGAATGATGACAACAGTTTTGACACACCGATGGATCTTAGTTTATAAGATTAAAAACAAGTTATAGTCCTTTAAAAGACATTTAAGCTTTTCAGAAAATCCATCTTTTTCACATTTCCTACCAGTTAGTCTGATTGGCCGTATGTTGTTTGAACAGCACACAAAGTAATCGATATTGGTCTTTTTTTCGCCGGCGTTTGTGTCGCCATTTTGAGTTCTGGTGATGTGACGAAAGTATCACGTAATGACGGACTACTTTCTGAACCCACTACAGAGAAGAATGTAAATGATCCGGAGTGCAAGAGAGTGACTTCATTGATCTATAATTATTACCCCGTTGCAAGTCAAGACAGACGTCCTCTGTCCGTCGATCCATAAAAATGGCCAGCAAAGTCCAATATCTGAGATGGCCAGGAGTACGACTGAAACCGCACTCACTGACCTGTAAAACAACAAAATAAAGAACTAAATAAACCCACCGGAATATTTTCAGGTCTGTTTGTGACTTTCGATTCTACTTTTATTAGTAGTGACTTTTGCATATTTTCCTCCTCTTTAACCTCTTGTTTTTTTCCATACTTAAGCTTATTGTAAATTATCAATGCAACAAAACATACTAAGGGATGTATGTATTAACGATATAAAGCTTGTGTTTTACAAATACAAAACACTTGTTATGTGTTTTACTGACTTTCACAGCCCCTCGAGAAACATGGGCTTTAAATTACAAATGTTAGACATGCGTTTAACTAATCTCTCTGCTGTTCAAGCCAACTTGCATGACAGAACTTCAAATGATCGAGACAAAACATGGCATCTTATTATCAACAATAGTCTTGAAAATATTCTCTGATAACACGCACCGAAACACCTTAAAACAAAGTTCAGCAAACGGAAAAGAAAGGTTACATTCTGTAACGTTTCAGGTATTTCTGAAAAATTGACTTCCATGTTTTAATTCCAAACGGGCCAGGATCTAGTGAAAGGGGGTTTAACCATTTCCCAAACGACAAATTTTAGACTCTTCCAAACTCAAAGAGTTTGCAGACAACAATTTCAAAATTGATAAAAATGGCAGAAAGTTCTCCAAATGGGTAGAAAACACTGTGGGAAAAGGTGAAATTGCTCATGTGTGTGTGGGGGGGGAGGAGGGGGGGGTAGAGGAAAGTAGATATCTAGTGAAAGGGGGTTTAACCCATTCCCAAACGACAAATTTTAGACTCTTCCAAACTCAAAGAGTTTGCAGACAACAATTTCAAATTTGATAAAAATGGCAGGAAATTCTCCAAATGGGTAGAAAACACTGTGGGAAAAGGAGAAATTGCTCGTGTGTGTGTGTGTGTGTGTGGGGGGGGGGGGGGGTTAGAGGAAAGTAGATATCTAGTGAAAGGGGGATTTAACCCTTTCCCTAACCACAAATTTTAGACTCTTCCAAACTCAAAGAGTTTGCAGACAACAATTTCAAATTTGATAAAAATGGCAGAAAGTTTTCCAAATGGGTAGAAAACACTGTGGGAAAAGGAGAAATTGCTCGTTACGAGCAATATCTCCTTTTCCCAGAGTGTTTTCAAAAGATTTGTACTGCAGACATATAAAAACAAGGGCTTGTTTGGGAAAAGGTTAATGCATCTCCGTGGTATAACATCTATACTCATCACGTGATTATTGACCCATCAAATTCATCATGTCTAAGAAGGGTGAAAATTTAACTATAGCAAAAAGTCTCGACCCATGCCAGCCGGCGCAGACTGACATGGGTCGATATCTTTTGTCTGATACATGAAGCCCCGGTTTATAAACTGTCAACGTTCTTTTGTCTGATACATGAAACCCCGGTTTATAAACTGTCAACGTCATTACCGGATTAATCCATCCACTTCCCAAACATTTGTTTTTGTAATTCATTGGTTTTGTATTTGAAGTACTTCAAAAGTAAGGTCAGTTGATCAAAGTACTCCTTTGAAATACATGTACCTCTTTTTATTTTAAAGAAATATAAGACAAAACAATTGTATGAATACAAAGCCGAATAGGGAATTTTGTTGCTACAAGCATTTTAACTTTTTCCTTTCAAGTTTGCAGTCTGATCTTGGATCTACACAGTCCGATAAAGAGATATTATTCCCCAAAACATAACTGTGAAACAGCAAAATTTAGGTTAGCAAATATCGAATTGAAAATTTCATTTTATCTATTTAGTAGGAACACAGTTACCGCGGTCTGCTGACGATGATGTCAAAGCAATATTGTTGTCCATGCCTTTTTCTAATGTCTGTTTCTCACGTACTTATCTCGTCATTGGGAGAAATGCCCTCCTTTTTGGCCCATATACGGCTATCAGAGACCTTTTGCATCTAGATGAAACAAAGCAGCAATATTTTGATCAATTGGAACGATAAGCCGAAAAAAACCGGGGCTCGCTGCTGGAACGTCACATCCGGTTGCCATTTAGACGGGTTTCCCGCTATTTTTATTGCCTCTGTATACAGATAGACAGTGATTTGTTATAGGTACTGATCAAAGCTATCAATCATCCAGGCATTAGAGGCGCTTCCAAACTTCCAAATTGTTTTATCACGTTGTCCATCGAAATATAATGTAGCCAAAGAGGTGAGGAAACGGCTTCAATGTACCGGTTAATTTGTTACATCCATCATGTTCAGACTCACTGGGGTCCTGAATATCGATACGACTGGTGTGATCATCGCTCTGGAACAGTCAGCCATCTTGTTTCCTCTGAAGATTTGAGTAATCAAAATCTCTTCAAAAACGGGCACGTTTTAATGGAAAATAAAACTATTGAGAAATTAAACTTTTACATTAGAATTGAAACCATTAAGTGAAATATCATATCATACACGTACAACGGCCGGAATAACTTGAATATTTCAAATTCCCTTTGCCCCCAAAAAATGATACATAGAATTGCAAATTAAAGCTCTAGTTTAACTATGGTCTATATACAGTACGAAAGCAAAGATTACAGCTTAAATTGATCCCAGCGCAGAGATAGCCATAAAGATAGCTAATACACATACTGAAGGCACAGTAGTGGCTTAAAGGAGTCAGGAGTTCGGCAGTCATAAATACAGACAAATTTAATTCATACCATTTAATCATACCACGCAATCACGACTTTTAACACTCCCGTACACGAAGCCTCTGGAAAACATTGTTGGAAAAAGGAGAAAATGCTGGTAACTAGCATTTTCCCCTTTTCCCCGCAATGTTTTCTGACCTTCCTAAAAGCATATTTCAATTTTTTGAAAATCCACTCATCAAAACTCAAAACATGGTTTGCTTACTAGAGATCTGATATTTTTTTTTTTGCGTATAAATATTTAAAAACAAAAAACAAAAGTCGAGGGAAACAAATGCTCATTTTTCCCCCCACATGAAAATTGAACTGTTAAAAATTTGACAACTGACAAGAACAACAGGGTGAAACACTGACGTCCAAATGAAACCTTGTATTTGTTTGTTATTACCTACACGTCAGTTACAAGAGAAGGAAGCTATATTCACTGCAAATAGATTAACACCTTAAGAGCCAGATAAGTGCAATGGATACAACGAGTTGATAAGACACTAATTTTCTAATTTCAAGGCTTTGTCTTGACAAAACCTTTCACAAATAACCGACAGTGTAGACACAAGCTTACACTGCACGTTCTGTGCAGTCTTAATATGATTTACAATATTTAGAAAGGTAGACAAAGTGTCCTGTTTGGGTCTTGGCAGGGTAACAATATCACCTATAGGGTAGAGTATCGCAGATGAGTTGGCAGAACATTTCTGGGGACGTAACCGCTGACTTGATACCGAAAAATAAGAACCTCGACGATCGCCAAACCTCTCAGGGGTGTAATGAAATTGCCCCTAATTACCTTGAAAAAACAATCATGGGAGATTATCGTATTGATGCGCGGGGTGTCTAAACCTTTACCAATCAGTCCTATGTTTTTGCGATTCTGATGGCGAAGGCATGTGAAAACATAGTTGCAACAGGTGAAAATGCTGGCAATCAATATTTTTTTTCTGTTTCACACAATATTTTCTTTTATACCCTGTTAAAGAGTTATGGCTTATTGAAAACCGGTCTTAATTTTGTCGTTTACAGTTGTTACAATTTTGGGAAGTCTACAGTTTTGCAGTCAGGTCAAGGGAAAAAGCAAATACTGGAACTTGTCACTCAAACAAATAGATAAAGCATGTAAACAATTATCACCGACAACAGTGGCTGGAATGTCCATTTGCCACTCTATTAGCTGTTTAATTTATATGTAAATGATGTTTAGCGTTTCTGATTGTTGCATCCCTCCTGAATGAGTATTTTCGAGGGTATACTGGCGTCAGGGCTGGCCGTCCGCCTGTTTGTCAATTTTATGCACTCTTACGAACAGAGTCCGTAACAAAGAAACAAATAAGCAAACGCATGGCAGATATACAGGGACCGGGCAGGATTTGAACCCTAGAACGCCCGGACGAAATGCCAATACCATAACCACTGAGCTAGAGAGATATCTCCCTAACGCAGTTGTTGGGTACCATTGTATTTAAATCGGGATAAAAACGATGCACGTAGGAGTGGTCTCCCGTAACAGCACAACCATTTCCCATTACATTTCAGCCACGCTCTAGCACAAGGGGGCTTAATGCATCTCCGTGGTACGTGACACCATGCAAATCATCAAATGATCATCGAGCATAAAACATACTCAATCATGGGGATAAACTAGTCCTTGGACAGACTGAAAATTGACAAGCAGCGAAAAGTTTCGGCACAGGTCAGCCTGCGCAGTCCGCGCAGGCTGACCTGGGTCGATACTTTTCCGAGACCCTTTTTCACAATATTGTATCCCCTTGTTACAGTATTATGTCCCCTTTTCACAGTATTACGTCCCCTTTTCACAGTAATATGTCCCCTTTTTACAGTATTATGACATCTTTTCACAGAGTACGGCTCATTTGATTTAACACTATTGACAATAAGTGCAACCAGAAGTTTTGATACTTTCAGGTCGATGAAATTCTGAAGAATAACACTATGAATGACCTTGAGAAAGGTTGGTGAATAGCGGCCCAGATAACGTTGGACCAACCAGCAATATTACAGCAATATTACAGAGTGGTTGGTCAGAGTTCACTCTAGCTTTTGAAAGTTGAACTTATTTCTATTTACTTATCGCCATAAACTGGTCTTATTCAGATTCATGATACATTCAGAATGCCGAGATACCATAATCACATGTCTCATCTACTTGATACTATTTGACCTAGTACAGATAACTGTCCCCAAAGGCGATGTTACTTTTTGACTGGTCGCCTCTGGGTACAGAGACAATCCGGACAAAATCAGTTGAAAGTTCCGCACAGGTTTTGCGCGCAAGTTTGAACTTTATGATTTTGCAAATAGAGCTTGCGTATTCAATATTCCTTCGTTTGAAATACAAATACTTTCAATTTAAACGCTGAACGTGAGAAAAAAATGTGTATTTCATCAATTACTCGAGTTGTTTACCTTCCCGAAAACATACAAAATGGCCGCCACGCACTACAAATTTCGTCAGTGATTTTTGGGAGATAAACATGTTATAAACGACTTCTACAAGCTTTTTATGTCATGAATGGTTTAACAATTTGTTTTTGGTCATGTTTATTACAAAAAGTAAATTGCATTTCGCTGCAATACGGATAAACTGACGAAACAGAAAGACAGTATAGCGCTCTATGTTTGCTACCGGAAAATTTACGTTTGACTTGAGACGGTACGGTGTAGAATAAACGTCCAAATATGAAATAGATCACCAGAGCGTCTCATTATTGAGACTATTTGACCCAGATTCTATGATAATTATACAGACAGTAATGATTTAGGAGAAGAATTGCACTATCTTGAACGTATCGTGTGTATCTCACCGATACAAATAATATCAGGCCCACTCTCCTGTCGTTAATCTGAAAGACAATACAGGATCGCTTATTAGTAAAGATAATTGTTTGTTTTCCCTAGCGATATTGTTATTGTTAGAGAGGGGAGAGGAGAACGTAACTTCGCACACTGGGAGATCTGCTACGTGCGTTAATTACATAATGGAAGTCAGTGTGCTTGTACAATGCAATGCAACATTGTATACTTAGAATGAACCAAGGCTTAATGTAAACTACATAATGTTTTCTCATAGCAAAATGTACTGGTTATAAATGGACTGGTCCAAAAGACCGTTTGCGGGTTATAGTAAAAATAAATCTTCCAGAAAGAAAGCATAATTATTTGTCAATTCGAAGGTGCAGTAAGGCCATTATGAGCCAGTCATTTGTAAATTAAAAAATAATGACAACAACAACAACAACAACAACAAGTTTTTTGTTCAATTAACCCTTTCCCAAACGACAAACTTTTGGACTAGACCAAATTGAAAGCATTTGCAGACGACAATTCAACTCTTGCTGAAAAGATGATTTCTGTCTATGATAGGATAGAAAACATTGTGGGAAAAGGAGAAAATGCTGGTTACCAGCATTTTCTCCTTTTCCCTCAATGTTTTCAAAAGGCTACTTATTCCAGACCCGGAAAAACCAGGGATTGTTTGGGAAAGGGTTAAAATAGTTGAAATCTTGTGAAATCTTGTTCTATTTAACGTGACCACTTCAAAGTTATTGAGATTGATATAATGACCTATTAAGAAATACTTATTACAATAAATCTATGGTGAGGATATCTCAAAATATCGAACAAAAACAGACCAGCTCGATGTCTGCGAAAGCAATTGAAATCACAAGTAGTAAATCCAACGAACTGTCCAACACTTTAAGCACCAAATCCATAAATTTGACCTCTCTCGACGCCAAAGTTACAGTCCAATGAAACTCAGAAAGAAGTATGAGCCATCCTCGGGCAAAAGATGCGTGATGTGTGATGTGTGATACTATGCAAGTCATCACAAAATGATAGGTACATAAAATTATTTTTTATATAACAACTTAATGATTTATTACGTCAAAATGTATTTTGATTTGCAGAAAATTTATGAAGAACAAAAAGTTTCGGTTATGGTCAGCCTGTGCCAATTGCCCAAGCTAACGTGTAGCGATACATTTTGCAAATGCAGAAAGTCCCCTTCTCGTAGAGCATGGTTCAAATAATCTTTAAAACATGACTACACAAGCGGGGTTTGTATTCACTAACCATTATTAAGGCTTTCCTCCCCTGAGGCTTTTAGCCAACATGGCATTATTTTGTTGTTGTTGTTGTTGTTGTTGTTGAATTATGGATAATTTGTGGTGGTTCAATAATTCGAAACACTTTTAACAACGAAGAATTTCTTTAAATATCTATCTTAAAAGTTTCTGTTTATACTTCTATTTTTTTGTAAAAGGAGGTAATAATCATCTCCCTTTGAAATGAGGATATAAGGAATTTAGACTTGAAAGAATGATAATTCTATGAATACAAAACCTCTAAAAGTGGCATGGTTAAGACACTACAATAGCGATGATTTTTTATTATATCATATTTTCCAGAGTAAAATTACAGTGGAAGTAGATGTTCCGCTTCAGGGTAGAAATACCTTAAGAACATTCTTAGCCTAATTCTCCAGAATTTTTCTAAATTTGAAAGTTACATAACTTCTGATTGGCTAAATCAATTGGTTTAGCCAATCAGAAGTTGTGGTACTTTCAAATTTAGAAAATCTCAGATATAAAGACTAAGGTCGTGCTTAAGAATGGTTGGTGAATATGTACCCAGATGTTTTAATCCAGGAACAAATCAGAACAGTCTGGTCTTGATCTATACGGTCCGAAAAAAAAATCTTTTTTGCGCCGAGAGAGCTCGACCTCTGTAAATATGACTTTTATAATAAGAAAGAGATCTGCCTTATATTTCAAAATATCTCACAAGGTACATAGGACTGTGTGGATATGAAGTAAGAGACCTGGTCCACCTGGCGCAGACATAAGCTGACCACTAAAGCACTTGAATCTCGCACACCATTATCAGTCTAAATCATTTAAAGCATAAATAATTGCATATGATTAAGTTACTGTTTCATACGCCCGAAGGGTCTTATTGTGTTATGACCCCGGTCGTCCGTCCGCTAACAATTACTTGTGTGCGCCAATCCTCCTACAGTTTTCATTGGAATAAGTTTACCACAACGACTCTCTATGGTGTGTAGTTGTGCTTGTGACTTAAATTTGGATATCTGCAGGCGTTTTAGATTTTAAACCATTTCATTGACAAGCCCCTTTGGGCGTATATGCACCGCTTTGCGAAGCCCATGTTTCTAACATGTTTGCAAAGGTCCTTTATCAATATAGTAGAATGTTATTTGTCCTATGTACCAAAATCGTTTGCCATGTTTCTACATAGTATGTTCATACGATGTACAAACACGGACTGTGATGTACTTTTTTTTATAGTTTGGATAAATTTTATTACCTTTTCTTGATAAAGGCCGTAATACTGAAAAAAGAGCTGTTAGATTATATGTTATAATGTACATGTGCTTTAATACCCACGGAAGATTTCTTGGTGTGTATCACACATTTTGTGACCTTGCCCCGTAAAACCAGACACGTCGATTTCCTTGAACTAAACTAACCTACATATTGTATCACACTGAACGTTATTCGCCCAAATAACGGTCATCTTACTGCAACAATAACACGGAATTGGAGCAACATTCATTTTCTGTCATGAATTAATAGAATACAGTAACAGTGGTATAATATACTCTCACACTAACAACAGCACTACCAGATTTTCTTGAAAGCAACTCTCGCTGACCTACACAAAAGCCTTACATTTGTAGTGAATGAGTTTCACCTCATTATGATCATCTTACAACCACAAAAACGCAAACATAACAGAATAAGAACATAAGTGTTTGTTGACCTGTAAATTATATGTGTTAGTAAGTACCTACATCCCTCTATCTTTCGGCATTTATGGATGAATTAATTAACAAGCGGATGGATCACTTACTTTGATCCTTGACTTATTGATGAACACGTGACGGACCATTAGCCGCTTTGAAGCCTTTGTTTTAGTTAGAGATCGGTGTTAACGATCCCCGTTTTTGTGTGGGCAGTCAATCAATTATCGAGCATTTTATGGCCAAGTTTTTTGTGTGTATCTTGTCGGTGTCTAACAATATGTTCATGGTATACGTATCAATGTCGAATTAGGAATGCGTAAATAGGAAATTGATAACACAGTGTTATGTGTGTTAGCACAGGAGCTCTGAGTTCTGTGAAATCCATTAGAGGTAGTTATCGGACGATTGGTTCTATGTCTGTAAACACCAGTAGTAAGTATTTAAACATTGGTGCTCCACGCCACAATTTTCGTTGTCATCCCCGACCATATAGATAAGACTGTCCAGAAATGTGCCGTCTGGTCTTTGACCTACATTGTCCCCTTTATTTTGAGACATTCTTATAACAACAATGTTGAAATAAAGTCGAGGAATGTCTGCATGATTTTATTAACCCTTTCCTAAACGACAAATTTTAGACTCTTCTAAACTCAAAGATTTTGCACAACACAATTTCAAATTTGATGAAAATGGCAGAAATTTCTTTAAATGGTTAGGAAACACTGTGGAAAAAGGAGAAATTGCTCTTTACGAGCAATTTCTCCTTTTCCCACAGTGTTTTCAAAAGACTTGTACCGCAGACACGTAAAAACCTGGGCTTGTTTGGGAAAGGGTTAAAATGTCTTCACGCCTATTCTTGTACATAGTATCACTTGTGCTTCTTACTTGCAGATTTTTTAAAGGAGGTTTCAATGTTGTTTGCTTCTTTTTTTTTCAGGAGAGAATGCGTCCTACATGCTTGTAGTTAGCACAAATGACACTAGGGAGAAACAGGTCAAAGACATAAACAATGAGCCATGCTCTGCAAAATCTGAAAAAGGGGGACATAATGCATCTCCATGATCCATGGTACTAAGCCAGCCATCATATACTCGTACTAATAGATCAATATTAGCCAGCGATATTTACATGGGACATAATCCTGAGAAGAAACTTGTGCTTGGACCTAAAGAAAATTAACAAATAACGACAGGTTTTGAAACAGATTAGCATGTGCGGACTTCGCAGGCTAATCTGAGTCGATACTTTTTGCAGATGCACTGAGCCCTTGCTCACAGTATGACTTAAATGTATTTTTGTTTTCTGCGAATTTGTCAACTCGGCTTTTTTTACGACAGAAAAAGAATTTTTACATAAAACTCGGAAAGATGGGTGGTATTGATCCAAGATCAGGCTGCATGTTCTGTGAAATATAATGTTGATAAACGCCATCAGAAAAAACGATTGTTCTAGATTTTGTCACTGAAAAGGTAGAAAAAACATTTAGCACTATGTTAGGGATGTGAAAAGACATGATATTACTGTTTTTTTTATAATTATAAACAACGCATCCTTGGATACCCCGGGGTCTCCCTATTTGCTACGCTACATCGACGATGTAGCGTAGCAAATAGGGAGACCCTGGGGTATCCGAGGATGTAAACAACGGGTCCTTACATAAGGTTTTGGGGTTGCCTACTGCGGGTGTCTAAACAACTGTTTTCGTATTGTTTCAGAATAAAACGTACTGTGTCTTAAACCGTCTGCTTCTGGTGATCTTCTGGTGATTCGACTTCATAAATCAGACATTTTTCGTTCAGACGATTCACTTTCCTTGTCAAAATGATGTATGGAATCTGACTCAGTGATGTCATTCGCCACTTCGTGAATCTTTATAAAGACTATCACATTTTGATGACAGATTCAATTATGTTTTAGCTTCAACAATTGTCTTGTCATCCTGTTGACAAGCCCGGTCTTTTCCAGCGCAATCTTCTCGATGATTTGTTCGTCTTTGTACATTGCAAGGGGACGGAAAACGAGAGTACATTGTTGCCAAACACGCGCTGCAAGCATTATTGTTATTTAGTGTGACTATAAAATCATTTACTTTTCTGGGTTATAACTGTCTCTCGATGGAGAAACGTCAGCGGTCGTCTGCAGACAATTTATGGTAATGTCTGAAATTTTTAAAAGGAACAGAAACTATCTGACAGAAATATGAAAGAATGATCTTGAATCTGCGTGTTTCTCAGACACAGTAGTTTATTTTTTTCATAAAAATACCTCGTAGTTCTTTATCAAATATATATACTTATACGATTTTGGAATCTTTGTATAGAAGGGATGAACTGCTTGTACACGCTTAACAAATGCATTAATTCAGTCGGAGTTTTGATCAGAGATTATTTTTATTTTGGCCTTAGTTCATATGAAAATCGACTTTAAAGTTTTTGTCTTTATAATATGTTCATTTCAATCCTTCTTGTAACATTAAATACAAGTATGTAAATTAAAAAAAAATCATTAGATATTCTGGATTTTAATATTCTTTATAAAAAATTCAAAGAGAACATTCCAGGAAATAAGGCATATGAGAAAAACTTCAAGCAAGAAAGGAATTAAATCCGTATCAAGCTTTGATTTCAAGAAACAAATAATAATAATGAAATGCATGTATTTATATTTGCAGGAAACAGACTTTTTCTAAAAACATCAATAATATACAGACCTTTTGGACTGTTTGTTGAAATGCAATCCAAAGTATTTCCTCTCTGAAAAAAATGCAATACAGATTAACGTTATACAAAATAACAACAAAGTATCAAACCTCAGAGAGAGAGAGAGAGAGAGAGAGAGAGAGAGAGAACGCAACACAAACCATATCATAAGTAACAGCACATGTAACCGGACCCGTTTTTCACTTCTCTTGTGCTTTACAAGAAACGAACCTCTAGTGGTCCCCTTGAATTTTTAATATTTTGATTATTAATGTCAAAGTAAATATTTTGTACTTTAACCCTGACTCTGCAGTGAAATCTGAAAAAAAAAAAACTGTATGTTTATATAAGACCACTTTTTTTTCTTTTCAACATAAAGGTGAATTGACAAGCAAATGACCTGAAGATCCAACTGGTCGTTCTGCGTAGTTCAAGTTTGGTCTAAATTGTCAACAAAACCAGCTAAGGTATCTTGGGAATCCTTCGGGTTTAGCTACTACTATTTAACATCCATGACCTTTTAGCAATCAAATTACCATAGAGAAATGCGGAACAGTTGATATAAAAGCTTTGACGCTGACATATTGTAAGTATTTTCACTCCATGAAGTCCTGTTTTTGTGGGGGTCAGAGTTTTCGTAAAACCCTTTGTTCCCCTTCGAACTTTTCGAAGGATTTGAGCTGAACTTTTCGTTACAACCTCTACCCTTACTGCCAACTCTTCGCAGAGTATTTTAACCCGTTTCTTCCAACTTAATCGCGCTTTTAATAACAATCTATTCATATCACTAGGACATCTCATATCACGTTATGAATTTCGGAAAAAAAATCGCAGGTAGATTAGTCAGTTTGGCTGTTAGTCCTGAATTTTCAGAGCCCAAGGTGTTTTTTTGTAAAAGTGTCTGACAGTATATCGGGCTTTTAGGCTCAAGATCAGGTTCAAGATTGTGCAGTTAGATGATGGTTCCTTGTCGTCCGTAGATTCGACTGAAATTACCCCTTGTTTGCGAAACAGCACTCACTAATTCGTAATTAATTTTTGAAATCCTCGCTGACTTCTCTGACTTGCATTCCTGTAAAAATAGATAGAGTTAACACGCGTCATAAATATGTTGAAGCTGATCTATTGTACCATTGATAAAGCGTTTTTTTTTCAGTGCACTCCCTGAAATGAAAGTTGGCGGCTTCAAATGTCTATTGTGTTATGTTCTGTTTAAGAATTTAAGTAAACTTTATATTTTTGTAACGAGCAAAGAAAACTTATCTATCAGTAGACATGTCATCATTACATGAATATCTCGTGTTTTTTATTACAAGCTTCTATCTGAAACGGGCATGCATCTGGGAAGTTGTATCTCAGAAGCAATTACAGCTGCCTGATGCGACACTTTCAAAGAAGAGAAAAATCATAAATGTTAGACTTTTTATAGATGTCAACTGGGGACCAAGTGAGTATGCAGGAATTACCAGTATTCTTTTATGCCATATGTAGTAATCCATGTCCTTTTAAGTAAGTCAATTGAAAAATTTAACTCTTTACTACGCGACAACATTTTTGACTGGTCCAAATTGAAAGCATCTGCAGATGACAAGATAAAAGTGACTAGAAATTTGAAATTTGTTTCAGGAGGGGAAGAAAACATTGTGGGAAAAGGAGAAAATGCTGGTTACCAGCACTTTCTCCTTTTCCCGCATTGTTTTCTGAAGGCTTCTTTCTGAGGGTCGTTAAAGGACGGGATTGTGTCGTAAAAGGTTAAAGCCGATAGTAAAACCCAAATTTTGTTCTTTAAGAGGTATTTTGAAGGTGAAAATATCTCCTTATTGGACAGTGTAGATCCAAGATTAGACTGCGCGGTCGTGATATCCGATCTTGATCTAACCTGTCGGCTAAAGGTCCTTGATGTGCGCTTAGCACCTTGGGAGTTAATTTGCGTTATGTAAGATATTTGTGAAGCACGTAGAACTAAACAAATAGATACAATTCAATTCATTGATCAATAGAATTAGCTTTTGGAATCTTAGAAGATATTTAGGGACTTTCACTGTTGAGTAAAGCATGTACTATGGACACAAAATTAAGAGAACAAGTGACTGTGTCTTAAGATTAGCAAGGTATGCTTCCAAAAGTGCATTAGTAGTGATATGGTATTCATAGAGCTGAGTTTGATATGTTTTTCACAATAAAGCTGTAGTTACGAGGTTTTGGAAGTAAACTGACGATAACTTCTATTTGCAGATATCAATCAATACATCAACGAAAAGAAGTTCATTACAAAAATTGATCGATATCTCTTTTTGCAATTGGTGCTGTTAGTGGCCTAAACTCTTCTAATTTCCAGCAGACTGCACTATGGTATTCCACATTCACACGTTTTATGATATACCAAAATTGTAAAGAGATGCTTGGAAACACGTGCCGTTGGGTGAATCTTAATTCTCGTCAATGCATATGGAGTAATTGATAAAAATACGACAAGCCTAATAAAACAGATAGCTATAAAATACATGACAATTTTATCAGCAGGCTTCTTGTCAGCGAACAAAGTGGAATAAATCATAGCGCACTGCTCAAGTATCGGATGACCAATTATTTGCTATAAATGGAACCGCACAAAATATGATGTATTCATTTAGAATGAGATGGGAGAAAGAGGCCGTAAAATAAACAACTTCGAGATAAACAAGCAACATGGCTTTTGTGATTTTTCCAGTGTCGAGTTACGACCATTGAATGGCAATTTATATTCAATAAATTAGTTCAGGAGGATGTTATGACCACCAATAAGGATAAGATGTCAGACCACTTGGCAATAAAAAATCTGTGGTCATTTTCAAGTCCTGTCATAGTACTTGGTATTGGAAATAATGCACATTATTAACCCTGTATGAAGTTTGAATGTTTGGAAGCAGAAATGTAGCTGGTACTTTGGATTGAGGGGCAATGAAAAATTCACCATGATGTTGGAGAGGCCATTTCCTAGTAACATACTGTCATACTGACCAGTGCTTTCAAAAGCTTGTAATTGGCCGTGTGTTGGCAGACAAACGCATGCCTCTGCAGTCGAATGTCGTTATCGATGAACCGGGTTCGCAGAAACATTTGTACATGACAGCAAGGCAACATCGCATGGACCTTCAAGGTCCGTATTCACCCACCATTCTTACGAACGTTCTTTGTCTTATTCTTCAAGATTTTCTGACAGAGAAAGTAACAGAACTTCTGATTGGCTAAACCATATGGTTTAGCCAATCAGAAGTTCTGTTACTTTCACACTGACGAAATTCTGAAGAATAAGACTAAGAATGTTCTTAAGAATGGTTGGTGAATAGATCTACCAGCCCAGACCGCATCTTCTTCGGTCAAGGTATCTATACAAAAATTCCACCCAAGGTTGCATAAAAATTTAAAAAGGTTCTCGGTCGAAAAAACCATCTAAACTTTATTCTATACTTATTCCGATTTCAGGACAGGTACCATTGTCGGCTAAGGTCGAGGGAACCGGTGATCGTTTTGACTGGACAAGAATAGACCGGCAACCAGTCCCTCCTTTTGAGGCTGAGTCCATGACCTGCAAAGTCTACTCATTTTTCCGCATTGTTTTCAAAACACTTATTCCTCAGGGTCGTTAAAACACTAGATTATTTAGCAAAGGATCAAAGGTTCCGTGAGAAGGCACTAAATACTCGATAAATTCCGAAATAATATTTTGTCACAGCCATCAAACCTAACAAAGTATCAAATGTTCTGCTATTAATTCATCATCTACGGTCAATTTGTAAATGGTGTAATTTTCCCTAAATACATCAACGCAATTTATGACTTTGTATTACAAGAAAACGCCAAATTCCCGGGTCATAAATCATTGAGAACCATTTATTTGTTGGCCGTCTTTATGTTATTGTTTCTAGACACGCTGGGTTGTTGAGCAGTGCTTGTGATTCAATTGATCCTAGATGTCAATGTGCTACCAGTAGATGAGTGTTTCTATCGTGTAGCAAACAACCTAAGCAAACATAGAAACAAAAGGAGAAAGTTGTTTGAACATTTTTGCCAGGATTGTGTCACACTTATTTCCACATATTCTACCTTATTTCATAATCAACACTGTAAAAAGCATGAACATGTGGCCTGTGTTAAAACCTAACGAATTAAAATGGTCGACAACAGCAATAGAATCTTTGGATTATCTGCAGATTGTCAGACTGCGCAGGCTGACCAGGGTCGATACTTTTTCTCGGATTCATGAAGCCCACTTTTTTCACAGAGTATGGTTAATATATTTTTGCGTGTGAAACACTAGTTGATAAATAGATCTACCACACAATGTAGTTTTCTCTACATATGTAAGTCAGTTAGACTGTAGATTCAGTCAAGAAAAAGTCAATTATTTTGCTTAACCCGAAAACCGCTAAAAAAGTGAAACGAAATCTTCAAGCCGATACTAAAAACCCAAATGTTGCCATTTCAAGTTATCTTTTGGGGGAAAAGTATCTCCCTATGGGACAGTGTGGGTTCAAGATCAGACTGCACGTTCTGTGCAGTCTGATCTTGAACACACACTGTCCGATAGGGAGCGCAGCCTGATCTTGATCTATACTGTCCGTAAAGGTCCTTGAGTCGCGTTAAACAGCCTAAGGGTCAAACGGTATAATAGACTCCCTCTATATGGTCAGATATGACGTCATTGTGCCTAACATAGTACCATCATGTACATGATCGACGCGTGTAACTAAACATGCGAAATACCAACAAACTTTTGCAAATTTCCGGGGCAAAACCTACAAAATACCATTTTGGGGCCATGTACTCCTAAAGAAAATACCTACGAAGATCCCTTTCTCAAGATTCTTTATTTTCCCCACCCCACCCCTTTTATTTTCGGCGAGGCTGAATATGCTTGCATTTAACCTGATATTTCTGATATTGAAAAAATGAATGAATCAAAGTTTGTGATTGGTCAAAACATAAACCTGATTATTTTATGGGCACGTTTATTCTGAGGACCTATTTTCTTGCAATTTAGCTTTATTCCCCCACTTAACTCTTTGCCAAACAACAAAATTTTATATTTGTCCAAATTAAAAGCATTTGAAGAAATTTACAATGAACATAATCAAAACGTCCTGCCATGGGTTCGAAACCCGGAAGCGGTTGTCAACTTTTGGCTCCTTCATTGGCACTCACATTCAGCGCGAGTACCGGTGCAGTTCATCAAGAAGAGAGAGATTAGCATAAGTTGGAAAAACTTGTTTCTCATTCGATGCAAAATAAATAAATATATTTTTTAAACCGAGACTTTCCTAAGAATGGTTGGTTATCGATGGCGAAACGTGGATACTGAAAAATTACTTCAACACTCTATCTCAGTTTGCATTATTCAAGAGCCATTCTTTTTTATCCACAGAATGCATTATATTGTCGAAATCAAATTCCAAATGTTTTATTGTAATGTGTTCTTTCAAAGTGACGTTTATAAGCTCAAATTGCATTATATCGTCGCACCAGGTTTTTTGAATCTCGATATAAAAACCTGTAATGTCAATATGTCCAACGCTGTTGACATTTATTTGAAATATACGAAATTAGCCTGTTTCTCTATAGAAGTATTTGGTTGCAATTTGTAATATACCCTCAAAAACCGTGACCTTAACCTCTCATTCACTTCTCGTTTGAGTAAAAAATTAGCCTTCAAAAATGGTCTGGGTTCTGTTTTTATCCTATTTTTATCCTAATTTTGTCTTCGCTTTTTTATCGTAAAAAGCCCAGGTTAAATTATGCAATTTTATGTGAAGGGAATAGAAAATCTCGTTAAATTTTTATTTCAAACTGTCGTGAAAGACTGGATTGAAAAAAATAAAATTGGAATATGGAACTCTATGTTTAGAACAGTGTAGAACTTCTAAATGTTAGTTAAAAGAAACCGATAGTAAAAAGCCTAAATCATGTTATCTCAAAGTTATTTCTGAGGAGAAAAAATCTCCTTGTCGGACGGTATGGAGTAAAGATCAGACCGCTCGTTCTGTGCAGTCTGATCTTGGTCCATATTGTCTGCAGAAGGTAATCGAGTCACGTAAAGAAACTGTAGAGATTTTTTGTCGATTTAAACCGGAAACTGTGGTTGATATGTCTATCGCTATCCGCAATAAAATGAAATCGCAAGCCGCAATACAATGAAACGCATTTTCTATCTATCATAATCTGTGCAACCTTGAAACCATCGGGGTCAATACTTTAAGCAAGAAGATAGAACTGATTATAGTGTAATACAAGAAAATTTTTATGCATAACATCAATGGCGCCGCAAGTCAGTTGTTTCTGAAATAATGCACATTTATTACAGCATTTCACGTTGTCCAAAGCAATTTTATGCAGAAATAGGTGAGAAATGAAACGAAAAGGCCTAAACAATCCTTACAATCCAACTTAAAACTTAAAAAAGAAAGAGGCATTACTGGTATGACACAATGATAGCCATTCTTCGACGAAACTTAACGTAAGTTCAATTGTATCTATGCACAAAAGCAGATGTCACTCGGCAATCAACACAATAAAATAATATCAAAACTAGATTCTACACTACCAAATTGATATTAAAAACAGGGTATGAAATGACAAAGGTGTGTACGAAATGATCAAATTGGGGACGAAATGACCAAAATAAAAAGCACAGTTGGGTACGAAATGACCGAAGTTTTACGAAAGAGCCTAGGTACGAAATAATCTTATTACGATATGACTGGAAGCCGAGTGAACAAACATGGCTGCCTCCATATGTACTTTTCAAACCGAATAAAAATATAGTGCCGCCGCTCATGCGGCGCCACAGAAATAAAGAAAGATCGGTTTAAAAAAAGCTGGATGAAAACGAGTGAAGGTGCATCTTAATGTTCAATGTCGTTTAACCCTTTCCCAAATGACAAATTATGGACTCTTCCAAACTGAAAGAGTTTGCAGACGACAATTGTAGAATTTGAGAAAATGGCAGAAAGTTCCCAAAAAAGGGTAGGAAACACTGTGGGAAAAGGAGAAATTGCTCGTTACGAGCAATTTCTCCTTTTCCCACAGTGTTTTCAAAAGACTATAACTACAGACACGTAAAAAAACAGGGCTTGTTAGGGAAAGAGTTAAGTGAGACAAGGGTACATACGCACCAACCATTCTTCAGAACATTCCTTGTCTTATTCTTCAGAAGTTTGTCAAAGTGAAAGTAACAGAACTTCTGATTGGCTAAACCATTCGGTTTAGCCAATCAGAAGTTTTGTTACTTTCACAATTAGAAAATCTTGAAAATTAAGACAAAGAATGAACTTAAGAATGGTTGGTGAATACGGACTAGGATGTTAGATGGCCTTGACTTAGCCTGTGGAAAATATGAAGGGTGAGGCTTCAGTTACTTTTTTACAAAGTAAACGCTTCCTTTTTCACTAAGTTCTTATATTATTTATATTTTTATAAAAATAAAAGTCACGTCACTATCCTATAAATAATTTTCTTTCAGTCCCTAAACTGTTTACAAAATGACAAAGTTTCAAAATTTCAGCTTGGTTCAAATTAAAAGAATTTGAAGTCGACAAAATAATTATAGCTCAGATTATTATCTCTGTCTTCGACATTGTAGAAAAGATTGTGAGCAAAGTAGAAAGTGCTGGTTACCTGCATTTTTTTCCTTTTCCCACATCGTTTTCAAAAGCCCTCACTTACAGACTCGAGATTGTGTGGTGAAGGGGCAAACTAGTACTTTGTGTAAGATAAGTCTGTTTGGGGATGGGTTTCGGACAAACGCAGACTATCCTATTTCTTCGCATAATTTCTGTCATTAATAGGGTAAAAAACACCGTGGGAAAAGGAGAAAATGCTGGTTACCAGCATTTTCTACTTTTACCACAATGTTTCAAAAACTGTCTCTTTCAAACTCGAGATTGTGTGTTGGAGGGTCAGACTAGCTCTCTGTGTAAAATAATATCTGTTTTGAGATGGGTTTCGGACAGGTGCGAACTATTTTATATCTTCACATCTATATAGGCTTGGCAGCAATTAATTTATTAAATAGGTGTCTAAATTATCTTTTCATCTCCACTGCACTTGCAGCTTAACCCATTACCACACAATCCCTACTTTTCACGCCCCTGAGAAAGAAGCATTTTGAAAACACTGTGGGAAAAGGAGAAAATGCTGGTAACCAGCATTTTCTCCTTTTCCCACAGTGTTTTCTACCCTTCCCAGAGCAAATTTCAATTTTTCAGTCACCTTTATTTTGTCGTCTGCAAATGCTTTCAATTTGGACCAGTCTAAAATTTTGTTGTGTGGTAAAGAGTTAAAGCGACCCACAACTAGGTTTTTTTATGGCCTGGTCGAGTAGCTCAATGCAAAGCATATCTAACGTGTTACCTGGTTCCTGGTGGTTGCTGGTTGGATTATAGGTTGCGTCAAACTCTCTCCGGTGTAATGCAGAGAAATGGCCCTCCCCTACAAAATGACTTATGGGTCATTTCTCTACGAACCGGAATGACCCATAAGTCATTTCTCTACGCAAAATAATGACCCGGTCATTCCTCTACGTAGTGAAATGACTTGTGGGGTGATTTCTCTACGTAGAAAAATGACCCGGGTCATTTTGTAGGGGAGGGTCATTTCTCTGCATTACACCGGCAATTGCCTCTCGTCTCTGATGCATGCTTTGAAGAAAGTTGTGGCTGTACTGTTGTGAGAAACACGTACAAGCGTAGATATAACAAGTGCATTTAATAGCCTTTTTACAGAGCAAAGCTTAGATACAAATTTTCCAACTTTCTTCATTACTACCATGGTAACAGTAGTAACCTCAGTTCATTTTCACCATTTCGCAATCCCTCGTCTTCAGTTACAAATTCCATCATTTGACCTGCGTTTATTTTGTGGTTTGCGAATGACCCCATCAGATGGTGGGGTAAGCCAAAGGAGTGTCAGCCCTTTACGCAGACTTTATAAATAACTTTGGGAAAAAGGGAAGTAACTTTGACGTTTAGTCTGACTGACAGCATTATCGTTAAAATGCAAGATTGATTCTTTCTATACCATTGATGACACCAGAGGCTTTTGTGGACAGTGTAGATCAAGATCAGACTGCACAGAACGTGCAGTCTGATCTCTGATCTACACTGTCCACAGCTATATTCTATACTATTACCGACCTGTCTCTTGACCTTGCAGAGAATATTTATTTTTCAGTAGTGAAATAGTTCGAGGTTATTAAATGACATCATAGTAAGCTCTTTATTGGAGAGGTCATCAGATCACTCCAACAGTTGTGAGTTTAAAAGGCAGATTTTCACAGAATTTGCCGTCTAAATCCATTTTTCTTGCGAAGATGTACTGTTACACAGTCTGTTTCTTCATGGTTGAATAAATAAAGCGAAATAAAAAAAAAAAATCCGAAACAGGAAATAGGCATGGTGTATTGTTACATGACGAATATCAGAAAAATGTTTGTTAAAACAATTTGCCATATCTGCAAATGACCCCTCAAATAATTGTAATTTTTCAAGAAGCACATAAATCAAAGCAGCAGACAAAAAAAAAGAATTTCGTTAAAAAAGAGAAAGAAGACTGCTGGACAAGATCATGCGACTTGGAAAAGCGACAAGAAGGCCAAATGACCATCATGTAAAGCATAATTATAAGGTTTCTTCGCGGTGGCTTTTTTACTTGTTTGTTTACATGTACCAAAATGTATGGAAATTAAAAGCCAATAAACTACATGTACTTGAAAACATTGATTCTGACCTCTCCTGGCTTCTTTTTAAAAAAGCCAACTTGTTCTTTTTACGTTTGGAAAAAAATGAAGCTTGGTTTGTTCAAAATGTTAAGAAGAAAGTCGTCAGCACGTGGCACAATGACAGTATTAATGAACCTCTTTTTTATTATACAGGACCTTTGTTTTACGTAATCAATTTCACAGTACTTTCATAACGCACGTTACCAGATCAAATTTAGAACCAAATCAAACTTGGATTATATCATCTATTCCAATTTATTTCAAATTAATACGACATCTAGAAAATCATTTAGGTAATTCAGTACATCGACGAGGGAAAACGTGTAATTTTTCGTGATTAAATGTTAAAACCGTTCTGTAATAAGTAACAGAAACAGATATAAAATACTGATAAACTGTCAAAACGTATGTACCTTAATCACTCAAACATATGTGTTTAGCCAATCAGATTGAGCATTGTTTAAGTGGCCTGGTCGTTCTTGTAGATTTATGTTCTTCGTAACGAGCTTCGGGCGCTTATCAGCAGATTGTAAAAAGGTAACACCGCGTGTGGCGAATACGTGTTCTTTGATATCGAACACTATAAGACAGAAAACTCATTTAGAAGTTGGCAATTTAAGAAAAAATTCTTCGCGAGAGAGGTGATTACATCTGATTTGTTAAATAGATATAATAACATTTCATAGCAGAAGCGACCATAAATCATAATAAAATTTTACGTCGGAGATTTTGGGGTGTGAGAATTGATAGCTCGATTTGGGACGCAGGCATAAGTACTTATGGACACCCAAGGTGGTGTCAAGGACATTGTGTTTAACTCCACCCATACGGCGAGTGTTTATGTTACCATGTTACCAACCTGTGGAACTTTTTTCTCCCATCGTGGAGCTGACCACTTTTGGAGAATGTATTTGAGCCATGCCCTGGCAGAAGAAGGTTTGATTTTTCTCCGTGATCCACAATAGTGTCAGTGCATAAAAATGAATTCATAAACATCCATTTAGTCCGATAACCAGGTTGACTCTGGGATAGAACTGTCCTAGTAAAACGTTTCGACGCAGGTCATCCAGCCGGTGTGATGGAGAGAAATGTCCCTCCCCTACAAAATGACCCGGGTCATTATTCGACGTCGAGGAATGACCCCAGCAGGCATTTCACTACGTAGAAAAATGACCCGGGTCATTATTCTATACGTAGAGAAATGACCAACGGGTCATTTTGTAATGGGGGTCATTTCTCTGCATTACACAGACGCGGACTGTGCTCTTAAAGACCGTAGGCTAGAAAAAATAGAGAAGAACCACACACACAACACAATCCGGGTATCAGACTCGAGCTCTGACTCGAATGGAAATTTTCTTTCTTTATGATTGTGTTAAGTATAAAGCACTGCGACCAGGCATTGCTACCACTGAGTTCTTTCGGTTTGCTTTTATTTCGGTGGGACAAACTGCTGTTCAGCGATACCATCATTTTTATTAGTTTAGCACTTTACCACACGATCCCGACTTTTCACGATCCTAAGAAAAAAGCCTTCTGAAAACATTGTTTGAATAGGAGAAAATGCTGGTAACCAGCATTTTCTCCTTTTCCCACAATGTTTTCGTCCCTTCCCGAAACAAATTTCAATTTTTGAGTTACAATAATTTTGTCATCTGCAAATGTTTTTGTCATTTGGTAACGAGTTTTAACTCTTTGACCAAACGACAATTTTTTGGAAGATTCCGCATTTGCAGACATTTCTAAATGTGGCTCAAACGGTAGAACTTGTTTTTCATGCGGTAAAAAAAAAAAACAGTGGGATGAGAAGAAAATGTTGCTAACCAGCATTTTCTTCATTTCCAATTATGTTTTCAAATGCCTTCCTTGTTCAGGTCGATGACAATCGTGATTTTGTGGTTAAGATTTAAATTTTAAACCTGCCCATAAAGGCTATGCCAATTTTTGAGATACAAAGTCTATTTTGGGCATTGAAATCTGTTCAAGAGAACCCGGCCGTGTATTTTTAATGGTAGTAACGGTGACATTTTTAACCAAAGAAGTCAGTCGAGAAACATGACGACACTGCCTACCAGACTGGGGTACTGAATGCGGTATTGTTTCAGTTCTTTAGCTTCTACAACAAATCTTACAATGTCATTTGAAGCAGAAAAAAATGTTACATGGGGTAACAAGAAAACGATTCGGTTTAAATTCCTTGCAATTCAAATAACCTTACTTACATAAATGATACTACTCATATGAATGATACTACTAACCAAATGCTCAGCGAATGAAGACCAGGTTTAGGCAGAACCTTTCCACCCACTAGTTTGAAGTCAACGACATTTTAGATAAACGGCCTTTTCTAATAATTTAGATCGAGGTATTGGAATATGATAATATCTGTTAGCTTTCAAAATAGCGTTATTTATTATGTCACAGACAAACATGTTTCCTTGAGGGTTAGGAGGTTAGATGACTCCAGAAAATCCATAATAACCGACAACCGCCTCACTCAAGAGGAAATATCATCAGTTGACACCAGGGCCTGTATTCACCAACCACTCTTAAGAATATTCTTGGTCTTATTCTCCAAGAGTTTCTATGTTTGAAAGTAATACAACTTCTGATTGGCTAAACCATTTGGTTTAGCCAATCAGAAGTTGTGTTACTTTCAAATTTAGAAAATTCTGCAGACCGAGACCAAGAACGTTCTTAGGAATGGTTGGTGAATACGGGCCCAGGAAAACTTACCGAAAGCAAAAGGTTTTGCCAAGGTCGGCCTACGCGGACAGCGCAGGCTGACCAGGGTTCGTATTCATCAACCATTCTTAAGAACGTTCTTTGTCCGAATTTTCAAGATTTTCTGACTATGAAAGTAACAGAGCTTCTGATTGGCTAAACCATTTGGTTTAGCCAATCAGAAGTTCTGTTACTTTTATATTGACAAAATTCTGAAGAAAAAGACTAAAAATGCTCTTAAGAATGGTTGGTGAATACGGGCCCTAGTCGACACTTTTTGTAGAAGCATTAACGCCCCTTTTTATGATGGCAAAACATGTCTATTGAGGGTTGAAATACATCAATGCAAAACATGTTTATTGAAAGGCTCCAAATACATATTTTTGATCCGTTTATAATTGGACAACACTGGAACGAATTCGCGGAATGTTATGAAGGCAAGAGGGTAATTGCCAAGGCCTCAAACTATGGCAAAAGAACGGGGTGCGCTAAATTATGTTACTAGTATTTTGACCTATAATCCACAACGTGTCCGTGTAATAACTATAAACCTGTGTTTTATATCCCTGTTTAATGACGATCTTTGGGTGGGATAATATGAAAACAATATGACTTTAATTGGTCTATGGTAGTCTTTTATTTGATCTTCGTAACGAACATGTTTTTCCTCAGTGGTCATAAAGGTTTATGGGTTGTTTTTTTTATAATAGAGTTGGTTATAGCATCAATTAGCCAGCTAATCGACACAGTTGTCATTTTTTTTACCATTGTCTTTCTAAATAAAAGGACTGAAAACTGTCAAGCCAATAACAAAAATTCAAATTTTGCTATTTAAAAGGTATTTTTGGAGGAAATATATCGCCTTATCGGATAGTGTAGATCCAAGATCAGACTGCACGTTCTGTGCAGTCTGATCTTGATCTACGATGTCCGTAAAAGGTCAGTGAGCCGCGTTTATCAGCTTATCAGCTTAAGGGTTAAGCTTTGGGTTCCCAAGGGTCATAAACCGTCCAATTGGATTGAAACAGATTCGAACACTTATCTTAATTAGTGAGAAGGCGTTTTATGTCAGAGGTAAGTTATTCATAATTCTAATTGCAAATTTAACGAAACATCGTAACACAATGAGTGCCATAGATAGCTCTTGTTTCCATTTTCTGACGGTGTCGTCGGGCTGCGGAGACCCTACAGTCATAGCTTGGATCTGTCCTGTCCGCTTTTTCATTATATTCCTTATAAATATTCCTTATGATATATTCAAGTTGGCTTCTTTACAAAAGAAGCCACGAGAGGTCAGCATCAATGTTTTCAAATAGTTTATTGGTTTTTAATTTCGATACATTTTGGTACATGTAAACAAACAAGTAAAAAGCCCTAAGCGTAGAAACTTCTTATGCTTTACATGACGGTCATTTGACCTTCTTCCCGCGTTTTCAAGTCGCATGATCTTGTCCAGAGGCCTTCTTTCTCTCTTTTAACGTAATTCTTGTTTTATTTTTTTCTTCTGCTAAGATTTGCTTAACGAAAGAAAAAACACACAATTATTCGAAAGGCCACTTGCAACCATGGCAATTTAAAATAACAAATCTTCTCTGAAATTCGTCATATTAGAATAAACCACGTCTATTTTCTATGTCGGTTTTTTTTTTATTTCGCCTTATTTATAAAACCATGACGAAAACAGACTGTGTATCAGAATATTTTCGCAAGAAAAATGGATTTAGACAGCAAATTCTGTTGCAGTCTGCATTTTAAATTCATCACTATTGGAGAGGTATGGTGATCTCTGCAATGATCTATGCTTTGCAAAAAGGGGGAGGCTGGCAATGGTCGAAACTTTTAACTTTCTTTAAATTTTTTGTTTGTCAGCTGACCATATCAAGAGGTGAATCAGTCTACCCATTTATGCAGCCAGCTGATGCGACACAAAAAAGACTTTATATATCCGTATTGTGTGATGGCTTACATGGTTTGACGCAGCATGGAAATGCATGGCTCATATTTAATATTGTACATGCACTGGCAAAAGGGGGCTTAACCCATTACCACACAATCCCTACTTTCGACGCCCCTGAGAAAGAGGCCTTTAGAAAACATTGTGGGAAAAGGAGAAAATGCTGGTAACCAGCATTTTCTCCTTTTCCCACAAATGTTTTCTACCCTTCACAAAACAAATTGCAAATTTTTAGTCACTTTTATTTTGTCGTCTGCAAATGCTTTCAATTTTGACAAGCCTAAAATATTGTCGTTTGGTAATGAGTGAATGCATCTTCATGATCCATGGTACCAAGCAAGTCATCACATACCTGTCGATCCATAATATTCACAGTAAAAAAATATCATCAGGTAAACTAGTTCTTTAACATATAGAAAACTGACCAATAGCGAAAACTTTTGGCTCAGGTCAGCCTCACGACGTCATTTAGATTCAAAATTACCTTGGCGTTGCTTTCGCAAAAAGCAAAGATCAACTTCAGACTGCAAAGGATCCACTGCCTCTTCAAAGCAGCTGCCTCCACTTCCACATGTAATTGCTGGAAGCAACGTTTGGTAAAGATAGAGAAATAGAGAAATTATCCCTGTCACAAAGACTTCTATCAAACTTTGTCATGAATCTACGTCGGAATCAAAACAAACACCTGCAGTGGTACACAAGATCCATAGTCAATCCATGCACCAATCCATCCACAAACAGTCAATCCTCGGTTCATGCGTTTTCTGGTTTGGAATTTTTAACTGTTTCGGATGAAATAGAGAATACAAAAGGTTTGTTTAAAAATACAAAGAAAGCGTCGTGATAAAAAGTTAGAAACATCACAGAACAACTTTCTAGGGGTAACTTTTGGTATTCATTGGTCCCAAGGTAATTGTTATTGGAGATGTCTAGACCAAAAAATACGACGTCGTTTAGTTTGAAAAATTTACCTTGGTGTTGCTTGGCACACAGCAGAGATCAAGATCAGACTGCAAAGAATGTACTATCCGGTGTTGTCTCAGAGAGAGAGAGAGAGAGAGAGAGAGAGAGAGAGAGAGAGAGAGAGTTAAATTCAAGCATCAGACAGAAAATATCAATTTCACTTTTCTTGCGACCTGTGACTAAAGCATAATCGAAACACACTAATAATGATATAGAGGATATTTGTTTTTTTCGGTGTAAGATCGAAATTTATTTCATCGAGTGGACGCAGCCACGAGTGAAAATATTACCGATGGTGTTCACGAGATGAAATAAATTTCGATCTTTCACCGAAAAAACAACAACAAATATTCTATTTATTTTATGCTTTTAACCCTTTCTGTGAGGAGCTTTATCAAAATTCAGTACAGTTCTTTTCCCTTATTCCCCGTGGCGTACCCCTCCCGCATAGCAACGTTACGTCAAGCGCGTGAAATGTAAGGTATATGACGTCATATTTCCCATCTGGTTGTAAGGCACGCGCAATTAACCTAGGCAACAAGAACGTGAAAATCGGTATTTTCACTGATGGTACCAGTGTAAGATCGAAAAATATTTTCACTTCTAATTCTCGATATCCTACCGGAAAGCATGAAATAATAATCAATCTTTCAAAATCAAATCAGTGCTGACCTTGATTTTGCAATTCGTTATATCAAGAATATACTGCACAGAATGTGCATCTAAGATCTACACTGTCCGATATTTGTGTAATAGACAACCTAATTATTGAATCATTTTAAGTTTTGACATGATACATAGTTGCACAAAAAGACAAAGTATCGCCTCAGATCTAATCATCAGCAGAAACAAGAATCTCGTACCATAAAAGTCCCAAATAGATTCCCAGAACTAGTAAAAACACCTTTCCCGTCTTGGCGCTTTTGGCTTTTTACCTTTTTAAAGCAGATTTGCACCAACAAGCGCTGAAAACCCCACCAGGAACACATTTCCACCGACAAATGTGTTTTGTGTCGTGCAGCAGACCCCCTAGAAAGCATTGGGACGGAGGTTAATATTGCACGTATCGAGCGATTTCCTCTTTTTCCTAAGGCTGCCATATGTCTTTATATACAAAACTTTAATTTATTTTGATTTTCATTTTTGTACAAGGACTTTTTCAAAGTCTACTATGTCGTATAAGTTTACAGGAAGTAATGAGTTAACAAGGCCAAGATCTTGTTAACGCATTTCTCGCCAATTCCTCCATTTTGTTCGGGTGTTAAACACAACAAGTAAGCCTGGAAATTTATTTTACAAACCCGGCCATAAATGTCTGTTAGGACGGTTTAATTGTATTAGGAACCCATTATCACCTTGACGAGCCTAGAACCTCTTCCGTGGATGATTACTTCGACTCAGATTCATCTCCATTAGTCGAAATAAACTTTGTGCAAATTTGATTTCCAAGACACGGCAACTGCCTTGGGACGATGCTTGTTATGCCGTTCTCCATTTACGTTAAAACATTACCATTTCGCAAGGGACCATGGGAAGGTGTAAACATGGCTAAATTGCTTCGTGCAAGATGTTGCGATTGATTGGAAAAGCAACGCTGTCTGTCAGGGCAATAGAATAACACGAATTACGCAAGGAAATTAATATCTGACATGGTTTCTACGGTTGACAATGACACAGGAATAGGGTCATAATAGTTTGTTTAATTCCACATAATGAGACCTGTTAGAAATTAAACAGCAGGCTCGTGTCCCACTGCAGTCGTTTGCCTAGAAATGACAAGCGGAGCTTTTGTGATTACAAGCTCGAGTGACGTCTGGGTGATAAATTACAGAACGACTGAGGACAGAGGTAAATAAGACTAATGTTTACTGAGACAGCCATAGATCGTGTTAATGCTCTCATGTCTTGTATTTATGGATGCCTTTTAACTCTTTACCAAACGACAAAATCTTTGTCTAGTCCAAATTGAAAGCATTTGCAGACGATAATTTCAGTGTGGCTCAAATGGCGCAATTTTTTAATAGGGTAGAAAACGTTATGGAAAAGGGAGAAAATGCTGTTTACCGGCATCTTCTTCTTTTCCCACAATGTTTTCAAAAGCTTCTTTTCCAGGGTAGTCAAAAGTCGACTTTGTGTGCTCTTTACCAGACGACAAAACTTTTAGATGCGTCCATATTGAAAGCACTGACTGATGACAAATCAAATGTTTCTCGTCTTTATGCTACTATCTTTATATGGATAGAATGGATAGAAAACATTTCAGGAAAAAAAATGAAAATGTTTCGTCATGTTTAGAAAAATATTTCAGACTGAACATTCCTGGAAAAAAAATGCTTGAAACAAAAATGATTGCTCCAAGATGGGTGCAAATTTGTAAGAATGACATAAACTTGGCTTAACCCTTTACCAAACAATCCCTGGCTTTTAAGATCCTGTGATAAAAGCCTTTTGAAAACATGGTTGGAAAAGGAGAAAATACTGGTAACCAGCATTTTCTCCTTTTCCCACAATGTTTTCTATCCCGCTAGAAATGAATTTCATTTTTTTAATTACATTTATTTTGTCGTCTGAAAGTGCTTTCAATTTGGACCAGTCTAAAATCTGTTATTCGGTAAAGCGTTAACACCAAAATATTTAACACGAGAATGTATGGTTTTCAGGATTTGCATAAGATATATTTTATGGTCTGCAATGGTCACCAATGTTCACATCAGCTCTTGTGGCTAGCATCATTTGTCTACAAGTCATGGAAATGAAATGATGTAACCATCAGCTTTCTTCGTGCGTTGGTGCGCTGGGAATCAATGAGCAGCACTTGGGCAAAAAAAAAAGGTTACAATGCATCCCCATGGTCCGTTTTACCAAGCTAGTCTTCATATAATTATGAATACATAGGCCTAAAATCCTTTTACTCTAACAGCTGAATGATTACTGAAATAGAACGGTCCATGCACATGCAGAAAATGTTAAGATAGTAAAACTTATTGACCTATGTGGACTGCGCAAGCTGACATAGGCGGCTATTTTTTTTTTTTTTCAGATGCATTAAACCCCCTTTTCACAGATAATCTCTCTTTGGTACTACACATGTAATACTTTTCCAATATGCCCCTCTACTGAAATGCTGAAGTATTACATTGAATGCGAATTTGAAAAGACATTTTGGAGTAATAAATGCGACGGACAGTCGAAGAATATAAGCATTCCAATTACTTGAAACAACTCTTGGCCTCGAGAAATGTGACCGTTCACCATGTTAATTCCACCAGAATGGACATTTACAGATGAATATTAAGTTACTTCATTGAATCCACACAGATACATACCAGTTTTATGGTGCAGGCTAGTGAGAGATGCTACGACGCTAAAATTGCTTCATGACCAGCATGGAAGTGGCTCCGACAATGTCCGCTGTGTCGTCAACTGGAGCGGACATGGAGACCTCGCTACCCTATACCCTCTTTGAAATAGATTGGACCCATTTTGCCCATCTGAAGGTCTGGTCGTTGTAACGGGTTAGTATAGAAAAAAATAACACAAACAAACGTCAGTCAGAGGCAATGTTGATTGCTTTAGCTCGTTACCAAACGACAATATTTTAGGCTTGTCCAAATCAAAAGCATTGGCAGACGACAAAATAAAAGGGCGTGAAAATTTGAAATTTGTTTTGTGAAGAGTAGAAAACGTTGTGGGGAAAGGAGAAAATGCTGGTTACCAGCATTTTCTCCTTTTCCCACAATGTTTTCAAAAGGTTTCTTTCTCAGGGTCGTCAAAAGCAGGGATTGTGTGGTAATGAGTTAAGGTAGTGGACCCGTAATACTTCTAGTGCAACATGGCATAAAATTTCTTGACAGTTGATAAAGACAGATTTATACAGATATAATAATTTTGCACATTTTTAAGTGGCCACAAGTTCCTTTGATGTCTGTCTTTAAATTTTTTGTTGGTACTTCTGTCAGTTTCCATAAAAGGGAGGTAATCATCAAATTGCTTTCTAATGAGAATATAGTGGTTTTAGAGTTATAAATTATAATTCTAGGTAGGACAAAAAGGAAAAAGTGACTCGGTGAAAGTAGTCCAATAATACTCATTTTTAATCTAAGCAAATTTTGCAGGATAATATTATAGTGGAATTACATGTAGCTGTTTTCTATTACGGGTCCACTACGTTAACTGACACTGTAGGTAAAAAAAAACATGACTGCACAAATAACAAGAATGAAAAGTTATTTCGATTTTTGTTTTTGGATTTTCGAGATTAAAAAACAAAAGTTTAATTTCAGATTTTCGATTTTGGATATTAACAAAAAAAAAGTTTTTTTTTTTTTAATTTTCGATATTAGGGCTCTTGCTATTTTTAAAGTTTTTTATGTCCAAAAATTCAGTTTGGCATGCCCAGCGATGCCGAATATCATGTTTTCATTGTCAGATCTGAACAGAGCCCATTCAACCAAAGAAGAGCTTTACAAAATTTAAAATATCGAAATACTCTTAGTATTTTGATATTCAAATTTGTAACTTTGAATACTGAAATACTTACAATATTTTGATATTCAAATTTAAAAAGTTTTTCTTTAATTGAAAGGCCGTGTTTAGATTTGGCATTGAAAACATGATATTCGGAATCGGTCCAAGTGCCAAACTTGATTTATGAGCATGAAAATATTTAAAAACAGCAAGAGTCTGGATATCAAATATTGAAAATCAAACTAAAATTCTTTTCTAATCTTGGAAATCGAAAGACGAAAATTAAACTGACGTTCTGGTCTTTTTTTTTTTTTTTTTTTCATCTCGAAAATCGAACACACAAAAATCAAACTAACTTATATTTTTGAATCTTGAAAATCCAACAACCAAAATCGAAGTAACTTCTCATTCCTTCAAATAACGAATTCTTGACCCGCATTTTCCATCCGTTCTAAATTGGATCCTTAGACCAATTCTCAAGAATTTCCTAAATGGCAAAGTAATACAATTTCTAGCTAGGTAATTTATATGATCTAGCCAATCAGAAATTGCGTCACTTTCACCATTAAGGATGAGACGATAGTATATCGACCTAGCCGACACAGAATTAAATGGCAGAATCCGTTTTTGATGCTTTCGAATACAAATGATTCGCAGACAACAGTCTGTTTAACCCTTTCCCAAACGACAAAATTTTGGACCCTTCAAAACTGCAAGAGTTTGCATACGATAATTTTAGATTTGGAGAAAATGGCAGAAAGTTCTCAAAAAGGGTAAAAAACACTGTGGGAAAAGGAGAAATTGCTCGTTACCTTGCTTCTCTGGTATGATATAACAAGCAAGTTTTCACATGATCGTAAATCAATATTTTTTTTTTTTTTGTTTTCTCGAAAAATCGATTGTATCCCGAGTTAGGTTGGCTCTCTGACATGTAAAGAATTAACTAATAGAAAAAAAAAGAGTTTCAATACATGTCAGCCTGCGAAGACTTTTGTGTGTGTTTAAAAACCATAAATTATTCTTTAATAAAAACAACTAGCCTGGATTCATTTGTATTGTCTCAAATCATATATGTGAAGGCTTTCTGACACACCAGATTCTTGTCAAATGTACCAAGCAAGAAGAAATTCAACTTTCAAAAGCCCTTCCAAGTACGAAATTAAAGTAACAACTTCATTTAGCTGTGAGGTAATTGTGTATAAGTCGTCCCAACTCGCGTGCCAAATTAAATTCAAAATTAATGATCTTCCCGCATTCAAATGCTGGAGGTAACAAGCTTTCAATGCCAAACCGTTTCTAATCCAACATATATCAGATTTAAACGACTTCGACCCTTTACAAAAGGAACCAAGGCTTTTACGAAGGAACTGCACTTTTGGAAACGCCGTAGGAAAGGAGAAAACACTGGCCAAGAGCATTGTCTCCTGTCTCCAACAACGTGTTTTATTCATTTGAAGACAAATCTTGTAGTTACAGACACATTTTACTAGTATTTGTTGTCTGCAAATGCTTTTAATTTGGACGAGTATGACGTGTTGTCGACTGTTAAAGAGTAAATTTTACCTAATTTCAGAGCCCCAAACTAACGAACCAGACTTGTAGTGTAAGTAATTTATACACTAGTGCCGCTTAAGACGCCTGGATACAAATCTTTACTAACGATTTTAAACGCAATATCTTGGCTTAACTCTTTACCAAACAACCCCTGGTTCTTTAAGGACCCTTTGAAAGAAGACTTTTGAAAACATTTTGGGAAAAGGAGAAAATGCTGGTAACCAGCATTTTCTCCTTTTCCCACAATGTTTTCTACCCTACTGGAAACAAATTTAATTTTTTGAGTTATGTTAAGTTTGTCGCCTGCAAGTGCTTTAACCTTTGGACCAGTCCGAAATTTTGTCATTGGTAGAGTTAACTCTCTGGAAATAGAAGGCTACCCCAGCGAACAACGGTTTTTAAAACAACGAGATAAGAAAAAGAAAATGACGGTTAACAGCATTTTCTCCTTATAGGAACACCGTTGCCTACTTTTCAAAGCTTGTTCCAATCCTAAATTTGAGCCACGTTTAATTTGTCGTCTGCAAATGCTTTCAATACTGACCAGTCTAACTTTTTTTGTCGTATGGTAAAAATTTAATTGCCTCGCAAAAGAGAGCTTTCCTTGTTTTCACGGCATGGGCAATTTATGGACGTCAGTATGAATAAGTATTAAGTCCTTTCTCTTTGACAGGGCTGGCTCTTCTAATACGCTTATTTGGAAATTGAAATATGTTTTCGGTGCTTTACAAAAATTGGAGTTGACGTACACGGGGTGTTTGGTGGATCACGTTCGGCAGAAGTTATCAATTGTTAATGAGACGCTCGTCGTTTATGCTCCATCATTTGAACGTTATGTTCTCTCGTGAAAGATCTCTAAGTGGTTTGCTGGGTTTTTTACGGCTCATGCGCGCCTCTTTTAGATTTTTTTATTTTACTTTCTTGAATCTAGAATGTCTAAATGGTGATGCATAACTAAGTGGTGGCCTTGCTGCGTCCTTGTCACTTATCGTTTTCGACTATTTCAGATCAATCTTTTTAACCCTTATCCTGTTTAACTCTTTACCAGACGACAAAAATGTTAGACCCATCTAAATTCAAAGCATTTGCAGACGACAATTTGAATGTTGCTCAAATGATGAAACTTTCCATTGAATGAGTAGAAAACATTGCGGGAAAAGGAGAAAATGCTGTTTACCAGCATTTTCTCCTTTTTCCACAATGTTTTCAAAAAATTTCTTCCTAGGAGTCATTAAAAATTAACATTCTGCGTGGTAATGACCTAAAAAGCGTGAAATAAAACTTTCAAGCTGAAATTAAGACTCAAAATTTTGCTTTTTTAAATGTACTTCTTTGGAAAAAGAAATTTCCTTATTGAACAGTGTAGATCCAAGAACACAACTTCTGATTTGTGGAGTCTGTGTCAATATTCACCAACCGTTCTTAAGAACATTTTTTAGTCTTATTCTCCATAATTATCTAACTTTGAGAGTAACGCATACTTCTGATTGGCTAAATTGATTGGTTTAGCCAATCAGAAGTTGTGTTACTTTCAAGTTTGGACAAACTTGTAGAGTAAGACTGAGAATTTTCTTAAAAGTGGTTGGTGAATACAGACCCATATCTTGATCTACACTGTCCGCATAAGGTGCTCGGCTCGGGTATAGCAGCTAGATTTTGAGTCAGAACCCAACCGTCCAGTACAGAAGGTAAAGAACGTCTTCAGTTAACCCATTACCACACAATCCCTACTTTTGACGACTCTGAGAAAGAAGTCTTTAGAAAACATTGTGGGAAAAGTGAAAAATGCTGGTAACCAGCATTTTCTCCTTTTCCCACAATATTTTCTACCCTTCCATAATCAAAATTCAATTTTTGAGTCACTTTTATTTTGTCGTCTGCAAATGCTTTCAATTTGGACCAGTCTAAAATATTGTCGTTTGGTAATGGGTTAAATACATTTCAGCTATGCTTTGGCGAGAGATGGTGTGGTGCAACTCTATGATGCTGTACACCAAGCAATATGTAACGTGATGATTATTATGGATCCACCAATCCCATTTTGTCAAACGAACTACTCAACTATGAGCAAAAAGTGTCAACGGACAGTGCAGGGCAATCTGGGTCTATACTCTTTGAAGATTCATTAAAACCCTTTACTTCCCAATCCTAATCTTTAACCCATTACCACACAATCCCTACTTTTGACGACCCTGAGAAAGAAGCCTTTTGAAAACATGTAGGAAAAGGAGAAAATGCTGGTAACCAGCATTTTCTCCTTTTCCTACAGTGTTTTCTACCCTTTCAAGAACAAATTTCAATATTTTTTCAGTCACCTTTATTTTGTCGTCTGCAAATGCTTTCAATTTGGACCGGTCTAAAATTTTGTCGTTTGGTAAAGAGTTAAGGTAATGGACCAGTAATAGAAAACTAATATTATCCTACAAAAATTGCTATAATAAAAACTGAGTATGATCGTACTTCTTTCACCAAGATAACTTTTCCTTTTTGTCCTTCTTAAAATGATCATTTATTATTCGAAAACCACTATATTCTCATTACCAAGGGAGATAATAATTACCGCCCTTTTCTGGAAACTAACAAAAGTATCAACTAATAATTTCAAGATAGACATCAAAGGATTTTCTGGTCGGTTAAAATGTGAAACATTATTACATCTGTACAAATCTCTTTTTATCAACTATCAAGAAATTTTATGCCATGCTGCACTAGAAGTATTACGGGTCTACTACGCTAATGTCTAGCACAAAATACCTGGCAAGCACCTGGCCAGGCACCATTCGGTTACGGTTATTTTATATCGTGGATGCTTGCCAACCGGTCATATTAGAAAGATTCCTTCTCTCACCGGAAACGGACCTTCGTCCTCCCGTCTACTAGGCAGATGTTTTGAGTACTAGGCCATAGCGACGGTGATAGAAAAAAAAACAGAACAAAACTACAATTATCTTTTTCTTCCAAATAACTTAAACAATCATATTTATCAATGTTTGTATTAAGGAAGGAATCATCGAAAAAGCAAATACTATACCCTTAATTTATGTCTCATTTGCCTAAATTTGAGTCCCATTAGCTTGAAATGCCTTATGTCACTTGTGTTCTTGTTTTTTTTTTTTGTCATACACTTGTATAGTTTATTTTGTGTTTGTTTTCCCATTCAGAAATATCTTTGCTTATCCTGTCTAACATGTGCCTGTATGTTGTATTTTTCATATCAGTCTTGCCATACCTTTTGTTGTAAATGGTCAAAGGCAAAATGTATCGCCGATAACCAATAAAATGTATATATGTATGTATGTATGTATGTTATAATGCATACAGGAAAACAAACACAGGTGATGTAAATTGTTCAATTTGTGATTCTAGTTTCATTTTGATGACAAAAATGCATATTGAGGAAAGCAAAATAATTAACTGTTCTGATTAATTAGCCGTGATGACGTGTCACCGTTATACGATGATTTAATGATGACTGATCAATAGGTAACGGCTGTCAATAACCGTCTGTCCGATATGTTAATTTACGTGTTACTTATAACTGATGTGGTATGCATATTGGACACTTGGACTTGACATACTCTCTGTCTTTCCCTCTCTCTGTCTCTTTGTCTCATAATCTCTTTTATCATATCGGAGAGGGTAGAGCCAAAATCAAACTGCACGTTTATACTACTAGTTCAGCACAGATTGATTTTGATTTAAAGTTGATAAGTACTTTTTTTTTGTATTGTGTTTAACGTCATATCAACACATTTTATCACATAACCTCCCTTGTTTTCGGTCTTATATACCCATTACGAATTATATACCCATTACGAATTTTTTTATCTCATACACGTTTGATATCACATTTGTGTGACGTCATTTTGTACACATTTCATACAAGTAAATGGGTCTCATGGAAAATACCGCGGGTGTATTTATGAATGTTTTTGCACCTTCTAATCTATAATTTGTGAAATATCGTTATGTGAAAACGGCTCGCTTAATAACATTTCCACTAGACTCGTTGAATAAAATCTTATCTCAAAAGCCAACTCATGTCAGATCCTATATATATTGGCCTGTTTTTTTTTTTTTTCTATTTATTTTTCCCAAGCTACAGGCTGCTTTCTCACCAAACCATCGTAAAAACAATGACCAGCGGTGAAATAGATGTCGAACGAACGAACTAATTACATGTATTATATTGACCAAAACTTATAGTTTTATTGTCAGAGAAACATGAACATACACAGTTTAATTGTCGGTCCTGTTGCAACGACCATCAACAATCCTGAAAGAATTAGGCTAGCAAGCTGGAGTTTCGAATGCTACCAACTGAGCTGCCGTCCCGACAGCCTGGCAAAGGGTCAATTTTTTGCCAAACGGCAGGATTCATACTTGTCCAGAATGAGAGTATTTGCAGACGACAAACTAAAAGTGGCTCGGAGGATAAAATACCCGGGTATGTCCAATACACATCTAAGGTTGAAAACATAGTTGGAAAAGGAGAAAATGCTGGTTACAGCATTTTATCCTTTTCCCAAAATGTTTTCAATAGACTTCTTTCCTAGGAAGTTTTGAAATTCGGATTGCATGGCCAAAGGGTGAAATGAACAAGAACTAAGGAATGTTGTACTCGTAATGCGTATTTATATTTGCCAATAGACACGTGGTGTATTCTTCTCATATATGAAAAAAATAAATGATATGTTTTCAAAATATCAACCACAGCCTATTCATTTTGGTCTAGTTAACACTTCCCCTAATGTATAGATTATTAGTGTTTTAAAATTTTATAAACCCTTTTCAGTGCCGCAGATGAAAACATGGGCTTTTGCAAAGGGCATAGATCGAGATCAGACTGCACAAAACGTGCAACCTGATCTTAAATTTATCACGTCCGCTGGTTTAGTCAAATATGTTATGCCTTCTTTCTGAGATTCCGTGAACTATACAGTCAGACATAAGTTAAGCATCACCCGAACAAGCTCAGTCATATTTTTTATCATAGATATAGAGGATATTTGGGTTTTTTTTTTCGGTGAAAGATAGAAATTTATTTCATCGAGTGGACACCATCGGTAATATTTTCACTAGTGGCGCAGCCACGAGTGAAAATATTACCGATGGTGTTCACGAGATGAAATAAATTTCGATCTTTCACCGAAAAAAACAAATGTTCTATTTATTTCATGTTTTTAACCCTTTCTGGGAGGAGCTTTATCAAAATTTAGTACAGTTATTTTCCATTATTCCCTGTGGCGTACCCCTCCCGCATAGCAACGTTACGTCAAGCGCGAGAAATGTAAGGTATATGACATCATATTTCCCATCTGGTTGTTAGGCACGCGCAATTTACCTAGGCAACAAGAACGTGAAAATCGGTATTGTCACTGGTTGTACCAGTGTAAGATCGAAAAATATTTTCACTGCTATTTCTCGATATCCTACCGGAAAGCATGAAATAAAACCTTTTATTTGGTACATTTCCAAGCTATGAACAGACTCTCTAGACAAATAACAGGCTGTTTTATGAGGCAAATGAAAGGATGGCTACGAGAAAAATTTCCGAAGCCCAGAAATGGCAAATTGTGGGCATGAGTAATGCTGGTCTAAGAGCATGGGTTATTGCTGGTCAGTTTTAGTGATGCTTATGTCTGACTGTTTATAATGTTCAGCTATCGAAAGAGGGGGCCTATATTTGGCACTGTAGAAGAGCTACAGATGGTTCAACTTTTAACGTGATAGAGACAAAAATCCTTTTTTGCTTTTTTGCTAACAGTGTGGTGTAGACCAAAGATCAGACTGGTCGGAATAAATAGTCGGATCTTCAGTCTGCGATATCTATTTTTCAAAAGATATTCTTGCTTTTTTTTTTTGCCAAACAGATCTTAGATTCGCCGTGTTAAAGTATTTCATACTATCTGCAAGAGTCCGATTAACCTAAGTTAAAAGCCAAATGCAAATTTTAGTTTCACATTTTCTTACATGTTCTAACATTTCTCGCTCTAATCTTGCTATTGGTCAGTTTCTGCATGTCATTGGACCAGTTTACCTCATGAGTTAATCAGTGGTAAAGACCAAATAGATTTTATTGGCTCATAATTTATGTGATGGCTTATTTGGCATGATGCAACACGAAGATGCCTTAAGCCCCCTTTTGATAGAGCATGGATCAATATGGTCTGCAATAGGCGAAAAGGGGCATTCTGACATTTGCCTAAAATGTCGTCTCGATCAGTCCGCTCAGGCTAAGACGGCTGTTTATAACCATTTTAGAATTTTTTCCTGCGAGCAGCCTTACGTGTAACCGAAAATAACATCAAAACGGAAAGTGTCGTCTCGGATTAGCCTGCGCGGACTGCGCAGGCTGATCCGAGACGACACTTTCCACATATGTCCGAATGCCCGTTTTCTCGTGTTTAAGGCCATACATAAGCGTCTCAATAACACATCAAACGTTTTTAACGACAAGAAAATTAATTACACAATTTGCGTCTAAATGAAGATAATAATAGGTCAAGACTATTTGAACTACCGGTAAATCTATCATTTGAGTTTTACACCCTTGGTGCAAAGTAGTTTGCTATTGAGTGATAGCCTATAATCCATTGTAATCTTAGTTAACTTTTTCAAATCTGAACGAAAAAATAGACTTGTCCAAAGTGACAGCGTTTGCAGATTGCAGTTACAGTGCAGTAACGAGGTTTGATTGAAAAGGACAAAAAAAAAAAAAATTGTGATGGAGGAAAAAAATGCTGGTTGCCAGCATTTTCTTCATTTCTCACAATATTTTCAAAAGTATTCTTTCTCAGGGTCGTTATGATCCGGGATGGGTCAACTACTTAACCCATTACCACACAATCCCTACTTTTGACGCCCTTGAGAAAGAAGCCTTTTGAAAACACTGTAGGAAAAGGAGAAAATGCTGGTAACCAGCATTTTCTCCTTTTCCCACAGTGTTTTCTACCCTTTCCAGAACAAATTTCAATTTTTCAGTCACATTTATTTTGTCGTCTGCAAATGCTTTCAATTTGGACCAGTCTAAAATTTTCTCGTATGGTAAAGAGTTAGGGTTGTAGATTCGTAACACTTCTAGTGCAGCATGGAATAAAATTTCTTGATAGTTGATAAATACGGATTTATACAAATATAATACTTTTGCACGTTTTTAACCGCCAAGAAATTTCTTTGATGTCTATCTTGAAATTATTTTTTGATAGTTTTGTTAGTTTCTAGAAAAGGGAGGTAATTATTATCTCCCCTTTGTAATGAGAATATAGCAGTTTTAGATTTATAAATTATAATTCTTGGAAGGGGAAAAAAAAGGTAAAAATGGCTCGGTTAAAGTAGTACAATAATACTTATTTTTAATCGTAGCAAATTTTGTAAATTAACATAATAGTGGGGAAAAAAAGCTGTTTTCTATTACGGGTCCACTACCTTAACACAGGATAAGAAATTTTAGACTTCTCTTTATTTACCCATTACCACACAATCCCTACTTTTGACGCCCCCAAGAAAGAAGCCTTTTGAAAACACTGTAGGAAAAGGAGAAAATGCTGGTAACCAGCATTTTCTCCTTTTCCCACAGTGTTTTCTTCCCTTCCCAGAACATATTTCAATTTTTCAGTCACCTTTATTTGGTCGTCTGCAAATGCTTTCAATTTGGACCAGTCTAAAATTTTCTCGTATGGTAAAGAGTTAAGGTTGTAGATACGTAACACTTCTAGTGCAGCACGGAATAAAATTTCTCGATAGTTGATAAATACGGATTTATACAGGTATAGTACTTTTGCACATTTTTAAACGACCATAAATTTCTTTGATGTCTATCTTGAAATTATTTGTTGATAGTTTTGTTAGTTTCCAGAAAAGGGAAGTAATTATTATCTCCCTTTGGAATGAGAATATAGCAGTTTTAGATTTATAAATTATAATTCTTGGAAGGGGAAAAAAGGTAAAAATGGTCAAAGTAGAACAATAATACTTATTTTTAATCGTAGCAAATTTTGTAGCATAACATTATAGTGGAAAAAAGCTGTTTTCTATTACGGGTCCACTACCTTAACACAGGATAAGAAATTAGACTTCCCTTAAAGTAGTGGCTGACCCAAGAGAAAGATGGGTTAACCCATTACCACACAATCCCTACTTTTGACGTCCCTGAGACAGAGGCCTTTTGAAAACACTGGGAAAAGGAGAAAATGCTGGTAACCAGCATTTTCTCCTTTTCCCACAGTGTTTTCTTCCCTTCCCAGAACAAATTTCAATTTTTCAGTCACCTTTATTTGGTCGTCTGCAAATGCTTTCAATTTGAACCAGTCTGAAATTTTGTCGTTTGGTAATGGGTTAAAGTATTGGGCTGACCCAAGAGAAAGATGGGTTAAATGATCGTAAATATCTTTGAAAGGTTAGAAAACAGAGAGGCGGACTAAGAAAATACTGGTAAGCAATGTTTCCTCATTTTCCCCAATGATTTCAAAAGCCTTCTTTGTCAGGATCGGAAAAAAAAAAGAGTTACTGTTCGGTAAAGAGTCAACCTGCTTATAGTTAATGTACTATACTTTCCTTTAACCCTTTACCCCATAAAGCATTTCTATGGTATCTCTTATTGACCCTAAATAACAGCATGGATGAAGCCATTTCTTATGTGTACATGACACCTTTTGATAGCATAGAAAACATTGTGGCAAAAGATGAAATTGCTCGTCACGAGCAATTTCACCTTTTGCCACAATTTTTTCCAAAGGCTCCTACAAGCAAGCGAAGAAATGAGTATCTACGGAATAAAGGGTTAAGAAAAAAAAAACCTACAACAGTGCATCGTTATTTCGGTACATTTTTTCTCAGTAAGCAAGCAGTTCAGATATAAGATCAAAATGCAAGCTTTTTACAGTCTACTCACGGCTGGAATCTGCAGATTGTCCACAGTCTGTTTAGCTTTATAAAATAAACCAGAAGTTGTAATCCTTATTTGTATTACCAATATGTTTTTTTTAAAAAGAAAAAAACGTTTTTTCTTTTAATATGACCACATAAGTACGCTTTCAGCGTTGAATTAGTGCCCTTTGAAGCGAGGTTTACCTTAACTGCTCAGCCTCTTGGCTTTTAAAACGCTAAGTCGATGCATCTATCTTTGAAACAGAAGAGCATGTGCTACTGTCTGAATTTAGATCTTTTTCGTCAAGAAAGAATCGCTTCTTTTTTTTTTTTCAAAAAAAAAAAAAAAAGAGACAATGCTAGTTCTAACCACCAGGCTGCAATGGGGAAAAAAATCTTTCTATAAGAAAGATTTTTTTCCCCATTGCAGCCTGGTGATTAGAACTAGCATTGTCTCTTTTTGTTCACTCACGTTTTCAGACGCCTTCTTCCACAGCGTCCAAGAAACGATGGTGTTCTTTTCGGAAGGGTCATGTTAATATTTTCTAGAGATTGTTAATGAAGGGTGGAAAGATTCTTTTTGAACGCTGCAATACACTTTGTGAACGAAGTGCGGTTTGCATTTCCGATTTTACACAATAAGACTCAAATTTACTATTTCAGTCCATTTTTTTAAAACCAAAACATCTTACAAAATACCAAAGAAAGTTACTACGACCAGATTGAAATTTCTGAACAGTGATCCTTATCTACAAACGCGGGTATTGTTGTCATTTATACGATAAAGGTTGAAGCTTCGCCCAAAACGTCAACAAAATACTGGTAACACCTTATATTGGCATGCGAACTTTTCAACAGTAGTTCATCTCTGACAAAACTGTGGACATAGAGATATATTGCTTATTGTAAGCAATTGGTTCTTTCATCACCATGGTTTCTGTGTCACTTAAAATGACAGATCAACTCTCATCAAAATTTCCCCTTCTTGTCCCCTACGTACTCATGAGCGATGTCTGTATATTAACCTTCGCTTTGCTAAAGAAGTGGACTGAACATCATCAGCCAACAACAAAGTCCTAAACATTGCGATTAACCCTTTCCTAAACAATCCCTGGTTTTTACGGGTCTGGAATAGTAGCCTTTTGAAAACATTGTGGGAAAAGGAGAAAATGCTGGTAACCAGCATTTTCTCCTTTTCCCACAATGTTTTCTACCCTATCATATAGGAAAATAATCTTTTTAGCAACTGTTAATTTGTCATCTGCAAAATGCTTTCAACTTGGTCTGGTCCGAAATTTGCCGTTTGGGAAAGAGTTAAAAAAACTTATTACCGTATCTTGCAGAAAAGATTCAAGATCAGAATGCATGTTTTGTGCAATCTGATCTTAATCTACACTTTCTACTGATATACCTAGGTTGCAATAAAAAAGTCAAAGGGTAAACAGGTTAACCCATTACCACACAATCTCGACTTTTGGCGACCCTGGGCAAAAAGCCTTTTCTACAGATATACCTAGGTTGCAATAAAAAAGTCAAAGGGTAAACAGGTTAACCCATTACCACACAATCTCGACTTTTGGCGACCCTGGGCAAAAAGCCTTTTCTACAGATATACCTAGGTTGCAATAAAAAAGTCAAAGGGTAAACAGGTTAACCCATTACCACACAATCTCGACTTTTGGCGACCCTGGGCAAAAAGCCTTTTGAAAACATTTAGAGAAAAGGAGAAAATTCTGGTAACCAGCATTTTCTCCTTTTCCCTAAATATTTTCTATCTTTCCAAACAATAAATTCAATTTTTGATTCACATTTATTGTCCTCTGCATATGCTTTCAATTTGGACTAGTCCAATATTTTGTCGTATGGTAAAGAGTTAAAGAAGGTAAGCCCACAATTATACCAACCTTTTTTGATATACAAGAACCTGGTCATCTAAGGTAACCAAATATGGTTGAGAGTCTTTTAGAAGTTAAACAGTTATACATTATAACCCTTTTTATTAATTGCGACAGAAGGTCGTAAACATTCTCCTAAAGTGTTTCATTTTTAACATTAAAGAGAAAAAGAGAACGTTTTTAAATGCTAGTTTCTTTTGAGTCCTTGTTTAGGCATGGACTGAACGTTTATGAAACATTTGGGCGCTGAACACAAGTTAAGTGACTTTTCTGCAGACACGTTTTTGCTTGCGTCAGTGTTGATGTATAGAATTCGCGATTCAAGAGGAACCGGGTTTGATTCTGTGCTCTGGACTTTCCAGTGCTCTTTTTGGCAAGAATTATCAGAATCCTTGCATAGCAAAAACCCAGGACACGTATACTCCTCACAACAATTTCGATATCTGTACTCCTTTGCTTTAAACTTCTTAAAATCAATTCCATGTATTCACGATCCTGTGGGAGAATGTCTTTGTAAACATTGTTGGCAAAGAAGAAAGTGCAGATTACCCGCATTTTACCTGCTCTTTTTCTGTATTATATTCAAACTTATTATAAAGACAATTTACATTTATCGCCTGCAGACGCGTTTATTTTTTTTGCGAAATTTCATTGTCTTGTAAAAAGTTATTTTGCAAATGTATCCGGTAATCTCAATGCCGGACATTTACATGAAACACGATGAAAAGGTCAAAGGATTTCAGCTGTTGTTTTAGCCACCTGATGTCATCTAAATCAACCGGAAGTCAGTGGCACATCACTGCAAACAACATTTATATCCGATCCATGTACCTTCGCAGAATTCAATAAATCTGAGTCCTAGGATGGTATCAAAAGTGTTTAACCAGAGAAAAAATATGGCCATAAATCAGATTGTAAAGGCTTTTGACCTCATTGTGCTTTAGGAAGACGTTGATTTCACTAATTATATCTTTACATCTCCCATTTTGCGCCATGTTTGGTCCACAGTATAATGTTTAAAGTGTCCTTTAATTATAGAACATATCAACAACGTCTCACCATTTATTAAATTACTTTTTTTTCTTTCTCTTTTTCGAAGTTTGCTTTCCGTCTGTTTTTCTGCAAATTAGAGATGTATTCCAACCCATTGGCTGCTAAGCGCGACTCAAGGACCTGTTGAGGACAGTACAGATCAAGATCAGACTGCACAGAACGTGCAGTCTGATCTTCGGTATACAATGTCCTTAATGGAGATATTTTGTCCACAAAATATGGCTTTGAAATTGAAATATTTTGGTTTTTACGATCGGCTTGAAATTTTCATTTTATTTCATTAGTGTCCCAAGGCTTCAGTACCTTATCATGGTATTTTTACGGGAAAGAGTACGAAGTTCTATCCTTGCAATAATGATAATGAGACTAACACATACTTTCAACTGCATAATAATTATTTTCTGAAATGGCTCTTTACTTAATGAAGCTTACAATGTTCTCTAAATAAACTTTGATCTGGTCAAAATGTTTTTACCAACGTCTCTATGTACCATCTATAGGTAACAATAGTAAAAATAATGAGAGAGAGAGAGAGAGAGAGAGAGAGAGAGAGAGAGAGAGAGAGAGTTTGAAACTACAGGGTAAGATATATAAGATAAGGTATGCTGTCGTGGACCGGCCAATCATTAAAATGCATGAAATTTGCATCAACCAAATATGTATAGATAGTACAAACTAGAAACAAATTAACAATTCAAACAGTACTATTAATTATACCCGATGGCCTTAAAGCAATAAAACAAATTAATTGAATTCCAAGTTGTGGTCAAGTATTATTTAAGAAAACGACAAATGAATAGGTAACCGAAGTCAAACAGCTATCAATTGGCAATAAAAATCTCGAGTCTGTCCTTAAGGCCGCGAATTGCTACTTTTATTACGCCATTAAATTCAATATTTAATGATATCATTATAAGCCCATCAACGTCATCAACACAGAACCTGTCAAAAACGGTGTGTGTTCATTTTGAATTTTTAACAATGCTTTTGCATTTGTTGCGAAAAAAGTGTCCCATACTTTTTCCAGCGGGGGGAGGGGGAATATCTCATACAATAGCAGTCATTGTAGATCATAGTTCAGATTCCACATTCTGTTTTGTCTACTCTCTATTGACACTTTATGCAAGCACAGTCTATAAGCTATAGGACTGTTATATAACTGATATGCATAACAATGAGTTTGCATTCGAGGAAAAAATGGATTGCAATAATTTTAGTACCATACAAAGTCCTCTTTTGCGGTTTGCAATAACCAAGCGCTGAAAACATTGTGACCAAAAGAATAAATTGCTCATATCTCGCAAATTCTCTTTTTATCCTATTTTAATATCTGATCCATGTTCTATGAAAAGGGATTCTAATGCATCTGCGAAAAGGTATTGGCCCATGTCTGCCTGCGGGGACTGCGCAGGCTGACATGGGCCGATATTTTTGCTGTCAGTATTTTTTTTTCATGTTAAAGGACTATTTAACCTTATAACTCAATCGGTTTTTAAACATAATGCATTTTATGTATCCATAACTATATGTATGTAATGACTTGCTTGGTATGTTGCATCACGGGGATGCATTAACCCTTTACTCCACAGAAACTCATTTCTACACATTGCTTGTAGGAGCCTTTGGAAAACATTGTGGCAAAAGATGAAATTGCTCTTGACGAGCAATTTCACCTTTTGCCACAATGTTTTCTACACTATCAAAAGGTGTCATATACACCAAAAAACAGCTTCATCCTTGCTGTTATTTAGGGTCAATTAGAGATACCATAGAAATGCCTTATGAAGTAAAGGGTTAAGCCCCCTATTTGCTGGAGAACTACTTTTTCAAAATTTTTTGCCTTACGCCTTGGTAAGAGCTTATCAACTTTATTTTACAAGGATGTTTCAACTCTTTTTTGAAACTTTGTTTAAAGAAGTGAAGCAAAATTTGGACCTTGCCTGTATGCATACGTTAACTTTTACCAACATTTTACAATTTAAATTTAGTTATTGCTTGTCACAAGCATGTTTTTATTTCCCAACAATGATATTGTCGAATAATTCTGGATAATCTTTTTTGGTAGTTAACGTTAAATGTACATGTATATGTATGTATGTATACTTTATATGTCTGTCATTGTCATATTTCCATATTGTTTTTTTTTTTGTAAATTGGCAATGGCAAAATTGTTTGCCAAATGCCTAATAAAGTTGAGTTGAGTTGAGTCATCCTTTGCAAATTTTTATAGTACTAGAAAGCATTTACTTAAACTCATACTTTTTTTTTAAATCTTTACCGTTTATTTTTTTAATTGAAATAATAATAAAAATGAATGAATGAATGAATGAATGAATGAATGAATAAATAAATAAATAAACGGTATAAATTCAAAAAAAATATAAATTTCATAAATACTTTCTAGCACTGTAAAATCTATGTATCTGTTCTGATGTATTGGCATCAATTCGAATTCGTAACTTCATCGTCCAAGAATTTTTTGACTGACTTAAATCATCGAAGCAGACGAACAAAAAAAAAAAAAAAAACGCCAATAGATTAGTATAGCTTTAAGTCAAATTGTTAGACAGTAACAAATTACTTGAACATTTTTCTAAGCAAATCTGTGTTTCTTGGAACATTTAGTTTAAAGCATTGTAGGAAAAGAGAAATACGCAAGTAACCAGCATTTCTTTGATTTCATCAATGTTTTTTGAGCGCCTAGAAAAATTACCTAGATTTAATTAGTGGTATGTATATACTTTCATAAAAGGCAAGTCTAAAATTTTGTCGGCCGGTAAATAGTTAATTCCCGCTAATTTAAGCCCTTGATGTCCAGTAAGGACCAATCTGTAGACCATTGGTGCGGTATCACTAAAGGCCTGGAAATATGGAAGAATAATTAATTTAACTAGCTAAGGCGATCAGAATGATTTGTTTTAATGTCCAACACATTTTCCTAATTTTATGGTATTGCCGTTCTTTCGTGAAAACCAGGACCTCGTGATAATTAGAAAGTAATGTACAGCCAGAAAGATCTGTGGAATAAACCGCCGCGGAGGAATTCTGGGACGTTGGATTGGTTCACTCTCTAGCCTGGCTCCGCCTCCCTCTTTTCAAGTTACTGAGGAAGCAACGAGAGGTCATGAGACAGCCTTCAAGCTGGTTTTGTTATTTCTTGTTATAGTTCACAAAGTGTTTTATTCTTATGTATTGTGCGAAACGTTTATATTTTGTAAAGAATATTTACAATGTACCAACCCGCGAACGAGAATTCGGTTGACTGTTATTTTTACCATAGTACAATATATGAAATTATTCGCTGTGAATTTTGAATAGTATTAAAAAGGAAAACTTGAGATGAGAAATTAAAAACTATAAGAATAAATAAACAGTTGAGACAGGTATTATTGTGTATGATTTATGTCGACAATATGTGCTGGAAAATGATACCGTAATATTATGAACAAATTATTTTTACTGCAAATGAACTGGTGTGAGATAAATAAAAATCCCTGTAGAAAAGCCTGAAAAGAAAAAAAATATATATATACCACAAATCTAACTATTACAGGTAATTAAGAAGTGATTTTTTATTCGTTAGTAAGACATGACTATTGACAGGTTGGGGCGATAAATACCTGACAGTGTTGCTATTTTTGGTGTTCGATCTGGACTGATAATGACGGTTAAATGTGGCGAGCTGGAGGGCTAACTGCTCGACACCTTTCTACCCATCCATCACACTTACCGAGACAGTCAAGTGATTGGGAACATACACATACAACCGGCTGTCAGGATTAACTAAACGTTAAACCCATGGATTGAAATCTGAAAATGGAAGTGATATTTTGGTATTCATAAAATTATGAAAGTATTATCATGTTTTAACTTCGGACTGGTATAACTAGAACAATTCGTGTCTGGAAATGTGCAAGCTACATTGTTTTATCTTTTGATTTGGAGCAAAGATTGGAACTTTTTTTAAACCAATAAACAAAGTTTACAGGGCTTGGATCAACGGAAAATAAACTGATTCAGTTGAAAATAATAAACAACCGTGGAATACTGCATCATTTGTTTAGTGTTTTACGTTAGATCCGTGTAAAACAGACAAGCTGGATCTCTCAATGACCCTACCGATGTTGAGAATATTGCCGCATCCCTGGGATTTTGTGAAAATGTCCGCACCAGGACGGGGAGGCGGAGTCGAGCCTGGCGAGGCCGGAAAGGACAAGTACGAATCTCTTCGAAAACTGGCAATGGTTCAAGTGCAACCTCCGAGGAACCCAAACAAACCATTTACGTCTTTCAGAATCAACGATATTCTCAGTGAACGATCCAAAAATTCTCAGAAGAAAAGTTCAAATCAAGATAAAGTTCATAATCTGAATCACCTGCATCGTCGTGAGTCTCTGTCAAAATTAGAAAACCACCATCTTGCACGACACAATGTTACAAACACAACTAGAGACCGCTGTATACCAGGACTTCATAATGCTAATGCTGCGAGCCAAAGTCGCCATCGAGTGCCACCAGTGGTATCACCGTCTAGAATTGTCCGACCTTGGGATACCTCACCGTCGACCGGCAGAAACTCTGAAGCGTCATCGGAAGCTGATGATGAGGAAATAAACGTTGATGATGATGACGACTCCGAGCCGAGTTCGACTCCCAGCATTAAGGGTGTGTCGCCTCTTGATGCGCTGATGGACTTGGCCAACAAGACTTTTCAAGGATTGGAAACATCGGAAGCAGCAGGTAGGATGGACAATAGTTTCTTTGACCTATGTTCTGGTAAAAAGGTTGGCTCAAAACATCTCCACTATACAAGATGCCAAGGAAGTAGTCACTTTTTTAAGGATTCTTAAAATCCATTTTGTCTACCGACTGAATCTTGAGATAGAATAGTCCTTTGACATACAGGAACTTTACCAAAGCAAAAAGTATTGACCCAGGTCAGCCTGCGCGGAAATGCGCAGGCTGACCTGAGTCGATACTTTTTGTAGACGCAATAAGCGCCTTTTTCGCAAAGCACTGCTTATATCAAAGAGTTTCATCTCGACTGCTGTTGCTAGTATTATCATTGAATTCATTTATCTCATTTCGTGTTTAACCGTTTACTACAAATCCTTCGTTTGAGGGAAAGAAGCTTTTGAAATAATTGTGGAACAAAAAAGAATATTGATTACAAGCCTTTTTTTCCACTCTTTTCCAAAGTGTTTCTTCTTTTTCAAAGACAGGTCCCATCATTTGAGGCACTTTGCATTTATTGTCTTCAGATTATTTTGATTTCGAGAAGACTTCAAAAAATTTATAGTGAAGGCTTGATTTTCATCAGACGACAAGTATTTAGAACTTTTCATAAAGAAAAGCGTTTGAAGACAACAATTTAATGTCGCTGAAATAATGGGGTGTGCCTTTGAAAAGCTAGAAAAGAAAAAAAACATTATAGAACAGGGGCAAAATGCTGGTTATAAGCATTGTCTCCTTTCCCACAATTTCCTCAAAGGTTTCCTTTTGACGAACGTAAAAGCATGAGATCGTCTAAAAAAGAAAGCCATTAGATTCTACATGTATATTATATTTAGCTTTCATAATTTCCTTTGCTCAGGAAAGTCTCCAAATTTTGCAAAATGTACGATATTTCTTTCATCACTTGTTATGCATACCGCAAGGAAACACCCTTTCATCTGATACTTTTGCATATGTTTGTCCTGATACGAAAAAGAAAAGGCAGGAATGGCGAACAAAACACGAATATTGTTCGTTCTACGGCCTAATAAGCGATAAAAAACGTGGGGAGAGAAAACAATTCTTCTTTCACTTGAAAAATAAAAAACTCAATGGGAAACAGTCGCATCAACTTCTTTCTCAATACAAAAAGAATAAATCTAAATATATAGTTAGATAACATTATTTTTTAGATGTATTAATTTTTTATTTCTCATTTTAATGAAGTAATAAGAAGAAAAAGAATAATACGTGTAGTAATAATTATGATAATGATAAAAAGAACAATAATCATCATTATTATCATTATCAAATACGAGGATAATCAAGAAATTACTTTAATAATCATTCTAAAATTTGCATAAAAAGTTCAATTTGTATAATGTAGGTCCATTTGCCGTCCGTCATACTCTCTAGATCTCGTATCATTTCGTGTTTATCAATACTACTTTTTGTGGCTATTTACAACTGTGTATATAATAGCTTATAATAAGCTTTTGTTCTGTTCTGTTCTGTTAAATGAACAGATACAAATGCTATGGGATTCTTGTCATAGAAAATGTGCCAACAGGTGTTTGAATCTTCTCGAGTAAGGTAGTGTAACTGTTGGTACAATTTTTCGAACTTTTTTAACTCGTTACCAAGAGACAATATTTTAAGCTTGTCCAAATCCAAAGCATTTGCAGACGACAAAATTTGAGTGATTGAAAATTTGAAATTTGTTTTGTGAAGGGCAGAAAACACTGTGGGAAAAGGAGAAAATGCTGGTTACCAGCATTTTCTCCTTTTCCCACAATGTTTTCTAAAGGCTTCTTTCTCAGGGGCGTCAAAAGTAGGGATTGTGTGGTAATTGGTTAATCAACATGAATTCGAATTATTGCATTGTAGAAAATTTGATATTAAATTCTTTACCATTCAAGACAGTAACCTCAAAACTACGACAGAAGTCAAATCAATAATTTGAATCCAGCAACCCCTAAGGAAATAAATAAATAAATAAATAAATAAATAAATAAAGTAGATCTACCCAGAATTCAAAGAAATGATCAAACTGTATAGATACACGGTTTGTGAAGTCTGATCATGATATACACGGTCATCAAAAGGAGCTATAGTCGCCGCTAGATAGATATACTCATTTTTATTTCTTTGCATTTTTCTACTCATCTATTTTCTTCTTGTATATGTTATTATAATCCTCATATTCCCTTTTTCTAAAATGTGTTACGATCTTTTTTAACATCAGTTTCTTGTGAATCCAATCAAATATTCTGCTCCCAAAAAAGAGTTTGCTTTCAACTTTTTTTACGTTCAGAATTTTCATTACTTACTGAAAAATGGCGATCGTTTTATATTTTTTGCACTGCCTGAATAAAATAATGATAATAACGAAAATAGACTGCAATAAATAAATAACCCTTTACTCCATAGATACTCATTTCTACGCATTACTTGTAGGTGCCTTTGGAAAACATTGTGGCAAAAGGTGAAATTGCTCTTGACGAGCAATTCCACCTTTTGCCACAATGTTTTCTACACTATCAAAAGGTGTCATATACACATAAGAAACTGCTTCATCCTTGCCGTTCTTTAGGGTCAATTAGAGATAGCATAGAAATGCCTTATGGAGTAAAAGGATAAATGAATAAATAGATAAATAAATGAATAAATAAATAAATAAATAAATGATACCTATATAATTATATGTAAGCAAGTCATTACAGTAACATAACGATCCATAAAACCTATTTTATATAACAACATCTCACTGACTCAGGAGGTATATTGGTCCTTTGACTTGCAAAAATTTTACTGGTTACCAGCATTTTGTTCTCTTTGACTTGCAAAAATTTTACTAGTTACCAGCATTTTGTTCTCTTTGACTTGCAAAAATTTTACTAGTTACCAGCATTTTGTTCTCTTTGACTTGCAAAAATTTTTACTGGTTACCAGCATTTTGTTCTCTTTGACTTGAAAAAAATTTTACTGGTTACCAGCATTTTGTTCTCTTTGACTTGCAAAAATTTTACTGGTTACCAGCATTTTGTTCTCTTTTACTTTCAAAAATTTTACTGGTTACCAGCATTTTGATCTTTTCCCACCATGTTTTCTAAAGGCTTCTTTCTCAGGGTGGTCAAAATGAGGGATTATCTGGTAATGACTTAAAAGGATGAATGATTCGTTACGAGCATTTTCTTCATTTGAATAATCTTTTCGTTGAATTCAGCTTGAAGACAAACCATAGCGTTGCTGGGAGGAAATTAATTTAAAGAATGTTAAGTCAAAATTGAAAAATGACGGAGAGTTACCGCCATTTGTGAGAGGGTCGTAAACCAAAACTTAATAACCAGTTTATGTTGTTATGATTCAAAACCATCTTTGAAATTAGAATTGAGGCTTACAGTTACTCAATAACTGGGTTTAAACGGAATCATAATGTCACAATGCTTGAGTGAATTTCTAGCTGTGAATTTGAACGACGGGTTGGTATTTTACCCCAACGATAAAATGTTAGAACATTTTAAAGACAATAAATTAAATGTAGATAAAAAAGAAAATAATAATTCAATCATTGAAAATGTAGAGAACATTGTAGGAAACGGAGAAAATGATGGTAACCAGCATTTTCTCTGTTTTCCCACAATGTGTCGAAATCCTTCTTCCTCGATGTTGTCAAAACCTGGATAGTTTCTGGTAGGGTGTTGTTAAAGGTTGTATTTTTTCAAAAACTTTAATCTGAAATATTCTTTTTTTTTTCTTTTTGTTGTTTTCATCTATCATGTTCGCATTACAAATCTTAATGTCGACTAGTTTCTCTGGATTAAAAAAACGTAAGCTTTCAGAGATGTATGGAGTATGTAAGAAACTTAAAGACGATGCGTGACACTGACTTTTTTTTACCCATTAAAAAAAAAACACACATAAAATGATTTATACTCTGGCAAAAGGAGTTTTAATCCTTTCCTAAACGACAAAATTTTGGACTAGACCAAATTGAAAGCGTTTTTAGATGACAAATCAAATATATTGTTAATGATGATTTTTGTCTGTGAAAGAGGTGAAAACATTGTTGGAAAAGGAGAAAATGCTGGTTACCAGCATTTTCTCCTTTTCCTACAATGTTTTCAAAAGCCTTTTTTTCCAGGATCGTAAAAACCAGGGATTGTTTGGAAAAAGGTTAAAGCATCCCCGTTATTCATCGGATCAAGCAAGTTATAACATAATCACGGATCCGTATTTTTTTTTCCAACAACTGATTCAATCATTAGGTAGACTGGCCCCTTGACCGACAGAAAATTTGTCTAGAGCAAAAAGTTTCGACCCATGTCAGTCTGCGTGGACTGTTCAGACTGGCACGAGTCGATATTTTTGCTAGATGTATTAAGTCTGCTTTTTACCGAATATTGCACAAATGTATGTAAATACGAAGTGACTTTAAAAACTGATGAATCTGATATTATTCCGACAGAAAAAAATATTTCTTTTTTAAAAAAAAAGAAACCTTTTTGAATGACGTAACCGTTTCCCAAACGGCAAAATTTGGACCACACCAAACCGAAAACATTCTGCAGGTGACAACTTAACAGTTGCTATAAAGATTATTTTTCTATATGATAGGGTAGAAAACATTGTGGGAAATGGAGAAAATGCTGGTTATCAGCATTTTATCCTTTTCCCACAATGTTTTCAAAAGGGTTCTATTCCTGACCCGTAAAAACCAGGGATTGTTTGGGAAAATAAGGGATTGTTAAGTAGTAAAATACATGTACATGTGCATCATAGTAAGAGAAATTGCATGATACTTTAAATATCTTTCAAAAGTTATTATTATTACTTTTATTATTATTATTATTATTATTATTAATGTTGTCTTTATTTAACATAAATTAAGACGACAGTACACTCGTAAAATACATTATAGCACAATATAGAGTGCAGTATGACGACAAATAAATGTCTAAAGACATGCTTGTGACTGACATCTTATTCCACTTTTTATGAATAGAACATCATACCTGTTTTCTATGGGGGATAGGAAGGAGAGAGAGAGAGAGAGAGAGAGAGAGAGAGAGAGAGAGAGAGATCTCGCTTTTAGACTAATCAGTACCCCAAGACATATAATTTTTAATCAGCAATAATCAGTTCTATTCTGTTGATATGTATGAAGTTTGTTTTGCATACATTAATAAAAATATGCATATCTTTTAGTGTCTGACGAATTTACAGTCCTATTCGAAATTCCAAGACTAGCAATTTGATTGGTCGAAACAAAAGGTCCTAGCAAATCTGATAACTGGTCTCTGTATTTACAAAATTAGACCAGCATTTAAGAATCATTGATGGTACTCATTATAGTAAATAGCATTTTTTTCCCTCGTAAAACCAGCTGATTTATGCAGCTTGGTCTGAAAAATGTTATTTTGCCATCGTGCTCACCAAATTTTTGAAATAAAAATATTGATCTAATTCTGAAAGATTTTCTAAATGCGAAAGTAACAAAATTTCTTAATGGCACTACCAAACGGTTCGCCAAATCAGCAGAAATCATATTACTCTCAAAATCCAAAATCCAAAATTAGAGAAAGAATACAGCTTAAAATGGGTGATGGATACGGCTGCGAGCTTGGTATTCATGAAAAATTTAATTCTTTTTAAAATTATATTCAGACTATTCAGTTTCAAACAGCCATTCATATATCTAGTCTCTTAACTGAAAATCAGAAGTTACTGTTATGTTTTAACTCTTTACCACACAATCCCGACTTTTAACAGCCCTATGAAAGAAGCCTTTTGAAAACATTGTGGGAAAAGGAGAAAATGCTGGTAACCAGCATTTTCTCCTTTTCCCACTATGTTTTCTTTTTCCTTTTTAAATCAAATTTCAATTCTTCGGTTACACTCATTTTGTCGTTTGCAAATGTTTCAATTTGGACCCGTCTATAAATTTGCCGTTTGGTAAAAAGTTAAGAGGGGACCGTAAGGTTTAGTCAGGCAGCATTTATGTATGCATGTTTTCTAAACTTGTTATACACCCAATCTAATGCCTTCAAAAAACTGTCAACGAAATTCATTGTTTTTGTTGTTATAGTCAAGAATTTATATTCCAAAGTATATGGGTCAGAGCATAATTTACTGTAATGTGTTGGGTTAATATTCAGAGCCGAGAACACAACTTTTTTTTTTCCACAAAAATTAAAAAAAACAGCTAGGCGTATACTCAACTAATTTTTCGTTCTCTGGCAACAGCATTTTGATTCCAGAAGTTTTGAAAATTTTCTCTTTTTTATTTTTCGATTGAGAGTTCCCTGTGTTTTCATTTGGAAAAAAGCTGAATGGGGCAAAACATTACACTCACATTCTTGTCCCTTTGCAAACAAGAACAAACAAAATATACTTGTAATTGTCTATCTATAATGGCATGACTGAGTAAAACAAAAAGTATTTTTGAATGCAATACCAAATCTAATTATTGCAAATTCCGAAACTGTTTGTAAAGAATACCTAAAAGAAACCAAAGATCAGGGCCTGCAATCACCAATCATGCTTAAGAACTTTCTTGGCCTCAGTCTCCAGACCTTTCTAAGTTTGAAAACAAGAAAAAATTCTGATTGGCTAAACCAAATGGTTTAGCCAATCAGAAGTTGCCTTTCTTTCAAATTTAGAAAATCTTGGAGAATCAGATCAAGGATATTCTTAAGAACGGTAGGTGAATATGCATGGTCAAGAATGTACTTTCTTTGTTTTATTGTCTTGTTGTACATTGGCCTCAAAAATACCGAAAATTTTACCCTGCATTCAAGGAGTCCATGTTTTATATTTCATAGACAACAAACGACAATAACATTCATTAAATTCTAAATACAATAACTTATTTCAACAAACATAAAAAATTCGGAAGAAAAAAAAAGAAATAGCCATTTTTTCCGACTAAAAGCTCTGGAATTAAAAAAAAAAGTGTAAGAGACGGACCTCCCTAGCCAGCCTGGGGATAATTTACAAGTTGTCGGGCAAGACGTATTTATAGGCCGTTTTATTCGGCTTGCAAAATGAATTTCACAAGCCGTTTCGACATTATATCTTCCGATTGGGAATAGCTAATTTATTGTTTTCGCCCGTCTTTAACTCTTTCCCTGAAAATTGCGACTGAATACCTTTTCTGCAGACGGAATAGATGATAATCAGGCTGCACAAAATATACAGTCTGATCTTGGATCTTCACATTTCGATCTCTGATGCTAAATTGTGACCAAAATTATCGTTGTTTTCGCAGCAGGTCTAGTTAAAGACCTCGAAATACTGTCTAGAATTTTTTTCTCATGCAGTTGGTCATGAAAGAAAATAAAAGTGCTGCGAATATAATATTTGAATCTTGCTCTAGGAAAAGATTATTAACTCCTTGCCAAAACGATAAAATTTTAGGCTTTTACCAAATTGAAAGTCCATGCAGACGACAAAATAAACGTGGCTGAAAAATTACATCAAGTTTTAAGAAGGATAGAAAACATTGTAGGAAAAAGAGAAAATGATGGTTATCAGCATTTTCTCTTTTTCCTACAATGTTTTCAAAAGACTTCTTCCTCAGGGGTCGTTAAAACTCGGGACCGCAAGAAAGAAAAAAAAACGTATCTATGTCAGCATGCGCAGCTCTCGCAGGCTAACATATATCTAAACGTTTTGCTATTTGAAAATTTTCCGCAATTCGAAGGATGATTCTATTCCATGATTAAGATTGTTCATAGTTAAAATATATTTTTATGTATCTATATTTATGTGATAACTTGATTGTTATAATGCACCGGAAGTACATTGTAGACCTTTTTGCAAGAAACATGGCCCGTTTTATTGATCACCCCCATAAACTGGAATGGAAAAGAAGAAAAATAATCAATGGTTATAAATATACACATGTAACTGATGACTGCCTCTTTTCTCTCAATAATTTTCAAGCAGACTAAAATCGTTTTTTTTTTCTTTCATTGATTTCTTTTTCATCCTTTCCTGTCACTTGTACTGCTTTTCAGAAGTTCTGAAATTAGCCATTGCTCTGAAATGTTATTCTAGATAGTTTATTATGGTTCCTATCTGACCTTAGCTGTGCAGTGATTCTTTTAGTTCCCAGGTATTGAGCTTGAGGCCCATCATTTTATTTATTTATTTATTTATTTATTTATTTATTTATTTATCTACTTTATTTAAATATTTATTTATTTATCTACGTTATCTGTTTATTTATCTTTTTTTGTATGGAATTTGATTTAGTTCTCTACTTTTTTTTTAAAATTTTACTTCATTTTATTTATCTTTTACTTACTTATTCATTTACATGTCTATTTCTCGATTTATACATTTGAAAATGGCAGTAGAATAGCCTTATAATTATGTATCAAAAATCTAAAATCGTGGACATTAACCTACCCCAAAAGTGTTATAGTTTTATCGTCAATAGAAAAACAAAACGAAAAAAAAATGCAAATTTACTTACATAATGATTGCGCAATACGATACTATCTGCATCTTCAAAAGGAGACACCTATAAGCCCAAGGGACAAGGCGTTAGAGTTCAGCTTTTTTTTCTTCACTTTATTTTGTTATAGGATGAATCAACAACCAGTATTTTGAGTGCATACTTTATTTTATCCCTTTACCAAACAATCCCTGATATAGAAGTCTTTTGAAAACAATGTGGGAAAAGGAGAAAATGCTGGTGACCAGCATTTTCTCCTTTTCCCACAATGTTTTCTACCATGCTGGAAACAAATTTCAATTTTTGTGTCATGCTTTTTTTATCGTCTGCAAGTGCTTGTAATAAGGACCAGTATAAAATTTTGTCGTTTGGTAAAGAGTTAAAAGTTACATCAGGTGCTGATTTCATTAAATTTTCCCAAACAATAATTGTTTTAATATTCACGAAACAAATCAGTATTTTTACCCCGAAGAAGAAGAGGACTTTTAAAACACTGTGATAAAGAAAGAAATGTTGGTAAACGGCATGTCGTTCTTCTCTAACAATGTTTTCTAATCGTTCAACTACAAAATTTCTTTCCTTCCCTTTTTATTTGTTGTCTAAAAATACTTTCATTATGACCGAGTCTAAAATTGTGCCGAGATAAACATAACATAATATAACGTAACATAACATATCGAATCATAACATAACGTAAAGTTTATTTGTAATCTTAAATCCAAAATATAAAATATTTGGAAGCATGGCCGACTAATTTAACCCATTACCACAAAATCCCTACTTTTGACGCACCTGAGAAAGAAGCCTTTAGAAAACATCGTGGAAAAAGGAGAAAATGCTGGTAACCAGCATTTTCTCCTTTTCCCACAATGTTTTCTATCCTTCACAAACAAATTTCAAATTTACAGTCACTTTTTACGAACGAGACTTTGCAAAAAGTGAACTTGACATTGTATGAGAGTACATATCATAATTATTATTATATGAACCTCCTCGTTTTCATTTGAACACATGTTGAGTAACTTTGAGAGCACATATTATATTCCGATATGAACCTACTCCTCGTTTTCATTTGAACACATTTTGATTGACTTTGTTGACTGGACATGTATTTCAAAAGCGTGCTTTAAAAATCTACACAACGAATGAATACCGGTGGTAAAATAGTTAAAGTACTAGTACACACGATCCAGATACCAAAATCTCAACGTTTTAAATGCCACAACAACAAAGTAGGATACGATGGAGCCAGAATACCTGAGTGTCCGTCCATTCGTCGATGCATTTTTCTTTTTATTGCTTTCTTTTCTTTAAGTATTCAAACAGTTTTACTAAAATTTCTAAGGAACCTTTCCTGCTTTCGACTTTGTGCCCCTGCAATTTTCATCATAATTAGTTGATTACTACAGGGAATTCGGCTCTTTAAAACCCTTTACTACAAATTCTCGAGTTCTAGGGATCTCATGGGAAGCGTTATGGAAACTTTGCAGGAAAAGGGGAAAACACTGGGTACCAGCATTCTCTTTTCCGACAATGTTTTCTAACTTATGAAATAAAAATCAAATCTTTGGAGTTACGATTAATCAGTCGTCCGTACATGAAGTTAACCCATTACCACACAATCCCAAGATTTGACGACCCCGAGAAAGAAGCTTTTAGAAAACATTGTGGGAAAAGAAGAAAATGCTGGTAACCAGCATTTTCTCCTTTTCCCACAATGTTTTCTAGCCTTCACAAAACAAATTTCAAATTTTCAATCACTTTTATCTTTTCGTCTGCAAACGCTGTCAATCAGGACAAACCTAAAATATTGTCGTTTGGTAATGAATTAATTTGATCAAGTCTTAACTATTGTCGTCTGATAAAGGGTTACCTTTTTCATGATCCAGTAACAAGGCCACCAGTGAGTTTATGTGTCGGATTGCAACAGTACATGTATTAGTTTGTAATATCTCACAAACTTTCGAGCAATGTATAAGTGCAAGAAAAATATCTCGTGAAGTCTGATCTTGATCGGCACTGTTCACACACAACTAAAATGGCGATGAACCCAAATTGTCAAGATATCAAACATAATTCTGCATATTTTTTCTATTTTTTTTTATTGAAAATATTCTTACCGAGTGCAAATTAAGAAACAACGCCATCTGCATATGACTGATTTCGTCTGGTAACATATCGTCGGTTTACTTCGAAAACCTCGTAACTACAGCTTGTTACAAGCTGTAGTTACGAGGTTTCCGAAGTAAACCGACGATATCACTTTTGAGACACATTATTACTACAGGAGAATGAGAATTCCTAATAACGAAAGTTTTGTTGAAAAACATCGTCACCCAGAAACCTGGGATCTTTGAAGTAGAACTGTAATACATCGACACGAATTCTTTCTACTGAGGAATCACAAAATGACGGTCTTTTTTGTAAATAAATACCAGCAACAGATTTGCATTTTATGACAAAAATGCAAAAAGACACACACGAGGACAAAAAAAAGAGGGCAAAATTATGTAGTCAGATCTATGCTGTATTGAGTGATAGATCACGTATTTTTTAGGCTTCTTTTTGATGTGAGTGGATCTAAAAGACGAATGTGTTACAAAAACGAATAGCTCTGTCGTAATGGTATGTCAGACATTCTGCAACTTTCATGATACGGTCATAATGAAGTTATATCTTCAAGATAGCAGACTTTGTATGTGTTTTGATTCAAAAACATTCATCGCAGTTCCTTTTCCAGACTTTTTATGTGTTTTGATTCCAAAACCTTCATCATGGTTCCTTTTCTACAGTCGTGTATTTTTTTTAATGAATAACTCATGGCCTTTATTACTCAAATAGTCTGAAAATTTTTTTAATTTTAAATTTAAATTACTTTGTTTAGCTCAGATCTTAGGACTATAAGATATATGAGCATATCCAACAATTGATAACAATTTAGTGTGACGACGATGGGTTTCTTTTTGGTAGTAGTGGAAGTCTGAATATGTAAACAATATAGAGACACTTTAATTTGTTAAGCCGATTTTAAATCTTTAAATCTTTCTAAGTCTTGATACATACAGACGGTGTCCTTTGACACGGCACCCAAAAGCACGTCAGAGCCACAACATACTACTGGTGGAACCCGGGAAATGCATTTGTGTACTCGGCGTTACCATGACGAAACTTTGGCAATAAAAGCAGGCTATAAAAGTATCTAAAATAAAAGTCATTATTAGCGGAATGATATCTATTTGTCTATTTTACCACCTACTTGCCTATAAATATTATGACCGTCTGTGCATGGTATCTGATAATTAGTTTTATTTGTGAATATTCAGTTCTGTTTTTTTTTTCAAACAGAATAGTATTAAAACTAATGCCATAGGACAGGAAACAATAACAGTCTTTGCTTCCATCTTCTGTGTAGAAGACTTTTTGAGACCGAACCATGACTGTTGTTTCTGTAGAGTCGGGTTGAAGAGATGTGTGTGGCGTGTGCGAATTATCCCGGAAAACAAGTTTAAATTATGGCCGTTGAATAATTGTCATAATGAATGATACAATCACAGTACAGTAACATAAAATATGAGCCGTACACTGTGAAACGAGGGCTTAATGCCTTTGCGAAAAGTATCGGCTAAGGTCAGCCTGCGCAGTCCGCGCAGGCTGACCTGAGCCGAAACTTTTCGCTATTGGGTCATTTTTTTCTTTATGTCAATGGACCACTTTATCCCATGGATATTAAGTAAGTTGTCAAAAAAGAAAAGAATAGATGTTATGAATCTGTGAGTATATGTGATGGCTTGCTTAGCCTCATAAGTTTCGGAGATGCATTAAGCCCCCATTTGCCAGAGCTTGGCCCATATGCAAGTTGTCCTTGTAGACGAACAAATGAGCTGAATAATCTGGAAAATAAGGTGCAGATTTTCCTCGTACGGTATAATATCATGCAAGTTGCCGCATAATATGGATTTATTTTCTCTCAAAACCGGTGAATCAATGCGTAGAATGATTCATTGATACGCAGAAGAGCTACGAATAGCAAGCTGTTTCGACCCAGTTCAGCCAGTAAAAACTACGCAGTCTGACATTAGTCGAAACTGTTTGTAGATACACTAACACCGCCCCCTCCCTTTTTTCCACAGACAATGGCTCGTATATTTCATACTCAATATTGAAAAAGATTGATGCAAAAAATGCACTTAGTTATACACACATACAATTTTTAAACTGTTTCCACTGTTTTGACATGTTACTATTACATTGACATGATTCGATACTTTTTGTAGATACACTAAAGCCGTCCACTTTTTCACAGATAATGGCTTGTATATTTCATACTCGGTATCAAAAAAGTTTGACTAAAAAAAATGCACAAACTTACACACACATGTATACAATTTTAAACTATTTCCACTGTTCAAGTTGACATGTTACAAGTACATGTACATACAGAGCGGTCCGACGAATCACCGAAATACCGAAATACCACCGAAACACCGAAATACCCCTATTTTTTATTACTGTGTTATGCTTATCTTTTTTTGTGGAATTTGATCCAAATAATGTCAATAGAGATGAAGGGCTGTTAGTTAAAATCGTAATGACAAAATAACAAGGTATCACTGGGGCCCGACGTAAACAATGCACCGAGACAGGCGTATGTAAGTCCACCGAAATACCCGCTCGACGCTGTAAATATTTGTTGATTTAGGGATTAAACCTTCGCAAGACTTGGCTCTTTTTCACATAAAACACGATTAGTTAAAGTAATGATCACTTTAGAGAAGATTATAATGTAGAAGATAGCAGAAAAATGTCGTTAGTATACTATTGATCATTGATCCACGTGAAGAACAATCGCCGAATTACTCGCCCGTCAAGTCCTGACATACCGAAATACCTGACCTTTATTACACAAAATACAAACTTGGGAGTCATCAGATGGAATTATCACTTATATTTCATTTCTTTAAATCATAAACTTAAAGTGTGCAAGTGCGTTCCATTTGCGAACGAAGTAAATTTACCTAAATTAGCATTGCGTGATTTATCCATCGTCACGTGCGTGTCGCATTTGACATTTTCTGCTTTTTCCACTATGTTTACGGGCCTATGGGGTGAACTGCAATTAAATCTATATTATTTAGATCAAAATCGATATTTTATTTATCGTCAGACTCAGTAGACGTGGAATTTAGACACACAGGTCTACAAATTAAGGCCGGGTAACATGTGTACCCGATTCACAATGGCGGCCGGTTGTCTTTCTAGATCCGTTAATTCTTAATTTCATTCTCCAAATATCACGAAAGAAAACAATTTTTTCCGAGCATATTTATGGATATAGATCTGACACATCAACCTTGTAAAACAGCTACAAGGTGATGCATTTTACTACGTCGTGTGGGTATTACGGTGGACAACGGGCTCGGAGTTTCGGTGAACATCCATTGCGTCAGACGTCAATGGTATGTTGTTATTTTGTCATTTTGTTTTAAACTAACTACCTTTCATCAATATAAAGATAAGTTTGTGTAACAAAAAAAAACCCACAACATTTTCGCTTTTATATTGGTTATATGACTTAATTGTAAAAAATATGGGGTATTTCGGTGTTTCGGTGGTATTTCGGTATTTCGGTGATTCGTCGGACCCCATACAGAGCTCCAGATAAGACCGAGTGATGGTATTCTAAATCCATTATTTCTCTTCCAAAACCTATGTTGTGGGTACTCATTAGAATCGTCTCGATGAGACGATTCTAATGAGTACCCATAACATAGAGTTTGGTGAAGAATAAATAATATTTTCAATTTTGAAATCACAATCACTGCCTCTATCTGGAGCCCTGTACATACATTAGCATTTTTTTTTCACAACCTAAACTTTGATATGAATATACATTATCTGCTGAGAATGATAAAATTATGCACTTTGCAGCTTTTCTTTGAATCTATCACCACCAACTCTATTAAGAAAGAAGAAAAATACTCAAAGATACTTCCTGCTGTGGATATTTCTTTACGAAAAAGCTGTGGTCCCAGTGCCTAGCAGGTGTAATTCAATTAATGAGTTTTACGAGGTATAACTTAATTAGTAAACGGGCGTTATAAAATGTTTTAAAGAGTGGAATAAACACTTAAATTTCAGCAGTTAAAACGTAGCTTAGAACTGTAATCGTATTTCTAGCCATTTCGCTCCTTTAGATGTTCGTGGACCGAAGGATGTAAATTCGCACCCAATAAATTTCGTTCCTGCTATATAACGCCTCATTAAATATGAGAATGAATTTTTTATGGAGTGTTATGTAACGACTTCAAAAAAAGTACAAGATTGAAAATGTCTTAAGTGTTGCATTAACGTCGAGTGTTTCATAGAGATAAATAAAGATTTATAAAAATCTTCGAAATTTACGAGATATCTAATGTCCTGTCTTTTATTCACTTCTGTACTCGCTCAGGACCACATTCTAAATCACAAATCTAGAGTCCAGTTATTTTCGTTTTTCCACCTCATTCATTAACTATTGTATTCGTAACTCTTCTGAGCTAATAGTAGATTCATATATAATTCATATATTTTCGTTTTACGTGTATAAGATATAGATTTCGTATTTCGCAATCACGGTAAAAAAATTGAAAAATATAATCTATATCTACAAATTCATAAAAAGAAATAACTATAATAAAAACCACAATCGACTTAGAAATATTTGACTAAAAGAAAGTCCAGCATAATGAAATTACTTTTCCTCCGATACTGTAGATAAGATTAGGCTTCACAGAGTGTCCAATCTAATTTAGGATGTTTTTATTTCTCACGTGAAGCATTTAGATTAAATGTGCTATTTATTTATTTATTTATTTATTTATTTATTCCTTTATTCCTTTATTTATTTCATTTATTCCTTTATTTATTCATTTTCTTTCTTTTTTCTATCATTTTGTGGATCATTCTCATTTTTTTTCAATATATCGAATAAATAGATAAATAAATAAATAGATAAATAAACAAATAAATAAATAAATAAATAAATAAATAAATAAATAGACTTTATACTACTGTACGAATGATCTTTTGATGCATTTTTTTAAAATAAAGCCAAATAATTGGAATTCTGTCAGGTTAATATAGTTTTATTTATTAATAAAGAAGGGGAAAAAAATATATTTCCCTTTTTGGAAAAATACATCATGTATATGACCTCATTTTTTCTGTCTTTTTTTTCTTTTTGTTTCAATAATTGGCCCAAGCCATTAACCCATTACCACACAATCCCCACTTTTGATGCCCCTGAGAAAGAAGCCTTTAGAAAACATTGTTGGAAAAGGAGAAAATGCTGGTAACCAGCATTTTCTTCTTTTCCCACAATGTTTTCTACCCTTCACAAAGCAAAATTAAAATTTTCAGTCACTTTAATTTTGTCATCTGCAAATGCTTTTGATTTCGACAAGCCTCAAATTTTGTCGTTTGGTAATGAGTTAAAATTATTCCGTAGCAGCCTTTTTCCTTTCTTTCAAGACTACACAACGGTCTCAATTTTCTCAGAAAAAGTATGGAAATGTAATTAGTCGGGAAGCCATAATTTCCTTCAATTTAACTCATTACCAGACTGAAAAATTTAAACCAATCCATACTGAAAACATATGCATAAGACAAATTGAACGTCATAATTAGTTTACTACAGGATTGAAAACATAATGGAAAAAGGAGAAAATGCTTGTTACCGGCATTTCTACCTTCTCCAAACATAATGTTTCCAAAGCCTTTTTTTATCAGAGTTGTTAGATCTTGTGAGTGTTTGGTAAGGGGTAAAATCCCAGATGTTTTGACGGGATGTTTTTATCCCATATTCTCGTAGTTTGCTTTATGGCTACTGTAATTTTGTTTCGTTACAGCTTCTGTCTGTCTATTTGTCCGTCCGTCCATCTTTCTCTCTCTTTCTGTGAATTTTCGTTTTCATAGTTGTTATTGTTGTCTCTTTCTTATGTGTTTCTATTCCAGAGTGATTACAATTCTAATTCATTTAACATATTAAATACATGTATTACATGTAAATGTTTGAAATATTTAGCAAAAAATTCATCTGAGTTCAACTTGGAAAAAAAAAAACATTTAATCACGAAATGAAGCCATTTTTAAAATGAACCTGAATCTGGGCAAAAAGGAGGGGGCGCCTCATTAACATTGGATTGGTATACCTATAATTTTATAGTAAAAATCTAAAAAATGGCAATGACTTCTATATTATCACGTTTTGTATGTGTGTCACTGACCTATACCGTAATCGATTTATATATAATTATTATTGTTCTTGTTTTGACGAAAAACTTTGCATAGTTTAGGTCAATAAAACATTCTGCATGCTGTATAATTCAAGTTTGACTGGGATAACATAACTGCACGTACAAAAAAGACAAGAAAGAAAAACTTTGCAAACACAATGTAAACACAATAATCTCATTAGATCCATTGAAATCTGCTGCGGACAGCATTTGATAACCATGCTCATAAATGAGGCAATATTAATTTAGATGAACAAGGGCTTAACTCTTTACCAGATAACAGAATTTAAGCCTTGTCCAAATTGAAAGCATTAATTTTGTAGACAACAATTTCAGTGTGGCTCAAACAGTACAATAATTTTTTGATCGAGTAGTAAACGTTTCGGGAAACGGAGAAAATGCTGAAATGCTGGTTACCAGCATTTTCTTCTTTCCCCAAAATGTTTTTAAAAGGCTTGTCCAAATTGAAAGCATTTGCAGACGAAAAAATATATATGCCACTGCTCAAAGATTAAAAATATATATTTTTTTTCATAAGGGTAGAAAACTTTAAACACCTCCAAATTGAAAGCATTTGCAGGCGACAAAATGAATACGCCACCGCTCAAAGATTAAAAATTGTTGTTGTTTTTTCCGAAGGGTAGCAAACATTGTTGGAAAAGGAGAAAATACTGGTTACCAGCATTTTCTCCTTTTCCTACAATGTTTTCAAAAGGCTTCTATCTCAGGGTCGTTATAAGTCGGGGTTGTGTGGTAAAGATTTAAAACTCGTCAGAAGGATTATAAAAGACGAATGGTGCTCTTCCACAGACCGGAAACCGATCTTGGGTAGCTAAATCGGTAGCAGACAGGACTTTAGAACTTGGTGTCTCTGGTTCGATTCCTGGCACAGCCAATTTCATTCCGAAAATTGATGATAGTAGTGAATTACGATAGGATCCATTTCTCTCTTACCACTGACTTTTGCCCTTTTTTTCAAAAGTCAAATCTAACTGCGCCAAAATTGTACAAGTAAATATGTGTGTGTTTGATTTGTAACGCAACTTCATTAAAAGAAACAGTGTCAAATTACTTATTTTACGAAAAAAAATGTCTTCTATAGTTAGACTGTACTGAAGTCGACCCGATACAGCATGTATTATAGATTTCAAATACCTCGGGCTACTTTGCATCGCGGAGTGATTTTAAATTCAGACGATTTACTGCTAACTGGGCGTTACTTTTAGCTATTGGCAAATGGTAATTTGTCAAACGTTTACGATCTGATTTCGCATTGACCAAATACTTAACAGACACTGTTATCTCTCGTTTGCTCTGTCTGTCTTCTGTCTGTCTGTCTTTCTGTCTGTCCGTCCATCCGTCCGTCCGTCCTCTCTCCGTCTCTCTTTCTATCTCCCCCACTCTGTCTCTCTGTGTCTTTCAGTCTCTCCCTCTCTGTCTCGGTCTCTGCCTTAGTCTCGGTCTCTCTCTCTCTCTCTCTCTCTCTCTCTCTCTCTCTCTCTCTCTCTCTCTCTGTCCTTGGCTTTTATATAAGTCTCTGGTTTATTGGCATTTTGTCAAGTTCTCTCTGATTCATTCCGTCGTTCTAAAACTTTGAAGTTTTTCCAAGATGGATGTATCATTCTCTTTGAAGTGCGAGTGTAAAATATAGTAATAGACATTATTCGAGAACTGTTGTACAATAGATACCAATGGTATGACTAACCAATAACATTGTAGCAAATTACAGGGTGATCTGTTACTTTAACCCATTACCAAACATTTTAGGTCTGTTCAAATTGAAAGCATTTGCAGACGACAATATAAAAGTGACTGAAATTTGTTTTGTGAAGAGTAGAAAACATTGTGGAAAAAGGAGAAAATGCTGGTTACCAGCATTTTCTCCTTTTCCCACAATGTTTTCTAAAGGCTTCTTTCTCAGGGTCGTCAAAAGTAGGGATTGCGTGATGAAGAGTTAACGCGTCACAGGAAGAAGCCTTTTGAAAACTTTGCGGGAAAAGAAGAAAATGCTGGTAACCAGCATTTTCTTCTTTTCCCACAAAGTTTTCCGCCAATTCAAGGACAGTTCTCGCCATTTGCACCACAATGTATTTAGGGTGTGGAAATACTTTTAATTTATTTGGGTAAGACATAGGTAAAATTTCTACACCAAAAACCAGAACAAAGTCGCTCAAAATAGAGGTGCCATTTTTTTAAAGGGTGTAAAACACTGTGAGAAAAGATGAAACTGCTGATAACAAGCTTTCAAAAGTTTTCGGCCTCATAATCATTAAAAAAAAACACTAAGTTTTCTGTTAACGGGTAAATAATATATGCATTTTGAACACTTTGTGAGTCATTTTGTTTCATAATGCATTCAAACCTTTTGTTTAACTCTTTACCTCAAAATCCCTACTTTTAAAGACCCTTAGAAAGATGCCTTTTGAACAAGTAGGAAAAAGCAAAATGCTGGTAACCAGCATTTTCTCCCTTTCCTACAATATTTTCTACTCTTCCAAAGTCAAGTTTCAATTTTTGAGTCATGTTTATTTTGTCGACTGCAAATGCTTTCAACTTGGACAAGTCAGAAACTTTGTCGTTTGGTAAAGGGTAAATCAATTTCCAAACAAAACCCGCCATGTACGTCCTGAGCAAAGCCTAAAATTGAAAACTTTTTTTTGGAAAAGGAGAAAATACTGAAATTCTACTAGTATTTTTTCCTTTTCCAATATTTTCTTCCCTTGAATTTATCTATAAAATCTCTTTATTAGGCTAAAATTTACACTATCTTCTGCAAAAACTCAAGCTACTCTAAATTTTGTCTGATCAAGAGTTACTACAGTGTGTGGTTGGTTAAACTCTTTACCAGACGACAATATTTTAGGCTTGTCCAAATTGAAAGCATTTGCAGACGACAAAATAAAAGTGACTGAAAATTTGAAATTTGTTTTGTGAAGGGTAGAAAACATTGTGGGAAAAGGAGAAAATGCTGGTTACCAGCATTTTCTCCTTTTTCCACAATGTTTTCTGAAGGCTTCTTTCTCAGGGGCGTCAAAAGTAGGGTTTGTGTGGTTGGTTTAATGTTCAATTCTAGCCCGAGGACAGCATATTTAGTGTTTTTGAGTGTCTGATACCTATCTATCTGAAGAGAGCAATGGATGATTCAAACATTGAACATTCCTGGCAACCAGAACCAGCATATTTAACACTTAACCCTTTCCCAAACGACAAACTTTTGGACTAGATCAAATTGAAAGCATTTGCAGACGACAATTCAACTCTTGCTGAAAAGACGATTTCTGTCTATGATAGGGTAGAAAACATTGTAGGAAAAGGAGAAAATGCTGGTTACAAGCATTTTTTCCTTTTCCCACAATGTTTTCAAAAGGCTACTATTCCAGACCCGTAAAAACCAGGGATTGTTTGGGAAAGGGTTAAACCATGACTACACAGTCCCTTATTTTGACGACCCTGAGAAAGAAGCCTTTAGAAAACATTGTGGGAAAAGGAGAAAATGCTGGTAACCAGCATTTTCTCCTTTTCCCACGATGTTTTCTACTTTTCACAAAACAAATTTCAAGTTTTTAGTTGCTTTTATTTTGTTGTCTGCAAATGCTTTCGAATTAGACAAGCCTAAAATATTGTTGTTTGGTAATAAGTTAACCCTTTACGAAACGAAAAAAAAAATTAGACTGGTCCACATTGAAAGCACTTGCAGACGACAAAATAAAAATAACTCAAAAATTTAAATTTGTTTCAAGCAGGGTAGAAAACATTGTGGGAATAGGAGAAAATGCTGGTTGCTGGTTTTCTTCCTTGCATGAAACAAATTTCAATTTTTGAGTTACGTTTATTTTGTCGTCTGCAAGTGTTTCCAGTTTTGACCAGTCTAAAATTTTGTCGTTTGGTAAAGAGTTTCAAACCTTTTACCAAACAATCCCTGGTTTTTTACGACCCTGAGAGAGAAGTCTTTTGAAAACATTGTTGGAAAAGGAGAAAATGCTGGTAACCAGCATTTTCTCCTTTTCCCACAATGTTTTCTACCTTGCTCTAAACAAATTTCAATTTTCGTCATCTGCAAGTGCTTTCAATTTGGACCGGTCTATAATTGTGGCATTTGGTAAAGATTTAAAGGTGGCTCTTCAAAATTTGGGACGAAAATTTTACAAAAATACAAAAATATCATCTTTATACTCCCAAAGCCTTATAATCGCCATTCATAAAACCCAAGTAGTCGAAAACCATCCCGCAACACGAAAAATTAGAGATTAACTACGGCCAAGGTCGACATCGACGGGAAACACGTTCTATTTTTACATGAACAACTTGCTCATTTACATATTGGAAATACACAGACGAAGCTTCAAACATAGCGTCCGAAGAAGATATATTAAAAATAATTACAAGTTTGTTATGTAATTGAATTTAAGCGTCATTAGTCACGTCACAGTCACTTAACATTCCCACAATGCATTTTTTTTTTTTATTTTTGGCGCGAAATCTCAAAAATAGCTTAAGAGGCTACGCAGCCTTTTAAGGGAATACCATCAAAAAATGTTGTTTGGTAAATATGATTCATAATTATTGATGATTTGTATATTTTTTTTTCATATAAATTTCAGTGATATATATATTTTTTGTTTTGGTGTGATGTGAAAATTCTTAAGTACCCACCTTTAAAAGACGAATGGTGCATCTTTGGGCCACATTTCGGCCACGAATAACCAGACTTACATACTGACAGTACCGTTTTGTTGGGGGTGACTGGCTGATATATGTTGAATAATCAACGGCTCGAGGCGGGCAATCGAAAAATAGATAAAATATTTATCTGTGCAGTCACCAGCCAGACTTTATTGTCTTGTTAACTGTGGTTAACTCTTTATCTAACAATCCAGGGAAACTTTTGAAAACATGGTGGGAAAAGGAGAAAATGCTGGTAACCAGCATTTTCTCTTTTTTCCCGCTATGTTTTGTCCCATTTCAAGGACAGTCCAGACATGTAAATCAGATTTGATTTGTCATCCGAAACGTTTTGAACTTGAATGCGTATAAGAATACTGTGGTATTGGTTATGAGTCCATCTCTCTATCATCAATAACGAGTTGTAAAGTTAACCCTTTACCAAACAATCCCTGGTTTTTTTCGGCCCTGGAAATAATGACTTATGAAAACATTGTGGGAAAGGCAGAAATTGCTGGTTACCAGTTACCAGCATTTTCTCCTTTTCCCACACTGTTTTCAGCCCTCTGTGAGAACTTATAATTCGTGAGTACATTTGTTGAAATTGTCTTCCCCACACTTCTCGAGTGTAAAAGAATCTTCTAAACTTGTTGTTTGGGAAAGGGATAAACCAAAAAGCACTGGACAGTTGGGAAAACAAGCCACGCTCGGGGAAAAGGGGGCTTAATCATTTCCCAAACAATCCCTGGTTTTTACGGGTCTAGAACAGTAGCCTTTTGAAAACATTGTGGGAAAAGGAGAAAATGCTGGTAACCAGCATTTTCTCCTTTTCCCACAATGTTTTCTACCCTATCATAGACAGAAATCATCTTTTCAGCAAGAGTTGAATTGTCGTCTGCAAATGCTTTCAATTTGGTCTAGTCCGAAAGTTTGTCGTTTTCGAAAGGGTTAATCCATCTTTGTGGTACATTTTTCCTGGCAAGTCGTCAAAGAATTGTGGATCAACAAAATTCATGTTGTAGAACAATTCAGCCTGCGCGGACTGAGCAAGCTGACACGAGTCGAAACTTTATTCAGATGCATAAACCCCCCCACCCCCCTCCTTTTCCCCCTTTCACAGAGCATAGGTCAAATAAAAATGGTGTCCATGGTTATGAGGTAGAGCGTCGGCCTCGTAACCATGAAGTCTCGAGTTCGATATCCGGGAGCGGGGTGGGTGTCAATTTTGGGATTTTTCATTGACCTGCAAATTCGGTGCGAGCACTTGGGAAGTTCCCAGGACGGAGAATCGAAAGAGATTCGTATAAGTTGTAAGAACTCGTTTTCTCAATCGATGTAGAATTCATACAGTTAAATTGAATTAAATAAAAAAAAAACACATACACATACACACACAAAAGCTAGGTTTTTGACCCAGAAAACAAATAACAACAGCTCATTTTACAAACAAGCCGCAAAGATTTATTAGCACCATAAAGTGTAAGCGGTATATATCTGTTTTTGATTTAACTTTAAGTTTTATCTTAACACGTTTTTAACCGCTAAATTCTTTACCAGACAGTAAAAGTTTATACTTGTCCGACTAGAAAGCATTCGCGGATGGCAAATGATCTGTGGCTTAACCTCTAGGCTGCTCAGAGCGACTCACTGAGCTTTTTCGGACAGAACGTGCAGTCTGATCTTTGATTTACACTGTCCGAAAAAGGACACATATTCCTTAAAAAAAAAATCTTTGAAAATAGCAAAATTTGGGTTTATGCTATCTGCTCAACCCTTTACCTAATATGCCAATTTGAGGCTCTTCCATTTCAGTAGCAAATAAAGATATGATGTCAAAAATATGGACAAATGAGGATACAAATATCTGATTGAGTGGAAAACATTGTGGGAAAAGGAGAAATTGCTCGTTACGAGCAATTTCTCCTTTTCCTACAATGTTTTCAAAAGCTGTCTGTTGTTGATACGTCAAAATGAGTATCTAGAAAGTAAAGGGTTAAAAGATTCAGTTTACTTATTTAGCACAAAAGTGGTTAAATGATAGATTTTTGTATTTCATTGGGGGACAAAATTTGATAAACCAGCATTTTTCTCTTTCTCAAACATTGTTTTTCAAATTTAATAACTTGCTCCTCATAATAGTTAAAATATGGAATTGGCTGGTGTAGGATTAAACTGCAAACAAAAAAATAAAATGAGTATACTTTGAAATAAGTAAAAACTATGACAAATTGTATTGCAGTTTCTAGGATATCTTCGTCGACCCGTGCAAGTAAATGTATATCAAAAGATCAAACTACTCGTCCAATGTAGGTTTACTTTCATTATAGCACTATCTGCCAAGGCACTGTGTAGTGCGATCTGAAGCCTAAGGGTTTAGTTCCTGGTGTGATTGTGGTAAACACTCGCCATGAAGCAACACTGGAGACCTGCAGGATAGTCCTCCATATTGCGCTTTGTGTTTAACCCATACACTGCTAGGTAAATTAACTCATTACCAAACGACAATATTTTAGGCTGGTCCAAATCGAAAGCATTTCCAGACGACAAAATAAAAGTGACTGAAAATTTGAAATTTGTTTTGTGAAGGGTAGAAAACATTGTGGGAAAAGGAGAAAATACTGGTTACCAGTATTTTCTCCTTTTCACACAATGTTTTCTAAAGGCTTCTTTCTCAGGGGTGTCAAAAGTAGGGATTGTGTGGTAATGGATTAATTAAAAGCCACTTTCAGGCTGAAGATAATATCCGAATATTACTATTTTCAATTTACGTTCTTTGAGAAAAAATATATCCATTTGTGGACAGTGTATATCAAGATCAGACTGCACAGAACGTGCAGTCTGATCTTGATCTACACTGTCCGCAAAAGGTCAGTGAATCGCTCGTAGCAGCCATATGAGTTAATAAAAATGCTACTTAATCCGTTACCAAACGAAATAAAAAGACTTCAAGACTGGCAAAAAAGTCACTTTTCTTAGATACTTAAGGGAAAAGAACAGTTACTTGTCTGCACACAGTTGCTCCTTTTTCCATTACGTTTTCGGCCTATTATTGCAAATGAACATCTTGAAATGTCGTCCGATAAGCCTATTGTCACTAGGGTTTTTTTTGTCCTACAAGGTTTTGTCCATAGGGCATTGTCCTATGGAGCCAGTGTTCTTGGGGATATGAAACCTGGTTATATTTTCCTTGGGAAAATTGGCCTTAATTATATTTTCCTTAGGGATATTGCCCCTTGATATATTTTCACTGTGGATATTGCCATTGGTTATGTTTTCCGGTGGGATATTGTTCCAGATTATATTTTCCTTAGGGATTTTGTCCTTGATATATTTTGCTTGGGGATATTATCCTTGGTTATATTTTCCTTGGTATATTGTCCTTGATATATTTTCCTTTAAGGATATTGTCCCCTGTATGACTCTACATTTTCCATTGGGATATTGTCCCTGGTTATATTTTCCATTGGGATATTGTCCCTGGTTATATTTTCCATTGGGATATTGTCCCTGGTTATATTTTTCTTGGGAATATTGTCCCTGGTTATATTTTTCTTGGGAATATTATCCCTGGTTTTATTTTTCTTTTTTTTTTGGGGGGGGGGGTTGTATATAGCTTCTTGATATATTTTCCTTGGTTTCTTCAGGGATATTTTCCTTAGTTATATTTTCCTTTTTAAGATAATGTCCCTTGATATTTTCCTTTCAGGATATTGTCCCTAGTTATGTTTCCATTGAGATACTGTCCCTAGTTGTATTTTTCTTGGGACTATCGTCCATGGTTATATTTTCTTTGTGGATATTGGCCTTGGTTGTATTTTCTTTGGGGATATTGTCCTTACCTGTATTTACCTTGCATATCTTGTCCAAGAGCACCAGATAGAGGGGGAGATTTTGATTTCATACATAAAAATACAAATTATTCTCTTCCAAACCCTATGTTATGGGTACTCATTAGAATCGTCTCAACGAGACGATTCTAATGAGTACCTATAACATAGGGTTTGGAAGAGAAATAATGGACTTAGAATACCACCAATCCCTCTTATCTGGAGCTCTGTTGTCCCTTGATATACATTCCTTAATGATATTGTCCCTTGTTATATTTTTGAGGATATTGTACTTGGTTATATCTTCCTTGGGGAGGGGGGATGGTACTGTCCTTTGTTAAATCTACATTGCGGATATTCCCCCTTGATGAATTTTCTTTGAGGATATTGTACCTTGTTATACTTTCCTTTGGGTATCCTGTTCCTGGTTATATTTTTCCTTTGGGATATTCTCCCTACTTCTATTTGTCTTAGATATTTTATCACTGGCTTTACTTTCCTTGAGGATATTTGCCCTGCTTCTATTTTCCTTGGATATACATGTAATTATCATCCCTGGTTATATTTTCCTTGGGGATATTTACCCTGCTTCTATTTTTCTCGGGGATATTTGCCCTGCTTCTATTCTCCTCTGGGATATTTGCCCTAGTTCTATTTTCCTTGGATATAAATGTAATTGTTATCCCTGGTTATATTTTCCTCGGGGATATTTGCCCTGCTTCTATTTTTCTCGAAGACATTGTCCCTGCTTCTATTTTCCTTGAGGACATTGTCCCTGCTTCTATTTTCCTTGGGGATATTTGCCCTGCTTCTTTTTCCTTGGGGATATTTGCCCTGCTTCTATTCTCGGGGATATTTGCCCTGCTTCTATTCTCCTCTGGGATATTTGCCCTACTTCTGTTTTCCTTGGATATACATGTAATTATTATCCCTGCTACTATTTTTCTTTGGGATATTTGCCCTGCTTCTATTTACCTTGGAGATATTTGCCCTGCTTCTATTTTCCTTGGAGATATTTGCCCTGCTTCTATTTACCTTGGAGATATTTGCCCTGCTTCTATTTTCCTTGGATATACATGTAATTATTATCCCTGGTTATATTTTCCTCGGGGATATTTGCCCTGCTTCTATTTTCCTTGGAGATATTTGCCCTGCTTCTATTTACCTTGGAGATATTTGCCCTGCTTCTATTTTCCTTGGAGATATTTGCCCTGCTTCTATTTTCCTTGGATATACATGTAATTATTATCCCTGGTTATATTTTCCTCGGGGATATTTGCCCTGCTTCTATTTTTCTCGAAGACATTGTCCCTGCTTCTATTTTCCTCGAGGACATTGTCCCTGCTTCTATTTTCCTTGGGGATATTTGCCCTGCTTCTTTTTCCTTGGGTATATTTGCTATGCTTCTTATTGCTTGGAGATATTTGCCCTGCTTCTATTTTCTTTGGGGATATTCGCCCTGCTTCTATTTTCTTTGGATATAATTATTATCCCTGGTTATATTTTCATTGGGGATATTGTCCCTCGTTATATTTTTATTGCAGATACTGTCCTGTCGAGCTATTGTCCTTTGGAATAATTTCCCTGAAACTTATTTCCTTAGAACAGAACAGAACGGAATTTTATTCAGACTTGTACATTACATACATCGTCTGATCCCAAGAAAATATAGCTTTTCAAAAAACAAGCTTGAAGTGATATTTTTTGGTTTTTTACTACCGGCTCAAATTTTTTATTTCATTTTTGTAGCAGGATGATGATTACTGGCTTAGCTAAACATGAGATTGACATGGACCATAGATCAGACTAGATGTTCTGTGGAGTCTGATCTTTGATCCATGTCGTCTCTGAAAGTGGCACTAAACGTTTTTTTCCCCTTTTAACTCGTTCCCAAATGACAATATTTCAGGCTTGTCCGAATCGAAAGCATTTGTAAACGACAAAATAAAAATGACTGAAAATTTGAAATTTGTTTTGTGAAGGGTAGAAAACATTGTAGGAAAAGGAGAAAATGCTGGTTACCAGCATTTTCTCCGTTTCCCACAATGTTTTCAGAAGGCTTCTTTCTCAGGGTCATCAAAAGTAGGGACTGTGGTAATGGATTACTAAGGTTTGAGGAAAACTGTACTTCACAGGATTCAACAAAACCACCACCTGAACAAAAAAAACAGAAAGCGTTCCAAAACAATATTCTCATATTTACTAAGTAATAAACGTCAATACTTAACAAATAGTTTTACATTTTCCAGCAAAGCCTCCTGATACTTGATAGGTCATATCTTGCGATATTTTTACGTCTCAACGTCTCTTACGAGAAATTGCTTGCTAACCGAGTAAATGGAATTCACCCCAGGACACCGGGTTTACCCTTAAAACATTAAATCAACCCTTGAGCCTTCGAAAAGATTGAATCGATAGTAAAAAGAAGCAACTATTGAAAGCTCTTTTCAAGGATAAATCTTACAGTAACGGACAGTATAGATCAAAGATCAGAATGCACATTCAGTGCAGTCTGATCTACGATCTATACTGTCTTAAAAAGAGCACTTATTTGGGTTAGCAGCCTAAGGTGTGATATAGAAGACTATTCCGTGGAAAGAAAAGATCATCAACGGAATAAACAGATGTCAATGTAGACTTTGCCCTAATATAAAAGTTGATAGATATCAGACTTTATGTGAAGTGAGAGCTATTCGCATTGCAAATACCACCGAGTCTGACAAAAGACTCAATATCACACTGCACGTTCTCTGCTGTCTGATTTTGATAACATACAGTCCTTGTAAAATAGCAATTTAGCAGTTTAATGATGAAAATACATGTATGATATTGAGCAAATATGCATATTATATAGTATCCAAATTTTAAAGTGCTCAATGGTGATTGCTTTGAATTCAACGTAATTAGGCGGTCCTGGGTTCGTTCCAAACCCGAGGTTTTGGATCGACGATGAGAATTCCTCTACCGAGACACATCAGGGTCTGTATTCACCAACAATTCCTAAGAATATTCTTAGTCTTACTCTTCAGAATTTTGTCAATAAGAAAGCAACGGAACTTCTGATTGGCTAAACCATAACTATGGTTTAGCCAATCAGAAGTTCTGTTACTTTCACTGTCAGAAAATCTTGAAGAATAAGACAAAGAACGTTCTTAAGAGTGGTTGGAGAATACAGGCCGAGAGCTCCAACCTAGCACTGATGAAACACAGAAATCGCATGGGTAAAAATGAACTGTCGCTGTAATATGATCGAGATAGAGTTTTTAAAAAACGACGTAAAACACACATTCCAATAAATATACAATATTTTTCAAGTTTTATAAAAAAGAAAATCTGAGAAATGGGTGTAGACCCAGGAAAAAAATCTATTTTTGGTTAACGTCAGATTAAATTCCTTGTGAAATTTGTTTATCTGGTATGGTTTCAAAAATAGAATATTACATAATTTGAGGAATGCATTGTATAAAGGTGTCTGATGCATTAGCGAAAAGTATCGATTCAGATCAGCCTGCGCAGTCCGCGCAGGCTGACCTGAATCGAAACTTTTTGCGGAATGTAAATTATCTGCATGTCGAAGGACGATTCTACCTCATGATTTAGCCGTGCTTTTGGTAAAACGAATAGATATAAAGCGAGAAGATTGGTATAATGCATTTTAAGACTGCGTTAAACCCCTTGGTCAGAGTGCCATTTATCTGTTTTTGTTAAGTTATCAAAGAATCGCTCGTTCATCAAACTTTGAAAGTCTTGTAAATTTGATCTATTGCAGACGTGAGATAATTAGGAATGCTAGCCTAGTTAACTAGATCGAGTTCATGAAAATGGGTGGGGCTTTTCTTTTTGGGGTAAAATTAAATTTACAAAAGCTGTTGTTTCTCGTAAAATGATTTATGTGTTTTCTCTGTTTGTTTGTTTGTTTGTTTTGCTTGTTCATTCATTCCATTGTATCGTTCGTTGTTTTCAACATAAGTTCACTTGGCGGCTATTGTGCCTACCCATACTTTTATCAAATCTGTGTATGCTAAATGTTCAGTCACTGGCTGCTTTTTTCCCACATTAATGGTTTCAGCCCCGCAATTTTCCGAGAGATGAGAGAGTAGGCTAATTTGTGCCTGTTGCAATGACTATCCTTGCTTCGTCGAAAGAACTTGGCGTAGCTGGCTGTTCAACCCATTACCACACAATCCCTACTTTTGACGCCCCTGAGAAAGAAGCCTTTAGAAAACCTCGTGGGAAAAGGAGAAAATGCTGGTAACCAGCATTTTCTCCTATTTCCACAATGTTTTCAACCCTTTACAAAACAAGTTTCAAATTTTCAGTCACTTTTATTTTGTTGTCTGCAAGTGTTTTCGATTTGGACACACCTAAAATTTTGTTGTTTGGTAACGAGTTAAGACGTATCAAAATTTTGGTCCTGCCCAAACTGAGACTGTTTGCAGATAACATAGTAAATGGGGCTCTGATGATGCGTGTCTCATTTGAAAGGATATAAAACATTGTGGGAAAAGGAGAAAATGCTGGTTACTAGCATTTTCTCCTTTTTCCACAATGTTTTATATCCTTTAAGAAGACTATATTTTAATCTTGTATCCGTACGTGAAGGGTAAGACCATATTTCAGGGTTAGCAAAGAAAGAACAGAAATTGTAAAACAGATCATTTCAAAATACTTCGGCTTCGTGGAGACGATCCTGGGGTATGATAAAACCCCCGATATCCCGAGATAAAGCCGGCAACATTTCTGTCGTTATCGTCCCGATCTCGCCTATTCCCCATGTACACAGGCGACTTAAATAGTATAATAATCACCCCACAACTCCCCGGGGTCCCGGGTTTAAGTCTACAAACGCGGTGTAAATGATCCATTAATGACTCCGCCATACTTTATCTTGTAAAGTGGGCTTATCAGTTTCATGCTTAGAAAGACAAGCATATGGGACGCACCACGAGAGAAATGGTTTAACATTATTTATTATGGTTCGCTAATAAGTTTGTCAGTTGTCAGTCACTGTGAAGAATCAAAGCACTGGGGGTACTTCTGATCCAGGATAATAACTTGGCTAGGTTTTTGTTTTTAAAAGAAATGTCAAGGCACAGTCACAACACCCTGTGGCCGTCAATGTTGTACGGACGTTGTGCAAGAACGTTGAAGTTTTCTCATTTATTTCATGCTTTCCGGTAGGATATCGAGAAACAGCAGTGAAAATATTTTTCGATCTTACACTGGTACCACCAGTGAAAATACCGATTTTCACGTTCTTGTTGCCTAGGTAAATTGCGCGTGCCTAACAACTAGATGGGAAATATGACGTCATATACCTTACATTTCACGCGCTTGACGTAACTATGCGGGAGAGGTACGCCACGGGGAGTAAGGGAAAAGAACTGTACTGAATTTTGATAAAGCTCCTCCCAGAAAGGGTTAAAAGCATAAAATAAATCGAATATTTGTTTTTTCTTTTCGGTGTACACCATCGCCACTCGTGAAAATATTACCGATGGTGTCCACTCGATGAAATAAATTTCGATCTTACACCGAAAAAAACAAATATCCTCTATATCTAAGTCGCTATATATATTGATGACATTTACGTTTAAGTCGGGATACTTGTTACCTCTCTACCAAGCAACAAAATTTTAGACTAGTCCAAATTGAAAGCATTTGCAGACAACAAAATTAATGCGACTATAAAAAATTGAAATTAGTTTTGGAAGGGTAGAAAACATTGTGGAAAAAGGAGAAAATGCTGGGTACCAGCATTTTCTCCTTTTTCCTACAATGTTTTCGATAGGTTTCTTTTTCAGAGTCGTGAAAACCAGGGATTGCTACGGAAAGGGTTAATTGTCAAAAAAGAACCTGTATGACTGACATTGGTTGATAGGTTGAGCGATTGATTGATTGACTGATTGATTGATTGATTGATTGATTGATTGATATTTTCATGCCGCTTTCATCATGACAGTTCACTTATTCAAATACGCGTATGTCTTCGGTTTTACCAATTCTGGACTAAGGCTTTGAAGTGTCTTATTCAAGGACACTGTAAATGAAACATGAAGAGTAGCTCAAGTTGAATGATACGTGAAAAACGTGGATAAAGTAAAACAAAAATGCTGATGTCTAAAAAATCCTATGTCGGGGCTGTAACAGCACCTATAGATTTATAAAAAGGTTTGATAAACTACTATTTTTTGCAGAGGACTTTGAAACCGTCCTTGCATCATTATGATTCTTCATATTTCGTGAATGTCCCTTGAAATACTAAAATTGTGTGGTCTTCTTCTAAACTGTTTTCATGTGTATTCATAGAGAGAAACTGGTGGAAAACAGAATAGTTCATACTTGAATACTGCTTTGTTCAGAATTCTTAACAAGGTATCAGACAATTACGAGCCACAATCAAAAGACTGTACTCTCTCTCTTTCCCTGTCTCTCTTAGGCTCTCAACAATCAATCAAAAGCCAGAAGCTGCCTCCTCTTAAATAAAACTTTTATAATTATTGATTTGCGCCGCAAGTTTTCAATTACAAGCATCCACTTACACAAATACGTACAAATACCCAGTGGTACAAGGTATTGCAAGGACCAACCGTTTCCACTTGGCCAGTGTTTTGCTGCATAAATCGCGGATTGGTGACAGTTTAAGTGTAGAAACACCTACCTTTTCCAAGTACCAGAACTCAGGGCACTTAGATGGTCAAGCGATATCGTAGCGGTCAAAATTTATGGTCAGATAATTGCCAAATCGGCACTTGTTTATCACTTTGTAATAAAGCAATTGACCATCGATTGTAGCGCCATGTTTATAGTTTTTTGGCCATACATGACTTGGCTTTTTCTCTCTTCTGGGCCAAAGATGGGGAAGGCGGTTACGTCTCTAAGGTCATCGGTGACAACTTTGCCGGCCAGTGGTCATTTGGTTGTGTTGATTGACAAGATTAAAGATGAAAGGGTACCGATGTGAAAGTAGCCACAACAAGGATGAAGACTATACTCTTCAGTGCTCTAGATAGAGGGAGTGATTGTGATTTCAAAATTGAAAATATTAATTATTTCTCCACTAAACCCTATGTTGTGGGTACTCATTAGAATCGTCTCGACGAGACGATTCTTATGAGTACCCACAACATAGGGTTTTGAAGAGCTATAACGACTTTAGCATACCATCACTCCCTCTTATCTTGAGACGTGTTCTAATTACAGCATCAGTGACATGCTAAATAGATGTCGATTAGGAGACAAGTTCTACAAATTTACTTCAATTAATCTCATTGGTAGCTTTCAGGGAACACAACTAGCACCCATGCCAAGGATACAGTGGTTGAACCGCTTTGTCAAAGGACTCGAACACAAAACCTGTGCAAAGAGGCTAGCGCTATCAGTTCCGGATGTTTCCAATCTCTTCTACCAAAAGCCAAGTGAAACATTTCAATATTCGGAATATGTATTTGTCCAAAACAGTTCGAACAATAGGTGTAAATAAACAAGTCTGGACATTTATGTCGTCTTTCAAAGAGTCAGAAATGTTTTGCTCTCAGTAAAAGAGTCAGCACCATTTGTTACAAGTCTGGAATGGTGGGTAATAAACAAGGAAATACCATCTGACGTGACACGCTTTATTGACTCATTACGTCAACATGGGGGATTTCCCAGTCCTCCGTCGACTATTAATTACCGTCTAAAAGAGATCCCCGTCGCGTTTTAACATGAAAACGAGGCTCGTTCGAGGGAAGAGATGAATTGTTTGGAATATTTCTGATTTTTTACCGTCTTTAAACATGCAATCTTAATTTCTAGTCCTTTACCAAACAATTGCGATTCTTACAGAGGAATACGTCACAGGAAAGAGAGAGAAGTTTACAAAGTTTTTAACCTATTCAAAGTTAATGTCTCATCATTTGAATTAAATATATTTGTTTGGAGCAAGAGCAAAGTCTATAGCGATTGAGTCTTTCACAAGAAATTATTTCAATAACTAGACTTCTTTTAAGAAGCGCTCTTTTTCTCTGCATGTTTCTCTTTTACGTTCGTGCAATTTTCGTTGTTCTAACACAATATGTGCGGTGAGCTTTCGTTGTTGCGTTTTTAGGTACAAATGCAATTCATTATTAGCCCTTTACCCCATAAGGCATTTCTATGGTATCTCTAATTGACCCTAAATAACAGCAAGGATGAAGCCGTTTTTTTATATGTATATGACACCTTTTGATAGCATAGAAAACATTGTGACAAAAGGTGAAATTGCTCGTCACGAGCAATTTCACCTTTTGCCACAATGTTTTCCAAAGGCTCCTACAGGCAATGTGTAGAAATGAGTATCTGTGGAGTAAAGGGTTAAAGATACATATATCGTCGGTTTACTTCGAAAACCTCGTAACTACATCTTGTAACAAGCTGTAGTTACGAGGTTTTCGAAGTAAACCGATGATATGCTCATGTTGAGGAGCCTACTTGATAACCAGCCCTTATAACCCTTTAGCACCAGCCCATATAGCTCAGTAGGTAGAGAGTAGGACTCGTGAACACAATGTTTCGGGTCACTACAGGTTGTGGGTTGGAATCCCGGGCTGGCCAACTAAAGTTACTAATAGTCTTTCGGATGAGACATTAAACCGAGGTCCCGTGTGGCGGTGATATACGTCGAGCACGTTAAAGAACCAGGTGAAGCTGTCAGTAGTTTCGACCTGTATCCTTGCACTATCCCCCGTAACAAATAACTATCTTCTGGGGGCGTTGCTCAGATGGGCAACCGGTAGCGACGATAAATAAACGCAAATAACCAAACCTACTTGATAAAATGTAATGAGAATGTAATCAAATTCCTAGTTGATTAACTGGTTATAATTATCAAAATAATTCTGACTTTTTTTTAAAGTTAATTTCTAAGTGTATCAATTTGAATAGACAAACACCACGTGACTATTAACCCATTACCACACAATCCCTACTTTTGAGGAAGAAGCCTTTTGAAAACATTGTGGGAAAAGGAGAAAATGCTGGTAACCAGCATTTTCTCCTTTTTCCACAATGTTTTCTACCCTTCACAAAAGAAATTTCAAACTTTTAGTCACTTTTTATTTTGTCGTCTGCAAATGCTTTCAATTTGGACAAACCTAAAATTTTGTCGTTTGGTAATGAGTTAAACCTGATTTTCAAGTATTGGAAGGAATATATTCATTTATCCCTTCAGTTGACCATTAGCGGACAGTGTTGATCAAGATCAGACTGCACAGAACGTGCAGCCTGATCTGACTTCACAGAACGTGCAGTCTGATCTTAGGCCTAGATTGTCCGATCAGGACATTATTATTTTTCTAACGAAAAATAATAATAAAAATGGATTGAAGTAGTTTGTTTTTTTTCGGCTTGAAAGTTTCGATTAAGTATAAAGAGTGATGGATAGGCGTAACCCCTAAACATCTTGACGTACAAGAATCATTTAATCGCTGCGGTCGCCATTTAATTCCAACTTATGGATGAAGCAATATTGAATGGGGTATTCATTATGCTAGAACGGCCGTTTAAACAATAGACTTGAGTGCATGCAATCTTATTTATTTCAAGAAAATATAATTGACAATACCAGGTATAATTTGGGGTGCATCGTCGAATTAGATATTTGCCGAGCTTTGCCAAGAATACCTGAATAATTAGCGAAAGGCAGAGAGAAAGACAGACAGACAGACAGACAGACAGACCTAGACACACAGAAAGACACATAGACTGACACACAGTCACACAGACAACATAGGGCAATTAGAGCTATCAATTACCGTTTTATCTCAGGGCATATTTCTGTTTAACTCTTTACCACACGCGAAAAATTTTGGAGTGGTCCAAATTGAAAGCATTTGCAGACGACAAAATAAAGGTGACTGAAAATTTGAAATTTGTTCTGGGAAGGGTAGAAAACACTGTGGGAAAAGGAGAAAATGCTGGTTACCAGCATTTTCTCCTTTTCCCACAGTGTTTTCTAGAGGCTTCTTTCTCGGGGGGGGGTCAAAAGTAGGGATTGTGTGGTAATGGGTTAACTTTTGTTGCTTGTTGGAGCCTTCGGAAAACATTGTGGCAAAAGGACGAGCAATTTCACCTTTTGCCACAATGTTTTCTATACTATCAAAAGGTGTCATATACACATAAGAAACGGCTTAATCCTTGCTGTTGTTTAGGATCAATTAGAAATACCATAGAAATGCCTTATAGGGTAAAGGGTTAAGCGAAAATGGTTTTTGAAAAAAAAAAAGAACACAATGTCGAATAAACGAGTTCGAGTAAATGTTACTATATAAATGAGATTCGAATTTTGCGTATCAAAATTAATGCAGGATGAATTAATGCCAGTCTTTATATCATTATCTCCTATAATTTAATGCACTTGACTTTCAGACTAACATTTAAGTTCTTGTCAAGAGATAGCAATGAGCGTTCTGATGAAACTTGATTACGGGTTTTCTTGTTTCTATTGTTTTCTAAGAGGCAATTTTCTCTGTGTCTGCAAATAACCCCCCCCCCTTTCGCCCCCCACCCCCCTCAAGCGAAAAGAAAAAAAAAAAGACTCTTTGGAGTAAAAATACCGAATGTACATTTTAGCATGGTGTAGATTTCATATAAGACTGCATAAACGTGCAGTCTGATCTTGTTCCCATCATTTATCTTTCAGAGATGTAGAGTACTCTGTTTAACTCATTACCATACGACAATCTTTTAAGGCTTGTCTAAATCGAAAGCTTTTGCAGACAAAAAAAAATGTGAATCAAAAGTTGAATTTTGATTTTGGAAGGGTAGAAAACATTGCGGGAAAAGGAAAAAATGCTGGTTACCAGCATTTTGTCCTTTTCCCTCGATGTTTTCAAAGGCTTCTTTCCCAGGGATTGGATGGTAATGGGTTAAAATAGTATTGAAATCGCAACATTTTGGCTATATTTAACTCCCTCGCACTCTACTAAAGGATTCGACTTTATTCTCGAGGTCGGGAAGAAGCAATAAACTGTAATCGAAGATAAATTCGGTCAAACTTTAGTATCAGAAGGCGGACGATGTAAATCAAGATCAGACTGCATGTTATGAGCAGTCTGATCTTAATCCACAGCGTCTGCAGAAGCCACTGTAGACGCCATCGACAATATAACAGTTAATTAAACTAACCATAGGTATCCATTTAGATATATCTAGAAGATTAATAAGGATATAAATTTCACTTAGAAAATTATTGTTGTCTGTCTGTTATTTTTTATCCCATAACGGTTTCTCGTTACTCCTTATTTATTCGAACATTTACCACTTTAGAATACATCCAAACAGTAGAATTATTTTGAAAAAAAAAATGGAGAGAAAGATAGCACTGGCTTTCAAGAAGAAACAACTCCTTTTCTTGCAAACTATTCCTTCTTCAAGTTCGAAAAAAGTATACCCACTCATTCAACTTACTTTTTTTCTCCTTCCAATCATTTGTTCATTTTCTTTTCTTTAGGGGTAGCGGTAAGGGGTTAACACCAAGGCGACTTAGCGCGACTTACTGACATTTTGCGGACAGTGTAGATCCAAGATCAGACTGCACAGAATGTGCAGTCTGATCTTGGATCTACACTGCCCGATAAGGAGATATGATTCCCCGAATCAATACAATACAATACAATACAATACATTTATTCAATATTAAGGCAACTGGCCCATTATATATTACATATTACAACATTCAGAGAGTGTTTAGTGACATCCAGCAGAGAGTATAGGCTCTGAAATAGCAAATATTTGGGGTTTTACTATAGAATTAACCCTTTCCCAAACGACAAATTTTTGGACTAGACCAAATTGAAAGCATTTGCAGACGACAATTCAACTCTTGCTGAAAAGATGATTTCTGTCTGTGATAGGGTAGAAAACATTGTGGGAAAAGGAGAAAATGCTGGTTACCAGCATTTTCTCCTTTTCCTACAATGTTTTCAAAAGGCTACTATTTCAGACCCGTAAAAACCAGGGATTGTTTGGGAAAGGGTTACAAAAAATCATCTTAGTTATTTAAAAGGTTAAGGGCTAATAACTTAATGCCTCGTAAAGAAGCTCCTTAGTCGATGGCGTCTTTCAGATACTGATAGTTCAGGTAGTATTGCTGTAGGAATTAGGACGACCGAGGTACCTTCTTTGTTTCTAGAAATATGAACAATCTGCTTACCTGATATGTTATGAAGAAGAGAGGGGTCGAGATAGATAGATAGATAGATAGATAGATAGAGAGAGAGAGAGAGAGAGAGAGAGAGAGAGAGAGAGAGAGAGAGAGAGAGTCGGAGAGAAACGAGAGAGAGAATGAGTCAGAGAAAAACGAGAGAGAGAGAGAGAGAGAGAGAGAGAGAGACAGACAGAGCGAGAGGGAGAGAGAGGGGGGGGGAAGAGGAAGAAATAGAAGAGAGAGTAGGACAGGAAAAAAGTGAGAGAGAGGGAGTCAGAGAGAAACAGAGACTGCACAAAATTTGCTTCAAACAAAGCTAAACCGGGGGGGGGGGGTGGGGGGTAATTCCGTAAAAATTCGCAGCAGGGTCGTGAAAATGGCACATGCACAACTTCATATACATGTATATAGAAACCATGTTTGTAAATTTGAGTTCAGTACTTGAAAAAAACTGTAGGAGTAATTGCATCGGACAAATGTGTGTCTACGGATAGACGGACGGACGGACAGACAGCCATGGCGATTCCAGTACACTCTTTTCCACTTCGTTGTGGGGGTATAATAACCAAAAAATCCTATTTTAATTGGCTTTTGAATAGTATTTCAAGATACTGCTCCCCCATTTAAAAGTAATTACAAACAAAACCAATATCTCGAAGAGAAAACCGCGTCCCAAATGATAAATTTTCTCATTTTTGTTTAAACAACTAACATGTCACAAATGACTAATTTTTCGTCTAAAATAATGTGTTGCTCTACAAATATGACGATATCGAAATCCCAATATGTTCATCTAAATCTTCTCGTAAACGTTAGAAAACAGTTTAAATACATTATAAATGCGGGAAGTATCATTACACAGCAATAACAACAACTGTAGATTCGTTTTCGGTAATAGTTTCGTGATTTTATAGCCGCTCTATGCTTCTTTAAAACGACTTCCGTAATGAGGTCCCGACCTTAAATAGTCCCCCTGTTGATCTCAAAGACATTATAATACTGGTTAATTCTTTTCGAAACAATTTCCTGTTATAAGTTCCCGAAGGAAAAGGGGCTTTTAAAAACGTTGCGGTATTAGGAGAGACAATACTGATAATATGAATTTCCGTCTTTTTCCACACTGATTTCTTTTACTTGAAAGGCAATCTTATCATTTTAGAGAGCTCAAGATAAGAGGGAGTGATGGTACTCCAAATCCTTTATTTCTCTTCCAAACCCTATGTTGTTGGTACTCATTAGAATCGTCTCGATGAGACGATTCTAATGAGTACCCACAACATAGGGTTTTGTGGAGAATAAGGATAATGGTACAAACATTTTCACAATGCTTTATACCAAGCAAGTAATTGTATAGTAATTATGGATTTTTTTATCTAAAATAAGCAGAATCATAGGGTAGTGTGGTCCTTTAACAATCGTACAAAAATTATCCACAACTAAAAGGTATGATACAGGGCATCCTGCACAGTAGATACCTTTTACGCGTGCATTTAAGCCCCTTTTTACAGAGCAGGGTTCTACTGCTAAAACGAAACACCTTTGAATAATGTGACGGTAGCTTGTCTTTCTGTATTGTCATTTTACATAAAAAAGAAGATCTATATATAATGAGGTCTGTAGGAAAAAAGAAATGGGCGTTGAAAACGCGTAACTGTAGAAAACAGGGGTAGCAACCTACGTCATAGCATACGTCATCGGAGACATTTTAAATCCGCCATTTTCGTTTTAAAAAAGGTAAGTTTTTCAGCTTGTACATTATTGTTATTTAAGATCTGTCAAAACAAAGCAGTGCATATGGTACCTGACAACTTTCTTCGTTAGTATACATTTATATTTTGTTCATTAGTTTCGTTGATTTTGCAATTACCTCCGCACAGTTTTCGAAGCCGGTTACACATGGCAATTTAAAAATAGATTTCGTATACAATGCCGTTAAGAATAATTGTGTTGAAGTGTTAAGAGCTACAACATTGTTTTGTGGCATTTTGATTTCACGAATAGGACAAATATATTAACCCCCCGGTCTCACAGACCCCGATTTAATCCCGATTTCGAAAATTTCAAAATCGGCGTGAAATCGGCTAGCTTCGGGAGAGTCGTAGTGCCTCCTGACTCAAATCGGCATCAATTCGGGATCAAAAATAAATCGGGACAAAAATTTCAACATGCGCAAATTTTTCTCCCGATTTGGAAAATCGTGTCGAAATCGGCGCACCTCGGTGTACCTCGTACTAAGTCGTCGTTGTTCGTAGTAAGCAAATCGGGGTTATTCGGCGTTATTCGGTCCTATTTCGGCGTACCTACCTCGGCGATGAACCCCGAATAACGCCGATGTACTACGAGTAACTCCCGATTCTCGCCGATGAACTACGACGAGATACGCGACTAGCATCACGAGATACACCGACCTACACCGAATAACTACGAACTGCTAAGATATCATCCCGTAGTACTACGAAGTACCCCGAATTCCGATTGGTGTCCGTGGTCGTGAGGTAGAGCGTCGGCCTCGTAACCAAAAGGTCCTGAGTTCGATCCCCGGGAGCGGGTATCAACTTTGGGATTTTTCATTGGCCCGCACATTCGGCGCGAGTACTGGTGTAGTTCCCAGGAAGCAGAATCGAGAGAGATTAGTATAAGTTGTAAGAACTTGTTTCTAAATCGATGTAAAATAAATATGTTTAAACTAAACTAATTCCGATTAGTATAGAAAGGCGAATCAACTTTGAAAAGAATTCATTTGCAGATTTTTTCCAAACCTTTAAACGAGAGGCTTCCCTATACTTCGAATCTATGGGACCAAAAAGGGGGCTTTCGAAGAAAAAGCAGTCAGCTACAACAGACATGCCTCCTCCATCGAGCACCCTAGCCCCACCATTAAGCACAGATAACCAACCTGTCCATGATTTTATGCCGGATCAGCCAGTTGTCCAGCAAAATGAGTTTGAGGATGACCTCTAATATCCATATGATAACTGATTTTGTTTTTTGCTGTTAATCACGGAATTTATACCCATTGGACGAAATCGGGGCATAATCCTGAAATAAGATTTGAAACTCGTAGTCGATTCGGATCTGTCGGCGTATGTCGCAGTAAATCTTTGTGCATCGTAGTCCAACGTAGTAAGAAATCGGGACAGTCGGTCTAGATCGTACTGTTTCGTAGTAACTCGGCTCCTAAACTCGGCGTACTTCGGAACAGAATCGGGGCAAAAGCGTAGTAAATCGTATCGCATCGTAGTTTTTCGCAGCCCATCGGGAACACACCGATGTATGTCTAAAAATACCCCTCGTCCAAGGATGATCGGAGAAAAACGGCTTGAATTCGTGGTAAATCGGAGAAAATGCGCTCTCCAGAAGCACTACGATTATTTTGGAAATCGGGGTCTGTGAGACCGGGGGGTTACCGTCACCAAATGAAGTAGGTATTTAAAGTAAATTTTAGATACATATATCTTTTGAAAGTAATAAATCTGCACTTTGTGCACTTTGCTCGGCTACTTCACGACTCGACGACACTTCACGACTACGTTAGATTTAGTGCAACAGTAGACTTACGCGAAAGAGAAAATCATATTAGAAGGGAAAGTGTCGTCTCGGATTAGCCTGCGCGGACTGCGCAGGCTAATCCGAGAGGACACTTTACGCAGATGTCTGAATGCCCGTTTGGCGTGTTGCAGGCCACAATTATCGAAAGCATTTGCCGACGACACATTGAAAATGTAATTCGGATGATTGAATTTTAGCCATGCTTTGTGAAAAGGGGAACTTAATGCATCTGAAAAAAAGTATTGACTAAGTCAGCCTGCGCAATAGTTTTCTGCTTGTCGAAGGATCATTCTACATCTAGACTAGTCGATTATTAGGCAAGAAGGTTTTTATGGATCAAGTCATGTGATGAGTTGCTAGGTATATGCATTACGCATCACGGAGATGCAATAAGCCCCATTACCTGAACCTAGGTCATATCGTCGGTTTACTTCGAAAACCTTGTAACTACAACTTGTAACAAGCTGTAGTTACGAGGTTTTCGAAGTAAACCGACCATATGTATTATTAGATAATGGTAAAAGAAGGGTGGTAACCCACGTTTTGTTCTTTTCCTCCACTGTTTTCTCAAGCTTTCTTTGGACCATTAAATGCTGCTTATTTTGCGAAGGGTAAAAATGTATCAGCTTCATTCATACAATATCCGATATAGATCACTCAAGAAAGAACGTTAATTTAACGCGTAACAACCCACGTCAAAATTCCCTGCAAAAAGCGCTGACAATTACACGTCTATTGAAATAGGTGGTATTTGTATCTTCATGAATTATCTGCTGAGAAAAAACACACGGATAGTTAGATTAACAATTTACGGTATGATTTATGACCAGTAAATGAGAAACTTCTCTTTGAAGTCTTGTGGAAAAAATATCTAGTTTTGCAAAAATTAGACACTCTTAAAGCCCCAACTCTCTTTGAAGTGGGAAAAGATAAATCAGCGCCCGCGAAAAACCATGGCAAAAAACAAATACTTGAAAATATGATTTCCTTAGTGTGCCAAAGAAATTAAATGGACATTTTCATGTTGCTACAAGTGTCAATATATTTAAAAAGACCAACACTTTTTGAGGAAATATACTTTACTAGATACAGTGTATCGGACAGCGTAGATCAAAGATCAGACTGCACGTTTCGTGCAGTCTGATCTTTGATCTACGCTTTCCGCAATAGCAAGTACATTTGTTCATGTTAATCAAAGGGTTGGGACTTGAGTCTCATAATGACATTTCCATACCTTGCCTGTCTATAAACTTCTGACGAGGTTTCAAGTTTTTTCATTGGATGTAACTAGAATCCTACTTCCTAAGGCTAGCAGCGCAAAAGACACCCACTCTGGTTTATGCGGAATAACTTAACGACTTTTACGACTAATGTTGCTCTTCTCGACAGTTTGATCTGAGTCTGCACTGTCTGTATGCAAAAGGAAATGTATGCTTGTCCCACTTCTCTGGTAGCCAAGGACCCTCCTCCTCTCTGATTAGTAGTGATAAAGAGCCTCGATCTTTTGCTCGCTTGCTCGCTTAATAACTCACTTGCTTACTTGCTTGCCCTCCTTGCTTGCTTGCTTGATTGATTGATTGAATGAATGAATGAATGAATAATTCATTCATTCATTCATTCATTCATTCATATAGTGGCGGACGATTTAAAAAGAACAAAAAAAGGACCAAATATACACCAGCCAGGACTAAGATAACGGTTTCCAAGACCATATTAGATTTCCGCATCTCGGCTCGGACCCGCAAAACTAATCCAAAAAATGATCAAAGAGCCTATGGTATCATATTTCATATCCAACTCCCAGAAGCCCCTCTTGTAGTTTTAATGTATCAAACAGCTCTGTAATTAGCCCTCTTATGAGAAGCCAGTTTTCCAATGCCTTGCTCACACATTTCATCAATTTTTCATCTTTGTTTCTATGCATCGTCTTGCTCTCCCGGCAAGTTATTTGTTTACGACCCCTCAGTGTTAATACAGCTCATTAAATTGCCTGAAAAATGGTAGTTCGAGGGAGGAAATATCGAGTAAATTATGAGACGATTATAATATTCTATCCTTTACACACTTTTTTTTTAAATCTAAATGTTTGTTTCTACATTTATAAGTTCAACTAGGCGTATTATAATTTCGGTCTTTTCATTTTATTCCCACCCGGATGTGACTGGCTTTCACTTGTTACAAAACTAAGCGGGACTCACTGACCTTTTCCGGACAGTGTAGATTCAAGATCAGACTGCACAGAACGTGCAGTCTGATCTTGGATCTACACTGTCCGATAAGGAGATATCATTTGCCAAAACATGACTTTGAAACAGCAATATTTGTTTTTTACTATGGAATTGAAAATTTCATTTGACTTATTTAGCATGATAAGTGTTAAAATTCTACAACTTTCATTAAACTGTCGCCAGACGACGATTTGAAGCTTGTAAAACTAACATTTTACTACATGGCAAAAACTTTGACTTACCTAGATTGAAAGCTTTTGCAGAGAAAAATAAAATGGCGGTCAAATAAGGGGACTTCAGTTTTAAAAGTAGAATTCGCTGTGAGAAAATGCTTGATACCTGCGTATTTTCTTATTCTTTAATGGTCTGAAAGTTATTTTCTTCTTCAGGGTGGTAAATCAAGAGATTGCTTCGTAGAGAGCCAAATTAATCTACTAAAATGTTTTAAATCTGTCATAAAGACCACAAAATTTCGCTTTCAGGGCCGTTTTGGAAGAGTATCTTATATATCGGTGGGCAATGTAGATTCCCACATGTTTTCTAGGTCTCCCAACAGTTAAAATACACTTGTGGTGCACAGAAAGCGAAGAACATTAGTGCTTTGATCTTACAAAATTTCAATTCAGGGCGAGGAAGGGTTACCGTGGAATTGATTATGAATTAGAGCCCGCTAGCACGTGTTTGTGGTATTTCTTGATAGATTCTAATATGGAAATAATGGGAAATAATTAGTAGTCATATCGCCGTTTGATTTGTTTCTCAGTATTCTGTTTCGGTACCTCATGGCGTAGTTTTTTTCCCTAACTTTAAACAAGTGACATCTAAATATAATACATGGAACAAATCCATTTATTTTTCTTCTTTTGTTATTGTTTACTTTTTGGATTTAAAAAGGTAATAAAAGAATTGTCGCAGGCCGAAGAATAACATTCCTCCATAGCTTATCTTGTCACTAGATCCGGAAAAAAATCAAAGGGTCGTAACTCCTGTACTGTAGTAGACCAAATAAAGGATCGTTAACTCTTTACTAGATGAATATCCTAGGCTAAACCCATTTGAAACCATTTGCAGACGACAATTATACACCTCAAATGATGACACTTGTCTTTTAAGGGGTAGAAAACAATTTGGGAAATGGGGAAAATGCTGGTAACCAGCATTTTCCCCAATCCCAAAATGTTTTCAAAAGAATTTTTATTTAGGGTCATCAAGACTCGGGCTTGTGTGGTAAAGGCTTAAGATACAGGATTGCTCATTGAACAGTTAAATTCTGAACTGGTCACTAGCTATATGATTATTAGCATAATAAATTCTGTTCGAATATTGCTCGAAATCAGGCTTGCATGGCAGTGTCTTTTTTTACACCTTTTAACCCATTACCAAACAATCCCTACTTTTGACGCTCCTGAGAAAGAAGCCTTTAGAAAACATTGTGGGAAAAGGAGAAAATGCTGGTAACCAGCATTTTCTCCTTTTCCCACAATGTTTTCTACCCTTCACAAAACAAATTTCAAATTCTCAGTCACTTTTATTTTGTCGTCTGCAAATGCTTTGGATTTGGACAAGCCTAAAATATTGTCGTGTGGTAATGAGTTAAATGCTTGAGTATTACTATAAAATGTCGAGCCATGTAAGATTATACAGTCGTTTCGGTACTCGCCTAGGTGGTTACGATAGATCTTTTAAGACTGTTTGCTCTGGTACAATTGCTTCAAGGGATAGCATAAAATTTTAATCGTAGTTTTGCGGAAATAAAACGTTAGGCTCCATCCTTCTCTCACTCTAATGAAGTCTCGAAGTAACTAAAATACAAGGGAGAGGGGAGTAAAATGAAGTTATTGTAGATGGCGCCTCAAAAACACTGCCGTTATGTTGACGTGTCGGTAACAGACGACACGCGACAGGGGGCGCTCCTGATTAATTCATTGCATGAGGGTCATTTCACAGCACCCTCTTCGTAATCCATCAAAACAGACAATTGTTTCGATTCTTCGAGGTGAAAATTTGCCTGTCGGTCAGAGTTGTAAGCCTGTAATTTATCTGACCATTCCGGACGTAATTGACCGTGAATGTTTAGTAGACGTAAGCTAGACGTAATGGATTTAGAATAGCTCCGTCTCATTGTGTTTGACCTCGGGATCATGGTATGATAGCAGTGATGGGCAATTGAACAAGTCAAAGTTTCGAAGATAAAGGCATCTCTTGCCGAACTGCTTGAGATTGTGCATAAATTTCTGAATAATAAGGGAACAAGGAGCGCACCTGTCTTAGAGGCAATCTATGTTTCAATGTAAGAAAACAGTCTGCGATATATCCACGTAGACGCTCGACCAAATCGTTTGTCAGTTAGTTTGTTCACAATATTGTAACGGTAGCGTTTGAACGAGTATCGTTGGGGCACCATTTAGTTATTTGGCTGCTCGTTGTACAAAACCAGTATCGAAAGTAACCGGCTGTTAACATCATCGAAACATTAAAGCTACATCTTTACAACGAGGGGTAAGAGAAACTCTGTTAAAACTTGAAACTGCGTAGATAGCTCAGCTGTTTAAACATACATACATTACCAATATATATGGCGTAAAGGATAGGAAAACTCAAGGAACTGTTCTCATTTAAAACCGGAAACGACATGAGCAAAATTGCTAAGAAGGCCTCAATAACGTGAATACATTTTCTATCCGTCATAATTTGTGTAATCTTTCAACCGTCAGGAGGAACACTTGGTGTGAAAACCTTCTGTACAGTCTGATCTTGACCTTCACTGGCCGTAAAAGCGCCTCCGGTCGTCCTTAGCATCCTAAAGGATTCTACACGTTTGCTAAAAGGGACAGTATGAGACCTTTCATAGAAAACGTATTAAATTAAGTTTAAACATATTTATTTTACATCGATTGAGAAACAAGTTCTGACAACCTATACTAATCTCTCTCGATTCTGCTTCCTGGAAACTACACCAGTACTCGCGCCGAATGTGTGGGCCAATGAAAAATCCCAAAGTTGACACCCGCTCCCGGGTATCGAACTCAGGACCTTTAGGTTATGAGGCCGACGCTCTGCCTCACGACCACGGACACCAAAACGACTTATTGATTGCGGTAGTTATCAGGCGAAAATGTGTAATTATGGCGAAAATTTCTGGGCCTGTATTCACCAACCATTAATGCTTAGGAACGTTCTTTGTCTCACTCTCCAGAATTTTCTACATTTGTAAGTAACACAACTTCTGATTGGCTAAACCATTCGGTTTAGCCAATCAGAAGTTGTGTTACTTACAAAAGTAGAAAACCTTGGAGAATAAGACTAAGAATATTGTCAAGAATGGTTGGTGAATACGGGCCCAGGATATAGGTTTGAGTCATGCTCTGTTAAAAGGGACAATTTTATGTTTCAGTTGCGAAAGATTTAAATTCTCAAATTAGCTTAGATTCAAGTCCTATCAGTTTTTTTTTTTTTCATCTTTATACGCTAGAGGAGTTGTATTATGTTGTGGCCCGTCCGTCCGTTAGCACCTTCTTGAGCGCGCAAATCCTCCAACAGTTTTCACTGGAATAAGTCCAAACTTATCTGTATGTTGTGTAGTTGTGCATGCGACTTTTAGAATTTTGATATCTGCAAGCGTTCTAAATTTTAAACCGTTTCACGGGCATGCCGCTTGAGAAGCTCTAGTTCTACTTTGACGTAACTTTGTCAATTTTTCGACAAAGTTAAGTTCAAATATATAAAATGAGAAAAAATATTGTATTTGGAACCCAGGGTACCAGACTATTCCTATATTAAATACAAGCTAAAAGCTCAAACTCAAAGAGAAAAATGTGGGTTTAAAGAGGTCGCCCTGAGGGACTCCATTAGCATTACCTTATAACAGATGTCTGACGATCTAATTATTAGCTTTGTCTCACTGTTTAAACTATGGAAGGAGTTTTTGTCCTTTACTCATCAAGTCATCTATCTATTCTGAAATTTTGAATCATATTTCAGGTTGTAGATTGAAATATGTACATGTATTTACCATAAGGTCTTTCGGCCAGAGTGTCGTAAGAGATTATCATTTTATATCAAACATTACCGGCCTAATTTCGTATCTAAGACCTAAATTGCTGGGAAAAGGGACAAGCGTTCAGTCGCCAAGATGATTTCTTAACAAAATACCACTTTGTTTAAATAAAGGGGTTTCAGTAGCGCTAACTGACAGGTGGGAGGGGTACGCGTGAATCTAGTTAGAAGGGGTAAAATAATTCGTTTTATTTAATTTGTTCGACATTTTGTAGCGGTTGGATTTTTGTCCCAAACCTGTCATTGTACACGGTCTTCATTAATTTGATCAATGTTTAAAGCTGGGACTTTCTTGTGTAAAGCTGGTCATTAATCGAATAGTTATTTGCTTTTTTCTTAGTGGGGTCTCACATTGATTAGGTCATTTTTCTTAATATATAAACACAATTTAATATACTCTTCAACAAAACCATGTATTACAAGAAATACAGACTTGTACGTTATAAAAATGCTTCCATTATAATTCAATCCATTTAATCATCGCCACTCTGAGGGACAAAAGAGTTGCGACTCTTAAAAAAAAAAAAAATGAAGAGCTAAAGATGTTCACACGTGTACAAATATGAAGACATACGGTGAAGTGACATCTATATCATGATTATTTGCTCTGATTATTAGATCCAATGACAAGATTAATTCATTACACGTCGATGATTAATGTTTTCATTTTATTTTCATCATTCAATTTGTTGTTATTATTTTGACTATTTCTCTGGAACGAAATCTGGGTCTGTATTTACCAACCATTATTAAGAAAGTTTTTGGTCTTATTCTTAAAGATTTCCTGACCGTGAAAGTAACAGGATCTGATTAGCTAAACCAAATGGTTTAGCCAATCAAAAGTTCTGCTATTTTCACATCGACAAAATTCTGATACGGACCCTAGTTCATCATTTATCCATTAGTTAATGACCTTTTAAACGGAAAAAAATGCAGTATGTCAGCAGACAAAAGTAGGAGTTATTTTACAAAACATTGTAAGACTTGGGTATTTGCTCAATCTCTGTAGTTTAATGGTGATAGATCTGATTGAAAAACCGATGCTCTTTCTGGTTAAGCAATCTTTGGCATCAGTGTTGGAATTATGAACGACATCGATGTTGCAATGCACACTATATAGAATAACTATTATCTCCCGGTAGATGGCATTCTACAAATATCTGTCTCCCGGTAGATGGCATTCTACAAATATCTGTCTATCTAATTTGGGCATTCTAGATACAGAACCGGACTACATTTCTACGCGACAACCGTTACTTTGATTTCAAACTGAAATAAACGTTTACTCAATAAAACCGTACATGGTGCGACTCATTCAGCCAAGATCAGCTAGCATGTAACCTATGCTTCTTCCATTTATTAAAACAGCTCCTGCATGCTTGGGTAATAGGCTAACACCTTCGCTATAAGCCCTACTTTTCCCAGGTATAAGGGGGTGGGTGATGCACCATAGCTGACAGGTCGAATCTTCGAAGAGTATGACATGCACAGACAACGGTACTATGACAATTCAAAGGAACCTTGAGTGATGGTCGATAGCAAGGTGGCAGCTCAATGACCCTGTTCTAGGCAAGGAATCAGATGTTTATTGTCTGACCCTAGCCCCAAAGTATCGCTGATCGGATCGATCCTAAACCTCGGTGTTATGAATCCAAGACTTGTACCGCTGTGCGCTACAGGCGTAAAGTACTACTAGTATAATTGGCTTGCAACACGCGAAAAGGGGCATTTGCGTAAAGTGTCGTCTCGGATCAGCCTGTGCAATCCGCGCAGGCTAATCTGAGACGACACTTTACGACTACACTAGATTTTGTGCTATAGTAGATATATGCAAAACAGAAAATTACATGAAAACGGAAAGTGTCGTTTCGGATCAGCCTGCGCGGATTGCGCAGGCTGATCCGAAACGGACACTTTACGCAAATATCCGAATGCCCATGTTCGCATATTGCAGACCAGATCATGAATTAATACACATTAATTTTTTTATGAAATATGGATAAACACAAAACGGAACAAGGAGACTGTTTAATATTAGCCCAAATCTGGCCTGTAGGGAAGAACAAATGAAGCACAGATCTGAAATTCTGACAACCCAGTATTGTTAGAATTAGCTACTTTATCATCGCTGCTTTCACAAACAACACATTGTGAACCACGGAAGTATCACACAAAAGTCTAGAGAAATAGCATTTACCGAATTGGACTAAAGAAATTAGCACCCTGTTGTCATCTAGATATGTACCTCTGTGTTTTACTTTGTCGCTTGCCGACTATTTAATTTATTTAATGCGACGCTTCTGAAACCATGTTACACGGAAGTACTAATTAACATTCATTTCATTTCATTTCATTTATTGGCATTATCGACACATCACATGTCTTTGGCCATTTACAAATAAACGAAATATGGCAAAGACAAATGAAAGTAACAATATCAGTTCAATTATAAAATACAATGTGCGAGAAAAAAGGATGATCATGTAGCTTATTGGAAATATAAGAAGTACACATTCTAATACAATAGGGAAGTAGGGGCTATTTTGTTGAACACAAATATTATATGAAAAACGTTACGATTCACCAGAATTATAGATCTCTTCGCGAAAATCTAGGCAAGTTGAAATATACTTGGCAATATTAAGAATTATCTTTTTACTATTGCATGACATTAAACTTATGAATTTAGATTGGGTTGGCCAGCAGTTGTTACCAAAATATTTCCTCCTCATATCATTGTATGTTGGACAGCATAAAAGAAAGTGAAATTCGGTTTCTATGTAGCCACTATTACACATTTTACAAAATCTCTCGTCACGTGGAATATTACTGAAGCGTCCTGTTTCGATTTCTAACTCATGTGAACTTAATCTAAATTTAGCAAAAGTCTTCAACAGTTTCTGATTTTGGATTTTGTCAAGATAAGCCTCGAAACAAAATTTCCGTTTGAATGAACGGTAACATGAAAGTTTTGGTAAATTATTAATGATATGGTGCCACTCTTGAACGAATTGGTCATTTAATCGTAATTTCAAGGCAGAAAAATTATTCAGCTCTCGATTAAAATTTAATCTAATATTAGTAAATCCTAAGTGATCAATGATTGAATGGAGTCTTTTTGACCAACAATTACCAGTAACATTATTACATTGATCTAGATATATATCATGTATAGGTGACTGATCGTTTGACATAATTTTAGACCAGAATTTAAGTGTTCGTTGCTTACATAGAACAGAAAGAGGAAGTCTACCAAATTCACCTAAAACTGCAAAGTTTGGTGTTTGCTGTTTTACACCTAAAAGCTACTTCAGAAATCTGACATGTAGCTTATCAATGTCTTTAAAACTATATACTCCCCAAACCTCTGCTCCATATAATAAGATTGGTAAAACCAAAGAATCAAAAAGCGAAACTTTTGTCTTTATGTCTAATGAAACTTTATCAAAAACTTTAAGTAAAGTATGATAGGCTTTTTGTGCTTGTTCATTCAGAGCACGGACTGCATGTATAAAACTGCCTGTATAATAAAATTTGAGGCCTAAATAAGTGAAACTGTCAACTATTTCAACAGTTCTACCATTAATAAAAATATCACAATCATGTTTTGACTTTCTTTTCTCAAAGACACATACTTTAGTCTTATCAACATTAATAGTTAATCCCCATTTTTCAGAGTAACGTAAAATACTGTTAACCTGAGCTTGTAAACTAACTGGACTAGTGGTAAATAAAACAAGATCATCAGCGAAAAGAATCATATACTTCGTTAAAAACTCTAAATCCGTGTCCGTTAACGATTCCAAATCAATATTTTCTACAATATCATTAATGAAAAGTATGAAGAGAATAGGTGAGAGAGGTTCTCCTTGTTTCAAGCCTATCGAAACATCAAAGAAGTAAGATAAATCAGACTTTTCTGATAGTTTTACGCAAGATTGGACTTTTTGATATATACATCTGATCATATTTAGCATTTTACTACTAATACCAGTTTGTAGAAGTTTATACCAAAGGAGATCCCTATCCACTGTATCGAATGCACGTTTATAATCTATAAAAATACACCAGAGCTTACGGGTTTTTGATAAAACCTTTTGAATTAAAGAATGTAAAATAAAAATAGCATCGACAGTGGAATGACCATCACGAAATCCAAACTGATTTTCAGTGAAAATTTGCTGGCCTTCGCACCACGAGTTAATACGATTTCTAAGAATTAAAGAAAAAATTTTTGCAGTGATATTCATAAGAGTTATGCCTCTGTAGTTATCAGGTTGTTGAGGATCACCTTTTTTATATAGGGGAACAATTACTCCCTTAGTCCATGCATCAGGGTAGGAACATTTATCAAAAATATGATTAAAAATAGTGCAAAGATAAGGTGATATAAAACTTTTACATTCAATAAAGAAATCAGCGACATTATATTCAAGATCACAACTCTTGTTCCTATTCATAGAAGAAATGACCTTATCAATTTCATACACAGTTATATGTCTGTCTAACAGTTAATTGTATAAGGCATGTAAAGTTCCTAAAGACTTTCGAGAAACGTCTTGTCTCAAGATTGTTTACTAGCAGCTTATCATAGGCAATATTCTAGGTGTATGCTCGTTATTGATGGAGTGCCCGGATAAAATGTTAGTGGCTGCATACTTTAATGACTGTTTTGGGTCAAGAATACATTATACGACTGTTTTACATCAAGAATACATCCATTCAAATCAGTTATCCTTTAAAAAATCAAATTTTGAAGAGTTTGTTCACTTATATCGGCCCATTTTGTTTGTTAATGATATTATAAGTATATCATACGCTTACTGTCAATAAAATTTGTCATGTAAGAGCGATATTGAGGACTGGCGCAAGGCATTGATAAATATGAGCCATAGTCTATGAAAAGGGGGTTTTCTATATATATATCTGCAGAAAAGTATCGACCCTGGTCAGCCTGCGCACTCTGCTGACCATGTGGTTTTTTGGTAAATTTTCAGAATGTCCAAACGACCATTTAAAATCATGAATCAGCTGTTTGTAAAATGAAATGGACCACAATCATAATGATGGCTTGCTTGTAATTTACCCATTACCGCACAATCCCTACTTTTCACGACCCTGAGAAAGATACTTTTAGAAAACATTGTGGGAAAAGGAGAAAATGCTGGTAACCAGCAAGTTCTCCTTTTCCCACAATGTTTTCAATCCTTCCCCAAATCAAATTTCAAATTTATAGTCACTTTTATGGTGTCGTCTGCAAACGCTTTTGATTTGGATTAGCTTAAAATGATTGTCGTTTGGTAATGATTATAGGATCACTGGGATGCATTGAACGCCCTTTTTGTCAGAGCATGGCCTTGAGGGAGAAGAAATTTTATCGAAAGATCTGCAGTGTTAAGATGCTTCACCTAAAACAATACACTAATGTAGTCCATCTTTTCCAATGGCGGATAAAAGATCTGCAAACAGTCGGATTCAGCTTTTTATATAAAAAGATGTTCATTTCTCTTCGTAAATTTCAATGATGATATCGTCGGTTTACTTCAAAAACCTCGTAACTACAGCTTTTAACAAGCTGTTAAAATGATGTTTTGTTCCTAATGTTTACTCTGGACTGGCAGCAAGTGGGGTCGATTTTTTAATTGCTGTCTCTTTTATTAATTTAAAAAGGGTCTTTAGAACCATGGCAATATAGATTATATTACTCATCAATTCCGTAAAATGACTTTCTCCTCTTTTGAAAACAATCTGGCTGACGATAAAATAGTTAGTAACAATCACTCTTTTCTTTTGTCATACTGTTGTAGTATGCTGTTCTATTCTTAACCCTCTGGGTGCTAAATGAGATTAGCTGACCTTTTGCGGACATTGTAGATCAAGATTAGACTGCACAGAACGTGCAGTCTGATCTTTGATCTACACTGTCCGACAAGGAGATATTATTTCCCAAGACATAACTGTGAAACAATAATATTTGTGTTATCAATATCGAATTTAAACGAATTGAAATTTAATTTCATTTATGTACATGTGGCAGGAAAACGGTTATTATATAAAAATAACTTACTCAAGCCTCTTGGTAACGCTATAGAATATAATAGATGTTACAATTGTGTAAAAGTACATTTTTACACAAGTCTACAAGACTTATAATCGAAGAATTCTCATTTTCTACCTATATTTATGGGTGTTTGTAATCAACTTTGACAGATTTACTAGACTTCGTCTTGTTTTCCATTTCTCGGATGCCAAATCCGTCGTGGCTCACGTCTGTAATAACTGGCCTCGACTGCATTGTTTTAATTTAATCAAGTGAAAATGGACCCCCAGTCCAGATGGGACCCACAGGGAAGCATGTATCAAAATTAATTACCCCCATCACTCTCTTGTTAAATGTGCCGAGTACCTGTGAAACTTTAATATAAGGAGAACCAGTCTTGGACTCACGTCCTAATTTATGTTTCTTTTTTTTAATGGTTCCACCAAAACTTTGTCGGCCTGTCGTTATGCAGTACCCCAACAGTAAAATGACTTTTTTGCATCCTGCATTTGACACTTTTTTTTACACATAATGGTTGCAAAAGGAAAAATTTGGACAATGGTGTACTTGAGAAATTTTGAAATCAGGCAAACCAGTCTTGGACTCTTAATTATAAGGTATTGTTCTTGCTTATCTGTTACTAAACGACAATATGCGTGGATACAGGTGAGTTAGAGGTGGGCAAAAAGCTGATAGAGAGACAGCGAATAGTGGCGTAAATTCGACAGGATTCATTCCGCTCTCACTGCTGATCGTTGTTTCGACAATGATTATGTGGGAAAGCAGCCAGTGGCTTGGAAAGAATATTGTGCGGAGTACTAATAACAGAAACTCCAGGAAAGCATTGATAGATGCACTGGTCGCCGCGACATAACTGAAATAATGATGAAAACGTCGCTAAACACCACACAATCAATCAATCAATTTTGAAATACCTGTAATAGGTAAAAAAAAATACAAAAAAGCCTGCAAAAATACATGAGTGCTACTCCAGCAAAAGGGGGTTAAATGCATATTTGTGATCCATAATTACAGATTCAAGCAAGTTCGTACAAAATTACGGATCCATGGAATCGATTTATTCTAATAGCTAAATGAATCATGCGATAAACTGCTCCTATGACATGCTGGAAATTTACCAATAGCAAAAAGCATCGACCCGGGTCAGCCTGCGCGAATAGCGCAGGCTGACCTGGGTCGATGCTTTTTGCCAATGAATTTAACCCCCTTTTTCATAGCGCATGTCTCATATAAATACGCCTGGTTCTGTGGGAGGGGAGACGAGAAACTGGTGCACAGACAACGAGGTTATCCATCACTCCGCCGGCTCTAGCATACCACGTGTCAATAGTTCATTCCGAACATACTGTCGGGACAGCGCCTCTCCATCATTGCCTTTAATCTAATGTGAAAGTATTGTTAACAAGACATCGTCTTACAGGCCTTGCCACATACCTTGATGCCCTGTTTTATAAACTGTTCTCTTTGGGTTTTCATTGCTTATCATCTTTTGTCATAATGTACATAGTACGTCTTGTTTCAAACCACCTTCTCCTCCTCCTCTTCCTCCTCCCCTCCTCCTCCCTCTTTTCTTCTTCTTCTTCTTCTTCTTCTTCTTCTTCTTCTTCTTCTCCTCCTCCTCATCATCATCATCATTATCATCATTTTCATCGTCATCATCACCCCTCTTTACTTTGGTTTTGAAATATTCTTTTTCTTTTTGTTTTTTCTTCTTCTTTTTTCTTCTTCTTCTTCTCCACCTTATCATCACCCTTCTCTACTTTAATTTTAAATTCTTCTTTTTTTCTTCTTTTTTTCCTCTTCCTCTTCTTGTTCTTCTTTCTTCTTCTTCTTCTTCTTCTTCTTCTTCTTCTTCTCCTTACAGATAAAATATTCTATCATTTATTTGGAGAAAAACTCCACACAGAGGCCATACTGAGTACAAATTAAGATATCGGCATGATTACAGTGCTATATATGAAGAAATTCAAACTAAAGGGACACAACTCAGAAAAATACCGATTACAGGTGTATGATATTATGTCGGCGTTTTACCTCCATATGCGATATGGCTTTTACGCCAAAATGGACATTCGGAAATTTGCGTAAAGTATCGTCTGGGATAAGTCTGCTCACTCGGCGCAGGCTAATCCGAGACGACGGTTTCCGTTTTTATGTAATTTTCTGTTTTACACAAGTCCACTTTAAGACAAAATCTGTCCGAATGTCCGTTTTCGCTTATAGCAAGCCGCATAATTCCGGCATGTACTCCTGTTTCACCCAGTATTTTCAAAGGCTTTCTTCATCACGATCAGAAAAAAAACAAGTGTGTCTATCGTAAAAGACTGAAAAAGTAAACAGTGAAAAAAAAGTTACTGATTATTCAAGGTACATTTATCGTCGGTTTGCTTCCAAAACCTCGTAACTACAGCTTGTTACAAGCTGTAGTTACGAGGTTTTGGAAGCAAACCGACGTTATGTATATGTTACAAGTTCAGCTCTACCCCCGCGAAAACACAATCGTTTACCCTAACTAGTATACATCAATCCATCAAGATGTAATGACAAAAGTTTGACATACGTATTGCCCTATCGCTAGGCCAGATCATTTGCGAGGTGATAAAACCTCCCAATGAGTGATGGGGCGAAAAGTAACTAATTACGGGTCGTATAACTTTCATGTATTGTTTAGTTTGGAAGATAAATATGGCCTAGTACCTGTTTTGCTTTCTCTTTAGCCCTTTACTCCATAAGGCATTTCTATAGCATCTCTAATTGACCCTAAATGACAGCAAGGATGAAGCCGTTTCTTATGTGTAAATGACACCTTTTGGTAGCATAGAAAACATTGTGACAAAAGGTGAAATTGCTCGTCACGAGCAATTTCACCTTTTGCCACAATGTTTTCCAAAGGCTCCTATAAGCAATGTGTAGAAATGAGTATCTATGGAGTAAAGGGTTAACTCTTTACCAAACGACAAAATTTCAGACTGGTCCAAACTGAAAGCATTTGCAGACGACAATATTAATGTGGCTAAAGCATTTAATTTGTTTTAGGAAGGGAAGAAAACGTTGTGGGGAGATAAGAAAATGCTGGTTACTAGCATTTTCTCCTTTTCCAACAATGTTTTCAAAAGGCTTCTTTCACAGGGGTGTTAAAAGTTGGGATTGTGTGCTTAAGGGTTTACTCTCTACTAAATGACCTAGAGGATGATTTTTTTTAACAAACATGTAGAAAAAAAGAAAACATGCATGGTACCAGCATTTTCTTGTTTTCTCACAATATTTTCGGTTCTGTCGTTGACTTGTGCCATCAGTTGATTCACAGTAATTTGTTATCTGAAAATACTTTCATCTTATACGAAGTCTAAAATTTTGACATCATTCTGGTCAAGGGCAAACAGTGATGTCCTTCAGCTGTGCTTTTCTCATTCAATCAAGTAATTCAAATGTATCTTTTCTAGTTGCTTCAATTAAGTTTTAACCCATTACCACACAATTCCTACTTTTGACCACCCTGAGAAAGAAGCCTTTAGAAAACATTGTGGGAAAAGGAGAAAATGCTGGTTACCAGCATTTTCTCCTTTTCCCACAATGTTTTCTACCCCTTCATAAAACAAATTTAAAATTTTCAGTCACTTTTACTTTGTCGTCAGCAAATGCTTTCGATTTGGACAAATCAAAAACTTTGTCGTTTGATAATGATTTTGAATAATTAAACATGACACTTCTTGATAGAAAGTCGGAGACCAACTCACTTATTATGGGTCCCAATTTTGAGTTGTTCGGTTGCTTCCTGATATAATCACAGTTCAGCAATATGTTCTAGTCGAGATTCGAATCAACGACCCAGAATTACTAGCCGTGTGTCATACCGCCCACAGACCTGTAAACATCTTGAAAGCATTATGTGAGAATATAGAGTCACTGAAGCTATAAATCACCAATGAAAGTGATAGAATCCCCGTAAAAAAAGAGATGAACGATATTGATTACGAATGTGTAAACAAGACATTTGGCTAATTAAGCATCACCTTGTTTATTGCATAATATCAATCACCTGGCAAGCTTAATCAAATATCGATTAACGTTCGATCTTTATCATGACATATCGCCCCTAATGGATCATTTGCATAATATTTGCATAATTCGTTACTTTACAGTGTTTTTATTTTATACATTCCGTCTTGGTAACATATTTGAGAGTGTCGGCGTGAATCTTTTGACTATCCTATCCTTTCCTGCAAAAATCTAGGTTTTATCCACTTGTGGACAGCTTTGTCAACATTTTGAGAAAATAATTAAATATTTCTTTTCCTGACTATCTTCCACCGGTTAGTTGTGTTATGTTTTACCGATAGAGAATTCAGACTGTTGTTGTTGTTGTTTTAGTTCGAAGAGATGCTTTTAAATCGTTATCACTCCCGAGTTTGAATGACCCTAAATAACAATGTCTTTGAAAACATTGTGGGGAAAAAATGCTTGTAACCAGCATTTTTTCCTATACCACAATGTTTTCCACCCTCTACAAGAAAAAAGCCCAATCCAATTATACATTTTTTTAACCTCCATTTGTTTTCAAAATGAACGGCTGTAAATATTTGATTTGTTGTAAAGGGTTGAATTTCTCTTGTCTGAAAGTTTCCATTTCAACAGCAAAAAACAATTTACCAAAACTTCAAAATATTAGGAGTCTTTTTTATTGTTTATGAGACTCTTAGAGATCCCCACCCAGAGTTTAGAAAAAAGAAAAAAAAAAAAAACACTCATAACTAAATTTATACTTTCAGATGCGAAGAGGAGAGAACAAGCGGCCATGTTTGGAAAACATGCGAATCCCAAAAAGAGACGAAAGTCAAGGACAGCCTTTACCAATCAACAAATATATGAGCTTGAAAAACGATTTTTGTATCAAAAATATTTAACACCAGCTGATCGTGATGAAATCGCGCAACATCTCGGACTTACGAACGCTCAAGTGATCACGTGGTTTCAAAACAGAAGGGCAAAGTTAAAACGCGATCTCGAGGAACTCAAAAACGATGTTGTGGCTACCAAACAACTAGTGACCACGAACACTGGTAGTGTATCACGTGATTCGATAGAATCCGATTGTGAATGTTTACCGAACGGCTCTGAGCATTCTCCTGCAAAACGGTGTAGAAGTGAAAGTAGAACTCCGGAGCCGGACCATCGGTCATGTTCGCCAAAATTGTCGGAAACGGCCGAGGATAGGTGTAACTCTCCGGACGAGATTATTGTTGATGACAGAGACGACATCCTTGAGAATAAGACCTCGTAGTGTAGATATTAGAAAATAAGTCTCATAATTTCAATTATTATTTCTAACTTTTAAGTCTCTTAACTTACACAGAGTCTCAAAACAGACATGAGACATATCTGAAGGAAGGAAAAATACCATAGTCTAATTGTCTCTAAGATAAATGTAAAGACGAGATTTTCGAAAGAGATGCAGTTTCTTTTAAAAAGAAATTATTTAAACTTGGGTATGTTTCTTGCAATAGACGCATAAAAGGCTGTTTTTATGACGTTAACAGTTTAAGCTCTGAATTCGTGAATCAGACTACTCAATGACCATAAAAGAGGGTATTGTCGGTTTTCTTCAAAAACCTCGTAACTACAGCTTGTTTCAAGTTGTAGTTACGAGCTTTTTGAAGTAAATCGACGGTGCAATCCATGTCCGTGATGCATGATACCAGGCAAGTCGTCACATAATTATAGATAAAAAAAAATCCAGTTTCCATGACAACCCACTTAATAATGAGATACACTGGTACTGTGGCATGCAAAAAAAATTGACAAAAAGCAAACAGTTTCGACTCAGGTCAGCCTGCACGGACTGCGCAGGCTGACCTGAGTCGATACTTTTTGCAGATGCTAAAGCTCTCGCTTCATAGACCATGGATAAAATGTTATGGCAAGGACCAGTTCACGTCTTAAATGAGGTGGTCGTACCAGGAGCAATGAGCTTGAATCTCCAACAATTCGCAGCATAATTATACAGTAAAACAGAGTTTATAGAAAGCTTTGATTGGAGCCGAGCCTGAATTATATCGGTCGGCAACTTTACAGGGTTTGAAACTTACGAGCGCCGGTTCAATTCTGAGCTTGGCAAGGTCCGCAGGTAGAGGACAGTCATTTAATGACAGGATTAATTCCTATTTCACTGTTGATTGTTGTTTGGAATATATTTATGTGCAAAGACAGCCAGTGGCTTGGTTAGAATTTTTTGTGAAGTATCGGTAAAACAACAACAGCAAAACAAGATCAAGGAAAGCGTTGATAGTTATACTGACCGCCGTATAAAAAACTGATGTAAAAATTTACTACCTGTACATTTGCTTAGTACCTCATTTTCAAAGGTGTTCATTTATAAATACTCACAAAAATCTTACATATTTTCATTTCCCCCCGAGACCCAACATTACATTTTATCATTCCTATACCAAACCGACCCGGATCATATGCCATTGGAAAATATCGTGGGAAAAGGAGAAAACGGAGGTAAACAGGTTCTCCTGCTCTCAAAATTCCTATTATTTAAGGCAGGTTTTAATTTTTGCCACACAATCCCGAAATTTAACGACAAAGAATTCTTTAGAAAACATTGTGGTAAAAGGAGAAAATGCTGGAATGCTGGTGATCAGCATTTTCTCCTTTTCCCACAATGTTTTTACGCTCCCAGAACAAATTCAATTTTTTGAGTCAAGTTATTTGAATTTGGACCAGTCTAAAATTTTGTCGTATTGTAAAGAGTTAAAAATTTAAATTGTCGTTCGCAAACACTTTGAATTTAGATGAGTCTACAATCTAGTCCGTAACGACTTTATCATTATACTGCTAAATATTTTAAATGATACTTTTAAGCCAGAAGGAAAAACTACGAAGCCCAGTAGGTGTCATGCGCTACACATATTTTTATTCCGAAATATACGAAATCCTAAATCGTTAAAAAGAAATACTATTTCGAGAAAACAAAATACTAAATCGTTAAAACGAAATGTTATGTCGAGAAAATCAAAAACTAAATCGTTAAAACTAAATGCTATTTCGAGAGAAGGAAATGCTATTTCGAGAAAACGAAATGAGTATCTTCGGAATACTTTGTTGTCATCTTATAAAGACTGTGTAGTCACTCATCTCACATGATCATGGCGGACGATGACAGCCAACTGTTTCGAACTTATCCATTTCGTTTTCTCCAAATAGCATTTCATTTTTTCGAAATAGTATTTCGTTTTAACGATTTAGTACATTCGTATTCTCGAAACGGTATTTCCTTTAAAATATTTAGGATTTCGTTTGTTCCAAATAAAAAATGTGTAGAGCATGACACCTACCGGGCTCCGTAGAAAAAACCCATGGTAATGCTATTTCAAATTTATTTTATGGCAAAAAGTATCTCTGTATCGGACAATGTAGATCCAAGATCAGACTGCACGTTCTGTGCAGTCTGATCTTGATCTATATTGGCCGCAAAAGGCCAGTGAATCATGCTTAGCCGCGTAAACGTAAAGATTCAAGCTTCACCATAAATCATTTGACATGTATGGTCTTCCTTGCTTGTTTTATTTTCATTTCATCTTCATTGTTTGTGTTTTTTGTCCCGAATTTATTTGTAAATATATTAAAGAAAACATATAAGAATGAAATAAAACCTACTTATTATATAAACATTATATTCTTGTGGTTTTAGTTGTTTATTCTAATTCCTTATTTGTTTGTTTGCTTCTGGTTTTTCAGAATGCGGAAATATATATGAATATAAAATATTTCCCTTTTTGTTTATCTCCACCTGTTGAAGCCTGATAAGTCTACAGATCATATCTGAATAGAATAATTCAACTGCTATTCGTTTTGTTAAACAGATTTTGGGCATGTGAAATCCCAGATCAACCTACATGGTCTGTAAAGCCTGATCTTTTTTCAACAATGTCCACAAAAGCAACTTAAAGTGACTTCATAAACCCTCCAAAAGATTCGAACTTTAAACCTGTCGTTTATGAGCTTTAATGTGTGAACGGCTTCACTCTTTGGTTGCTTAGCGCGACTCACTGACCTTTTTTTGCGGACCATGTAGATCAAGATCAGAGTGCACAGAATGTGCAGTCTGATCTGTGATCTACACTGTCCAACAAGGACATTTTGTTCCTCCAAAAATTTACCTTTGAAGCACTAAAATTTGGGATTTTTTTTCTATCGGCTTAAAGATCATTTCATTTCTCGGCTTAAAGATCATTTCATTTATTTATCAGGATAAAAGTTAATTACATGGACTTAGAGTCTATTTGAATCTTTTACAAAACATTACCGTGTTTTTGCACACCTGCAGAAAGCTTTTGTACACATTGTTGGAAAAGGAGAAAATGCTGGTAACCACCATTCATTCCCTTTCCTACAATGATTTATGCCCCTTGGTTTCAAAAATTGAGTCCGATTTATTTTGTTTTGTGAAAATGCTTTCGACTTGAACAGGGAGAAATTTTGTCTGATTTTAACCCTTATGGTGCGATGCAAGACTCACTGACTATTTGCAGACAGTGAATCTACACTGTCCGATAAGGACATGTCCACAAACAGACAAAAAATATGTTTGAAATACCAAAATCAGTGTTTATACTCTCGGCTCAAAAAGACAATTCCATTTACCAAGCAGGACAAGGGTGTAAGAATTGAATAACAAAAGAAACTTTAAATTGAAAATAAAATGTTTTCCTGGAAAACAGAGCAACAACAGTTCTTGCTGTCCTCAATGTCCATCAGGGTGCGGATTCACAAACCGTTCTCAAGAAAATTCTTAGGCGTATTCTTCAGAAATTTGTCAGTGTGAAAGTAAGAGAGCTTCTGATTGGCTAAACCAAGTAGCCAATCAGAAGCTCTGTTACTTTCACGGTCAGTAAATCTTGAAGATTAAGACCATAAACGTTCTTGAAGAACATTCTTCAAGAATGGTTGGTGAAAACGGGCCCAGAGTCCATGCTCGCTTACCGTTCTGAACTACCTTATTAATCCCATTCTTTGCTAACTTTCTGAATTACAGTATAAAGCAATTCCTGTTTTTTTTAACCAAATGTTTAATGACAAAAACTTGCATAGTTTTTAGTCTTCACAGTCATGAAAATGCATAAAGCAATGTCATTATGCTATAGCGGAAGTGAAAAAAAAAAGAAAATGGCTTTTATGTAACCGATTATGAAAAAGGTCAAAACTTGAAAAAATGAAAATTATGGAAAATAAGTTACCAAGTTAAAAAGTTGAAAACATTACAGCAGGAACAGCCAAAACTCAACAAACTACTCCCATTCCTAGAAAGGATTGCCGGAAAATAACAGCCGCTCACTGAAAGCAGTTGAAATTGTTCTCAAATCAAGAATTGTGCCACTTTCTATGTTTTGCATTAGATTTAGATTCCAATTTAGAATGATTATTGAACACGAAACTAAGTTTTGTATATATCAACACTTGTAAACAAACTATATTAATTTTGAAATCTGAATTCTAAGACTAGTTATCTGATTGGCTGAAACAGAATCTCTAGACCAATCAGATAGATAGACCTAATCTTGAATCTTAGAATTAAATTTCCAGTTTTTGGATAACAAGACCTGTATGTTTCCTATTTAAGCTACAAGACTAGGCTCTCGTGCTGTAAGGTTTAATTGGATTTTTAAAACAATAAATCAGTCCTCCGTACAAATCAATTTGTTCAACATTTTCAAGTGAATTAAACTTCAAACATGTTAATTTTGACTGCGCAGTTTATTCAGAGATGCAAGTTAAATCGTCGGGAGCCCTGTCATTACAAGCCACGCCCCCTCTTTGTTAACCGGGCTTTGCCATTCAAATCTACACCATAATAGAAGTCCCTTGATTATATAGCGAGGTTTATTGTTCAAAAAGGGGCGTAACTCGAACGATTGGGATATTCCCATAAATGGACAAACACCCATAATTTGAACGAATTAGGTCCTATTAGTTAAGCGTGGCTGCATTCTGAAGCCAAAGGTGAAACTCTTTTAGATACACATTGGTTATTTCGTCAAATTTTAACTCTTTACCAGACAACAAAGATTAAGACGCCTCAAACTGCAGAAATTTTGCAGACGCAAAAAAATTCAATGTTTCGTGAATGACTAAATTCTTTTAGGAATGGATAGAAAACATTGAGGGAAAAGGAGAAATTCTTTATTATCGTCATTATCCTCCTTTACACAATGTTTTCAAGACTCTTATTCCTGCAAGACTAAAAACTCCAGCTTTTTACCTCATTACCAAACAACAAAAATTTACATTTGTCCAAATCGAAAGCATTTGCAGACGATAAAATGAAAGTGACTGACAATTTGAAATTTGTTTTATGTAGGGTAGAAAACATTGTGGGAAAAGGAGAAAATGCTGGTTACCAGCATTTTCTCCTTTTCCCACAATGTTTTCTAAAGGCTCCTTTCTCAGGGTCGTCAAAAGTAGGGATTGTTTGGTAATGGGTTAAATGTAGGGGTAAACCTTAACAGGAACTTTAACCCTTATCCAACTAAAAAACTTCATATGTAATTTTCAAGCCGCCTGTAAAAGCCGAAATTTTAAGCTATTTCCCGGAAAGTGTGGATCAAAGATCAGACTGGACTCTCTGCGAATTCTGATCTTGATCGACAAAGTCCGCAAAAGGGAAGTGAGTTGCACTTAGCATCGTTAACGTTAAATTTTAGGACGGTCCTTTTCGAAAAGATTTTGGGACAAGTTCATTATAGTGGCAATGCTGAAAATTAATATTAAGTAGGTACAAAAAATAAAAAAAAAAAACTTTTGCGTTAAGGCTGTGAAAATCCGAGATTGTGTGGTAAACAGTTCAGTCTATCATGTTTCAACGTTTGTATAAAGCTGAATTTACTGAGGAGCGGCTTACCAACCCCGAATTGGATGCGCGTGTTTATTTTTTTACTAAAGGGAGATAAATCAAAATGACATAGGTTTTAGGAACTTCGGTATATTTGATGGGCTTCTGTATTTGACAAAGAATGCAGTAAAAGTAAAATAATGCTATTTTCTTGACCTTTATGTCGAGGATATTTTTACTTAAGTGTATCTCTCTAAAATCCTGTGGAGCTAGCCTTTCTGAAACATTGTTGTAAGTGGAGAAATTGCTGACCACAAGGATAATTATTATGCATTCCCCTCAATGTTTTCTATTCTTTCAAAAAAACAAATTACATCAGTTGAGCAAAATGTACCTTTTTTTTGGTAAAGGGTTTCAATATGGACGAGTCTAGAATTTTGTACGACTGGCAAAGGGTAATATCGTTAGCAAACTAACAAATTTAAGACAAGTAAAAAAAAAAAATCAAATAATTCGTAGACAATGAAATACATGTACATAATTATGAATAAAAAAAAATTGAGCTTTTCGAAGAGTAGAAATCATTGTGGAAAAGGGAGAAAATGCTGGTAACCAGCATTTTCTCCTTTTTCCACCATGTTTTCAAAAGGCTTTTTTCTTCGGGTTATTAGAACCCGGGATTGCAGGGTAAAGGGTTAACCATACTGCTTCCTTTTTTATTTTATTCAATTCTGGCACGATTATATGAATTCCTCCAGTACAAAAGCGGCTGTCAAAATTTAAACAAAAAACGCAGGACAATTATACTGATTAATGCACTAAGTTCAAGGTGTAACAAGCCACAATTATACATAATTCAACGCCAAAGATCGAATTTCCACGATAAAGCAGTGTCAGTTCATTTCTGAACACACCACGGCAAGGCAGAATGTACTAGCTAATACGGTTAATATTACGCCATTTACTGCATGCCAGAATGGGCCACATAGGAGTTGTCTGCGCATGTCATATTCTTCGAAGATTCGACCTGTCTTATATGACGCATCACTCTCCCCGATATTAGGAAGATTGAAGTAATACGCGCTATAAAGTAGCAATTGAGAAAATGGCTTTTATCAATACGTTTGAGGAAAAATTAGGCCTTTTTTAGCTCCATTTTTTTTTTAAATTGCTGATCATAGCTGCATGAATCATCGCATCAGGGAGAATTTTATTGAGTAAACGTTTATTTTACCTTGAAATTAAAAGTAAAGGTTGTCGCGTAGAAAAGTAGTCCGGTTGCGTACCCAGGATGCCCAAATTAGATAGATGAGTATTTGTAGAATGCCATCTAGCGGGAGATAGTGGCCATATAGGCCACTTTACACAGCATGACTACAGTTCACTTATCTCTGTCTGTCCCACACTGCAGTGCCTTGATCTAAGACATTCCCACGTGAGCATTTAGCATTGCTGCCTTGAGTTTGAGCCAGAAATTCCTGATATGATATTCAACTCCTTAATCTACTGTGACGGCCAAAAGTGAAAGACATGGGTACCTAGTCATCAAAATATTCAAAACAGATTACAAGACAAGCCAGATAATTGGCTGAAACAAAACATCTCAGCCAATCAGATCGCCAAACTCTGAATTTTGAGTTCATGACCAGTGTTGTCCAATTTTCTTTGTTCCGTTTCTTATGACAGTTAGTCAAATCGAGGCCCAAAAATTACCGTCATAAGTATGTTATTAACCGGAAATGGACTTTGTGATGAAACATCATGTTCTAGTATCATATATACAACACCCAATCTTTGCTAGTCTTTTTTTATTAAGATGAGTTTTAATCGTTATGAAATAAGAATCCCATTAAAGCAACGGTTTTCTAGCTTTGACGAAACACAATGGTGTAATGGGTTTAAAATGACCGTCATAAGTATGTTATCAACCGGAAATGGATATTGTGATGAAACATCACAAATGGTAGTAGTATTGGAGAAGGAAAATGTACTTTATCACGCTTTCATTTTTCTCATTATCTAATCAAATAAATCTAATCAAATAAAATGTAATCATAGTATCATTATCAAAAAGCTAGTGATAACGTCGTTTCCAGGCATTTCCGCCTTTACTTGTACATTCTCGTTTATGAAATTTTGAAATTGTAGTGTTGACAATTGTAGATGGAATCTAGTTAAAATGTACCGTACTAAGTAATAATAAACTATAATTATCGAGACAACGAAATATTTTCTACCCATTTTAGAAAAAAAAGACGACATAAATTCTTTAACACTGAAATAAAATAAATGAAACAATCTAAATATTTTCAAATTCAATTAGAGATAAGAATTATGTCATCCCAATAATGGAAAAATATATACAGTATACCATTATAGTTTGGTTTCCTTTTTTTTTTTGTTATCTGTAACTATAGGTTTCAGACGACATTTATATCCAATTGATGCATTTTCAAATATCAGCGGGTCTGGGCTAAGAGCTTTTGTTTTGTGAGGATATCGTGTCCATGTTGCTTTGAATTTGCATCATTTGAACCCGTTCATTATGTGATAACATTTAGTATTATTCTTTTGCCAAACAATCTCTGGTTTTTACGACCCTGAGATAGAAGCCTTTTGAAAACATTGTGGGAAAAGGAGAAAATGCTGGTTACCAGCATTTTCTCCTTTTCCCACAATGTTTTTTACCAAGCTGGAAAGAAATGTCTATTTTTTGAGTCACGTTTATTTTGTCGTCTGCAAGTGCTTTCAATTTGGACGAGTATAAAAAATTTTGTCGTTTGGTAAAGAGTTAAAAGGAATACCATTGTAGCAACAACACTTCTCTTTTGCATTCATGGAAAGTATTTACCAGTCATTGTAGATTGTCTTCCAATTCTACATAACTTAGATCTGAAGAATTTCAAAGGGACAATATGACTTTTTTTTCAAGCGGGCTTTTTGTAACCATACTTTTTGTAACTTATACTTGTATACCCACTGTCTCTGAAATTGTTAGATCTTGGTATTATCAAGATTCACAAATATTGATATATACTACAATGGGAAACGTCTAAATGTGGTTGCAAAGTTTACTTATTTTGGCGTTACTATATCTAGCAATGGATGTTTTTATCAAGCACAAAAATCACTGGCTGATCAGGGTAGCCGGCCTCTTTTTTCTCTTTTCACACTTTTTAATACAGTGGAATTCGATATAAGAGACAAAATCAAATTATTCGATTCCATGGTTAGTCCAATCTTGAATTATGGTTCCGAAATTTGGGGTTTTCATAAATCACCCGACGTGGAAAAAGTTCATATCAAGTTTTTAAAGCGTGTCTTGCGTTTGAACCAGAATACAACCAGCATAGCTTTGTATGGAGAATGTGGTCGATTTCCGCTTAATGTCATAAGAAAAATTAGATTGATCAAATATTGATTCCAAATTTCTACCCGAAGGGATACACTCATGTATAAATTTCTGTGTGATTATCTTTCTGATGAATCATATCATGCTAACTCATGGTTCAGTAATATCAAGAACCTGCTGAACGATCTTGGGTTTCACTATTTATGGAATAATACAGATGTAGATACTGCTCATATATCAGCTTTAGTGCAGCGAGTGTATGATCAGTATCTACAGCAGTGGAACAATGATATTAAAACTTCAAGTAAATTGTCCTCGTATTGTCTCTATAAAGAAGAATTCCTTATGGAAAAATATCTGACATGTGTTAATAACAGTATTCACAAAAAAGCATTGAGTAAATTAAGATGTTCTGTACATAATTTAGCAATTGAAACTGGTCGCCATAATAATGTATTACGTGATGAGAGAAAGTGTGAACTATGTATGATGAATGCCACTGAGGATGAATATCATTTTGTTTTGGTCTGTCCAATTTACAGGAATCTTAGAAACGAATTACTACCAAAGTATTACTGCAGATGGCCTACCAAGCAAAAGTTTGTACAGTTGATGGGTAGTTCGTCTGAGGTTGTACTCAACAAACTTGCAAAATATATCTATCTTGCATTTGATTTGCGCTCCAGTATACTTTGATATCATCCTTTTGGTATGCTTTTCTCTTTTTTCATTTTGTATGTATTACATGTATTATGCTGTACTCATGTTCTGCCAATTGAAGGCAATGAAACATTGTATGTTTTTCGCAGATTAAAGGAACTTGAACTTGAACTTGAACTCTTCTGACAGCATCACTCTATTGCAGTGTTGTCATTATCTCCCGCTAGATGGCATTCTATAAATACTCATCTATCTAATTTGGGCATCCTGGGTACAGAGCCGAACCATTTTCCTACGCGACAACCGTTACTTTGAATTTCAAACTAAAATAAACATTTACTCAATAAAACGCTACCTCGTGCAATTCACTCAGCTATGATCAGCAGTTTAGAGAAATCTGGAGCTATTAAAGCAGGTCTCATTTCTCCTCAAATGTATTGATAAAAGCTATTTGCTACATTGCTACTTTATAGAGCGTAATATTACAGTATGCCCGCTTTCGGGGCTAGTGATGCGTCAAATCTTCGAAGCATATGACATTTTGGGGTCCATACCAAATATGCCTAGAGCACGGAGGGACCTTATAAACCTACAAATCAACAACAGAATATGACGTGCACAAACAACGGCAGTGTTGTAGACTTAGTTCACATTCGATTATTTTTCAGATCTTTAATACCGTTTGCAAAATCAAACAGGGGTCGATTGTTCTAAGAAAGAACTCGGGTTTTATTACTTGTAACAGGTTCGTGTTAGACGTAACAACATCTGACATTAAAGTCGTGTTTCTTTATCCAAGCCGACAGGCTTTGTTAACAAACTTGAGAGAGGTGTTATCTGCCGGTGCTTTTAAAACTAGATAAAACAAATGGAACATGAATGCCCGAGTCGATAGTAGTAGAAAATACTCAAACAATTAAGTCATTACGTCATCGAGAAGAGTTGGAACTTTATCTGTCATTGAATGCCGGAAACAATATTTAAGTTTACGTTCTACGATACCTAATGCATTTAACCCTTTCTCAAATAAGCCCTGGTTTTTACGTGTCTGCAGTAAAAGTCTTTTGAAAACACTGTGGGAAAAGGAGAAATTGCTCGTAACGAGCAATTTCTCCTTTTTCCAAAGTGTTTTCTACCCTTTTGGAGGACTTTCTGCCATTTTCTCCAAATCTAAAATTGTCGTCTGCAAATTTTTTCGGTTTGGAAGGGTCCAAAATTTATCGTTTGGGAAAGGGTTAACCCATTACCACACAATCCCTACTTTTGACGCCCATGAGAAAGAAGCCTTTAGTAAACACTGTGGGAAAAGGAGAAAATGCTGGTAACCAGCATTTTCTCCTTTTCCCACAATGTTTTCTACCCTTCACAAAACAAATTTCAAATTTTCAGTCACTTTTATTTTGTTGTCTGCAAATGCTTTCAATTTGGACCAGTCTAAAAAAAATTGTTGTTTGGTAATGGGTTAACTCGTTATGTAACTCAAAATTTCAAGCGCAGTTACAATTACGGAAGCCTTTTGGTACATTTATACTACAACGAAAATCACCACGTTTAATCCTCTGGCACTGTTTTCTGGAAACGAAGCGGAGCTTTGCTGTTTACCTATATAATTCACACTCCTATGTTAGTACAGATACGTAACTGTCCCCAAAAGCGATGTTACTTTTCAACTGGTCGCCTCTGGGTCCAGAGACAGTCCGGACAAAATCAGTTGAAAGTTCCGCACAGATTTTGTGCGCAAGTTTGAACTCTTATAATTTCCTAAATAGAGTACAAAACTAAGATTTAAACATAACAGTGGCTTGCGTATTCAATATTCTTTCATTTGAAATACATTTTTTTTTCAATTCAAACGCTGATCGTGTGATAAATTTCGTCCGTGATTTTTCCGAGATAAACATGTTGTAAACGACTTCTACAAGCTTTTTATGTAATGAATGGTATAACAATTTGTTTTTGGTCATGATTAGTACTAAAATTTAATTGCATTTCACTGCAATACAGATAAAACCGACGAAACCGAAAGTAGGTATAGCGCTCTATATTTGCTACTGGAAAATTGACGATGGACTTGAGACGGTACGGTGCTTAGTAAATATCCAAATATGAAAAAGATGACCGGGGCGTCTCATTATTGAGACTAACTCCTATGTTCGATCACGTTGCTACGTGAGTTTTAAACATTTCTGTGAAAAGAGACACTACATATGACATCCCTGCACAATGCACTCATTGTTTAGATTCTCATTAGACTCTCTCGTTTGGATAACACTTCTGCTATTGGATGCCATCTTGGAAATACAAGCCAAAATCCTATCAAATGTGCACGCGGGCGCTATCGAGCGCCACAGCGGGCGCCCGCGTTCAGAACGAAAGCGCTTGAGAGCGCTCAAAGCGCTCGCTCTGTTGAACGCACCTCTGGTCGTTGGTCCTCCATCCTGGTTTGTGTACCTGCTAGCCTGTAAATGAACGTGTGCTTCAGTAAACCTCTGATAGTTTTATCATCGGAGAAGAAATTTTTTTAGCATGCAAGCTTGGGTCTGCATTCGCCAACCATTTTTAAGAACATTCTTAGTCTTATTCTTCAGAATTTTGTCTACGTAAAACTAACAGAACTTCTGACTGGCTAAACCAAATGGTATTTGCTTCAGGAGGTTTGTTACTTTTACAGTCAGGAAATATTGAAGAATAAGGCCAAGAATGTTCTTAACAATGGTTGGTGAATACATTTCCTGAACCCATTGTTTTGACTGCTAAAGACAATGGAGTAACTTCCTCGAAAAAAAAAAACAGAACGACAAATATGTGCGAAAACTTTACTAATTTTATACTTAGTAGATTCACCTTTCTCATCATCTGCTGGGACAAAGACACATTGCTGGTAACCAGCATTTACTCCTTTTTGGCTGAATCGGGATTCAGACTAAAAAGCCCAAAGGATTACTAACCTCCCACTTTACAACGGAATTTAAATCCTTCAACCTCGATGTCTGTCAGTGGCTGACTATACTTACACTGAAACTCAGAAAGATACGTACCTCATAGGTTTGACTAAACAAGCGGACGACATTATATCCAAGATCAGACTGCACGTGTGCAGTCTGATCTTGGATATATGTCGTCCGCATAAATCCCTGTTTTCTCCAGTGGTGCTTGCAGGATTAAACAAACAAACAAACAAAAAATCCATAAAAGAACACCAGAGCTCTAGAAACTCAAACAAGCTGGCTACGGTTTCAATTTGCGATTTATACGTCTCGTATGGAGATGTTAACAGTGTTATTGGAGAGCGGGAGATAGTCAGAGGTGGGAAACCATTACACGTGCACCATTTATTTCGGATGATTTAAGGATATTAACTTTCCACGACCATACGTCTTGATAAAATTCCGTGTAAGTGAATAATAGGGCTACTATGTCTGCTCTATGCTTTGCACAAGTTCTTTCAACTCCATGGTCACACTTTCTCATATCGTCGTCATATGGGCGACCCCATCGGAGCAATCCTCATTTTGATCTTTGTCTGTGCATGTGGTATTCTTCGAGGATTTGACCGGTCTGCTATGACGCATCACTCCCCCAGTATTGGGGGATTGTAGTAATACGCGCTGTAAAGTTGCAATTGAGAAAATGGCTTTTATCAATTTTTTTAGGAGAAATCAGGTCTGTTTTAGCTCCAGATTTCTCTAAACTGCTGGTCATAGCTGAATGAATCGCACTAGGTTGCGTTTTACTGAGTAAACATTTATGTTAGTTTGAAATTCAAAGTAACGGTTGTCGCGTAGAAAAGTAGTCCGATTCTGTGCCCAGGATGCCCAAATTAGATAGATGGCTATTTGTAGAATGCCATCTAACAGGAAATAATGCATTTTGATAGATTTGTTTTCGTGTCTATCATCGCTACAGGTTGCCCATATGGGTAAATCCCCCTGAAAACTGTTAGTTATGTTACGGGGGATAGTGCAAGATTCAGAACGAACCCCATCCTGAGTTACGCCTAGTGTTATATAAAGAAGTCAGTGGTGCACAGTGTATAGCACTGTCACACGACACATAGGTTTAGTGTTTGATGATTTTGTAGGATTAAGATCCCTCCTTTAAGATCCCTCCGCATGCCTTAGGCATATTTGGTATGAACCAATAGAGCGAAAAAATCGGATACAAGGAAATCCGGGCACAAGCCCCTAGGTCTTCTTCGAATAGACCTCCTTGGTTCTTTATCGTGCCCGGTGTAACGCACCGATACATGCGAGGCTACCTCTGAGTTCCAAACCAATTCACGTCTTGTTTGTTGGGAAACACAAAGTGTCTCAGAGAGGTCCTGGTTATGCCGGGTATCGAACCTCGGGCCTCAGGATTGATAGTCCAGCGCTTTACCACTGCACTACCGGTCCGCCCTAAGGTTTAGTGTTTAATCCGAAAGATTTCTTCATATATTACGATAGCCAGCCGTGAGGATCGACCGTGCTCTCCCCCGGCGATTTTACGCTCACAGTATTCCTGCTTTACTACCTAAAACAGGTCAAACAAAGCTTTTAAAAAAATAAGCCTTAGTTAGTATATCACCCTTAGCACTTTACGCAAGCATCTCATGTTAACTTTTTACCAAGCGACAAATTTCAGACTGGTCCAAACTGAAAGTACTTGCAGGCGACAAAATAAACGTGAGTCAAAAATTGAAATTTGTTTCCAGCAGGATTGAAAACATTGTCGGAAAAGGAGAAAATGATGGTTACCGGCAAAAAATAGCCTTGTCAAAATTGAAAGCATTTGCAAACCTCAATTTAAATGCTACTCAAATTTGATCTGTTACAAATTCCATCTTCTCGTATAGAACAGAACAGAACAGAATATTTTATTGACTTAACCCATTACCACACAATCCCTACTTTTGACGCCCCTGAGAAAGGCTTTAGAAAACATTGTGGGAAAAGGAGAAAATGCTGGTAACCAGCATTTTCTCCTTTTCCCACAATGTTTTCAACCCTTCACAAAACAAATTTCAAATTTTCAGTCACTTTTATTTTGTCGTCTGCAAATACTTTCAATTAGGGCCAGTCTAAAGTTTTGTCGTTTGGTAATGGGTTAAACTACACAAGTTTTTCGTCATCAACAAGAAATATATAAATAAATCTATTACGGTATAGGTCAGTGACACATATACAAACAATGAAAGCATAGAAGATAATGCTGTTCTTTTACATTTTACAATAAAAGCGGGGTAGAGAGAAAGAAGAGAAAAAGGGAAAGGAATGTGTATAGAGTTTTTTTTTCATAAACCAAAAAATGTGAAGCTTCAGCATAGAAACACCAATGAAAATATGATAACAAATATAAAAATTCCCGATATATGCCATCAATACATAATGTATAATTTATCCAGTGGAGTCATCCTGGAGTCCCACCCCCACTCCCTCCCCTCACATCCCGCCATACGTGTAAAATCAATCAACAAACATCAATTTCTTCGCAAAAAGAAAGGAAAACATCATAGAAAAGTGATTACCTTTACACATTGATTTGTCGTCTGGCTCGAAAAATGACGACACATTACAACTACCTTTTTGTCGTCTGCTTAAAATAAATGAACACGTTAAATTAATCAAATATATGGAACCAAGAAATCCATCATCTTATTGGAGCATACACTGATGGTAAACTCCTCACCAGTGTACCAAATTTTAAGCTTGTGCTAATTGAAAGCATTCATTTTGCAGACGAAAAGTGCTGTTCAAACGACAGGGAAAAAAATGTCTTAAGGGAAAAAACAACGACAACAGAAAACGTTGTCGGATTAAAAGAGAACATGCCGATATCCAGTATTGTCCACTTTTCCAACGAAGTTTTCAAAAGACTTCTATCTCAGGGTCGTAAAAACCGAGAACTGTTTGGTAAATGATTAAAAGAAAAATGTTTGTTTGTTTGTTTTCAATTAACTACACAAAGAACATCTTTTAACAGACATTTCTCCCTTTGTCACAATATTTTCTCACTAAGCCATGTATCAAACCTCAATTCAAAGTCTTATTTCCGCGAATTCGTTTCCGAAAATAATGAATTAATCTAATGTACAGAAACAAGGAAATCCGTCATTTGATTACCGGAAGTTCATTTATTCCGTCAGCACTAATTACCTCTTGTTTTTTTCTTTCCCTTTAACCTCCTAGATAAACCGGAAATGGACTTTTTAAACCGATTGTAAACCATATAATTTTGCCGTTTTACAATAAATTAAGGCGAGTAAATGTCTTCTTATCGGACTGTGTAAATCAAAGATCAGACTGCACGTTCTGTGCAGTCTGTTCTTGATTTACACCGTCCGCATAAGGTCCTTGAGTCGCCCATGGATCAAATCTTTAATGGATACCTGCTACACATTTGAGTTGCACTAGCAGACAGGGCAGATTTAAGATTCACAGAACATGCAGTCTGATCTTGGATCTACACTTTAACTATTTATGTGTGATTTATTATTTTTTTGTCCAAATCTGGATGCGAATAAAAATGACTGGAAGATTTTTGTATCACATTGGAAAAGTCTTTTTTTTTTCTTTATTTATTCGATACCTTAACGTTAAACAATCTTGCGTTTTAACGGCGACCCTGGGAAAGCATGCCTTTAAAACATTGTGAGAAACGAAAAAAATGTGATAACTATGTCCACCTTTTTCTCCTTTTTCCCAAATGCTCTTTTCTATCCTTTCAAAGACAAATTTCATCTTTCATCCTTTAAATCACATTAAGTTAACCTCATTCTAAATGCTTTTAGTTTGGGAAAGTCTAAAATTTCGTCATCTGTTAATAGAGTCAAGTGTTAATTTCCAAGAAGTGATATATTGGCGAGGACAACTTGTAAAATCTGGCCTTGTTTGGAGCTAGAGTTCCCCGCTGGAAAACCGTGTTATATTACAAGACATTATGTTCCTTTTCGGTAATTACACCGGAGTGACGAATTACAGCGGAAAGGAAAATGATGTCTTTTGTGAGGGTCGTCCTAAAAGTTTCCTGGGATAGAAGACAGGGTTTTTGATACTTGTAGATGGAATTGTATGAATATCTAGGTTTACAAGCGGATAGGAAAAATATTTTTTTATTATCAAGAAGAAAGGAAAAATAACACTTCTAGTTTTGATAAAGAGAGAATTGTCAACTATAAGGTGATGTGAGAAAAATGGGGATGCGAGAAACTTTGAATGGAAAAAGGTCTGTCCTCCTCCGCCCCGTCGACTTCTATGCTTTGTCGGTCTATCTGTCCGTCTGTCTGTCTGTCTGTCTTTATTCAATTTATTCATCTAATTTATTTGTTTATTTATTAGTTACTTTCTAATTTTAGGAAAAGAATAAAGAAGACATTACACCGTTGAATATCATTGCTATTTTGTTATAAAATTTGTTATCTAGCTGCCAGCTGCTTGGAATTTGATCCCTTTCCTAGCTCAGGAGCAAGAAGTGCCTCTTTTGGAGGTCCTTTGAGCAAGTCACATTGCCCCCATCTCTACTATCACTTGACTGACATCGATTTCAATCAGTATAATAGTATCTCTGATCATTTTGAACACCCCTCAAAGAAAATCGCAACACCCGAAAAGAGGTACCTCGACAACGTTATTGCCAATGCCGTGAAGGTGACTAAATATCGTGTTAAATATCAGATTCACCCTCGCCGTAATCTGTCAAATCAGGACAGATTTGTAGCGACAACATGTGACATGACGGGGCTTTTCACCCGAACAAAAAACTATAGCGTGGTGTCGATTATTCGAAACTGCGACAGTTCAAAAAAAAAAAAACATTTAATTCGAAGAATTAGTGGGAAGGTATCTTACTTTTTGAAAAAGTGCAGCAGGAATTCTAGGTTCTTGATTTAGACCAATAACTTTGAAAACTTTGTTTTTCTATATTTAAAACAAACATTGTGATTGGCTGAGACATTTTGGCGTAGCCAATCAAGTGGATCGTCTGAAAACTTACAGTTGAAATTAATTGGATAATCGTTTATGGGTACGAAAAATGATTGTTTACACGAGAACTCAAATACAAAACAACATGTGAACCGTACTCTATAAAAAGGGAGCGTACTGCATCTGCAAAAAGTATCGACCCAGGTCAGCCTGCGCAGTTCGCGCAGGCTGACCTGGGTCGAAACTTTTTTGCTGTTTGTCAACTTTCTGCATGTCAAAGGACGGTTCGACCCCAGGATTCTATCGGCTGTTACCAACTTTAGAATTAATTTGATGAATCCATACATATGTGATGACTTGCTTGGTATAGTACAAAACGGAGATGCATTAAGCCCCCTTATGTCAGAGCATGGTTCCTATTCAGGGTTGTCAATCTAAACGACGATCGAAAGCTAGAAATTTAGCTCTTTCCGGCCAGAAGTAAAAGATGCGGGTGTTGAACTTTAATTGAATTTCAATTGGTCTTCATGGTTCATTTTTAGGCAGCTATTTTGCCTTTATCTAAAGTACTATATATATCCTTGGATTTCTACCTTGTGTATTTAAGTTTTGTTGGTAAGCTATTTTAAACCGCCAAAAAGGTCTGACACTGAAAAGAATTAACTTTCAACTGGAGTGTGTGATTTTCTAAGGTAGACTACTCTGAAAAATAAATATTTTTATACCTATTTGAGTTGCTTCCCTTGAAGTGTAATACAGAAACTACCGTTGTCTGCGCATGTCATATCCTTCGAAGATGCGACTGTCTTATATGACGCATCACTAGCCCCGAAAGCGGGCAGACTGTAATACTACGCTCTATAAAGTAGCAATGTAGAAAATAGCTTTTATCAATACGTTTGAGGAGAAATGAGACCTATTTTAGATCCAGATTTCTCTAAACTGCTGATCACAGCTGAGTGAATTTCACGAGGTAGCGTTTTATTGAGTAATCGTTTATTTTATTTTGAAATTCAAAGTAACGGCTGTCTCTTAGTATGCCCAAATTAGATAGATGAGTATTTATAGAATGCCATCTAGCGGGAGATAATGAGAAACTACCGGTTACGCCATCGACAAAATTTTATTAAAAGTGACAATTTCGTCTTCAAGACAGTATAAAACGTTGGTCTTTCATACCAAAAGCTACGGGCACGAATCCTTTGATAAGCAGAGTCAATCTAAGGAACTATACATATCACGACCCGAGAGTACTGGTTAAGCTTCCCAGGAAGCAGTCATCGAGAGAGAGTTTAAAAGTGATATAAGTTGCTTCACAATCGACAGAAACATATATACCAAAAGCACAGAGTCCCAGAGCTGTATTCATACTTTACATTTCTTACATTTCAAACACAAGTTTAGGTTGATTATGTACATTTGTGTATTTTTTATATGTCTTTGATTTAGATATTGTATATAATTTATTATGCCAATACAAGTATAGATTGTACTATTAGCGGAATTTTTAAGTTGTTTGCTGAATTCTTTACCTGCAATTCTCATTTACGATTTCATACTTTTGACGAACTGCATATTTATTTCATATTTACAACATTAATTCCATTTGATCTCCATTTATGTCTGCATGAACTTTTCACTCTGAGTGAACGGGCATGCATATATAGGTGGAAATTGAAAATTGAAAATTGAATTTTAAAATCTCCGTTTTGATGTTACTTCCGTAGATCGAACCAAATTTTTCTTTCCTTTCAAAAAATTATTATGCCATTGTTGCATGTATGCTTCTTTATTATTTGTATATAACGATGAACTGCTATGTAGTTCAAGTTGAAACAATAAAGTTCTGTTCTGTTCTGTTCTGATAAAACAAACTACCGGCAATGATATTAACAATTTTTATAACTGACAACACACATTTTATAATCATCAGACAACCCTTTTCCCTTAACCTGATATTGAAATTATTCATTAACTTAAACCTCTCTGTTGAATCAGACAATCTATAAAATTTTCGAAAGGTTTGTAATTCAGTGTTATTTAATTTGGTAAGATGCTGAAATGACTTTACCAGCCAAAAGAAAGCAATCAGTATCTGTAATTCTATAATTCTGTGGCAAAACGGAGATTTTTTTTTTCCTTTCTCATTGGAGTTCGAAATTTTGTTTAAACATGTAAATTTGTCACATTGTCCGTTGACCCGATAATTCTCCCTTTTAATGCATAATCCATGTGTAAATTCGTTCATGCATCTTTAAATTACTTGCCGAGAATTTATCATTGACAGAAATATAGCCTACGATTAAAATATTTTTTCCGAAATTTTATTGATAGAAACATTCATTACACGATTTAGTAGCCTGTCTGCTATACTGTATATGTATTGACAGCGTTTGTTTGTGAGTCCTTGGCAACAGTAACTAAGGTAGTTGGTTTATCTTATCGCAACGGATCCATGTATTACTCATCCCTAAGACACTTCCAATTTTGAAAGAAATCAACTGATGTTCCAATGTATTGTAGGCAATGATAAAAAATTGTTTCTGGCTTTCCTAGGAAGGAATTTAAAATGAACGAAATTTGATTGAATTGTGACATGAGTTGTTTTCTATTATGGCAACTTGGACAATCGATGTGAGAACATAGGAGGGGCGGGGTTCACTGTAGGCGGAGTTAAGATGCGCTGCTGTACGTCTTCTAAACGCTGTGGCAGTTTAACATAAGACGTTTCCCTGTAATGAGTTTCCGATGACGTTTGACAATGAACGATAGAAAATGAGTGAAACAGAATCAATAGACGACTTTTCTACCGGAGATCTGGGTCTAGGAGATGGCTTGAAGCCGGGTGGTATTCCTTTCTCAGCAAAATCAAACAAAGCACCAGGTTTTGACACAAAGCTCTCGAGAAGTGATGCCAGCGGGTTGGATCAAAGTACAGAAAGTCACTCAGGGTTTACAACTCCTGAGGATTCGGAAGATGAATTTGAGATTTCGTTGATGCCGATCCGATCTATCCAGGACTTAAAACAACAGTATGCATCTCCTAAATCAAGTAGATGTACTGAGACTTTCCCAAAAGTGTCTGAAGACAACCACAGTATTTATGACTGCAGATATTTTCAAGTTCGAAGTTGCGAGTGCCAAGAAGGGACAAAACCCAGCTCCAAGGACAGAGTTAGTGCATGTACATGTGAGACTGAACAGGAAAATGATTCAAATGAGAAATTTCCTGTGTATGCTGAAGTTCCATTTGGAACATCAATAAGACAGCAGCGAGAACTGTTTAAGCATAACATGGATGCTTTAAATAAAAAGAAAACTAGTCATTCAAACAATAAACACAGTCATGATAAAACAAGCAATCAGAGTAAGGAAAAAGCAATCAACGGTGGCTTGAATGAATCCTTTACTGCATAGCAAAATTTTAGGCCTATCAAAATTGAAAGCATTTGTAGACAACAATTTCATAGTGGCTCAAATGACACATTTTTTTCTTGAAAGGGTAGAAAACTCTGTGGGAAAAGGAGAAAATGCTGGTTACCTGCATTTTCCCCTTTTCCCACAATGTTTTAAGAGGACTTCTTCCTCGGGTGTAAAAAGTCGTTCTTGTGTGGTGTAAAGGGTTTATTTCAGTTTATTACGCTTCACTGAACACCAGAGTTTTAATCTTGTCTAAACTTAAAGGCACTCAGAAAAAAAATCTGTGGCTCAAATAAGTGGGATTTACCTCTGAAACAGTGGAAACTGTGAGAAAAGGAGAAAATTCTAGGTAGCATTTCCTCCTTTTCTAACATTGTTTTCAAAAGACAACATCCTAAGAGTTTTACATTATGGCAATCTTTGATTAAGGGTTAACCTTGTAGACATAATAAATGGACTTTATTCAATTGGGGGAAAAAAAATAGGTGCAAGTTGACGGATATTATTTTTCGTAGAAATTATAAGATATCGTAGATCCATGATTAAACTGCATATAATGTGTGGCCCGATCTTGATCACTATTTTCTGCAACATTTTTTACTCTTTCATATATAAACAAAAAAATCTCATTTGAACAAGATTTAGACTTTTATCTGCAGAATGCTAAATCAATGCAGTATAGTGCAAATTTCTGTCACCCGATAAAGGCTTATGTATGAAAATTCTTGCAGAAGTTTTTTGTTTTATCATTTCCATTAATTTTGTTCTTGTTCTTTTGTTTCAGGTCTGAATGATCAACCTGTTCACAAACAAGAGGCAATAGCTATGAAACTGGCCAGCACTCTTCAGGTAAGCATACAAAACTATTCAAAACTATTGCTGCCTGTATACTCTTCTGGAAATTTGTGCAGCTTAATTTTCAGAAGTGGCGCATGCGCATACATGAAGGTGTATCATAACTTATATGAAATGTTTAGATTTCCTACATGCAGAGGTCGAAAAACGTGTCAAAATGTTTACTTTGTAAATACTTACATGTACCTTGATATAGGTCAACTTGTTTGATCACAATCAAATGGAAGCTTCCTATTGGGTTCCTGCTATCTGATAAGGCGATTTGTAGTCTTTTTCATGATCTATTTCCATGCAATTCTTCACTTACATTTGGTGTATCTTACATTGATTCATAGTTTTATATTGTTACAATTCCATTGCATCCTCGGATACCCCGGGGTCTTCCTATTTGCTACGCTACATCGACCCCTGGGACAATTAATTGAATTTCCCTCGCTTTACCGCTGGCCGAATGCTGGCTTTTCATTTGTTCCAGCATCATTTTGTGATGGGTGAGTCAATGTACGCTATGACGTTTTGTATCGATTTTTGGCAGCTGATTCAAAGTTTTATTAGTCAATTGTCCCAGGGTCGATGTAGCGTAGCTAATAGGGAGACCCCGGGGTATCCGAGGATGGTTGCTGTCAGGCATGTGATAGAATTTGCAAATTGTTTGGTAATCGAACATTTTAATTGATATCAGCTATCAATCATTATCAAATAAAGCATAGCTAGGGAACAGTACAACCTTTAGTTTGCTCCTCAACGTGCTTTGGATGTCATATCCATAATATGGGTAATTCCATCACTTAGGACACACCTCATGCAAATGACTGTTAGACTCTTCCTTCTTCTAAGGAAGAACTTGCAATGTTCTTGCCTAAAAAAAGGGAGATTGCATTTCTTCTTCTTTTGCAGAGAGAGGGATTACATATATTTGTTTCTCCCTTTACCCCAATGTTTTCTCACTCATATTGTATGATGCTATTCTACAATGATGTGTTGATGACATCTGACACAATTTTTTTTATTAACCCATTACCACACAATCCCTACTTTTGACACCTCTGAGAAAGAAGCCTTTTGAAAACACGGTAGGAAAAGGAGAAAATGCTGGTAACCAGCATTTTCTCCTTTTCCCATAGTGTTTTCTACCCTTTCCAGAACAAATTTCTACTTTTTAGTCTCTTTTATTTGGTCATCTGCAAATGCTTTCAATTTGGACTAGCCTAAAATTTTCTCTTGTGGTAAAGAGTTAATTGCTATTCTACAATGATATGTGGAAGGCATCTTACACAAATCTTTTTATTAAATGAATACTGCCTTTTTTTCTGAACAGGAAGTTGAAGATCTGAAACTTGAACTGGACAACTGTGAAAAGAGGCTGGATTCGAAATACAAAGCAATAGATATACTTAAAAAGCAGGTAAGACTTTTCCTTTCAGCTCATTACTCTTGCACTGAATTTTGACTAGTTCAAACTGAACAATTTGCAAACTTAACCTTTTACTCCACAGATACTCATTTCTACACATTGCTTGTAAGAGCCTTTGGAAAACATCATGGCAAAAGGTGAAATTGCTCGTCACGAGCAATTTCACCTTTTGTCACAATGTTAAAATCTATGCTATCAAAAGGTGTCATATACACATAGGAAACTGCTTCATCCTTGCTGTTATTTAGGGTCAGTTAGAGATACCATAGAAATGCCTTATGGGGTAAAGGGATAATGTAGAGGAAATGACAGAATAAAATGCAGGTAAAGCGATGATTTTTGTCTCTAGAAGAGAGGAGAACAGCATGAAATTGAATGAAAAAGTTCGACACCAGAATTTTCTCCCATTCCCCTAATTTTTTTTGAAATCTTTTTCTTCAGTGTTGTTAAAAGACAGAATTGTTTAGTAAAGACTTACAGAGCTCCAGATAGAGGGAGTGATTTTGATTTCAAAAGTGAAAATGTTGATTTTTCTCAACTAAATCCCATGTTGTGAGTACTCATTAGAATTGTCCCATCGAGACAATTCTAATGAGTACCCACAACATTGGGTTGGGAACAGAAATGATGGATTTAGAGTACCATCACTATCCCTTATCTGGAGCTCAGGATTTAGACACATTCATTTTGCAGGCAGAAGAAGCTCAGCTACAACTAAAACACAATGAGTTGAGATCAAGAGAGAAAACCATTAAACTTGCTCAGGTAGAGATTAATTTTGTTTTATGTTGACTTGTTACATTTGGAAACATATTTACAGCTATCAATTTTTAACCCTTTCCCAAAGGACAAATTTTAGACTCGTCTAAACTCAAAGAGTTTGCAAACGACAATTTCATATTTGATAAAAATGGCAGAAAGTTCTCCAAATGGGTAGAAAACACTGTGGGAAAAGGAGAAATTGCTCATTACGAGCAATTTCTGCTTTTCCCACAGTGTTTTCAAACAAAAGACTGGTACTGCAGACATGTAAAAACAAGGGCTTGTTTGGGAAAGGGTTAAAAAAGTCCTTGTAAAAGATTATTATGGAAATGAGTTCAGATTAACTCTTTACTAAATGATAGAATTTAAGACTTGTCCAAATTGAAGGTATTTGCAGACAACAAAATAAACGTAACTCAAAAATTGAAATTTGTTTCCAGCAGGGTAGAAAACATTGTGGGAAAAGGAGAAAATGCTGGTTACCAGCATTTTCTCCTTTTCCAACAATGTTTTCAAAAGGCTTCTATCTCGGGGTAAAAACCAGGGATTGTTTGGTAAAGGGCTAATACATACAAAAAAAACACTGTGGCCAAAGGAGACAAGTAATTGCTCGTTTGATTTACAGAGCTACCTCTCTACAGATGACCAGATATAGCTGATAAGTTGAAAACATTGTGGGCAAAAGAAAATTTGTTCATGACACCAATGATTTACTTTTTCTACTGTGTTTAAGTGCTTTCTGGAAAGAGTTAACCCTTTGCATTTTACAATTCAAGTCACCTTTTTACTGGTGTAGATCAAGATCAGACTGCCCAGAATATGCAGTCTAAACTCTCACCCACACTGCCTGATTTATTGACACATAAGAAATGCAACTTTGAAATTTTAATTATTTGGGTCATATTTCTTGACTAAAACTGTCCCTGGAGTTTATTCAGTGCTGTGAAAGTGAGATCTTTGTTTGCTGATAAAATGACAAAGATTCAGATACTGTACATTCCTCTCCGACTTGAATACCCCACAAAATACCAGTCAAGATAGATCCAAAATGAAAGTCCCTAGTTTTTGGCAGTTTGATCTTGATCTCTAGTGTTTGTAACAGTACTTTAAACTAATAGTATGTTCTTTTGGTCAATAAAACTGCCTTGAAATATATATTTTCCTCCTATCGGTTAACTTTTAACCAGATTAAAGGCATTTTCAGATGTCAAATTAAAGATGGTTTAAATAATGAAATTTTGCCCTTGATAAGGTTAAAAACATTGAAGGAAAAGAAGAAAATGCTGATTGCCAGCATTTTCTCCTTTTCCTACAATGTTTTTAAATGTCTTACCCCCACAGATGTTTAAAGTCAAGATTGTGTTGAAAACGGTTAAAAAGGTTGAAAATCTGATTGTGAAAAACAAAGAAATTATTGTTTTCATTGGAATGCACACGGAATTGGTTTTTATACAAACTTGCCTTCTGTAAACTAATAGATAAAGCACTGTGTCCTACTGCATTGCATGGTGAACATTAGCCACAGTAGTCTAGCAGTATTTTTCATTTAGTTCTAAGCTAGAATGGACAAATTTGCTTCTTATATTTAAGTTGTGCTTTGTGAAAAGGTGGCTAAATCTGTTCTTGATAATGAAATGAATTGCTTCATGTGATTTATCAAAAATGCACCAAGCCACCCTTTTGTCATTGCATGTCTCATTTTATTTTTCAATGATTTTTCAACTTTGTACATAGAATGGAACAGTGGATAAATACTAAGAGAGCTTAAAAGTTCAAACTGGTGGTGTTGGATAATTTTTTCTCATTCACTGATAAGATCTGTCAGTTAACTCTTTAGTCTTTATCAAACAAGCTCTGGTTTTCACGGCCCTGGGAAAGATGGCTTTTGAAAACCTTGTGGGAAAAGGAGAAAATGCTGGTAACCAGGATTTTTTCCATTTCCCACAAGGTTTTCTACCCTTCCAGAGACAAATTAGATTGATCAAAACATCTTTAAATGTTTTGTCTGCAAGTAACTTAATATGGAGTGGTCTCACATTTTGTTTTTAAAGAGTTAAGTATAACAATCTGCCTTTGAAATAAAAACGAAATGCTAAGAAGAATAGTGTTGAAGAAGGCAAGCTCTTGTATTATATTAATTTAGCTTATAGAAGGCTTAGTTTGTCAGAAAAAAAATGCCTATGGGTTTGTGGCATTTCCTCCTTTGCATTAACACAGTGCATTATATTGAATACTTTACTAATTGCTTGTATGGACAATGTATAATACTATGTTTTTGCATTTTTCTTTCATGCTTTTCCCTTGCATTTTGCATGCTGCATGAGTAGGAAATCAATGAACTCCAGTTTGAGTTACAGTGGAGGGAAAGCACTATACTGGACAGCCAACAGCTGTGGGCTGAAAGGTTTAACAGGTCAGTATGAATTACATATTTTTCACTTTTTTTTGTTTTTTTTGTTTTTTTGCTTTACAAAACGAACATTGTTGGAAAAGGAGAAAATTAGCTGTATATCAATTCAACCCTTTACCAGAGGAAAAAATTATAGATGTATCTGCATTGAAAGCATTTGCTGATAACAGTTTTGATCGGATGAAATTAGTTCGCTTTGACAGGTAGAAAACATTGTGGAAAAAAGGAAAACAATTCTGGTAACCAGCATTTTTTTCCTTTTCCCACAATGTTTTCAAGAACCATCTCTTTCAACGGGTGAAAAGTCATCATTCATTCATATAATATACTAATTTTAAAAAACAGTGTGCCAGAAGAAAAATTACAGTATCTGTATTTTTCACTTTGCTATAATCCTTGTCAGTGTGTTGCAAGAATATTTTTAAAGTCATCTAATATAATTTGTTTACGGTAACATTTTGTGTAAATAATTTCTTGATCAAAAATGTTTTTCCTTTTGGATGCTTGATTTATTTTGAAACTTTTTAGTCTAATACCTATGCATGTTTCATTCTTTAACCACACAGTCCCTAGTTGAAACATTAGTGGAGAATTTTTTTGAAAGGTTTGTAGAAAAAGAAGAAATGCTTATAAACATTTACAATGCTATCAGATCTGTCAGAGACAGTCATAAGCATTTAATACTTTACCAAACAACAAAATTTTAGACTTGTCCAGATTCAAAACATCAACAGACAACATGTCAAAAGTGAAACAAATGGTGGAATTTTTTCTTGATAAAGTTAAAAACATTGTTGGAAAAGGAGAAAATGCTAGTTACCAGCATTTTCTACTTGTCCAACAGTGTTTTCAAAAGGCATCTTGTCCAGGGTTGTTAAAAACCAGGGTTTCTTTGGTAAAGAGTTAAGCCTTTACCAAACAGTCCCTAGTTTTTACGACCCAGAGGAAGAAGCCTTCTGAAAACATTGTGGGAAAAGGAGTAGATGCTGGTATCCAGCGTTTTCTCCCTTTTCCCCACAATGTTTTCTACTCTCCCAAAGCCAAGTTTCAATTATTGAGTCATATTTATTTTGTCATTTGCAATTGCTTTCAATTTGGACAAGTCTAAAATTTTGTCATTTGGTAAAAGGTAGAGCTTCATTTATTATGTGGTATGCAAATGTTTTTAATTCAGATGAGTTAAGAACTTTTTGTTGATACAGACAAGGTTTTAGCTAGCTACAGAATTTCAGGCTGGTCCAGATTAAAAGTAATGGCACATGATCGATTAAATAACACTCGAATTCAGGCAAATGTGTCTTTTAGAGTAGAAATACATTGTGGGAAAAGGAGGAAATGCTTTTTAGCAGCATTTTCTCCTGTTCTCACAAAATGTTTAAAAGTTTTTTTTGTTTAAGGTTTTTAAAACTTCAGACTGTGTGGTTAAAAATTAATAGACTTGCTTAACTTTAACATTACCAATGCTAGATAGGAATACTTGTAAATAATATTATTGTACGTTTGGTAACTAACAAACACTGTCATCGTGAACTCCTTACACTTAACACAGCTTGCTATGATTTGTATAAATTTGAAATTGTTTCCGCCAAAAAGAAATGCATTTGTATTAGTCATACTGCACTAGGAATGTTTCAGATGATATATGATTAGTGTAGGTCAAGATCAAACTGCATAAAACATGGCATCCAATCTTAGATCCAGACTATTGGTTTAGTGAGATTTAATATAGAACTCTGCCCAAAAATGGCTCACAATAATAATGCTACGAATAAGCATTTTGTGTCAGAAAACATCCAGCCTCTTTGGGGTATAAGTCATTGGTAATAATCTGTCAAAAAATACTTGTCAAGAAGGAGGTGAAACATAACTTGGTATAATGAGCCTTCCTTACTTAACCCTGGATTATTTGTTCCATGCTCTGTGAAAATGGAGCTTGATGCATTAGCAAAAAGTTTTGACCCAGTTCAGCCTGCACAGGCTGAACTGGGTCAAAACTGTTTGCAATAGGTCAATTTTCTGCATGTCCATTGATCAAGTTACCACTAGATTCAGTTGATTGCTCGACTGAATTGATTTTACAGAATCATCATGTTGTGATAACTTGCTTGTTATCATGCATTATTAGATATACTAAGCCCCCTTTTCCAGAGCATGGCTCATTATATTTAGTTTTGAGTTTGCTGTCATTTAGGATAGTGGAATAACTTAAATAGATTTATAGGTTTGGTTGAACTCTTTACCAGACAGCAATAATTTAGAGTTTTCAAGATTGAAAACAAGAGCAGATGAAAACAGGACTAAATTGATTACTGGTATATTTGTGTTGAAAATGGTAGAAAACAAGATGGATATTTGTGTTGGAAAAGATAGAAAAAATGATGGGAAAAGGAAAAATATGCTGGTTTACAGTTCCAGCATTTTTCCTCTTCCCATGTTTGCAAAAGCTTTCAATTTCAGGGTTTTGAAAATTTTTTTTCGATTGTTTGGTAAAGGGTTAAGTATTTTCTTAATACTGTGGGATTCTCAGATATAGTCTTTATATTTTGTTACGGGAGACCACTCCTTCCTGCATGGCATATACTCCCGATTTAAATACAATACCTGGCTACTGCGTCAGAGAGATATCTCTTTGGCTCAGTGGTTATGGTATTGGCCTTGCGTCCGGGAGTTCGGAGTTCGAATCCCGCTCCGATCCTTATTTCTGCCATGCATTTATTCATTTGTTTCTTTGTTACGGACTTCGTTCGTAAAATGGGGGCTCGTCCGGGATTGGCCATTGAGCCATTGATCCCATTTGTTGTCCAAAATCGGACTTCCTGCCTAATAAGGCTTTGAGTCATCAATAAATGATGACTTTAAGAGGGGGTGTGTTACGGGAGACCACTCCTTCCTGCATGGCATATACTCCCGATTTAAATACAATACCTGGCTACTGCGTCAGAGAGATATCTCTTTGGCTCAGTGGTTATGGTATTGGCCTTGCGTCCGGGAGTTCGGAGTTCGAATCCCGCTCCGATCCTTATTTCTGCCATGCATTTATTCATTTGTTTCTTTGTTACGGACTTCGTTCGTAAAAATTTACATGTATATACTTTTAGCTTTAGTTAAACTAGCCATTTGTCATATATCTTTGTATCAGCAACAGGTAATACTCAAATTCAATCAGACATAATTCTATTGTAAGAGGTTTCAAGAAATAGAAACTTCATATGTTACTCAGTTCATGCACAATGAAATGTTCTTTTCACTATACAGTGGCACTCTATATATTGATCCTTCAAAGAATCTTTTTTTTTTTCAGTATGAAACTTTTAGTGGAGTTGATAATTCCACAGCTATTTTAAATCACATGTTCGACATAGCACTCTCTGATTGGTGTGTATTACAACCAATAGAAGCCATTTGTAAATAGGAATTACCTGTTGCTAACAAATACTGGATGTAGAAAAGGTATCAGTCTTAAGTTTCTACCATATTATAATATTTTCTTTTTTATGGGACTTTGGTATAACACCTATTATATATTGCCTCTTTGTTAGTAAAGTCTTTCCTCTCCTGTGGGATTATGGGATAAAATCTATATATAGCTTCAGTATAGTGCTGATGGTGCTGGAAGTAGAGTAACCTCCCTTGTTGTGGGTAATGAGCAGGACCTTGGGGATATCAGCAATGCTATAGTTTCAACAGGAAGTCACACATCACAGACAAAGAGAGGTGAAAAAAGAAAGGAGAAAAATGTTTCTATAGATAAATTTAACAGGTACTTGGATGGAACTTGTTTAACTTTTGATCAGCTCATCTAGGATTTACCAGTACACTTTGAACCAATGGATAAAAAAACTCGGCCATTGAGATCTAGAGCTACTTTTGGCACCCATTACCTCCCAAAATTACACATGTGTACACATACAGTGTAGACCCATGATCTGTAGCCAAAGGAAAAATTGCCACTATGTTTTTATGGTACCTATAAACTTATGTTCAGTGTAAACAAGGCACAAGTAATTGGATAGAATCAAACCTGTATTCAGTGGCTTTCAAAGGAAAGCAAAAAACTGGGTCCATATTAACCAACGATTCTCAAGAACGTTCTTTGTCTTATTCTTCAAGACTTTTTGACAGTGAAAAAAAAACCATCTGATTGGCAATATCGAATACTAAACCATTCGGTTTAACTAATCAGATGGTCTGTTACTTTCACAGTGACAAAATTCTGAAGAATAAGACTAAGAATGTTCTTGAGAATAGTTGGTGAATACGGACTCTGGTCTCTGACAACAGCAGCTGGTCTTCTAATGCAACTTCAGTTCAGTTGATGTAAGAGAGGATGTAGGAAAAAAGGTTGTCCCTTAACCCATTACCAAATGACAAAATTTTAGACTGGTCCAAATTGAAAGCCATTGCAGATGACAAATGTGATTAAAGAATTGAATTTTGTTTTGGGAAGGGAAGAAAACATTGTGGGAAAAGGAGAAAATGCTGGTTACCAGCATTTTCTCCTTTTCCCACAGTGTTTTTTAAAAAGGCTTTATTTCTCAGGGTCGTCAAAAGTAGGGATTGTGTGGTAATGGGTTAACAGAGTGGGTTGTTCACATCTTTATCAAACAGTGAAATATAAGACTTCTTCTATCTGAAAAACATGTGCAACCTACAAATTTAATGGAACTCAAAAGATTGCAAGAGGAAAGGGTTAACAATGTCTGATAGGGAACTCTGCCTTACCTGTAGTATTCTAATGGCATAATACTAACGCATTTTCTAGCTCTCTATATGTAACCAATTCTGTATAATTATGTTTTAAGACAAATTGAAATCTAGGACAACTAAATCTACACAACTTAGGATCAACATTTGAAAGAAAAGAAAATATTATTTTTTCAACTCATTACCAAATGGCAATATTTTAGGCTTGTCCAAATGGAAAGCATTTGCAGATGACAAAATAAAAGTGACTGAAAATTTGAACTTTGTTTTGTGAAGAGTAGAAAACATTGTGAGTAAAAGGAGAAAATGCTTGTAACCAGCATTTACTTGCTGGTTACCAGCATTTTCTCCTTTTCCCACAACATTTTCATAAGGCTTCTTTCTCAGCGTCGGCAAAAGTAGGGATTGTGTGGTAATGGGTTAATGGTGTGCGCTGCTGGTAGAAAACCTATTGCTTATTTGAGGGATTAGCTCCTTTATCCATAATGTTTTCAAAAGCTATGCTCTATAGAGAGGTATACAAAGTTGTATTTGTACAGCAATTGGTGAAATGATAATCTGTCAACTCTTTACCACACAACAAAATTTTAGACTTGTCCAAATTGAAAGCCTTTACAGACGACAACATAAATGTGACTCAAAAATTGAAATTCAGTTTTGAAGGGTTAGAAAACATTATGGGAAAAGGAGAAAATGCTGGTTTCCAGCATTTTCTCCTTTTCCCATAATGTTTTCAAAGGGCTTCTTTCTCAGGGTCGTTGAAAGTAGGGATTGTGTGGTTAACCCGTTGACACAATCCACAGTTAAAAAAGAAACCCAGAGGAAGAAGCCTCTTGAAAAGATTTTGGGAATAGGAGAAAATGCTGAATTACCATCATTTTCTCCTTTTTTTGTAAAGCTTGCTACCCAATTTAACCCTTTCCTCCATAGATACTCATTTCTAAGCATTGTTTGTAGGAGACTTTGGAAAACATTGTGGCAAAAGGTGAAATTGCTCATGATGAGCAATTTCACCTTTTGTCACAATGTTTTCTATGCTATCAAAAGGTGTCCTATACATATAAAAAGACGGCTTCATCCTTGCTGTCATTTAGCGTCAATTAGAGATACCATAGAAATGCCTTATGGGGTAAAGGGTTAAAAAAATGTCCATAATTTGAGTCAGATTCATATTGTCGTCTGCAAATTCTTTCAATTTGCACGTGTCGAAGATTTTTTTATGTGGTAAAGACCTAGAATTACCTAACACCATGGTGCTGGTTCTAAAATATCCTCCAAGCTCTTTTGTCTACTAAAAGTTTCAAGCTTATTTTAAACCCTGTATCAAATGACAAAATTTTAGCATTTGCAGACAAGAGATTAACCCTTTCCCAAACGACGAATTTTGGACTCTTCCAAACTGAAAGAGTTTGCAGACGACAATTTTAGATTTTGAGAAAGTGGCAGAAAGTTCTCAAACAGGGTAGAAAACACTGTGGGAAAAGGAGAAATTGCTCGTTATGAGCAATTTCTCCTTTTCCCACAGTGTTTTCAAAAGACTTTTACTGCAGACACGTAAAAACCAGGGCTTGTTTGGGAAAGGGTTAAATACGACACAAAAAGTGACCATTACTTTTGAAAGGGTCGAAATCCTTGTGGGTAAGAGTGTGGCTTGTTTGATGAAGGGTTTAGCTAATTTATTCATGGGCTCTTTACTTTCATTCTATAATTTGCTGAACTTAAATATAATGTATCTTTTTTTCTTATTTTGACAAAAAGGCCATTGTGAAGTGATTGACAACAGCTGCAACTTTACATTTATCCAGTTTCATTTATAGGGGACAAAATGGTTCAAATGATGCTATGTACCTATTAAAGGGTAAAAGGCATTGTTGAAATGGTGGAAAATGCTAGATGTAGGCTTTTCCCACTAAAACCTTCTTCCTAGGGATCCTTTAAAAATGGGATAGATGTTAGACAGTAACTTTTAACCCGCTACCATACAATCCTGCCTTTTAACCCTTAAAGTGCTGAATTAATACAAGAGACATTTTTAAAAAGGAAAAACATCTGAAATATTGCTGTACCAAGGTTTTTTTGGCCAAAATATGTAACATACTAGTGGACAATGTAGATCCAAGATCAGATTGCACATTCTGTGCAGACTGATATTGATCTACACTGTCCACAAAAACTAACTTAAGTTGGTTCCAACGCTCTAAGGGTTAACGACCCTGAGAAAGAAACCTTTTGAAAATGTTGTGGGAAAAGGAGAAAATGCTGGTAACCAGCATTTTCTCCTTTTCCCACAATGTTTTCTACCCTGTTGGAAACAAATTTCAAACTTTTAGTCACTTTTGTCATCTGCAAATGCTTTAAATTTGGACCAATATAACAATTTGACGTTTGGTAAAGAGTTAATACTTTATCACACAGTTCTTTGTTTTAGTGACCCTGAGAAAGAAGCCTCTTTAAAAAAATGTAGGAACAGTGAAAACTGTTGGTGACCAGCATTTTTCATTTTTCACAATGTTTGCAACCCTAAGATAAATATTCCTCTTAAAGCCACATTTGAATTTTTGTTTTCAAATGCTTTCAATTTGAACAAGTCTATATTTTACTTGTGTGATAGAGTTAAATGTAATTTTACAGGGTATGTCAGGATAATGCTTCAATCATGCAAGCTCTAGAAAATAGGACTGAAGAGTTGAGGAAAGTTACAGCACAAAATATGTGTAAGTAAACTTGTATTGCTATCAATAAGGAATTTACTATTAATGTGGTTTGAGTCCCACTATATGAAAGGAGGCTGTAATACATTTTTAAAAAGTATCCAGCATTATCTCCTTTTCCCACATTTTTTTACCCTTCCCAAACCAAATTTCAATTTTTCAGTCACATTTATTTTGTCGTCTCCAGATGATTTTAATTTGGACCAGTCTACAATTTTGTTGTGTGGTAAAGAGTTAACATACTTGGACAGAGCCCCTTAGTTTGTGTTACAGCCATGAATTGTAGGTTACTGATCTATGCCTTTGTTATGATATGTCTGCTATTTTTTCATTTTGTAAACTCTTTATCTCTGTATTAGGGGGAAAAAGAAAACTAGTAAATGTATTTCTTTTTCATCAGCGATCCAAAGAGAGAATGATGAGCTGTTGGCCTTGTTAGACATTCAAGAAAGAGCCAAATATGAAAAGTCCAGAAGTGTTTCATCAGAAGAAAATTATAATACATTTAGTTCAACGGAGGTAAGTTCATTTACCCTGTCCATCTTGCTGCAGAATAACCACAGAATAACCACAATGTGCTTTACTGATAGATTTATACAAGACAGTATGTGCCAGACAAGTGAATAATGCAAATATTTTCAGGCAGCAAATATTGAAAGCAATTGCACTTTACTAGTATTTAGTCAAAAGCTGTATTGTTTTGTGAAATTTTGTAAGTTTGAGTTAGTTGTTACATATGTGTTGGTTAATAAGGCAGACCTTGCAAATAATTGGAATTTACAGTTAGTCTTACCCTCCTGTTTTGCTTTGCTAAAGTCTAGCGTTTGTTTATATTCAGATAACCTATCCATTGTTTAACCCATTACCACACAATCCCTACTTTTGACGCCCCTGAAAAAGAAGCCTTTAGAAAACATTGTGGGAAAAGGAGAAAATGCTGGTAACCAGCATTTTCTCCTTTTCCCACAATGTTTTCTAACCTTTCCAAATCAAATGTCAATTTTTGATTTGCATTTCATTTTTCACCTGCAAATGCTTTCAATTTGGACAAGTCCAAAATTTTGTCGTTTGGTAAAGAGTTAACTGTTGTCATGATCCTGTAGGTGATCATTTAGGGTGTATTCCTGTCACCTGTTCTGGCACAATGTTCTGTGTTCTGGGAAAGGAATAGATTCAGAACATTATTCTAAACCATATCGAAAATAAAGTACATTGGCATGATGGCTGTTGCAAGAGCTACTGTCATAGCTGTGTTAGTAAGGAAATGATAGCTGCAGAGAGAGAGTAGAGACAAGTCTACTGTGCCCCTAACTATGATACTCATGTAGTAAAAAAGGACAATTGCAAATTTTGCCATGACAAATTGTCCCTCTTTCAGCCATCTTGAATCACCTATCAAGCATTCAGCAGGTGCGCTACACCTCGATTAGAACAGTCAGAACATGTTCTGAGGAACACAGCAGTGTTCCGAAATACTCGATTGACCTAGAACATGTTTGAAGTAGCCAAAGGAATACACCCTAAGAATTCAGTGCTGAAGTAAGCATTTGATGAGGTGGATAAATGTCCTGGATCATTGAATGCTTGCATCTTCACTCAAATCTTTATAAACATTTATAAGATCATGATGGTGGTTTTATGATGGATGGATTACATTCAGTCTCCGTTGTGAAAATGTTTGTTTTCTAGCTTGCTGTACTTGGTGCGTGTAGATGTAGAATCAATGAACCTGATCCATGTAGATGTGCCCATGCTGCAGCTGGTCTTAAGAAAGAGGTGATTCGTATGAGAGAAGAGGTATTAAGTATTTTTTCATTCAATAAGAAATTTTTACTAGTTGGCACAATTACTGAATTTCACCCAATAAGAGCCTCAGGGCACCATGCTAAATGTGGACAGGTGCTCACACTCAATAGCCAATTTCCTATAGCCATCATATAGTATGCTACTAAGTGCACAAACCTGGAATCACGTGGTAGACATTTATTGAAGATGTCAAATATTTTTTAATGGTGTCGCCCAACTTGTCACAACTGACATCATTGCAATTTCAATGATTTTTCTCAGGCTGCATTTGGGCCAAAAGCGTGCATTTACCCCAACTTTCAAATTAAGAGTAGTTCCTGGCCCAAGCAAGTAACATAGTAGAGGGACCTACTGCTAGGAAACGTTAAATAGTTGAAAATAGGTACCTCCTCTGAATGAATGCAATTGAAATCGCCATATTGTTTGGGTACTTGTGTAAGTATACCAGATACCAGCTGAAGCAGAAGCAAGAACATTGAAATGTTTGATGCCTGAGTGTATTTATCTGCAGAAGGTGCCCTAACTGTTTTCACACATTTATTCAATTTGTGCTTACTGCCATTTGATGCGACTTTCTTGTTTACTTTAAATTACAAACTAATCCTTTTATACACCACCAGGTTTTGCAGTACAAAAATAGACGAGACGAGGCTTTTCTGACAGTGGATGCATACAGAAAGGCATTTGAAGAGCAGTTACAGCGAAATAGGACATTGACAGTTCAGCTTGCCAATATAGTGTCCAACTCACAAACCAAAGTCACGAAGGCCAAGTCTGCACTCAGATGGCTTATAGGCAGTCTGGATGATGACGATGGTAAGAGTAAAGTTATTATTTCCCAATAACAAAGTCAACTGTGAGAGAAGGAAATAAAGTTATCAGAGCTCCAGATAGAGGGAGTGATTTTGATTTCAAAATTGAAAATATTATTCATTCTCCACTAAACCCTACGTTGTAGGTACTCATTAGAAATGTCTCATCGAGACGATTCTAATGAGTACCCACAACATAGGGTTTGGAAATGAAATGATGGATTTAGAATACCATCACTCCCTCTTTATCTGGAGCTCTGAAGTTATGGAATAATATATGCCTGAAAATATAAACCAAATAATTTCTGGTTGGGATTTATCAATATGTTTTCAGCAAAGCTGACGGATCAAAGATGGTCTTCTTTGACCACATAGGTACCAATACTTGCATCTAGAAACGAGAACCAAAGTCAGTGATTGCAATTTCATCATTACTTTTGTTCATAGTTTTTCAGTAGAAAAGATAGTGTGGATCAAAGATCAGGCTGCATATCTTTTGCAGTGTGATCTTTAATCTACAGTGACAGCAACTGCTACTATGGTTGTGAGAGGGGCCAAAAGACAAAGTAACGACCTTCTAAACATTTCTAGCACAAGAAAAGATTTAGATTCAATTCACACCATTTCAATGTAGAAATTATTGTGAAGATGACTAGATGTTATTGTACAGTCGGTCAAGTATTAGTGGCTGGCAGAGAAATTAATTTCAAAACTTAAAAGTTGTGAGGTCTCTCTATTTTTTGTTTACTTTATACTTAATTTTGAAATTCATTTCGCTTCATTATTTATCCAAGGAGCAATCAGAAAGATGTTGAATGGTTTTGGCTGTTTAACTTTTAATGTGAGCTATCCACACATCTTGCCTCATCTTATATGGATCGTGGTTGTCTACTTTAACACTTCAAGTCATTTATAGTTTGGTCAGACTTAAAACCTTTTCTTACAGAAATATCAGATGAAAGTGCCAAACCTGGACCTCTAATGTCTGAACATGAATTGATTACCTACCTCACAGAGCTTGTAAGTCTTGCCATATCTAATCCTTTACCAAATGACCTAGTATTGCTATTACCTAAATTAAAGGTAGTTCACCATGACAAATTAGATGTGGCTTATATGATGAAATGGCTTATATGATGAAATATAAAAGTGTAAGGGGGCAACTTCAAAAAAAATGAAGCAAAAGTGTGACATTGGGGGTCAAATTTCAAACCAGTTTTATCATGGTGCTTTTTCTATTTTTTTGACTAGGAGACATCCAAGTTCAAGGAACAAGCGCTTCTACACGCAAAAAAAATGTAGAACTTGACCAAAATTAATGTTTTAATATTTTTTTCATCAATTTTTTTCAATTTGTTAGTTGACAAAAGAATTGATACTACACACAGGCATTAAGAAAAATGTCAATCTTTTTAATTTAGCTTTAGGGGGAAGTGTTTAGGGCACCATTTTAACACAATTTTTCTCACACATATCTATTTATTTTTTTCTTATAGGATTTTTTTTAGTATTTGAGCCGTATATTTTCATTCGACACATCCCAAAGTTTTTTTCACTGGGAAAATGGGCAAGCTAAAATGAAAAAACATATATGTTAATATCAATGAAGGTATTGCCAAAGCATATGTAAAATTTTAATTGGTTATGATGAATATCAGAGTTGTTAGGTCTGTGTCAAAAACATGACATTATTTAGAAAAAAAAATGTTACACTTGTGACACTTTCAAAACTAAGGGTTTTTGTTTAAAATTTGCATTCTAATACCAAATTCTTTTCACATTTAGAATCTTTTGGTAATCACAAATGATTAAAGAGCAATTTGCAAGTAACCTTTCAACTTTAGGAGGAACAATGAAGAAAAATGATAAGGGAAGCTATTCTTATCTAAATTGGCAATATTGTTTTACTTTTTTCACAAATGACTCATGAAAGTGGTAGAATCTCTCATTCTGCAAACAGTTATAAACTATCAAATCATAATAAAACAATTTGTTATAAGTTTAAAGCCCCTGCCATAATCTGTAGGCTAGTTTTAAAGGTACCTTATATGCTACACTTGTGACAAAAGTAGTAATAATGACAAAAATAATTATTTTACTTCAGTACCTGGTTTTTATTTTCAAGTTCTTTACCATGCAACAAAATTATTGGCCTGCTCCAATAGAAACTGCTTACAACACATTTAAGGTGTGTAAAATTGTAGAATTGAGCATTGATAGGGTAGAAAACATTGGGTGGAAAAGGATAAAATGCGGTGTACCACCATTTTCTCTCTTTTTAGAGGAGTGAAAGAGATTTAACCCTTTACCAAAAGATAACATTTTAGACTTGTCAAAATTGAAAGCCTTTGCAGACAATATTTTTAATAAATGTGATCAGCATTTTCTCCTTTTCCCACAATGTTTTTCAAAGGCTTCGTTCTCAGGGTCCTCGAAAGTAGGTATTATGTGGTAATGGGTTAAATGGAATCTGTAACAAACCAACTACTTTTTCTCTCAACACACAATATGAAAGGGGAAATCATCAAATGAGCATACAATCATGTTTGATGAGTTTCTTGAAGTAGTTATCAGTTTTCTGGCATGTTCTTACTCTGAACAAACTTGTTGAGGGCTCCTAATTTTTGTTCAAGATTTTTGTTAACACCCTTCTGAAAGTGAGATATAAGCTTTTACATTTCTTTGTGATCAATTTCAATAAAGTGATAAATTTTCTGTGAAAGTCAGGATTGGCCTTTATGAATTACTTGTACAGTTTAAGCTTTGAATAAAGTAGATGCCATCTAACAACTGGAATGCCTCCAATCAACACAGTGTCTCTTTTGTTTGGCAATTTTTTGGAGTTTTCTTCTAGGAAAAGACTTTTGTCATTGCTTTCTTTTTGAAATAACCTCTATATCAAATGATGAATCCTTTTTTCTCTGCTGTTTTACTTTCTGTACAAAGTTCTTGCTTCTATTACAGCCTTCTTAATTTTTTACTTCTGTTTTAGTCCTAGGTCAGTTTTTAAGTCTCTTTCGTCACTTTCTTACACATGCTTTGAAGCTTGAAAATTTCTTTTCACATGTATTGGCAAAGGATTTACCTTTATATTGTAACTTAACAACAAGTCTGAAGTTCATTTTTCAGTTTCTTTAACTAGCTGTGGAATTAAAAAATTTATAATGATTAATTCTTGAAATGTATGATTTTTGTCACAAGTGTAACATTTTAGGGCATCTTACTGATTTTGGCAAAAACCACCAGATTTCCTTTGAAATTAATTGTAATCTTTTGACTTTTAGGTACATAAATAATTTAACATTAAATCTGACTGAAAAAACTGAAATGAATCTGTATAATAAAACAGATATCTGATGCCATTTTCCTGCTATATCTTAGTTTTATAGATCTATTAAAATTTCTTTCACAGAATTGCTAAAATCTCTATAAATATGCATGATGAAAGAACTGTGATGCTTCATAAGTATTACATTGACTATTAGAGCAATGTAGGTATTTAAATGAGCTCTGTACATGTGTATGTTATACATGCTCAAAATGTGTTACACTTGTGACATCAGTTGAGACCTGCTGGCGAGGTCCACTGCTCACTCATTTAAATAAAATTGACATCACTGGCATCTTTTGACTTCCCGGATCAGGAAAATAGCAAATAGTGATATGTTATTCGAAGATTAAAGAAATACTGATGTCTGAAACATCAAATGTTACACTTGTGACATTTTTAGGTCATGTTGATCAAGCCAGGCTATACAACAGGTGTTGTATTTGTCTGTTGAAAAGACATTTTTTTATTGTTTCTAATACATTGCTGTTTATAAAAAAAACTTACCCAGAATGTTAAATTTCATCTATTCTCACTGGTAGCTTTAGAAAATCAGAGCACATGAAAAATTGTGCTCCCTTAAGCTCAAGGGGTAGGTGTATATAAATATTAGGATATTTGTTCCAACAATTCCAAAGTGGGTGGAAATGACATCAGCTTGAAAATAATATACCTTAGTACACATACTGTGAACCTTGATAATATATACTCACAACTGTAAGCAAGATTAACAAATGAAGAACAGGGTATTTTAAAAATGTCACACTAAAAGTGTTACACTTGTTACTTTTTTTGATACATTTTGGTCCATAACTCTAGAACGCGTAATGTTAGAATAATGAAACTTGGCAGGATTATGGAAAACCACAATCTACACATGATAAGATTAAAAAAATAAGAATTTTATATTTTGAATTAACAAAATCCTATGTTAGAGAAAAAGCTTCATTTTTTTTGAAGTTGCCCAAGGAAGAAAACCATTGTGGGAGAAGGAGAAAATGCTGGTTACCAGCATTTTCTCCTTGTCCCACAATGGTTTCCAAGGCCTTCTCCATCAGCATGATTAAAACTAGGCATTATGTTTTAAATATTTAGATTGCACAGCACAGTGCCTTTTGAAGACAACACCATTATGTTGTTTGGTGGACCATTTTGCAAATTGTTAGAATGTTACATACCTGTAAACCTTATTTTATTTAGATTTAGAGTTACTAATTTTCTTTACTGAAACCATCTTTGCAAATTTTCACTGTCGTGTAAATACCCCTTTCTATGGCAAGCTTTTCTGACCTCCCCCCCAAAACTAACCAGGAACATAATAATTTCAAATAGGTTATCAATCTCCAAGTATCATAAATCTAGCAAGTTTGTTTCTGAAATAATGAGTTTACATTTTTTTTAATATAGGTAAATTTGACTTTGTATTCACTGTATTCTTAATTTGTTTTGAAATCAACAGTAGGACACTCAACATATACATGGAACTAGCTGCTGAAATGTATAGGAATCAATGTTTCTGTTTTTTGATCGACTGTTTTCCGTTCTTTTTTGCAGGTAAATGAAAAAAAGGAAGTTTTAGCACATCAAAAATTAGCATCACAGATCCTTGGTGACCGAGTTAAACACTTGGAAGAAAAACTCTCTCATTATGAGAAAGAATCTGATGTGTTCAGCTGAATTTTTTAACTTGTCAAAAACTTGTTTACTTTTTAGTGCACTTACCAGCTTTGTTCCTATTTACGTTCTTTACAAGGTGACAAAGTTTTATGATCTTTCATTAATTTGGTATGATGTCCATGGTTGAGAGGTAGAGCATCAGCCTTGTAACTATAAAGTCCCGAGTTCGATACCCGGGAGATGTCATCTTTGGGATTTTTCATTGGTCCACATTTTTGTTGAGAGTACTGGTGTATTTCCGAAGGAGCAGAATAATCTAGAGAGATTAGCATATGTTGTAAGAACTTGTATGTCAATGGATGTGATATTAATATGTTAAACAGAGAAATTTGCAAACCAGAAATGGTAGAGATTGTGGGAAAGTAACCATTTCCCAGACAGGGTAGAAATTAATGTGGGAGAAGAAGAAAATGCTGGTAACCAGCATTTTCTTCTTTTCCCACATTATTTTGGAAAGTCTTCCATCTTCCGGTCATTTAAACGAGCAATCTATTGGAAAGAGATATTAACCTGTCTGTGAACAAATATTACTCTTCATACCCCTGTTATGGACAAGTTGGTTAAACACAGTGGAAAAACAAATCATATGTATTAGAAAAAGAAATTGCTCCGTTTCCTAAATATTTTTTTGCAATAATTAATAGACTTGTTTGTCTTTTTCTTCAAATTTCTATCATTTGGGTCAATTTTTGGCCAGTTTTCAGAATGTCTGTAAATAGCCTGTGAAATGTTTCGGTCAAGATTTAATTAAAACTAATAATTGGTAATACATGTTTAAGGGACATGCATTGACAATTTTCATATAGTAACCCAAGGTTATTGCAATTCCATTCATGTGTGGCTTTTGCCACTATTTTAAGCCAGTATTTTTTTTCTGTACAATCCTGTTTTGTTTGAATGCTAGGGAATAAGGCTTTTGAAAACATTGTGGAAAACAATAAAATTATGGTACCCAACATTTTCCACCTTTTGCCATGCCTTCTACATTTTCATGGACACTTAAACCATTTGAACTGCTGGTATTATTTCATCTGCTATTGTCCTCATTATAGACAACCAGTAGCCACTAGGTTTTGTCTAGTAAAGATATGGCAGATTGACCCCGTTTGTTAACCTTTTTCCAAACGAGCCCTGGTTTTTTCGTGTCGGCAGTAAAAGTCTCTTGAAAACACTGTGGGAAAAGGAGAAATTGCTCGTAACGAGCAATTTCTCCTTTTCTCACATTGTTTTCTACCATTTCTGAGAACTTTCTTGCATTTTCTCTAAATCTAAAATTGTCGTCTGCAAACTCTTTTGGTTTGGAAGAGTCAAAAATTTTTTGTTTGGGAAAGGGTTAAAGAGGATTTTTTTTTTTTAATTGATCAAAGATTAATTGCATTTATGTTATGGGCAAAAAATTATGTGAAATATTATTTGTTGATTCTTTATTTCCTATCTCTTAACACGAGTTTCTTTATTTCCTATCTCTTAAGACTCGTGTTGTGAACAATGGTCTAAAACACAAACCAAATTTATTTTTTTATATCTATATCCAATTTCTGCTATGGATTTTAAGCACTAATACAACTTTGACCCTGAAATATATATTTCCCTTTTTGATTTTTCTTAAGTAATTTTTTGTGTGACTGGGACTGTCAACTTCTTTGTTTTTCACTTGTGCGTTTTTCTTTTTCATTTGTTTTATTTCAGCGGTTGTTTCACATATTGCAATTCAAAACTATTAGGCAATTTCATAGACTTACAAAACATTCAATAATAAAGTATATGTATGTAAAAATAATTCTTAAGTTGGCTCAGAGAGAGCAATTGTTGTAAATATTTTTACTTTACATCCACTTGTGCCAAATATTGTTTTGTGAAGAAATGGACAAATGATATTATTAAAAAAAAAGATCAAAACACTGCTCTAGTTTCTTTTTTGCATTATTTATTCTCATTTTTATAGAACATGATCCATAGTCACCAGCTGTTCTGTATGCCATCTTACTCTTAATTCTCGTGAAATTTCAAAAGTGCTATACTAAAATGCTTTAGCCAATCAGAAATAGTGTCATTTTATAATTTTAGATGTGGACTTCAAAAACAATTGGAAAGGTTGGTAAATATGTGCCATGATCTTAAAGAGAAGGTAATATTATCTTGCTTCAAGTGTGAATCAACATTTAATTTTGATTACAAATCTTTGAAAAAGGTACCTTGCAGCACATTTTTGCTCTATCTTTTTGCCGAAAAATATAACAAATAAATAATCCCAAGAAAGAAAGCTTTTAATCCTTTACCCCATTAGGCATTTCTATGGTATCTCTAATTGATCCTAAATAACAGCAAGGATGAAGCCATTTCTTATGTCTATATAACACCTTTTGATAGCTTAGAAAACATTGTGACAAAAGGTGAAATTGCTCGTGACGAACAATTTCACCTTTTGTCACAATGTTTTTCAAGGGCTCCTACAAGCAATGCGTAGAAATGAGTATCTGTGGAGTAAAGGGTTAAAAAAATTATGGAAAAGGAGAAAATGCTCATAACAGGCATTTTCTACATTTTTCTACAATGTTTTTTTTTAACCTTCAAAAGGTAATTCATATGAGGCACAGTTAATTGGTGCTGCAAGTGCTTTCAAGTTAGACTGGATTTTTTGGGTTTTTTTATCATTTGTAATAAAGTTAAGTGGATGAACTACATCAACATAGCCTATACAGAACAAACAAATGAGCCATGCTGTATGAAAAAAGGGTTTAATGCATCTGCAGAGAGTAGGGACCCATGTCAGCCTACACAGGCTGACGTGGTTCAAAACTTTAAGCTATTGGTGAATTTTAAAGGACTAGTGTACCTCACGACTTGTTCCGTTGTTATACAAAATTGTTTTTTAACTCTTTACCACATGATCCCTCGTTTTAACAACCTAGAAGCAGAAAGCCTTTTGAAAATATGGGAAAATGAGAAAATACTGGTAACCAGCATTTTCTTATTTTCCCACAATATTTTCTACCCCTTACCGATATAATTTCCTTATTTTGAGCACACTTTGTTGACTGTAACGGCTTTCAATTTTGACAAATCAAAAATTTTGTCCCTTGGTAAAGAGTTAAGTATCAATAATTTTGTGATGCCTTGCACGAATCTAGAAAGGCCTCTCATTTTTCATCCAGCTCTTGAACTCTTTACCACAAAACCCAGAGTTCTAATAAACCTGAAAGAGAAGGCTTTAAGAATCTCTGTTGGAAAAAACATTTTCAATACTTCCTACTATGTTTTCAACCCTACTGAAAACCAAAATCTTCTGTTGAGCTACATTTAATTTGTCGTCTGCAAATGCCATAAATTTTGTCCAGTATAAAATGTGGTTTTAAGGTAGAAAGTTAACTCATTACCAAATGACTAAATTTTAGACTTGTCCAAATTGAAAGCATTTCCAGATGACAAAATAGACCTATCTCAAAAATTGAAACTTGACTTGTGAAGAGTAGAAAACATTGTGGGAAAAGGAGAAAATGCTGGTAACGAGCATTCTCCTTTTCCCAAAATGTTTTCAGAAGACTTCTTCCTCTTGGCTGTAAACACCAGGGATTGTTAGTAAAGGGTTAAGCTTCATTTTTTCCAAATACAATGGATCTCATGGTATGTGCCTGGATATGTTAGTGTCAAAATATTTCAAATCTAACAGGGCCCTAGTTGTTGTCCAGGTTTCAGTCTCAATTTATTTCAAATTCCACATTCATCACAGCTCTGCAAGATTTTGATTCAAATCCAACAGGCCCATGGTTGTAAAGGAGCTCTGTAAGTACCGGTGTATATCAAATTCAGACAGCCATAGGTAAAATCCAGCTTTGCAAGTCTCAGTTTTTTTTCAAATGCAAGAAAACCACAGTTCTCATTCAGCGCTGTAAGTCTTGGTACATTTTGAATCCAAGGATGCCAAGTTTGTAGTCAAGCTCTGCAAGTCTCAGTTTATTTCAAATCCAAGAGGCCCACGGTTGTCGTCTAGTAATTGGAGGGAGGATTCCCGTATTAGATGTAGAAGTCTCTGCAGCTCTTCTCTTCTAAACACCTGAAATCATAAAGTTAAATTCTCACAAGACCATCCCCTGACTTAACTATCCTGCAGGAGAGAGCTACAAAACATGTGGGAAATCCAGCATTTCTTCTTTTTCCCCATAATATTTCAACTCTTGCACAGACAAATTCCATCTATGTTTCATTTGTACTTTGCAAATGCTTACATGCTCATGTCTTAAATTTTGTTCTCGCAAACAAACTAAACTTTCTGAAATGGTTAGAAGATATTTATACTTAACTCATTACTACATGACAAAGTTTTAGCATTGTCCAAATCGAAAGCATTTGCAGACAACAAAATAAAGGTGACTGAAAATTTAAGGGTTTTTTTGTGAAGGGTAGAAAACAATGTGGAAACAAGAGCGGCAAATTGTCGCAAGATACACCCGTCTTACCCCAAGTTGCAGAGTTCTGCCGAGGACGCGCCATCGCGGGATCGGCGCTAATAAATTACAGATGGCGCTGAAAAAATATGTCCAAGGGGCCACCCGGCACATTAAAAATATGAGCCATGCAACGTAGGTATGAAGATTACTTGAGACAAATTTACCGGAAGTCTGTTTTGTTTGAATCAATTTCACTTCCGTGTCAATCTCCCAGCAGAGTTGTCGTTCGTTACTCTCACCATACATGAATGTGAATGATCCGGAGTGCAAGAGAGTGTTTCCGTGTTTTCCCCAAAGTCGTTTTATGGATCATAACGACAATTCTGATTGGCTTAGTGCTTAATGAAAGTTGGGTTCCCCGAATTTTGAACCAATGAGTTTCGTTTTCACAAGTGAACTGATAACGGTTTCGTTTTTCGTTCTCCATCAAATGATCGCTGTTCTTGATAAACTCCAATGGCCGTAAAGAAGAATTGTAAATAAAAACTAAGCTATTTTGGTCAAACAAAACCAAAAGTGGCAAAGACAAATAGCAAGTCAAAGCGCTCTGGGCAACCCGAAACGCCGAAGCGAGATACTTCCATTTTCTTTGGCCCTTGAAGCGCTGGAAATTCCTTTTAAAAAAGAATCAATAAAACAGATAACTGCTAAATTATCATACAAAATGTTTAATTTTTATTGGGTATTCTGTCTCTAGTCTATAATTATATTCATGTCCAAACTTCAGTCATGGCCCCATGTTGTAAAAAGGTGGCCCCACTTTTTGGGATTGGATGGGCCATTGGCCCCATAAGGTAAAAAGCTTGGCAGAACTCTGAAGTTGTGAAGCTGGGGCATGCACCAGACAAAATTCAAGTATGAAAAACAACAAAGGGCACTAACTCAAGAATTAAGCGAGCAAGAGTTATGATTCCTGTGCACTGCACTGCCCCTCGATGAGATCTATCCACTCATGAAATTTCATAACCCTAGCTAGTATAGTTTTGGAGATATGGTCCGAACAAAATTCAAATATGAAAAACGACAAAGGGCACTAACTCAAAAATTAAGCGAGCCTTGATGAGATCTATCCACCCATGAAATTTCATAACCCTACCTAGTATAGTTTTGGAGATATAGTCCGAACAAAATTCAAATATGAAAAACGACAAAGGGCAATAACTCAAAATTTAAGAGAGCAAGAGTTATGATTCCTGTGCACTGCACTCCCCCTCGATGAGATCTATCCACCCATGAAATTTCATAACCCTAGGTAGTGTAGTTTTGGAGATATGCTCCAGACAAAACTCAAGTATGAAAAACAGCAAAGGGCAATAACTCAAAAATTAAGAGAGCAAGAGTTATGATTCCTTTGCACTGCACTCCCCCTCGATGAGATCTATCCACCCATGAAATTTCATAACCCTAGCTAGTACAGTTTTTGAGATATGCTCCGGACAAAACTCAGGTATGAAAAACAACAAAGGGCAATAACTCAAAAATTAAGCGAGCAAGAGTTATGATTCCTGTGCACTGCAATCCCCCTCGATGAGATCTATCCACCCATGAAATTTCATAACCCTAGCTAGTATGCTCCTGACAAAACTCAAGTATGAAAAACAACAAAGGGCAATAACTCAAAAATTAAGCAAGCAAGAGTTATGATTCCTGTGCACTGCACTCCCCCTAGATGAGATCTATCCACCCATGAAATTTCATAACCCTAGATAGTATAATTTTGGAGATATACTCCGGATAAAATTCAAGTATGAAAAACAACAAAGGGCAATAACTCAAAAATTAAGCCAGCAAGAGTTATGATTCCTTTGCTCTGCACTCCCCCTCGATGAGATCTATCCACCCATGAAATTTCATAACCCTAGCTGGTATAGTTTTTGAGATATGCTCCGGACAAAACTCAAGTATGAAAAACAACAAAGGGCAATAACTCAAAAATTAAGCAAGCAAAAGTTATGATTCCTGTGCACTGCACTCCCCCTAGATGAGATTTATCCACCCATGGAATTTCATAACCCTAGCTAGTATAGTTTTGGAGATATGCTCCTGACAAAGAACTGGACGCCGCCCGCCACGGATGATCCAATAATACGTCCCGTCTTCGACGGTCGTATAAAAATGCTGGTTACCAGCATTTTCTCCTTTTCCCACAATATTTTTCTGAAGGCTTCTTTCTCAGGGTCGTCAAAAGTAGTGATTGTGTGGTAATGGATTAATTTGAATGAATACTTCTTATACAAGTACAGTTGAAATAATAGTGACTAAAAGGAGAGACTACATGCAACAACTTGCTATTATTCTTAAGTGATTTCCCCTATCTAATATATTTTCAAAAACCTTCCTTGGTGTAGTAAAACCACTGAATTCATTGGTAAAGAATTACATACAATGGTAACAAGAGGTACCCTTACCTCATACAGTTTTCTCTGTTCACCTGTTACAATGTCTGCAAGTTGAACACATTCACGGTATTGTTCACTGGTGTGTAATACATTGTGCAACAAGAATGTCAAACTAGGGAGAACAAGACGACGTAAACGATCCATTTGCTCGAGTCTTAGGGAGTCGTCAGCATTCCCGGTTTCCATGGTTTCATCTTCTCCTTCAGGCTGAAAAAAGAAAGCGATTAGTACAAGTTGTAAATAAATACAGATCTGATTATATGTTGTCTGTTTGTTGTTATTTGTTTGCTTTTTTTCTTGTTTAGTGTTAAATGATTTTCTAAATACAGTTAAACCTGTCCTAGAGACCACCTGTATTAAGAGACCACCTGCTTTAAGAGACCACTGGTCTGATACAACAACCCTTCTTACGTTAACCCTTTACCAAACAACAAAGTTGTAGACTGGTCCAAATTGAGAGCAGCTGCAAACGACAAAATTAACGTAACTCAAAAACTGAAATTTGTTTCCAACAGGGTAAAAAACATTGTGGGAAAAGGAGAAAATGCTGGTTACCAGCATTTTCTCCTTTTCCCACAATGTTTTTAAAAGGCTTCTATCTCAAGGTCGTAAAAACCAGGGATTGTTTGGTAATGGGTTAACCTAATATAACCTGTATTTACAGACCACCTGCTGTAAGAGACCAATTTCAGTACTTCCCTTGAGTGGTCTCTGAATACAGGTTGTACTGTACAGTCAAACCAGCATTCAGCTTGCAATTAATTAAAGTCTCATGCTTTGACAAATTAACACTTAATCCTTTCCCACAAACCAAAAATTCTAGAATTACCAAAACTGAAAGCCTTTGCTGAAAACAATACAACTGGGGATCAAATGATGATGTTTACCTTTGAAAGAGCAATAAAACTTGTGTGAAAAGAAGAAAATACCAGTTACTAGCATTTTCTCTTTTTTGTACAATGTTTTCAAAATGCCCTTCACCTAAGGGTCGTTTACACTATACTATACTATACTATTTAAGCTTTAAACACTTACAGCGTTTCTAGCCGTAACAATATATACATGATGTAACAGACATTTTTTACAAAGGTCGATACAAAAAAGTCATCTAGTTTGAAATTAACATCTGAAATACTACAATCAGCCCTACCATGGCCACACCTCCCTAATCAATTAGGGTCATAGATGTAAACAATACCAGGTTTCACCCTGACAAACCTTATCCAAGGAAACACCCATCAAAATCCAAGCACCTTGAGTGAGGATCCATCTTAAGGCCTATACATAACAAATGTTACACCTTCACAATTCAGCCATGCAAGACCATACACGAGCCATGCTCTGGCAAAAGGAAGCTTAATGCATTAGCATGATTTGACCATATCAAGCGAGTCATTGAATAGTAATGGATCCATTACAGCCACTTTTTTCAACAACCAATTTAATCTTGAGGTAGACTAGTCCCTGTCCATACACAAAATTTACCAGAAGCGAAGTTTTGACTCGGTTTAGCCTGTGCAGACTCCAGTCATAACGTTGTGATAATGAATGATTGAGATGCAGCCTATGATGCCTTCTATACAATAAAATCATTGCAATAGCTTACCTCTTGGTCCAGCATCCAACCACCATCAGCAAACAATAGAACATTATATATGTAATCCTTTGTTGTCTGAAAAAACAAGCAATACATCATTTACATTTTTTTCCAATTGTGGCAAATAACAATACACCAAGTACTGATGCCAAAGCTTTACTGAACTTGATGTAAAAAGTATGTGTATATGAGGCAATTTTGTGTGCAAGCAATAGTACTGCTTAGATACATTAAAATGCACGAGATTGAAGAAAAAAACTTCAGCATTGATAGATAACCAAGACTTTCAGTACAAATTCAGAGTCAAAAAAAGGGCACAACTGTGTCACCCTGCCCTACTGCTGGTATGGGTTCCTCATTTTATTGTAAATAGTAGCCCCAGTTTGATATATTTGTATTTATTACAGATATATTAGAAAATCTCAAAATTTTTCACATAAATTCATATCTTAACGTAGTGGACCCCTAATAGAAAACAGCTATTTCCACAACAATATTATACTACAAAATTTGCTATAATTAAAAAAGAATTATCATTTGTAAATCTAAAACCACTATATTTTCATTACAAAGAGAGATAGTAATTACCTCCCTTTACTGGAAACTAAAAAAAGTATCTACAAATAATTTCAAGATAGGCAAAAGAAATTTCTGGTTGGTTAAAAATGTGCAAAAGTATTATACCTGTATAGATCCTATTTATCAACTATCAACAAAACTTTTTGCAATGCAGCACTAGAGGTATTAGGGGTCTTATACCTTAAGTGAAGGTATTACAGCTACATATTCTATAAATACACCCATTTAGAAAATTCTAAAATTGTCCGAATTGTTGCAACTAGTCTGAAAAAAGCTTGGAACAAATCCTAAAAATTAAGTTTCTCAAATATGTTTTTACAATCATCTGGGCTAACATCTACAATGCATATGGAATGCCGGATGTAAAATCCCACTTCATCAAAGCCATTCAAGCAAATATAAAGAACAACTGACTTGTGTCTGTATAAGTAGATTGTGATGCCATCTCTCCTCTTCTTGTTCGTACTGTTTCTGTCTGTGCTCAAAGGCTACCTTGTCTGTGAAAGACCCTCCTTGGGGTGGAGCTGGTTGTGTAGGTTTCCCATGGTGATAGTGGTTAAACCAATCATTGAAACTCTCCATTGCATCCTGTGTGTATAAAATATTTCGCTATAAAACAAAATCTCAGTCTTTAGACTGTTACAGTTACATCATATAATAAATTTGAAATTAACACCACAGTAGTTCTGATTTAACATATTTAATTTACATCCATTGAGAAACAAATTCTTGCAATTTATACTAATCTCTCTTGATTCTGCTTCCTGGGAACTATAAGTGATTGCGCAAAATGTGTGAGCCAATGCAAAAATCTCAAAGTTGACACTCACTCCTAGGTATCAAACTCAACACCTTACAGTTACGAGGCTGACACTCTAGCAAACATAGACACCACAATTTCTGAGGATTTATGGGTAATCAAAAGGTGCATGATCCTCTACCTCTAGGATTAAACTAAGAATGCAATTCAGAATGGTTATTGAATGCCTGAAAGGTTTTGTTTGCATCCATGGTTGTTTCCCTCCATTGCATTCTACTGTTATCATAAGATATTTGACTCATATTTCAGGATGTTGCATTTTATATAATGAGACTACTATCCCCATGAAGGACCTGCCTTGGTTTCATGCTCTATATACAATATGTTATGAAAACCATAAGGAGCAAGAGATACGTAATTTTAACACATGAAAAAGTTGTGAAAGAGATCAATAAGACCTGATTAATAATAATCTCATAACAGAGACAATAAGACCTGACCCAGGCCAGCCTGCACAGTTCACTCAGGCTGCCCTGGGTCAAAACTGTTTGGTACTTGTACATTTTTCTACCTGTCCACTGACGATTTGACTTTATGATTTTAGCAACTGTAAGACAAAATAGATTTAATGGTCCATGCTTGGTATTGTGCAACACAGAGATGCATGAACCCTACTTTTGCAAGAGCACTGCTGAGATGAATAAACTCATTACCAAACAACAATATTTTAGGCTTGTCCACATCAAAACCATGAAAGCATTTGCAGACGAAAAAATAAAAGTGACTGACAATTTGAAACTTGTTTTGTGAAGAGTAGAAAACATTGTGGGAAAAGGAGAAAATGCTGGTTACCAGCATTTTCTCCTTTTCCCACAGTGTTTTCTAGATGTTTCTTTCTCAGGGTTGTAGGACAAAAGTAGGGATTGTGTGGTAATGGATTATATATCAAAGAAAAAAAAAGAATCTACTTACCAAGTATGCTTTGATACACAAATACTCTCTGATAGCATTTTTATCATCTTGTGGCAAATTTGTTGTACCAGTCTGAATATTAGATGAGAAAATAATTGTATCAGTTTCACTCTTTGGCAGATGGCAAAAAGCCTTGTCCAAATTAAAAGCATTTATGTAGAATATTTTCAATGTGGGTCAAATGGTGCAACTTTTCTTTGATCTGGTATAAAACAATGTGGGAAGAGAAAATACTGACTACCAGCATTTTCTACATTTCCCGAAATATTTTCAAATGGCTTCTGTACTACTGTCATTTAACCCTTTCCCAAACAATCCCTGGTTTTTACGGGTCTCGAATAGTAGCCTTTTGAAAACATTGTGGGAAAAGGAGAAAATGCTGGTAACCAGCATTTTCTCCTTTTCCCACAATGTTTTCTACCCTATGATAGACAGAAATCATCTTTTCAGCAAGAGTTGAATTGTTGTCTGCAAATGCTTTCAATATGGTCTAGTCCAAAAGTTTGTCTTTTGGGAAAGGGTTAAAGAGGGCATTGTGTGTTAAAGGGTTGACATTTTACCACACAAGTAATGCTACACTTGTCCATACTGAAAACACTTGCAGATGCCACATTGAGCTAAAGATTTAAATACAGAAACAACTAAAGCCGTCACTGAATGTGACTTAATACCCCTGCCAATGCTTTGACAGAAACAGGCAATTGTTTGTACACAGACAGATGCACGGACGGATGGCCAGACACACAGACAGACAGACAGACTGATTCCCGTATAAACCCTGAAAACATTCGTTTTGCAGGGATATAATTATGTAAGTAACTTTACAAGACAACACAATTCTAGGCCCGTCAATGTTAAAATATTGACTAACAACACAATAAAGGAGTCTTAAATAACATAATTCCTAACCCTTTTTTTTGACGAGGGCAAACATCATTAGGAAGGAATACCTCTTTTTCCCCTCAATGCTTTCTATTAAAATCTAATCACTTGAGCAAAATTACATTAAATTTGCAATCTGCAAATAATTTCAAAGTATGAAAAAAAAAGGTTAACTCTTTACGACACAATCCTGTCTTTTGACGACCCCGAGAAAGAAGCCTTCTGAAAACATTGTGGGAAAAAGAGAAAATGCTGGTAACCAGCACGTTTTCCCATGTTTTCTACCCTTCCCAAAAGGAATTTCAATTTCTTAACCACATTCATTTGCCATCTGCAAATTTTATCAATTTTGACAAGTCTTTAATTTTGTCGTGTGATAAAGAATTAAGCCTACCAGAAATTGCATTAATGGATAACTTCGAGTCTAGATATTTCCACAAGAAGTCATTCAGAATGGATGGTAAGTAGACGATATACTAGTGTATGCTGTTTGCAGATGCTTGTCACAAGCATTTCCTGTCCAGGAATGGTCCTAAAAGCCCTCTTCCTGAGGCAGAGGATTACAATAATGTATGATTATTTTCAGGTAAAGGACAAGACAAACATCATACCTGTTGAAGCCAGATTTTATGTACAATGTCTACTGAGTCTGGTGGTAACTTGTCCATTACTTCTTTGGCAGCGACAAGTTTCTTCAGTGCTATAAAAAAAAAAGAACTGTTATCTATTTGTAAACTATTTCCCAGTGGTAGTTAAGCCCTTACCTAGAGCAACTACAGCTATCACTAAATGTGACTCATTACCCCCGCCAGAGCTTTGACAGAAAAAATGTGTCAAGTTCAAGGGGAGATAATTCCTCAACCAGGAAGAGTTGACACTTGAAAATTGTGTCTTACAAGTCTTCAATTATGATCAATACATGTGCAAAGTTTCAATACAACTGAAGGAAAACTGTAGGAGGAGTTTGCGACACAAAATTACTACTATTTTGTACACAGACGGACACACTGACAGACAGGCTGATTCCAGTATACCCCTGAAAACATTCGTTTTGAGGGGATATAATAAAAACTTGCAGTCAGGCTGGTGTGCATGAAAGTCTACATCATATGCAAAACAATACAACACATTTTTTGAAGTAAAAAAAAGTTTGAATGTGAAAATGGTGTCTAAAGGGCAAGGGTATCTAAAGTAACTATTTTCAATACCCAAAAGTTATGGCAACTTGATTTCATTATACAAATATCTGTGAAAATAGATGACCGCATAGGAATATCAATAATGAAAGCTGGTAGCTTTGTAATGAGCTACTTGGTCTTACCTATAAAAGATCTCATGACAGCATTAGCTTGTTTCAAAGCCTCTGCTCTTTGAGACACATCAAAAACCAACCAGTCTATGGATTCTATTTTCTTTTTGTCCTCCTGAAAACATACACATAACATATCTTTTCAGTTTATGTTTTTTTAGTTTGTTTGAAAGCCTCTGCTCTTCAAGACACATCAAAAACCAACCAGTCTATTTTCTTCTTGTCCTGCTGAAAACATACACATATCTTTTCAGTTTTTCCAGTTTATGTTTTTTTTAGTTTGTTTCAAAGCCTCTGCTCTTCGAGACACATCAAAAACCAACCAGTCTATTTTCTTTTTGTCCTGCTGAAAACATACACATATCTTTTCAGTTTATGTTTTTTTTTCTTCGTGTAGAGAAACATGAAACTAGAATTTGTCTAATTTTGAGAAAATTCATGAGATTTGCAAGCATTCTAGGATTTAACACAGAATCATGAGTCAATATCTGTAAGTGAACAGCCATCAATTGAACCATGTCATAGATGAATATGCTCAGAACATAAGGATTTACATGTCGAAAAATATACACTACTCAAATTTTGAAAGGGTATCACTTACATATTTCCGTATGGGTTTATGTTACAACAGTTTTGCATAAACTGTTTACCATACTGTAAATTCCAGATTTGTCCAAGTTGAAAGCATTTGCGGACCAAAAACGATATGCAAAATGCACTATGCTGTCTGTCATAGGGTAGAATACATTGCAAGAAAAGGAGAAAATGCCAGCAGTTTCTCCTTTTCCAACAATGTTTTCCAAAGGCTTCTTTCTCAGTATCTTTAACAGTTGGCATTGTAAGGTAAAGGCTTAAAGATCCATTTCCACTGGTCATTTTATTGATAAGTGTGGCAATGTAACATATTGTAAAACCATACATGACACATGCCACATATATATATATATTTAGGGTGAAGCTTTTAGGGTGATCCCTAGCAAATTTTGAGTAGTATATTACACACAACTAGCATTGTTACAAAAGATGAGATCAACCATCTCCCCAGTTGTAAAAATATTGTGGATAAAAGGGTAAACCTGTGAAATGGTGGTGTCAACAGTGTCTTGCTGTACTTCCTGCAATCTCGTGAAGTCTGTGTCAGTTTTACTGCGGATATTCTCTACAACTCTTTTAGTAATCTGGCCCAAATCTAATCCTGCTCTCTCAGCTAGATCTAAATACCTCTGCCTATCTTCCCTGTCTGATACACCTTGAAGTTGTAAAACAAATTTTCAATCATACGTTAACCCTTTACCACACAATCCCGACTTGGAAGAAGCCTTTTGAAAACATAGTGAGAAAAGGAGAAAATGCTGGTAACCAGCATTTTCTCCTCTTCGTACAATGTTTTCTACCCTTGATTTACGTTTATTTTGTCGTCTGCAAGTGCTTTCAATTTGGACCAGTCTAAATTTTTAAAAACAATCCCTGGTTATTACAACTGTAAGATAGAAGCCTTTTAAAAACATTGTGGGAAAAGGAGAAAATGCTGCTTAACAGCATTTTCCCCTTTTCCCACAATGTTTTCTACCCTACTGGAAACAAATTTCAAATTTTGAGTTAAGTTTATTTTGTTGTCTGCAAGTGCTTTCAATTTGGACCAGTCTATAACTTTGTTGTTTGGTAAAGGGTTAAACTCACTTTTGCTTCAGCATGGCTCATTTGTAAAACAAGTGTCAATTTCAACAAAATTCATAAATCAAACTTACTTTCCAAAAACAAGGCATACCAGTGTACTTGAGCATTCTGTGGAAGTTTTGCAACATAGAATGCGACCAGGCCGTGCTGTTTCTCCCTGATGAGTTCCTCAACATAAGCTTCAAGGATTGCATTGCAGGCATTCTCCTTAAATATACCATAAAAAATTTATAAGCAACACAAGCAGTAAAAATCAATTTTCTAACCCAATTTTCATAACTATACTTTCCCTACTGGTCAGGGTCAATCAAAACACAAGACACAAAAAGTGCAGTCTGATCTTTGATCTAAACTAACATCTTAAACAAAAACAGCTTCCCTGTTGCACATATCTGTGTCTTCTAACACAAAATGTTTGAAAGCTTTGTTCTTAGGGGTAAAGTAGGCCTCTGTCTATACTTGCTGTAGGATAATCGATTCTTGATTTTCTCGCCAGAACACAAGCATTCAAAGGCATTAAAAGTCATAAACTTCTTTTAATAAACAAAAGCTTTTACAAATGAGAAAAAGAGTAAAATTTAACTGTTTACCAAAGGACTATTCTTTTGACTTGACGACAAAATTATATTGCAAAAATGATGGGTTTGTATCAGATAGTCTTAGTCAAAACATTTTGGGAAAAGGAGAAAATGCTGGTTACCAGCATTTTCTCCTTTTCCCACAGTGTTTTCAGGGGGCCTTCCTCTCAGGGTTATTAAAACTGGGAATTGTTTGGTAAAGGGTTAAAGGAAAAACAAATCCTATTTGTGGTATGTTACAAGCAAATGCTGCCTTTCCAACAATGCCTTCAAAACAGCAGTCCTCACTTAGGCTTTCTGAAGTTGATGCATACTAATGGGTCTAGTATTTAAAGCAGTATTCAATGTATATTGGTACCCATTTGAAGTATAAACTCAACTGATCTTCTCAGAGTGGGCACACTTCTCTATTGGGGAAAAAAAGGACAAGTCCATATGCAAAGATGGTAGGCTAGGAAGATAGACAGGTGGACAGAGGTTCTGACAATGTTAGATCCAGATCCCTCCACCCTTTGACTAGGTATATAAAGACATTGACCCATTTACCAACATACCTTTGTGTCCTGTCCAGCTGTTCTGAGGAAAAGCACAAAATGGGACATGAACCTTAATAAATGCATCGGAGTATCATGTCTTTGTGTGTGAAGTCGTTCATGTAACACCTCTAGCAAACCTGCAATTGAGAACGGATCAAAATGGTTGACTTAACCCTTTACCACACAAAAAAATATTTAACTTGTTTATCTGAATAATAAAAATCTAATAAAGTGATAGAAAGCCTCAGAACTAAATATTTGAGATTGTTTGGTAAAGAGACTTATTGTCAAATTTCTTTTTCTTTCATAATTTGTGAAACACCTTTTTTTTCCCAAAGAAAACTTGTGCTCAGCAGAGCACCAAAGGAAGGGTAAACACTGATCAGGTAGTGCTGGCAGTGTGGTTTTTAACCTTGAGGTTATAATAACTTCATGCAGTGCGAGAGAGCAAACAAGAGACTCATTGTCAATGCCTGACTGCAGTTGCTTGTTGGTGCAAATTTTCAGTAACCAAAGGGGTTAACTCTTTACCAAACAACAAAATTTTGGAGTAGTTCAAATTGAAATCATTTGCAGATGACAAAATAAATGTGAATCAAAAAATGAAGTCTGATTTGGAAAGAGTAGAAAACATTGTGGGAAAAGGAGAAAATGCTGGTTACCAGCATTTTCTCCTTTTCCCACAATGTTTTCAAAGGCTTTATTTCTCAGGGTCATTAAAAGTCGGGATTGTGGGGGAAAGATTTAAACTGTAACAAAAATTTTTCAGGTTTTCCTGTCTTTTTTTGTATAGGTTCCCCTTTTAGAAGTTCACAACTTGCCATAGTTTGAGAAAGTTACCTCCAGCATATAGCCTGCAACATGCTAAACAATGCATTTGGACATTTACATAAAGTGTTGTTTCAGATCAGCCTGCACAGTCCACACAGGCTGATCCGAAACAGCACTTTCCATTCAAATGTAATTTTCTGTTTTGCACCAGCCTACTGTAGCACAAAGTCTAACAAAGTCATAAAGTGCCCTCTTGGACCAGCCTGCATGAACTGTGCTGACTGATCCGAGACAACACTTTATGCAAATGTCCGAATGCCCCTTTCTGCATGTTGCAAGCCATATCAGAGTTATGAGAAAATGTCTGGGTTTTCACCTAGTACCACAATAACGCAGACAATAAGGCTATGCAACAGCTTTATTTAAATTTTCTTGGAAAACAGTCATGCCAACAGTCGACAAAAGAAGAGCTTACCTCTAGTATCACCCAGTATGATGTACTTTTGAATGATGTGATAAATCGCAAAAGATTCTTGGCTCACTGCCTCACTAGCTTCAATCTCCTTAAAAATCATCTTGGTGTCCAAACTGGAGTAAAAGAAACATTAAAGTATATCATCTTCCTATCCGCTGATTCAGAATAACTTGTTTATAGCACAGCTATCTGGACAAAAAAAAAAACCTAGATAACACGAGCACTACATCATAAAAGTAGTTTTCAAGCTATCCAAAATGCTTGTTTCACATTTTTTGTTATTTTTTGTTTTCATAGTCTATGGTATTTTCTTACCCCATGGTCCCATTATTTTTCTTTTTCTCCATAGTTTCTTCTCTGCCGTCCCTTGTAAAAAGTTTCCAAGTTGTTTCAGAATGTAATTCAAAATATTACAAAGTATAGGCCCTTTATAAGGCTGCACAGTCTGTGTGGTCTGATCTTGTGCTCTGGTGTATTAACCCTTTACCAGACAAAAACAATACCCTTGTCTAAATTGAAACCATTTGCAGATGACAATTTCAATGTGGCTAAAATGGTGCAATTTTTCCTTGATAATGTTGAAAACATTGTGAAAAAAAGGAGAAAATGCTGGTATCAGCATTTTCTCCTTTTCCCACAAAGTTTTCAAAGGGAAGAAAAGGTTGTTACCAGCATTTTTTCCTTTTCCCACAATATGTTCAAAAGCTTTCTTTTTCAGGGTCATTAACGGTCAAAATTGTGTGGTTAAGAGTTTAAAAGCCACCTAAGTTTTGCACAGCAGAGAAAGGTTTAACAAAAATTCCCGCTACCCATTTCATCCATCTCACAAGTGTCTTTTCAACATTTTGTAACATGAGCTTTCTATTAATTTTCCACATTTGAATTAAAATGTGAAACCTTTACTGTAATTTCAATAGCTCCTTTTTCTAAAATACTTTCAAAGACTGTATACAGCATAGGTATTGTAAAAATTCTTGTAAGGTATAAGTTACCATACTTTTTATCCCAATATTCCCCTGGTAAAGTTTCCAGAGATCTGTCCACTAAAAGCCTGAGATCGTCCTCCACCTTAGTGTCAACAAACACACGGAAGTATGCCCACATGTAGTCAGACCAGGATTTACAAAGTGGCAACATCCCCTTCAAGTTTCCACTAAATACTGAGTATATGGCTTTCTCATATGTGCTCACTTTTGGCTGAAAATATAGAAGTTTTTGTTTTATTTCTCTTAACCCCTTCCTTTCAAGTTTCCACTAAATACTGAGTAAATGGCCTTTTCATATGTGCTCACTTTTGGCTGAAAGTATAAATGTTTTTGTTTTATTTCTCTTTGGCAATCAAAAAAAATTTGAGTTGTTTAGATGAAAAGCATATTAACCCTTTACTCCATAGATACTCATTTCTACGCATTACTTGTAGGAGCCTTTGGAAAACATTGTGGCAAGTGGTGAAATTGCTCGTGATGAGCAATTTCACCTTTTGTCACAATGTTTTCTATGCTACCAAAAGGTGTCATATACCCATAAAAACTTGCTGTTATTTGTGTTCAGTTAGAGATACCATAGAATGCCCTATGTGGTAAAGGGTTAAATACTGCTCCAACAATGAGATTTCTTTTTAAAAGAGTAGAAAATACTGTGTGAAAAGGAGAATATTCTGGCTACCAGCATTTCCCCATTTTCTCACAATGTTAATTGATAAAACATGGGCTCGTCTCGTAAAATGCCATATACCATTTTCCACAATAATCAGTGCAAATAATGAAAATAAAACCCAGTACCTCCCTGAGAATTAGGCCAGGCACAGGCTATAAACTGTATGAAAAGAAAATTATTTAACCCTTTACCAAAGAATCCCAACTTTTAACGACGCTAAGTCGGAAAGCATTTGAAAACATTGTGGGAAAAGGAGAAAATGCTGGTTACCAGCATTTTCTCCTTTTTCCACAATGTTTTCTTCCCTTCAAAAATCAAATTTCTGTTTTTGTTTCTTTCATTTAGTTGTCTGCAAATGCTTTGAATTTGGACAAGTAAAAAATTTTGTTCTTTGGTAAAGTGTTAAAACACTACACTTACATCCTGGGTGATGTTCCAGCAGACTTTTTTCCAGATATCTCTGTTTGGGTTACCTTGGATTGGTAATCTCTGGCACTCTGGGCCTAGCCCAAAATAGTTTGGGTCATGAAACAATCTCCAACCCTCTAGAGTGGCCGCTCTCCATGCCTGACCACAATCTACACACATTTTCTGGGCCTGAAATTGTAATGAACGGTTTATTATCTGTTACAATTTCCTGCATTAACAACAGTTACTGTAAGAAGGGTAGCTTTTCAAAACACTGTAAGAAAATACTGATAAAAAGCATTTTCTCCTTGTTCCCACAATGTTTTCCTTCATGTCATATATTAACACTATGATGTAAGCCACATGTAATTTGCCATTGGCAAATGCTATCAGTGTTGAAAAGCCTAAATATTTTATGTGTTCAACAAATTTCAATATATGAAATGATACTGTTTGGAATAGTTTCAAAACCTTTTAACTCTTTACCAAACGACAAAAATTAGACTGGGTCAAATTGAATGCACTTGCAGATGACAAAAATAAACATAGCTAAAAAGTTGAAATCCAGCAGGATAGAAAACATTGTGGGAAAAGGAGAAAATGCTGGTTACCAGCATTTTCTCCTTTTCCCACAAAGTTTTCATTAGGCTTCTATCTCAGGGTTGTAAAAACCAGGGATTGTTTGGTAAAGAGTTAAGTAACTGGCCCTTACTGCTCTCCATGCTTAACTCTAACTACCTATGGATAGCAATCATCCTTTCAGCTATATAAATTGTGGTCTGCAAATGCTTTCAATTTGAGGGATTTAATGTCATTTGTTAAAGGGCCAATTGTTTTATATTGAAATTGTGTCTCTATACATCAAAACAAAATCTTGGGCTTTTGAAAATGAAAAAATGTCTATTATTCAAGCAATCTGCATAATTTTCGCAAAATTTAACTTAACCTTCAAGTCTAAATCTTGTCTCCGAGTACTAAGTTGAAAACAATAATTTATATAAAGAAGAATATTTCGTGCAACACCTGTCAAACAGACAAATATGTGACCCATCACACAAAAAGGAACCTTCTGGGAACTGTGAAAATTATCAACCTTGGTTAGACTGCACAAATTGCACAGGCTGACCAGGGTTGACACTGTTCGCTTAATTGACATTTTCTGTATGAAAAGTGGTCATTGTACCTTGTTATACAATCATTTTTGAATTACCAACTTAAACTGACATTGATAGGTTTTCATCCAACTAATTTACAGAATTTACAGATGGTCCCACTTTGCATGACAGGTCACATATTAAAGCTTGTCCTTTTGGTATTTCATCAATAATTTAAAAAGAAAATTATTAACATACCTTCTCTAGTTGTCCAGCTCTTAAACATACAAATATATATTGTAGCAATCTGTCCTCATCCTCCTTGTCTAAGTCATCTAGAAGCTTGCCTTGTCTAAGAGGTGCATCTGGATCCTACAAATGATTTCAATATTCTTTATTCATCTGTTATGTCCTTGATAACTCATCCGACTTTACCTCCCATTTTCAGGTAAAGAATGGAGAATTGATCATGTGTTTGTATTCTACAGGCATTTGGATGACATGGACATAATGTATTCATAAAAAAAAAACACTTCTAAATTAATCCAAACGCTACTTTTTTCTATATTCCACATCAATAAGCTTATAAATGCAATAAAAACTTTATACCATAACATTTTTTGACACTGAAAAAAAAAATCACAAACAATGGCAACATAACAACACAAACATCAATTAACCCATTATCACACAATCCCTACTTTTGATGACCCTGAGAAAGAAGCCTTTAGAAAACATTGTGGGAAAAGGAGAAAATGCTGGTTACCAGCATTTTCTCCTTTTCCTGCAATGTTTTCTACTCTTCACAAAACAAATTTCAAATTTTCAATAACTTTTAATTGTCCTCTGCAAATGCTTTTGATTTGAACAAGCACAAAATTTTGTCATTTGGTAATGGGTTAATCTATATACAATTCTAAATTGTCATTAGAACATCAACTTCAATACTCATACAGGTAATATCATGATTGATTTTTACGCTGGGAAATATTAGAGGTAGAAATCAAAAAGCTCAAAATCCACACCTTTTTTTTCAATAAGTAATAAAGTTTTGATTTACTCACCAGTTCAGTGATCAAAGGTCTTTCAGAACCATAAGGGAGATCAGATTTCCTATTCTGTAATCGATGTCGGGCATTTTCACTGAAATGTACAAACAACAATCAATATTTTGTCAGGTATTTTCACTGAAATGATCTACATGTAGTTAATAATATGTTCATCAAAATATAACAAGTAATTGTGAATTACGAGTAACAAATATAGTGAAAACCTGTGAAAAGTGCTATATCCAATTCAACAGCCCCAGTGAGTTTGTTTGCTTTTGCAAATGAAGATCATTGTAAAGGCTTTCATTTTGATTGGTTTGTTCAAAGTCATACACATATATGCACATGCTCACAATAGAAACTAAAATCTTATCTTTAAAAACATTATGGCATAAAAAAAAATACATAATTACAAGAGATTTCTACTTTAGCTCCTATGCTTTCTGTTTTCGAAAGGCTTCATTCTTATTGTCATGAAACCACTCTCTAGATTATTTGGAAGAAAGTGAACTGCACTTACTATCCAACTGCTCTGTCAGAGAAAAACTTGATGTTCTCTGAAAACATGTCACAGTCATCTTGAGCACAGTTCTCTAACCAGTCCACAACAAGCTGAAAGAGAGTAAATCGCAATTTAGCTAGGGGTCAAAGCTTCTTATAACACTTATTTTCTTGTGCAAAATGCCAGGGCATGGAATTTCGAAGTTCTGTAAAAGTAATTTGATACATCTAAATGGAGTAACTTCCTAGTTGTAGACTTATCATTTATCAAACTAGAGCCTTAATTAAAAAATATTCCTCTAATCGGCATGTATGTAAGGCATGGATAAGACATGAACCTGGAGCAACAACCTGGGTTTTTTTCCTAACCTCCTTCCAAAACAACAAAATTTCAGGCTACCCCAAATTGACATCATTTGCAGAGGACTACATAAATGCTACTAAAAACATAAAAATTGTTCTGGGAAGGGTAGAAAATATTGTGGGAATAGCAGAAAATGCTGGTTACCAGCACTTTCTCCTTTTCCCACAATGTTGTCAAATGACTTCTCTGTCAGGGTCATTCAACCCTTTCCCAAACAATCCCTGGTTTTTACGACCCTGAGATAGAAGCCCTTTGAAAACATTGTGGGAAAAGGAGAAAATTCTGGTAACCAGTATTTTCTCCTTTTCCCACAATGTTTTCTACCCTGCTGGAAACAAATTTCCATTTTTTGAGGTATGTTTATTTTGTTGTCTGCAAGTGCTTTCAATTTGTACCGTGTAACACTTTCTTGTTTTGTAAAGGGTTCAACACCAATTTGTTAGGTAGACAGTTAAAGCTGTGAGTGGCTTAACCCTTTCCCAGATGGCAAATTTTGGACCAGACCAAATTTAAAGCATTTTGCCGATGACAAATTAACAGTTGCTTAAAAGATGATTTTTCAATATGATAAGGTAGAAAACATTGTGGGAAAAGGAGAAAATGCTGGTTACTAGCATTTTCTCCTTTTCCCACAATGTTTTCAAAAGGCTACTATTCCAGACCCGTAAAAACCAGGGATTGTTTGGGAAAGGGTTAAAATAGGTTTGAGTGTATTTCACTTATACTGATACATACCTGCCCTTCCCTGACTATATGCTCTCTCTCAAACAAACCATCTGCTATCTTTTGGTCACTCTGATGTACTCCCTAAATCAAAGAAATCAAAAGCAGTCAAAATCTTTTAATCTTGAGAAAATATTCTCTGTTGTCTGATGCTTAATCCTTTACCTAACAATACCTGGTTTAAACGACCCTGAAAAAGGAGCCTTTTGAAAACCTCGTGGGAAAAGGAGAAAATGCTGGTAACCAGCAGAATGGAAAGAGATTAGTATAAGTTGTAAGAACTTGTTTCTCAATCGATGTAAAATAAATATGCTTAGACCAAACCAGCATTTTCTCTCTTTCCCACAAGATTTTTCACTCTTTACCTGATAATTAGCATCATTTCAGCCACATTTAATGTGTCGTCTGCAAATGCTCTCAATTTGGACCTATTGTTTGATAAAGAGTTAGCTCTGTGGCAACTGACCAAAATATTGGTGTACATGAAAAGCAACCTAATGCTACTGATTTATACTCTTATATATGGAAATGAACATATATGTATCCAAATTCTATAAACAGAGCTCCAGATAAGAGGGAGTGATGTTATTCAAATTCCATTATTTCTCTTCAAAACCCTATGCTATGGGTACTCATTAGAATCGTCTCGATGAGACGATTCTAATGAGTATCCATAACATGGGGTTTATTCTGGAATAACTAATATTTTCAATTTTGAAATCAAAATCACTCCTTCTATCTGGAGCTCTGTATAAAGTTAGCAAAAGTTTTAATATCTTCACTAGACAAGGGTAACAATCACTATGTTGCCTTATTAACCCTTTGCAACCTAATGGATTTTGACAGCTGTCAACCCTATACAACATTGAAAACCGTCAAACATTGTGTAATATATAGAGGATAATCAACTTGTTGTTTTTGATATGAAAAATATCTCACGAGGATGCGTTGAAAAAACGAGTGTGCAGCACGAGTTTTTTTAACGCCTTACGACGCGTCCGAGTGAGATATTTCTCATATCAAAAATAACCAGTTGATTATTCTATTTATTACATACCTTATTAACATAATTATTTGTAATTTTGCGTTTGAAAGTCGAAAAAAATGTAGTCGAAAAAAAAAAAAGTAGTTCCCAAATTATGTCAGGAAGTGAAAGTGAAAGTTGATAACGTCACTAGTGATGATATCAAAATTTATTACACTGGGAAATTCCAGGATTTCACTGCTAGGTATATAATAAAACCTTATACATTGTACATACCTAATCAAACGTGAGAAAACTTAATTTGAAATTGAGCTTAAATATCATAATTTATATCAACCTGAGGTGGCTGGTCCCCTGATTCATCCTCTATCATCATTTCATCCTGCAGACTGGTTTCCATCCTATCCTTGTACAAAGTCATAATCAATTTCCATGTTGCTTCTTCCTGCTTCAGTAAATGTAGAACTTGGTATGTTCGTTGGAACCTGGAAACATTGGTATGATCGTCTCTTATTATTTAGCTGCTAATAAAAATTATGGGTCTGATATACTGAAATCATTTTTATTTAAGTCCAAGTAATGATAAATTAGCACGACTGACATCATGAACATGATAATATTAACCCATTACCACACAATCCAGACTTTTATAAATCCTTTGAAAGAAGCCTTTTGAAAACATTGTGGGAAAAGGAGAAAATGCTGGTAACCAGTATTTTCTCCTTTTCCCACCATGTTTCCTACCCTTCCCAACCTAAGTTTTATCTTCTCAGACACAGTTATTTTGTTGTCTGCAAATGCTTTCAATTTGGTCCAGTCTAAAATTTTGTCCTTTGGTAAAGAGTTAAGCAAAAGTATGCTGACTTGAAGGATAAAAAAATAATTTTTGTTTATATTTATGAGATTTAGCAGACAGAAAATCTATTTGTTTTGATGTGAAATGGAGAATATACTTAATTGATGAAAAATGGAGAATACAATCGATGTAAAGTGGAGAATATAAAATATTAATGAACACAACAAATTCCATCGTTATGCTGTAGTTCTTGCTTTTTGTTTGATAAATTATATCCCCCCAAAAAATCCTGAAAAAAGTCATACTTCTCTTCCTGCCGTGCAGCATGGCTAACCAGTTTCTTTAACATGAGGCTCTGTTCCCTGCAACGCTTCTCGTATTCCTCAACCAGATTAAACATGTCCCCACGTGAGGTGTGACTTTGTAGACATTCAAGAAATCCTTCATACAAACCTCTCGAGGCTGAAATAAAATAAATGTACAAGTCTTTTCTATGTTTAACTCTTTACCATACAAGAAAATTGTAGACAGGTCCAAATTGAAAGCATTTGCAGGCGACAAAATGAATGTGACTCAAAAATTGAAATTTGTTTTGAGAAGGGTAGATAACATTGTAGGAAAATGAGAAAATGCTGGTTACCAGCATTTTCTCCTTTTCCCACAATGTTTTCAAAAGGCTCCTTTATCAGTGTCGTTATTAGTCGAGACTGTGTGGTATAGAGTTAAATGTAAATCTGAAACTATCATTTCTATACCATTAATATTCTGTGTAAGTGGAATGGCCAATGGCGTGTTTTTAAATCCAAGTGCAATAAACAAATAACTTAACAAATAATTAGGTCTCTCAAAGTTATGAATAACAGTTTTGAGCTTCAACTCAAAACTCTCTCACAACTAACAAATTTTTAATCCTGATCAATCCAAACTAAAGCATTTGGAGATAGAAAATAAGTATGTCATGAATTAATAACCTTTTACCAGAAAACAAAATTTTAGGCCTGTCTAAATTGATGGCATTTATAGACGAAAATCAAAAGTGGCTCAAATTATGAGATTTGTCTTTGGACAAAAATTAAAGAAAATGGATAAAATGCTGCTAGTACCACTTCTTCCATTTTACTCCATGTTGTTCAAACATGATTGTTTGGTAAAAGTTTCTAATATGACTGATTCTGTTCTCTTACCTGAGATCCCAGGATCTTCTTCAAGAAGCAGGCCAATATTTGTGGTAGTTATCTCTACTGTGGGCTCCTACAAATGAAAGAAACAAAATGTTAAATCATAGGAAAAAATGTATATAAAAGTTAACTTTATTTTCGACTGAATCAATTTTGTACTCTTGTTTCATTTCCTCTTTGTTAAATACTGTTTGACATCTGTGACCCATCACACAAAAAGGGACCTTCTGATAACTGTGAAAACTGTCAACCCAGGTCAGACTGCTCGAATTGCGCAGGCTGACCAGGATAGACACTTTTCATTTAATAATATTTTCTGTATGAAAAGTGGTCATTCTACCTTGTTATACAATCATTTTTTAACTATCAACTTAAATTAACCTTCACCATCATCAATCTTTTATTATCAAATTGATGTAAAGAATTCCTAGATAGTCCCTTTTCATGTGATGGGTCACATCTATAAATATTGAAAGCATCACCGATAACAGCTTAAAATGCAGTTCCAACAGTAAGAATTTTGTCTGGGAAGGTAGAAAAAGTTGTTGGAAAAAGGAGAAAATACTTGTTTTTAGAATTTTCTCATTTTTCTCCATAATGCTTTCAAAGCCCTTCTTTTATAGCGTCATCAAAGTATGCAGTTTTTTGTGTGCAAGGAACCAAGGCTTTCAGAGATTAACCCTTTCCCAAATGACAAATTTTAGACTGTCCCAAGCTCAAAGTGTTTGCAGATTACAATTTTGAATTTGATGAGAATGGCAAAAAGTTTTCTGATAGGCTAGAAAACACTGTGGGAAAAGGAGAAATTGCTCATTATGAGCAATTTCTCCTTTTCTCACAGTGTTTTCTAAAGACGTGTACTTCAGACACAGGCTTGTTTGGGAAAGAGTTAACCCTTTACCAGATGCCTGATTTTAGACTTGCCCATTTGGAAAGCATAAATTTGCAGATGCCAAATTAAAATTGTAGCCAAAAATGACAGGATTTGTCTTTAAAAAGAGGAGAAAACATTTTTTTTTTTTCATTATATTTCAAGGACAATAGAACTTAGGATTGTTTGATACAGGATCACTTCTGGACAAGAAGACAATTTGTTGACTCATCCATATACAAAGCATTTGAAGATGAGAAATCAAATGTGGCCCAAAGTTGGTTTTGTTTGAAAGTACATTCTGGATACTAGCATTTTTCTTTTCCTTTTTACACAATGTAAATCAGTATTTTCTCCATTTCCTGCATTTTTTTCAATACCCTGTCTAAGACCATCCCATTATTATCATTTATCATCTACAAATACTTCCAACTTGGTACAGTCAAAGTTTTTTCTCTAAATAAAGAGTTAAACCTTTATAAGACAATCCCGACATTTGACAACCCTGAGAAAGAAAGCTTTTAAAATCTTGTGAGAAAAGGAGAAAATTCTGGTATCTAGCATTTCCTCCTTTTCCCACAATGTTTTCTACCCTTCAAAAATCAAATTTCAATTTTTGAATCATATTTATTTTGGTGTCTGCAAATGCTTTCAATATGGACGAGTCCAAAATTTTGTGATTTGGTAAAGAGGTAACGGGGAGTGAACTCAATAATCTTTACCTCAGGAAAGGCAGAGAGCACAGATGGTCTATGGTACATACTTTGAAAGGTTTCTTCATAAAATGACTGAAAAAAGAGTCAAAAAGAAAAAAATCATAATTCACTTTTTACCTCACAATTCAGATTTTTAATTACCTTGAAGAATGAGGCTTTTCAAAACAATGTGGGAAAAGGAGAAAATGCTAGTAGTAACCAGCATTTTCTCCTTTTCCCACACTTTTTTCTACCACATCAATGAACAGAAGTCATTTTCAGCCACACTTAACTTACTGTCTGCATATGCTTTCAACCTTTTTGAATAATGCTATTTGCTCTCTGCTTGAAGATGGTATTCCCAATTTCTAAAAGTACCCTAGGATAAAACATAACACAAAGCTTAACCTGTCTACAACAAAATAAATGCCAGAGAAACATTATTTATCACATAACCTCCCTTGTTTTCTATGTAATATAGCCATAAAGGGTTTTCTCATCTAATACATCTTTTATATCACAATTGTGTCACGTCATTTTTGACATCATTTTGTACATATTACATAGATGCGAATGGAACTTATGGATATTACCACAGGTACATTTATGAATGTTTTTACATCATTTAATCTATATTTTGTAATTTTTTTTATGTGATAAAAAGAATCTGACATGAGTGTTGAGATAAAATATTATCAAACTCATCAAGGAAAAATTTTATAAAGCTTCCCAAAGGCTTGCTTAATAACATTTCCCTTGACAATTTTAATAAAATTATATCTCAAAAGCCCACTCAGGTCAGATCCTATATATCTGACCTTACCCTTTGAGCCGACCTGTTTCCCTGTGGAGTTTTCTTTGGTGTTGGGCCCATGCTTGCTGACACATCAAACTTGGAACCAGATGCAAATGATCTTCGTGTGTCTATTGTAAAAACAAGGAAATAAAATTGTTATCTCCAAAATTATTGTTTTCCAAATAAAAAACTTACTTTCTAATTACTGGAATGGATTTTAATCTGTTTCTCTTGGTAACTCTTCCCAGTAACATGAATTAAAACAATTGACAAAACTGATAAACACTGTATTACTACCTATTGATAGTGAAGTTGTCCTGAAAAGATTTATTCACATTATCATATCAGTACATTTGACTTGTCTCCAAATGCTTTGAATATATACACTGGCCAAAAGTTAAATTGTTTGGTGCAATGTTGAAATTTAGCTGATTATGAGCTGAATTTGACATACTCACAGCTACCATGCTTCCCTGGTGTCCGAAGAGATTTATTCAATGGAGAACCAACACTCTCGTCTAGAAGTTGAATTGCTTATTCAACAATTAAGGACAATAGCATTTTCTGTGTGGTAGATGTATAGCAGTAAAAAAAATAAGTAACACATTCACCCATGATTAAAGAGCAACTCTGATTTTACATCACAAGACAAGCCACCATGACCGCATAAAGCATTTTCAGACGACAAGTTTAATGTAGCACAAAGGATGGTATTCATGCTTGTGAGAGTAGAAAACACCGTGGAAAAAGGATAAATGCTGGCTATCAGCATTTTCCTTCTTATTACCACAATAATCTTAAAAATTACCGTTGTTCTTCAGAGTCATTAAAACTTGGAATTGTTTGTTAACAGGTAAAACTAGAGCTATCACTCAACGTGATCATACCCCCCAACAGCTCCTTGCCACCAAACAGGTCTTTGTCACAGAATGTAGAATGGTTGAGTACAAAAGTAAGAGTTGAACATGAGCGGAAAATTGTCGCAAGATACGCCCGCCTTACCCCAAGGTGTTAAGCTGGGGCATACACCGGACCAAATTCAAGTATGAAAAACAACAAAGGGCAATAACTCAAAAATTAAGCGAGCAAGAGTTATGATTCCTGTGCACTGCACTCCCCCTTGATGAGACCTATCCATCCATGAAATTTCATAACCCTAGCTAGTATAGTTTTGGAGATACGCTCCGGACAATATTCAAGTATGAAAAACAACAAAGGGCAATAACTCATAAATTAACGGAGCAGGAGTTATGATTCCTATGCACTGCACTCCCCCTTGATGAGATCTATCCATCCATGAAATTTCATAACCCTAGCTAGTATAGTTTTGGAGATATTCACCGGACCAAATTCAAGTATTAAAAACAACAAAGGGCAATAACTCAAAAATTAAGCCAGCAAGAGTTATAATTCCTGTGCACTGCACTCTCCCTTGGTGAGATCTATCCAGCCATGAAATTTCATAACCCTAGCTAGTATAGTTTTGGAGATACGCTCCGGACCAAATTCAAGCATTAAAAACGACAAAGGGCAATAACTCAAAAATTAAGCCAGCAAGAGTTATAATTCCTGTGCACTGCACTCCCCCTTGGTGAGATCTATCCACCCATGAAATTTCATAACCCTAGCTAGTATAGTTTTGGAGATACGCTCCAGACAAAATTAAAGTATAAAAAAAACAACAAAAGGCAATAACCCAAAAATTAAGCTAGCAAGAGTTATGATTACTGTGCACTGCACTCCCCCTCGATGAGATCTATCCACCCATGAAATTTCATAACCCTAGCTAGTATAGTTTTGGAGATATGCTCCGGACAAAATTCAAGTATGAAAAAGAAATTTGTCCAGAATCATCAAAGGGCCATAACTCCATGAAACCTAAATAAACCATAACCAAAATAGGATATGCACATCTCTTCTTTATACTGAGTCTATTTGTGTAGTTTGAACCAAATCTGTCCAATAGTTGATGAGAAAAAGAGCGGACAAGAAATTTCATGAAAGGGCCATAACTCAGTGAAAAATCAATGAACCATGACCAACATTTCATATGCACATCTCTGCTTGATACTGAGTTTACCTGTGAAGTTTGAATAAAATTCGTCCATTAGTTTATGAGAAATAGAACGGACAAAAAGCTACAGACCGACCGACCGACGGACGGATGGACCGACCGACAAGCTGACTCCTATATACCCCCCCCCCAAACAGAGTTTTGGGGGGTATAAAAATAATTCTATGTTGTCTTCCCTTCCAATTCAATTTTTCAAGACTTTCCAGCCATTTAACAAATGTAACACATTTATTAATGATTCTAGAAAACAACTTAAATTCTACAATCCAAAACTATTCACCTATAACAGTAATGACCAACAATTTTGCATTGCCTTTCTATTTAAATCTTCAAGATTTTTCTAGCTTTAGCCTAATCCTAAGCCTTTTGGTTTAACCCATTACCAGACAATTCCTACTTTTGTCAACCCTGAGAAAGAAGCCTTTAGAAAACATTGTGAGAAAATGAGAAAATGCTTGTAACCAGCATTTTTTTCTTTTTCCCACAATGTTTCTACCCTTCACAAAACAAATTTCAAATTTTCAGTCATTTTCATTTTTTCGACTGCAAAATCTTTCAATTTGGACTAGCCAAAAATTTTGTCGTTTGGTAATGAGTTAAGCAATCAGTAATTTGGTAAGAAATTGTGTTTCTTTCTGAATTCAGAATGCTGTTTAGAATGGTTAGAGACTACATATCCTGAGCCAGTATCCACCAACCCATCTGGAGAAAATCCTTAGTCTTATTAAAGATTTAGAAAAAAAAGCCCACAGCTTCTGATTCTGAAAGCCACTCAGAGGTCGTTTAACCCTTCACAAAACAATTTCAAATTTTCAGTCACCTTTATTTCATCGTCTGCAAATGCTTTCAATTTGGACAAACCTAAAATTTTGTCATTTGATAATGAGTTAACTTTCATATTAAAAAAAAAATCTTTGCAAATGTTCTTAAGGAAGGTTGGTAAATACAGACCCTGATTGGATGTGGGAGAGCTCCAGGTTAGAGGGGGTATCTAAATCTAGTTCCAAACTCATAATTTCTTCCCTAACTGTATTCTGGGAACTCATCAGATTTGTCACTTTAAAATCAAACCTGTGAGACCCAAAATAGTCCACTTATCTGTAGCCCTAGTCAAAGGATACATTTTTGTACATTCAGGGCCACGCCTCTGTGCTTCATAGACTTGCTTAACTGCTCATTTCTGACAGAGGACGACAATGAACTGTTATCCAACATGGTCTCAAATGATGAATGACTCCTGGGAAAAAAAGCACAAGATATGTAATTAATGAACAAACCTCTTTAGGTCTGACAAGACCAGTGGAGGTAATTCCTTAAAGTCTTTTCCAAATGACAAAATTTGAGACTAGTCCAAACTGAAAGTATTTGCAGATGATAAAATAAACATGGCTCAAAAATTTAAACTTGACTTTAGAAGAGTAGAAAACATCAGGGGAACAAAAGAAAATGCTGGTTTAATACCAGGGTCATTTAAAGTTGGGATTGTGTGGTAAAGAGTTAACTCATTACCAAACGACAAAAATTTTGGCTTGTCCAACTTGAAAATATTTGCAGACGACAAAGTAAAAATGACGAAAATTTGAAATTTGTTTTGTGACGGGTAGAAAACATTGTGGGAAAAGGAGAAAATGCTGGTTACCAGCATTTTCTCCTTTTTCCCACAATGTTTTCTAAAGGCTTCTTTCTCAGGGTCGTCAAAAGTAGGGAATGTGTGGTAATGGGTTAAAGCACTTGCAGAAGACAAGCAAAGTATGGTGTTTGTCTATGATAGAGTAGAAAATGAAATGGGAAAAGTACTTTTTGCTGGAATCAGTATTCTTTTCATTGTGCCCTTAATGACAGGGTTTAACTCAGAAAATGACTGAAAATTTGAAATTTGTTTTGTGAAGGGTAGAAAACATTGTGGAAAAAGGAGAAAATGCTGGTTACCAGCATTTTCTCCCTTTCTCACAATGTTTTCTATAAGCTTCTTTCTCAGGGGCGTCAAAAGTAGGGATTGTGTGGTAATGGGTTAAAGCCTAAAATAAGGGCACCTATGTACAATGCGCTTGACTCTAAACCAACCTGAAACAGTAAATCCCAGTTTGGATAGACTCAAACCAGATAGACTTGTACTAAACTAGAATGAATTTGCATTAACCCTTTCCCAAACAATCCCTGGTTGGGAATAGAGGCCTTTTGAAAACATTGTGGGAAAAGGAAAAACAAAATTCAATTTTTCAGTCACCTTTATTTTGTCGTCTGCAAATGCTTTCAATTTGAACAAGTCTAAAATATTGTTGTGCGACCTGCCAAAGAGTTACATAAATTATCAATCCAGAACTGGATAAAAGCATCTCATTACCTTCTACTTTGTCTGTCAGATAAGAATGATTCGCCTCTTGACGGTTCCTAGAATGAAGAAAAGAAATAAATAAGGGATATGATGCTGGAGTGACTTTCCTGGTGCTTGTATTTACTTGCAGCAATGCTAGACTGAATGTAATGTTTACATCTTTTTGTTCTACTGAAGCTTTCAATTTAACACACATGGGTAATAAAAATTCTTAAAAATTGAAAAAGAAAAGTAACAAAACTTAACTCTTTAACAAACAATCCCTGGTTTTTACAACCCTGAGATGAAAGCCTTTTGAAAACATTGTGGGAAAAGGAGAAAATGCTTGTAACCAGCATTTTCTCCTATTCCCACAATATTTTCTACTCTTCTGAAGTATTTTTAACGTATCTAGAAAACTGGCCACCATTTTGAATCGGTTAAATATGTTACCCGGCCTTAAATTTGTAGACTTGTATAAATTCCACATCTGATAACAATAAATAGATCTATAATATTTTTGATATAAATATAAACCTGGTTCACTCTATAGGCAGGGGATTTTCTTCCTTTCCTGTGGGGCCAAATTTCGCCCCCATTCCCAATTGAAAATTCCCAATAAGATGCTAAAAAAAGGAAATACTCTGATGTATCAGCCAGGGTTTTACCTGACACACAAATTTGCGGGCATTGACCAAAGTTCAAGCAGGTAATTGACAGACATCATATTGTGGTGGGGGGGGGGGGGGAGAGAGGGACAAATATTTTTTGTCAATATTATTTTCCCAATTTTGTTGATTTTTTCCCCAATTTGGCCAGGGGCCTTTTCCCAAAATGCTTGGATAAAGCTTGATAGGTCAGTAACCATCATGGAAAAAGCAGAAAATGTTGGTTAGAGGGACACACACTACGATGGATACATCACATAATGCTTAATATCTATAGGTACTTCGTTTGCAAATGGAATGCATCTGCATTCTCTGTGGAGTATATTTGTGATTATAAGAAACAATATATTATATACATGTATATGGGAGACAATGCCATACTGACAACTCGTAAGTCTGTATTTTGTGTTTTAAAGATCAGATATTTCGGAGTGTCAAGACTTGACAGGCAAGTATTTCGGTGACTGTTCCCCACATGAATCAAAGTTCAATGTACTGACTATATTAACAACATTTTTCTTCAACATTAATCTTCTCAGACATGAACATTACTTTAATTAATCGTGTTTTCTGTAAAAGAAAGACAAATCTTTCGGAGGTAGAATCCCTAAATTCACATATATTTGCAATGTAGAGCAAGTATTTGGTGGAAATATATATGGCTATTTCAGGGCACAATGTTCATGGCGGACCTAAATGATATATTGTTATTTTGTCATTGTGATTTAAAATGGCAACCCTTCAGCTCACTAAACGTTATTTCCCTCAAATAACACAGAAAAAGACAAATCTGTTTTACTTCAATAGTAATCAGAACACTGTATTAAAAGATTTGGGGTATTTCGATGTTTCGTCGGACCGATAACAAAATGGCAAAAACAGAATGCTAATATCATAAATTTCCAAAACTTGTATAAATGGTAAGATTACCACAATGTTTTTAAAATCTAATTCTTTAGCATATATCTGCTAAAACATGCGATTGAACTTCGTGGGCCGAATTTTCTCAGCCTCGGGGCCGACATTCGCTCGTAGGCGTCTTGAGTCCGAATCTCCCGACATCCTGCTACACACAGAAAAGGCTAGGATTTACACTGTCTACTCTTTCATAAAATACTTTGGAAAAATTACCTTTTAGTGTAATTTCTTACTCTGTTTTCCTACTGAAAACTGTTCATTTTATTTTTTTTCGCGCGTTCACGGTGAACCGAAAGTCGAAACACCAAATTTTATCGGTTGCGTCATGTGTTTCCGCGACAATAAAAGTAAATGGTTAATTTGAAAAAAGGGTAACGACAGTACCATAATCAGTGAAAAAGAGTCTGAGGATATGATGTATACCGCTTCAACTTGCGACTGGCATTTGACGTGCCTGTAAATGTAACTTTTCAGTCGATTGTCGGTTTTAACTCAACTCATAAGCGGCGCCATAATGGTTGGGCCTAAACACGAATGCTAAAGAAAATTCTGGACAAATCGTCTCTGTTACATGTGCAAGAATCGAGTGCAGTATACTTTTTATTCTATAGAAAACATTTCTGGCTTGTTTTAGCAAGCTATTTTTTTTTATTTTATGCATGCAGTATATAAGACTGATATATCATTTATCACACACATAAATTAACATTAAAGGTGGCCCTTCAGATTTTGGGACGAAAATTTTACAAAAGTGCTAAAAAACCATTCTTATACTCCCAAAGCCTTTTAATTTTCATTCATAAAACCCCAGTAGTCAAAAACCGTAAGACAACATGAGAAATTAGAGATTTACTACGGTCCAGGTTGACACCAACGGGAGAAACCTTCTATTTTAGATGATCAGTTCGCTCATTTACTTACAGGAATACACAGAAGAAGCTTCAAACATAGCATCCGAAGAAGACATTATGGAAAATAATTATTACATGTTTGTTATGATGAGGAATTTAAGCGTTATGAGTCACGTGCCAGTCACTTGACATTCCCACAATGCTTTATTGATTTTTGCCGCGAAATCTAAAAATACCTTAAGAGGCTACGTAGCCTTTTAAGGGAATACCATCAAAAAAAATTTTTTTTTTGTAATTTTATGAATCTTAACTATTGATGATTTGTATTATTTTTTCATATGAATTTCAGTGATATATATATATTTTAATTTGGTGAGATGTAAAAATTCTAAATACCCACCTTTAAGGTAAGACTCTGTACTAATGAAAAACATCTATTTCCACTAAAATATCATCCTGCAAAATTAGCTATAATTACAAATGAGTATTATTGAACTACTTTCACCGATTCATTTTTTCCTTCTTTGAATTATCATTTATAAATCTAAAACCACTATATTCTCAATTCCATTTACCTCAAAGAGATAATAATTACCTCCCTTTTCAGAAAACTAACAATAGTATCAAAAATTAATTTCAAGATAGACATAAACGGAATTTCTGATCCATTAGAAATGTGCAAAAATATTATTTCTGCATAAATCCTGATTTATACATGGATCCGTGGAAATCGATATTTGACCAATCAGGTCATCGCATTTATTCTACCCGGTGTGTATCGATGTGATCTGTTATTTCGGCTCACAAATAAAGGACTGTTAACGTTGGAGGGATGCGATACTCTGTATTTATTTTGTGTTTTTGACGTTTGAATTTGAGAAAAACCTTAAAATCTGTGCTTTGCGAACGTGCACCGCTGACGTGAGATCACGCAGAGACTACAGACAAGTTTGAATTATAATAATGACTGAAAATTTAGACTAATGTAAAGAGTTCTAATGAGGGCTGGAAAATGGATTTATTTAAATGTTTTCCCTTCTGAAAGAGAAAAATTGAAAACAAAGGTAAAAATAGACCTATATGAAATACTAATAAAAAGAAAATACGTTTACTTGAATATCTAATCTTGTTAAATAACCTATGCACATCCAAAAAGTGACCGCGTACCTTGAAACCAATGTTTCAATTTGACACTAATCTTAACCCATGGTGCATGAAGAATATGCTAAATGTGTAGATATAGATCAGACTGAGAAAATTACATGATGTTAAGTCTTGGATTTAAACTACCTGCTATTTACAGTAAGCACTTCAAATGACGTGTACTTCTTACTTCCTCACTAAGAGTAGATTTCAATTTTTAAAAGGTTTATCTTTTTTACTGGTGGAAATTTAGGTAAGTGGGCAACATGTTAATTTTTCTCTTGACTCAGATTTTTCGACCGTTTATCACATAAACCTAAGTTTTGACGACCCTTAGAAAGCTGTTAAAAGTTTCGCAGAAAAAGGAGTAAATACTTGTAACATCCATTTTCTCCTTTTTTGACAGTGTTTTGGGCTCTTTCAAAAACAAATTTCAAGTTTTGAATCATTGATTTTCTTTTGTTGTCTACCAATTTTTGGGGTTGGATTATTCTGAAAATTTTGTCATTTGGTGACGAGTATGAGTTGATTAGCACATCTGCACATTAGCACAAAGGGTGTTTTAGTAAAGTGTTAATTGATAGAAAGTGTGTTTGATTGCTGTAATCAACTTGACCACCCGTTGTCAAAAGATAAAACAAACTATTGTCAATCATATTAACAATTTCTTAATTGACAGCACACTTATGGCTTTTTGAAATCATCAGACAACCCTTTTCCCTTTAATCCGATATTGAAATTTTTCATTAACTTAAACCTCTCTGTTGAATGAGACAATCTATAAATTTTTCGAGAGGTTTGTAATTCAGTGTTGTTTAATTTGGTATGATGCTGAGATTACTTTACGAGCCTAACAAAAGCAATCAGTATCTGTAATTTTATAATTCTGTGGCAGAACGGAGATTTGTTGATTTTTTTCTCTTTCACGTCGAAGTTCAAAATTTTGTTTAAACATGTTTACAAGTCTGTTACATTGTCCATTGTCCGGTAATTCTCCCTTTTAATACATTTCCGTGTGTAAATTCGTTCAAGAATCATTAAATTACTGACCGAGAATTTATCATCGACAGAAATTTACGATTAAAATATTTTTTCCGAAATTTTATTGAGAGAAACATTCATGACAGCACGATTTAAATAGCCTATCTGCTATACTGTATATGTATTGACTGTGTTTGTTTGTGAGACCTTGGCAACAGTAACTAAGGTAGTAGGTTTATCTTATCACCAAGGATCCATGTATCCTTATTTGTCATCCAATTAGAATTTTTTACCCAAAGTACATCACACGGTTCAAGATGGTCAAGATGCACAACACTTGGAAACGTCGACTTTTCTTGCAAATGGCTTACATCCACTGAAATCCGGAAACCATAGTATTGTATAATAAGAAGAGTGCAGTTTTCGGTGAGACCCCCTGAGAAAAATATCTAGATCCGCGTATGTATGGTATATATTCGGGGCATACACTTCCAATCAGATAATGAGAAATTTCTTTGCATAGTAATAAAATCCTTATCTGTCCAGGAATATAATTTATCACATTATCATCTAGTTGTCACGAGTCAAGTAATCGATTACTCTGGCTTCTCATTTTGGGCAAAACTGAAATGTAGACGACCCAGCTCTCTAAATAAAGTATTCTAATGCTGTAGTGTAGGTTACATACTAAGAAACTAAAGCTGTGTAAGTCTTATCAGGAAGCACGTACTTTATGGATTGAACGTTTATTATATTCGAAGTATGGACCATGTTTTGAAAAGTGGTTTAGTTAATTCTGTATCAAGGATGTCCAAATTAGATAGGTCACTAAGGTCAGTATTTGAAAAATGTCATCTAGTGGAATAGAATGTTTTGTGTATCTTTATTTTAATTGGCCTTTTTAGGACAGAGCCGTTTTAAGAAAAAAAGCTGTTTTGACCCAACCCCTGGTACCCCGCGGTTCGTTTGACAATCATTTGCAGAAAGAAATACCAGCAATTCTTTCTTCAATTAGTACCCGGCTCTCAATGCTTGCATTAACTTTACATAGGTACGAAGCAGGATACCATGAATTGATAGATGGCGCTTGGAAAGCGGAAGTAACCTTTTAAACCGGGTGAAACAGAAAATATTCATCGATTTATTTGCGCCATATCTCTATTTTCAAGAAGTCAACCATAACCCCCTTTGACACCTTGGATTTGGTGTCAATTTTTTATATTTGTCATGGTGAAACGAAAGGTGTTTTTACTTACCTTATTTGTGTACATCCTTATGCTTTTTTATCAAGGAAAAACAATTCGCCCCACCCACCTGTACAAAACTGATTTTGTAGTGGCAATATAGGTACAACAAGTCCCCCTTTTCAATATTCAAGTGTGAATTGAGCTACTTGGGCTAACCATCCAATTTTTCCCCAAACATTCCTATGCAAATAACGACTAGACGTATGGGATCATTTACGAAGGGTTTGCTGTACAAGGAAAATGTGAAGCTATTTTGAGGGGTGACAGATGTTTTGGTAACAGACAACTTTGGTAACATAGATTTATAGAGTTAATCGATTGGATGTTTCCGTAACATAAATCGTTTTGAGTCATTTCATTTCTAGATACTCTGATAATGTTGTCATTTGTTATCCACATTTTATTTTCATTTTGGTTGTTTAATTCTTCGGTAACAGACAAGTTCGGTAACATAGACTTATAGTGTAAATCAATTGGATGTTTTGTTAACAAAGCAATTAATATATGTGACATTCATTACACCCGACGGATGGCTGTATTTTTATCAAACCTTATTTTGTAATTTCCATTATGTTTCATAAATAATATTTTTGTTATGTACCCCATTTCATCAGGAATCGAAATTCCCACATATTTACTCGCAAAATGCAAGCCAAAATTGGAAAATGCATGTTGAAATTTCAAGCACTTGCTAAAAAATGCGAGTGCAAATTATTGAAGAACAGTTACCGAATGTACTAAATTTCATATGTGAATACCAAAATAAAAAGGTACTTCTTTTTGTTCTGGATAAACATCGGTCATATTGCACTGAGAATACCCTTTGACGGCTGATGACAATTTTACATGTCGCCATTGAAGCCTCCGAATTGCCATTCGTGATCCGAATTTCATGAGGAAAGTGCGTTCGTCTGCACTCACAACTGATACTGAGGTTTTGCGTTTTTCATATGGAAAAACAGTAGGCGAATTCAATCTCTGATTGTAAAGCAAGAATATTTGTCAATCTTTCATGAAAAGTTCATTATTATGCACAAATAGCAACGGGAAGCGAGTCGGACGTGGTGGACTCGATAAACCAGTTACCGGACATGCAGATATTCGGATGTGATACGTCTGTATTTCGTTTACAAAATCGTCCACCATTGTAAGTTTGATAAAAATTTAACTTGTTTAGAACAGAAATTCAACTGGAATTTAACTGATTGTTAAATGAGGGTTTTAATGTCAATTAACGTTCCTTTTTTGTTTGGTTGGTGTCTCAGTTGACAGGTTACGTAATAGAACAGAATTGAACAGTTTGTACAGGCCATTCCTTCTTTACCATTGCTAGGCAAGCTGAGCTTCAAAAGAAAATGCGAGTCCAATTTTGATTTTGCAAGTGGAAATAAAAGCTACTTGCTAAAATTTGCAAGTGGATAAAAAATTGAAATTCGAACCCTGTTCATGCTGTATGTATTGACCATGTGGAAATGCCTATTAACTCTTTACCACACAATCCCTACTCCTAACGACCCTGAGAAAGAAACCTTTTGAAAACATTGTGGGAAAAGGAGAAAATGCTGGTAACCAGCATTTTCTCCTTTTCCCACAATGTTTTCTACCCTTGCCAAACCAAATTCCAATTTTGCAGTCACTTTTATTTTGTCATCTGCAAATGCTTTCAATTTGGAACAGTCTGAAATTTTCTTGTGTGGTAAAGAGTTAAGCGAAAAAGGGTAGAGAATGAAAAAATAAAAGGTTGGAACCTATCTATCAATGGGTGAAAAGTGTAAAAGTAAAAGGTGTGAACAAAACAAAGCTATACATTAGGTGTAAAGAACGTCACAGAACATAAATACAATATAATTGCTTTGTTACCGAAACATCCAATCAATTTACTCTATAAGTCTATGTTACCGAACTCGTATGTTACCGAAACATCTGTCACCCATTCCCACCCAATTGATCATTTTGCACCACAAAGACTGGCAAAGACAACTTTTGATATAAGTTAAGTTTATAAAGCCACTGCACAACAAATGATCAGTTCTTCTCAGTTTTTGCGAGTTTTAAATATCCGATGGTGTTGAAATGACTTTTTTTGCAAAGAAAAAAAAACTATTGGATGTCGAAATGACCATAATAGGAGTTAAAACTTAATAGTGTTAAAAAAACCAGGTGTCGAAATGACCGGGTGTTGAAACGACTGAACACCATTATTTTTATACCCTCTAATATGAAATCTTACTCTTAGATTTACAGCTCAAAGAGTTAGTGTACCCTTTAAAATAAAAAGCTAGTGGGAACATAGTCTCAATAATGAGACGCTCCTGTGATATTTTTCATGTTTGGACATTTACTGTACATGGTACTGTCTCAAGTCCATCATAAATGTTCCGGTAGCAAAGTGCTACACCGACGTTCTGTTTCGTCGGTTTTATCTCTCAAGTAGCGAAATGCAATTAACTTTTAGTAACAAAGATGACCAAACACAAGTTGTTAAACCATTCTTTACATTTATAAAGAGCTTGTAGAAGTATGTTTATAACATGTATATCTCTGAAAAAATACAGACCAAATTTATTGCGTGTGGTAGCCATATTGTATGTTTTCGGGAACATTAACAACTCGGCTAACAGATGAAATGCACGATTTTCTCTCACATTCAGCATTTAAATTGAAAATTTTGGTATTTCAAATGAAGGATTATTGAATATGCAAGCAACAGGTATGTTTATCTCTTTACCACACATCCAAACTTTAATGACCCTGAAAGAGAAGCCTTCTGAAAACATTAAGGAAAAGGGAGAAAATGCTGGTAACCAGCATTTTCTCCTTTTCCCACAATGTTTCCTACCCTTCCCAAAACAAATTTCTTTTTTTTTCAATCTCATTTATTTTGTTGTCTGGAAATACTTTTGATTTGGACCACTCTAAAATTTTGTTGTGTGGTAAAGAGTTAAATCCTAGTTTTGTGCTTTGTTTGCAAAATTAGAAGAGTTCAGACTTGTATACAAAATCTGTGCGGAGCTTTCAACTGATTTTGTATTGATTGTCTCTGTGTCCAGAGGCGACCAGCCAAAAGGTAACATTGCTTTTGGGGACAGTTACCTGTACTAGTGGAAACATTGCTCAGGCTTTTGTGAGGCAAGTAAAGAGTTAGAAAAAGAGGATAAAGTTTGTAGTCCTATATTTCTCCATTTTAGCGTGATTCAAATGAGTCTGGTGGTGATGAAAGTGATACATCGGAACAGGAAGAGGCAACTCCGAGAATGACAAGACGTTCAGCAGGTAACTTATGATTATTACAGACAAGTATTTATTAATAAGGCTGTAAAGTGAATTTGGAATATTAACCCTTTACCCCATAAGGCATTTCTATAGTATCTCTTAACCCTTTACTCTACAGATACTCATTTCTACGCATTGCTTGTAGCAGCCTTTGGAAAACATTGTGGCAAAAGATGAAATTGCTCGTAATGAGCAATTTCATCTTTTGCCACAGTGTTTTCTATGCTATCAAAAGATGTCAAATACACATAAGAAACAGCTTCATCCTTGCTGTTATTTAGGGTCATTTAGAGATACCATAGAAATGTCTTATGGGGTAAAGGGTTAATGAACCTAAATAACAGCAGGGATGAAGCTGTTTCTTATGCGAATATGAGACCCTTTGATAGTGTAGAAAACATTGTGGCAAAAGGTGAGCATTTTCACCGTTTACCTCAATTTTTTTCAAAGGCTCCTACAAGCAATGCGTAGAAATGAGTATCTATGGAGTAATGGGTTAAGGATTCTAGTTTGCTCAGTAATATACATAACTAGGCGTAACTCTCTTTAAACTTAAAAAAAAGATGATGAAGTATAAACATTTTCTGATGGGGGAAATGGAAGATTTAAAATTTGGGCAGGAACTATGTTTCTTGTGTTCACATTTTCACATTCTAGATTCTAACGAAATACAGAACTTATATTATACAAAGCAGGTTCAATAATTTTTATTGAAATCTTGGCTTTCCTTGATAATTCAAAGTATGTGTGTAGTAGTGTAATTTCAGTAAACAAACTTTCCAGCCTAACCCTTTACCACACAATCTCAGCTTTTAACAACCCTAAGAAAGAAGTGTTCTAAAAACATTGTGGGAAATGGAGAAATTGGTGGTAACCATCATTTTCTTGTTATCCCACAATATTTCCTTTCCTTCCCAGAAGTTTCAAAATTTCAGACACTTTTATTTCGTAGTCTGCAAATGCTTTCAGTTTGGACCAGTGTAAATTTTTTCGTTTGTTAAAGAGATAACATTTTCTCATTTTCCCATGTCTTCAAAAGCCTTTTCTCTCAGGTCATTAAAAGATTGTATTGTGTAGTAAAGAGATAAGGGATAGTGAAAGCACTAATGAATATAACTTCAATCCTTATCTTGCTTGAAAAAGGTTTGCAGGGATCAAGTGTGGCTGATACCCTATCACCCAAGCCAAAGAAAAGAAAGCTTTCCAATTCCTCGAACCAGGATCCACAGACTGCTCCCAATGGTAATACAGAATCAGATACAGATTCGGACTCGCAGTCCTTCACGCCTCGTTCAACACGATCCAAGACTTACGATACCCCAGTATTATCTGATACAAAACAGAAAGAAAAATCCAAGACAGCCTCTGGTAAAGCAAAAGAAGATACAAGCAAGTCTAAAGAAGACTCAAGTAAATCTAAAGAAGGGATAAGCAAGGCTAAAGATCAGTCAAGTAAAGGTAAACAAGAGACAAATGAATCTAAAGAAGAGACAAAAGTAGCCAGTGAAATAAGTGACAATGATTCAGAGTCAAAAGATAAAAGCAGTAGTGCAAAAGATAAGGACAATGTTGAAGAAAAAGCAAACATGGGTAAAAGTAAGGGTAAAGGGAAAGCAGGTAAAAGTCTGAGGGCAGGAAAGTCTGGAAAGGCTGGGAAATCCAAATCTAAAAATAAATCGGCATATTCTAGTGAGAGTAATGAAGAAAGTATGATGTCCATGTGGACAGACAAGAGACCTACACCATCCATGGACTATAATGAATCCAATGCTAAATGTCCATTACCAGGCTGTGATTCAAAAGGTGAGTATTGCATGATTTCAGTATTCTTTATTAGGCCTTTCAGCTTTATCCTGAAAGATGCATAAAACTTTAACCCTTTACAGGGTTTTCCCTCGGCTTTGAAAATTGGGGGTCATTGTGACCCCCTTCCTCATTAGTTGCGGGTCATTTCATTAATTTTGGGGGTCAAAAATATGGATTTCCTCGTCATCAACTTCAAACACGATTTATAATGCATTTTACCTTTTAAACGCCAACTTCCAAGATTGAAAAGTCGGTCGATCATTTCTGACGGAAAGGCCGATGTCACTTTTTGACAAACCAAACATTTTCGCCTGAATCGCTGCTTGACGTGGCTTGATCGGCAGTTGTAGGAAGCAGACGATAGAAGAATGCTACAGTTTTCTACGTCTAACATTATTTTTCCGCTAACAGCACAGACCGGTAATGTGTACTTTTATGTACCGGAAGTCGTGTAAAATATGCTATGAAATGCAGAGAACCTAACCACGACTTTGACTGGGCCCATATTTACAACACGTGTCCAATATACATTTCGCCAATAATGCGTAAACCAGTCTTATTCTATAAATAAATTACCGGAAAACCACTTTTATCTAAAATAAACCCTGTAGTTAAAAAAAGAACGGTGTTCGTCTGACATTGAAGCAAGAACAGACTTGGAATTATGACGCTTCATTCAACTTCGTACATTATTCAAATTTTGGAAAGTTGCGTCACCGATGACGCACTGACATTTATTTTGGGGGTCATTTGAATTAAAATTGCGTCAATGACGCAGGATTTGTGCGTCATGGAAAACCCTGCCTTTACTCCATAGATACTCATTTCTACGCATTGCTTGTAGGAGCCTTTGGAAAACATTGTGGCAAAAAGGTGAAATTGCTCGTTACGAGCAATTTCACCTTTTTGCCACAATGTTTTCTACTCTATCAAAAGGTGTCATATACACATAAGAAATGGCTTCATCCTTGCTGTTATATAAGGTCAATTAGAGATACCATAGAAATGCCTTATGGGGTAAAGGGTAAACTCTTTACCAAATGACAAAATTTTAGGCTTGTCCAAAACTTGAAGTATTTGCAGAAAACAAAATTAATGTGACTCAAAAGTTGAAATTTAGGTTTGGAAGGGTAGAAAACATTGTGGGAAAAGGAGAAATGCTGGTTACCAGCATTTTCTCCTTTTCCCACAATGTTTTCGGAAGGCTTCTTCCTCAGGGTCATGAAAACTGGGGATTGTTTGGTAAAGAGTTAATCAATGAATCAATCAGCTTTAATACCTGTTTAACTCAAATGTTAACTGTTAATATCCTTGCATGTCACATACATGTGGTTTGAAAACATTGTTGGGAAGAACTTATTGTCCATAAGAATTGCTCCTTTTTATGCTTTCTGGACAGAAGGATGAAGTAGGTCTGATATTATTTTTGGTCCGCCTGTTTATCTACATAACTTTGTTTTTGTGTTGTAAGTACAGTTTATTCATAGTTCAAATTCAAAACTTATTTACAAGATGTAACCGTAGTTTGATTGTGCTCCAAATCCAGTCACATTTAGGAGAGTTATAGAAGTTTGTCAGCAGAATTTTGTCAAAATCTATTGAAAAAATTTGCAAGACTTGGAGAATCTCTAAAACATGAAAATTGGGAATAGTTCTTGTTTTGTCAGATGACCTCATCATCTAAATTTAACACCCTTCCCCCACCCCTTTCCATTGGTGCAGAAAAAACTGATAGGATGCCACTGTTTTGTTTCAGGTCATCTAACGGGTAAATATGAAACACATCGGACACTCTCTGCGTGCCCACTCTACCACAACACCTCAGCACAGGAATGTAAAGTAAGTGGTCTTGATAATTGTCTCTGTAATTATGTATAGGGTCAAAACCTCGTACATGTACTTTGCATAAAAAATGTTTAAAAAAGTGATTAAACTCAGGACCAAATAACAAAATTTAAGACCAGTCTTAATTGGAACTTCAACATATTTTCAGATGATATACTAAACTTTCCAAAAAAAAGTAAATTTTCTTATAAAGGGTAGAAAACATTGTGGAAGCAACTTACCAGCAATTTCTCGTATTCCAGCAATGTTTTCAAAGTTTTACTTGGTACTAATAAAACTCATGACTGTGTGGTAAAAAGATTAAAACTGGTCTTTCGAAGAAATGTTACTCTTAAGTAGGAGAAAAAGTTCACAGTTTCATCTAAAAGACAGTTTTCCAGAAAAGTACAAATATTCATTAAAGAATGCTACACCTTTGACTGAAGATCAATCTTTAATTTTTCCTGTTTCTCTTAATTTTTTTTTTTTCTATTTCTTTGCAAGTATTGTTATGTTGCACACAGCTTATCCTAATGTATTGTCAACAGTTAACCCCTGTACCACATAATCCAAGAGTTTCAACAACTTACTGTAAAGGAGGAGGCTTTTGAAAACTTTATGAGAAAATGGGAAAATGCTGGAAAAATGTCGAGTTGTTGCACTGATAGCTGGAATGATCGTGACAGAGAATACAAATCAATCAATAGGATGCAAATTTCAACATTTTGTTTGGTTTTGTAGGAACGCTATGATGACAGACAAAAAGCATCAGAAGACAGATCAAAGTTTGTGAACTCTTTAACTGACAGGAAAGGTCTACGGAAACAGGTAAAAGACATGTCTGCAAGTTCTTGCAATTTCGACAACTTCACTTTTTATTTCACCTGAGCACAAAGTGCTCATGGTGAGCTTTTGTGATCGCCCAATGTCCATCGTCCATAATTTCTTTAAACATCTTCTCCTCCTAAACCACTGGGCCAATCTTGATGAAACTTGGCAGAGATGTTCCCTGGGTGAAGTTCTACCAAAGTTGTTCAAGAGATTGAATTCCAGTCATAGCAACCAAAAGGAAAAAAATAGCAATATCTTTGAAAATCTTCTTCTCTGAAATAGAAGGCGTAGAGCTTCGATATTTAGTATGTAGCATCTCCTAGTGAATCTCTACCAAGATTGTTCATATGATGCCCTTTGGGTCAAAACTGGCAACACCCCGAGGGTCACAAGTTTGAAACATAGGAACAAAGAAGGAAAACTTTAAAATTCTTCTTCTGTGAAACTAGGTGGTGCAGAGCTTTGATATTTGGTATGTAGCATTTCCTAGTGGACACCCAACAAGATTGTTCATATGATGCCCCTGGGGTCAAAACTGGCCCACCGCCCTGGGGATCACAAGTTTGAAACTTAGGAACTAAGAAGGAAAACTTTAAAAATCGTCTTCTCTGAAACTACAAGGCATAGAGCTTTGATATTTGGTATGTAGCATCTCCTAGTGGACCTCTGCCAAGATTGTGCATATGATGCCCCTGGGGTCAAAACTGGCCCTGCCCCGGGGGTCACAAGTTTGAAACATAGGAACAAAGAAGGAAAACTTTAAAATTCTTCTTCTTTGAAACTAGGTGGTACAGAGCTTTGATGTTTGGTATGTAGCATCTCCTAGTCGACCTTTACCAAGATTTTTCATATGATGCTCCTTGGGTCAAAACTGGCCCCGCCCCGGGGATCAAAAGTTTGAAACATAGCAATAAAGAAGGAAAACTTTGAAAATCATCTTCTCTGAAACTAGAAGGTGCAGAGCTTTGATATTTGGTATGTAGCATCCCCTAGTGGACTTCTACCAAGATTGTTCATATGATGCCCCTTGGGTCAAAACTGGCCCTGCCCCTGGGGTCACAAGTTTGAAACATAGGAACAAAGAAGGAAAACTTTAAAATCTTTTTCTTTTAAACTAGAAGGTGCAGAGCTTTGATATTTGGTATGTAGGATCTCCTAGTTGACCTCTACAAAGATTGTCCATATGGTGTCCCTGGGTTTAAAACTGGCCTGGCCCCGGGGGTCACAAGTTTGAAACATAGGAACAAAGAAGGAAAACTTTAAAAATCTTCATTTAAACTAGAAGGTGTAGAGCTTTGATATTTGGTATGTATTATCTCCTAGTGGACCTCTACCAAGATTGTTCATATGATGCCCCTGGGGTCAAAACTGGCCCTGCCCCGGGGGTCACAAGTTTGAAACATAGCAACAAAGAAGGAAAACTTTAAAATTCTTCTTCTCTGAAACTAGAAGATGCAAGTTTTGATTTTTGGTATGTAGCATCTCTTAATGGTTCTCTACCAGGAATGTTCATATGCGGGTAAGACACAATATAGGGATCATTTGAAAAAATTGGTTGTTATGTCAAGTTATTTTATATTTACACCAGTCCTACATCAGTGAAACCTATGTGTAATCATTTGTTAGTGTATGTTCAAGTCTCAGCCAAAATTTGAGCACCTAAGATCAAAAGGCCTCCGAGATATAACATGAAACATACCCCCAAAATGGTGCTTTTTTGGCGTTATGTTGTTGCACTTAGAATTTCACTCTTTTTTCAATTTGTACTACTTGTTAAATATTCTGGTAAGTGCTCATTAGGTATATTCAACAGTTAGTAAAATTATCAAGGATTAATTTGATGTTTGATTTGTTAAAATTGGTTAAAGAACATGAAAAATATGACGAAAACTGTAAATGTAGTAGCATGTTATGCAAATTTAATCTTGAATATCTCTTGTTTGTTATAGGATGAAAAAACCTTCTTAATACAACTTTTTTAAGTACTTTTTGTTATAGAATTTTACAACTATGATAAGGTTGATCAACATGGAAAAGCATTTGGAAGTGTTATTAACAAAAAAAAATTTTCATGATTTTTTCAAATGTACAAAATGCCTATTCAGAAAAATAGTAGAGTCCGTAACCATGTAAAATTCAGTGGATATAAGTCTCTAAAGATACTTCACAGCAATTCATTATTCACTCATGACCTACACAGATTTCAGAAAATAGATTCGACAACATCTTTCCCCTAAGACAAAGCGGTTAACCAACTTTAATGGTTACGGACTCTACAAAAAATGTGTAGTGTCCGTAACCTTAAAAGAAACCCCAGTTTTCCTCATTTTTTTTGCCCCACTTAAAATCACAAATTATGTTCTAATGTATTATTTTCATCAAATATAGCATCCCTTGTTTATTTTGAGGATCATGATTGGTGATGTAATACAGTAAATCTCCTTGATTGCATCATATCTATAAACACCATTTTTTCCACTGTGGCATCACTGTAAATAGTTTAGTCATAGAAAATCTATTCAAGTGATTCATTATAAATCAGTTTGTTTTATCAGCTTAATATGGTTCCAACATTAGAAAACACCAAAGTTTTCCAGCTAATAAGTTAATAAAGGTTAAGTTTATTTCCCATCTTTCGTTACCAATAATTGTGTAGTGTCCGTAACCAAATTATTATAAAACTAAAATTATACTTTTGCTGCACAAAAAAACAAAATTTAGCTGTCTTTTACATTCTGTAGGTATTATTACTAATTGAAAAAGCTTTAATGGCACAATTTATATTTTCAAGATACATTTTGTTGAAATGGTAGTTTTCTCCCTTAATATCATTCATTGAGATATAATTGCAGTATTTTATAAGCGTCAGTAACTTAAAGGCAGACATATTTCCAAAGCTTAAATATCCAGTATTCAGACAGGATACAATTCCAAATAAAATACCAGAACATGTTCTTTACACAGATGATAATAAAGAATGGTGTGAAAGTTACGGACACTACATGATTTAATACATAGTATATATCAAATATTTTGACATTAAGTTACACGGAAATAATAATAACATAGCTTTTGTTAAAGATGCCTATCTACAGCTGGTGAGCAGAAACGCTGTTAATTTCGAAAAGAAAAATAGAATGGTACATAAATCTGTCCTTTGTGTATACAAGGATAAATTACTGACATATATCGTGTAAATGAAAAAAGAAACACAGGGGTTTGTGTGAAAAACCGAAAATTGGCCAGAAGAAAACTGGCTGACGATCGAAGCTGTAAACAATGGCGGTGACTCACGGAAATTTATCGTTGGTTTCCGCCCAGAGTTGGATACAGTGTAACTTACATATAGGCCTCGATCTCCGTCTAAAAATAGAGGCTGCAACAGAGAAACATCCATTTTCCTTTATTTACCGCATCAAGGCCAAGGTCAATATAGTCACGTTACAGAATGCATGATCATCATACCAATCTACCCGAGTGTATAACGGATATCGAAAATTCTCGATTCAAAATCCGGAAACGACCAGTCTGTTTACATTGAAGGCCACAAGTCCGCGAAATGCATTTTCTATCAGGCGTAATCTAAGCAACCTTGCAACCGTCAGGCGCAATATTTAGCATAGATATATAAGAATGACTATATTTTGATAAAAAAAAAAACAAAATGAGTTAAAACTGGCTTAAAATGAGTATTATTGCCTCTTTAATTGATTTTGATAACACTTACAAGCCAGACGTTGAAACTTACTTTAACCCATTACCACTCAATCCCTGATTTTGACGCCCCTGAGAAAGAAGCCTTTTGAAAACACTGTGGGAAAAGGAGAAAATGCTGGTAACCAGGATTTTCTCCTTTTCCCACAGTGTTTTCTACCCTTTTCAGAACAAATTTCTATGTTTCAGTCACCTTTATTTTTTCGTCTGCAAATGCTTTCAATTTGGACCAGTCTAAAATTTTCTCGTGTGGTAATGAGTTAAGGCCAAAATCAATTACAATATACTGTTTAACACAAACATAATTTAGACGCCTACAAATCCAGGGCTAAGTGCAAAACTATTGTAACTAAAAACCCATCTTAAACACCCAAGTTTAGAGGCAAATTTGACTCCTTAGTAAACAATGTAAATTTAGGTGCCATTGCTCATGATGAGCAATGGCACCTAAATTTACATTGTTTACTGAAAAAAACATCTTATAACCCCTATAAAGGAGTCAGTTGTGCCCCTAGACTTGGGGTGTTAGATTGGTTTTGAGTTACAACAGTTTTGCACCCGAAATGTTCTATTTTGCTTACTTTGTCTGGTGTTCATTTGCTGGTTGATTGGAGTTTAATGCCCCTTTCAACATCTGTGTTATATCACGGCAGTCGGTGCATCCTATGTTTTCCTGGCTTACTCACACCAGTACTTACACAACCTTCTTTCCATTCGCTGACAACTTTCCCACTTGATACAGAGGCAGGAGGTGATATTGAACATTTTACATTTCGTTTTTGAGCCCAAAGAAATAACAGACATTTCCAAAAAGTTGATGAAAGACTATAAATATGTTTATTTCCATTAAAGGAAAAAGCGTAGTGTCCGTAACTAGACCATGAACAGATTTATATCTATATTAGAACTATCATGTGCCAAAAAAAAGAACCTTTACTAATAGTTTTCATGTTTATTCCTGCAAAAATAGGTATATGAGAACATAATATGATATCATTTATAAGAAAACAGATAGTTGTCAAAGAGTTCATTTCTTTTTTCTGCATTGTTCATATTTGTACATGTATTCGCAAAAATTACTGATATACAGGGATTTTTTTAAATTAAATCATAAATTACATAATAAAGTATTGAAATAAGCACAGTTCAATGCAAATTTCAAGATAATTGACAGATTTGCCTTTGTCATATTCATGTAGAGTCCGTAACCAAATTTACAGCTTTTTCGTTTTCAAAATTTGAATTGATATACACAGAGTCTGATAAAACTTTTTTTATTTCTGTATGTTGATTATAAGTTAAACTTCAAGTTTTGTGTAATAATAGTGTCTAAAGATGAGAACTTTATTTTTGAGCAGAGTTGAAACATGGCAATTTTTCAGCAATATTTTTTGCAAGATTTCTTGTAAGGATTATGAGATGTAATTATCATTTTGGGTTGTATTTTTTGTTTTATACCAGTTAAAAATATGAGGAAATTTGAACTGTATGACATAAAAAAAAAAAAAAAAACATAATTTCAAGTATTTTATTGATGTTATATCCCTGTGTAGTGTCCGTAACAAGCTCTAGAAGGTCAATTTGTCTGCTAACAAAAAATGTATTTCGTGCACAGCAATCTACAAGATATTTTGGTTTCTTGAACTTAAAGCATAGTACTAAATGAAAAACTACTTCTTTTGTCAATTTAGGGACCTTCATTTTTCACCCCCAAGTGCAACACTATTGTTCCCTATATTGTGTCTTACCCGATGATACCCCTGGGGTCAAAACTGGCCCAGCCCCAGGGGTCACAAGTTTGAAACATAGGAACAAAGAAGGAAAACTTTAAAATCTACTTCTCTTAAAGTAGAAGATGTATTTTGCACAGATACATACTCTGTCAGAATTATTTGACCTTGAACCTTGATATTTGGTATTTATCTTCATTGTAGACCTTTACTGCTTAGTACTCAGGTGAGCGATATAGGACCATCATGATCCTCTCAAAAGGCTCCCAAATCAGGGAATCAGCAAAATTTTAGACTTGTGCAAATTGAAAGCTTTTGCAGACAATAAATTTAATGTTACTCAAAAGTTGAAGTTTAATTTGAGAGGGGTACTAGAAAACATTGAGAAAGGGAGAAAATGCTGGTGACTAGCATTATCTCCTTTTCCCACAATATTTTCAATAGGTATCTTCCTGAGGGTCATGAAAACCAGGGATTGTCTAGTAAAGGTTAAATCTAAATGAAATACTATTTGTGTCATCCGTCACCTAGTGTGTATTGATTCAGCACTTTCAATTCAGATGTTACCAGATATATAATCACATAACATTGCATTCTCAAAAATCTATAACTTGTTCGCTTTTTTACTCCATCAGAAATAATTGCAAGTTGATTCCTTTCATTATTCTGCCATAGAAACATGTCTTGTCATATGGTTTTAGAATCCCAATGAAGAGCAAAAGGTGAAGCTGGATGCGATGCGAACAGCCAGAAAAGCAGTTCCAGAAATGACGGACGAAATCCGGAAGCAACACAAAGAACACATAGATAAATACGGAAAATCAAGGCAGCCATTGTTGACAGGTCTTGCATCAGACTATGACATCAAACTGTTCAAGAACGCCCAAGCTCGTGCCTGTGAAATTACTGTAAGTCTTGAATTTTGATAAAAATGGATGATTCATCTTCTATCTATTCTATGTTATCTTACTGTGAACCACACAATCCTGACTTTTAACCAGTCTGAGAAAGCTTTTTCAAAACATTGTAGGAAAAGGAGAAAATGCTGGTAACCAGCATTTTCTCCTTTTCCCACAATGTTTTATACCCTTCCCAAAAATTTCAATTTCTGAGCCTAATTTATTTTGTCGTCTGCAAATGCTTTCAATTTGGACAGTGCAACAATTATGTTGTTTGATGAAGAATTAAAAGAAACATCGTTATACTATAGCTAGTGAGAGAAAAAAACTGCTATTAAAAGTTGAAAGTGTGTAGAAGTACTTTGTTGTGTAAACTGGGATAAATTACCAGCATGTATAGTGTATGGGATAGAAAAATACAAGGGACTTATTTTCAATTTAAACTGTAAAAGATTGCTTCGAAGGCCTTCAACACATGATACAAATTTTCTATCCATTGTAAGTTGTGCAAATTTTGCACCCATCAGGGGCAATATTTTTTAATGACATACCTGAATTGAAGATATTTTCAAAACAGATAACAAATTAAATCCAGTGTTGTGCCTAGGCCAAAATTTTTGGGGGACACATTTGTCCCCCTACCTTAATTTCAAGGGGACACTAGAAAAATCTAGGGGACACATTTCATACTTCCACCCGACTCTTGTAACCATGGAAATTTTATGAGCCGATTTTTTCTGAAATTTTCTGTCCTTTTTCTTACTTGTTCCAGAGGTCGAAGAACCCGCGATCAATTCAGGGTTTTCACAGTCCTCTGTAATTCAATTTCCTCTGCAACTTTTCTATTTTTAACCTTTCCTGACATAAAGTCGGTCAACCGCATCCGGCCATATTGTATTATTGACAACAGTAAGACTGGTTTAAAAACCGGATTTCTCTAAGCGACTTTATCTCGGTAAATTCCGCGGTCACAGTCTACGTTGTGCAGGTGCCCATTGTAATTAACGCAATGTATGTAAATACTAAAATGGACTCCAGATAAGGAAAATTCGTTGGATTTTCGTGAGCGCGCCTGACATCCCGCAATGGCTTAAATTTTAAGAGACATTGTTAAAAAAATTGTGGGAATCCCGCAATCCCGCGGCCTAGGCACAACACTGTAAATCTATTATCTATTACAAATTATACAATTTGGTTTTGAAAGGGCAGAAAACATTGTTGGAAAAGGAGAAAATGGGGGTTACCGGCATCTTTACCTTCAATGTTTTTAAAAGGCTTCTTCCTCGGGATCATAAGAACTCATCATTTCGATGTAAAAGATTAACCCATTACCACACAGTCCCTACTTTCGACGCCCCTGAGAAGCCTTTTGAAAACATTGTGGGAAAAGGAGAAAATGTTGGTAACCAGCATTTTCTCCTTTTCTCACAATGTTTTCTACCCTTCAAAAAACAAATTTCAAATTTTCAGTCACTTTTATTTTGTCGTCTGCAAGTGCTTTCAATTTGGAAAAACCTAAAATTTTGTTGTTTGGTAAAGAGTTAATAGCTGATAATTTACATCTGTTTCAGGAACATGAAATGAGCCAACACTATCAAAGAGTCGATAACCAGGAATATCGAATACGTAATTTACAGATAGGGCAATTCGATATGACAACATGGTACTCAAGCCCATATCCGGATGAATATGCGAGATTGCCAAAGATTTACCTCTGTGAATTCTGTCTGAAATATATGAAAACAGCAACCATTCTCCGTCGGCATGTGGTATGTGCTTTCTATCATTGCTAGCTTGACAGTGTAATACCTGGCTAACTTACAACCTCATGTAGATACATGTAACTTACTTTGTCTTTCAGTAGATTGTCTTGGAAAAAAATTTGTGGCAAAAGGAGAAATTACTTTTACCACCAAGTTTATCATGTATTCATTCAATCAACATAAATTCCTGTTGATTATCCACCCCCCCCCCCCAAAAAAAAATTTCTTTTTTAAAAATCTTTTTTCTGAAAATTAATCAACCAGTCATAAGAATATTCCCAGCCTTATTTTGAATAATTTTCTAAATTTTAAAGTAAAGCAACGTTTGCTTGGCTAAAACCTTTTGTTTAAACTTTGGTTTAGCCAATCAGATGTTGAATTACTTTCAAAGTTAGAAAACTCTTGCCAATTAGACAAACAATATTCTTATAAATGGTTGTTGAATATGGGTTCTCAGTGCCACCACTCTTGGTTAGCTTGTGCCAAGGTATTATAGCTTGTAAAGTACCAGTTAAATATTTGTCATGGAAGAAAGTAGTGTGGTAGGTAAAACAAGCCATTATCTGTTAACCCTTTCCCAAACGACAAATTTTGGACTCTTCCAAACCAAAAGAGAATTTTAGAGTTGGAGAAAATGGTATAAAGTTCTCAAAAAGGGTAGAAAACACTGTGGGAAAAGGAGAAATTGCTCGTTACGAGCAATTTCTCCTTTTCCCACAGTGTTTTCAAAAGACTTTTACTGCAGACACATAAAAATCAGGGCTTGTTTGGGAAAGGGTTAAAAAGGATGTTTTTTTGCACCTGTTAAAACTATCCAGCCATTTCACCCTGCACAGCTACTGTCAGACTTGTGTCAACACTCTTTGCTTTTGATAAAATTTCTTTATGTGAAAGAACCATTCTTTTTAATCATTAGATAAAGGGGATCCACAGCATGGCATGACTTGCATGGTAAAATGCATTACAAAGTGTTTATGAAACCCTCTTCCTCCAGAAAACTGCTGAGTAGTTTAAAGCTGTTTAACTCTTTACCAAATGACAAAGTTTTAGAGTTGTCCATACTTAAAAACAATTGCCATTGACAAATTACATTCTAATTAGGGAATAGAATTTATTTTTGCAGGAATAGAAAAAATTGTGGGAAAGTGAACTAAAGTTTTCTTTCTTTCCCACAATGTTTTCAATAGCTATCTCCTCAAGATTTGTTTAAACACAGGATTGTATGGCTATGAGTCAAAGTCTTAACCTTTTACCAAACGACAAAATTTTAGACTGGTCCAAATTAAAATCACTTACACAAACCAAATGAAACTCATAAATTGAAATTTGTTTCCAGCAGAGTAGAAAACATTGTGGGAAAAGGAGAAAATGCTGGTTACCAACATTTTCTCCTTTTCCCACAATGTTTTCAAAAGACTTCTATCTCAGGACTGTAAAAACCAGGGGTATTTGGGAAAGGGTTAAATACCATACCATCAATTAAACTATTGATGCTAGAAATGTATCTATTCTTGTAATGTTTGAGCCTGCCCAAGTGGCTCAGTGGTGAGCGTGTCTGACTCATGACCTGGTGGTTGTGAGTTCGATACCCGGTTGAAGCGAACTTTCTTTTCGGCGTATTTTCGCCTCTCACCTCTGCTGAAGCACTTGAGAAAAGTAGTCGGTGGCTTTGGAAAGAAGGTAGTGTAAGTACCGGTGTAAGAAAGCCAGGAAACACATGTGAGTCACCGACCGCCATAATATGACCTTAGCTGTTAAAGTGGCATTAAACCCCAATACAACCAACCAACTTGTAATGTTTGAGGATTATTTCTATCATTACAGGCAAAATGTGTCTGGAGACATCCACCTGGGGATGAAATCTATAGAAAAACCAATATTTCTGTGTTTGAAGTGGATGGTAAAAAGAACAAGGTAAGCTGATTTGATACATGGTAAGCTTAGAGAAAAATCTTTATTTCTGGAACATGTGACAGTTAAAGAGATTTAAATGTGTTGGATCAAGTACATTATTATCTAACATCAGTTATGCTCAACAAGTTCTTAAATCTTATACCATAACTTTCAGTATTTGTTTCCATGTATGAAACATTGTCTCCAGTATCATGTGAGGGTTTTTCTGTATTAAGTTTGACCCGATTGCTAATTTTATGTGATGGATCTTGTTGATTTTTGTGGAAGTGTCACATAACAAAGCCCTTCAGAGCCTTAACTTTGTCCTGATGAAACTCTGGAAATATGCAATGAACTGTCCTTGTGATATAAATGGAATAAGATTAAAAAAAAACACACATAAACCTATCCAAACACCATATGTGTAAGCAATTTGTCATTGATTATGTGGATAAAGAATTAAATTTTAAAGTTGTTTAAGTCTTTACCACATGATGCCATGTTTTTTAATGACCACAAGGATGAAAGCTTTTGAAAACATTTTAGGATAAACCAGCATTTTCTCCTTTTCCCACAGTGTTTTCTAATCTTTCAACAATTTTAATTATTTCACCAACATTCAATTTGTTACCTGCAAATACTTTCAGTTAAGAACAGTCGCTTGGTAGAGAGTTAACCTTTTACCCTGTAAGGCATTTCTACTGTATCTCTAATCGACTTTATTTATAAATAACAGCAAGGATGAAGCCATTTCTTATGTGTATATGACACCTTTTGATAGTGTAAAAAACATTGTGACAGAAGGTAAAATTGCGTCACGAGCAATTTCACCTTTTGCCACAATGTTTTCCAAAGGCTTTTACAAGCAATTACGTAGAAATGAGTATCTATGGAGTAGAGGGTTAAAAAACATGTCATAAATGTTTCCCAATATATTTCAGGTTTATTGTCAGAATCTGTGCTTGCTGGCCAAGCTATTTTTAGATCACAAGACATTGTATTTTGATGTAGAACCATTCCTGTTTTATGTTATGACAGAAAATGATTCTCATGGATGTCACATTTTGGGTTATTTTTCAAAGGTAAGTATTTTTTTATTACATTTTGGTAGGCTGAGATGTAATTTGAATATTTCTGATACTTGTTGCAAAGAGTAGTTGCTGAGTTCTTGAGCTGTTTCTTTTGTTTCAACCATTTGTCAGATGATAACAAACAATGTATGTAATATGAATAAGCAAATTATTTATGATTATTAATTGTATGTCAGAATTCCAGATAGATGGATTGATCTTGATTTCAAAATTGAAAATACCAATTATTCTTCGCTTAACCATATGTTATGGGTACTCATTAGAATCGTCTCATCGAGACAATTCTAACGACTACCCACAACAAAGGGTTTCGAAGAAAAACAGTGAATTTAGAATAACATCACTCCCTCTTATATGGAGCTGTGGTCTCTAAAGGTTTGATATCAGTCCAACAAGGCAGCAAATTGAAAAAAGCTGTTATCCAGGAATGGAAATGAAAAACATTAGGTTGCCAGTTATCATAAATAACACCAATATACTGCAGATGAAGCATTAGGCTTTTTCAAAATAGTTCATTCAACAGTGGAGATTATAGATGCTATGATCTGAGATATCATTAGACTTGTGGTCTGATCTTTATCTGTTGCATCCTGAAAGGGTTTTGATATTGTTGCAAAGAATGCATTATCAGTTTTGCAGTCTTAACCCTTTATCACACAGTCCCAACTTTTGATGACTCTGAGAAAGAAAACCTTTGAAGACATTGTGGGAAAAAGAGAAAATGCTGGTTACCAGCATTTTCTCCTTTTCCCACAGTGTTTTCAACACTTTCCAAATCAAATTTCATTTTTTGATTCTGGTTTATTTTTCTGCAGATGCTATCAATTTGGACTAGACCAAAATTTTGTCATTTTGGAAAGAGTTAAATAGTGCCTTTATATCTTGTTTCAGGAAAAGAATTCCTTTCTCAACTACAATGTTTCCTGTATATTAACCTTACCACAGTATATGAGACAAGGATATGGAAAAATGTTAATAGATTTTAGTAAGTACCAGTTTAAATTATCGCCTTTGCTGACTTCAAACTTGATTTTCAAATCAAAATGATGGAAAATTAAAAAATAATCAAGAGCTACAACTAATTGACTTCACTACTACAAGTTAATTTGTACATGTGCTTAATTCTTTCTTTAATTGTTCACCCCTGAAAATAGTGTGGCTTGCACTGGAAATGCATTATGGCTATCATAATTTCTTCCTTTAACCCTTTCCCAAACAAGCCCTGGTTTTTACGTGTCTGCAGTAAAAGTCTTTTGAAAACACTGGGAAAAGGAAAACTCGCTCATAACGAGCAATTTCTCCTTTTCCCACAGTGTTTTCTACCCTCTTTGAGAACTTTCTGCCATTTTCTCAAAATCCAAAATTGTCATCTGCAAACTCTTTCAGTTTGGAAGAGTCCAAAATTTGTCATTTGGGAAAGGGTTAAGAAATGTAAATGAGATATCTAATTGAAGTTCTTGGACATGTGAATGTATAATCACATTAGCCGAGATCTTAAAATTTTTGTTGAAATTAAGGTACCACAGTCTTGTTTTTGCAAGTATGTGGCCCCAGCTTTGAGGTTTTGTCTTATCATCTGTGCTTTGTAGCTTCTCACTTGTACTCCGATAACACCATACAGATAAAGCATCAGCGTCTGACGTTCAAATATTCTGACATATTGTGAAAAGTAGGATCAGTTGTTAGAATTATCTTCATTTTAGTACTAGTGCTGATTTGCTTTACAAGGAGAAATCAGTGTGAGTGAATGATACAAGTTTAGGAACTTGGTTAAAGAATGATTTAGATTGATTTCGTCTTGAACAGAGCAATGCAGTTTGGAAGTTTTTTTCCTAGGGAAATTCACAGTGAAGTTGTTAGAATATATATATATGAGATCAGACTGCATGAAGACTGCATGATCTATGCAGTCATATTCTGTATCCAAGCTGTCTGAAAAACAATCCATCATTGTCTACAAACAGAACAAAAGTTGTGCTCTGCCTTCTGATGGTTGTCTGGAAAACTGGAATAAGGTATATAGGATCTGTCATGAGTTGGTGTTGGAGAGCCCGCCCGGGTGGCTCAGTGGTGAGCGTTTCGGACTCATAACCTGGTGGTAGTGAGTTCCATACCCGGTTGAGGCAAACTTTCTTTCCGACGTATTTTCGCCCCTCACCTCTGCTGAAGCAAGTGAGAAAAGTAGTCGGTGGCTTTGGAAAGAAAGTACTGTTAGTACTGGTATGAGAAAGCCAGGAAACACATGTGCGTCACTGATCGCTATGATATGACCATAGCTGTTAAAGTGGCGTTAAACTGCAATACAACCAACACACAACCAATGGTGTTGGAGATAAAATTTCAATTTTATGGATCTAGGTAAAATGTTACCAAGCTAGCCTTTGGCGACCTAATAACATTTTCCTTGACAAGTTAATAAAAATCTGTCTCATATCCTAATAAATGTCAGATTTGTTTTATCATATAATGGCATTTCACAAATTATAGATTTGAAGATGCAAAATGCATCTGTAGATACTTGGGCTGTAATATCCACATCTGTGGATACTTGGGCTCTAATACCCACATCTGTGGATACATGGGCTGTAATACCCACATCTGTGGATACATGGGCTGTAATATCCACATCTGTGGATACATGGGCTGTAATACCCACATCTGTGGATACTTGGGCTGTAATATCCACATTCTGTGGATACATGGGCTGTAATATCCACATCTGTGGATACATGGGCTGTAATATCCACATTCTGTGGATACTTGGGCTGTAATACCCACATCTGTGGATACTTGGGCTGTAATACCCACATCTGTGGATACATGGGCTGTAATACCCACATCTGTGGATACTAGGGCTGTAATACCCACATCTGTGGATACTTGGATTGTAATTATTAGTGTAATATCCACATCTGTAGATACATGGGCGCTAACATTCAATAAACTCGTGCATTTCTGTGAAATACTTAGTACATACAAAATGATATCACATATGTCACATAATTGTGATACTAGACATGCACAAGATAAGATAATTTATGTTGGTGTATTACACTGAAAACAAGGGAAGTTATGTGATAAAAGATGTGTTCTATATTTACAGGTTATTTATTAAGTAAAACAGAGAACAAAATAGGTTCCCCAGAGCGTCCATTATCTGATTTAGGATTACTAAGTTACAGAAGTTACTGGAAGGAAGTGTTATTGGACTACCTCCATCGATACCAGGGCAAAGAATTTTGTATTAAAGGTACTGTTTCATTTTTTAACCCTTTTCTACACAACCCTTTGCCTGTATGACCTGCATAGAAAATATATTTCAAACATTGTGAAAAAGGAGCAAATGCTTGTAAAAACCTTTTTTTTTTTTGACAGTATTGTATATTGTTACAAAGATAAAGCTGATCTTTTGAGGCTCATTAAATTCACATGAATATTGTCTTTCAATTTTCAATTGAGCTATGCTCTTAATAAAAAGGGGTCGGTTGGTGATCTGTTATACCATGCAAGTTTTCCCATATTTAACTCTTTACCAAACAATCCCTTTTGCAACCCTGGGAAAGAACCTTATGAAAACATAGTTAAAAAATGAGAAATGCTAGTTGCCACCATTTTTTCCTTCACAATGTTTTCTTCCATTCCCAACCCAAATTCTAATTCTTTAGTCACATTAATTTTGTCATCTTCAAAAGCTTTCACTGTAGACTAGTGTAAAATTATTTTGTTTAGTCAAGAGTTTTTGATCCATAAAATCTGTTTTGTGTGATATGCAGAAATGTTACCAACAGATAGAAAACTGTATAAAATGTCTGCATATGTTAAATATTGACAAGTCTAAAACTCAATGAAAGAATTTACCGTCATCCTGTTGAAAGTTTATGAAACTGACAACTTTTTCTGGGAAAAAAAAAGGAAAAAATGACCTTCGTATGCATTATTACAGATATTCTGCCAAAGTACTGTGCAAGTTACCCTGTATGCTAAGTTCTCATGAGACCTCATGGAGAATAGGGATGAGGAACTTTTAGTGTGATGTGACTGGAGCTATTTAAAGTTATTAGTTGGATGTATATTAAATTTATCATGTCAAGGCAAAGTGGTTGCAGAGAGAGTATTAAATGGTTATAACCATAATCAGACTGGATGGTAGATGATGTCTGATCCTGATCACACTTTCAGCAAAGTCTCATCACTTGGTGTGAAATCAACCCATACAGTAATAGTTTCTCTATGGTATGAGCTAAATTTACTGTTGTGTTTTTTGATAGATGTGAGCAATGAAACAGCTATAAATGCCAATGACATTGTAAGTACACTGCAAGCTCTTGGGATGCTGAAGTACTGGAAAGGAAAACATCTAGTTCTTAAACGACAGGTAATGATTATGATATTTACAAATCCAGAATTCATGTTTGGGTTTTGATAGGCCCTGAGCCCCTAAGTGTTCACCTCTAATAGCAGTTCAGTACACAAGGGATGAATTAGATTCTAACATCTGGATGAGTTTTGTTTTGCTGAAGTAAAATTTGTCAAATTTCCATGAAAAGTTACAAAGTTTATGTTTTTATGTCTGGATATATTGGTATTTTGTGACATCTACATTCAAAAAAATATTTTAAATTTCTTCACAAATTCATCACCTATTTGAAAATCACTAGTAAACTTGATGGTGATAACCCTTGACTTTTTACCACATAACATTGAGGTTTAGCAACCTTGAGAAAGACAGCTTTTTTGACAACATTATGTAAATAAGAAAAATAGTGGCAAGGTATCACATCTTTTACATAGTCTGAATTTCATCTACATTGTCCACAAAAGCAGCTAAGATTGTATTAGTGTCTGTAGAAATTGGCTTTAAAAATTTGGACATGTATTTGAACTGTCATCTTGACCTGCCAAACTGATTATACTATCATTGAAAAATGTTTCTGTGTTAAAATTTTTAGGACTTAATTGATGACTTCTTGGAGAGAAGATCAAAGAAAGAGGATAACAATAAGAAGATTGACTCTGCACATTTAAAATGGACTCCACACAATAAACGTCTACAGGTACAGCCCCCTGGATCATGAACTCCGCATCAGTGGAATGAAGAGGCAAACACAAAACTTTGTTGATTATTTCGGAATTCAGAGGCAGGAGGCGTTACTAGTATTTTTATTTTTTTGTAATACCTGAGATTTTTACCCTGTCACAGTGCATACTCTTATTTGAGGAGCTGCATTTGCAGAGCTGCATTAATTAATCCTTTACCTAACGGCAAAATTTTAGACTGGTCCAAATTGAAAGCAGTTGCAGATGACAAAATAAACAGAACGGAAAAATTTAGATTTGTTTCCAGCAGATTAGAAAACATTGTGGAAAAAAGGAGAAAATGCTGGTTACCAGCATTTTGTCTTTTTCCCACACTGTTTTCAAAAGGCTTCTATCTCAGGATCGAAAAAACCAGGGGTTGTTTGGTAAAGGGTTAATGACAGTATTTTTGCCTTTCCTCATGGTTTCTTAACCCTTTCCCAAACAATCCCTGGTTTTTACAGGTCTAGAATAGTAGCCTTTTGAAAATATTGTGGGAAAAGGAGAAAATGCTGGTAACCAGCATTTTCTCCTTTTGCCACAATGTTTTCTACCCTATCATAGACAGAAATCATCTTTTCAGCAAGAGTTGAATTGTCGTCTGCAAGTGCTTTCAATTAGGTCCAGTCCAAAATTTTGTCATTTGGGAAAGGGTTAATTTATGTCAGTAAAACTCATCTTTTCCTCCAATGGTTTTCTAATAGTAGGAGTAGTTAAGAAGTTGATCCACTCACACATTTGATATCTTCTACAAATACTTTTGTTAACCTGTTAGCACTCGGCAAAATTTCAGACTAAGCCAAATTGAAAGCATTTGCAGATGACAATTTCAAAGTGGCTCAAATGGCGCAATTTTGCTTTCATAGGGCAGAAAACTCTGTGGGAAAAGGAGAAAATGCTAGTTACCAGCATTTTCTCCTTTTTCCACATTGTTTTCAAAAGGCTTCATTCCACTTGGGTCGTCAAAACTCGACATTGTGTGGGAAGGGTTAAAGCTGTGTAAAGTATTATTCGACTTTTGAAAGAAAAGTCTGAAATTTTGTTGCTTGCTGATGAATTATTTTAACAATGTTTTCAAAAGCAGTTGACTGTATGATGGAAAAGTTGTATGCAAGAGTTAACCCAGTACCACACAATCCCTACTTTTGACGCCCCTGCGAAAGAAGACTTTTGAAAACACTGTGGGAAAAGGAGAAAATGCTGGTAACCAGCATTTTCTCCTTTTCTCACAGTGTTTTCTACCCTTCCCAGAACAAATTTCAATTTTTCCGTCACCTTCATTTTGTGGTCTGCAAATCCTTTCAATTTGAACCAGTCTAAAATTTTGTTGTGTGGTAATGAGTTAATCATTTGTTCTAACATGATACGCGAATTCCACTCTATAAACACAGTGCAAGGAAAGCGTGGTAAAATCTGCGACAATCCACGGTGAGTGACGTTATTCTTTATCGAGTGACGTCATACACTGAGTGGGTTATTCAATGGAACATGATCTTCATCCACGTTTTTACTCTTAAGTTTGAACTTGTTTTCCTGTAATTAAGAACTGACCATGTTAGAATCGAAATAATCTTCTTCCTATCGTGGTAACCAAGTCTCTCACAAAAATGTGGGCAGCTCCAAATGTTGGTCCTGTTCTGTTTTTGACTCGGTGCATTGTTTAACTCTTTACTACACAATCCGGACTTCTAACAACCCTGAGAAAAAAAGGCTTTTGAACACATTGTGGGAAAAGGAGAAAATGCTGGTAACCAGCATTTTCTCCTTTTCTCTCAATGTTTTCTACCCTCCCTAAATCAAATTTCAATTTTTTCAGTCCCATTTATTTTGTCGTTTGCAAATGCTTTCAATTTGGACTGGTCTAAAAATTTTAGATGTGGTAAAGAGTTAACTCTAAAGATACTAGCATTTGGTGCAGTTTAGAATGTTACTGGAGTCTGAGTTTTAATTTGAATCTCAATATCTTGGTTAGACTTGGAATCATTTTCAAGTTTTTTCCAGAGTTACAAGGTAATGAGTCAATCATTCTTAGAGTGCAGAATGCTAACTTTGGTTCCACTTTTGACCAAATGATCCAGAGTTTGTAACTTCAGTGAGGAAAAAGGCTATTGAAAACATTTTTGGAAAAGGAGAAAATGCTGGTAACCAGCATTTTCTCCTTTTCCATCAGTGTTTTCTTCCTTTTGCCCAATAAATTTCATCATTGACTCATGTTTAATTTATAATTTGTTGTTTAAAAATGCTTCCATTTAGGACAAGTCTGACATTTTAGAGTTTAAAAACTTGTTAACATTTAAACATGGGAGGGAGAAGTTTCCCTAAGAAAAAAGCCTGTCTGAAATTCTCTTTTTTTGGTGCCATTGCTTAGTTACTAAGACAAAGAGTAATCTCAACTTCATTTTAAACTGTTAAAATGATTATTATTTTATAGTGTAAATAAAGCATGTTTTTAAAAAATGTTTTTATTAATTTCATACATGTGTATGCTGTTAAACAAGTTACCTCCTGCCAACAGTTTTTTTTTTATATCAGCGAATAAGACATGAGCGTATCTGAATATTCATGCGGTCCTCTGGTTATTATTGAAGATATTTACTTCTGTTTTTCAAATAAAACATAAGGGTATCTGAATATTCATGTGGTCCTCTGGTTATTATTGAAGATATTTACTTCTAACTCAGGCTAGCTATTAACTAACAAAAGAGAAATCCATACAAAAAGGGTATGTAACTCTCAAAATAGTTCTTGACAGTTATGCCCCCTTTTTTTGACTGAATTTGGTTGAAAAAAAACTGCAGCTAAGATTTAGTACCTACATACATTGTTTTTGTTAGGTTATTATGCTGCAGACCACTCCTGAAAACACTGTGGCAAAGGAGAAACTACTCTTCAGAAGCAATTTCTCTTCTTGCTGCCATGTTTTTTGAATGTATACATGAGTCTGACTTAAATTATTCTTGCTTTATAAGGATGTGCTTAAAGCTGCCTGTAGCGATTTCTTTCATTAAGCTTTTACCACACAATCTAGAGTATCAATGACTCCAATGCAGTAACCTTTTGAAAACAGTGTGGAAAAGGAGACTGTGCTGGTAACCAGCATTTTCTCCTTTTTCCTTGATTTTTTTTTCTGTATCAATGATAAAATTCATCAATTGAGCTGCATTTAAAGTTGTCTGCAAATGTTTACAGTATAGACAAGTCTACAATTCTGTTGTGGAAGAGAGTCAAAAAAAGTTTCAAACTTTTATTCATTAATTCTTAAAGCTCTAAATAATGAAATGGACCAAACCAGGTAAACCAATCAGTTATCTTTTTTTCAAAGAAATATTCCAGGAATACAAAAATGTGCTGATTAGATCAAGATCAGATTGCATAATCTGTAGTCTGATCTCGATGTACAACATCTTCAAAAACAATTGAAACTGTGCAGAACTTTGAGGGTTAGACTTTATCCCACTTCATGATTTAAAGAAATGAGAGTTGTTACTTGGTTGATTATTTTTAGCAGTTGTTTAAGATTTTGAATGTATTTTTTTGCAAGAATCAATTATTGTCATAGCAGAAGGTAATAGTATTGTTAAGTTCTCGAGATTTCTTCCAATCCTTATTCATATAACAATTGTTGGCAGATCTTTAGTAGGAACCCTTCTGAAAACATTGTGGAAAGAGAAGAAACTGTAGGCACTAGCACAGTCTGCTTTTTCCAAAATACCTCCTTCCCAGATGTTCTCAATTCCTCAGTCATGTTCACGTTTTGGGGCAAAGAAAAAATTGTTTCTTCTGGTCAAAAATAAGCCAAATAACCTCTACATATCTGATGAGGTATGGTTTAGAAGACATTGCTGATAAATATGGATCCATGCTCTGGCAAAAGGGAGCTGCATGCATTTTGGTGATGCAGTATGCCCAGCAAGGTTAGCGCATAATGATGAATCTTTAAAAGCTATTCTTTGTAAACATCCCTACTATTGACGCCCCTGAGAAAGAAGCCTCTAGAAAACATTGTGGGAAAAGGAGAAAATGCTGGCAACCAGCATTTTCTCCTTTTCCCACAATGTTTTCTACCCTGCACAAAACAAATTTCAAATTTTCAGTCACTTTTATTTTGTCATCTGCAAATGCTTTCAATTTCGACAAGTCTATAGTATTGTTGTATGGTAATGAGTTAAAAGTTGTTTTTTGTAAGCAGCCTACTGAATCTCAAGGTATGCTGGTCCTTTGACAAGCAGGAAATTGACCAATAGCATACAGTTTTGGCTCAGGTCTGCAGGGGCAGATTGCGCAGGCATACGTGAGATGATGCATCAAGCCCTTTTTTCACTGAGCATGGCTCATTATTGTTGGTGAAGCTGGTTAACCCTGCACCTAACAAGGCTATCTCAATAACTATTGGGAAGACAGAAAATGTTTTTTACTTGATTCAAGTCATTTCAATTTTGAACTTTAATCAACTTTTTGGCTCAAACACTCTTATGGCAGACAAGACTAATAATATCTTGTCGTCTATGAAAGAGTCAGCAACTGTGGACTGCCTGTCTGGCCAATAAACCCTTCACAACACAATACAGAGGTTTAACCCTGTACCAAACAGTCCCTGGTTTTTATGACCCTGAGAAAAAAGCCGTCTGAAAACATTGTTGGAAAAGGAGAAAATGCTGGTAACCAGCATTTTCTCCTTTTCCCACAATGTTTTCTCCCCTTCCCAAAAAAAAAAGGCAAATTTCAATTTTTTTGTTGCGTTAATTTTATTGTCCACAAATGCGTCCAATTTGGACCAGTCTAAAATTATGTAGTTTGGTGAAGAGTTAAAGAATTATAAAGAGTGAAGCCTGCTCGCGAATGATGAGGCCATAGTAATTCGTTTTCTACCATATTTTTGTTTTGTTATTGTTATGTACTGAACAAAACGTTAATTTCTGTCATGAATGTAGTCTTTCAGCCTTGCAAACAAATAAAGATGAATTAATTGAATAAAAAAAACCTATTGTCCAAGGCTTGGTTGTGTTTTGTTTCTACATTCCATAATAAGTTGCTAGTCTTAATGTTAATAACTTATTTTCTTTACTTAACCCATTACCACACAATCCCTACTTTTGACGCCTCTGAGAAAGAAGCCTGTAGAAAACATTGTGAGAAAATGCTGGTAACCACAATTTTTTCTACCCATCACAAAAATTTCAAATTTTCAGTCACTTTTATTGTCGTCTGCAAATGCTTTCAATTTGGGCAAGCCCAAAATATTATTGTTTGGTAATGAGTTAACAATTGACACACAGTACAAAAACATGCTGGAAAGAGAAATACTGTTTTGCAAAAGCAAGGAAAACAATTTTGTCATCTAGAACTAATGGTCCTAGTGCCCACAATGTTTTGAAACTTCTTGTTTGCTAGAACGTAAAGTGTTTCATAGCTATGCTACCAGCAATTTTGGCAGTTTGAAATCCAAAAGTAGGATAAGGCTGAATACCGATTCAATTTGAATGTGTTCACTACCTTTGATTGTTTACCACACAATCCTGACTTTTAACAACCCTTGAGAAAAAGCTGTTTGAAAACATTGATGGAAAAAGGAGAAAATGCTGGTAACCAGCATTTTCTCCTTTTCCCACAATGTTTACTACTCTGTCAAAGGAAAGTTTCATCATTTGAGCCACATCAAAATTGTCATCTGCAAATGCTTGAATTTGGACAAGTCTAAAACTTTGTAGTTTGGTAAAGACTTAAACAGCCTTTCCAAGGGACACTCTTTTCGGGAGTGGTTGTCTAGAGCAGGGAATTTTGTGTAACTCAGTTCTAGATGACAAAGTGTTAGACTTGCTTGTTTTTAAAAACATCAGCAGATGACAGATGAATTGTGGTTTAAAAGATAGAATATGTCGTAAAAAGGTTTGATTGTTTGGTGTTTAATGCTCTTTTCATCATTTTTTTTTTAGTTATATTGCGCAGCCAGTGCAGCTGTCCATGCTTTCTTGAAGTCTCTTTTACCAGTACTCTGCACAATTTACTTTCGAAGCCACTGGCTGCTTTCCCACACAGCCATCGTCAAAACAATAATCAGCGGTGAGAGTGACCTTAAAAGGGAAGAAAAATTCTGTGATCAAATAGTAGTGATCAGCATGTTCTCTTTCCACATTGTTAACCTGATAATCTTCTAAGTATTGTCTACAGAACTGGAACAATTTCGTGCTTTGAGCACTGAACTATTTATTGAATAGTTTTACTCTGGTCATTTTTAAAATCATTTCAGTTATACATGTATTACTGTGATAGCTGACATTTTCATGTATGTCCCAGTAATAGCCTGGGGGCTGTGAGGTGTCTTGATCCAGGATTTTTGTGAAAAGCCAACGGCTTCTAGGGGAGCTTGAACAGGTCATATTAAGGATACAAGTTCTGCACTTAGCCACACAGGACCCCTAGCTACTGAGTGAAGATATCCTTCTGATGACCCTTACTGAGGCAATACCATAATGTTAAAAATTTCCACTTCCATCCTTGAAACCAGTTCAGCACAACTAATGATCTCCTGCCATATTGACCTAATCCTTAAAGGTGGGTATTTAGAATTTTCACATCACGCCAAATTAAAAAATACATATATCATTCAAATTTATATGAAAAAACAATACAAATCATCAATAATTAAGAATCATAAAATTACAAAAAAAAATTTTTTTGGTGGTATTCCCTTAAAAGGCTACATAGCCTCTTAAGTTATTTTTAGATTTCGCGCCAAAAATCAATAAAGCATTGTGGGAATGGCAAGTGACTGGCACGTGACTAATAACGCTTAAATACCATTACATAACAAACATGTAATAATTATTTTCCATGATGTCTTCTTCGGATGGATGTTTGAAACTTTGTCTGTGTTTTCCTGTTTTTAAATGAGAGAATTGATAATCTAAAAATAGAACGTGTCTCCCCTTGGTGTCAACCTGGTCCGTAATAAATCTCTAATTTCTCGTGTTATCGGATGGTTTTCGACCACTGGGGCTTTATGAACGCAAATTGAAAGGCTATGGCAGTATAAGGACGATTTTTTTGCATTTTTGTAAAATTTTCGTCCCAAAATCTGAAGGGCCACCTTTAACCACACAATCCCCACTGATAACAACCATGAGAAAGAAGGATTTTGAAAACATTGTGGGAAAAGGAGAAAATGCTAGTTACCAGGCTATTCCGAAACAGCACTTTACAGCATATTAGATTTTGTGTTATATGGAAAGTGAAGTCTCGGATCATCCCCTACAGACTGCACAGTCTGATCTGAAACGACACTTTATGCAAATGTTCAAAGCCCCCTTTTCACATGCTTAAGGCCATATCATTTCAAAAATGCTTGCGGGGTGCTTTTGCTGCACAAGGTCCTATCCAATATTGACATGGATTCCATGTGTTACATGTTTTGGGTTAACCCTTTACAAAACAATTCGCAATTTTCACATTTTCACCATTTTCTCCTTTTCCCACAAAGTTTTTTACCCTCCTAAAGACCTTAAGCTTATTTGTCCCTATTCTGATTTTGTCAAATGCAGATGCTCTCAGTTTGTAAGAGTCTAAAAATTTTTGTTTAGTAAAGGGTTAAATATAGAATCACCTCATGATGATGAGCAATGTGGTTCCCAAATTTTTATTTCAAGCACATAATAATGTATAGTTCATTATCCATACATAAAGAAAGTGAAAGATGGCAGCTGCAATTTTTGTTTATATAACAATGAGGCAGAAAAACATGAAAATAGGATAATACTAGTATATATCGTAAGTATTTGTATAATATTTTTTCTAATAATATGTCCTGCAGTCCTCACAGGCTAGTCCAAAACAACACTCCGTTTTTATTTCATTTTCTGTTTTGTGCAAGTCTACTGTAGCATAAAATCTAATGCAGACGTAAAATACTGTCTTGGATTAGTCTGCACAGACTGTGCAGGCTGATCCGCAACGACACTAAGGAGAAGCAAGACAAAAAAAACTTGGTTTAGTAATATTTTTAATGTCTTAGCAAAGACCCTGTATAATTATGTATCACCCTAAATTCCTTCACTGTTAACTTTTAACTCTCTTTTTTTTGGCAGCAATTTGCCTTTGGTTTTTAAAATGTGGAAACTCGTACGTCGAACCGTCTCTACTCGTCAAAACTCGGCCGATTACTAAACTGCATCCTATATCGGACAACCAAACATTTACCGACTGACACCAACCTTTACTCAAAGCCACGCAATGATCTGGGCATGTATTCACCTACCGTTCTTATGAACATGTTTAGTATTATTCTTCATGATTTCCTGATCGTGAAAGTAACAGGACTTCTGATTGGCTAAACCAAATGGTTTAGCCAATCAGTAATCCTGTTACTTTCATGTTACTTTCATATTGAAAAAAAAAATTCTGAAGAATGAGGTTAAGAATGTTCCGAAGAATGGTTGGTGAATACAGACCCTGCTCTCCGGCTTTAACACCAAGTTTGCTAAGTGAGACTTCAAACACATATAAATAACCCAAATTTTGCTATTTCTGAGACATTTTTGGCAGAAAAAAGAAATATAATTCTGATAACTTAACTTATGCGAAAATCCAACAGGGCTGTGCCGAAGGTTTTTACGGTCTAAGGGAGAAAACTCTTGCATTGGCATACTCCATGTAACAAAAAATATCCTGTACTGTTTGGATTTTAGCGCTTCCAATCAATTTATGGTCTAAGGGAGAAAACTTGAAAATTTCGGTATTTATTTTACAGTAGTTACCTCCCTTGAACTTGCGGACTTCACAAAACGAAAGACGAATATATGCTGTTCGTGACTTAGAGTCTTATGGAATGACATGTAGCCTATAGATATCGTTTTCTTTCCGCCACGATGTCATTGCAGATGTTATGGATTTAATATATTGAAATAATACTATCATTACCAAACAACAAAATTTTAGGTTTGTCCAAATAAAAAGCATTTGCAGATGACAACAAAGTGATTGAAAATTAGAAATTTGATTTGCTAAGGGTAGAAAACTGGTGGGAAAAGGAAAAAATGCTCTTTACCAGCCACGAGATTTTATAACCAGCATTTTCTCCTTTACCTACAATGTTTTTTTAAAGACTTCTTTCTCAGGGTCGTCAAAAGTAGGGATTTTGTGGTAACGGGTTAAACTATTTTTTTTTTGCAACATTATGCCTTTGGTCTAAGGGAGAAAACTCGTACATAAAACCATCCGGCAAATTTGCTAAATCTGCACCCTACATCATATCATCCGGTGTTTACCGTCTGATACAGACCATTAATTATTCAAAGCAACACAAAGGCTTTAACTCTGAGTCCGCTATGTGAGAGTTAAAACCCATGTTAAAAACCCAATTCTTACTGTTTTAGTGACATTTTGGGGGTAAAAATATGTCCTTATCGTACGATATTGATTCAAGACGATCACGCCGAATTTTATGGTCTAAGGGAGAAAACTCTTGCATAGAATCTTACTCGATGTCACTGAAAAATCTTTTACTGTCCAGTTTTTAGCGGTTCCGAACAATTTATGGTCAAAGGGAGAAAACTCTTGGAAAAACATCATGTACTCTTTTTACAGCAGTTACCTCCCTTGCAGTCGTGGTCAGCATAAAACGAAAGACGAATATATGCTGTCCGTCTCTTAGCGTCTCATGGAATGGAATGTATAGATAACGTTTTCTTTCCGCCACGATGTAAAATGTTATGAATTTAATATCTTGAAATGATATCATTAATATTGATCTAGAAATTTGAATATATTTCTGACAGAAATGGCGGTTATTACAATTAAGATAAAAATAACATTTTGTATCGAGAGGGTAGTCTCCCTTGTGCTTCCTTACATAATTAACAAACATACACAACCGCCAAAATTTAACGGTTTAGCTCATTTTCAGGTAAGATTTCATCTTGAACAGAAAGTTAACATATGATTTTAGCCTTAATCTTAATTGAATCTACAACGCAAAAGTCCTTCGTGGTGTTATGTCGATTTCTATGTTTCGTCAAAGTTGAACTGTGTTTACAACCCCGGAAGTAAACTAAAACTGTGAAACAGACCAAAACTTACACATAGATCTAGAGCACGAGAATCAATAGATCTACAGCAAATATCAATTATACCCAGTGATAAAACAGTAGAAGTGTAGATAATAATATGTCCCGAAACTCGCCTCGAACTGAGAGATTGGTGGCAGCAGTAATGAGCACATGTATACAATAACACTCACTTTAGTTCATAAATTAATCGAATAATGAATATTGCGTCAGAAATCTTTGCGAAATAGAACTCCTTATAATATAATTCATTACAGCATCTCTCATTTCGAAAGTATCGGTAGATCTAATTTGTTTTAAAAGAATTCTGATTCATCTTGAACATCTCGTCCATTTATGATAGCGTGAGCAAAGCGCGCACTAAGCGGGAGGGAGCCTCATTAAGGGAGGTAACTCTTCATACCTTATGGTGTAAGGGTGTGAGAGTTTTCTCCCTTTGACCATAAAAAAAAACTAGCGGAAGTCACATTTACTGCTTAGAGAGATATATGTAGTAATTTTATTTACATCTTTCAGTAAAATGGTAATTATGCAATATTAATGCACTATGACAGCTTGTATAAGTATTGATTCGATTTATGTGTAAGTATATGAAATCATTAACCCATTTAATACACAGTTATTTTCACTTGGCTTATATCATTGCTGTGTCCCCGTGGGGTCCCGGGGGTTTTTTACTTTATAGAATAGGACCTCGGCCTTTCTCTATGGCATGTCGTAGAAGGCGACTAAAATTAGAGACAAACGGCTGCTTTCCTCGTAATTCGTAGGATTGCAGCAGGCAGGGTAGTTCTTATTCCAAATCCTATATTTTTTTTTTTTTTTTTTTCTTGGTGTAAATAGGGTTTGGAATGGGAATCAGTTGGCCTGTGGGACCCTGTGTGGTTTAATCGGGGGTATAAGAATAAACCACTGCAGTCCCGCGATCGTCACATCTGCCATTTCATCTGGCGGAACAAAAGTGACAGCATGCATGTCGTAAAAGGCGACAAAAGGGGCATCATTTTGTGTTTCATCCATTCCTCATTTATCATGTTTGTCTTATGTTGTTGCACATGTATGTTATTTTCACCTCGCATTATTGTTTACTAAGTAAGTGCGCCCAATATGACCTAAGTTGTCGACGGGCCATAAAACACTATTCATTCATTCATTCATATCATTGCTGTGCTCTTTGTTATGTTATCAACAGTGTTATTTTCACACCAAATACCTATTGTAATTTGCTTTCCATTGTTTGTTTTTCTAAAAGGTAGAAATCTGTTTTAATAAAACTATTTTAAAGCTCTGAAATAAGAGTTAAGGAACAAATCAAAGCCAGTTGTCAGGTGAAAATAACATGACCTACTGTATGACAGTAATGTAAGCCCAATGAATCTTTTTGTTTATTGACTATATAATTTATATTTTTGAAATATAAGTGATTCTCCCACATGTGTGGCTCCAAAGTTTGTTCTGGGCCCATATTCACCAACCATTCTTGAGAATATTCCTAGTCTTATTCTCCAAGGTTTTCTAAATTTGTAAGTAACATGACTTCTGATTGGTTAAACCGAATGGTTTAGCCAATCAGAAGTTGTGTTACTTATAGATGTAGAAAAATCTGGATAATAAGACAAAGAACGTTCTTAAGAATGGTTGGTGAATACGGGCCCTGGTCTACTTCAGATTGGGTCTGTTGTTTTGCTGTACATAAGATTACTAGCTTTTGATACAGTTTGATTTATTAAGTACTGCTGTCAGAGCTCTAGATAATCAGTTTCTCTCTTTACTATCTTATAGTAATTACTATCTTTTTGGCATGTATTTTGGAATGTCAGACTTTAATTTATGTTAATTATCCATAATTTACAAGAATAGTTTTAATACTGTCTGCAGCAAACTGTCTCATTAATCATTTACACAATACTGAGTTTCAATGACCGCTAAAGGGGAAGCCTTTTAACCCTTTACTCCACAGATACTCATTTCTATGCATTGCTTGTAGGAGACTTTGGAAAACATTGTGGCAAAAGGTGAAATTGCTCGTCACGAGCAATTTCACCTTTTGACACAATTTTTTCCATGCTATCAAAAGTTGTCATATACACATAAGAAACAGCTTCATCCTTGCTATTATTTAGGGTCAATTAGAGATACCATAGAAATGCCTTATGGGGTAAAGGGTTAAAACACTGGGTGAAAAGGAGAAAATGCTGGTCACCAGCATTTTCTCCTTTTCCCACAATGCTTTCTTCTCTATCAATAATGAATTGCACCATTTTAGCTACATTTAAAGTTGTCTGCAAATGCTTTCATTAAAGACAAGCCTGCAATTTTTGAGAGTGATAAAGACTTGAGGAAAAAAATTCAAACCAGTATTTTTCTTTCTTAAAGCTCTAATGAAATGTAACTTGTCAGGTAAAGCTATCAAAGTTTTTTTTCCAAAGATATGCTTTACAAAACAACATACCGATTAGCCCAAGATCAGACTATTTATCTGTACAGTCTGATCTCGGTCTTTAAGATCTTCAAAAACAATTGAAACTGTTAATAGTTTTGGGGTTGAAGTCTTTCCGAAACAATATCTGGTTTTTACCACACTGAGATAGAGGCCTTTTGAAAACATTGTGAGAAAAGGAGAAAATACTGGTAACTGGCATTTTCTTCTTTTCCCACAATGTTTTCTACCCTGCTGAAAACAAATTTCAATTTTTGAATTACTTTTATTTTGTCGTCTGCAAGTGCTTTCAATTTGGAACAGCCTTAAATTTTGTCGTATGGTGAAGAGTCAAATTTTATCCCACTTCTAAATGTGAGAAAATGAATACGAGTTGTCTGCAGGAGGGAATTACGAGTATTTGAATCAGCAGATAACTGATGGAATGTATCTGAAATGATGGAATGGTCACATGTTAGTAATCTAAATCAGCATTTTCTCTTTCCATGTGTGTTTACCAAATAATCTTCTTCTAAAAGTAAGTCATGTCAACCAACAAACTGCTATCTACAGACTGTCTATGTGTGAAGCACTGGACTATTTTACCTCACCTATGCTCAAGGTTAGCTTTTGTGATTGTGCTGTGTCTAGCATTTGTTGTCTGATATCAACTTTTACCTTGTGGACGCTCTAGAGGCCACATTTTTAGTCTGATACTAGTGAAACTTGGTCAAAATCTATGTCTCAATGATATCTCGGACGACCTTGATAATGGGTAATTTGTGGCCAAAAACTAGGTCAGTACGTCAGTTCTTAGAAAAACATTGTGTACACTCCTGAGGCCACATTTTCAGCTGGGGCTGTAAAGTGTTTAGACCAAGGGGTCTTACAAAAAGCCAAGGGCTGCAAGGGAGGCTTGAGCATGTCACATTCAGGATTGGCACTTAGTCACACAGGACCCAAGGCCACAGAGTGTTTGCATACTTCTGATGACCCTCACTGAGGCAATACCATAATGTTACAGATTTCCACTTGGATCTTTGAAAACAGCACAGCACAGCACATTATGATCTCATACTATATTGACTTGACCCTTTACCAGACAATCCCAACTCCTATCGAACATGAGAGAGAAAGATTTCGAAAACATTGTGGGAAAAGAAGAAAATACTGGTTACCAGCATGTTCTCATTTACCCACATTGTTTTCTTACCTATATTTTGGAAATCTTGTCATTGTGGTCACCTTTAATTTGTTACCTGTACATGCTTTCAGTTTGGAAAAATCTTGTCGTTTGGTATAGAGTAAAATATCTTTGTATCAAAATCACTTGGAGATACATGTAACTGGATCTGCCAGAAAACTGTGCCTCTCCACAGAGGTCTTGGACAGGTAACATGGTAAACAGTAGTTTTAACTCATTATCAAACTACAAAGTTTTTAGGTTCATCCAGATCCAAAGCATTTGCCTCCAACAAAATAAAAGTGACTGAAAATTTGAAATTTGTTTTGTGAAGGGTAGAAAACATCGTGGGAAAAGGAGAAAAATGCTGGTTACCAGTATTTTCTCCTTTTTCCATGATGTATGCTAAAGGCTTCTTTCTTGGGGTCATCAAAGTAGGGATTGTGTGGTAATGGCCGGGTTAACTAACTCTTTACTAAATGAAGATTTTTCAGAAAGCATGTGCAGATGACAAAAAAAAAAAATGTGGTTCAAAACTTGAAATTTGAGTCAGAGAGAGGTGGAAAACATTGCAGAAAATGCTGGCTGTCCCCATTTTCTCCCTTACCACAATGTTTTTAAAAGCTTCTTTCTTTGGAGTCGTTATAACACACAATTGTATGATAAGAGCTTAACCCATTACCACACAATCCCTACTTTTGACGCCCCTGAGAAAGAAGCCTTTTGAAAACACTGTAGGAAAAGGAGAAAATGCTGGTAACCAGCATTTTCTCCTTTTCCCACAGTGTTTTCTACCCTTCCCAGAACCAATTTCAATTTTTCAGTCACCTTTATTTTGTCGTCTGCAAATGCTTTTATTTTGAACCAGTCTAAAATATTGTCGTTTGGTAAAGAGTTAACTTTTATTACACAATCCTGGCTTGGTTTTATAATATTTCTAAATGTCTCCACACAGAACCTGCAGACTATCGCCCTAGCATCCTTCACTGTTAACTTTAACTCTTTACCACATAACAAAATTTTAGACTGGTTCAAATTGAAAGTATTTGCAGACGACAAAATAAAGGTGACAGAAAAATTGAAATTTGTTCTGGGAAGGGTAGAAAACACTGTGGGAAAAGGGGAAAAAGATGCTGCTTACCAGCATTTTGTAACCAGCATTTTCTCCTTTTTCCGCAATGTTTCCATAGGCTTGGTGTCTAAAAAGTAGGGATTGTGTGGTGACGGGTTAAACCTCCCTTTTTTTGGCAGCATTATGCCTTTGGTCTAAGGGGAAAACTCGTACATCAAACCACCCGGCCGATTGGCTAAACTGCAACCTACATCCACCGGAATATAAGATGTTAACCGACTGACACCGACCATTATTCAATGCCACACAAAGGCTTTTACTCCAAGTCCGCTGTACGAGAATTCAAACCCATGTTAATAACCCAATTTTTACTATTTCAGAGATATTTTTCGGGAAAAAAAAACATCTCCTTATCGTACTCTATGATGTTGATTCAAGAGGACTGCGTCGAATTTTACGGTCTAATGGAGGAAACTCTTGCATAAACGCTCACTCGATGTCACCGAAAAATCTTTTACTGGTTGGTTTTTAGCGGTTCCAAGCAATTTATGGTCAAAGGGAGAAAACTCTTACAAGATTTCATCTGCGTTTTTTACAGCAGTTATCTCCCTTAAAGCCCTGGTCAGCATAAAACGAAAGCCGAATATGTGCTCTTCGTCTCTTAGCGTCTTATGGAGTAAAATGTATGGATATCGTTTTCTTTCCGCCACCATGCCATTGCAGATGTTATGAATTTAATATCTTAAAATGATATTATCATTAATATTGATCTAGGGACTTGAATATTGCTAACAGAAATGGCGGTTATTTGAAGATAAAAATAACATTTTGTATCGAGAGGGTAGTCTCCCTTGTGCTTCCTCACACTTGTAACAAACAAACACAACCGCCAAAATTTAACGGTTTAGCTTATTTTCAGGTAAGATTTTACCTTGAACATAAAGTTAACCTATGATTTTAGCCTAAATCTTATTTGGATACATACAAAACAAAAGCCCTTCGTGGTGTTATGTCGATTTCTATTTTTCGTCAGATTTGAACTGTGGCTACAACCCCGGAAGTAACTAAAAACTGAAACTGGCAAAAGTTGTTTACCAAAACTTAAACATATAGAGCATGAGAGTCAATAGATCTACAGCAGATGAAAATTATTAAAATTTTCCAAGTGATTAAATTGTGATAAAAAGTGTGGCTAATAACATGTCCCGAAACTCGCCGCGAACTGAGAGATGGGTGGCAGACGTAGGCCTAATGATTTTACAAATGCTCTATACATGTATTCACTTTAGTTCATAAATTACTCAAATAAAGAATATCGCATCATAAGTCTTTGCGAAACAGAACTCTTTAAAAATATTTATAATTCCTTACAACATCTCTCACAAATTTTGAAAGTATCGGTGGATCTAGTTTGTTTTAGGCAGCGACGTAGGAACTTAGGAAGCTTTTCAAGATTGAGGGAGGAGGGGGGGGCTAACTTTCGAAATACTGAGATTTTTTGTGTGGTTGTTTCATTGCGCTAAGAACTCATATTTTAGTTAACTATGATTTTCAAAATTATTGGGGGGGGGGGGGGGCTGTTAAGAGTTCTGAATCATCTTGAACATCTCGTCTATTTTATCGTTGGCGTGAGCCAAGCGCAAAAGGCGGGGAGGGGGGATGGGTCTCATTAAGGGAGGTAACTCCTCATACCTTATGGTGTAAGGGTGTGAGAGTTTTCTCCCTTATCCCATAAAAAAACTAGTGGAAGTCACACTGCTTCGAGAGAAAATATAGGTAGTAATTTTTATTTACCTGTATCAGTAAGAAGGTAATTATGCAATATTAAAGCACTATGACAGCTTGTATATATAGTGATTCGATTTATGTGTAAGTGTATTAAATCATTAACCCATTCAATACACAATTATTTTCACTGGTTTTATTTCATTGCAGTGCCTTTTATTATGTTATCAACAGTGTTATTTCACACCAAACACCTGATTTTGATTTGTTTTCCACTGCTTGTTTTTCTAAAAGGTACAAATCTGTTTTGATAAAATCATTTTAAAGCTCTGAAATAAGAGTCAAGGAGTAAACCAAAGCCAGTTGAAAATAAAATGACCTACTGCGTGGCAGTAATGTAAACCCATTGAATCTTTTTGTTCATTGAATACAGAATTTAGATTCTTGAAATATAAGTGATTCTCCCACATGTGTGGCTCCAAAGTTTGTCCTGGTCTACTTCCTTCAGATTGGGTCTGTTGTTTCGCTGTACAAAAGATTACTAGTTTTTGGTACAGTTCGATTTATTAATTTTTAACCCATTACCACACAATCCCTACTTTTGACGCCCCCGAGAAAGAAGACTTTTGAAAACACTGTGGGAAAAAGAGAAAATGCTGGTAACAAGCATTTTCTCCTTTTCCCACAGTGTTTTCTACCCTTCCCAGAACAAATTTGTATTTTTCAGTCACTTTTTTTTGTCGTCTGCAGATGCTTTCAATTTGGACCAGTCTAAAATTTTCTCGTGTGGTAAAGAGTTAAGTACTGCTGTCAGAGTTATCAGTTGAATCTCAAACTTTTGCTCAGATTTTGGTTCATCATCATGTTATCTTCTCAGTTACAAGCACAGCTCTACATAAGAGGGAGTGACAGCATTCAAAATTCATTCTCTTGGAAACCCAATGTTGTGGTTACTCACTGAATCGCCTTGATGTGAGTGATTCTCCTACATGTGTGGCTCCAAAGTTTGTCCTGGTCTGCTTCAGATTGGGTCTGTCTTTTTGCTGTACATAAGATTACTGACTTTTGGTACAGTTTGATTTGTAAGCACTACTGTCAGAGTTTTAAGTTGAATCTCAAAATTTTGCTCAGACTTAGAGTACTTTTTAAGTACACTCTTTATTTGTTGTCTGCAAATGCTTTCGACTTGAACAAGCGTAAAATATTGTCGTTTGGTAATGAGTTAAATAAATTTGAATTCTGGACAGCATAATGTCTGCATGATGCTAAAGTTTTAGAATGTATTTAAAATACTAATTTAGGCACACACATACACTGTACGTGTTACAAAAATTTGATAATGGTAATGATGGAAAAGAAGGAAGGAAAATACCCACGAAAAGTGACAATACAATTCAAAGCCAATTTTCCTCCTCAGACACCATGCGGAAATGGCAATACAAATTAACCACATCACTTAGGAATAGTGATTTAGTTTAACTCATTACCAAACTACAGAATTTTAGGTTTGTCCAATTGGAAAGCATTTGCAGACGACAAAATAAAAGTGGCTGGAAATTTGAAATTTGTTTTGTGAAGGGTAGAAAACATTGTGGGAAAAGGAGGAAATGCTGGTTACCAGCATTTTCTCCTTTTCCCATATTGTTTTCTACAGGCTTCTTTCGCAGGGGCATCAAAAGTAGGGATTGTGTGGTAATGGGTTAAACATATTTATTTTACATCAATTGAGAAACAAGCTCTTACAACTCATACTAATCTGTCTCGATTCTGCTTCATGGGAACTACACCAGTACTTGTGCCGAATGAAAAAGTGTTATAGATTTTTTCTGAAATCTAATTTAAGAACAAAAGCTTATCTAGACTATTGCATTATTTGTTTCAGATCTGAGTTTTGTTGGTGAGGCCAGATTTGGTTTAAAGATAAAAGCCACTGATCTGGAGCGACGTTATCTGAGCTCCAAAAGAAACACAAAGCTGGCCCTAAATTTGATAGAATTTTTTGTCCCGGAAGAGATGGTAAAATCTGTGGGCAGTGTGTATGGCAACAGCCAACACAAATTGAAAGCCATGCCTTACAACATCGTACAGGCTCTGAAAGGTGAGTCTGCACAAAAAGTCGGTAAAAACTATACGGTCTTCCATGTGTTTAATGAACAATGTCACACTTAAATTTGGTAAGGAGGTTACAATTAAGCTTCCATGTACTAAACATACAAAATGAGAAATGCCTCCATTTTGGTAATGCTCACCTTCTACTACCCACCTAAAAGGGAGGGGGGGGGGGAATACTGGTTTCATTTCTATTTGTCAACCCATCCATATTGTTTTCGTTTGTTTGACCTAGGACCCTGAAACTTAATACAAGTTGTCAGTGTACTTCAAACACCTCGTAACTACAGCTTGAAACATGCTGTAGTTATAAGGTTTTTGAAGTAAACCAACAAAGTGTTAATGCTCATGACCTGTGGTAGTGTCCTACTGCTTTTGGGTCAAAGGTCAAGGTCACAGATGATCATCGTTTTGAAAATTATTTCCATTCTCTGATTGTGCTGATTCGGTGACATGGTGCTGGTGGAGAGTATGTCTGCTTAGCGAGAGTTCTAGTTTATTATGCTTTATAGATTTCTTTCAGAAAATAAGTAAAAAATTCAGGGTTAAGGGAAATAGATAGGGTCAGTCTGGTTACATGTAGTATACATGTGTTACAAACACTGTTATAATTTAACCCATTACCAAACGGCAAAATTTTAGGTTTGTCCAAATCGAAAGCATTTGCAGACAATAACATAAAAAATGACTGAAAATTTTAAATTTGTTTTGTGACAGATAGAAAACATTGTGGGAAAAGGAGAAAATGTTGGTTACCAACATTTTCTCCTTTTCCCACAATGTTTTCTAAAGGCTTCTTTCTCAGGGTCGTCAAAAGTAGGGATTGTGTGGTAATGAGTCAAGGATAGTAAAATAAGTACTGAATACTGAACAGGTGCAGAAAACTGGACTTTCATGAAAGAGAACTGTAGATTATCTTAACCCATTACCAAACAGCAATATATTAGACTGGTCGAAATTGAAAGCATTGGCAGACAAAATAAAAAAGACTGAAAATTTGAAATTTGTTTTTTGAAGGGTAGAAAACATTGTGGGAAAAGGAGAAAATGCTGGTTACCAGCATTTTCTCCTTTTCCCACAATGTTTTCTAAAGGTGTCTTTCCCAGGGGCGTCAAAAGTAGGGATTGTGTGGTAATAGGTTAAATGTTACTTTCAACTGACTTTGATATGATATTGTATGCAAAGAAATAAAAAATTGCAAGCCAGAAATCTTATACATGTATACATATGCCTTTTCAATAAAATGTTAAAAAAAAAAACCCTCGCAATTAAGCCCAAATGTAAACATAAGATGTACAATCTGAAGGCTAAAAAATGACCTGCAGAGCATTGCAGGCTATAGTGACTGTCTAATGGGCTATTCTGAGCTAATTTCTATTAATAAAATGGAACAATCATTTTTTTTTCCCTTCAATGTATATTACAGGTCACATATACAGCCAAATGCCTGTAGGATCAAAGGAGGAGGAAGAAAAGAAGTGGATGGACATTATGTGTAGAATGAATAATAAACTGAAAAACCTCAGAAAGGGGGAATATGTCTGAATAAGGATTTATAAATTTTGGTTTTTCTCAATCCAGCCGTTAAAATGTTTTCATTTCACCACCATGGTTAACAAGGAATTTTATTCACTGTAGTTTTACTGATATTTCAGTGAAGTTCTCTGAAATTTCAGCGAAATTTGTATGAATTTTCATTGATATGTTAAATTCTATTCCACTTCTCAGTGTAAGAAAATGAATACGAGTTGTTACATAGTTGATTAATTCTTAGTTGTTTAAGATTTTGAATGCACTTTTTGTAAGTACATGTATCAATTATTGTCAAAGCAGAGAGTGTTAGTATTTTGAAGATTTCTGTCTTAGATCCTCAGTCATTTACTAAATGGCCAAAATTAATGTTTTGCAACACTTCCTTGGAAAACATTGTGGGAAAAAGAAAAAAAATGTATGTAATTGCATTGTCTCCTTTTTTAAAACTCTCAATTCAGTCATGTTTTTTTTTTCCGCTAGTGAAAAGTTGTTTGATCAGATGTAGAATAAACCCATTATCAAACAACAAATTTTGAACTCTTCCAAACCAAAAGCGTTTGCAGACGACAATTTTAGATTTGGAGAAAATGCCAGAAAATTTTCAGAAGTGGTAGAAAACATTGTGGGAAAAGGAGAAATTGCTCGTTACGAGCAATTTCTCCTTTTCCCACAGTGTTTTCAAAAGACTTTTACTGCAGACACGTAAAAACCAGGGCTTGTTTGGGACAACAAGCTATAAAACACCTAGTAAGTAAGGCTTTGAAGGCCTTTCCGAGAGAAATTGAGCTATGCTCTGACAAAAAGGGCGTTAAATGTATCTCTCACAGAATTATGTGTCCATAATACCCACTCTGTTTAATAACGGACTGAATCCTTAGGTACTCTGGTCTTTTGACTTAACCCTTTACCACACAATAAGACTTTTAACACCCTTGAAAGACAAAGCTTTTGAAAACATTGTGGGAAAAGGAGAAAATGCTGGTTACCAGCATTTTCTCCTTTTCCCACACTTTTATCTTCCCTTCCAAAGAAGCCACATTGAAACTGTCATTAGCAAATGCTTTCAATTTGGACACGTCTAAAATCTTGTCATGTGGCAAAGGGTTTAACTCATTACCACACAAGCCTTACTTTTGACGCCCCTGAAAAAGAAGCCTTTAGAAAGCACTGTGGGAAAAGGAGAAAATGCTGGTAACCAGCATTTTCTCCTTTTCCCACAGTGTTTTCTATCCTTCCCAGGACAAATTTCACTTTTTCAGTCACCTTTATTTTGTCATCTGCAAATGCTTTCAATTTGGACCAGTCAAAAATTTTCTCGTGTGGTAAAGAGTTAAGAAAATTTATTCATCGCATAAAGGTCAGTCGAGATTAGACTGTGTAGGCTAATTTGGGTTGATACTTTTAGCAGAAGCATTAAGCCTTCTCTTCACAAAGCATGCCTTAACTCATTACCACACGACAATGTTTTAGGCTTGTCCAAATCGAAAGCATTTGCAGACGACAAAATAAAAGTGACTAAAAATTTGAAATTTGTTTTGTGAATGGTAGAAAACATTGTGGGAAAAGGAGAAAATGCTGGTTACCAGCATTTTCTCCTTTTCCCACAATGTTTTCTAAAGGCTTCTTTCTCAGGGGCGTCAAAAGTAGGGATTGAGTGGTAATGGGTTAATTGTTGGTGAAGCTGGTTAATCCTCTACCAGACGAGAAAATTTTAGACAGGTCCAAATTGAAAGCATTTGCAGACGACAAAATAAATGTGGCTGAAAAATTTAAATTTTGGAAGGGTAGAAAACATTGTGGGAAAAGGAGAAAATGCTGGTTACCAGCATTTTCTCCCTTTCCCACAATGTTTTCAAAAGACTTCTTTCTCAGGATTGTTAAAAGTCAGGATTGTGTGGTAAAGGGTTAAACTTGTACCAAGCAAGTCTATTTCAATAAAGAAAGAGAAGAAGGCTTTTAAAAACATTGTGGGAAAAGGATTAAATGCTGGTAGCCGGCATTCATGTCTTTTTGTAAAACATTATTTCAACACAATTCAAATCCCATCATTCGAGGCTCGATCAGTTTATTTGCCTCAGACACTGATAAAATGGACATTGGACAAAACTAAAGTTTTAAATGTCTTGGAAAACGATAATGCCTGTAGACTGTTGGGATACTTGACCCTTTAACTGTTTCCCACATAATCTCTGGTTTTTACGACCCTGAGATAGAAGCCTTTTGAAAACATTGTGGGAAAAGGAGAAAATGCTGGAAACCAGCATTTTCTTCCTTTCCCACAATGTTTTCTAGTTACATGTATTTCAAAGACAAATACTATATTTTGAAAAATATTTTTATTATGTCCTATACATTCTTTTAAAATAGATTAGCCTTAAATCATGCTATGTGGTAAAGGGTTAACTCTTTACCGAACGACAACATTAAGACTGGTTGAAGTTGAAAGCATTAGCAGACCACAAAATAAAAGTGACTGAAAATTTTTATATTTATTTGAGGTAGGGAAGACAACACTGTGGGAAAAGGAGAAAATGCTAGTAACCACAATGTTTTCAAAAGGATTCTTTCTCAGGGTCAGTAAAAGTCAATATTTTTGAGTCAATATTTTTGAGTAGTCCAAATTGAAAACATTTGCAAACGATAAAATAAATGCACTTGAAAATTTACACTTTGTTTTGGGAAGGGTGGAAATCACTGTGGGAGGCATTTTCTCCTTTTCCAACAATGTTTTCTAAAGGCTTCTTTCTCAGGGTCGTTAAAAGTTTTAATTACGTGAAAAAGGGTTAAAAAACCTAGTTTAATGACCCAGGGAAATTGGGCATTTAAATACATTGTGGGAAAAGGAAGAAAAGTAATTTTTCCTTTTTCCACAATATTTTCTAATGCTTTAGGAACAAATCCAATCATTTTAGTAGCATTTGTCATCAAATGCTTTCAACTCAGACCACTCTAAAATGTTGTTGTGTGGAAGTAAAAAGGTTAAAACATCTGTGTTGTAAGCTAGAAACAGGAGAGAGGAACTTATATAGAAAGTTTAACCCTTTACTCCATAGATACTCATTTCTACGCATCGCTTGTAGGAGCCTTTGGAAAACATTGTGGCAAAAGGTGAAATTGCTCGTGACGAGCAATTTCACCTTTTGTCACAATGTTTTCTCTGCTATCAAAAGGTGTCATATACACATAAGAAACGGCGTCATCCTTGCTGTTATTTAGGGTCAATTAGAGATACAGTAGAAATGCCTTATGGGGTAAAGGGTTAACTCTCTACCAAATGACAAAAGTTTAGGATATTCCAAATTGAAAGCATTTGCAGACAACAATATTAACATAACTAAAAAATTGGAATTTGTTCTGGGAGGGTAGAAAACATTGTCGGAAAAGGCGAAAATGCTGGTTACCAGCATTTTATCTTTTTCCCAAAATGTTTTCAAAAGACTTCTTTTTCAGGGTCACAAAAATCAATGATTATTTTGAAAAGGGTTGAAGAATCTTACTAAGGAAAGGATGCAAATCTTAAATTCATCTTAACCCTTTAAAGGTGGGTATTTAGAATTTTTACATCAGACCAAATTAAATAATATATATGTCACTGAAATTTATATTAAAAAACAATACAAATCATCAGTAATTAAGAATCATAAATTTACACAAAAAAAAATTTTTGGTGGTATTCCCTTAAAAGGCTACGTAGCCTCTTAAGCTATTTTTAGATTTCCCGCCAAAATAAAAAAAAGCATTGTGGGAATTTTAACTGACCTGCACGTGACTAATGACTATTAAATTCCATAACATAACAACCATGTAATTAATTTCCATAATGTCTAGAACTTCCGCCGCTGTGTTTGAAGCTTCGTCAGTATATTTCCGGTATGTAAATGAGCGAGTTGTTCATGTAAAAATAGACCGTGTTTCCCTTCAGTGTCGACCTGGGCTGTAGTAAATCTCTAATTTATCTTGTAGTTGGACGGTTTTTCGACTACTGGGTTTTAATGAATGAAAATTATAAGGCTTTGGGAGTATAAGGATGATTTTTTTGTATTTTGTAAAATTTTCGTCCCAAAATCTGAAGGGTCACCTTTAACCTTAACCCTTTTACCAAACAATCCTTGGTTTTTATGACCCTGGAAAATAAGCATTTTCACCTTTACCCATCATGTATCTTATCAAAGAAAAATTGAACTATTTGAGCCACACTGATTCAATTTGGACGAAGCCAAAAATTTTGTCATTTGGTAAAGGGTTAACACATATTCCAGAATTTCAAATACTTGGAGAAAGAAGCCATTTTAAAACATTGTGGGAAAAGGATAAAAATGCTGGTATTTTCTCCTTTTTCCATAATGTTTTCTTTGCTAGCACAGACAAAGTCCAATGTATAATTTGCATTGAATTCGTTATCCGCAGATGATTTCATTTTGTGGTTTGGTGAAGAGTTAAAGAATTCTTTAACCCATTTCCACACAATCCCTACTTTTGACAACCATGAAGAAGCCTTTAGAAAACACTGTGGGAAAAGGAGAAAATGCTGATAATCAGCATTTTCTCCTTTTCCCACAATGTTTTCTACTCTTTTCCAAAAAATAATCTAATTTTCGAACCATATTTATTTTGTGGTCTGCTGATGCTTTAACTCTTTACCAAACAATCCCAACTTTTAACGACCCTGAGATAGAAGCCTTTTGAAAACATTGTGAGAAAAGGAGAAAATGCTGGTTACCACAATGTTTTCTACACTCCCAAAATCAAAAATCCTTTTTTTGATTCACATTTATTTTGTGGTCTGCAAATGTTTTCGATTTGGAGTAGTCCAAAATTTTGTCGTTTGGTAAAGAGTTAATTCAGTTTGGAAAAGCCTACAATTTTGTTGATTGGTAAAGATTTAAATAATGAATGAAAACTAAAGCCTGTTCTTGACAGATGAGGAGTCATCAAGTCTTTTTTCCCATAATATTTTTGTTTTGTTATTGTTATATACTGAACGAAAAATTCTTTTTTTTTTCATAAAAAAAAGGAAAGAAAAAATTTGCATTTAATGATTAAAAAGAAATGCTATCCAATGCTTTGTGGTGTTTTGTGTCCACATTCCACACCAAACAGCTTGTTTGATTAGGAGCTTTATATCTTACCTCACAGAATGACATAAGGTACAAAAATTTGCCCGAAAGAAAAATACTGTTTTTGAACAGTACAGAAAACAGTTTTGGATAGAGGCCTTTTGCTCCTTTTCCCAAAATGTTTTGAAAGTTCTTGAATGCTTGGATCTACAGTGTTGCACAGCTACGCAGTACCTGCAGTGTTAGGCAGTTTGGAATCCAGAACACAGGCAAGGCTAAATATGTGTATACTGATTCACTTTGAAGCTGGTTACAACTTTTAACCCGCTACCAGATTGTTAGCTTAATTGTTACAAGGTCCTTGTCTAAATTGAAAGCATTTGCAGATGACAATTTCAATGAGGCTCAACATGTTTATTTATATTTTTGTGTTACAACAGAAAACATTCTGGAAAAAGGAGAAAATGCTGATTATCAGCATTTTTTCCTTTTCCCACAATGTTTTAAAAACTTCTACCATGACTGTTGTTAAAACTTGGGATTGTGGGGGGACAGGTTTTCAAGGTTTTATCACACAATCCCCACCTTATATGACCCTGAGAAAGATAGGGTTTGAAAAAATAGTGGAGAGAGGAGAAAACTTGGTAACCAGCATACACTCGGCAAAACTTCTAGATCCACTTTTGTTCCTGTTATTTTTGTGGGTACTCATTAAAATCGTCTTGTCGAAGCGATTCCAATGAGTACCCATTGGGTTTCGGAGAGAAATAATGGATTTAAAATACCACCACTCTCTGTTATAAATCTGGTGCTCTCAAAGTTCCTATCCTTTAACCCTTTCCCAAACAATCCCTGGTTTTTACGGGTCTCGAATAATAGCCTTTTGAAAACATTGTGGGAAAAGGAGAAAATGCTGGTAACCAACATTTTCTTCTGTTCCCACAATGTTTTCTACCCTATCATAGACAGGAATTATCTTTTCAGCGAGAGTTGAATTGTTGTCTGCAAATGCTTTCAATTTAGTCTAGTCCAAAAGTCTGTCATTTGGCAAAGGGTTAAAAGACAAAATATTAAAAAAAAAAAATGAATATCTACGCCTAGACCTCGTATTCATCGTATAAATCTTTGGACTCTTTCGAACATATTAGCGTTTGGTCTAAGGGAGAAAACTCTTACATCAATTTGCTCATCATCACTCCACCGATGCCACGGATCATCCGACATTTACCGAATGACAGTGACCAATATACTCAACGACACACAAAGATCCTGCTTTGACTTTTAAATTAAGCCATAGCTTACTTGAAAGAGGAAATGAAACTTTCAAACCAAATGTTAAAACCCAGATTATGCAATTTTAAAAGTATTATTTTTTTTTTTGGGGGGGGGGGGAGGGCGGTATCTCCCGACATTGTAGATTCAAGAGCAAATTGCGCCTTTTCTGCAGTCTGATCTTTATCTACACTTGCCGCAAAAAGGTTCTACAAACGTACTGAACAGCGTAAGGGTCGACAATGCCGAAAGATTTACGGTCTAAAAGGAAAATCTTCTGCATACACTCTAACTCAATGTAACCGAAAAATCCTTTACTGTTTGACTTTTAGCGGTACCAACCAATTTATGGTCTAAGGGAGAAAACTCTTACAAAATTTTATAACTTATTACACAACAGTAACCTCCCTTCAATGTCCTGGACAAGATAAAACGGAAGACGAATGCAAATCTATGCTGTTCGTCTTATAAAGTCTCACTGAACAACATGTATAGATAACTATCCGAAGTTATCACGAATTCAATATTTTGATTGATACTACCATAAATACTGATCTAGAGATTTGAAGATCGCTGTTAGAAATAGCGGTTAATTAAAATGAAATTGATAATTTGTATCGAGAGGGTAGTCTCCCTTGTTCTTCTTCACATTTGATGATTTGTTACAAACATAAACAACCGCCAAAATTTAACGGATTATTTCATCTCAAGGTAACATTTTACGAAGATAACATATGATGTTAAATATTAATTAGATCTATTAAACAACAGTCACCCTTTCGAGGTGTTATATCAGTTTCTGCTTTTCACTTTTCAACAGATTTGTGTAATGTTTACAACCCGGAAGTTTCCTAAAAAAGGCGAAAATAGTTCATTAAACTTTAGGCATACAGTATTAGATGTGATTTATTAAAATTTTCCCATCGATGATATAGTCGAGTTATGTTAATAACACTCCCCGAACTGAGAAGCAAATCTCAGCAGTAATGAGTATTCACTTCAGTTCAGAAATTAACCAAATTATGTTGATGTTGCGTCAGAAATCTTTGCGAAATTTCTCAATAAATAACAAGTCTTTAAAAGTACAATTTACAACCAAATAGGATCTGTTTTTTGGACAGTTTCGGTAGATCTAGTTTATTTTTTAAAAAAGTTTCGATTCATCATAAAAATATTTTATCGATTTTGACTTTAGATGGCGTGGAACAGTTTGGCAGGTTAAAGGTCCCCGTACATAATGGGAGGTAACTCTTCATAACTTGTGAAATAAGATTGTATGAGTTTTCTCCCTTTGACCATAAAAAAATAATCAGATGCCACATTGACTTCTGAAAGAGATGTATTTTATATATTTGTTTTCTATCAATAAAACCAAGCTCTAAAAGGCAGAAACATTATTTTAATAAGAATATTTTTAAAGCTTTTTAAAGCTCTGAAATAAGAGTTCAATAAGGAGCAAATCAGAGTCAGGCATCAGGTGCAAATAACACTGTTAATAACATGTAGTTGTCATGTAAGCCCATTGAATTTTTTGTTTAACCCTTTCCCAAACAAGCCCTGATTTTTACGTGTCTGCAGTAAAAGTCTTTTGAGAACACTGTTGGAAAAGGAGAAATTGCTCGTAACGAGCAATTTCTCCTTTCCACAGTGTTTTCTACCATTTCTGAAAACTTTCCGGCATTTTCTCCAAATCTAAAATTGTCGTCTGCAAACTCTTTTGGTTTAGAAGAGTCCAAAATTCATCGTTTGAGAAAGGGTTAATTTGAAGGGTAGCTTCAATGACATTCATGCACGTTTTAGAAGAGACACAATAAAAAAAAAAAGCATTCAAAACAAACCTCTGATGTCTGAATTAGGGTTAACTTGCAGTTCAGGCCATGATGGTTGGTTATTTCCGTTTATTTATCGTCGCTACTGGTTGCCCATCTGAGCGACGCCCCCAGAAGACGGTTAGTTGTTATGGGGAATAGTGCAAGTATACAGGTCGAAACTACTGAGAGCTTCGCCTGGTTCTTTAACGTGCTTGGTGTATAGCACCATCACACGGGACCTCAGTTTAATGTCTCATCTGAAAGACTATTGGAAGTTTCAGTTGGCCAGCCGGGGATTTGAACCCACAACCTGTAGTGACCCGAAACATTGTATTCACGAGTCCTACGCTCTACCTACTGAGCTATATCTGCTGGTTAGGCCGTGATGGTATAATCCATATTAACTTTTAACCCTTTACTACACAATCCCAACTTTTAACGACCTTGTGAATGAAAGTCATTTGGGAAAGAGTCACCCAAATGACAAATTTTTGACTGGACCAAATTCAAGGCATCCATTAACCCTTTACCTCACAATCACAACTTTTAACGACTTGGTGAAAGAAGCCTTTTGAAAACATTATGGGAAAAGGAGACAATGCTGGCACCCAGCATTTTCTCCTTTTCCCACAATGTTTTCTTCTCTTCCTAGAACAAATTTCAATTTTCTAGTCACATTTATTTTGTCATCTGCAAATGCTCTCATTTTGAGCCAATTTAAAATTTTGTTGTTTGGTAAAGAGTTAACATTTGAGCCATGCTCTGGCAAACTGAATTTAACCCTTTATCAAACAATCCCTGGCTTTTACGGCCCAGAGAAAGAAGCCTTTTGAAAACATTGTGGGAAAAGGAGAAAATGCTGGTAACCAGCATTTTCTCCTTTTTCCACAATGTTTTCTACCATGCTGGAAACAAATTTCAATTTTTGGGTTATGTTTATTTTGTTTTTCTGCAAGTGCCGTCAATTTGGACTGTTCCAAAATTTTGTCATTTTGGAAAGGGTTAATTATGTCTCAATGATGTATTATTTACAGAGTACCCAATAAGAGGGTCCAAGTGACGTTAGGCCCATTCCATATTCATTGTTTCTCTCCCAAACCCTATGTTGTGGGTACTCATTAGAATCGTCTCAATGAGACGATTCTAATGAGTACCCATAACATGGGTTTTAGCAGAGAATAATTGATATTTTCAATTGTGAGATAAAAATCACTCCCTTTATCTCTGAATATCACAGAACTCTGACTATACCAAGCAAAATGTCCAAAGAAAGAAATATTTTCAGATACATTTTAAACGTGATGTGAATATTTCCCAGGCCCATAGGAACAGGGGGGGCTAGTGGGGGCTCAGCCCCCCCAATAATTTGGAAAATCGTAGTAACGTTCTAGAATATGAGTTTTTAGTGCAATGCTACAACCACGCAAAAAATCTCAGTATTTCGAAGTTAGCCCCCCCAATCTTGAAATGCTTCCTACGTGGCTGTTTCCTACGCCTTCTCCAAACTGCCACACAAAATGATATGTATATCATTATATATAGACCCATAGTAGCAGCGGCCTAATTGTGATGCTGTGATGTCATTTGAAATGCGATGTCCTCTGGCCTCTGGCAAAAGGAGGCTTGATCCGGTTGCAAGAGAACTTGTACCCTGCAGAACTCATACTCTGGAGAATTCCTACCCCAATCTGAAGGATACAAATTCTCTAGAGAACTCGTACCCTGGGTACGAATTCTCTGGAGAACTTGTTCCCTACAGATACTTTGGGGATATAGATTTTTGCATGTATACATGGTAAACCGTATATATCATTCAGATTATGGTGAATTGATGATTTTCACTTTATCTTTCATGAAATGAGTTAGTTATAGAATAATCATGCATTATTTGTAGTAAAATATCAGTTTTGTAACCGGATGTTTGATGGATTTAACTCATTACCAAACGACAATATTTTAGGTTTGTCTACATCGAAAGCATTTGCAGACGACAAAATAAAAGTTACAGAAGATTTGAATATTGTTTTGTGAAGGGTAGAAAATATTGTGGAAAAAGGAGAAAATGCTGGTTACCAGCATTTTCTCCCTTTCCCACAAGGTTTTCTAAAAGCTTCTTTCTCAGGGTCGTCAAAAGTAGGGATTGTGTGGTAATGGGTTAAATGGAATGGAAGTAAGGTAAATAGGCAGGTAAATTTCAGAAAGATGAAATAATCAGGTAGATCTACTTAAACTGGATTCATTGAACTATTCAAAGATAAAGTTTTTAAAACGCTCGTTTACATACATGTTTTTATGGTTCGTTATTGGAATGCGCCAATTTTTTTAAAGAAGTCAAAGATGTCAGACATACACTATAAAGTCACATTATCAGGTGTGATAAACACCATTGTGCACACTTGCCATTTATCAGAATTTAAACCAGTATTGTTAGTTAAAAGGACTCTTAACCCTTTACCAATCAATCACATGGTTTTACGAGGAAAACGACTTCTATAAACATCGTTGGAAAAGGATAAAACAAGTATAACCTTTTTTACTTATGTAAAATTAAAGGACGAAATCTAGCTCTTGGTGGATCATTACTTTACCCTAGTGCTGAGTTGCTAAATACCACCCTGTGGGAGATAGCTTTTGAAAATGTTGGAAAAAAAGGGGGAGGGGGTGCTTATAACCAGTATTTTCTCATTTTCCCATATTTTTTTTCCACCCTTTAGAGAAGTGAAGTCCAAATATGAATTTGTTGTCTGCAGATGCATAGAATTCTGAAGAGACTAACATGTGAGTTCACAAATAGCAATATTTGCATTTCTCTTTCGCTCTCTCTCTCTCATTTTCATTGTACAGACTACCTCTATGTTTTCTCATATGTTTACTACACGATCTTGACTTTCAACCACACCAAAGAAGTTTTTGTAAGCATTGTGGGAGAAGGTGCAAAATCAGATAACCCACATAGTCTCATTTTTCCACAATCATGTTTTCTCACCTTTTCAAACACAAAATATAAAGAAAAACACATGATTATCTTTACTTTATTTATGTCTTTTCAACATATATACAAAAAAAAACCCCAACCATTTTTCATTAAATCTACATCATAATAACAACATAAAAATAAAAGTTAACAAGATGGTGGTAAACAATCATTACATGATTGTACATGTATTAGTGGGTGTACAACTTCTCTAGTGTACCCTTGAGATTGGGGTACAAGTTCTCCAGGGTTTGAATTCTCCTGATACTGTTTCGAGCGCTTACAGGAGATCTAGATCTTTGTAACTTGGCAATATTTATTGAAAAAACAAGATCTGTCATACTTATTTTAGTTTCAATGGCACAATTGGTCCTAAAGTGCATCTTATTTGCTGTAAATTTGAATTTTTCTAAGAGATAGGTCCCAAAATCCCATTTGAGACATGGTTAACAAACCCCTCCCCACCTTCGAAGCAAATGGTAAGCATATGCCCTAGCAGGGCTAGACCATAGCACTCCCAACAAAGCCACAATAATAACAACAGAGCTACTCTCCAAATCAAAGGTAGGCCTCGTATCCTAACCAACTACATGTAATAAGAAAATTGAATTTTAATTGATCTAAATCTATAGCAAAATTGCCAATAAAGATAGTAGGCAATAAATCTATGGGAGGAAATGGACATTTTAATTGCTCAAAATTGGACTAGAATAAACACTAGAGTTCCTTTAGGGCCTGAAATCGCTCTACTGGCAGTGAATTTGCCTTTGTGCTAACATACATTGTGAATCTATGAATGTAAAAATATAAGGAAAAAAAACCCCCACACCCACACACACACCCACACACACAAAAGTGTGTTCTTGCAACTGGGCTTTAATCCACTCAGACAGCATAAGTAGGCATGGTGAATTGAAAAAAAAAACAGTGAATAAAATAAGGTGCAATTTCTCAAAACTAAATGCTTGGAATCCTAGCCAAATTTGAAAATGTTTTAGTATGCCTTGTATTACACAATCCCAGCAAACTTCAAGGAAATGTGACTAATAATGTGGACTTTGTAGAGTAAATAACACTAAGTCATCAAATGGCTGCCTTTTTCTGAATGGTTTACTAGATTTTCTTCACTTTTAATAGAGTTCAATTCCTTGATGAACCAAACAATCTTTGCAGGTTTCAACATAATTGGATCAACACTGTGAACTTCATTGCCCAAACAAGAAATGGACATTTTAAACTTTGAATGGCTACTTTTCTCACACTGATTGTCAGTTTTTTTTTTTTTTTCAAACTTGATCAGGTTTAAACCTTTGATAAGACAAAGCAACTGTGTAAGTTTCAAAGTCAATAGGGTTCAAGCCGTTTATGATACAAAGTAACTGCATGTTTATGAAAATCCGGCCCCAAATGCTGACTTCATCTCATTAACAAGAAATGGAAATTTTCGACATTAAATGGCTACTTTTCCCATACTCATTGTCAGATTTTTTTCCAAAAATGATAAGGTTTAAGCTCTTGATGACATAAAGCAACTGTGTAAGTTTCATGAAAATCCAACCTCAAATGCTGACTTCATTGCATAAACTGAAGAAATGGAAATTTTCATCAGCAAAAGGCTATTTGTCCTATACTGTTTGGTGGATTTTTTTCAAATTCGATAGGGTTCAAGCTATTTATGAGATTATCAAACTTTGCAAGTTTTACAAAAATCTGATAAATGCAGACTTTATCGCATTAACAAGAAATGGACATTTTCAACTTGAAAGGGCTACTTTGCCCACACTGTAGGTTGGATTTTTTTTTTCAAAATTAATAGGGTTGAAGCTTTTGGTACGATAAAGAAACAATGCAAGTTTCACTGAAATCTGACCACGAATGTAGACTTTATGGCATAAACAAGAAATGGAAATTTCAAATTTGAAAAGGCTACTTTTCCCAAACCATTTGTTGGAATTTTGTCAAAATCAATAGGTTTCAAGCTATTGATGAGATAAACAAACTGTGTAAATCTCACGAAAATCTGATGAGAAATGCAGACTCTATCTGTCCCTGATTTCACCATTAGATTCCATTGTGATTTTTATGGTCAAAGGGAAAAAACTCGAACAATCTTGTATCTATTAGTAATGAAGAGTACTCTCCCTTATTGTAACCCCCCCCCTCTCGGAATAGTCTTTTTTTCAACCATTACAGTCACACCGGAACTTTAAGAACCGGTACGGGGTTAATTTATACCCATACGGTCTATCGAAAAACCCGGACCCTCTGTTAACAAATATTCTGCTAAATAAGTAAAATCAGACTTTCAAGCCGATTTTGAAACCCAAACTTTGCTATTTCATAGGAGTTTTCTTTTGGAAAAATGTTCTGAATGGACCGTCTAGATTCAAGATCAAACTGCACGTTCATTTATAAGTACACCCGAGTTAAGTCAGTGCTCATGGTTTCCCCGCTGGTATTTTTCAGTCAAATACAGGATGCTGAACATTGAGTTATTTTGATTAAATCAATTTATTGTCTCAGGGATCAAGTGTTCAAATTAATAGAGAGTGCATGACTTCCCCCTATACAACCCTCTTCCACAAAAAAAAAAGGCGGGGGGGGGGGGGAATCTAAACTGGGATCAACATTAATAAAATCGGGAAAAGGCATAGCTTTCATCTCCATTTATCAGCTTGGAAGATTCAGAACTGTATTGCTTTCACTATCTGCCCCCTGTTCCTTACGGTCAACGATCAAAGAAATGATCGGAATTCCACAATTCAGCTCAAATCAACGATACAGTCTATTAATAAAACCTCTAAAACTTAATTGAACGAAAACATGTCTTTGGTTCATAAGTTTAAATATTGTATTATAATAAAGCGTATATCGTATACATTCATCGGTTGATAAATTCAAATGTAATTTCCTTCGGCTTTGCACAAAATGGTTGAACTAAAACTCTACAAAGTTTGGGTACGCTGTCTCGGTATAGACTCGGTAAAGACTCTAAAGAGGTTGGGTACGCTATGGCAAAATGGATACGCTGGTATATGTAGAAATATGTGTCACATAGAAGATCTGCAAATCAAGATTTAAATTGAAATGTCGTCCTAGATAGCTGCAAATTATGAAGAAAATGGCAATACTCATGTATTTAAATCGAACTACTTTATGCCAAGTTTTATATTCTTGCGCTAAAACCCGGGACCTTTCGGAGGTTAATTAATTTATCAGTGTCATTGACGGCCGCCTTTTTTTGGAAAGGGCTGAGTTACTACACTTGAAATTACGTTTTTCAGCCCATCTGGCCTTTTTGCGATAAAAGAGCATATAATCATAGCTTTGTCTGTTTGTATGTGGTTAGGACAGAGAACGTGGTAATGATATTCCAAAGCATTTGAAGCATTTTCAAGCTACAAACAACCGGGATATTCCGGCAAAATTTAAGGCCGGAACTACTTGAACTCAATCTCTTTCTACTGCTGTGTACCTAAACGCAATGGAGTATTAGATTCACGGTACAAAATAAGATACATGGTTATCAAAATTCAATCTTGAACTCATAGTGTCTTCGACAAATACCACAAAAATTACATTTAGATTCTATGTGAGCTCTTACTTTGATAACCGAATTGTTACGTCCAAGTTTAAATTTCGGCGGTCGCCTTGTTTACAAATGTGACGAAATATTATAAGGGAGACTACCACCTGTTTACAAACTATTAACTACGTCTGCAATTGGTTTTTTCTTTCTGTTGTCTTCTGTCACGATATTTTCAGAAGAAGCAGCATCTGCAATCCTATCTTAAACATTACCAGAAATAATGACAGCCCTAGGAGCATTTTTACCCCGACATGTACAGATCGTCTTCACAAGCTGCGATGATGTTTATTCGTCTTCGGTTTTATGCTGGCTACAAATGTAAGGGAAGTAACTCTGCCATGAAAAAGTCTGTAAATGAGAGTTTTCTCCCTTTGACCATAAAATTACTCCTAATTTTATCCGGTTAGGGTTTGTGCCACAAACAACTTCCCATAGACGTAAACCTGTGTAGACAGTGTGGAGAGAATTTGAAAGTTAACGTATTCATGAAATACAGGTACTCCCAAAAGTCGCACAAATTTATATGAAAATAGGCAAAGCTTAGAAACGGGCGAAAGAGACTTTTTTTCTAGTGCATATGTATACAACCACAATCAGCGCAACATTGAATCTGTGCAGATAAGTTTATTTGACACTGCCCAGCAAATTTTTTATGGCAGTAGATACTTGTATACTGCTTTAACTATCAAATGACAAATTCTACACCATTCTAAATTGAAAACTTCTGCAAAAAACATTCGAAAGTGAGACAATGAAACAGTAGCCCTCAACAGGGTCGAAAACTTTGTGGAAAACGGAAAAAGAAAAAAATGCTGGTTACAAGAATTTTCTCCTTACCCACCAAGGTCCTCAGAATCATTCTTCAGGTTTGTTTAGACCCGGGATTGTGTTGTAGGGAGTTAACTTGTGAAGAGATTTAACTCCAGATTATCAAATACAAAGTATAAACACTGCTTGAGAAAACACGCTTTTTTCTTTTACTTTATTTACGTCTTTTCAACATATGTTAAAAAAAAAAAAAAAAAAACACTTTCAACAAATCGACATTACAATAACGGCATAATAAAACTTGACTACATGGTGGTAAACTATCATCATATGTATTAGTGGGGGTAGCCCTCAGAGAACTCGTATCCAGGGTATGACTTCTGATACCCTTGACCCATCTCCATGAGACAATATACCATACAAATCATCACATAATCATGGATCCGTAGAGTCCATTTCGTGCAACAACTGACTGTATTATGATCCCTGTTTATACTTATATCCTCATTTTTCGTTGGGACGAAAAAGTCCGGACGATTGAACTGGGCGAACTACCTCAGCGACGAAAGAGTATATAGGCTTTAATGGTGTACAAAAAGTGTTGGCCGTTCAAACATCTTAAAGCCCCAATAGCGCTCATATAGAGGTATTTTTGTGCGTTAAAATAGTCGGAAAAAAGACACGAATCTGCTAATTATACTCTAATTTTGTCAACAAGGGGATAGAAGCGTTCATTGCAACATCGGCTCCTGCTACAGAACCATTTGCATTTTTTCATTATCAACTCTCCCAACTCCAAAAAGACGTTGCTACATCTATAGGCCTTTCCGAAAACCGTTGTTATCTCCCTTGGAAGGGTTTCTTCCCTTGAAGAGTAACTACTTCCGGTGAGGTAATATTTCAAAAATGGCGAACAAAGAAACACACACAAAGGAAATCAATCAACCGTTTCACGCGCAGAATTCGACAACAAAACAGTTAAAAGAGTTTTTAAAAGAAAGAGGAGTTCAAGTTTCGGGTACGCGATCTTGTCTGTTAAAAAGAGTCGAAGGATTGTTACTGTTTGAAACCAGAAAGCCGCGGACAGAGGAAAGGCGTATTGACCCAGAAAGAAATACAGCGAGATTTTTAACGCCTCTTGGAGAAAATCTACCCCAACCTGAATCACTTTGTAATTGGGATAAGGACTTAAATAAAGTACCAATGTTTACGGATAAAGAACTTTATAATTACTTAGTCCTGAACAAAGAAAGAACTTGTGATGGGGCCTCGAACAACGCTAGTAGACAACTGAAAGCCAAAGTTTTCTACGAAGACAACCACGTCCACAGCATTTCTTACCATGGAATTAATGAATCGATGAGTCACTGCTACGTGTCATGCAAAGTCATCCCATCTTGCCCAACAGGAAAGAAGGAAGACTATAGAGTTTGGGTCTGCATGTCAAAAGTCACAGGTCATGTTCATTCAGCTTGCTGTACATGTACTGCAGGGTAAGAGATTTATTGACTTTATTTATTTAAAGTTCACATTGATGAATGGGGGATCAAAACAGCCCATTTCTGAAATGGTCTACTTTGTGATGATTAAAGTTGAATATGATATGCTGCTTTGAACAATGCTGTCATATATATCACTGCAGAGCTCACATGTATTTCCTCAGTTCAACCAGTACTAGGTTAGGGCTCTGAAGGGTCTTTGCAGAAGGATATTTGTACCTGGATCCTCCAGGTCATGAGCCATGCAGGACCCTCCATAATTACTTAAAATTCATTGAAGTTCCTTCCGTCATTTTGTTTGTGAACTTATTTCTTACTTATAATGTGAATCGAAACTTTAAAGCAGAGTTTTTGTATGAGAATATCATTGTGTTGGTGCAAAGTTCATAATGGCCACAAAAAAAAGTTAAAGAAAATCAGCAGTATACTTTTATCATAGTTTTATTTCACAAAATATGGGTGATTAACTTTGTTTTGCTTGAAGCAGGCACTTCTGAGACTTAGTAGAAAATGAGTAATTTGTAAATAAATCTACTTTTGCCACATTTTTGACACCTTAACTCTACCAAACGACAAAATTGTAGATTGGTCCAAATTGAAAGCATTTGCAGATGACAAAATAAATGTGAATCAAATAATGAAATTCGAGTTGGGAGGAGTAGAAAACATTGTAGGGAAAGGAGAAAATGCTGGTAACCAGCATTTTCTCCTTTTACTACATTGTTTTCAAAAGCTTTCTTTCTCAGGGTCGTTAAAAGTCGGAATTGTGTGATAAAGAGGTAATATACATAACAAACCTAATGTATGATGCATATTTCTAGTCTTGATGGAGGTGGTTGAATCCACCGGCTATACTTTTTTTTTAAATGTTTTACCACACAATAAAATTTAAGGCGTGTCCTAATTAAAGGCTTTTGCAGACATCAACATAAAATGCGACTCAAAAAAATGAAATTCGTATTTGAAGGGTTAGAAAACATTATGGGAAAAGGAGAAAATGCTGGTTACCAGCATTTCCTCCATTTCCCACAATGGTTTCTGTAGGCTCCTTCCTCATGGATGTTAAAAGTTGTGATTGTGTGGTAAAGAGTTTATACAGTGCAGAATAAACATGGATATTCTAGGCAAAAGAGATAAGAACATAAGTTTACAAACAAGTTCCTAGAAAAACAAATAATTATTTTTTTTATTCTCTACTTTTCAGGGAAGGCGAGTCATGTAACCATATTGCTGGACTGCTTTATGCTCTGGTAGATGTAAATCAGAAAAAAGACACAGGCCTTAATTCAGTGACATCTGAAAAATGTAAGTGGAATCAACCAAGGAAAAGAAAGTTGACACCTAAAAAGTCTCAAGACCTAAAATTCAAAAAACATAAGTTTGAGAATGTACACACAACAAGAGGAAGAAGGCTGGTCTTTGATGAAAGAAAGAACATAAGACCAGTAGATAAGGAGTGCTTTGCTCAGAAGTTAATAAAATTGAACAGCAATGCATGTTGGTTATATACAGTCAGTACAAATACCAATAATAATGAAGATGAGTATCGGTTATTTAATGTACCTTTTATGTACAGAGACTCCATTTCTTTGAGAAACAGTGAAATACAGAGAACTATGTGTGAAGAGTTCACGAATTTGTGCGAATCTGTGACCAGAGAAAAAATAAAACAGATAGAGGCAGACACAAAAGGTCAAGCTTTGAATGGGAAATGGAGTACAGCACGTACAGGGATTCTCACATCATCAAGCTTTGGACTTGTCTGTAAACGACGGGAAACAACTGAAGATTCTATCATCAGAAGTGTTTTACACTACAGAGACTTTAAGTCAAAGAGCACTGACTGGGGGATAAAACATGAGGCAGCTGCAAAGAGAGTCTATCTTAGAAAGGCTAGAGAACTGTACAATAAAGTGGTATTGCAGGAGTGTGGTCTAGCTTTAGATGAGGACAATCCTTTCCTAGGCAGCAGTCCTGATGGGTTAATAGAGTGTGATGGACTCTCAGGGGTTTTGGAAGTTAAATGTCCTTTCAAATATCGATTTCTAGATCCTCTTGAAGCAGCAAAACAATCTGACTTTTTTTGTAATATTGAAAATGGACAAGTAGTGCTCAAAAGAAACAGCAACTATTATTATCAGATTCAGGGCCAAATGGCAATAACGAAACGGAAATTTTGTGACTTTTTTGTGTGGACATTAACAGGCTCAACAATAGAGAGGATACATTTTGACTCAGAATTTTGGGACAGTACCTTGAAGACATTAACCTCATTTTACCTGAAATACATTGTTCCAGAATTGTTTTCAGAAAGAGTGAAGAGGGGAAAGTCATTATTTCTTAAGGCTATGTAATACAATGTTTCATCGTAAAAACCTGTTACAATCACTGAATAAGCCACTTCTACATGTAGATAAAACAATTTGGAAAAAGAAAAGGTTTTGTAGCAACTTACACTTTGTACATTCACTCTTTACTGAACTACAAAATTTCAAACAGGTCCAAGTTGAAAGCACTTGCAGACAACAAATTAAATGTATCTCAAAAATTGAAACTTGTTTCCAGCAGGGTAGATGCTTGAAAGCATTGTGGGAAATGAAGAAAATGCTGGTTACCGGCATTTTCTCCTTTTCCCACCATATTTTCAAAATGGGAACGCAAATACATGTACTGTATATATACATGTATGTAGTTATTAAAAAAAGAAATCTAAGTTTGTAAATAACAAACCAATCAAGATTGATGGTTGTGACACAAGGAAGAAACAGTTCAGTCTATACCAAAGAAAAATGTTTCACTAGTCAACATCCTTAAGCATTTTTAACCAACCAGTTGAATGTGACTCAAAAACTAAAAATTTTCTTTGAAAAAGTAGAAAACACTGTGAGAAAAGGAGAAAATGCTGGTTACTAGCATTGTTCCGATTTCCACAATGATTTTTAACATTTTTTTCCATAGAATTATTAAAACTTGGGATGGTGCAGTAAAGGGTTAACTATTACGAAGAGAATTTGCAGATGAAAAACTGAACATAGCTTCTATGAAGGATTCATTAGTATGTTGGAAAACATTATGGGAACAGGACAAAATACTGGTTACCAGCAATTTCTCCTTTTCTCAAAATGTTTTACGGGCACTTCCATCAAAGTTTTTTTTAGCTTTACATTGATTGGTTCAGGGTTAAATCTTTAACAAATAACAAAACTGTAGACTAGTCAAAAATGGAAGCATATGCAGACGACAACTTAAGTATGGCACAGAAATGATTTCCATCAAAGTTTTTTTTAACTTTACATTGATTGGTTAAGGGTTAACTCTTTAACAAATTAATGACAAAATTGTAGACCAGTCCAAATTGAAAGTATTTGCAGACGACAACCAAAGTATGGCTCAAAAGTGAGGTTTGTCTTGGGAAGGGTAGAAAAAATTATGGGAAAAGGAGAGAATGCTGGTTACCAGCATTTTCTCCCTTCCCTACAATACTTTCAAAAGTCTTCTTACTCGGGACCGTTAATTCGGAGATTGTGTGGTAAAGAGTTTAAAAAAAAGTGAATTATTTTCTTGTATTGTGTGAAAATCATTATGGCATTAGCTTTTGTACTCTAGTCTTATGTTTTAAGATCTGTGCATAGGTTGTAAAAAGTCTTTATGTAGAAGATGCCTTAACTCTGCCTCTAGAAGCCCTTTGAAAACATAGTGGGAAAAGGAGAAAATGCTGGTAACCAGCCTTTGCTCCTTTTCTTCAATGTTTTATACCCTTTCCAAAACAAATTTCACTTTTTCAGCCACATTTTTTTGTTTTGTAAAGAGTTAATAAATACTGAAGAACATGTGAATCATTACAATTCAGATTGATTTAAATATACTTATTATTCCTATGGATAAGCAAGAAAAAATAAAGTTTGTTTTATGGAAATTGAGTCTCTTATTTTATTTATTGTAAAGATGAGAATGATGATACATATATGAGCTTTGCTGTATGAAAAGGAGGCTTAATTTATCTACAGAAAGTATGCAGGCTGACCTGATTTTTGTTATGCCCATGACATGAATGCTCACTTTGATAGCTACTATATAACACAAAAATGAAACTGACCCAACTTCCTTGTCTACTTTCATACAATTTAAAAAACAGTAAGGGAAAAGTAGCACTTGCTTATGTCTTCACCAAAAAACAAAGTTTTGGACTGAACTAAATTCAAAGCCTCTACAGACACAAATTAAATTTTGGTAGATTTCAAACTTTGATAAGGTTGAAAATGTTATGGGGAAAGGAGAAAATGCTGGTTACCAGCATTTTCTCCTTTTCCCCACAATGTTTTCTACACTAGGCTTCTTTCTAAGGGTCGTTAAAAGTTTCGATTCCATGATAAAGAGTTATATTACAAGCAAATTGCACATTTCCCATAATCTTTTTAACCCATTACCACACAATCCCTACTTTTGACGACCCCAAGAAAGAAGCCTTTGGAAAACATTGTGGGAAAAGGAGAAAATGCTGGTAACCAGCATTTTCTCCTTTTCCCACAATGTTTTCAATCCTTCACAAAACCAATTTCAAATTTTCAGCCACTTTTATTTTGTCGTCTGCAAATGCTTTCAATTTGGACCAGTTTAAATTACTGTCGTTTGGTAATGAGTTAAGGGCTTTTGAATGCAGGGTAATATAGTCAGATTTGCACAGAAACAGGTTTTCTACTCCTTCTTAACTAAAGGTGGTTGAAGATTTGTTAGAGCGGCACATATTTTCCAAATCTGACTGACTTGCTGTGACAGAGTAATTGGCATAATTCCTTGCATTATTCGAAAGTTTTTGATTCGCTCAATGGCCATTTCTACATATATCCTCAGGTTTGCAATCCTCCTGGTTTCTTCAATATCCTGTCTCATGAATTTTTTGTTCTTCAAAGGAGGTATAATTAATTGTATGCCACGTTCAGCCAAGAGATCAGATATCAGGAATCCTTTGTCTGCCATAACTTGGTCTCCTGGCTCAAGCAAATCTAGTAATCCACATGACTTTGTAAGCTGTTTATCACTGATACTACCTCCCCATAAGTCAGACACAAAAGTAATAACTCCGTTTGGAGTTATGCCAATTAATGATTTGTATGTCATATGCGATTTGTAATTTGAGTACATCAAAGATCTATTTTTTAATGACTGGGGAGTTTCAGTGTAAATCTCTGTACAATCAATTATCACCCTACAGTTAGGATATTTCCTGAACCTACTGGGAAGCATGTTTTTAATCATTTGCTTTGGTGGCCATGCTGTAAGGAAATTAAGTTTCACTGAAAGATAGTCGATCCATCTGTTTATGGTGTCTCCACATGTTGATTTGGAAATATGAAATCTCTGTGCAAGATCATGTATCAGGAGTCCAAGACGAAGCCTCATTAAGGTCATGAAAAATTCATCAATTAGTCTTAATGATCTGGGGCGTCCACTGTTGTTGTCATTTGTATGAATGTCGTTCATCTCTTCAAAAAGAGCAACAAATGTTTCAGCATCGGGTATCCCGGTATAAAACATAACATTTTGTCTATCATGTTGTATGTCCTCAAACACCAATTCCGGCTTTTCTACTTGTACACTTTTAGATTCATATGCTACTGTGTTTGTTTGTACTGAAATTTCTGCAGTCTCTATAATTGTTTGTGAAGAAGCATCACAAAAGGTTTTCACTGGCACACTGTTTTCAGTTTGTACTTCTTTATTCAAATGTTTTGATATCACCGAGTCAGGGCAAAGCACATAATCATGTAAAAGGCAGGAGATATGTTCATTCACACATGTTTCGGTCATATGGAGTGGAGTATTTTCATATGTTTCAATATCACCTTTGATTAAAACTTTCTCTGAAATTGTATCCACGTCACTGTTTAGAGTTTCATGGAATTCCACCTGAAAAGACATAGTAAGAAATAAATAAATCTGTGAGCCTGGGGGGATGCCTTTCTAATTAATGACAATCTGAATATACATTACATACACTGCAATATATATAACATAAGGGTTTGTGATTTAAGGACTGACAGGCTAGTATTTTGCATTTTCTCCTTTTTCCACAATGTTTTTTTTTTTTTTTTTCTTTTCAAATACAAACCTGATCATTTCAAACACTTTACTTGTTGTCAGGAAATGATTAAAAATAGCAAATTGAATGATACTCATGTCAGTTAGATAGTTAAATTGTAAATGCAGACAGCAGGAACAGTAAACTGTTGCTTGTAAATGGACAAATTCTGATTTACACATACAAATCAATGTTACCACACAAGATATAAGTGAATAGTTCATTACAACAATAATCCAAAGCAAATTTCCCTAAATTTCAGAGATGGACCCAGCCTGTCTAAATAATTCAGTCCACAGACAGACATTTTGGAAAGCTGTAAGTTAGCTACATCCGGCCTTACCGATTTTAACAAATGATCACACACACGAGCAAGCAATTGGGGTCAGAATGAAAGACAAGTATTACCTTTGAAGTTTTAAAAACTTTACGAGCTCCATTCACAAGAAATATATTTGGCACTGGGTTCTTTCTGTCGTAGGTGCCGTTCACAAAATGTTCTGAGCATAATCTATCGTTAGTCTTCAGGATGAAATTGGGACTGACAGTTTTCAATCGTTTTATCCACGCCTTCCGTAATTTGTCCTCGACAGGAAACCGATGTAACGTAATTTTCCTTCCATTTACTATTTTCCCACGAAAGTTGCTACAAATACAGCAGTAATGGCGTTTTTTCTCCGTCGATTTCGGTGTAGCGTAATCCATATTGTGACTTGAACTTAGAGTGACGCTAGGTAGTTTGCTCTCCACCGGAAGTCGGCGTGCTTACTTCACGCGAAAGAGTAAACAAGGGAGGTAATAATTCAAGGGAGATAACAACAGTTTTCGGAAAGGCCTATTCGGAATGATTCTGATGTCCTATATTTGGGCATCACGTGATTGATAATGATGACGTATATCCACAGACGCTATGTGCTTCCTCTACATGAAAGCTACTGCGAAACCTCGGTAAGATTTTAATTTTCTTGAGATTAGGACTGCGTTCCTTGTATGTTGATTGGTAAATCGGAGTTGTGCTTTCATCATTCTGATCAGGACATGAATAAACACCGTTTTTTCTCTTGTCAGAGCTGTACTGGTAGAAACTTCGCGTCTCGGCCCATAAAACTTTCGGTCCATTACTATTTCGTCCAATAAGACATTCGGCGTTTATACATACAAAGTCGAATGTGTAGGGTAAACAGGGTTGTAATATGGACCAGGGAAACCTAGTTAAACACATTGTGGTTGTTTTGTAGTGAAGATCGGACTTTATATTAGGTGCGTTCGGATCTTGGTCGTAGGTAGTGAATGAGTTTAGAAGTTTGTTTTGTGAAAAAATAATTGATGAATTTTGATCCGAGTTTAACATCAGGTGGTAGACGTTTTATATTAAATGTCAGAATTCTTACCAGGTATATTCTGGTCTTGACTAACGTTACAATGTCAAACCAGCATATTTTAAGTCTCAACTTTCAAGAGTTTGGTTTAACTCATTATCAAATGACAATATTTAAAGCTTACAAGTCCAAATCGAAAGCGTTTGCAAACGACAAAAACGAAGTGACTAAAAATTTGAAATTTGTTTTGTGAAGGGTAGAAAACATTGTGGGAAAATGAGAAAATGCTGGTTACCACATTTTCTCCTTTTCTCACAATGTTTTCTAAAGGCTTCTTGCTCAGGGGCGTCAAAAGTAGGGATTGTGAGGTAATGGGTTAACTTGCAGTTTACAGATATCTTTTCAGTCAGTTTTTAAGAAAAAATTGGTGTTATTTCATCAATTAAGTCATTGCATACAGATGAACCCTACAGATGCAAGACAGTTGAAGACCATCAGTAGTAGTACACTTTACTCAAATAGATCTAAAGCATTGTGATTGAGAATCATGTTTTTCATGTCTTTTTTACTGATCACTTTCCTTTCTAATGTAACAACAATGTATCTTTTTAGGCAGGCAGAGAGACCAAGATGTTTTTAAACTGATGATTAGATACCCCAGTCTGGTGTTATATCCCATCTGAAAGGATTCCTTTTTTTACAGATTTCAACAACATGTCAACAGGTATTTCAATGATATTTATGTCTGGATCTAAAATACATTAATGTTAGAACTTGTGTCTTTTGTATTCGGAGCTTAAATACTTGACCAGACAAAGGTTCAGCTTTGTACATCCATACCATAGACTGCATGTGCACTAATTAATTTTTGGAAAGAATCAAGTTTTGGAAAGAAGCAATTGTAATTGTAATTGTAACAAGCAAATATTCCTTTTTTTATTTATGACTCAAAGCCTTATTAGGCAGGAAGTCAGATTTTGGACAACAAATGGGATTAATGGCCAATCCCGGACGAGCCCCCATCTTACGAACAAAGAAACAAATGAATAAATGCATGGCAGATGTAAGGGACCGAGCGGGATTCGAACCCCGGAACTCCCGGACGCAAGGCCAATACCTTAACCACTGAGCCAAAGCGATATCTCCCTGACGCAGAAGCCAGGTATTGTATTTAAATCGGGAGAATGCCATGCAGGAAGGTGTGGTCTCTCGTAACATTATGGATCCATAAAACCCAATTTGTATAACAGTGGACTTGAACTGATGGTAGAATGGTACTTTCACATGCAGAAAATTTGTAAAGTGCAAAAAGAGTCATCCCATGTCAGCCTACACACACTTTTGACAGAGCATGGCTCCTATATTACAGTACAGTATTTAGCAAGAAACTTATAATCTTGTCATTTCAGTGTCTGATTTTGCACAAAGCCGGCCCAGTAAAGCCAGGTTACAAGGACATGAATGAACTGCGTTTGATGGGCCATCAACATAGGAGGTCGTGATTGGCACAAAGTTGGGAAATGGTAGTGTGATAACAAAATTAGAATTAAAAAGAGAAAATGAAAAAAAAGAGACTTTTTGAAAAAATTGTAATTTAGTTACGGTGAACAATGTAGGTACATGTAGCTTTAAATGTCAGATAACCATTTTAAAGGCAATCAGTATCAATATAGTATACTGAAAAGAAAATCTTATTATTCACTCTTTATCATAAGACAAAAATGCAGACTTGTTAAAATTTAAAGCATTTGCAGTTGATTTTTAACCCTTTACCACACAATCTGGAGTATTCATGACCCCGAGAAAGGACCCTTTTGAAAATATTGTGGGAAAAGGAGAAAATGCTGGTAATCAGCATTTTTTCCTTTCCCACAATGTTTTCTACCCTTCCCAAGACAAATTTTAAATTTTCAGTCACTTTTATTTTGTTATCTTCAAATGTTTTTAATTGGGTCCAGTCTAAAATGTTTTCCTTTGGTAAAGAGTTAACTCTTTACCACACAATCCCTACTTTTGACGACCCTAAGAAAGAAAGCCTTTGAAAACACTGTGGGAAAAGGAGAAAATGCTTACCATACAATCCCTACTTTTGATGACCCTCAGAAAGAAAGCCTTTGAAAACATTGTGAGAAAAGGAGAAAATGCTGGTACCCAGCATTTTTTTCTTTTCCCACAATGTTTTCTACCCTTTCCAAATCAATTAACAATTTTCGATTCACATTTATTTTACCACATAATCCCTCCTTTTGATGACCCTAAGAAAGACAGCCTTTGAAAACATTGTGGGAATAGGAGAAAATGCTGGTACCCAGCATTTTCTTCTTTCCCACAATGTTTCCTACTCTTTCCAAATCAATTTACAGTTTTCGATTCACATTTATTTTGTCGTCTGTTTTCAATTTGGGCAAGTCCAAAATTTAGTCGTTTGGTAAAGAGTTAACCCATTACCAGACAATCCCTACTTTTGACGCCCCTAAGAAAGAGGCCTTTAGAAAACATTGTGCGAAAAGGAGAAAATGCTGGTAACCAGCATTTTCTCTTTTTCCCACAATGTTTTCTACCCTTCACAAAACAAATTTCAAATTTTCAGTCACTTTTATTTTGTCGTCTGCAAATGCTCTCAATTTGGACAAGTCTAAATTTTTGTCGTTTGGTAATGGGTTAAACAAGAATCAAAGGATGAAATTTGTTTTTGAAGGTAAATTAATCTGTTCTAAGACATGTATTTTTTATCAGTTTTTTGGGGGGTTTAATAATACTATTTGAGTTACTAGTATATCACACTGCCCATTGCAACTATCCCAACTGTCAGAGCTTGTTTGATCCATGTTCCATACACACCATACACATTATTGCTAAGCCAAATAAGTTCAGACCATGTTTGGGAAGGGAGAAAAATGAATTTTGTTTCAGTGGCTATCATCAATCTGCAGAGAGAATTTGTATGGTTTATTGGCATCCTTTATGGTATTCAACAGCTTGAATCAGTTTGAAAAAGCATTAAGGTCTAAAGTATACAGGAGATCACTCGTTTATCCCAAGCTAGACTAATTTTTATCCAAGGATTGATGATAGTCATTGTGACAGGATTCATTTCTCTCTCACTTCTGACAATTTTTCAACAATGAGCAGCCAGTGGCTTGGAAAGAATATTGGTAAAAGTACTGGTAAAAGGAACTCCAGGAAAGCATGGATAGGTGCATTGGCCACAGTAATGATTAATTGATTTTATGGTTGGTGTTTTAAGCTGCTTTCACTATTTTCAACAGTCATATCACAGCAAAAGCCCACATATTCATATCTTTCTGGATTTTACCAGTTCTAGGCTCTGAAGTGTGACTGTGTCGTGCCAAATGACACTCACGAAAAACAAAATAACTGAAAAAATGGTGTTACAATACCATACAATCCAATCATTAAGTAGCTTGTACCATAATATCAATATTGAACTCTTTACAGGCTACAAAATTTCAACTTTCCAAAACAAATTTCCATACTAAACATGTACTATTTTTCATCTGTAAATACTTTCAAGTCTAAAATTTTGTTGTATGTAAAGAGTTTATAAATCATAATACAGAAATAGGTTGAATAACAGATGACAGGTTTTGGATTTGTGTATGAAATGACAGAAAGCATACAGGGAAGAGAAAAAAATGCTAGTTATCAACATTTTCTACTCCTCCCACAAAGCTTCTAGAGCTTTCTTCTTCAGGGTCGTTAAAATACAGGATTGTTATCTACAGGGCTATAAAAAGCTTGAAAATGTTTATTAAAACAACTGCAGTTTGCTCAAACATGCTTTTTATTGGTCTTGAACTTTTTGTAAGATATGTTTTTGTTGCTAAATTCTAGAACTTTAAACTGGGTGTAGAGTTAGATATACATGAATAATTGTCACTTTTGTATCACACATAGTCATGCAAATATACAACACAATGATCATGTCTTATATCATTGTTCAGCCTTGTTGTCTATGGACTTTGAACTTTCCATCATTAAGCACCTAAGGTAGAAAGAGAAAGAGAAACAAGTAAATATATTCAATTGATTTGTGGTGCAATGAAATAAATCTATTTTCAACAGTATTTCAACTGTATAGGAGGAGCAGAACACTTACTCATGTTTACTTGGTCAGTTACAGATATTTTTGGCAAAAGAGTTAGAGGAGGTTACATATTCATTGAAACTACATGTACCTCTTTAGCTTCAGCTACAGTTTATATTTAGAACAATATTTAAAACATCAAATTAACCAAAAGGCTATGGCGGATGTACATGCACCGTCACATCCTCGTTTTTTTTCAATTTACTGCCAATGTATATTAAGTGTCATTGGAAAAGGAATCGACCCTCTGTAACTCTTGAACATAATTTGGATTTTGTTCATGGGGCAGGGTGGAAAAACCTGAAAATTTTAAAGACTTTGCAAAGGATACTAGTAAACGAAACAGATGTAAAAGAAACATCATTTTAACCCTTTTGAAAGCAATATAAGTTTTAACAACCTGGAGAAAGACCCTCTATGCAAACATTGACAAAATGTTGGTCAAATGCAGCCTATGGGAAAAGGAGAAAATGTTGGTAGCCAGCATTTTCGTCTTATTCCTTTCTACCCTTTTAAAGAGACTTTTATTATCTCAGTTACTTTTTCATCAGCAAAAAATTTCAATTTAGAAAAGACTTGACCCTTTCCCAAACAAGCCCTTATTTTTACATGTCTGCATTAAAAGTCTTATGAAAACACTGGGAATTCCGGAAAGGAGAAATTACCCGTAACAAGCAATTTCTCCTTTTCCCAGTGTTTTCTACCCTTTTTGAGAATTTTCTGCCATTTTCTCCAAATCTAAAATTGTCGTCTGCAAACTCTTTTGGTTTGGAAGAGTCCAGACTCTGTCGTTTGGGAAAGAGTTAATTGTTGTTCTCCAGTAAATATTTGATTTTTGTTTGTCGGAGCATTTTGTACCACTTGAAACATTATTAGTTCTACGGTCAGAGCATGTTTCCAAGTTCCCTACCACCTGACCGCAAAACAAATTCATTAGACTGCAAAGTTTTATCATTCTGACGTTTGTTAACTCTTTACCACATAAGCAAAATAATAGACTTGTCCAAATTGAAAGCATTTGCAGACGACAATTGAAAAATGGTTCAAATGATGAAATTTGTCATTAATAGAGTAGAAAATGTGGGAAAAGGTAAAAATGCTGGTTACCAGCATTTTCTCCTTTTTCCACAATGTTATCAAAAAGCTGTAAAAGTTCGGAATTGATAACATTTGCAGATGAAAAATTAGACATAGCAGAAATGATATGATTTTTTTCTGAAAGAGATGTTAATGTTTTGAAAAAGGGAAAAGAAATATTGGTTACCAGCAATTGTTCCATTTGCAAAAATGCCTTGAAATCATTTTCAATATTAGAATTACTAAATAATTCTTAACATGGAAAACTTTGATGTTTGGGTTAAGAGCTGACAACAGGCAACACCCTTTAACATTGCTGTATGTATGAATGTATTTTATTTTTTGTCTACGAATTCTTATTGTGATTATATAATGTATTTAAAATTATAGACTAATATTTGCACCTTATTGCCTTGCTTATTGCATGAAACATATCTGTCCTTGTATGAACTGTCATCTAAAGTGGCCAGTTATATATTGTAACAAGCATACGGAAGGCCAAATATTCCTATGCTACATATTCTTCAGCAACACCACAGAATAGGTCTTTGGAAATTTGATTGTTCTGCTGTATACCCTAAAAATAAAAAAAAAAAATCATAATCTCTTTTTCAATTCATCTCAATCTGAAAATCTGGGGAAGAAAAAAAATGGAATTATTGAAATGGGTGTTTTTATACTCCACTTCATTCCATTTGACGACAGAATAACCTCCAGCATAATATCCAGCATAATTATAATTGGACTGTTGGATTGTTGGTGCATCTCCAACCCTTTACTAATTTACTTCACATGTTGTTTGTACTAGCAAGGAGTTGGGGTATGTCATAGTGCCCCAATGGCAGCAAAAGTAAACAAAGTAGGTCTTAAAATGCATCTAAATTCGAATAATAACAGAAGTATGGAAATTATGGAAGGTGACAATCTGGTATTTTGCAGCCTGTGTAAGTGTTAGTTAATGGCAGAAAATGTAGTTTAAAAGTAGGTCAAAAGTTGCCATGTCCCTCAGTCCTTTGGTTTCTTTTACCTGATTTCAGAAAACGGGGGTTTTTTGCCATCAAATTGCGCTTGCATTGATCGTAAAACCAACATATTGTCATCTTCACAATACTTTCCATACATTATTTAACCCTTTTCCCAAACAAGCCCTGCTTTTTACATGTCTGCAGTAAAAGTCTTTAAAAAACTGTGGGAAAAGGAGAAATTGCTCGTAGCGAGCAATTTCTCTTTTTCCACAGTGTTTTCTACCCTTTTTGAGAACTTTCTGCCATTTTCTCAAAATCTAAAATTGTCGTCTGCAAACTCTTTCAGTTTGGAACAGTCCAAAATTTGTCGTTTGGAACAGGGTTAAAGTCTGGCTTTGTTCAACCCATTACCACACACTCCCTACTTTTGACAACCCTGAGACAGAAGCCTTTAGAAAACATTGTGGGAAAAGGAGAAAATGCTGGTAACCAGCATTTTCTCCTTTTCCCACCATGTTTTCTACCCTATCAAGGACAATTTTCATAATCTGAGCTACCTTTAATTAACAATGTAATGCATCATCTTTCACTAAAATCGACGACACTTTTGTAAATGAAGCCAGGCTTGACTGAATGAGTGATGCATTTGTGTAACTTTCAACATAATATCAGTCATACCAATTTGATAAACTATAATATTCTTAATTTCTGGAGTTTTTACTTTTACCAATATCTGAAGTAACATGCACATGGACATCCAAACAAAACCCAGAGAGAACTGATTTGTAGTCATGGATTACTTGTATTATGCATTAAATTAACCACTGAGTCATGAAGTAATCCTGAAGCCCTTTATAGCTGTTCAGCTGAATAAAAATCAGGACATTACTAATGTCACATGGTATAGAAGGACCGTATAGACCTAGGTGACAATACCAAATTCAGTCACACAAGAACAGCAGTACCTATCTCAATTGTCTACTTTGTCCTACAGAACATTTTTAAGAATTCCACTCCATATTTAACCCAGTCTATAATGATGGGTTCATTCAAGATCAAGATGAGATAGCAAAATCTTTTTACAGTATACCAGTAATCTTGTATCTACAATGGTTCTCTGGGTAGATGGCTTGTGAGTTTGGGTAGAGGTGAACCACTGAAACGGTAATACATACATTCAATTTTCACTAACCAGTCATGTAAATAAGAATATGGCTTTTGAAATAAAATCTGTTTTACCTAATCAAAGCTGTCGATGCGCCATAAAACAACATTCATTCATTCATTTATTCATTCATTACGTTTTACCTAATTAAGTTACCTGAAAGCAGATGGCCAAATTCTGTGTCTACTGGAATGGAATGATGAAAGAGTCAGAAACCAAGGCTAATCTGCATCTTCATAGTATGATTCTGTTTGTGTATCACTCTGTCGGAGGATCCATTCGCATTGACCAGAGAATTGCAAAATAGTTCCCTCTGTACTCTGAAATATCAATTACAAAACAAGTGAGAGCTCCAAATATTGTTTAACCCTTTACCAAACGACAAAAATTTTAGACTGGTTCAAACTGAAAGCACTTGCAGACGACAAAGTAAACGCTTCTCAAGAATTGAAAATTGCTTCCATCAGGTTAGAAAACATTGCAGGAAAAGGAGAAAATGCTGGTTACCAGCATTTTCTCCTTTTCCAGCAATGTTTTGAAAATATTTCTTTCTCAGGGTCGTTAAAAGTAGGGATTGTATGGTAAAGGGTTAAACATTTTATGAAGGTTAAACTCTTTGGTTACATGAAAATGACTGGGGAAATGAAAGTGACCTACACATCAGTTTTTAGAGGTGTTTCTTAAGAGTTCTTCCACATTAGAAGAGGCCCGCCGGGGTGGCTCGGTGGTGTGACCTGGTGGTTGTGAGTTCGATACCCCGTTGAGGCAAACTTTCTTTCTGGCGTACTTTCGCCTCTCACCTCTGCTGAAGCATGTGAGAAAAGTAGTCGGTGGCTTTGGAAAGAAAGTAGTGTTAGTAGTGGTATGAGAAAGCCAGGAAACACATGTGCATCACCGACCGCCATGATATGACCTTAGCTGTTAAATTATGTTAAACTCCAATACAACCAACCAACATTAGAGGAAGTATAGACTTTACATTTCATTAAAATTAGATACATGTAGGTCTACAACCTCCAACACAATCAAACAGTGGCTGTATCTCTGGTTCAGATGAAAAATAAAATCATAAGGGCCATACTACATGTACCACATGTATTAAGGAGTCCTTCAGTAGTCCCACCTAACGTTATGTGTACAAATTGTTATGAAAATTACATACATACATTAGTTCTGCAAGGACAATAGTTGAAAATTGTCCAAGAAGGGCCCTTAACAAATCTGAGAGTAATTATGGACAAACCAGCAACCTGATTCTAATCTTTCCCCTTATCATTATCATGGGTATGCCTAGTGACTTAGTAATATACAGTGCTAAAAGCTTGGAAGTGTTTCTGTTCCATCAAACCGACCCACAGTAGCTTAGTCAGTAGCATGCAGCACTTGAGAAAGAGCGGGTCGTGGGTTCAATCCCAAGCTCAGAAAATTTCTTTCGGTGGATTGATGATAGTCCCTTGTGACAGGATTCATTCTTCTCCCACCTCTGACCATAGTCTTGACAATGGCTATATGGGATAACAGCCAGTGGCCTGGAAAGAAAATTGTGCAGACAACTTGTAAAAGAGACTCCTGGAAAGCATGGACAAGTGCACTGGCTGTCACAATATAACTGAAATAATGTTGGAAAAAGTGTTAAATAGCATACAATCAATCAATCTTTTCCCTCAATTTTCATCTATAAAATTTGCATTGGTATGTATCCCATAGCTTGCAAGAAGTAATGTATGCAATGTACATAAGAATATAATCCTGCTCAAAATTTTCCAAAGCCATTTCTCAGTGGCGTTAGAACTAGGCATTAGACTAGATTTAGATCTATAATTAACCCATTACCACTCAATCACTACTTTTGATGCCCCTGGAAAAGAAGCCTTTTAAAAACATTGCAGAAAAAGTGAAAATGCTGGTAACCAGCATTTTCTCATTCTCCCACAATGTTTTCTACCTAATCAATTGAGCCACACTGAAATTGTTGTCTGCAAATGCTTTCAATTTGGACAGAGCTCAAATTTTGTCGTCTGGTAAAGAGTTCAAACCTCAATAAACATGTTTTGAGTATAACCGCACCCTCTGAACTCCGGTTTAAGCATTACGTTACTATCTATGCATTAGAATCAATCGAAACTGGGTCAACGAGGCTGGAATATCCGAGGATCAGACATAATTATGCACATTTAATCTTTGCAATACCTGCGCAGTAAATGGGTCAATCGAGTGCTGAATTATGCATAAAAATGATCATTTTTATCAAACCATCCCATATTCATGGATCGAAAAGTTCTTCATGTTCTATAACAATAGTAAATGGAGGTGACTTACCGATCGTGAACAGGTTTCCGTGCGAACTGAAATCCGCATCTGTTTTCCGGCTTTTCGCTCATTCTTTTTATTTGCATGGGGTTTTTAGTTGAAAGCAATTTCTAAAATAGACGCCCGTTTGTTCTGCTGTATTGCCCTTTGCAAGACTTCAGCGAATTCGGTTAATAAACTTGCTCCCCTGTCGAATTTGAACCTTCACGGTCCTCCATTTTGTATTTTCGTTTACCTTAGTTTCAGGCTGTCACGTGATCATTACGTCATGGTCATCGATGTAAACAAAAATTTAGTCGGCTTGGTTGGACTTGTACTAGATTTAAATTTAATTCTTCTGTCAGCGAATGGAACTTTGACCAATCGCACATTTAAAGAGTGTCAACCTCATATTAATTTACATACTTTTATATGGTGTAATATGAATTTACTGCTTTTGAACGGCTCCCACTGTTTACATTTGGACGCTATTGTTACTTTAACTCTGTAGGAAAGAAACTGACATTCTTTTCTGTATATACTTGAGGAAGCATGGAATACCCACCGTTCAAACTCGGTGGTTCACGGTTCGATCAGGTTTTCAGATTACTTAATTTTTATCGAATTGCACTTTTCCAGGCATGTTCGTCCAAAAATCTTTCGTCCTGGGTTCTTTCGTTCCTTTGGGTTGTTCACCATGGCATTATTATTTTTTCTTGAGATTTTATGGTATAATCGATATACTCGATATAAAACAATGCAAATCATGGCAGCTGTAGGATATCATCTATTGCTTCGAGTCAATATCACGGTAGTTTCTGAATTGTTTAGCCCGAGGTAAATTTTTTGTTGATTTTCAACACCACCAAAACATGCTAGTCACATACGATTGTGTAATACACTCAGATGAAACGGCGCCTATGAACTGTTTTTTCATGTATAACAAAAATTGATAATGGAACAAGCAAACCAGAAATTTCAAAACATTTTCAATTTATTTTGTCTTTCAGAAGAAATGAACTATTTCCATTTTTCAAATCTCATTGCCTACTTGGAATTTACTTCTTGAAAAATTCTTATTGATAAAGTTTACAGGGGGTTGCCACATGCTAAAACCATAGTGTCTCTTCCAGTCTCAATTGTATGAATATGATTCTGATAAGTGCCTACAACACAGGACTTCAAAAGAGGCTGCTTAGTGCTTACACTGCGTACACTAACTGATCAATAAAGTGATTTAACCCTTTACCCCATAAGACATTTCTATGGTATCTCTAATTGACCCTAAATCACAGCGAGGATGAAGCCGTTTCTTATGTGTATATGACACCTTTTGATAGTGTAGAAAACATTGTGACAAAAGGTGAAATTGCTCGTCACGAGCAATTTCACCTTTTGCCACAATGTTTTCAAAATGCTCCTACAAGCAATGCGTAGAAATGAATATCTATGGAGTAAAGGGTTAACTCATTACCAAACAACAAAATGTTCAATTTGTCCAAATCGAAAGCATTTGCAGAAGACAGAATAAAAGTGAAAATTTGAAATTTATTTTGTGAAGGGTAGAAAACATTGTGGAAAAAGGAGAAAATGCTGGTTACCAGCATTCTCTCCTTTTCCCTCAATGTTTTCTAAAGACTCCTTTCTCAGGGGCGTCAAAAGTAGGGATTGCGTGGTAATGGGTTAACAAGAGTGTCAAAACTGTATCTTTTTTATTTGAAAACAGGTACCCTTTGAAACTATGTCAGTCTGTGAGAGATTATAAACCTGAAAGTCAAAGGGATATCTCAATGGTTCAAAAGATGGTACTTGATGGTATCTTTTTTCACAATTTTCTATCAATTACGTGTATATTGAATATCGTTTGTGGTTCAGCTATAAACCTAATCATTATCTACTTTTTTTAGAGCACCTATTTTGGGCGTTTGCGCCACCTACTTGATATCACAGATCCAAGGGCATTGTTTATATCAGGGGTATGTATATTGTAATGGAGTTGTACATTTGTGACCCATCACGCAGAAAGGGACCTTCTGGGAACGGCGAAAAGTGACTCAACCCTGGTCAGACTGCGCAAATTGCGTAGGCTGACCAGGTTGACACTTTACGCTTTATGAAAACTGGTCATTGTACCTTGTTATACAATCAGTTTTGAATTATCCACTTAACCCTTGCCCAAACGATAAATTTTGGACCCTTCCTAAACGAAAGAGTTTGCAGACGACACTTTTTGATTTGGAGAAAATGGCAAAAAGTTCTCAAAAGGGTACAAAACACTGTGGGAAAAGGAGAAATTGCTCCTTATGAGCAATTTCTCCTTTTCCCACAGTGTTTTCAAAAGACTTTTACTGCCGGCACGTAAAAACCAGGGCTTGTTTGGGAAAGAATTAAATTGACCTGCACAATCTTTGATCTATTTTCATCTAATTCATGTACAGAATTCCCAGATGGTTCCTTTTTGCATGATGGGTCACATTTTATTTTGTACAAGATTAGTAAACCATTTAAATCAGCAAATTAACGGCATATTTCTTTATTTGCTTTATTTTTGTATGATGTGTAAATGAACCAGCAATCCCAAGTTTTAATGACCCTAGGGTAAAAAAAGATTAGTAGAGTATTGTTGGAAAAGAAGAAAATGCAGGTAACCACCTTTTTCTCCATTTCACACAATATTCTCTTTCCTTTCAAAGACAAACCCCCATCATTGCAGCCATATTTATTTTACTTATTTTCAGATGCTTTCATTTTGATCAGGTCTAAAATTTTGTCAAGTGATAAAGGATTAACTCATTACCACACAATCCCTACTTTTGACGACCCTGAGAAAGAAGCCTTTAGAAAACATGGTGGGAAAAGGGGAAAATGCTGGTAACCAGCATTTTCTCCTTTTCCCACAATGTTTTCTACCCTTCACAAAACGAATTTCAAATTTTCAGTCAATTTATACTTTGTCGTCTGCAAAATTGATGCTTTTGTACAAACCTAAAGTTTTGTCGTTTGGTTATGAGTTAAACAGACATGATTGGTTCTCACACATATTGAATATTCATGTAGCTCTAAACTACCAGTACTGTAATAAAAAGATTTAGATTCAAAGTCAATGTTATGAAAGACTGAAAGTTCACCCCGACAGCTCCGAATTTGATTTAAGTCACCCAGGACTAGCTTGTTTTCTAAACTTGTTTTTTTTCCTAGACTAATATATTAGTTTAACCCATTACCACACAATCCCGACTTTCAACGACCCTAAAGAAATGGCCTTTTGAAAACATTGTGGGAAAAGGAGAAAATGCTGGTAACCAGCATTTCTCCTTTTCCCACAGTGTTTTCACCCTATCAAAGAGAAATTCCATCATTTGAGCTACTTCTAAATTGTCCTCTGCAAATGCTTTCAATTTGGTATGGAACTACTTCCTTGTTGTTTGGTAATGGGTTAATTCATGTTTGAATAAGAAACAGCAATGGCTGTTATGCTAAATTGAAATTTACAACAAAAAAAAACTATAAACAAATTAATATATTCCCTGTTTTATTTCATATATTATTCCTGATTTTGTCATAGACTCGTCTAAATGAAAGTGTACAACTATTAGATGCCTACAAAAACAACAACTTACCAGATGGGGTGTCAGACAAACAATTGTGGGAGGCACAAACAGTTACACAGGTACTGTTTATATTATGAATTGGTATTATTTAGGCCCGTCCATCTGTACTCTATTTATGACTATTTGTTGTTCAGTTTTTTTTCCAGTTATATTGTAGTGCCCTTTGTAGAAAATATAGTGTGGAAAAAGGAGATAACGTAGGCAAACTTTCAGCGTTTTCTTCTTTTTAAAATTGTTTTAAAAAGGCTTCTATTTCAAGGTTTGGAGAACTTAGAATTGTGCTGTAAAGAGTTAAATTTTACCAAACTATTAAATTTAAGACTTGTTGCAGTTGGGAGTACTGTATAAGTGAAAATGTTTGAAAGTTCATGGACTTTTTTTTTGTGAGATTTCGTGAATTTGAAAACAAGGAATTAGAAAAAAAAATCCTATTTTTATCTTACAATACAAGGATCAGTTATTTGAGCCTCACTGTGGCAAAAGGGGGCTTGATACAATTCCATGCTACATTCTACGAAGTAAACCATCTATAGTAATGGATCCATTATAGCCACTTTTTTAACAACCGAAATATTCACAAGGTAGACTGGTCCTTGAGTATACAGGAAATCAACAAACAGTGAAAACTTTTGGTGCAGGTCAGCCTGCGCTGAATGTGCAATCTGACCTGGATCAATACTTTTTGCTGATGTATTGAGCCCTCTTTTAACTCTTTACCAAACAACAAAATTTTAGACTGGTCCAAATTGAAAGCATTTGCAGACGACAGAATAAAGGTGACTGAAAAGTAAAAATTTGTTCTGGGAAGGGTAGAAAACACTGTGGGAAAAGGAGAAAATGCTGGTTACCAGCATTTTCTCCTTTTCCCACAGTGTTTTCAAAAGGCTTCTTTCTCAGGGGCGTCAAAGGTAGGGATTGAGTGGTAATGGGTTAACAGAGCAAGGCTCAGTAGATATCCTTTTTCTGTTTTTCATCATCAGACAATCATACATCCAGACACCGGAAAGAAGATCTTGATGCCATTTAGAATGTCTGGTAAGTTGTAATTTGTAAAATCAGTTTAACTCTTTAACACACGACAAAATTTTAGACTGGTTCAAATTGAAAGCATTGGCAGATCACAAAAAATAAGGTGGCTGAAAAATTGAAATTTGTTTTGGGAAGGGTAGAAAACACTGTGGGAAAAGGAGAAAATGCTGGTTACCAGCATTTTCTCCTTTTCCTACGTTTTCAAAAGGCTTCTTTCTCAGGGGCATCAAAAGTAGGGATTGTGTGGTAATGAGTTAACTTGGTTGGTAATGAGTTAACTTGGTTGTCTGCTAAATCATTTCCAATCTTTCTATATACATGACCCATGCTCTGGCAAAGAGGGCTAAATGCATCTTTTTAAAACATGGTACTAAGCAAAACAGCACATGACTAGATGGATATGTAATAGCCACGCTTTTTAATATCCAAGTAAATCATCAAGAATAGTGGACTAGTCTCTGGACACATAAAAAATTGACCAACATGTATAGCGAAAAGTTTCGCCCCCAGATCAGCCTATGCAGAATTCGCTGGCTGATCTAGGTCGATACTTTTTGCAGATGTATTAAGCCCCCTTTTCACAAGGCAAGGCACACATATTTTTCAAACAACAAAATTGTGGACTCGTCCAATTCGAAAGCATTTGCAGACAACAAAATAAATGTCCAATCAAAAATTGAAATTGGACTTAGGAAGGGTAGAAAACATTATGGGAGAAGGAGAAGATGCTGGTTACCAGCATTTTCTCCTTTTCCCACAATGTTTTTGTGATCTATCTTTCTCAGGGTCGTTAAAGTCGGGATTGTGTGGTAAAGAGTTAATATTTGGTCTTTTTCAGGCTATGTACCTTTTGGAGTCCCAATTGTAAGTACTTTTCACAAATTTAAATCTTGATGACAAAATTTTAGACTCATTTGTATTGAAAATATTTGCAGATGACATTATAGACGTGGCTCTAATGAAAGTATCTATCTTTGATTAAAAAAAGAAGTATTGGAAATGGAGAAAATGTTCGTAACCTGTTTTTTCCTTCCCCAAAATGTTTTCAATCCCTTTTCAGAGTCATTTTAATATGGGATTTTTGTGTGAAGGATTTTGTTTCTATCAAACAACCCTTTTTCTTTTGTGATCCTTAGGGAGATGACTTCTAAAAAGAATTGTGTTTGAATCTCACTGGCAGGGTGGCTTGGGAGTGGTCTTAGGCAAGATATGACAGCAAGGCTAGATCCTCTTTCTGATGAAACCCAGTAAAGACATTATATTAATGACTTGTTGCAGTGACAGAGTGAAGCATTTTTGAAATGGGCATAAAACTCTGTTCTTACAAATATTAACCCTTTAGCACAAAATCTTGAGTTTGAGAAGGCTTTTGAAAACATAGTGGAAAAACAAGAAAATGTTGGTAACCAGCATTTTCTTGTTTTTCCACTATGTTTTCTGTCCCATGTCTGATAAACCTCATAATTTTATCCATGTTTGATTTATTGTCTGCAAGTGCTTTTAGCTCTTTTATCTAACAAATTTTTTTTTGACTGGACCAAATTCAAAGCATCTGTAGACAACAAATTAATTCTTGATACCATGATGATTTCTGACTTTGAACAGGTAGAAAATATTGTGGGAAAAGGAGAAAATGCTGGTTACCAGCATTTTCTCCTTTTCCCACAATGTTTTCTACAGGTGTCTATCTCAGGGTTGTTAAAAGTCTGGATTGTGTAGTAAAGAGTTAATGCAGATAACTCTAGAATTTTTGCGTGTGGTAAAGAGTTAATCACATGATATAGTAAAAGGATATTACAAACCATGTTATTACAGGTTGTGGGTATGTTGCTTCCAAACCTTACATTCCGACAAATGATGTTTTGGCAATGGCTGAATCAAAGTCACAATGCTTGCTTTAACTACGCAAACAGGAATGCAACAAAGGTAATTTCAACATTCCATGGGAGGATGCCTTTGGAAAGGCTTCCTGGAAAGAGGACTTGTAGAGTTGTGTGTTTACATGGTCTTTAGTACCCTTTTCAACATAATTAGCTCAGTTGATTTAGAAGAAAATCACATATTATTGTCATAGCCCCGTTTTTGCTGTTTTTTGTCATTGTGCAAAATCTTTGACATTCTGTAATATCTCTATTATTATTGAAGATGTTACCTTCAAACTTGGACGAGTTGGTAACTTTCAAAAGAGAAACTCACACATCAGGGGCTCATAACGTTCAAAGTATTTTCACGCAATTATACTCCTTCTTCGACTTGGAGTTTTCATTGAAAATCAAGCACTTGCAGCCAAGTGTTGGTACCATGGTGTGCTGTTCTTGTTCCAGTTATATTTTAGGCTCCAGTGCACCTCTCTATGATTTTACTGGAATTTATTTTGCTACTACTCAGTACAAAATTGTTCCCCAGCCACTGGATCCTTTCCCAAATAATAATTGTCATAAAAGTGCAGACCAGCTTTGTGGGATAAATAAATCCTGTTTCTGCGACTACAAAAATCCTCTAAGAAATAGGTCTAGACAAGGTTTCTAAGCTGGCTTGTTGAGCAAAGCTAGATATAAATGAATGCTTTATTTTTTAAAAAAAATCAGTATCCTAACATCTATAATTTCATATTAGCAAGTTATCAATGGGAAATAAAACTCCATTTATATATTCTTTCATTTCAGCCGACACCGATGAGCAAGTTTATTATGGGATATATAGGAGCAGTAACTAGTGCTATTTCAATATCAGTGAGTATTATTGTAGTTACCTCCCTTTACATCATATTTTCAAATATTGTCTGAAAAGATGAATATGTGAATTGTTTGTTGTTGTTTCATGACATAGGTAAAAATTGTTTACTTTAACCCTTTTCCACACAATAACAACTTCTAATGTTTGTGAAAGATAAAGCTTTTGAAAACATTGCAGGAAAAGGAGAAAATGCTGGTAACCAGAATTTTTTCCTTTTCCCACAATGTTTTCTATCCCATCAAAGAAAAATCATTTGATATAAACCACATTGAAACTGTCGTTTTCAAATGCTTTCAATTCGGACAGGTCTAAAATTTTGATGTGTGGTAAACCTTAACACATTACCACTCAGCGAAATTTTGGACCTATCCAAATTGAGAGCATTTGCAGACGACAATATCAGTGTGGCACAAATGGTGCAGTTTTGCTTTGATAGAGAAGAAAACATTGTGGGAAAAAGGAGAAAATGCTGGTTACCAGCATTTTCTCCTTTTCCCACAATGTTTTCAAAAGGCTTCTTTTTTAGGGTAGTCAAAAGTAGGGATTGTGTGGTAATGGGTTAAACTTTTTTCTCTGATATTGAATTTGAAATACCGTAAGTTATGCAATTTTAGTTAACATTTCTTGAAGATTGCTGTACAGAAAGTGAAACACTTCTTGCCCTGTGATAAGGGCAGTTCCAAAAGTTGACAAAACATGGCATTATACTGTTGATTTTGTCCAGAAACACCCAAAATATAATTGAATTAATTTGCAAATTTCAGGTTGGTCTTAGTCACTTTATTAGTAAAGCAAACACATTTTCACCAGCTACCAAAATGTTAATCCAGAGATTTGTGCCTTATCCAGCTGTCGGCAAGTCTCTGTCTGTATAGACGTCTGTCTCTTAATTCCTTGCTCATCTCTCTCTTCTGTCTTCCACAATCTAACTGTCTTTTTTGCTAATTCTATTTCTCTAATTCTCTAAACACTACCATCTTTAGATGCAAGATTCAACTGAAAAAAATTGCTCTTAAACTATTTTCAGACATTTAACTCTTTTCCAAACAACAAAATTTTAGACTGATCCAAATTAAAAGCATTTGCAGACGACAAAATAGTGACTGAAAATTTGAAATTTGTTTTGTGAAGGATTTGTTTTGTGAAGGGTAGAAAATATCGTGTAAAATGCTGGTTACCAGCATTTTCTCCTTTTCTAACAATGTTTTCAAAAGGCTTTGTTCTCAGGGACAACAAAAGTAGTGAATGTGTGGGAAAGAGTTAAACCATTTACAGACATTTAATATATCTCAATGGATTACAATTGTCCATGAAAGGATAGAAAACAAAGTGGAAAAGCAAGAACAAGCTGTTTAGCATATTGCTCTATTTTCTTACAATGCTTTAAAATAAAGGCCTTTTTTTTTAAAGGATTTACATGTGCATATGGGATACATAATTATCCAACAAGGGGTTATTACAGGTCTATATAAATCTGCGCAATATTTCCTGATTACATTTGTTACTCATTTTTTTTTCTCTCTTTTTCAGCCTCAGCAAATGTATGTAATGTATTGTTGATGAGAAATAATGAATTAAGTGAAGGAATAGATGTTTCAGATAGCAAAAATAATGTGGTGGGAACTTCAAAAATAGCTGCCAAAAAGGTAATCAATTTCACTGGGTTACATCTCCTCTGATCATACTGTCCCGTATGGGTTCAACTGACACCTTCAAAATGGTTAAAGAGTTCAAACACTACATAATACATGCTCTGGCAAAAGGGAGCTTTATGTATATTATTGATGCATCACACAAAGCAAGTCATCACATAATTAGAGATAAGTGAAATCCATTTTTTCTAACAAGTGACATAGTCATGACTTAATCATGAGCTAGAATAGTCTTTAGTTAGGTAGAAGATTGACTAAGAGCAAAGGATTCAACACAGATAAGTCTGTATGGACTGCAGGCTGATATATCGGTCAAAACTTTTTGCAAATGCGTTAAACCTCCTTTTCTCAGAAGATGGCTCATTTAACTTTTTAGGGACACATTGAAAATTTTGAGATTCAAATTCAAAGAAATGGTGGCAAATTAATAGTTTTTGAAATTGAAAGCGTCTGCAAAAATCATATTTAAAATTGATACAAGAGTACCTGATTTCTCTGGTAGAAACTTTTGACCCCACAAACAATGACACCTCTTCCTAAAATTTGTTACTTGTATACTTCTGTGTAATGACAGTTTCTTCTTCAATTGTTTTGTCTTTTGTGTTATATGAGATAATTGTTGGGGTTTAAATCTTTACCAAACGACAAAATTTTAGACCAGACCAAATTGAAAGCATTTGCAGACAACAAAATAAATGTGACTGAAAAAGGGAAATTTGTTTTGGGAAGGGTAGAAAACATTCTGGGAAAGGGAGAAAATGCTTGTAAGCAGCATTTTCTCCTTTTTCCAAAATGTTTTCAGAAGGCTTCTCTCTCAGGGTCGTTAAAAGTTAGGATTGTATGGTAGAGACTTAAATCCAAAGTTCAGTCAATTTCTTTAGAAGGACTGAAGAGAGTCATCTTGAAAGGTTTCATTTCTCATTCACTGCTGATTATGACAATAGTTATGTTGAAAAGAAGGGAGCTTGGGATTAACCGTTTACCCCATAAGGCATTTCTATGGTATCTCTAATTGACCCTACATAACCGCAAGGATTTAGCTGTTTCTTATGTGCATATGACACCTTTTTGATAGTGTAGAAAACATTGTGGCAAAAGGTGAAATTGCTCATCATGAGCAATTTCACCTTTTGCCACAATGTTTTTTTCCAAAAGCTTCAACAAGCAATCCAAAGAAATGAGTATCTATGGAGTAAAGGGTTAATCTTGTGTTCTGGCAAAAGAAACTTTTGGAACTATTGTTGGAAATAAATGAAGTGGAAATTCAAAAAACTTTCTTACAAGTTTGTTTACAAATCATTCAAAAGTTAAATATTTTTTATCTTCATTTAGTTTTCCTATCCTTTTTTTTTTGCAACGCACTTCATGTCATTTATAACACTGTTACTTATTCTGCTTGAAAACATGAGTTTTCTTGTCTTCAAGTTTGAAATTTACTATTATGATGTTTTACAGGCCGTACTGTCCACAGCAGGTACTAGAATTATTTTACCAGCACCAATTTTAATTATTCCTCCATTAGTCATGGCTCAGATAGAAAAGTAAGTGAGATTAATACAGATGAGATGTTCAGTTCAGTGGTCTGCCAAATAATTCCGTATTTTGAAAGTAGGGAGGAAGAAGGCTTTGGAAAACCTGGTGAGAAGATCTTAGATGGAAGAAGCTTTTGAAAACATCATGGGAAAAGGAGAAAATGCTGGTAACCAGCATTTTCTCCTTTTCCCATGTTTTTTATCCTTTCAAAGACAAAACTCTCCATTTGAGCTGCATGTGATTTACAATGTATCTTCTGCTGACGCTATCCGTTTTAACTAATTTTAAATTTTGTCCTCTAGTAGAGATAGGTCACCTGCGTAGATGAGTTTTGTGTCAGTAATTGTACAATATTTTGTTTTCCAAAATCTCACGTAAATAACTGTAAGCAGAGTTAAGTTGTTACCAACTGATTTTCTTCTTTTTTGTAGCCAAAGAGAAATAGCTACTGCTTTGAGATTTTAGGCTGAGCCCAGGTAGTTCAGTCAATTGTATACAGGACTCTGGAACATGGGGTCACTGGTTCAATCCCAAGCTTGGCCAGTTTGTGTCAGAGGATTGATGATAGTCATTGCAACATGATTCATTCCTCTCTCACAACTGACCATTGTTTCAATAATGGTTATGTGGGAAAGCAGTCAGTGGCTTGGAAAGAATATTGTGCTGAGCACTGGTACAAGAAACTCCAGGAAAGCATAGATAGGTACATTAGCTGCTGTGATAAAACTGAGTTAATGTTGAAAACAGTGTTAAACACTATACAATCAGTAAATTTAGATTTTCCTTCTGAGAACAGAACAGAACATTTTATCATTGGACTTGAATAAACTACATTGTCATACAAAAACCTGTGCAGAAATATAGAATGTACAACAAGAGGAAATAAATGCATAAATTAATTTAATCAGCGAATAACTGAGAATAAATCCTTTACACAGAGATAAAAGTACTTTAACAGAAACTAAGTGTATGATGTGATTTATTTATGTGTCTTCTGCAGGACCCAGTTTTGGAAAAGAAATCCAAGATTACATCTACTTATCAACGCAATTCCATGCACCATATCATTTGGGCTTGCCTTGCCAGCCACTGTTGCATTATTTCCACAATATTCAAAGGTAATGAAGAGAAGATACTCGACTGTGTCAGAATATGATAGAAATTTCTTTCATCAAATGATATATTTTCATGAGTTGCAAAGCTGCAAGTGAAATTAAGACCATTGCTTTTCATAAGATGAAAGTTATTTAAGTTATAAACTGAAACAAACAATCATTTTGTTTCTTTTACGCTCTTCACTGTAAACCTTTACCACACAATGACAACTTTTGACGACCCTGAGGTAGAAGCCTTTAGAAAACGTGGGAAAAGGAGAAAATGCTCAATATTTTCAACCCTTCATGAATCAAAATTTGATTTTTCACTCACAGTTATTTTGTTTTCTGCAAATGCTTTCAATTTAGACTAGTCTATAAATTTGTCATATGGTAAAGAGTTAACTTTTCTTTTCAATTCTTACTTGTATTCATTGTGAAAAATGTGTACCAGCATTTTCTCCTTTTCCCTCAATGTTTTCTAAAGGCGTCTTTCTCAGGGTCGTTAAAAGTAGGGATTGTGTGGTAATGAGTTAAAACTTGAGATTGTGTGGTACAGGGTTTAACTGTGGCAATACCTACCCATTCTTCATTCATGTAATTTCTGTAGAGGTCCTCTTTGACTCAAAGGTTAACTCTTTACCAAAACAATCCCTGGATTTTACAACCCTGTGATAGAAGCCTTTTGAAAACATTGTGGGAAAAGGAGAAAATGCTGGTAACCAGCATCTTCTCCTTTTCCCACATTGCTTCAGAAGGCTTCCTTCACAAGGGTCTTAAGAGTCCAGATTGTCTGGAAAAAGGTTAAGACAAAAAAAAAAAAGACTGAAGAATCAGCATTATGCAGGTGTAAGAATGGCGCAAATGATCTTAGCATTACTGCTTAATCCTTTAGCACAATAACAACTTTCAACGACCCTTGAAAATATTATTGGAAAAGGAGAAAATGCAGGTTATCAGCATTTTGTCCATTTTCCACAATGCTTTGTATCCTGTCAAAGAAAGACTGCATACATGTATTTTAATCACAGTAAATTTGTCATCTGCAAATGCTTTCAATTTGGGCTGAAGTTTTATCATCTTAGAAAGGGTTAACAGTGGTGAAAACTTATAACAGTCATCACAAACAAAAGAATGCAACCTCCATTTGTCGCTATGTTCTATATAGTGATTGCATTCAAGAAAAAAAAATCGAATCATCTGCAGGTGTAAGAATGACATAAAGGACCTCAGCCTAACCGCTAAATTATGGTAAAAACTCTAATAGTTACCACAGACAATAAAATACTACTTCTATATGATCATTTTGTTTTCGACAGTGACTTTATTCAAGACAAAAAAAAAACCAACAATAAAACCTCCATTTGTCTCTATGTTTTCTACCTTCAAGACAAAAAAATATTGTCTGCAGGTGTTAATGGGTTATAAATGGTCGAGGTTTTGCTGCTGAACAATGATAAAAACTTGGAACAGTCATCACAAGCAAAAACTACTCCCCCATTTGTCATCGCTGACTGTTACCATATCATAAACAAATCTAACAATAACTGTCAGAAATATGTCACTTCAGGCTTGTTAACTATAACCAAACCATACAGTGTTTTGAAAACATTGTGGAAAAAAGGAGAAAATGGTGGTAAAATCATCATTTTGGTCACATTAATTTTGTTTTGTTGCATGCAAACACTTGCAATTTCAGAAAAGTAAAATTTTGCTTTTGGGAAATGTATTAATCTGTTTTAAGATAGACAATTACTTAGAAATAATATCATTGCGATCAGGGCCAACCATTCTAAATTGCATTCTTATTCCAAACCACAAGAATTTTCTCTTTTTTTTTCAAAATAATACATTTTTTCGATTAACTAAAACAAATGGTTTAACCAATCAGAAATTATGTCACTTTCTACATTTAGAATTAGCCTGAGAATGCATTTAAGAATTGCGTATGAATACTGATATTTGCTTTGGAAGTGTTGGAGTGGTTTTTTTTAACCCCCTTTATGGTTGGTAGTATTATAATTCTTTACATGTTATGTACATTGTGTGAACATTGAAAAAATACACATTAAGGTCATTAACCCATTACCACACAATCCCTACTTTTGACACCCCTGAGAAAGAAGCCTTTTGAAAACACTGTAGGAAAAGGAGAAAATGCTGGTAACCAGCATTTTTTCCTTTTCCGACAGTGTTTTCTACCCTTCCCAGAACAAATTTCAATTTTTCTGTCACCTTTATTTTGTCGTCTACAAATGCTTTCAATTTGAACCAGTCTAAAATTTTGTCGTGTGGTAAAGAGTTGAATTAAACAGGGGTTATATTCAAATTCTTTTGACAACTTCGTAAATTTCTAGAAAGAATACAGATATTCAGCATGAAATGTGGTTTAAAACATTTATACAAGTAAAAAAATTATGACTCCAGAAAACATTATTTGGAGCATTTTTTCCTTTGGCAAAAGCGTTTTCAAAATTGATGTGATAGTCGAGGCAAAAGTTATCCCTTGGAAGTAGTGGGAAGTTGTTAGGTTATTGGCTGACCTGGGCATTAACCCTTTCCCAAACAATCCCTGGTTTTTACAGGTCTGGAATAGTAGTCTTTTGAAAACATTGTGGAAAAAGGAGAAAATGCTGGAAACCAGCATTTTCTCCTTTTGCCACAATGTTTTCTACCCTATCATAGACAGAAATCATCTTTTCAGCATGAGTTGAAATGTCATCTGCAAATGCTGTCAGTTTGGTATAGTCCAAAAATTTGTCGTTTGGGAAAGGGTTAAGTGCCCAAGATGAGCTTTTGAGATCATGCTGTGTCTGTTGTGTGTTGTGTATCATCAACTTTTACCTTGTGTATTCTCAAGAGGCCACCTTCTCTGTCCAGTACTCATGAAATTTGGTCAAAATGTTTGTCTTGATAATATTTTATATTAAATGTAGTTGGGTTGCATCTGATAAAAATCTTTAAAATACATGTAGCATGTGTCAACATTTTCTGTCTAATACTTATGAAAATTAGTCAATGTTTTCTTGATGATAATTAAGATGAGACTGAAAATGGGTCACATTTGGAAAAGAAAAAACTAGGTCACCATGTCGAATCATGGAAAAGCCTTTTTCACACTTTAGAGGCCACATTTTCTGTAAAATGGTCATGAAAGGTTGTCAGAATCTTTTTTGGGGCTATATCTGCAATGGGAAAATAGGCAATGTAGGGCTAAGAATTAGGTAACAGAGACAAATTCTAGAAAAGCTTGTGTTCATGAAAGAGGCAAAGTTTTCAGTTCAATACTTATGAAAGCTTGTTTGAATGTTTATTATAAAGTCTTGGAAGAGATTGAAAATGAGTCGGGTTTGGTCAAAAGGCTGAGGTGAGCAACTTCAGGTCTAACATGGCCCTCTTGTCTTTTTTTCTGTATGTAGATCTACTGTTATTTTGGTTACAAAGTCTGTGTAGCTCATACTGATCACTACATTGTATTTCGTATACAAAAATTTTGATAGAGTGAGCTCAAAATCAAACTAATGTGGTCTGATCTTGATCTGACCTCTCCAAAATGCATCTAGGGTTTTCCTCAGTATGAAGGTTGGACTTATGATGACCTTTACCAGAACCTTCATCCTGGTCAATATCTATGGTCAATAATTAGGCAAACTTTAAGGATTGAATTCACCTACATGTAAATTGATTAACATACACTTTTCATTCTGTGAAATCTGATCTTTATCTGCACCGTGAAAAAAATCTAGTATGAAAATGTCCTTCTGTTAAGGCTGATCATGATTACACTTTGGCTGGAGATACTTATCTTGCACCTTGTGTGCATACATATAAATGTCATTTTGCAATGTCTGATCTTGATCTACACTTAGACAACAGCTACTAATGATGCCCCTAAGCCAGCTAAGAGATAATTAGCGAACAAAGTCTATGAGCAATAAGCCAAAACTATAGTTTCTTTACGACTATCATAAAACTCTTCCCCCCAATGACAAATTGCTCTGCCACTGGGTGGCATAGCCCTTATCTATTTGTTGGTATTAACCCTTTACCTAAACAATCCAATATGTTTCGACAAACACTTTTGAAAAAATTGCGGGAAAAGAAGAAAATGCTGGTGACCAGCATTTTCTTCTTTTCCCACAATGTTTTCAATCCTTTCTGAGAAAAATCATCTCATTTAATTAACATTACATTTTTCATCGGGGAAAAGCAATAAGTTTCGTCTAGTGTGTAAATTTGATGTCAAGCAAAGGATTAACTACCCCTCGTAATGGAGAGAAAATAGGCAAAAAATGGTCCCAAGATGTGGAAACAAGTGAATTACAGGCATACTTGAGTGCCATTACTAGCCCAGCCTAATCAAGATGTTTGTAGATAAGAAAGTATCGAGACTTGTGATACAAATTGGGATTGGCAAGCAATGTGTGGTGGAAATCAGAGAGGATAACCTAGTAGATCTAGACCTTATGGCTCTTTTACCATATAATAATATTTTGGACTTGCCCATGTTGAAGGCATTTGCACATCAAATTAATGTCCCTCAAGATTAATGATGGTATGTGTTTGTTTGTCTTTGCCCGAAATGTTTTCAACCCACATGTTGTCTTCTCAAAAGCCTTCTACTCCATAGATTAGAAAGAAAGAAATTAAGAAAAATAACATGTTTTGAAAACCCTTTTAACTCTTTACCAAACAACAAAATTTAAACTTGTCTACATTGAAAGCATTTGCAGAAGACAAAATAAATGTGACTCAAAAATTATAACCTGACTTTAGAAGAGTAGAAAACATTGTGGGAAAAGGAGAAAATGCTGGTAACCAGCATTTTCTCCTTTTCTCACATTGTTTTCAGACAGTTTCTTCCTCTGAGTGGTAAAAACCAGGGATTGTTTGGTAAAGGGTTAAGTCAGTACAAAATCTGTTATGTTTCCATATTTAGGGTTATAATCACTGGCATAAGATAGTGTCAATGCATTAGGAAAAATAACAATGATGATGGCAACAAAGAGGAAGAAGAAAAAAACTTCCAAGTAAAAGGCTTAAAAGGAAACTGTTTCAGTTATTTAACTTAATTTGTCTATGAAAGATCATAGTCCTTGCCCTTAAACATTTTTCATACTCTGAGCACTTTGATTGACATGTGACTAGAAATGCGCAGTCTTAAAATAGCTCACTTGCTGGGAATCCACAGTTAATTATGGCTGACAGAAGGGGACATCTCAAGAATGTCCTTGTTGGTGTAAGTGTCAAGTGCTTGTCTGCACCAATTAGTAAGAAGTCTGCCAAATTCCAATAAACCTGTAAATGAGTCGTCTAATTGCAGTTCCTCTCCAGAATGAGTGTATAATGAGTCTGTTTGTTCTATTGCTATTGTTGTCAAAATTCCAGTGTACTTCAACCCTGTACTAAGAAAATCTTATGTCTTCAAAAATAACCCTGAGGAGGAATGCACTTGAAAAAAATTATTGGAAAATGAAAAAGAGGCTGGTCATCAGTATTTTCTTCTTGGTCCATATTCACCAACCATTCTAAAGAATGTTGTTATTCTTATTCTCAAGAATTTTCTGAATTTGAAAGTAACACAGCTCCTGATTGGCTAAACCAATTGGTTTAGCCAATCAATAGTTGGGTTACTTCCAAATTTAGAAAAAAAATGAGAGTAACACAACTCCTGATTGGCTAAACTAATCAGGAGTTATGTTACTTCCAAATTGAGAAAATTTATGAAAACATGGTGGGAAAAGAAGAAAATGTCTGTAAATAACATAATGTCTTTTTCCACACAATTGTTTCTATCCTATCAAAGACAATTTCACACGTTGAGCCACATTAAATTTTTGTCCTATGGTGAAGTCTGAAAGCAACTTTCATATCCATGTTTTATTGGTACTTTATTTGGTGCTTAGTTTTTTGGAATACGGTCTTTATTTTGAATCACACAATTACATAAAATTATTCCTATTTTACTTTTTGTCCTTCGTATACTCATCTAAAAAAGTTGAGGATCAAAGATATATCCAAATAATAATTGCTCAAATTGCTTTCAGAAGACAACATAATATTTATTCAATTCAGAGATCAGGGTCTGTATTCACCAACCATTCTTCAGAATATTCTTGGTCTTAGTGTTCAGAATTTCATCAATGTGAAAGTAACAGAACATCTGATTGGCTAAACCATAATTGATTGGCTAAACCATTTTGGTTTAGCCAATCAGAAGTTCTGTTACTTTCACATTCCGAAAATCTTGAAAAATAATACTAAGAATGATCTTAAGAATGGTTGGTGAATATGACCCCTGATGTTTTTATTTGTTGTTGTTTTACAGATAGCAACCAAAGATTTGGAGCCAGAAATCCAGCAAGCTACACGAGAAGAAGTGCTTATATTCAACAAGGGACTCTAGTTCTAGGGAGACCGAGGTTTTGTCCTGGTTTTGACTGATATTCACAGCTGAGTAAATCCAATGTCTTCACTGTCATGTGCAATGCTAATGACTTTTAGTAGATATTCTGAAAGGTGTGGTGCAGTCATACAATATTTGAATTGGTTATGTACTTGAGTGATATTATTGTATATGAATATCTATATTTTCAGATATTTTTTTCCCCATTCATTTGTGGGTTTTTTTTGTGATAGACTTTTAACACTGGATAATATATCTGATTGTGTTGATGCTGTACAATTGCTTTTCTGGTTAGATGTTTTAAGTGTAGGCTGCACAAAATGCTCTTTCAGGCTTTGTTTTAACCCTTTACACAACAGTCCCTGGTTTTTACGACCCTGAGCTAGAAGCCTTTTGAAAACATTGTGGGAAAAGGAGAACAGCTAGCATTTTCTCATTTTTCCACATTTTTTTCTACCCAGCTGGAAACAAATTTCAATTTTTTGTTACATCATTTTGTCATCTGCAAATGCTTTAAATTTAGACAAATCTCGAATTATGTCTTTTTGTAAAGAGTTAATCTATTTCATGGTAAAAAAAAAATCAACTCATACAGGTATCTTGTTGAAAAGTAAACCAAATTTTTAGCATTTTTTTTGACACTCTCCCATACTAAATCTGTGATTTCAAATACTGTATATATTTTATGATGATTTAATGTACATGTATGAAATCCTGTAATGCAACACAAGATAATTTGATCCTTTCTAGAAGAGAATTACCATTTAAATTAACTGGCAGCTATGTGCCAACAGTGTGTCTTTACTTCAATGAAAACTTGAAGTTTTCACATGTGATTTGTTTTTGCAATTAATTCACATATTTTTGCTACAGTAGTGAAAAGTTTTAAGGTATAATCGAGTACAATACCAGAAAATCATGTAGATAGTACCATATGCTTCAAAATGCCTGGTGCCATTAAATTAATCTTGAACGATGTACATGTATGTATGTCATTTTTTCTATATGCATTATATACTAATCTAGTATTTAGATATTTTTCTATTCAGTTGTGGTTTTGGTAATGAAGTTGAAATTATAGTGTTTACGTAATATTTCTAATTATTGCAAATTATATTTAGATCTTTATGTACTATTGCTTTTCTTATAAAATTTTTTACTTTCATTCTTATCTTTGTTTTTTTTTTCTGTTGTATGTTAGAAAAATTAGAAATATACCGGAACTTTCTGTTCAATAAACCACACAGTGAGTTATGAGATACCATTCACGTTCCAGTAGATTGCGGCTTCAGGGCAATAGCCTAGAATATAGGAAAGACCGACGTCCTTACCGAAGCCATTGACCAAGTTTTGAAGACACGATTTGGGGCAGGGAGTGGGACAACAAGAGAAGGTCCCTAGACGGGTTGGGAACACCACCGAGAAAAATAAAATTGCAGTTTGGTGGTATCAGGCATTACATGTGAATGACAACACTTGTTTTAGAGCTCTCTCTGTCTCTCTCTCTGTTTCATATTTTCAAAGCATGTTTATATTCGGAAACTTACCCTGTTGAGAAGAACGCATGGGTAAACCAAGCAAAACGTTGACTAAACAGGTGACCGTCGTATGCCGAAATTTAAATGGCCGCCGTTTTTCCTTTGCGGTCAATTCGAACGAAGGCAGTGCATAACCGTTACACCGCGTTTCCTATCCCTGTATATATAAGATCCCTCCTTGAAAAATTGATGTTGAAGCCGCTCCGAGACAGCCTCGCTCCTCCAGGTCTTCATAACAGGTAGGATAGGCCCTAATAAAAAATAAAGTTTTTGTAACGCTCTACAGAAAAAAATGAAATATGTTTTCTGTCGTGGATATAACTTTGTTATGCTCATCATTAATTGATTCTAATTAGTGTAATTTTAATCTAAACAATCGATTGTCTTTCAGCGGATGTACCACAGACCGTGACTAAAAGCTTTTTGCTGTCGTCCATGAATAATTCTGTTGTTTTTAAATGTTGTTCGTTCAACCGTTAGACCAAAATGTGAAAATATGGTGTCCTGTATATAAAGCAAAAAATATGGGAATTAACCGAACATAGTTTAGACTGCGTAGCCTTAACTCTTTACCAAACAACAAAATTTTAGACTTGTCTAAATTGAAAGCATTTGCAGACGACAAAATAAATGTGACTCAAGAACTTAAACTTGACTTTAAGAATAGAAAATATTGTGGGAAAAGGAGAAAATGCTGGTTACCAGCATTTTCTCCTTTTCCCACAATGTTTTCATAAGGCTTCTTCCTCTGGGTCAAAAAAACTAGGAATTGTGTGGTAAAGGGTTAAACGATTCAAACTACGAAATACCAGTAAGCTACAAAGTGCCATTAGTAGCCTCTTTGTCTACTATAAGGAAACAACAGATCGGAATAAAAATCGAAGTTTTACAGGGTATAAAGCGAAGGGAAACTCGTTTTATGCCTAATTGAAGACTTATCATCGCTTCTTTCTAACATTAATTGTTAGTAATAATTATACGTTTATTAATATTTTACCCATTTAACATGGGGATGAATTGAGTTGAGCAATAAATCAGACAGTTAAGTGACTGTCAGGTCATGATATATGACAGATTCTTCCGCGCCATACAAACTAGTTCGTAAACGGGTGATTTTGAGAATTACCGTTCTTCGTATTTTGCTGCATGCTTGATTTTCGAGAAAACAAATATTAATTAATTATAATAACATTACCAAGGTTAAATTTTTGTTTACATTAAAAGCATCACCCTTTTTTTTTTATACAGACATCGCGCACGTATTTCGCTTACCGTTTCAATACGGACATGAAAACCGAACGACTTGGCTTCGCTTCAATCCGTTTGAGCTTCCATAAAATGTCCGTGATCTTCAAGTTTAATTTTCTCAGAATCTACTGCAAATCACAATACTATTTAGCAATTTTATCTGGTCTGTCTGAAAAGTCTGACGTAAAATATTTATTAAAACCTTAGAATCCTTACAGAAACGCATTAGCTCTTTACCAAACGACAAAATTTCAGACTGGTCCAAATTGAAAGTGTTTTCTGACGACCGCCGGAAATAAACTCGTCTCAGAAATTGGTCTTTGACTTTAGAAGAGTAGAAAACATTGTGGGAAAAGGAGAAAATGCTGGTTACCAGCATTCTCTCCTTGTCCCACAATATTTTCAGAAGGCTTCTTCCTCAGGGTCATAAAAACCAGGGACTGTTTGGTAAAGGGTTAAAGAAAAATGGTCTACCCAACAATTCCACGTATTCTATAATAGATTTTGTTCAAGATGTTAGGGATTTGTTTTTCCGGGTGCCTTCATTACATTTTCAAGTGTTTTGGTCAGAGTTGAAATTAAAGATTTAGATACAAAACCAGGCTAAAGAATTGATGTAAGACCTTCCAAGTTTCACTATTACTGACACACACGATTTAATTTTCTATGACGCGGTCATGAAGTAGTCCCACGGGTCTAAGCATCTACGAAACGAAAATCGTTGTTAAGTTCTGCCCGATGTGCTTTTGTGAATAATGTAGATCAAGATCAGACTACAAATAGCATGTGGTCTGAATTTGGGATTCACATTAAGATACACGTATCTGAGTATGGAACTTTGAATACGTGTTTGATAACTTGGTATACTTTTGGATAGCATTTCTTTTAGAAGCTAAAGGGTTAAATATAACATACACGTTTAAAATAATTGTTAATTCTATAAAATTTTGAGTAATGATTGTCCACCATTATGTCTAATTGATAATGGAACCATAGCAGATAATCGACCCGTTAACTCGCTCCAATTAACCGAAAACGCTTGTCAATCATTCGTTAGATTTAACTCATTACCTTTGACTCTTTAACCAGACGACAAAGTTTAATCCTTTCCCAAACAAGCTCTGGTTTTTACGTGTCTGCAGTAAAAGTCTTTTGAAAACACTGTGGGAAAAGGAGAAATTGCTGTTAACGAGCAATTTCTCCTTTTTCCGCAGTGTTTTCTACCCTTTTTGAGAACTTTCTGCCATTTTCTCAAAATCTTAAATTGTCGTCTGCAAACTCTCTTGGTTTGGAAGAGTCCAAACTTTGTCGTTTGGAAAAGGGTTAAACTGGGATATTTGGAGAAGTAGAATCAAATGTTGTTAAAATATTGATTTCTGTCTGATAAAATAGAAAACATTGTGGGGAAAAGTAGAAAATGCTGGTAACCAGCATTTTCTCCCATTTCCCCACAATGTTTTCGAAAGAAAGCCTTCTCTTCCAGGGTCGTTAAAAGGCAGAATTGCGTGGCAATGGCTTAGAAAATATGACCCGGAAAGCATCTTTATAAATTATGGATGATTAACATGAATGACGGTTAAATAACCCCGGAATCAATGTGTAGGTCTCCTCTATGTTGCACTGGACACTAGTATCAAGCATTTTTCTCTCTTTCCCACACTGATTTCAGAAGGCTTATTTTTCAGGGTCATTGAAATTAGGGATTGTTTGTCAAAGGGTTTTAACCAGTTGATGATCTGTTGTTAAGTGAGTTAACTATCACGGTTCATTTAAGAGATCTTGTAAATATTTCAATAGAGTAGTTATTACGACGCCGGTTTATTTTCCTCGGAATGCTTTCTCCATCGTTATGGCTGACCTTTTCCCACAAGAACTGGAGGGACATAAGTAAACTCCACCGAGTTACAAATAATTATTAGTATTTTGAGGAAGGAAAATTTTAATAGCCGATAGAATTTTTCACCTCAAACTATTTCGTGTTTTTACGATGCCGACTACAACAGGCTTTTGACGTTCAGCTTTTCTCTTGTTTTTTTTTTTTCATCAAGTTTTCAACCGTTCCAAAGACAAATAACGTTACCATTCGATTTGAGCCATATTGGTTTGTTGTATACAAATGCAGTCAGTACTGAAAATTCTAAGATTCTACCGCTCATAGCCTTTTATTTGCGGAATGATAAAAATTTGCCCGCTTTTTCGTTCCAAACCAATTCGTTCCATGGCTTGTTCGTCCTATGATTGCGCGTTTCTCCATGTGATTGCTCAGGATTATTTATAGATCGGCGTAATTGATCGTAATATTGGAAATTAAATGTAAAAGGCTTAAGATATTTCAAAATTGTAGTTTTAAGGTACATGAGCACTCTCCCTTCAACCGAAAAGGTATTCATTTGCTTAGTGGGTTGACTTTTAAGCCAATATTTGAACAATATGCCTCTGTTTCTTTCAAACTATTAATTCCACACAATGGGTTTCCTTGACAACTACCACTTCAGCGTTCTCAACGCTTTGATTTGTTTTATATTGGGGGCTTGGGGGAAATCAAAGACGACAAATGCCGGGTGACCAAACAATACATTAGAAGTAGGAAAACTATAAAACACTGAGTGCAGTTGTACAACAAAACATAGATAGAAACATGCATCCGGAGAGTATGGTGTGTATTCGTGTAAGAATCCAAAGAATTGAAACCTGGAATTAATTTCATGGAAATTATTGGTTATTTAGTGCAGAAACAGCAGTGACGATCATGGAACTGTACACACATACTCTGTAACTTTTAAAAAATGCATTCTTCTGACTTAACCCATTACCACACAATCCCTACTTTTGACACCCGTGAGAAAGAAGCCTTAAGAAAACATTGTGGGAAAAGGAGAAAATGCTGGTAACCAGCATTTTCTCCTTTTCCCACAATGTTTTCTATCCTTCACAAAAGAAATTTCAAATTTTTCAGTCACTTTTATTTTGTCGTCTGCAAATGCTTTCAGTGTGGACCTGTCTGAAATGTTGTCGTTTGGTAATGAGTTAATCAAAGATTTGGTCATGTTCTACATTTAGACTTGCAATGTAATTTAGAATGCTTGGTTATTATGGTCCCTGAATTCTGATACTGCTCTAAACCCGTTTTCCTTGGACATTCCGCTGGCAATGAATCTGCTTATTTGAGGTCACCCGTTAATCAGTGGTATGGGACTTTTGCGTGCTTGAAAAACGGCAATTCCCTTTTAACTCTTTACCAAACATCAAAATTCTAGAAAGGTCCAAATCGAAAGCATTTGCAGACAACAAAATAGATGTGAATGAAAAAATGAAATTTGGGTTGGGAAGGGTAGAAAACATTGCGGGAAAGGGAGAAAATGTTAAGGGTATGGGGGTTTTGTCCATGGGGTTTTTGTCCTAGGGGCGTTTTGTCCGTACCCCGAAAATGCTGGTTACCAGCATTTTCCCCATTTCCCAAAATGTTTTTAAAAGGCTTCTCTCTCGGGGTCGCTAAAAGTCGGGATTGTGTGGTAAAGAGTTAAGGGAAAAAGTAGCCGTTCTCCACGAGCATTCCATCTTTTTGTCACACAGCTGTAAAGACGTCGAATTTTGCAAGATCCTGGGAGGTGTTTTGTTTAACCCTTTACTCTATAGATACTCATTTTGACATACCAACAACAGACAGCTTTTGAAAACATTGTGGGAGAAGGAGCAGTTTTTCCTTCTCCCACAATGTTTACCACTCAATCAGATATTTGTATCCTGATTTGTCCATATTTTTGACATCATATCTTTATTTGCTACTGAAATGGAAGAGCCTCAAATTGGCATATTAGGTGAAGGGTTAAGAGAATGCGATGATGGTTGCGTTAACCCGTAGACTGTTAGGCGCAAATTAATATCCTTTTTCGGATAGTGTAGATTAAGATCAGAAAAAAAAAATTGAAACAGCAAAATTTGGGTATTCACTTCCGGTTCGAATGTTTGCACAGGTTAAGGGCTAGATTAAAATTTTACACAGATTTTATTTTTTCGGATAAAACGAAGGGTCTGTGAAAATTGACACCACACTCTAGGGGTGGTGCGACCACCCATCTGTTAACAATTTGATCTCCAATCCCTGCAGAGCCCAATATTTTACGGCTCTAATTGGGCTGAAAATTTCTATGTTTAAACCATCTTGACCGTACACTGTTGATTTGACGTGAAAAACAGATAATATGGCCGTGTCAGAACTCATGAGAAAAATGTCCAAAAGTCATAGTTTTTTACGGTTGAAAGGCCTTGTTAACACGGAACTAGACCAGTAACTCGTTCACTTTCAAATGAATAAATTGTAGTTTTTCATTGGCTAAATATAGTTCCACTGCAAGACGAAGAAATAATTCAGTACTAATCTAGCATAAACGACTGGACAATGTAGATTAAGATCAGACTACACGTTCTGTGCAGTCTGATCTTGATCTACATTGTCCACAACAGCTTATATGGTCAACCGTAAGCAAAGAGTTAACCACCGACCTGACAGTCCTGTCTTTTAATCGACACCGAGGAAGAAGACCATTTGACAACATCAGTTTGTGGAAAAAGGCGAAAACTGTTGGTACCCAGCAATGGCTGTAACCCAGAAGTTTCTTCTTTTCCCCACAATATTTACAACCTTTTTTAAGACGTATTTCATTATTTGTAACATACTGGTTGGCTATTATTATAATTTAATTGTATATCCGCCAAATCGGCGAATATTATAACAGCAAATAAAAAAGCATACAGAATACAACAGAAGGGGAAAAAATTAAGAACCATTCAACCAAAGTGGTTAGAAAGAAGCCAATGTACAACCAAATTCCACCCCGAAAGAGGCCCTTTACAATTAAATGTTTTCGATTTGGCCTAGCTTTGTAGTTTGACAGTTGATGAAGTAAAACACCTCAAAAGGCCACGTTTTAATTTTCCTATTCCTCTTGAAAAGAGGAAATCATGGGGAAAATCGTTGTCTGCGCATGTCATATTCTTCGAAGATTCGACTGTCTTATATGACGCATCACTACTAGCCCCGAAAGCGGGCTGACTGTAATATTACGCTCTATAAAGTAGCAATGTTGAAAATAGCTTTTACGTATCAATACGTTTGAGGAGAAATGAGACCTGCTTTAGCAACAGATTTCTCTAAACTGGTGATCATAGTTGAGTGAATTGCACGAGGTACCGTCTTATTAGGTAAACCTTTTTTGTTTTAAATTCAAAGTAACGGTTCTCGCGTAGGAAAGTGGTTCGGCTCTGTACCCAGGATGCCCATATCAGATAGATGAGTATTTATAGAATGCCATCTAGCGGGAGATAATGTGGGGAAAATCGATTTTAGAAGTATTTTACGGTCCTTTCTTAGACCAATATGTCTTACCGCAGCGGCAGCCCATATACACGTGAACCATTCTTTGTGAAAAGGGGGCTTAATGCATCTGCCAAAGGTTTCGATCCAGGTCAGCCTGCGCAGTCCGCGCAGGCTGACCTGGGCTGAATCTTTTCGATATTGGTCAATCAAATTTTTTTATGCGCAAGGACCGGTCCATCTCATGAATACCACCAAAATTTATTTTTTTCTGTAATTTTACGGTTCTTAATTACTGATGATTTGTATTGTTTTTTCATATAAATTTCATAGACATATCTATTTTTTAATTTGGTGTGATGTGAAAATTCTAAATACCCACTTTTAAAAAGAAGTGGAAAGTATAGATCTATAATTATGTGATGACTTGCCTAGTACCATTGAACACGGAGATGCATTAAGTCCCTTTTGTCAGAGCATGGTTCAAGTTTTATTTTTCTGGGGTGTGAACAGTTCTAGACCAATCATACGACGAAACAGCAAAGAACTATTAATCCTTTCCCAAACTATCCCTGGTTTTTACGGGTCTGGAATATAAGCCTTTTGAAAACATTGTGGGAAAAGGAGAAAATGCTGGTAACCAGCATTTTCTCCTTTTCCCACAATGTTTTCTACCCTATCATATAGAAAAATCATCTTTTTAGCAACCTTTAATTTGTCATCTGCAAAATGCTTTGAATTTGGTCTAGTCCAAAATTTTCCGTTTGGGAAAGGGTTAAAGTGCAGAATTTTGCTTTAGAGGGTTGAATTATGTGCATATTTAACAATGCTACATTTTAATTCCAATTAGAGGTCGACAAACAGAACATGGAGGAGGGCACGGCAAAGCGAAGACGATAAATCGGCGGCACTTCGGAACACTTCGGGGGTTAAGGCAATAAAACTGAAGACGGAAACCTCATCAATTCATTAACAACTTAATTTACGAGACATGTCAAGGAAAAATGACCCTAACCAAAACATTGCGAACGCGTGCAAATATCTCTGTCACAGCAAAAATGCTCCCACGTTTATAATCATCACTGGCAGACGAATTGTTTTTTGTTCGGCTTGCAGAATGCCAGCTAAACTTTGTACTCAAAGAATAAATAACTGGCAAATGGCAATTTTTTTTTCTAACTTATATTCATATTTAATTCAAGACATACTCGGACAAAAAAAGGGGGGAATTCAGGACTCAATGCATCTCTGTGGTCCACAATCTCTTTACCAAACGACAAAATTTTAGGCTGGTCCAAATCGAAAGCACTTGCAGATGACAAGATAAACGTAACTCATAAATCGAAATTTGTTTCCAGTAGGTCGGAAAACTTTGTTGGAAAAGGAGAAAATGCTGGTTACCAGCATTTTCTCCTTTTTCAACAATGTTTTCAAAAAGTTTCTATCTCAGTGTCGTAAAAACCAGGGATTGTTTAGTTAAAGGACTGTACCTAACGAGTCATCGTACAATTATGTATCCTTGAAATCCATTTTGTGTCTTAAACAACTGAATCAGGAGAAAGTCAGCTCCTTTAACATGCAGAGAATATTGACCAATAGTAAAAAGTTGAAACCCAGGTTGATTATTTCAGCAAGCAATTCGTTTATCTTACTGAACGAAAAAGAAAACTTTCGCTGTTTTTGTGTTTTCGTTTGTTTATTTGTTTGTTTTTCGTATTTAACGCTAACCTATATCAAGATGCTCTGCAATGGAACAGCGACCAGTGTACATATCTGTATGTTATTTTGAACTAACTACACTTTGACCGTCATGAATCAACACTTTCCCAAACAATCCTTTGTTTGACCCTCTTCCAAACAAGCCCTGGTTTTTACGTGTTTGCAATAAAAGTTTTTTGAAAACAATGTAACGAGCAATTTCTCCTTTTCCCACAGTCACGGTTTTCTATCCTTTTTGAGAACTTTCTGCCATTTTGTCAAAATCTAAAATTGTCGTCAGCAAACTTTTCAGTTTGGAAGAGTCCAAAATTTGTCGTTTGGGAAAGGGTTAAACAGCCTGTTAAGGACGGTTTTTGAAAACACTGGGGGAAAAGGAAAGACAACTCCAATCATATGAGCCACATGTAACATAATTTCTGTGGTGAAGAGTTTTAGATTTTGTCGTCTGGTAAATGATAAAACATCATTATAACCTCTGAAATATTAATTTGATTTTCAATTCTTAACTTCGTGGTAGTAAGCCCATCTTGGCTTGACCCGACCCCTTATCATGTTATTCCCGGGGTCCAAAATCAATTGCCTCTGAAGGGGAATGTGATTAGATGCATTCGTCTCGACATGGCCCCTTAATTATAACAAATAGGGGTCTAGTGGCCCACCAAATGCCCCTAATCAACTTGTTATCGGGAAGAGGACGCGCAAGTAAGATATTTCGCAGAATCACTGCGGTTCGCACAAATTGATTAGTTTTTGATTGACCGACTGTTAGAATTACACGACCGTGATTTATGACCTCCGGTTTTTGAGCGATTAATACAAAGTGATTTTTGTAAATTTGGAAGATACTCTGCTGGTTTTGTGAGATGAACTATAACCCTTACCGCACTAAATGAGTGAAATGAAGCGGTCGAGGCGATTGCAAAACCCAAACTTTTTTTTATTTCAAAGGTATTTTTTGGGGGGAGGAGAGTGGAAATATCTTTTTATCGGACAGTGTAGATTCAAGATCAGACTGCACTTTCTTTGCAGTCTGATCTTGATCTACACTGTCCGCCGATGGTCATTGAGTCACCTTTAGCGGTTGAAGAGTAAGAATGAAGACAACTTTAAGAAAGACGATAACAATCTGACGTGATCAGGATATTTTTTGTCAAACGTCAGAAGTGCACTGTCATTCTACGTTATTCTGTTTATATCTATATTTCGTATCTACAAATTTCACTAAATATCAACATAATAATCAATTAAACTGTTAGAATTATGACAATTTATAATATCAAATATAATTACAAAAAAATCTGTTGTCATAATTACACGTTTTCCCACGAGATCATATCGAAAATTTAGGCTTAATTCGAAAGTACTGGTTTATAAACCCATTCCTATCAATTGCTTTAGGTTCGATTGTATTTGAGTCGCGCTCCGCAAAACAGCTTGATGCATCTCCATTATCCACGGTACCAAGCAAGCCATCATATACTTAAGGGTCCACCATAGCCACTTTTTTAACAACCGACTTAATCCTGATTTAGACTGGTCCCAAGACATACAGGAAATTTACCAATAGCGAAAAGTTTCGGCCTAGGTCAGCCTGCGCAGTCTGCACAGGCTGACCTAGGTCCATCTTTCTGGCAGATGCATTAAACTACTCTTCAAAAAGCATCGCTCATATATTTTTGCCGCCCAGAGTTAACCTTTCTTTGGTACTGTCTCAGTCTTCAGAATTCTTCAGAATTTTGTAAATGTGGAAGTTAAACAACAACGTCTGATTTGCTGAGCTATTTGTTTTAGCCAATCAGAAGTTGGGCTACTTTCAACATTAGAAAATCTTGAAGGATAAAACCAGTTTAGCATTTTTAAGAATAGTTGGTAAATATGGAGCCTGTTTAAGGTAGAAGTCCCTGACCCTTCTAGTGCAACATGGAATAAAATTTCTTGTAAGTTGACAAATAACAATTTATACTGGTATAATACTTTTTGCACATTTTTTGCCGATCAGAAATTCCTTAAATAGCTGTCTTGAAATTATTTGTTGATACTTTTGTTACTTTCCTGAAGAGGGAGAAAATTATTATCTCCCTTTGAAATGAGAATATATGTGGTTTTAGATTTACAAGTGATAACTCTAAGAAGGAGGAAAAAAAAATGGCTCGGTAATGTACTCGTGGTACAGTAGTACTCATTTTCAATCATAGCAAATTTTGTAGAATATATTATAGTGGAAAAAGCTGTATTCCATTAGAGGGGTAGTAACTCAATCTTAACCTTTAGCCTGCTAAAATACTAGAATTAAATTTTTGTTTTGTATTCAAAAGTTATGTTTTAGGGAAAAGTATCTCCTTATCGGATTGTGTAGATTCAAGATCAGACTGCACGTTTTGTGCAGTCTGATCTTGATCTACAAAATCCGCAAAAGGTAAGTGAGTCGTGCTTGGCAGCCAAAGTGTTAAGACCTGCATGATAAATATTCCAGTATAAAAAAAATTAATCCAAAATGTTCATAGTGAAATACCCAGTTCACTATACTGCCCAAGATTTCTCGATTTTTTTTGTTTTGTTTTTGTTTTTGAGGGGGCGGGGGTAAGTTGTGTTGGTCCTTAAAAAAAAAAATGTAGCATTTCTAGTCTGGTTATTTGGAGCTGAAATAATACTTTTTACCACACCATCCCGAGTTATAACGAACACGAAGAATAAATATTTTGAAAACAGCATATTTTTAGCATCACCATCTATTAGTACTTTCAATACTTTGATTTTTTTGGTTTGTTGTTTGGTAAGGAGTTAAATAGCTATCATAAAGCCGCTCTTATAAATCTGATTGACATAATTACTGATAATTGAAATTTAATATCTTAAAAACCGTAGATAAGAAACAAAAGCAAATTTCTTTAACGAAGAAAAATGAATGAATGGCTATTTTGATACATATTTTAACCTTTCCACTGAGTGACGTGAACGTTACTATGTGCTTCAGTACTAGATCGGTATCAAAATGCATCGAAACTGCATTCTAATCTTGGTTGTCTGATATTTATTTTGTTTGAGACATTTTGGTCGTTTTGTTTATCAATTTCAGTGTCATTTATTGGCATAAACGAAATAGTATATCGTCGGTGTACTTCCAAAACCTTGTAACTACAGCTTGTACAAGCTGTAGTTACGAGGTTTTGGAAGCACACCGACGATATGTCATTGGCCATTTACAATTGTAAAATAAGAACTGATGGCAAAGACATGTATGTGCATATAGATAATATTAACAATAGTGCATGATATATTCTAAGTGTCCCAAGACAAAGTGTACAAAGATTACTTTAACCCATTACCACACAATCCCTACTTTTGACGCCTCTGAGAAAGAAGCCTTTTGAAAAAACTGTGGGAAAAGGAGAAAATGCTGGTAACCAGCATTTTCTCCTTTTCCCACAGTGTTTTCTACCCTTCCCAGAACAAATTTCAATTTTTCAGTCACCTTTATTTTGTCGTGTGCAAATCCTTTTAATTTGGACAAGTCCAAATTTTTCCCGTGTGGTAAAGACTTAAAGAGTTGCCTTATGATCAATAAATTTAAATCTAACAGATAATGGAGTTCTGTGGAACATTTTCACGAATTTCGTAAACGTTTAAGATATACACGATTTCATCAAAGTTCTTTTGTTCTTTGTAAACATAATATTTTTGAATCTATATATTCGTGGATTTAATGTATTCTTAAAATTTTTGATTCTGAGAGAGTATGTTTCGGACATTATAATAGAAAATGGTATTCATTTTCAATACATCCATTGTTAAAAATTTTATAAAATCTTTCCTCGCGTGGCTTATTTACAAAACAACCAGCCTCAATTTCTAACTTATGTGAACTTAATCTAAAAGCAGAAAATGTATGAATGAACCGTCGTGTGGCTGTACATTGAAGTGCTTTCTCCTGAGTGAAAAACCTCAATCACTTTACGTACAAAGCTTGACATGAAGGGGTCGTTGGTTCAACTCGGCGGCTCCGTCGAATTCTTTCCGATGATTGATGAAAACCAATGCGGCTGGATTCATTCTTCTCTTAAGGTGATCTGAACACTTCAGCTGTTAAGCTCAACTCAGTGACCTTTTGCGGACAATGTAGATCTAAGATCAGACTGCACAGAACGTGCAGTCTGATCTTGAATCTACATTGTCCGATAAGGAAATACAATTGCCCAAAGTGTAACTATGAAATGGCATTATTTGGGGTTTAACTATCAAATTGAAAATTTCTTTTGACTTTTTTTTCCGCAGGACATGGGTTAACGCCTCGACGGGAAAAAAAACAGTGAATGTTTTGGAAAGAAATATTGTACGAATTAGTGGTAAAAGAAACTCTTGAAAAGCATGTACAGATGTGCTGGTCGCTGAGATATAACTGATAGAATGTTGATAACGGCGTAAAACACCAACCTCATTCTCTTTTGAACAGCAAATATCTCTTGCCTATCGTATTATCGATGTTACACTTTTGAAGTAACCCCCATCTCTTTGATGAATATTGCTGACCGTAACGTATGTGGTCAGAGGAAATTGTAATGGCGGGTAATAATGACCACGAAATTATCTTAATTGCATAACGGACCCTAAGGCGAAATTGATTTATCTCCCTTGTCTTGTTGAGATCAGTTGTCTTTGAAAGCTTTTAATCTTTACCATGAAGACCTGTGTTCTTAAGACCCAGAGGAGAGCGGCTTCTGAGCTCTAGAGGGCAATAGAGAGATGCCACTGAATACAATCTTACATTACTATAAACACTTAACCCTTTCCCAAACAATCCCTGGCTTTTACGGGTCTGGAATAGTAGCCTTTTGAAAACATTGCGGGAAAAGGAGAAAATGCTGGTAACCAGCATTTTCTCCTTTTCCCACAATGTTTTCTACCCTATCATAGACAGAAATCATCTTTTCAGCAAGAGTTGAATTGTCGTCTGCAAATGCTTTCAATTTGGTTTAGTCCAAAAGTTTGTCGTTTGGGAAAGGGTTAACCTGATACATTAGTGAAATAAAACTCTCCAACCGATTGTTGGATTCCCAAATTTTGCTCTTTCAAAGGTAGGCCTATCTTTTGGAGGAAATTTCCTCTCATCAGACTGTGTAGCCTATGCACAAGATCAGACTACAAACTCTGTGCAGTCTGATTGTGATTTACACTGTCCACAAAAAGTCCTTGAATCACACCTGGTAAGAATTAACAATAATTAACATCGTCAAATTAATCGAAGGCTACTTTTTTCGTAATTACCATTGTGAGTTCCCTGGAAGGATTTGCCATGCTGGTAACTAAACAAGCAAACCCTGGGCTTCAAGACCCATATATTACAGACTCATCTGACGGGATCCAGAAAGGGACTGCCATCGTCCGAGATGCTACAAGAAATGCATTTTTCACATTGTATTCTGGGAGTGTTCTGTATCAGATAATTAATTTACGTTTAACTTACGTTGACCGGACAAATGGTAAGTCTTTGACTTCTTGGGGTCCATCTGTTTGACTATTGTTATCTGTTTTTTAAAAATACGCAAAAAATGCGACAGAAAAATCAGAATAAATTTACAGTGTAAGCTTCGCCTAGACCTTAACAACCAAGAGTCGAATAAGCCGCACGACAAGGAACTTTCTTAAATTCCGAAATATTGCGATTTTTCATTATTTGATATTTCGAGCTTCTTAGTATAGTTCGTTACCCATTTCACCGGCTTAAATCATCTAATTTTTATTCATATCGACAAATATGAATGATTATGAGTATTATAATTATTTCTAAAATCCCTTTTTAAAAAGCCGGTAATATATCGTGCTTGACACGGTATATACTCGCCATGTGGCCTATTTAAAAGTTTAAGACATTTGCCATTACAAATAACAACAAACACGTCATCCCGAAATGGCGCTCTCTCTGCATTTTTTTAAGTACTTTTTTTTTCCCGCTACGTCAGTAGATCAGCCTTTCAATATAGAAAACAAACTCTGTATTTTGCGCCACATATAAAAACTGCTCTTGTCCAAATGGCAAAGGCCAACACTAGACTGTTCAAAATTCTCAATTTCATAGAATATCTACCAACGATCTCAAGTTTTAACGATCCGAAAGAAGTTGAAAACATTGTAGGAAAAGGAGAAAATGCTGGTAACCAGTATTTTCTCCTTTTCCTACAATGTTTTCTACATTTCCAATGACAAATGCTATCATTTAAAAACATTTTAGGCCTAATTCCCTTCTGTAAATTTCTTAAGTGTGGATGGTTCAAAAGTTCTTAAAGGTGGCCCTTCAGATTTTAGAACAATAATTTTACAAACATACAAAAAAAAAAAAAACCATCCATATACTACCAAAGTCTTTAACTTCCATTCATAAAACCCCAGTAGTCGAAAACCATCCGGCAACAAGAAAAATTAGAGATTTACTACAGCCATTTCAAATTTTCAGTCACTTTTATTTTGTGAATGCTTTCGATTTGGACATGCCTGGAATATTGTCATTTGGTAATGAGTTAAGGATTAAATATCGTTTTATGTTACATTGTTTCCAGTCCATTTTGTTGTTTGGTAAAGAGCAAAGCGGCACAGGATTTGTAACCAAAGACTCCAAGTTTGATCACCGCGGGCGGCGAATCAGTTTTGCAAGGCGTTGAAGGGCCTCAGTATGGGTGTAGGTAAAAACCAGGGAAGACAAAAATAAGTGAGTTGTCTTCGTAACATAACTGTAGCAAGGTTGAAAGCAGCGCGTAATACCACTCAAACAAAATGTGCCTTGCGCTGACGTGTTGAAGTCTTGCACTGTTTCGGTCCGCGGTAATGGAGATAGGGGTTGGGGGAGGGGGACGGGTGTCTGCGGTAATGGAGATAGGGGTGGGGGGGGGAGACGAAAATTGGCTTGTTGGATGAAGAAAAATATCATTAACTAAGTATCCTGCTTGTAAATAATCTATCACCGAATAATTCATTTCTCATTTAACTTTACATGAATATAAATTCAACTACTTAGTGTCAAGAGTGGGTAATTTCATTCAATTGGCCCGAAAAGTCACATTTTACATGCGAAAAAGCAATTAACTCTTTACTAGTCTAAATGAATTTTAGACTTGCCCGTACTGAAAGCACTTTCGGACCATGAAGTAAATATGGGGGAAATATAGAGTTTGGTCTTTGAAAGGATATTAAAACATCATGGGAAAAGGAGAAAATGCTGGTAGCCAGCATTTTCTCCTTTACCCATAATGTTTTCAAATTAGCCATTCTTAAGTGTTCTAAAATAGGTATTTGTTTGGTAAAGGGTTAATGAAATCGCTTATTACCATAAATATGGCTCGTCGCGGGCGAAGACGGTGCCGGATCCGCAAATTAAACTTTCATATTTTAACTCACTGCGTGACGTTCCATCTTAAAGCTGGCAAATAAGAAAGATCCGCTGACCCAAATAGTTGGTAATAAACACCTCCCGCAGTGGTCCATACGGCAGCACGGAGGGAACATAGTTTTCATTTCAGGGACTAAGTCTCGTCACAGAGACATAACATTACCATTCACATCGTATGTAGATCATGACATAATTGTACGGTAACAATAATCCAATACAACACTTTCCGCTTTTATCTAATTTTCTGTTTTGCGCATGTCTACTGAAGGACGAAATCTAATGTAGTCGTAATGTGCTGTCTCGGATTAGCCTGTGCGGATTGCGCCAGCTAATCCGAGACGACACTTTACGCAAATGACCGAATGTCTCTTTTCGCTTATTGCAAGCCAATAGGACCATTGAGGCTTGCTGAAGAAGCTGTCGTTTTCAAACATTGTTGGAAAAGTAGGAAATTATGGTAAATAGCGTCTTCCTTTTAGTTCCCACCATGTTTTCTAACCACTTACAACTAAATACTGCCCCTTTAGCCACATTGAATTCAACGTCTTCAGATTCCTTCAATTTTTGAGTTTTGTTGTTTGGTAACTTGACAAAATACCAGTACGAGTAGTTACAAAGTCCAAATATACTGTATGTTACCAAGTAATTGTATCGAAGTTACCACCAGATCGTGTTTAGATATACAATACCTAGTTTCTACGATATAGTCTCCACGACATATTGTGAGTTACCAGCACATGTTATGAGGTTACTACGACAAATTCTAGACCTGCCATGACATTTTTTAGATCTAACACGACATAATATAGAGTTACCACGACAAATGTGTTGCAAGGTTGTCATTCTTTATCCAGTCAAATTAAATCTTATTGAATGTCTCGTTTTTTCATTGGACAATTATCAGCAGCAAACAGTGCTTTATCATGTGATCGAGATTATGTCGTTTGAACGACTATAACTTCTCGCTATGTCTCCTCTGTGCTTCCGTAGGATCACGTATATCGAAGGGATTGAAATACCTTACCAAATATCAAATACCGTTTACTACGGTAAAGCCACGGCGTCCCTTTCCAAATTGATGTTCTGCCGTATATATACCCACTCAGCCAGTTTAGAATTTGAGGAGAAGTACTAGTGTTACAAATTTCAAAATGGAGAAACAATGACAAGAGAGAACGAAAATGATAAGACAGAGTGGAAACATATTGTAAAAGAAGTAATTGCAACTATTATGCATGAAACCACTTAAGCATGAAGTATACCTAAGCTTACATTTTAAGTTTAAAGATCTGAAAACGAGTCCATCAAAATGAAGTACAATGTTACTTATACTAAAGACAATTAAATGTTTAAAAGTATATATGGCCTCCAATACACGAAAAGGGGCATTCGGCCATTTGCGTAAAGTGTCGTCTTGGATTAGCCAAATTTTGTTCAAATTATCAAAACTATTTCGTGAAAAAAAGAGAGAAATAAATAGATAGATAAAATAAATAAGAGACAATGTAAATAAATTAATAAATAGATAAATAGATTAAAAATAATAAAAGTAATAATAGTAAGATAACAAAATAACAAAATAAATAACAAAGTAAATAAATAACAAAACAAATAACACAATAGCCAAAATGAATTACAAAATAAGTAACGAAATAACAAAACATATAAATAAATACGTAATAAGTAGATAAAATCATGGGAAAAGGGGAAAAAAAGTGATGAATACCAGCAGGTTCTCCTTTTTCCGCAATGATTCTTCAAAACCTTTCTTATGAATGGTAAAAACCAGGGCTTGCGTGGTACAGAAGTAACACTAGCATTTTTTGTCGACCCCCTAGGTGTGTGTGGAATGTCTTAAACTTGACCTTTGATCCCCATTTAAAAACGGAGTTGACGACCAAAAATAACTACACGCACGTCTTGCTGGAGAATGTGCTTTTTCTTCTAACCTGGCTTCTTATCGTTTATCTTCCGATCAACAGTCTCCAACAACACGTAGTTGAGAGAATGCAAGGGTATAGAAACAAGATAGTTACGAACAGGACGGTCCTTTTGCAGTAGGAAACCCGTATTTCTGCCTGTTTCTTGTTAGATCAGATGTGACGTAATTGCACTGTTTTGTTTATGAACCGAGGCAGTCGACACATGCGCGTTATTGAGTACATGCAAAAAAGGGAATTTTGACATTTTACGGCTACAATAGATTTTGTGCTACAGTAGACTCGCGCAAAACAGAAAGTTACATAAAAATGGAAAGTCTCGATGCAGACTATCCGGTGTAATGCAGATAAATGACCCTCCCCTACAAAATGACCCATGAGTCATTTATCTACGTAGAGAAATGACCCGGGTCATTATTCTACCTAGAGAAATAACCCTCTGGGTTCATTTCTCTACGTAGAATTGCGACCCTGGAGTTATTTCTCTACGTAGAATAATGGCCCGAGTCATTCCTCTACGTAGAGAAATGACCAATAAGTCATTTTGTATAGGGAAGGGGTAATTTCTCTGCATAACACCGGCGCAGACTGATCCGGGACGACCATTCACGCAAAAGTGCGAATCATTCCTTTTTCGCAGGCCATAATTGGCTTGCAACACGCGAAAAAGGGCATTTGGACCCCTACGTAAAGTGTCGTCTCGGATCAGCCTGCACACTTCGCGCAGGCTAATCCGAGACGGCACTTTACGACCACATTAGATTTTATTCTACAGTAGACATTCGTGAAACAGAAAATGACATAAAAACGGAAAGAGTCGTTCCGGATCAGCCTGCGCGGACAGCGCAGGCTGATCCGAAACGACGCTTTACGCAGATGTCCGAATGCCCGTTTTCCCGTGTTGCAAACCATATATAAACCATATACTCTGTGAAAAGGTGGCTTACTAGGTCAGCCTGTGCTGTCCGCGACAGGAACTTGGCACTGAACTAACATCCGTGCCGTAAATTGACTTCATGAAAAAAAAAACTTCAAAAAGTTTGCCAGATTCACCAGCGATATTCGAACCTGGTACCAACGATGGGAGGGACTGGCACTTCAACGTTATACCATTGACTCGAAACAGCGCATTTCCCCCCAAAGTCACAGCATTACATAAATTATTCTTTGTGGGTGATGAAGCTAGAAATGGTCAATTAAATTGCTTGTCAAGTCACAGATCGGCTTACAATTTAATAAAAAGTCGGATTAAATTCCATCGTTTAAAAAACTCACGGGGTGCGTGGGCAGCTGACGTGATTGTGAAACGAGATCCAATAATAAAATCAGAAAAACTACAAAATATCTTTGTTTCTGACCTAGTCTAACCCTGTTGCAAATCCACAAAGCACCCAGCACAACCTCGATTACCTTTGTTAAAAGTGTACATAAGGATAAGACTGCACGGATCTTGCAGTCTGATCTACGAATTACAGGCAAATGTATTCAAATAATGCAACAAACAATCTTTGTTCTATCCAAGACTGAGCTTCCTTGATGTCTAGAATGAATTTAGCTTTTTAGGACAGTATAGGTCAAGATCACTCAGCCCATGGCTTGCTGTTTGATCTTATATCTGTACAATGCGCTTGTTTAGTTAAGCCTAGAATAACCAATGTGTCATGCTCTGCCAGTAGGATGCATAATGCATTTCTGTCATACGTGATAAAAGACCGGGGTCCGTATTCAACAACCATTCTTAAGAACATTATTTGTCTTATTCTCCAGAATTTTCTACATTTATGAGTAACACAACTTCTGGATGGCTAAACCATACGGTCTAGCCAATCACAAGTAGCGTTACTTACAAAGGCGCAAAACCGTGGCGAGTAAGACTAAGAATATTCTTAAGAATGGTTGGTGAATACGGGCCCAGGTTATCACATAATCATAGATCTATAGCAGCCACCTTTTTCAATAATCATAAGGCAGACTGGTCCTTTGACAAACAGAAAATTGATCAACAGCGAAAAGTTTCGGCCCAGGTCAGCCTGCGATGACTGCGCAGGCTGACCTGGGTCGATACTTTTCTCGGATGAATTAAGCCCCCCCCCCCCTTCTTTTTTTTTTACAGAGCACGGCTCAAATCTCTCTTTTTTTGAGTTTCACTTGATTGTGTTTTTCATCTGTAGAAATAGATTAAGTTGACATATGTATTTGCCACTCTCTCGACACAGGGGCTAAAATATATCTTTATGATACATGATATCAAGCCAGTCATTACCCAATTATGGATCCATAATAACCACTTTTTTTAACAAACTGAGTTAATCATAAGGTAGAATCGTCCTTGGACATACAGAAAATTGACCAATAGCGAAAAGTTTCGACCCAGGTCAGCCTGCGCGGATTGCGCAGGCTGACCTGGGTCGATACTTTTTGCAGATGAAGTATGCTCTTTTTTTACAGAGCATATCTCATATATTTGCGCTTAAAGGGTTACAGGGATCGTGAGAGGTCCTGCATACGGAGCCGGTAGGTGTCATGCTCTAAAATTTTGTTTTTTTAAATCTCGAAATAACGAAATCCTAAATTGTTCAAACGAAATACCATTTCGAGAAATCGAAATTCTAAATAGTTAAAACGAAATGCTATTTCGACAAAACGAAATGCTATTTCGTGACAACGAAATGCTATTTCGATAAAACGAAATGCTATTCCGAGAAAACGAAATAGGTATCTTTGGAACACTTGGTTGTCATCGTATACAGGCTGTGTAATCACTCATTTCACATATGGCGGACGATGACAACCAAATGTTCCGAACATACCCATTTCATTTTCTCGAAATAGTATTTCGTTTTAACGATTTAGGATATCGTTATTTCGAAATAAAAAAAAATGTGTTCAGCATGATACCTTCTGGGCTCCATACTTGCATGCCTTTGTTATATAAGCTCTGAGTTGGAGCTTTATCAGTAAAGCCTACTTTTCGACAAGCAATCTTCTTCAAATTTTGACAAACAGAAATAATGATTTCTACGTGTTGCAAATCCTTTTTGGCCTTCATTTGTGACTGGATTTCAATGTAACTTGAAGTATATTTTGAAAGTTGCCCCACCCCGCATCCCACAAAACCGTTTCAATTTTTACTTTATTTAGCTTTTTAAGCTAGTTTTGACATACATTTTAGAGTGCAAATTAATCTAGCCTAAAAAGCTCTTGGTAACCGTCTAAATAGACTGGGTAAATTACCGGATATGACCAATAACCGGATAGACTGTGGGGAAATTCGAAACTATAATATTAATTTCATGTAAACGATTTATCAAACGTCGATTGAACCGCAGGTACACGCAGTATGTAGTTCCTCTTTTGCTGGAATACTCATCGCTTTTGTCTTAATTTGCTGGAAATTACTCGATATATGATTTTCTATTAATCCATTACCATACAATCCTTACTTTTGACGACCCTGAGAAAGAAAACCTTTAGAAAACATTGTGGGAAAAGGAGAAAATGCTGGAAACCAGCATTTTCTCATTTTCCCACAATTTTTTTCTACCCTTCCCAAAACAAATTTCAAATTTGCATTAACTTTCATTTTTTCGTCTGCAAATGCTTTGGATTTGGACAAGCCTGAAATATTGTCGTTTGGTAGGGAGTTGAATTGATAGGATAATAGTATCGTCCTGGAAGCTAGATCGATATCATAGCAGGTTTGCAATATTGGGTGTGAGAATGACAAGATAGGGCCAGTTCTGGTCTCAACTGTGACCGTGCTTTGATAAAAATGGTAGAATGTAGGTCTGGTAAAATGCTTGTTATAAAGCAATATCTCCCGCTAGATGGCATTCTATAAACACTCATCTATCTAATTTGGGCATCCTGGGTACAGAATCGAACCACTTTCCTACGCGACAACCGTTACTTTGAATCTCAAACTAAAATTAACATTTACTCAATAAAACGCTACCTAGTGCAATTCACTCAAGTATGATCAGTAGTTTAGAGAAATCTGGAGTTAAAGCAGGTCTCATTTCTCCTCAAACGCATTGATAAAAGCTATTTGCTGCATTGCTACTTTATAGAGCGTAATACTACAGTCTGCCCGCTTTCGGGGATAGTGATGCGTCATAAAAGACAGGTCGAATCTTTGAAGAATATGACAAGCGCAGACAACACGTTATAAGGGGTTTTCCATCCCGGCAATGTTTTCCAGTTTTCACCCTTATCCTGCTGTTACGAGTCAGGCGTAACTAGAAAGAAGAAGCCAGCAACAAACGATAACAATTAACAGAATTTATTAACAAAAATATGAAATAAACAGTGACAATATTACAATAGTACAAAATAATACCTTAGATGTTAAATTCAGAAGACAAACTATTACAGTCTTAATTCCAGTCTGATCCTGATCCAAACTGAATGTAATCCAAGCACACGAAGTAATCCTCACTTTAAGTCTAGTCTGATCCGAATCCAAACTGAATGTAATCCAAGCACTAATTATGACACAAACACAAAATAATCCCCACTGTAGTCTGGCAATCATGTATTAACTAGTGAACACTGAGATGTAAAAAGCTTTTCCTTTTATAATAACAGGGAAACTTCCAGAAAATTCATGTTAAAATCAGTTGCATAATTCTTAGTAATCAGATTGTATAAAGGCCTGGAAACTTCCAGCACAATATTCTACAAGAGAGAGTTCAGTTCTAAAAATAGCAACAGGGGAAAACCATTCAAAAATAAATACACACATGAACAAAGCTAGGAATAACTGGGTATGTACACAACACTTCCCCCCTTGAAAAGAAAAAGAAAGGTTTATGAAATAAATCTTTCTTTTTTGCAATATTATTTATATACATGTATGTGACACTTTATCTGAAGTATACATAGGAAATGACAAACTCAAATATTAATCATTTCAAACTAATGAAAATAGTCAAGGTAATGAAAGTACAATTTAAAAATTCAGTTTAAACATGATATAGGGAAAAATGACTATTGGAATTTCAAACTCTTGAAAGAGCATCTGGTATAATGTTATCTTTCCCTTTTATGTGTCTTATGTCAAGATTAAACTCTTGAAGCAATAAACTCCACCTCAGTAATCTTTGATTCTTATTCTTAAGTTTTTGTAGAAAACTTAAAGGGTTATGATCACTGAATACAACAATTGGTGAAGTTGAAGAGGTTAAATAAACTTCAAACTGCTGGATTGCCAGAATTAAAGCAAGACACTCTTTTTCTATGGTAGAGTAATTTTTCTGATGTTTGTTAAATTTCTTAGAAAAGTAACAAACTGGGTGATCAATACCATTATTATCTTCTTGTAAAAGAACAGCACCAATACCAACATCACTTGCATCAACAGCTAATTTGAAACATTTGTCAAAATCAGGTGCCAAGAGAACTGGTGCACTCTTTAGTATGGCTTTTAGACAATCAAATGCATCTTGACATTTGTCATTCCATTTGAACTTTGTGCTTTTCTTAAGTAAATTTGTTAAAGGTTCAGCAATACCCGAGAAATTTTTACAAAATTTCCTATAGTAGCCAGCCATACCAAGAAATCGCATCAGCTGTCTTTTACATTTAGGCACAGGAAACTCAGAGATAGCATTGACTTTAGCTTCTAAAGGTTTAACTTGACCCTGTCCCACAAGATGTCCTAGAAATGTTACAGTAGCATGACAAAATTCAGTTTTTGCAAGATTCACAGTCAGTTTCGCTTTACTGAGTCTGTCGAAGAACTTCCTGATTCTTTGAAGGTGGTCACTCCAACTGTCTGAGTAGATGATGACATCATCAATATATGCATCACAGCCATCTAATCCGCATATAACGTTGTTTATAAGTCGCTGAAACGTTGCAGGAGAATTTTTCATCCCAAACGGCATAACTTTGTACTGGTACAGACCGTTTGGAGTAGCAAAGGCTGATACTTCTTTTGCTTTATCAGTCAGTGGAACTTGCCAGAATCCTTTTAGCAGGTCGAATTTGGTGACATATTTAGAATTTCCAACTTTGTCAATACAGTCATCAATTCTTGGTATTGGAAAAGAGTCTGTTTTTGTCACAGAGTTCACCTTACGATAGTCAGTACACATTCTATAAGTTCCATTTGATTTGGGTACTAATATACATGGTGAACTGTAATTACTCTGGCTAGGTTCAATAAAGTCATTTTCCAGTAAGTATTTTACTTCATCTTGGAGGTATTTCTGTTTCAAAGGATTCATTCTATATGGATGTTGCTTTATTGGTTTAGAATCTTCCACAATGACATCATGATAGATTTTATCAGTTCTTGTGGGGATATCAGGAAATAAATGTTCATATTCATGTATCAACTGTTTCAGCTCTTCCTGTTGTGATGGTTCCAAGTGAGAAAGTTTGTTGTCAAGGTTTCTCAAAATATCAGAATTCTCAAGTTTAGATGGACCAGGATCAGATTTATCAATAAAGTCCGAATTTACTTCAAGATCAGATACATTTGATTCTTGTGGGACAGTGTTTACAACTGTAATTGGTTTTGAAATAGAGCTATCTCTGTCAAAGTATTCCTTCAACATATTTTTATGACACATTTGTTTGTTTTTACGCCTTCCTGGAGTATTAATTATATAGTTCAAATCACTTGTTTTCTTGTCAATAGTGTAGGGTCCAAAATATCTTGCCTGTAGAGGTCTTCCAGGTATTGGCAAAAGAGCAAGGACTTTGTCACCTGGTTTAAATTTTCTATCAATAACATGGTTGTCATATCTTGCTTTCATTTTGCCCTGAGACGTTTTAAGATTAGACCTAGCAACCTCACATGCCCTAGACAGTCTATTTCTGAAGTCAGAAACGTACTGTAGTAAATTCAAAGGTGTTTCATCATTTGAGAGAAATTTCTCCTTCAAAAGTTTTAAAGGTCCACGAACAGAATGGCCAAAAACTAATTCAAAAGGACTGAAACCAAGAGATTCTTGTACAGATTCTCTGGTTGCAAATAGTAACAAATGGATGCCCTCATCCCAATCTTTTTCAGTGTCAAAGCAATATGATCTTATCATATTTTTTAATGTCTGGTGAAATCTTTCTAAAGCACCTTGACTTTCAGGGTGATAAGCGGATGACCTATATTGCTTGATCCCTAATTCATGCATAACCTGTTGGAATATACCAGACATAAAATTTGACCCTTGATCAGACTGAACTGATTTTGGAAGACCAACAAATGTGAAAAATTTTATAAGAGCTTTGACTATTGACTTTGTTTTGATGTTCCTTAAAGGAATAGCTTCAGGAAAACGTGTAGAAGTACACATAATTGTTAAGAGATACTCATTTCCTAACTTGGTTCGGGGTAAAGGACCAACACAATCTATAAGTATCCTACTGAAAGGTTCATCAAAAGCAGGAATAGGTTGTAATTGAGCTTTGGGAATGGTTTGGTTGGGTTTACCTACCATTTGACATGTATGGCAAGTTTTACAATATTTAGAGACATCTGATTTGAGACCAGGCCAATAAAAATGAGTAATAATTTTGTGATAGGTCTTGTTTATACCTAGATGACCTGACATAGGACTTTCATGGGCTATACTTAGTATTTCATGACGATATGACTTTGGAACCACAATTTGGTGGTAAACAGCCCATTCATCATCAGCTGGGACATCAAATGGTCGCCATTTTCTCATAAGAATCCCATTCTTTATATAGTAACACATTGGGACCTGTGAAATTTCATCTTCAGGTAAAGCCCTAAAAATTAATTTTGAAATCTCAGGATCAGTTTGCTGTTCCTGGATAAGCTGTGACTTTGACAGCGTGTCATGACCTTGGTCAATAGACCTTGGTGGAGAATTACGAGACATTGACGAGTCTGTCTGAGTATCAGACAAACTGGGATCAAGAGACTTTTTAATCTCATTATTGAAATATTGACCGATAAAAGTATCCGTCAAGTCAATGTCAGAGTTTGAGTTTTTCAAAATGGCCTTTTTAGCCATAGCTCGGGTAACTGCACAAGAAGGATACAAGTCAGGAATTTCCTGCTCGATAGGGTCATCTGTTTGACCCATATTTGGTGTGTCAGTTACAAGTGGATTAACCACAACCTTATCTCCAGCTAAGTCATTGCCTAGCAGTAAATGGACGCCTTTAAATGGTAAGGAAGGTTTAATACCAATAACCACAGGCCCAGTAACCAAATCTGATGACAAATTAACATGATGGAGAGGGATATTAACAGTTCCACACTCTACACCCTGAATAAGGACACTAGTACCGGAAGAAGTCTTCTCAGAAAAAGGCAGTATATCTGCTAAAATAAGAGATTGAGAAGCTCCTGTGTCTCTTAAAATTTTAATAGGGGTAGGTGGGCAATTATCACCTGAAAGTGATACAAAACCATTCAACATAAATGGTTCAAAAATCTCCATAGTAGAATCAGACTTGGGTTTTGTGACTATGTCAATTGTATTGGTTTTAATAGAAGACTGTGGCCTTGGCCTAAGAGTGGTGAGCCCTGTTGGTTTGGTTTCATCACTTTCTAACTTCCTTTTTAGTTTCAAACATTCAGAAACAAGGTGACCAGGTTTCTTACAATAGTTACAAGTGGGTCGAGATAAGGGATATTGACTTTTGGTTTCACTAGTAGAACTGGGTTTGGGTGTATTGGATTGACTGGGCATGCCAGATGAATTACCAGACGTAAATTTATTTTGGGGATGTGAGGAAGTAGGTTTTGCTTTAGCAATAAAAGAAACTTTATGTGTAAGGTAGTAATTATCAGCCAGACGAGCTGCTTCTTCTAAAGTTTCAACTTGTTTTTCGTCTAAGAATGTCTTAACATCAAATTGAATACAACGTTTGAATTCTTCAACTAACATAAGTTGTCTGAGTTTATCAAAATTTTGGTCTATTTTCTTAGAACAGCACCATCTATCAAATAACTGTTCTTTGTTTCTAGCAAATTCAACATGAGTCTGGTTAGAATCTTTTTTACAATTTCTAAATTTTTGTCTATATGCTTCTGGGACCAGCTCATAACCTTTGAGAATAAGTTCTTTAACAGTCTCATAATGATGACATTGTTCAACACCTAGTTGTGTATAAATTTCACGAGCTTTGCCTATCAAAGCACTTTGCAGAAGCAAAGTCCAGTGCTCTTTTGGCCAATTTAAGTTTTCTGCAACTTTTTCAAAATGTAGGAAGTATTTATCAACTTCTTTCTCTTGAAATGGAGGAACAAGCCTAATATGTTTTGTAACATCGAAATTGTATTCAATCTTTTGCTTCGGCTGATTTGCTCTTTCTTGCATTTCTATTTCCCTCATTCTTAATTGAAATTCTCTCTCCTTCTCTCTCTCTTCCCTTTCTTCTCTGTGTCTTTCCCTTTCTCTTTCTATTTCTAACTGTCTGATCTGAAGTTTTAATTCAAGTTCTTTCGAACTTGAAACTGACTGAAAGTCAACTATCAGGGAAAGAGCATTTTCATTGAAAATCTCCTCATCAACAAAATATTGTACCAAAATGTTCTTAATTTCATGTTTACGCATTGAAGATTTTATTTCAGACAATTTATAGTGTTTAGCAAGATTAAGCAAATCAGTCTTTTTACCTAAATTCAGTAACTCCACAGACGGTTCAGCCGTAAATTTATCTAAGTCAAAAGACATGTTTGTTTGTTGCTGGATTCAAGTACAAAATTGTATTATAATTACTGATTAGTAGACGAATGCGTTAGTCTATTTTCCAATCGATGGATAGTCCAAAATGGAAAACAAATACGTTAGTCTATTTTCCAATCCCGGACGAGCCCCCAATTTCTGTTACGAGTCAGGCGTAACTAGAAAGAAGAAGCCAGCAACAAACGATAACAATTAACAGAATTTATTAACAAAAATATGAAATAAACAGTGACAATATTACAATAGTACAAAATAATACCTTAGATGTTAAATTCAGAAGACAAACTATTACAGTCTTAATTCCAGTCTGATCCTGATCCAAACTGAATGTAATCCAAGCACACGAAGTAATCCTCACTTTTAGTCTAGTCTGATCCGAATCCAAACTGAATGTAATCCAAGCACTAATTATGACACAAACACAAAATAATCCCCACTGTAGTCTGGCAATCATGTATTAACTAGTGAACACTGAGATGTAAAAAGCTTTTCCTTTTATAATAACAGGGAAACTTCCAGAAAATTCATGTTAAAATCAGTTGCATAATTCTTAGTAATCAGATTGTATAAAGGCCTGGAAACTTCCAGCACAATATTCTACAAGAGAGAGTTCAGTTCTAAAAATAGCAACAGGGGAAAACCATTCAAAAATAAATACACACATGAACAAAGCTAGGAATAACTGGGTATGTACACAACACTGCTAAATAACTAAAGAAAATTTTCAATTTGACGGTAAACCCCCAAATATTGCTATTTCAACCGGTTATGTTTTTGGGAATACTATCTCAGAATCGAACAGTATTGATCAAGATCAGACTGCACGTTCTGTGCAGTCTGATCTTGATCAATACTGTTCGCAAAAGGTCAGTGAGACGTGCTTAGTAGCCAAAGAGTTAAATTATTGTTCAACAGTAAGTTAACATGTGTAAATTATTATGTAAACTGCAAAAGCTTTTTGAGAAATTGAGGGACACACAAAAGAAAAAAATGGAGGGGGGGGGGCGTGGGAATTTGGCATATATTTGTATAACCAAAATTGAACGGTATTTTCTAAAATTGCCGTTATTAAGCTTACTATTAAATGTAACAATAATCTGAGAAAGAACGCAAATAGATTTATAAAATTGATTGTACAATAAGTCGAAATGATATTTTCAGTTGATTGTACAAATAGTTTAAACGATATTTCTAGTTGATTGTAGAATAAGTTGAAACGATTTTTCTAGTTGATTGTAGAATAAGTTGAAACGATATTTTTAGTTGATTGTACAATAAGTTGAAATGATATTTTAAAATTGATTGTACAATAAGTTGAAATGATATTTTTAATTGATTGTAGAATAAGTTGAAATGATATTTTAGTTGATTGTACAATAAGTTGAAATGATATTTGTAGTTGATCGTACAATAAGTTGAAAGGATATTTCAAAATTGATTGTACAATAAATTGAAATGATATTTTAGTTGATTGTACAATAAGTTGAAATGATATTTTTAGTTGATTGTACAATAAGTTGAAATGATATTTTAAAATTGATCGTACAATAAGTTGAAATGATATTTTAGTTGATTGTACAATAAGTTGAAATGGTATTTTTAGAACACAAAACATTTCAGTTTTAACTTTTTTACAGGCAGATTGTGTCACAAAATTTGGACAGTGTAGATTCAAGAAAAGACAACAGGTTCTGTGTAATTTAGGTCTGTATTCGCCAACGATTCTTTACTCTCTTTCTTGGTCGAATTCTAATTTAGAAAGAAACTAAAACCTCTAATTGGTACAACTATTTGCTCTAGCAAATCGCAAGATGTGTTACTTTCAAATTTAGAACATTATTGAGAATAAGAATATAACTATTCTTATCTCTTTACCAAACGACAATCTTTTAGACTGATCCAAATTGAAAGCGCTTGCAGACGACAAAATATACGTAACTAAAAGATCGAATTTGTTTCCAGCAGGGTAGAAAGCATTGTGGGAAATGAGAAAATGCTGCTTTTTTTACTTTACAAGGGCTTTAAGTTAACCCTTTACCCCATAAGGCATTTCTATGGTATCTATAATTGATGCTAAATAACAGCAAGGATGAAGCCTTTTCTTAAGTGTATATGACACCTTTTGATACCATAGAAAACATTGTGGCAAAAGGTGAAATTGCTCGTCACGAGCAATTTCACCTTTTGACACAATGTTTTCCAAAGGGTCCTACAAGCAATGCGAAGAAACGAGTATCTATGGAGTAAAGGGTTAAGGTAAGAAAATACAGGAGTGGAAGGAAAGCTGCACTAACTGCCATGGTAAACCGAAACACTGTTGAAACAGATTTATTGATGAAGTATCGTCGATGTTTGACATACAGAATATAGGGGAGATAACTCCTGTGATTTATTCCATACTTTGAGAAAATTTAAAGATACATGTATATCCTTAACCCTTTCCCAAACGACAAACTTTGGACTCTTCCAAACCAAAATAGTGTGCAGATGACAATTTTAGATTTTGAGAAAATGGCAGAAAGTTCTCAAAAAGGGTAGAAAACACTGTGGGAAAAGGAAAAATTGCTCGTTACGAGCAATTTCTCCTTTTCCCACAGTGTTTTCAAAAGACTTTTACTGCAGACACGTAAAAACCAGGGCTCGTTTTGGAAAGGGTTAAACGCTGTAAAAAATTGATAGAATGTAGAACGGTTTAAGATTAGGTTAGTTGCGTAAACATGGATAATTTACCTATATACGTATATGGTGTAAGATATAACTATGTTGTACATGTCAATAAACTTCCATTTTAAAATTAGAATCGTCACAACAGCGAGTTCTTTGATGGCCCCCAAGAAATGGCCACAATGAAAATGCATTTTCTAAACTAGTATACAACCCCAAGAAATGGCCACAATAAAATGCATTTTCTTAACTATGCAACCTTGCAATCGTCATGGGGCAATCATTGGCATAGACAGAGTTCCATATAAGAGCGAGTGATGGTATTCTAAATCCATTATTTCTCTCCCAAACCCTATGTTGTCGGTACTCATTAGAATCGTCTCAATGAGACGATTCTAATGAGTACCCATAACATAGCGTTTAGTGGAAAATTATTAATATTTTTAATTTTGAAATCAAAATCACTCCCTCTATCCGGAGCTCTGCATGGAGATATCAATATGATTTTAGTTTGATGAAATAAATATGAAATGTATTAAAAACTGGCTGAAAAACGATTATAGATGTATATTTATTTTCTAATTTATTAAATACAAATTGATAAATTACAGTTATTATTTACTGAATTGTCGAGGCAAACATGGAACAATTAATGTCTAAAATGAATTATAGACACAATTTACCCAATAGAAATATTAAGTTAGTTATTTACTAACAGATAAATTATCTCTAAGCGTTTTTTTAGCTATTATGTCAACTTGTTCTATTCTAAAACTTAGGCTGCAAAGCGCGACTTATTGACCTTTTTTTGCGGACTGTGTAGATCAAAATCAGCCGGCACAGAACGTGCAGTCTGATCTCTTATCTACATTGTCCGATAAGGAGAGAAATATTCTTCTCTAAAAAATAAGTTTGATGCTTGGCTTGAAAGTTTCATTTAACCCTTAACCTTTTCCCAAACGATACACTTTTAGACTAAACCAAATTGAAAGCATTTGCAGACGACAATTCCACTCTTGCTGAAAAGATGATTTTTGTCTACGATAGGGTAGAAAACATTGTGGGAAAAGGAGAAAATGCTGGTCACCAGCATTTTCTCCTTTTCCCACAATGTTTTAAAAAGGCTACTATTCCCGACCCGTAAAAGCCAGGGATTGTTTGGGAAACGGTTAACCAAACGACAAAATTTTAGACTGGTCCAAATTCAAAGCACTTGCAGACGACAAAAAAAAACGCAACACAAAATTGAAATTTGTTGCCAGCACTGTAGAAAACATTGTGGGAAAAGGAGAAAATGCTGGTAACCAGCATTTTCTCCTTTTTCCACAATGTTTTCAAAAGTCTTCTATCTCAGGGTTGTAAAAAGCAGGGATAATTTACTGTATTAAGCAAGATAAGGACCAATGAGTCACGGAGCTAGTTCCGTTGATAGGCCTACAGCACCTTTGTTGGGCGTGTCATGGAGTTTCCATTCCTTTTTGTCATTCATTCTTCAAAGCTCATAGTCATTTTGTATCAATATTTTTCGTATGACAAATGCCATTAATTAAAATGAAGAAATATTTTGAAATTAATTGGTGCTAAACAGCACGTGGTATTGCCTTGTTCAACAGAGATATGATAGTTATTGACCGGTGAGTACGCGAAATGAATATCCACTTAAGAAACACCAAGACACGCCCCCCTTTGAATCATAGCATTCTTAGGCACGCCCCTATATCTTGTCTACTCACTGCGCATGTGAAACCCTACCTCGATATCAAATGTACGCTTAGAATTCTTTTCTATTCCTTACGAGCCGACAAGATTTTTAAACTCTTTACCAAACGACAAAATTCAATACTGGTACAAATTGATAGCATTTGCAGACAACAAAATAGAAAACCGGAATCAAAAATTGAAAATTGTTCTAAAAGGGTAGAAAACATTGTTGGAAAAGGAGAAAATGCTGGTTACCAGCATTTTCTCTTTTACCAACAATGCTTTCAAAAGGCTTCTTTCTCAGAGTCGTGAAAACCAGGGATTGTTTGGCAAATTAGTTCAAATCCTAATCACTTGGTGATGACAAATGAAAGTAAGTTCAAAACTTTGGATTTTCTTTAAGAAGGACAAAATACATAGGAAGAAAAGTGGAAAAAACTTGTTTTCCGGTCACTGGCAATCTCTCAATTTTCATTCTTTTTTCAGAAGCTTTTTCGTACGGGTCATGCATCAAAAACTCGAGATCTTTTGGTGAGGGGTTGAATTAGCATTTAATAAAACAGAAATAAAGAGAGAGAGAGAGAGAGGAAAAAAATCACGATTTTTGTCAATATTTGATCATCTCCGATTATTGGCACTTAGTTGTCGCGTCATAATTAAATTACTTGTTTGATCAGAATCAATATTTCGCTCTGACTTTCAAAGCTTATTTAGAAAACAAATATTGTAACATTCGCATCTGAAACTTTTTTTTTCAATTTTTCGTCTCTAATGTTAACCCATAGGCTACAAAGCGCGGCTCACTGATCTGTTGCGGCCAGCGTAGATTAAGATCAAACTGCATAGAACGTGCAGTCTGATCTTTGATCGTCACTGTCTGATGAGGAAGAATTTTTATCTCCAAAAATAAAGTTTGGAGTAACTTTATTGGGGTCTTTCGCCTTGAAGGTTTGATTCAATTTCTTTGACAGAATAAGGGTTAACCAATTACCACACAATCCCTACTTTTGACGTCCTGGGAAAGAAGCATTTAGAAAACATTGTGGGAAAAGGAGAAAATGCTGGTAACCAGCATTTTCTCCTTTTCCCACAATGTTTTCTACCCTTCACGAAACAAATTTCAAATTTTCAGTCACTTTTGTTTTGTCGTCTGCAAATGCTTTCAATTTGGGCATGCCTAAAATATTGTCATTTGGTAATGAGTTAAAGCATATCTCAAAACAAAACTGAAATATGCCCCCCCCCCCTCCCTCCCTCCCTTGCAAATAATTATCTATTTTCATCATAGTCGCTCTCATTGTCTGAGATATAGAATCAGGTTTAACCCTTTCCTAAAAAATCCATGGTGTTTACGGGTCTGGAATAGTAGATTTTTTGAAAACATTGTGGGAAAAGGAAAAATGCTGGTAACCAGCATTTTCTCCTTTTCCCACAATGTTTTCTACCCTATCATAGACAGAAATCATCTTTTCAGCAAGAGTTGAATTGTCGTCTGCAAATGCTTTCAATTTGGTCTGGCCCAAAAGTTTGTCGTTTGGGAAAGGGTTAAATTAAAATGGACGGACAAGAACATAACAGATTTGACTGCAATTTCAGATCTAGATCTTCGGCCCGGCGTTAGTCTAAATATGTCGCCTATTGTGTAAAAGAAAAACAAAACGAAACCAAAATGGTGTCGGTATGTTTTCCGGTCAAATGTCGTGTGGGGATGGGACAGGCGGATGGACACTAGAAAAATAAACACAACCGCGAAACAATGATGGATCGAAACAGCCAAATTTGGTCTCACCGGAAAGTCAATTAACAAAATGCTTGGCTTTAAAATCGAGCAAACACAAAAACAAGTGCTCCATAAGTTGAACTAAATGACAGAATATTGTTACATATTGTTCCATATAGGAAATCAATTACGAGAGATGGGTCGGGCCCCATTGACAAATTTTCATTTGATTCAAGTCTATTTTTTTACCCAATCATATATGAAACTCTTTCGACCTGCACCCGAACTATTCTTTGCTTTGATTTTAGACCGAAAAAGTTGACCGAATGGACAAAACATTTTGAAGAATGGAAAATTGAGAATTTTCAAATAAGCCATAGCAGTCGTTCATTTTCTTATAATGTTTTGAAATATAATTGGGCCATGTTCTCGCAAAATGGGGCTTAAGGTAGTGGACCCATAATACTTCTAGTGCAGCATGGCATAAAATTTCTTGACTGTTGATAAAGACAGATTTATACAGATATAATACTTTTGCACATTTTTAACCGACCAGAAATTCCTTTGATGTTCATCTCGAAGTTATTTGCTGAGACTTTTGTTAGTTTCCAGAAAAGGGAAGTAATTATCATATCCATTTGTAATGAAAATATAGTGGTTTTAGATTTTAAGTGATAATTCCAGGAAGGACAAAAAGGAAAAAGTGGCTCGGTTAAAGTAGTACAATAATAGAGTTACTCATTTTTAATCTTAGCAAATTTACTATGATATAGAGAATATTTGTTTTTTTCGGTGAAAGATCGAAATTTATTTCATCTGGTGAATACCATCGGTAATATTTCACTCGTGGCTGCGCCACTAGATGAAATAAATTTCGATCTTTCACCGAAAAAAAAACGATTGTTCTATTTATTTCATGCTTTTAACCCTTTCTGGGAGGAACTGTATCAAAATTCAGTAAAGTTCTTTTCCCTTATTCCCCGTGGCGTACCCCTCCCGCATAGCAAAGTTACGTCAAGCACGAGAAATATAAGGTATATGACGTCATATTTCCCATCTGATTGTTAGGCACGCACAATTTACCTAGGCAACAAGAACATGAAAATCGGTATTTTTACTGGTGGTACCAGGGTAAGATCGAAAATTATATTCACTGCTATTTCTTGATATCCTACCGGAAAGCATGAAATAAAATATTATAGCGAAAATAGCTGATTCTATTACGGGTCCACTACGTTAATAAAACTCCGTTATGCATGATACCAAGCAAGTCATCACGTGATCTTGGATCCATAAATTCCTTTATATCTAGGAACCGGCTGAAACATGAGGTAGACTGAACTTTGGACATACAGAAAATGGACCAAAAGCAAAAGGTTTCGGCCCAGGTCAGCCTGTGCAGTCCGCGCAGGCTGACCTGAGCCGAAACCTTTTGCTTTTCGATACTTTTCGCAGATGCATTGATTTCCCTTTTTCACAGACCATAGCACAGATACCTAAAGAGTGTGAAAATGCTTTTGTTAACCCGTTACCACATGACAAGATTTTAGACCTGTCCAAATTGAAAGCATATGATGATGACAGCATCAGTGTGGCTCATATGAATTGAGTTTTCTTTGATAGGGTAGAAAACTTTGTAGGAAAAGGAGAAAATGCTGGTAACATCATTTTCTCCTTTTCCCACAATGTTTTCAAAACCTATCTCTTTCAGGGGCGTTAAAAGTCGTCATTTTGTGATAAAGGGTTGAGCAAAAATCCTACAGAGTTTCTGAAGACGTAAGAATTATCAAAGAAGTCCGTCACACAGATACCCGGGTGTAACCAGCCAATCAGATAGCACGTGTATGAACATTTCTTATGAACATTAAAATCGTATACCGATTTTTACTTTGTAATTTTCTGGTCATTTCTATAGAGCATTATACCCGCCCGGGTGGCTCAGTGGTGAGCGTGTCGGACTCATGACCTGGTGATTGTAAGTTCGATACCCAGTTGAGGCGAACTGTCTTTCCGGCGTATTTTCGCCTCTCACCTCTGCGGTGGCTTTGGAAAGAAAGTAGTGCAAGTACCGGCGTAAGAAAGCCAGGAAACACATCTACGTCACCGACCGCCATGATATGACCTAAGCTGTTAAAGTGGCGTTAAACCCCACTGCAACCAACCAACCATCTAGAGCATTATTTGTTTTTGTTTTCTGTATTTGTTACTTTTCCTCTATTTTTTTTTTTGTTATAAAAAAGGGAGAAGTACACATGCTTGTACTTTACAATGGCTTATTTGAGTTATTTACATATCTTAAGAAATAAATTTTGCGACCATTTTTTTCAGGCTGCAGAGGTATAACAAGACTGAAAGTCTGATCTAAGTTTACATTCTCCGTAAAATAAAGCATTTTTAGATATGACCGTAAATAATTTTTATCTTTAAAGATAGAACTTTGATTTTTTAAAACATAAACCTTAATTCTCGGTGTATTTACTTATATTCGTAATTCATCTGAATTGGTTTCGTTTTTCGAAATGATCAGACATTGTACTTTGAGAAAAAAACGAAGAAACTAAAACGAATCCAACCGCAAATGGCGTTCCTAAATACCCCATGATGTAAACCTCTACTGACAGAAATGACAAGGAATAACACCAAGGTTTTCAAACATTGATATGGCGTTTAACAAGTTCAACGTGTGAGTTTTCCCGCATTATCTCGGACCATCAGCAATAAAAGAAAGCAATTTGTAAATATTTTTTGCCGCGCAACTTGTCAAATGTCTGTTTTTGACGGGTTTGTAGTTCTGTAAACTGTGAAAAGATTGACATTTAGATCTGGAAAACAGTCTGCTAATTGGTTCTCATGTTTCTTCGTCCCCTTCTTAACTTATACAACGATATCTTAAATGAAATAGAATATTTTCTGTCAGTGCTGAAAAATAGTTGTTGTTGCGATTCAGGTTTGGCAAGGGGTATGTTAGAAAGTAGCCGGTGACTTAGGAAGAATATGCGGAGTACTGGTAAAAGAAACTCCTGGATAGATGCAAGTAACTGAAAAGAAAAATATGGAAATCGGCGTTCAAAAACATGAAAAAAGTATCATTTATAATGAGAAGAAGAAGCCAGCTAGTTGGAAGAGCTTATAAATTCTGGAGACTGCGAAAATATTCCAATCACAAGGCCTGACGTTGTTTGTTTTCTTGCAGCCTATTTGCTGTCGGTTGTCATATATGAGTCATGCTTTGGCAAAGGGGGACTTAATGCCTCTCCGTGATCTAATGGTATTAAGCAAGTCATTACATGCTAATGGATCCACCATATCATTTTTTTTTAAAGAAGCGCCTGAATCATTAGGTAAACTGGTAATTGGAATGACAGAATCTTCAGTGATTAATGGCGAAAAGTTTCGGCCCAGGTCAGCCTGCGTGGAATGCGCAGGCTGACCTGGGCCGAAGCTTTTCGCATATGTATTAAGCCCTCTTTTACTAGAATGTGACTCATATTTTGTTCCCTTCAACGATCGATAATTTATTCTTTCTGAATACACATGATTCAATTTAGGAAAAGGTGCCCTAATTTCTTTTTCTCTAACATTTTTATGAAATCTCAAAGTACTACATTGTGCAGTTTTACGTATGAACAACTGACAATTTGCATAGTTAAAGTCATAATACAAGATCTATTGTTCTGTTCTGTTTTGTGCTCGAGGTCTCTCGTACCTCTCGAAATGATTGTCGCATTAGTCTTGTGATTAATAAGACCTAAAGCAAGGCTGACACTTGCACGACTTTTGGCCACGATTTTGTCGTGGCAAGTCGTGCCATTTTGTGGCACGAACTGGGAGGCTCGTGTCTGCTTCGTTTTAGACATCTTGTCTCTGTGATGTTTTTTTCGCTGGCGATCTCTGGAATGGCGAGCAGTGTTCAGGAGGCCTATATATACCCCCGCACCGACGCGAGCGCCACTGTCGCGCAGTAGTCGTGAACTGCTCGTGAACATGTCGTGAACTATTCGTGAACTCGACGTGAGCTGTTCGTGAACTATTCGTGACAGTCGTGGCATGGCGCGCACTGGCACGCATCCTCCCGCATCGTCCCGACGATTTTACGAACAGTTTGCGCATAGTTCACGACCCGGTCGCGAAATTTTGTCGTGACCAAAATTTTGAACATTTCAAAATTTTTGTCCTGACATGGCACGCAGTCACGACGTGTTTACGCACACTTCACGCCAGTTTACGACTAGTTTGCGCACTGGCACGACTCGAGTCGTGCCAATGCGTGTCACAGAATTGTGCAAGTGTCAGCCTTGCTTAACTTAGACATCCCTTTACCTCCGAAATAAATTTTAAGTTAATCCCGTTATCTTCTTAAATATGTGAAATGAAACTTCAAGCTGATATATATCAAAACACGAATTTGCAATTCTTTATTTCATTTTTTTTTTGGGGGGGGGGGGGGCGGGGGCGGTTGAGGGGAGGGGGAATGGACTTCTCCCTATCGGACAATGCAGGTCCAAAATCAGACTGAAAGATCTGACCAGGCTGATCTTAAGTTACACTGTCCCCAAAAAAGTCCTCGAGTTACCCTTAATTGCCCTATGCTTAAAAACTTCGAGGAACTACTCATAAACTATGGATCAATGTTTTGATTCATTGATACGTCTGAAAACATTGTGGAAAAGGAAAAATAAGTCGTTGCAAATAATTTCTCCTTTTGCTCCCGGATGCTTTAAAAAGTCGACTGCTTTAACCCGTTACTACACAGCAAAATTTTAGACATTTCCAAATTGAAAACATTTGCAAAGGACAAATTCAAAGTGACTCAAATGGTGCAATTTTGCTTTGATGAGGTAGAAAACTTTGTGGGAAAAGGAGAAAATGCTGGTTACTAGCATTTTCTCTTTTTCCCACAACGTTTTCAAAAGGCTCCGTCCTTGAAAGTCGTCATTGTGTTGTAATGGGTTAAGACACCAAGGGTCCCCTGCAATGGAAAATGTGGCCATCAAAAATGGGCGTCTGCGAGGTCAAGGGTCAATAGCAGATTCCATATAACCTGATATGCTTTTTCTTTCCTGCCGACACCTGTCAGCGTTTGCTTTGATCTTTGAGTTTTAATTGACGGCACGTATTTGAAATCAACACCAAAACTATCGGCAAGGATTGCTAAGTGATCATGTATCCTATGAATAAAGAATGCCTCTGACGCTTGTCTACAATTTTTCTGTCCATGCTAATTGGGACAAAATAGTTTTTTGGAGACGACGTAGATGAAAGATCAGGCTGCACGAAGCGTGCAGTCTGATCTTTGATCGAAATCGTTCTCTACCTGATACAAAAGTTTAACTTTCCAAGGGCAATGGAAATCTACTCTTGGCCTCCGGGGAAAAAGTCAGATTTTTTTCAGTCCTGCTATTTATCCTTACTAACTAAGCTTCGAAATGTTTTTAGATATGGAATAACAATCAGTTTGCTTTCGTGCTGGTTGATTGCTGGATGACTGACTGTCTGACTGACTGACTGACTGACTGACTGACTGACTGACTGATTGACTGACTGACTGCCGACCGACCGACCGGCCGACCAAACGACCGGCCGACGAACGAACTGATTGACCGACTTACCGACCACTCGACTTACTAACCAAACGACTTACAGAGTACTAGCTAGTAAAATCAGTGTGGAATGTGGAGGAAATGCTGATAACTAGCTTTCAGCCTTTTTTTCTGCAAAGTTTTCGATACTTTTTCGAACACATCTTATCCTTATGGGCCTCATTTTTAATCAATTTTGTCGCATGGCAATGCTTGGACAAGTTTATCATTTTGTCACCAAGAATTCTTGAGAAAAGAACAGAACAAAATAGTATATACATGTGATTATCTTTTATCTTTTTACCCAGATATATCAAAACGTATACAGTAAGGGCAAAATTAGACAAGGATCATCTAGTTTACAAAGTTCACCAATTAGGGTGTTTTTACCAAATACAGTGATATTTGTTTTCCTATAAATCCTATTTGCAGGTCTTATTAAAGCAATATGCTTTAAGCTATAAACCGTTTTTTATCTTTAAACTTTCTTCAATGAGGCAGGAAATCTGTTTGAACTGATATTGAGGACGATATCCATTTCACACTGATATGTCCTCCAAAACACCTTCAATGCTTTTTAATCGTTGAGCTGCTGGGCGCGACTTATTGACCTTTATTAGCGGAAAGTGTAGATCAAGATTAGGCTGCAAGTCTATAATTCAAGTTCTGTGAAAAGATAGTTTGACGCATCTGCAAAAAGTATAGCCACTCTTATTAACTCTTTACCAAACGACAAAAGTTAAGACCGGTCAAAATTAAAGGCATTCGCAGACAACAAAATAAATATGCCTGAAAAATTAAAATTCTTTTGCGAGGGCTAGAAAATATTGTGGAAAAAGGAGAAAATGCTGGTTACCAGCATTTTCTCCTTTTCCTACAATGTTTTCAAAAAGCTTCTTTTACTGGGTCGTAAAAACCAGGGATTGTTTGGTAAAGGGTTAACGTGGTACGTCCACCTCGGTTGACCTGGGTTCAAACTCTTTGGCCATTGATCAATTTCCTGCATGCCAAAGGACCACTGCACCTCATGATTGAGTCGACTGTTGAATTTAATAGATCTAAAATATTGTGATGACTTGTTGAGATGACTGAGATGCGTTAAGGTAGTAGACCCATAACACTTCTAGTGCAGCATGAAATATATATTTGTTTGGTTGTTGATAAATACGAATAATACAGCTATAATAATTTTGCACATCTTTAACTGATTGGTTTGGCTATTTCCGTTTATCTATCGTCGCTATCGGTGGCCCATCTGAGCGACGCCCCCAGAAGACGGTTAGATGTTACGTGGTATAGTGCAAGGATACAGGGGGTACCCGGATACAGGTCGAAACTACTGGGAGCTTCGCCTGGTTCTTTAACGTGCTCGGTGTATAGCACCGTTACACGGGACCTCGGTTTAATGTCTCATCCGAAAGACTATTAGTAATTTTAGTCGGCCAGCAGGGGATTCGAACCCACAACCTGTAGTGACCCGAAACATTGTGTTCACGAGTCCTACGCTCTACCTACCGAGCTAAATCGGCTGGCTATCTTTAACTGACTAGAAATTCCTTTGATGTCTATCTTGAAATTATCTGTTGATACATTTGTTAGTTTTCAGACAAGGGAGGTAATTATTATCTCCATTTGTCATGAGAATATAGTGTTTTTAGATTTATAAATGTTAATTCTAAGAAGGGAAAAAGGCAAAAAGTGGCTCGGTTAAAATAGTACAATAAATACTCATTTTAACAATATCAAATTTTGTAGAATGATATCATAGTGGAAATGGCTGTTTTCTGTGTTACGAGCCCACTACCTTAAACCCCCTTTTGCAAGCACGCTGTTCATAATCATCGTCATGTGAGGGAGGAATAGCGACTTCCATGCTCTTGTAGTGTAAAATCTTATAAAACTTTATTGCTCGGGGGTTGATAACATTTTCTTTGTCAATCTTTAAGCTTTAAACGCCACTTGAAAAATCTTGTATAAACAGTATGCATTTGTTCAATTTTTCTTTGAACCTAGTTTAACGCTTTTCCAAACGACAACATTTAAAAAATGTCCAAATTGGAAGAAGCTGCAGACGACAAATTTGAAGTGTTTCAAAATATGAAATCTGTCTTATTAAAAGTTGAAAACATTGTGGGAAAAGGAGAAAATGCTGGTAACCAGCATTTTCTCCTTTTCCCACATTGTTTCCAAATGTTTTCGTCTTAAGGGTCGGGAAAATACGGGATTGTGATTTAAAAAGGTTAAAATGTTTTTGAATGACACTCGATATGCGTTTGATTTCTGATTACAGCAGTTTTGAACCACAGGGAAAAGAGATTGCCACATACGGTCACCGGTTTTTACTTCTTTTCCCACAGTGTTTTTAAAAGTTTTCTTTTCAAAGGGCCGGGTAAATACGGTATTTTGTTTTTTTAACCCATTACCACACAATCCCTACTTTTGACGCCCCTGAGAAAGGAGCCTTTAGAAAACATTATGGGAAAAGGAGAAAATGGTGATAACCAGCATTTTTTCCTTTTCTCACAATGTTTTCTACCATTTACGAAACAAATTTCAAATTTTCAGTCATTTTTATTTTGTCGTCTGCAAATGCTTTCAATTTGGACCAGTCTAATATATTGTCGTTTGGTAATGAGTTAAATAGGTTTAGACGTTTTTGGATGACACTCGATCTCCGTTTCATTGCTATTTACTGCAGTTTTGGAGCACAGGGAGAAGAAAATACCACATATCGTCTCCAGCATTTTCTTCTCTTCCCACAGTGTTTTCAAAAGCTTTCTTTTAAAAAGGTCGTGACGATAGGGAATTTTGTTTTAAATTGTTTTGGATGACACTCGAAATGCGTTTGATTTCTGATTAATGCAGTGTTGAACCATGGTGCTAAAAGATTGCCACATCTGGTGAAACCGTTCCTCTAGCCCCGCTAGCTCAATCGGTACCGTGCAGGACTTGAGAAAACGGGGTCCAGGGTTCGATCGCCAATTTCTTTCCGAGAATTGATGACAGTCACCGCAACAGGATTCATTCCTCTCCCACCTCTGACCATCGTTTCATATGGGAAAGCAGCCAGTGGCAAAGAAACTCAAGGAACGTATAGCTATAAATGAAATAGTAAAACATCATACAGTCAATCAAACAATATAAACAGCATTCAGTACCAACATTTTCATCTTTTGCCACAGTTTTTTTTTTTTTCAAAAGGTTTCTATCTCAGGGTCATAAAAACCGGGGATTGTGTGGTAAAGGGCTAAAAGAGCAGAAAACATAGTTCAGCGACGAAAAAAATTCCGATCACCATCATTTTCTCCTTATCAAAAAAGGTTTTCCAAAAGTCTTTTTTCTTTAGGGTCGAAAAAGTGTGGGACCGTTTGCGTAAGGGTTAGACAACAACAATAACTGTGTATCACCATTACCTCAATGGTCACTCAAGGCTAAAGAGCTCTCGAAATTTTCTCACCGTCCGAAATGATTGCCCGCTGACCACTACCTTTTACTTCCAGTGGTCAGCCTCGGCTAATTATGCTGGACTTAAGCCGCAGAGTGGTTTGCAAACAATTACGAAAAATCGTATCCTTTACTTTCTACACGAACGCTTTTCCCCCATATTTTACAGCGGAGACGTTGTGAAACATACGCAAAATCGCAGCTATGAATTTGAGCAAGTAGTAGGAAGATTTCCCGCAATGTTTCGAGACTTAAACTACTCTTTCAGACGAGAAAAGTTGGTTGTAATATTTGTGACGTAATTACAATATTTACTGCTTAATAAGCTTTACTAAAAGCATGCATGCAAAATTATTTACCAGTAGAAAAGGATTAGCCAATTGGATGCTAAGACCGACTCGTGACACCTTTGCAGATAGTAAAGATCAAGATCAGATTGCATAAAACATTCAGTCTGATCTACAGTCAACACTGTCCGATACACTTGTGATTTTTTCCATGCGAAAAGCAACTTCAAGTGGAATATTTGGGTATTTATATATCTTTTGTAAATTTTCACTTAATTTAACTGAGCAAGGGTTAACCAAATACCACACAATCCCTTCTTTTGACGCTCCTGAGAAAGAAGCCTTTTGAAAACACTATGGGAAAAGGAGAAAATGCTGTTAACCAGCATTTTCTCCTTTTCCCACAGTGTTTTCTACCCTTCCCAAAACAAATTTCCGTTTTTCAGTTACATTTATTTTGTCGTCTGCAAATGCTTTCAATTTGGACCAGTCTAAAATTTTCTCGTTGGGTAAAGAGTTAATGGGCTCCTAATGATGGATTGGGCTCAGTAGGGTCCGAGGCGTTGGCCCCCTTAATAGTGGTACAAAGACGCAATATGTTACCTTAACCTGTCATGGCTATTGATAGTAGACTGTTTGATGTTTAGGGAGCCCCCAAGGAGGAGGCAAGAAGGGGGTTGGTGCTAGAGAACACTTTTCTTAACCCCTTGAAAAGTAAGGGCAAATGATTGTACCTAATCTGCAATTAACAACCAAATTTGAATATAAAGATGTTTAAAGCAAACATTACTATCGCTGTCGTTACAGATCTAATGAAAGGTTTTAGCCCAAATGTTTGACCGTTGGCCGAACATGAAAGGTGAGTGGGTAATCTCGAAATGACCATATATCACCATAATTTCTCAACTTTTCGGACATGGCTGTGTCTCATGAACAAATAAACCTTCGGCGATTCCATGTGTTTTACGTTGGCCCTTTAGTATTTAATGAATGATGGCCCTTTGAAATGACCAAGCTGCTACAACGAGGGGTTATTTACTGAATGACCAGTGGCCATTTACTTCGATGACCACAAAGTGTTGGAATCAATAAATTAGCATTCAGGTTCATAAAAATGACAGCGCTATCATTGACAAGACGTAAATTTGGGGAATTGCGAAATTTGGCGTGAGAAAATTCGACTTCTTCCCCGTGTATAGCCTTAGGTTGCAAGCAAGATGCGTCTTGTTTGTGCGCGATTTTCCAACTTTAACTATATAATCTTAAATCAAATTTTCGATTAAAATTAAAAACCATTGCCATTTCAAAGTTATGCTTTGGTGAATAACATCTTCTTATCGGGCAGTGTAGATCCAAGATCAGACTGCACGTTCTGTGCAGTCTGATCTTGATCTACACTGTCCGCAAAAGGTCATTGACTTGCGCTTAGCAGCCATATCCTGCTAAATAACTACAACAAAATTTTCAATTTGATAATTAAAACCAAAATATTGCCATTTCAAAGTTATGCTTTGGTGAATAACATCTCCTAGTCGGACAGTGTAGATCTAAGATCAGACTGCACGTTATGTGCAGTCTGATCTTGATCTACACTGTCCGCAAAAGGTCATTGACTTGCGCTTAGCAGCCATATCCTGCTAAAAAACTAAAATTAAATTTTCAATTTGATATTTAAAACTAAAATATTGCCATTTCAAAGTTATGTTTTGGGGAATAGCATTTCATAGTCGGACAGTGTAGATCCAAGATCAGACTGCACGTTCTGTGCAGTCTGATCTTGATCTACACTGTCCGCAAAAGGTTAGTGACTTGTGCTTAGCTGTCTTATCCTGCTGAATAACTTGAATGAAAATTTTAATTTGATATCAAAAACCAAAATATTGCCATTTTAAAGTTATGTTTTGGGGGAACAACATCTCCTAGTCGGACAGTGTAGATCCAAGATCAGACTGCACGTTCTGTGCAGTCTGATTTTGATCTACATTGTCCGCAAAAGGTCAGGGACTTGCGCATAGCAGCCATATCATGCTAAATAACTTGAATGAAATTTTCAAGTTGATATTAAAAACCAAAATACTGCCATTTCAAAGTTACGTTTTTGGGGAATAACATCTCCTAGTCGGACAGTGTAGATCCAAGATCAGACTGCACTTTTTTCGCAGTCTGATCTTGATCTACACTGTCCGCAAAAGGTCAGTGACTCGCGCTTTGCAGACTGAGGGTTAAGATCGGACTACCTTTTGCAGAATATGTTGATAACTACCTAGAACATGCAGTCTGAACTTAAATCTATACTATTACCTTGTGAAAAATCCTTGGGATCACGATGTCTTACTCTTCCTTCAAGTTGCTTTAAAAGGAATTCTACTCACAGGAAAAATCGAAATATGCTCCTTCCAGCGCTAAGAAAGTTTTGAAGTCTTAACTCCTAGGCTTCTACTACTTACGAACAATTTAGATCAAGATCAGACTGCACAGAACGTGCAGTCTGATCTTGGATCTGCACTCTCCTATAAGGAGAAATCTTTCCTCGAATATACCTTTAACCTTTTATCACACAATGCCGACTTCTCACGACCCTGGAAAAGAAGCATTTTTTGAAAATTTAGGGAAAAGGAGAAAATACTGGTAACTAGAATTTTCTATTTTCTCTTTTTCCACACTGTTTTCTAACCTGTCAAAGAAAATCTGCACCATTGCCATTGCAAACTGAAATTGCCGTCTGCAAATGCTTTCAATTTGGACAAGATTAAAATTTTGTAGTTTGGTAAAGCCTTAAAATAGCGAAATCTCGACTTTCACTCTCGGTTTGAAAGTTACATTTCACTTTTTTAGCAGTATAACGGTTAATTCGAATATATAGACGAGTAGAGGAATAAATATTAAGGAAGAAAAAAATATGGTAAAAGCGTTCCGACATTTCGGCCATGCAATGCATTCCTAATTTATTATCCAATAAATTATTGTTTCACATGACGGATGAATTCTGAAGATAACCATCCTTGTCGTGACTTTATGGGACATTTGCAATCGTTATTTGTATAACCTGGGATTTATCCGCACGATCTATAATTTAACCCGTTTACTCCCTAATAAATTAAATGAATATTTCCTGTCAAAATTCAAAAACCCAAATATAACGATTCAAAACTCCTTTTCTTAGAAAAGGTCTCTTGGGACATTTGGAATCGCCATATGTATGACATCGGATTCATCCGCACGAACCGTGTATAATTTAACCCGTTTACTCCAAAATAAATTACATGAAAATTTCCCATCAAAATTAAAAAAAACCAAATATTGCAATTCAAAATACCTTTTCTTAGATAAGGTCTCATTGAATCGAAAAACGTCCGCGATCACAGATCAGACTGCATGTTCTGTGCAGTCTGATCTTGAACCATATTTTGTGCAAAAGTGCATTGAGTCATGTTTTAGACAAGAGTGATGGCCTTTAGGCTTCTGGGCGCTACACAAATAAATTTTGCGGACAGTGTAGATCAAGATCAGACTGCACAGAACGTGCAGTCTGATCTTTGATCTACACTGTCCGATAGGGAGATATCTTTCCAATAACGGTTAACATTTATCAGTAAAAAATATATATAGTACTTGTCCATACTCAAAGCATTACAGACTAAAAATCAAAGTGTATCTCCATTGAGCAAATTTGTTCTTGCAATAGTATGGACTACTCTGTTCTTCGCATGTAATGTTTTCAGAGGCTTTTTCATAATTGTCGCTTAGACAAGTGCATTGTTCGGTAGAAGCTTCAAACTTTGGTTCATTTATTTTTTTAATTTCCCCCTTCTTTTGACCTGAGTTCTGAATACTCAGTAGTACATTTCAATGAAATGTGATTTTGATTTTTAATTATTTCTCGAAGTAAACTTTCTATAACTTCTTTTCCTTGGAGTTACATTTCTTTGACGCCCTTTTTCATGCCATGCACGCTACAGTCTGATCTACCAGACATGGCGATATTTCATATGTACGCATTGAAATATTCTGTGAGAGATTCTGAATAACAAGTCCAAATGCGTTCCACTGCAAAACGAAGACATAGTTCAGTTCATGGTATAGAACAAAAGAGTGGACAGTGTAGATCAGAAATCAGACTGCACATTCTGTGCAGTCTGATCTTGATCTATACTGCCCACAAAAGCTTCTTGTGTCGTCAACAGTAAGGAAAGAGTTCAACGAGCAAATCAAAGGACTGAGAGGATTGTTGATAAGTTTTGGTGAAACGATTCAATATTGGCCTACTCATCACTGTGCCTGGAGCCCTGTGTTTTAGCAGTTTTTAATGCAGGGCTTTCAATCGGTTGTAGCAGGTTCGTTTATTACTTTTCTCAAATGTCGTACTTTATCACCTACTGATCGTTATCAATTTCTTTTTAGAATTAGAAAGATCTTTAGCAAGTATATAAGCATCAGGTTAGTTTAAACATATTTTATTTGCAACATTTTACATACATGTACAAAATATAATAAGACAATTACAAAGTATACTTAGAATATGCTACAAAATGGATTGGAACGAAAGCATAAGCTTATACTGTTCCTTTCCATGGATTCAATTAATAAATGAATAAAATAAGCATCAGGTTCCATGAACAATTCAACGTACATCTTAATAAAATTACCTAAATTGAAGACTTGAAGACGAAAGAAGTCAGTCGAAATAAAAGCTTTGAAGTGATATCTCTTACTGGTGACTATTGTTTGAATGAGGTTTATGTGGGAAAACAGTAAGCTGTTTGGAATGGATGCTGTGTGAAGCACTGATAAAAGATACTCGAGGAAAACATTGAAAGGTACTCTGGCCGTCTCGATAAAACTGCTGATATCTTTAATGTTGAAAAAACAGTTAGACAAACCACTACAGGTTGTTTCAGATTTGATTATATCGACAGTCCCTCAGGGAACTGACAGAGAAAAAAGCATACAATAGATAGAACAGGAACTAAAATAAAGGGCACGAAACGATAAAAATTGACTGCAGCAATGAATATTTGGAGGAAGTATTCGGATCGAGCAATTCGGTGTCACAATACGTCATTATGCATGATCATGGAAAGAATTTACTATCTATTTGGCTAACCCTTAACTCTTTACCACACAAGAAAATTTTAGGTTTGTCAAAATTGAAAGCATTTGCAGACTACCAAATAAAGGTGACTAAAAAATGAAAATTTGTTCTGGGAAGGGTAGAAAACACTGTGGGAAAAGGAGAAAATGCTGGTAACCAGCATTTTCTCCTTTTCCCATAGTGTTTTCAAAAGGCTTCTTTCTCAGGGGCGTCAAAAGTAGGGATTGTGTGGTAATGGGCTAAGTGGGCATTGTTTTGTTTTAAATAGCTGTGGAAGAAGAGCAATTCTTTAACTCATTACCAAACGACAAAATTTTAGGTTTGTCCAAACTGAAAGCGTTTGCAGACGAAAAAATAAAAGTGACTTAAAATTTGATTTTTTTTTTTTTTTTGTGAAGGTAGGAAACATTGTGGGAAAAAGAGAAAATGCTGGTTTGTCGTTTGGTAATGAGTTAACAAGGTAAGGATAAAACGAACGAATAGACTTTGTCCTAGAATGACATACAGCAACCAGAAAGACAGACAGACAGGCAAGTTTTATTTGCTTAAATTCACAAAAAGTAATTACATGAGCTACAATAGCAGAAAAAAATAACCTAAATAACACAGGCATAAATAGTGACAAGAGAAAAGTAGGTGAAATAATTGAAGAACTTGAGGTTAACTATTTCAAATAAGGTTCAAGGCTTTACTTTTGCGTCGTAAACTTGAAGGGTTTGCTTTTAAATTATCAAATTTTATTTCATGCTTTCCAGTAGGATATCGAGAAATAGAAGTGAAAATATATTGTACCACCAGTGAAAATACCGATTTTCATGTTCTTGTTGCCTAGGTTAATTGCGCGTGCCTCATAACCAGATGGAAATATGACGTCATTTACCTTACATTTATCGCGCTGGACGTAATGTTGTAATGCGTTGCTATCCGGGAGGGGTACGCCACGGGGAATAACGGACAAGAACTGTACTGGATTTTGATAAAGCTCCTCCCAGAAAGGGTAAAAGGCATGAAATAAATAGAATATTTGTTTTTTTCGGTGAAAGATCGAAATTTATCTTATCGAGTGGACATCATCAGTAATATTTTCACGAGAGGCTATTACGCCTCTCCTGAAAATATTACCGATGGTGTCCACCCCATAAAATAAATTTCGATCTTTCACCGAAAAAAAAAAAAACACATATCCTCTATGTTATTGAAATAACAACCAAACAACAGCGAGTACAAACAAAAAATCCAAATGTTGTCGACTTGTCCATTTGATATGTTAGAGTATTTAAACAATTTAGCAGGAAAATGATATGACGTTTAACATTAAACTAAGTATTAATTTTCAAACATATTTCACTTACAATATCAAATTCTCTGTAATCAGTTTTTAAGCGTTTTCGTCCGCCATTTGTATGGTACTAACACTTTATGCATTGTACTGCATCTTATATACTAAATTTATCATGGAATTCATAAGATCAATTATTAATTTCTGAAATTCGAATGAAAAGATTGGCTTAGCACTTGTCTTTTATTCTCTGTGTTACAATTTGCTGTAGACAGATAGCAATTGCTGGTAAAATGTTACTTTAACCCTTTATCAAATAATCCCTGGTTTTAACAACCCATATAAAGAAGCCTTCTGAAAACATTGTGGGAAAAGGAGAAAATGCTGGTAACCAGCATTTTCTCCTTTTCCCAAAATGTTTTCTTCTCTTTCAGAAACAACTTTAAATTTTTGAGTAACGTTTATTTTGTTGTATGCAAATGGTTTTAATTTGGACAAGTCCAAAGTTTTGTTATCAGGTAAAGAATAAAGGAAAATACTGGCGGTCGACGTATTTCCAAGGGAAAGGGTTGAAAATGAGTTTTTAATTGGACTTTTGAAAAATGAGTTTTTTTTTGTTTGTGCTGTGTTTAAACCCTTCTACTGTCGAAGCTGACAAGAAAGCGCCTTTGGGCACCTCTTAGATCAAAATCAGACTACACAGAGAGTTCAGTCGAATGTGGGATCTGCAACGTCCACTATCAAATTCCAAATTAACCCTTATGCTGCTAAGTTCGACTCACCGACAATTTGTGGACAGTATAGATCGAGATCAGATTGCACAGAGGGCGCAGACTGATATTTAATATACATTTTCCGACAAACCCCCCCCCCCAATTATATTTGAAATAGAAAAAAAAAATCAGTCTTTTTTATCACCGACTTGAAATTTTCACTTCACTCTTTTAGCAGGATAAGGGTTAAGATTCAAAAAGCCCCTTCATGGATTTGTGTCTGTACACGTTACAGATGTGCACGTGATTTTTTTTAACTCAAATGACTTTATTTGGTATTCGGCCAAAAAGATTTTGCCATTAAATACAATCTAGAAAAATCTGAAAAAAGAATTGATTAACCGCAACTATTAGTAGGACTAACCCTTAAGAAGCTAATCACGTCTCAGTGACGATTTTGTGGACATTGTTGAGCAACATCAGATGGCATAGACCTTGCAGTCTGATCTGGGGTCTACATAGTCTGATTAGAGGGTATATTTCTTATGAAAAAATAAAATAAACAGAAATAGCATCATTAGGGTTTGTACTATGGCTTGAAAGTTGCATTTATCTTAATAAGATCAGCAAGATAAGGATCAATAATATCAAACGTTATTTAAAACGGTGTTTCTTAAATCAAGTGCCTTTTTGATGAATTTTGCAGTATTTAAGTGGATTATACTTTTTTTAGATAACATAATTCTATTAAATTTAACAATTGTAAACCAGTGGATATTTAAGTATTTTGATGTTAATTCGCAATATTTTGGACAAACACATGAATAGTGATATTCTGAATCTATTCTATTTTTGTTGCATAGTCTGCATTAAATTATGACGGCTGAATTCCTTTGCCACCGAAGAAGACTTTTGAAAACGTCGTAGAAAAAGGAAGAAAATGTTAGTAACCGGCATTCTCTCCCTCTCTCTTTTTTCAACAAGCTGCTTTTCTTTATATTCTTCAACGGGAAAAAAAAAAAAGGTTTTCGGCACACATTTATTTTGTTGTCCGCGAGTGCTTTCATTCTTCTATTTTGTCGTTTTGTAAAGACTGAAAAATGTCAAATTTAACCTCTGCACATAGGAGTATGCACAATACATAGACTGAATGGAGAATGACGTTCATTTTGTCACAACTGACCGGTATTATATGACATTGGCAAAAAAGTACTATTTATAGATACATTTTTGCTAAGATACAAAGGATACTGTGGACAACATCCCCGGATACACTTTAGGTACGTACGTAAAAATAACAAATTAGTAGTCTATCATACAGGAATAAGCAATGGACAAAAAGAAACGCTACCGTTTAAAGACTCATAAATTTTCCTTATACCTGTAGCCAGTAAATATTGCAACTACATGTACATATATTTTGTTATTAAAATTTGAATGAAAGATCAAATGTTTGTTGAAACTACTAATATGTATATCCAAGAAAAACTTTATGAAGAGTTATTTCCGTATAAGTTTACTATTTCATTATTACACCGAACAAATAATATAATGTGATGTGAAGTCATTCCATATACAAATACCAAGGTTAAAGATATAGAGGATACATGTATTTGTTTTTTCGGTGAAAGATCGAAATTTATTTCATCGAGTGGTCACCATCGGTAATATTTTCACGAGTGGCGTAGCCACTAGTGAAAATATTACCGATGGTGTTCACAAGATGAAATAAATTTCGATCTGTCACCGAAAAAAACAAATATTCTATTTATTTTATGCTTTTAACCCTTTCTGGGAGGAGCTTTATCAAAATTCAGTTCAGTTTTTTTCCCCTTATTCCCCGTGGCGTAGCCACCAGTGAAAATATTACCGATGGTGTTCACAAGATGAAATAAATTTCGATCTTTCACCGAAAAAAACAAATATTCTATTTATTTTATGCTTTTAACCCTTTCTGGGAGGAGCTTTATCAAAATTCAGTTCAGTTTTTTTCCGTTATTCCCCGTGGCGTACCCCTCCCGCATAGCAACGCTACGTCAAGCGCGTGAAATGTAAGGTATATGACATCATATTTCCCACCTGGTTGTTAGGCACGCGCAATTTAGCTGGGCAAAAAGAACGTGAAAATCGGTATTTTCACTGGTGGTACCAGTGTAAGATCGAAAAATATTTTCACTGCTATTTCTCGATATCCTACCGGAAAGCATGAAATAAGCACGTTTTATTCAACCGATATCTCTAAGATAAAGTAAAAGGGAAACAGTTGGAAGTTGGAAAAATAGAAATTAAAAAAAAAGGCTAATTGTATGAGTCAGGTGGGCATAGTGTTGTTTATGAATAAAGATGGTCTTAGAAAGATTGGCCTTTTTTTTCCTTCGCGTGCACATAACGCCACTGTTGCGGTTTATGCATGGATATCTACAGCACCGCAGAATTATATTTTTGGCTTTGTTATTCATTAGAAGAAATGCATATGAATTAGTAATGAAATATTCATCATGAAGTGCGACTCTATGACCTTTTGCGGACAGTGTAGATCAAGATCAGACTGCACAGAACGTGCAGTCTGATCTTGATCTACACTGTCCGATAAGAACACACTATCCCCCAAAACATAAAATTGAGGTTGCACCTTTTTTGGGGTTTCTATATACTATTGAATTGAAAATTACATTTTAGTTCTTTAGTAGTATAGGGTTAAATAAGTGTACTCGTGCTCTTTTGAGAACTGCCCAACGTCCCTTTTATATGGTTGAACGATGTAAGAAATCGAGGATAATCAACTGGTTGTTTTTGATATGAAAAATATCTCACGAGGATGCGTTGTTAGGCGTTGAAAAAACGAGTGCGCTGCACGAGTTTTTTTTAACGCCTTACGACGCGTCCGAGATATCACTTCAAAGCTTTTATTTCGACTTTTCTTTCGTCTTCAAGTCTTCAATTTAGGTAATTTTATTAAGATGTACGTTGAATTGTTCATGGAACCTGATGCTTATATACTTGCTAAAGAACTTTCTAATTCTAAAAGAAATTGATAATGATAAGTAGGTCATAAAGTACGACATTTGAGAAAGGTAATAAACGAACCTGCTACAACCGATTGCAAGCCCTGCATTAACCCTTTCCCCAACAATCCCTGGTTTTTACGGGTCAGGAATCAAAGCCTTTTGGAAACATTGTGGGAAAAGGAGAAAATGCTGGTAACCAGCATTTTCTCTTTTTCCCACAATGTTTTCTACCCTACAATATAGAAAAATGATCTTTTTAGCGATTGTTAATTTGTCATTTGCAAAATGCTTTGAATTTGGTCTGGTCCAAAATTTGCTGTTTTGGAAAGGGTTAAAAGCTGCTATTTTTTCATATCAAAAATTACCAGTTGATTATTCTATTTATTATATACATTATTAACATCATTATTTGTAATTTTGCGTTTGAAAGCCGAAAAAAATGTAGTCGAAAAAAAAGTAGTTCCCAAATTACGGCAGGAAGTGAAAGTGAAAGTTGATAACGTCACTAGTGATGATATCAAAATTTATTACACTGGGAAATTCCAGGATTTCACTGTTAGGTACATAATAAAATAAGTTATTGGCTAAGGTAATGTTTCATAAAAATATAAGCAAGTAAAGTGACTGTTGGGAAAGAAATCATTACTTAGGCTACAATAGGGGAAAACAGTTGGTTAATAGACGTTTCAAACGATTTGGGACAACTTTTATACGTGATATAGACATTAATTATGCCAGAGGTATCATTAGGTTAGATTCAAAATATAAACACGATAAAAGCTAACCTTGTAAATCTCTCAAATTCTCACCGTATCGCGTAAAATCTCTCAATCTCTCGCATACAAAGATTCCAATCTCGTCCCACTAATTACCAGTTTCAATTTCTTGCTTGTAGAACTGGTTTGTTTTAATTGAATATTAATTGCCCGTAACCTCTCTGGTATTCCTAACTATCCCATTCAATAACACATTTTAGAATTTCACCATTTGTTTTACCTGGGACCTTTTCGGACAATGGGGCAACGAGGTGATATTTGATACCAATTTCTATTCAAGCTTACAAGGTAAATGACTAATTTATTTGAAACAAAATTCTATAATCAAGGTATCAACGTTATTCTTTTCGTTGAAACTCTTTCTTTCTTACGTTTAGTTATTCACTTCTTTTGTAAATATGGAAAGTATGCTATCTAAGAACAGTTTCGAAAGTTGCTTCATCCGGTGCTGCTTTTCCGGTCTAGGCGTAGGACAAACCTGCTGACTGACCCATTTCTGTAATAGTCCCAGGGGTATTGTGTTCACAGCACAGTTTATTTGAAGCGCTCAGTCGATAGTAAAACTAATTCAACCCTTTCCCAAACGGCAAATTTTGGACCAGACCAAATTGAAGGCATTTTGCAGTTGACCATTAACAGTTGCTAAAAAGATGATTTTTCTATATGACTGGGTAGAAAACATTGTGGGAAAAGGAGAAAATGCTGGTTACCAGCATTTTCTCCTTTTCCCACAATGTTTTCAAAAGGCTTCTATTCCTGACCCGTAAAAACCAGGGATTGTTTGGGAAAGGGTTAAGAAAGGAACTCAAACTTCTTTTTTTTTGTTGTCGCCTGAAAAGTACCGGGCTATATCACTTAATAAGAGCCGAATGAACGTCACTATTCAGATACCATAGTAATAGCAATGACACGGATACCAAGAGACTAGCACAGTGAAGGCTGCAAGGACAAACTCCATTAGCAAGATTCCCTATGCTACATGGTGCTCCCTCTACATTTTTCAGACACCACAGTAATGGTCACAGAATATTGATAAAAATAGTAATCTGTAATACAACCCCCACAATATTGGGAACTAAGAGGACCAAAACAACAAACAAGATTCTTCATACAAGACGGTAGTTACCATTTAGATGTCAGATAGTATGATAACGGCTATAACCCCCCACCGAGAGCCATCTCTCGTGGAACCTAGTATAGTATAATGGTAAGAGCTAAAATAAGTCACCAAACGAAGAAGGTTACTCATCTTAGATAGTTGTCCGATTTCAGATACCAGATACCAAGGTTATGGCCATAAAATGGTCAATAAAAGCCATGTATTGTAACGCTTGGAATAGTGAAAGGTTAACCTTTAGGCTGGTTAGAGCAACTCAATTACCTTTTGCAGACAAGGTAGATCAATGTCAGACTGCACAGAACGTGAAAATCGGTATTTTCACTGGTGGTACCAGTGTAAGATCGAAAAATATTTTCACTGCTATTTCTCGATATCCTACCGGAAAGCATGAAATAAAGAGCTTCCTCTCGTGACGCCTAGAATAATAAGAGCATCTGTTTATACCCCGGATGGTACTATGGCAATGACCTCAGCTTAGGTGTACCTATCGTCTGAAATATATAGATTCAAGATGAGACTGCCTTTGCAATCTCTTGAGCCTAATCTTAACCCTTTCCCAAACGACAAACTTTAGACTCTTCCAAACTGAAAGAGTTTCCAGACAACAATTTTAAATTTGATGAAAATGGTAGAAATTTCTCCTAAAGGGTAGAAAACAAAAGACTTGTACCACAGACACGTAAAAACCAGGGCTTGTTTGGGAAAGGTTTAGTTTACAATATCCAATAAAAAGAGAAAAATCCGTCATGTTTGCTGTGCGAGCACACCATAAAGTGTCTAAGTCCATCTGCACGGTTACCTCGCACAGCAAAAAGGCCCTGATATTGCGAAATTTTATTCTGCAATAACTAGACAACATGTCTACAAAAATGGAAACTTTATTTGCACGCTTCCTGCATTTTATTTTGTCATTTCAACATGTATCATTCTGGATGAATTGAAAGCTGATCTAATTGTAAATATTGGCTATTTCCCATTCAGTTATTTGTGCCTATCTCGACCACTATATTACATGTGAGCATGTGTCTGAAAGCGAAATCATTTTGATTGAAAACAAATGCAAAGTAACATGAATGAACTTGTTCTATAAACGTTATCACAAGCTAAGGTATTCATTGAATAACCTTTTCAAATCCGAGTCCAAAATGTATCGATTTTACACGTAAATGTAATTAATATGATACCTTTGCATTTTGACCAGATGACATAATTCGAGTTTCGTTCAAATTGGAAGGAATTGCAGAATGACATTTGTTTTTAAAGGGTAGCACATTGTGATGAAAGGAATAAATCCTGATAACAAGCAATGTCTTCTTTCCAACAATTGTAAAAGTTTTCCTCTATAGAGTCGTTACAACACGGGCTTGTTTGGTAAAGGGAACGTTAATATGAAATTAGTAAATCTATTAGATTAATTACATTGGAATCCTCTTGCAATCATCGAATCCTGGGCTTAATGACTTTTAAATCTAAAAGCCATGTTCTCTCCCTTTCGTGTAAACAATTACACATAAAAGGTATGATACTTTAGCCGCGATTTAGTAGGGAATTATGGGTAAAAATCCTTTCAATTTCCTGTCATTTGCGCATATTATTTAAATTTCAGGCGCCGCGTGCTTTTTTACATGTTTACCCAACGTGAGCAATAATGCTAAGCCGCAGAAAGACTTTTCGCACCGAAGCTTTTCGTCCGATATTCGCTTGTCTGTGGCGAACACAATTTCCTGAAATCCAACGCTACAAAATCCTCTGAACATCGCTTTTATCTTTTTTCCCACAATGCAAGAGTACGTTTTGATTCTTCTCTTACACCTCACTAATCCCCTAGCGGAGTCTGTAATCACCTTTATGTTTTGCATTATATGTCTTTGAAATATGGCTTACCGGTGACAACATAATGTAATAAGGGGTATCCAAAAGCACTTTTAAAACCTGTTACAATGTTAATCCTTTTCCAAACAAGCCCTGGTTTTTACGTGTCTGCAGTACAAGTCTTTTGAAAACACTGTGGGAAAAGGAGAAATTGCTCGTGACGAGCAATTTCTCCTTTTCCCACAGTGTTTTCTACCCTTTTTGAGAACTTTCTGCCATTTTCTCGAAATCTAAAATTGTCGTCTGAAAATTCTTTAAAGTTTGGAAGAGTCCAAAATTTGTCGTTTGGAAAAGAGTTAAGGACCCTGACGATGAAATCTTTTGAAGCATTGTGGGTAAAGATGGCGATACTTGTAATCAGACTTTTCTCCTTTTTCTACCATATTTTCTACCCAATGACTTGAGTCCTATTTGATCTGGAGTCTGCAAATGCTTCAAGTCAGTTTGCCATCGGGTCAAGAGTAAACCCACTCTCATGTTATACGAACCGGAGCAGAGGGTGGTTTTTGAAAACATGGTAGGAAAAAAAATGAAAATACTGATTAACCCAATACCACACAACCCCTACTTTTGACGACCCTGAGAAAGAAGCCTTTAGAAAACATTGTGGGAAAACGAGAAAATGCTGGTAACCAGCATTTTCTCCTTTTCCCACAATGTTATCCACCGTTCACAAAACTGGCAAATTTCAAATTTTCAGTCACTTTTATTTTGTCGTCTGCTAATGCTTTCGATTTTGAGAAGTCTAAAATATTGTCGTTTGGTAATGAATTAACCCGGTTATCTTTCCTATGAAATATTATCTTATCATCAGCAACAACTAATATGTAGCCTGAAAATATACTCAGAAAAGAAAAGTGTAATTGCATTACCCGGTTATAAAAGTATAAAAAAAACTTGCAGATGAACAATAATTCGAAGTACTAGACGACTCGTGCGTATCATTACGCCCTATTGGTTCGAACACGACATTTGAGCCAATTATTAGCCGTTTATTTTTAATTAAAATTTATAATTGTTTCAGTAGGAAAAAGCTTTAAACACACATTAGAGCTCTTCCTATCTTTTAAAGCTTTGTGTTTTTGTGATGTTGGGTCTACTTCCGGCGCGTACATGACCGTAACAAGGTACGCAAGGATGCGGAACAGGATGAACAATCGCGATGACAATTTCAATGACATTAGATGATGAATTCCTCCGGAGCGTCTCTTCATCGGGAAATCAATTGTGGACACTTATTTCGTTTGATTATCGAAATTATCTTACATTTTACGGGACTTTTAACCCTTAACTCACTAAGTCAGTGGAATGAAACTTTTAAGGCAATAGAAAATAAAACAACATTCGCTATATCAGAGGTTATTTTGAGGAGAATGTTGGAAAGATACGGTAGTATCGGACAGTGTAGATCAAAGATCAGACTGCACGTTCTGTGCAGTCTGATCTTGATCTGCACTGTCCGCAAAAGGTCAGTAAGTCGCTCTTAGCAGTCTAATGGCTGACTCTTTCAGCGTCAACTTACAAGCTCGAGCTCTTTGAATACCTGAACGTATGATCCAATGAAACTCAGTAAGATTCTTAATCGCAAAGGCATACACAAAGACCTAACGAGTGGACGTAATAGACCCGAGATCAGACAGCACATCTGTAACCGTTTGATCTTTGTCTTTGCCTCCTCCAAAAAGTCAATGCTTTCGTTTTTGTGGCGCTGGAAAGATTAAACGGAACGGCTTTTATGTTGCACAGATAGCAAATCGATTGAACCGCCATCATGCATGAAGCAAAGTCCTGCGAGTATTGGGGATATTGCAGGATTAAAGGCTGGTTCTTAATTCCCTTTTCCCTTTAATGTCTCCCATTTAATTCTTATTCTGTTTGTTTGTTTGCTTGGTTTTAACACCGCTTTTAACATTATTTCAGGTATATCGAGACAATATTTTCACCTGTCCACGCTTTCCCGGAGACAATCACTCTGCATTGATGTTTTTTTTTTAATTTGAATTTGTTTGGTGTTAAACAACGGTTTCAAAGTTTTTTCTTATACAAGAAAATCGCGATGTCCAATGCACATATATCTAGGCTTTGTTTGGGCTTCACATGTTCAACTTTCTTCTGAGCCATTTGCTTTTTTCCTCCCTACACAAAATCGAGCTATTGCTCAGCAGCGAGAGAGGAATAAATTACGTGAGCCCGCCCTGGTGGCTCAGTGGTGAGCATGTCGGACTCATGACCTGGTGGTTGTGCTTTCGATACCCGGTTGAGGGGAACTTTCTTTCCGGCGTATTTTCGCCTTTTACCTTTGCTGAAGCATGTGAGAAAAGCAGTCGGTGGCTTTGGAAAGAAAGTTATGCTAGTACTGGTATGAGAAAGCCAGGACACACATGTGCGTCTCCGACCGCCATGATATGACCTTAGCTTTTAAAATGGCGTTAAAACCCCAATACAACCAATACAACCACGAATTACGTTTATTGCTCTACTCCGTGGTACCATACAAGTGTTTACATAGTTATGGATCCGTATAATCGGTTTTATCTAAAACAGACTGAGTCATGAAGTAGACTGGGTCCTTTGACATGCATAAAACTTACCAAAAGAAAAAGGTATCGGCCTAGGTCAGCCTACGTGAACTGCTTGGACTGATTTGGGTTGATAGGTTTTCCAGATGCATTAACCCTTATTCTGCTAAGTAAGTCAAATAAAATGTTCAATTCAATTAAAAAAAAAAAAATATATTTCAATGTCAAAGTTATATCTTGGTAAATAATATCTCCTTATCGGACAATGTAGATCCAAGATCAGACTGCACGTTCTGTGCAGTCTGATCTTGATCTACACTGTCCGCAAAAGGTCAGTGACGGTCGCGCTAACGGTTAAGCCCCCTTTTAACAGAGTTTGGTACTACATACATAACATTTTGACTCTTGGAAGGTTGATATATAATTTGAAGAAAGGGCGGACGAAAAAATAAATATGGTAACTGTAAATAGAATTTCCATGTCGAAAATGTGACCTGACCTAATTTCGGTGGCCGTAGGACTTGTTTTTGATTTTGACTATTAACAACCTTTCAATCAAAATTAACAAATGACTAAAAAGTAAACCATATTGATTTTCAAATTTTTGAGAGTTTCAGAAGTCAAAGGTAGTTATATAGCCACTACCAATAATTTGACGTTAATTAACGCTGATTAGTTAAACTAAGTATGGGGCGCAAAAACAAAGACTGTGTAATATGACTCTCTAATATGATTTTGAAAGCCCTAAAGTGGGCAAGCCGAGTCATGACAAAATAAATACAATCCCCTAGTGTTCACAGTCGGTTAAAATATTTCCTTGATTAAAAATAGCACCGAAATCAACGTGTATCAGATTATTTTAAAACATAATAAACGTTCTTTCTAATTATTGCATTATATGAAAAAAGATGTACGTAGATATTTTCACGGACTAATCTCTTTAAAAGTAGTGTAGCTGAATTGAAGTCGCATACGAAATCAAATTAAGTTCAACTAAAACGTGTCTAAGAACAAAACAGAGCATCTCTTAACTGACAAAATCTGTATGAAGTTTATAGTCATACATGTTGTATAAATACATGTACATGCATTATGAAATATGCGCAAGATCATGTAATATGTAATCATTATATTGCGTTGAAATGAAGGATATAAATGCGATTAATAAATAAGTTTAAAGTACTTTGCAAATCCCACTCGAAAACACGTGGTATACGTAAATGTTCTTGAAAGGATCTACTGTAAAACTGTCTTAAACGTTCCAGTAAATTTATGACTTTAGAGCATGGTGATAGGCCACTTATTCCTAGATTCATGTGTAATTGGAAGTTATTTGATAATTAGTTTATTATTACATTTATGTTGGAAGGTCATTTCTGCTTTGTCTTTTCATTTTCATCCGTTGGTTGTATCTTCCAAGGGTTTTCTTCTACGAGTTTCTCAATGTAAAATAAAAAAAAAAATAATAACTGTGTAAGAGTTGGAAAAAATGAAGCTATTTAGTCCTATTGACTCTTGATACAAGCCAAAGTACCGTATGCCATCACGTTGTTACTCTTGATACAAGCCAAAGCACCGTATGCCGACACGTTGTTACTCTTGATACAAGCCAAGGTACCGTATGCCGACACGTTATTACTCTTTATACAGGCCAAGGTATCGTATGCCGACACGTTGTTACTCTTGATACAAGTCAAGGTACCATATGCCGACACGTTATTACTCTTGATACAAGCCAAGGTACCGTATGCCGACACGTTGTTACTCTTGATACAAGCCAAGGTATCATATGCCGACACGTTGTTACTCTTGATGCAAGCCAAGGTATCATATGCCAACACGTTGTTACTCTTGATGCAAGACAAGGTACCGTATGCCAACACGTTGTGTGTCGGCATACGGTATCATGCCTTGTATCAAAAGTCAATAAGACTAAATAGTCTCATTTTGTCCTGCTCTTACACAATTATTTTTTTCTTTCCACCCGAGCTGTAATTCAACTACGCCTTACTTGTCCCGTGTTGCAGATTTACAAAGATAGCCCCAATAACATATAGTATCGAGCCATTGTCCCAGCTCGGAGGAGCAGAACAAATGATATGTGGTGTTTGGACACAGTTCAGACGGGTAACTGAGATAAGGTCTATTTTCCTTGTCTTATATCAATGGGTTATCGTCAGGGTGGCATACTCAAGCCTGAAATAGCAATGAGCCCAAGACAATTAAATTAGTATTCATTTAAGACGAAGTTAAAGTCATTGTAGCGGAAGTGGTTTGTTTGGTGTTTCGTCAATACGGTGTAAAGGTTTTTTTATGTTCGTGAGCATAACTATCCCGTAAAAAAACGCGACTTACTCTGTATACAAATGCCAAACTAGGCATGCATAAAAACCAACAGCAATCTTGACTTTATTTTGACTATTGAAATCTAAACGGCCAATCTCTTTTGTTTGGGACAAAGGTAGCGATATTTTGAACACGAGTTAATTGATTTAAATGAGACTAATTAAATTTTAGCCTGATAAATCACTGACAATACAATTCTAGACTGACAGGTCGTTACGAAGATTAACAATTAAACAAATTATTCATAAAATTGTGATTTTGGCAACCCGTCTGAAATTTTTTGAAACCCAGTTTGGCATGTAGCGTTTCTAACCGTTTGGGCCTATGCACCATAAATGTGTTGTGGGTCCGTATTCTTTAGGACGTTCTTCGTCTTATTCTCAAGAATTTGCTAAATGTGAAAGTAACACAACTTCTGATTGGCTAAACCTTTTGGTTTAGCCAATCAGAAGTTGTGTTACTTTCACATTTAGAAAATCTTAATGAACACGTTTAAAATAGAAGCAGGAACAGGAGGAGAAGAAAGAGGAGGCAGGAGCAGAGAAAAGATAACCAGGAACAGGTTGAAGAAGGGGAGACAAGGTGTAGGGGCCGGTATAGGAGGAGGCATCAGGTAAGGAGGCAGAGAGGAAGAGAAACAGCAGTTGGTGAAATAAGTGAGGTGGAGAAACGGGAGAAAAGCAAAGAGGAGCAGGGGATTGAAAAAAAGAGTAGGAAGGTATAGAAGTAAGGAAAGAAGTGAGTAACAATATGAACAGGATAATAGGGGCGACAAGGAAATGAAGGAGGAGACGAAGAAGGTAAAGGGATCAAACAAGGAAACAGGGAAACAAGGAGCGGCAGAAGCAGGGAGAAGATAAGCAGGAACAGATTGAAGAAGGGGAGACGAGCTATAGGGGCCGGAGCAGTAGGTGGCACAGGGTAAGGAGGCGAAGAAATATAGACACACAAGAGTTGGTGAAGTCGGTGAAGAGGAGCAGGAGGTGGAAGAAAAATACTCGGTAGGTATAGAAGTAGGAGAAGAGTTGAGTATAACATTATAAACAGGATGAGAGGGGCGACAAGAAAACGAAGGAGAAGAAGAAGCAGGTGAAAGAGGGAAGGGATCAGACTAGTCTTTGAAAGGGCAGAGAACAAGGAAGAAGAGAAGTAGGAGTATGAGAAGGAAAATCTGGGTCAGAAAGAGGAGAAGCGACTTAAGGAGAACAGGAAAAGGGGACCGGCGAGGCGGACGGAATCAGAAGCAGGAAGAGGTGGGAGGAGAGGAGGAGGAACAAGGTTAAAACTAGGGGGAGAAGTAGAAAGGAGAGGAGCAGGAATGGTGAAAGAGGAGCAGGAGTTGCTGAAGTAGGTGAACAAAAAGCTGAGAAGAGGAAGCAAATTTATACATGCTATAAAGGGCTGAGACAGTTTTCTTAGGTAAAAAATATGTTTTTAAAAACGTGATGAAAGAGACTTAAAAACCCTGTGCGAGAAGGGGGCTGCATAAAGAACAAGTTTAGCTTACAGAAATAGGTTTGTATGGTACTTTGTATGGTATAAACGGACTTAATAACACTATTTCATGCTTTCCTGGTGTTTTCTTCAATAGTACTTTACAAGGTTTTTTTCATTAACGACTACATCTCTTCCCTCATAACCATTGTCGAAACAATTATCGGCGGTGAGATAGGAATCAGTCGTGTCCCAAAGACTATCACCAGTCCTCAGAAAGAAGTTGACTGAGCTAGGCATTCAGATCAGGGACCCCTCCCTTGGTCTAAAGTCCAGTAGGCTACCGACTGTGCCACTGGGCTCGGTTGAAGACACAGAACCAATCTGCGTTGGACAATGGCTTGCGCTGCAAGCAAAATGATTAAACCAAAGGCTGCTAAGTGCAACTCGCTGCGAACAGTGTAGATCAAGATCAGACTGCACGGAACGTGCAGTCTGATCTTTGATCTACACTGTCCGTTAAGGAGATGCCTTTCCAAAAGGAGGTAGCAAAATATGGATTTTTATTTTTCTATCGGCTTGAAAATTTCATTGCATTTATTTGTCAGGATAAAAGATTAATGTACAATCGGACAAGATAGAATTTCTGACAGGGTATCATATCCCAACGACTTGACAAAGCATTAAGACCGCGACGTGACGTACCTTGGGCAGAGGCAATTTTAATCTAATTGAGAAATCAGTCAATGGTCAAAGCCCCACTTTCAACCCCGATGCAATGCTTCACTAAGAGAAAATTGAATCATCAAAAAGCAATGACACGGTAGGCCGCGTTCCAAACCGTATCGGATTCTTGCCCACCCAATTTTTGAAAACATTAGTTGGTATTTTCGTTTCGGGAAACAACACGATCGGAGTCATAAGAAAAGCACACTGGACAACGCAGCTTTATCCTTTATCCTTCAGTGCGAATACTTCTTAAATATCATTCCTAAGTCATGTTTCATTCGTTTATACACATCTAGCCGCCCTTCAGGCAAATACAAATAGGCAGACATGGTTGGAACCCAATACCGCGCCAGGTTTGCTTTTGCCAATGTTGTGGAGAAAATGATATAGAAGATGAATATCATTTTATTTGTGCTTGTAAAAGTTTTATTGCATTGAGAAAAAAGTAAGCTATTACTTACATCCGTCTATGTTCAAATATCATAGTCTCTTATGCTCAAGAGATAAATTCGAATTCATTAATCTTTGAAAATTCATTAAGGAAGCTCTCAGAATAAGTATTTTAAACATTATCCTGTAAACTATTATTTAACCATTCTTCTTGTTCGTCTTCTCTCGATTTATGTTATTCTTGTCAAATGATCCCATTTCGAAGCAGATCTGGAATTCTTATATCATGTGCAGTTGTTATTACCAACGTACTATCGCTACGGTGTATATGTGTGTGTGTGTGTGTGTGTGTGTGTGTGTATGTGGGGGGAATGTGTGGGTGTCTAGGTGTGTTGGTGTGTGGATGGATGGTGTGTGGATAGATGTGTTGGTGTGTGGATGGATGGGTGGGGGTAGATGCGGGTGTGGGTTTGTGGTTTCCCTCTCTGTCTTTTCCTTTTCCTGTCAGATTCCCCTTTGGTATTTTCAGGTTTATATTTGTTCACATGACTAAATTCATTATATGTATATGTGCTGTGACAATGTACAACCTGTATACATTAGATAATAAATGTCTGTTTTGTTCTGGTCTGTTCTTAAAATCGAAAGCATTTGCAGACGTCAAAATAAAAGTGACTGAAAATTTGAAATTTGTTTTATGAAGGGTAACATTGTGGGAAACGGAGAAAATGCTGGGTATCAGCATTGTCTCCTTTTCCAACGATGTTTTCTAAAAACTTCTTTCTTAGGATCGTCGAAAGTAGGGATTGTGTGGTAACTTGGGTTACCATTCTCGATCGAGGTCATTCCGCGCAAAGGCAGAGCTTGGTTGAAACTTTCTGATACTTGTCAATTTTCTGCATTCCCCAAGTACCAGTCCTGATCCAGCCACGTCTTAAAAACAAAATGGATTGTATGAACCCATAATTTATATAAATGTGACCCATCACGCAGAATGGGGCCTTATGGGAACTGCGAAAAGTGTTAGCCCTGGTCAGACTGCGCGCAGGCTGACCAGGGTTGATACTTTTCGCTTTAATGACAATTTCTGTATGAAAAGTGGTCATTGTACCTTGTTATACAATCATTTTTGAATTATCAACTTAAACTGACCTGCACTATTGTTGATCTGTTTTAATCTAATTGATGCGCAGAATTCCCAGATGGTCCCTTTTTGCGTGATGGGTCACATTTACTTTCTCGGTGTAATGAATTACGTAGTTCACTGAAGCATCCTTTTGTAAGCGCGCACTTCAAATGCTTTCGATGTAACTAAGTTAAAAAGCTTCTCATTTGATAAAGAGATAACTGCCTGAATTAAAAAACCCCAACTTTTTAAGATGACGCAGTCAAAAATGATTAATTTGAAATTCATTTTCATTTCCAGATGCTTTTTTCACGATTTAAGTCAATTATTATCAATGTATTTAAAGCGTTGACCCCGGGTTAAAGCCACAATCCATAAGTCTACCCATTGACTGTCAGTTTTACACCTTTAACCAATGATGACAACAAAAATCATTGTCCAGACTGAAATCGTTTGCAAACAAGAAATTGAATTTAGCTTTAAAGATGGAATTTGTCTAGAAAGAAAAGGTTGAAAACCACTGTGGGAAAAGGAGAAAATGCTGGTTACCAGCATTTTCTCCTTTTCCCGCAGTGGTTTTCAAAAAGTGTTATTCCTCTGGCCCATTATAACGAGGATTGGACAGAGAAGGGTTAAACGACGAAGCTTGCTGGTAACGATATTAGGGTACCAGCACAGTTAGAAAAACTGATTTTTATTGGCAAAAATCATTATACAGATCTAATAAGGCAATAACGACTTTATACATACAGTGATGACATGTTTTTCCTTTTTATTAGAGAGAAAAAAAATAGATTTGTCCAAAGTGAAATTATTTGCACGATACAAACAGATTTTATTCAAATTATAGTGATTGTTTTCAATATAGAAACCATTGCAGAAAAAGGACAAAATGCTAAATACTAGCATTTTATTCCTTTTTTTTAATCCTTCCCAAACGACGAACTTTTGGACTAGACCAAATTGGAAACATTTGCAGACGACAATTTAACTCTTGCTGAAAAGATGATTTCTGTCTATGATAGGGTAGAAAACATTGTGGGTAAAGGAGAAAATGCTGGTTACCAGCATTTTCTTTTTTTCACACTATGTTTTCAAAAGGCTACTATCCTAGACCCGTAAAAACCAGGGATTGTTTGGGAAACGGTTAAAAAAAAAATTTGAAAGCCTATTTTCGTCTTAGTAGTTAAAGCGAAAACGCGGAATCGTTTTGTAAATAGTTAGGGCGTATGGAAGAAACATTTGCTTCTATGTTAACTTAAAAAGTTGTATGACTGTACTTTATCAAAAAAGCTCAGTCGCCCCGTGTTGGCCCCAGAATGGGGTCCGGAAAATAAAGTGTCGATTTTCATCCGTAAGCTAATGCCGACATTAGGGGGTCCATTATAAGTGATAGCCCGTCTTGTTACTGATATTCATAAGCAATGTCAGCCTACCAATCTATAATACCCATGGCATTTGGACTCTTTGCATATTTAACACATTACCACACAATCCCTACCTTTGACGCCCATGAGAAAGAAGCCTTTTGAAAAACTGTGGGAAAAGGAGAAAATGCTGGTAACCAGCATTTTCTTCTTTTCCCACAATGTTTTCAACCCTTCCCAGAACAAATTTCAATTTTTCAGTCACCTTTATTTTGTCGTCTGCAAATGCTTTCAATTTGGACCAGTGTAAAATTTTCTCGTGTGGTAAAGAGTTAAACCTTTACCAAACGACAAAATTTTAGACTTGTCCAAATTCAAAGCACTTGCAGGCGACAAAATAAAAGTAATTGAAAAATTGAAAATTGTTTTCAGCAGGGTAGAAAACATTGTAGGAAAAGGAGAAAATGCTAGTTACCAGCATTTTCTCCTTTTCCCACAATGTCTTCAAAGGGCTTCTATCTCAGGGTCATAAAAACCGGGAATTGTTTGGTAAAGGGTTAATAGACTAAAAGAAATTTTCAAGTTGGTAGTAAAAGCCTGAATGTGGCTATTTCAATGTTATTTTTTGGATGGGGAGTGATATATGCTTATCGGACAGTGTAGATCTAAGATCAGACTGCACGTTCTGTGCAGTCTGATCTGGGATTTACACTGTCCGCAATAGGCCATTGAGTCGCCTTTAGAAAGCTTTGGCTGCTATCCATGACTCGGTGCACTTTTGTAGACAGTATAGATAAAGATGGTCCTGTACAAAACATACAGTCTGCCCTTGGATCTACCTGCTTCATTATGGTACATTTTGTTTCTTCAAAAAGATCATTAATTGTCAGAATCTTTGTTTTTACGATTGGCTGTCGTATTTGTTAATCCTTTGTATACCGAATACATTAAATTCGACCATCTTCCATGGCTAAAATACAATTTGCTACTGAAACTTGGAATAAAAGCTGCACTTTCTGATGGGTGCACAAGCCGCCGTGGTACAACTTTTATCAGAACTACCAAGTCCACCAATAGATGCCGAAGCAAACCTGTTTGCTAAAATAGTAAGGATAAAATCCCCGACAGTGCCTTCAAACCAGACAAAACAAAAAAAGGACACTAGTATTCAGTATTTGGATAAGGCTTTGCGGTGCCTTGCCAAAGAAATGTTTAGCGTCTTAGAGAAGAATTAACCCTTTACAGCTTGACTTTAAGTTCTCCACAGTAGCCCTGTATTGAATAAGCTCGAGTTTATTTTGATGCTGGAAAAAAAAAAACTATCCTATCGTGCAAAAGGAAGAAGTCTAGGTAGCAAAATTGTTTTCTCCTTTTTCCACACATTTTTTTTTCAAATCACTCTGCGAATAATTTCGTTAGTTGTCTTCTTCAAATTCCGTCACTATATGGACGCTTCGGAAATTTTGTCGTCTGTTAACCCGTTACCACCAAAGTTTTAACGACCCAAAGGAAAAGAAGATTTGTAAACTTTGTGGAAAATGAAGGATGGTTGAAAAAAGAGAAAATGTTGGATACCAGTGTTTTCTTTATGTTTCTAACTACGATTTCTACCCTTTCATAATTTGTGCAACATTTTTTTTCATTTATCCATCCATCCATCCACCAGACTGTCTAAATCTTTGATATCCGCCATTACTCATTAAATGTAAAAGTTGTACATATATATATACTGTAATTGTTTTCAAAAGTGACATATAGGCCCATGGGGCCGGGTGTTTTTGATTTCATCATTTATTTGTAAAACTGAATTACTTATACCTATAATAAAATTTTTACTTACTTACTTACTTACTTTGTCATCTACAAATGTTAACCCTACTAAATAGCTAAAATGAAATTTTCAATCCGATCGTAAGAACCCTAATCTTTCTATTTCAAAGTTATGTTTTGAGGAATGATATTTCCATATCGGACATTGTAGATCCAAGATCAGACTGCACGTTCTGTGCAGTCTGATCTTGAACTATAGTGTCCGCAAAAGGTCAGTAAGTCGCCCTAAGCAGCCTAGGGACTATGATTTTGTATTCTAGTAAAGCCACTATCCATGGAGAAAAAATCACTAATGAATGGCAAATTCAAATTCAGCTTAGCGACTATAAGCTGGGATTAACGCGAAAAAGATTTGGAAATTTGTGACACTTTAGTAATATATTTACCCCCAAGAATTTAAATTTCAAAAGGAATGATCCCATTTCATGTAAATCACACGTCATGGTGAATTCTAATTCTAACCATGCATGGAGTATATTTTGAAAGCCTCAGTGGTGAAGTAATTTGTGTGTTGGACGCCATGCTGGGTTCTACAGCGATACTCTAGACCCCTTACCAAACAAGCACTTGTACGAAAGATCCTTGGGAAGAAGGCCATTGAAATCATTAAGAGAAAAGGTGAAAATGCTTGTTGCAAGCATTTTCACCTTTTATCTCAATGTTTTCTACCTTATCAAAGATAGTTTCCATCATTAATGCAGCGTATCTTGGTTCGTCAGCAAGTTATCTCAATTTGTACAAGTCTATAATACTGGTCTTGTATAGTGTTGGTGTTATGCGTTTCTTGCATCTTGTAAAGTTTTCTGTGGCACACAGGTGTCAGCTATCACCAATAGATTTGAGTGATTCTTTAAGGATTTAAATACATATAAATGATGAGATAATTAGGGGATTAGTTAAACCGCGTCACACGTAACAGTTGCCGAATTGCCAAGCAATTCTTTGAGACGTCAATCATAATTATTATATCATAAGAAACTCTGTTAAACATTTTTGGGCAAACATTGACAGGATAATTATTTCTTTTACCATTTACTGTTACCATCAGTGTGCACTATAGCTAGATTCTGACACCAACAAAATATTGCAGACCCTCCCTATCTATTAGATACGACTAGCCTTTGATATGCGTTAATTCTATATCTAGCCATTGGTATGCATTACAATCGCAGACCATAGGTGTACTTATGATATCAGTTGACCTAGGGCGCGTTGAATGGCTTAGCCTTGGCTTGCATAAGATATTCCTGACTCTTTTTGTGTTTTAAATATGGATGGTCCTTGTGTGCGTCATGTATGGATGATCCTTGGTGTGCACCATGTATGGATGGTCCTTGGTGGGCGTCATGTATGGATGGTCCTTGGTGGGCGCCATGTATGGATGGTCCTTGGTGGACGCCATGTATGGATGGTCCTTGGTGGGCGCCCTGTATGGATGGTCCTTGGTGGGCGCCATGTATGGATGGTCCTTGGTGGGCGCCATGTATGGATGGTCGTTGGTGGGCATCATGTCAGGATGGTCCTCGGTGTTTACCATGTATGGATGGTCCTTGGTGGGCACCATGTATGGATTGTCCTTGGTGGGCACCATGTATGGACGGTCCTTGGTCTGCACCATGTGTGGACGGTCCTTGGTCTGCACCATGTGTGGATTGTTCTTGGTGGGCACCATGTATGGACGGTCCTTGGTCTGCACCATGTATGGACGGTCCTTGGTGGGCACCATGTATGGATTGTCCTTGGTGGGCACCATGTATGGACGGTCCTTAGTCTGCACCATGTATGGACGGTCCTTGGTGTGCACCGTGTATGGATTGTCCTTGGTGTATACCGTGTATGGATGGTCCTTGGTGTGCACCGGTATGGATGGTCCTTGGTGTGCACCGTGTATGGATGGTCCTTGGTGGGCACCGTGTATGGATGGTCCTTGGTGTGTACCATGTATGGATGGTTCTTGGTGTGCACTATGTATGCATGGTCCTTGGTCTGCACCATGTATGGATGGTCCTTGGCGTGCATCATATATTGATGCTCCTTGATGTTCATCGTGTATGGTTAGTCTTAAATGTGTATCATGTTTGGTCTTTAGAAAGCAGCACGTATGCGTGGTCCTTTGTGTGCCTCACGTAAGGACGATCCTTAATGTGCATCTTGTATAATTTGTCCTTGTGTGCATCAGTTTTGGATGGTCCTAGTGTGCTTCATGTATGGATGGTCCTGTTTGTGCATCACGTATGCGTGGTCCTGTGTGTGCATCACGTATGCGTGGTACTTTGTGTGCATCACGTATGCGTGGTCCTGTGTGTGGATCACGTATGCGTGGTACTTTGTGTGCCTCAGATATGGACGATTCTAAGTGTTTATCATATATAATTTGTCCTTTGAGTGCATCATGTATAGATGGTCCTAAGCGTGCGTCATGTATGGATGGTCCTAAATGTGCGTCATGTATGGATGGTCCTAAGCGTGCGTCATGTATGGATGGTCCTAAGCGTGCGTCATGTATGGATGGTCCTAAGCGTGCATCATGGCATTACGTATTGATGGTCCTCAGTGTGCATCACGTATGACGTATGGACGGTTCTTATTGTGCATCATGCATTGATGGTTCTTGTTGTGCATCATGTATGGATGGTACTGGATGTGGATCAAATATATCAGGGTTTTAAGACATATTAGATTTGAAAAACATTGGCCTACATGAATAATAGGTAGTCACTTTGTGTACGTTGAATATTTCCGGTCTTTAACGTAGCTAAAAAGACGGCTGGTCAACGACGAGGGTTAAATAGGGCTTGCCCTTCATATGGCTCAATTATTACTGGTCCCTGATTCGGCTAAGTTATGGCTTGTCCTTGATTTGGCTCAAATAGGGATTGTCTTTGCTATATTTAACATATAATTTTCCCCTTCGTGTACAATGAACTTCATATACATTCACCGTTGCTTTGGTATACACAACATAACCCTCGCTGTTGGTGCCCTTTGAATACTGTTGCCCTTGTTGAAAGGAATGAGACTTGTCTTTAATTTGCATTAGATACAGCGGCATACTTGGTCTTTGGTGCATAAAATTTGTCTAGACATTTGTAAACGTTACACATAATTTGGCATTGGTTTTCACAGAGTATGACAGATACTTAGTTTGCATTAAATGTGTCTTTATTTTTCTGTACGGCTGGCCCCTGAATTGCAGGAAATGTGACCGGATTTCAGTGAGAATTACGAATGGCCAGATATTTGTTTGTATCAAATATGACGCGTTTTTCTTGTGAGCTAAGTATTGCACAGCCTTTTGTTTGCAGTAAATGTGATTTGTTTATGGTCAAAAGAAATCAAGAAAATTGTAATTAATTTAAAAGAGTTTCCGAATTAAAATAGTTAATTTTATTAGTTTAGTTTTTGGGGGTCAAAAGCCTATAATGGTGCAAGTGCTCAATGAAACATAAGAACCGTTTAAAGGATCATATTCCACTGCCCTGGTGCACCTCGCTCTATCGACTGTCTATCTAACGTCATGCATTATGCTTTTTTACAAATAGAATAATGCACATTGAATGATTTGTCAAGTTCCAAATGTATATCTTTGGCTTCTATCGACTTCCACCCCCGTTTTTTTTTTTATACAAATTATACTTGACGTTAAAGTCGTATGTGCATAGTATAATTAGTTCATTAGCCTAAAAAAAAAAAAAGTCATGGTAGACTTTAACAGCATCTTCGACAACTGGATATCATTAACCCTTTTCCACACAATTCTGAGTTTTAACGGTCCTGATAATGAAGCCTTTGTAAACATTGTGGGAAAAGGAGAAAATGCTAGTACCGGCATTTTCTCCTTTTCCCACAATGTTTTCTACCCTATCAAAAAACAAAAGCAATTATCTGGGCTAAATTTAATTTGTGGTCTAAAAAAGGCGGGTCCAAAACTTTGTCATCTGGTAAAGAGTTTTTGAGATGAGGGTCGTGGATACTGTTTACGTACTTGAGTGGCGCTTTTGATGAAAGGGGGCTTAACTTGTTACCAAATGACAAAACTTTCAGTTTGTCCAAATCAAAAGTATTTGCAGACGACAAAAGAAAAGTGATTGAATATTTGAAATTTATTTTTTAAAGGATAGAAAACATTGTGGAAAAAGGAGAAAATGCTGGTTACCAGCATTTTCTCCTTTTTCCCACAATGTTTTCTAAAGGCTTCTTTCTCAGGGGCGTCAAAAGTAGGGGTTGTGTGGTAATGGGTTAATGCATCTGCACTCTACCAAACCAGTAATTGCATGATTATGCATCCATAAATACATTTTGTTTAACAGTCGACTTATTCATGAGGTAAAATGGTCCTCGTATATGCTGAAAATTTTCCATCAGCAAAAATCTTTCGACTTGGGTCAGCATGCGCGGACCGCACAGACAGACCTTGTCTGATACTTTGTTTTTTCAAAATGCATAAAACCCTTAGCATGACTCATTATACAGAAAAACAAAGTGAAAAGGGTAAATCTGTTCGTACGAATGCATGTTTGACACAAATTCTTCGAAAATTAACGGCATCTTTCATCGACGAAGAATTACATAGGGAATGAGGAAATGGTTCAGAATTGATTTATTGGATATAAAAAATTTGACTTCGTCCATAGGCAAATACTATTAGATTTAGTCTGGAAGGTCAAAGGTCAAGGTCACTGTCGCTAAATAGCTTAAAGAATGCTTTACCTTGAGAAAACGATGGTAAATATCCAAACCAATAGAACTCTTCGTTGCAGATAATAATTACCACTTGTCTTAGCGGACAGTGTAGATCAAGATCAGAATGGCAAGAGAAGTGAGCTTTAAAAGACAGCCTTATTTCAAAGATCTGAAAACCTCGCCGTTTCGAATGCCTGGGTTCTTTTAACCCATTACCACACAATCCCTACTTTTAACGACCCTGAGAAAGAAGCCTTTCAGAAAACATTGTGGGAAAAAGAGAAAATGCTGGTAACCAGCATTTTCTCCTTTTCCCACAATGTTTTCTACCCTTTAAAAACAAATTTCAAATTTTCAGTCAGTTTTGTCTTGTGGTCTGCAAATACATACGATTTGGACAAACCTAAAATTTTGTCGTTTAGTAATGAGTTAATGTCTAAATAGACGCAATCCCAGTAAGAAAGTCGAAATTGTCGACGAAAGAGTTGATGTTTGCATGCCAGCTTTAATGTGTGCCCACTTGTGGGAATTTCTGCCTGTCATTTTGAACTTTCCTGTATGTCTCCTGCCATTATGCTAACCTGTTCAGGCATATGATAATAGTGTACAATAATCTGCTAATTATATCATTTTGACGTCTAAAATAACGAAATGTGTCTATAGCACTAATTTATGAAATAATTACTAACGGTTATTAGAAGTGTACGGTTAAACAGCTTATTTGCTTCATTGTACTCGTTTTCAATTTTGAGACTTTAAAATGTCATATATTATCTCTTGCTGTCTGTAATGGAGAATTATCCTGGTTCTGAACACTTTAAACTTATCGGTAATTTTTCTATTATTTCTTTCTGGTATGCTTATATATTTTATATAAAACGTAAATCTCCATTAACCTGACAGAAACATGTTTGTACAGTTCTGGTGAACCTGGGTCCTAATTGGTTGCTGTCGAATACCTTTTGTGAAGGGGCACCATTTCCCCATAGAGCATACACTACTTGATATTTCAAAAGGAATTAGAAAAGTCCAAATATTCAATATGGGAGGAAACGGCTGATGTCAAAGAGTTCGTGAGAAACAAGATCTTAATCCTTAACCCTCTGAATAAGTTATGACCCTTTACTCCATAGATACTCATTTCTATGCATTACTTATAAGAGCCTTTGGAAAACATTGTGGCAAAAGGTGAAATTGCTCGTGACAAGCAATTTCACCTTTTGTCACAATGTTTTCTATGCTATCAAAAGGTGTTATATGCACATAAGAAATGGCTTCATCCTTGCTGTTATTTAGGGTCAATTAGAGATACCATAGAAATGCCTTATGGGGTAAAGGGTTGAACAAAACTTTCAAACCGAAAGTAATAACCCAAATGCTGCTATTTTAAGCTTATTATTTGGATAAAATTTATCGGACAGTGTAGATCCAAGATCAGACTGCACAGAATGTGCAGTCTGATCTTGGATCTACGCTGTCCGCAAAAAAGGTCATAGAGTAGCGCATAGCAGCCTAAGGGTTAATCCGTTCGTGTTTTAACTTCCTTTGGGATTTCCAGACTACTGAAGACTTTTGTAGAAAAAGAAAAATGGAAATGGCTAAGGATAAACACCATTATGCGTTATTTGGGATCATTTTACAGCCATACCTTGGTGCTGTACCAAGAAGATAAAATAATTGTTGTCACGCATTGGAACTATATATCAATGAAAGCTTTTAGTAGCAAATCTACACAGATAGGACATATATCTGTCCTGGTTCTCGCCAAGGACTCCATAGTCCGGACGTGTATTTGTCTCATTCATTCTCGAGACGTTCTATTTATACTTGCAATAGCCAGCTTACATGCTATGGATTTTTGCCTCGAGAATTGCCATTGGTAGCTTAGTTGTGATATGTATTGCTATAAAAACCTACACATTTCTCACAATATTTCTTTTTCGTTTTCAAGCAGCATTTTTTTTTTTCATAAAAAGATCGTGAATATTCGGAAACCACTCCATACTAGACGCAATGAAAAATTTAGGCATCTATTGTCAATACTCTTGAAAAAAAAAAAAGCTCAAAAGATACATTTATGCCCTTGAAAGCGTATTCAAAAGCTATATTATATTTCATGTGTCTATTTTTAGAAATGTTATAGGTAAAGAAATGACGTCATTGAAGCTGGGGGGGGGGCGAATTATTTCCTCGTCACAGTGAATATTTTCCTCCTGCCGAAAATCTGGTTAATTACTTGAGATCACTGGTTTTAAAAGTAGTATACGTTGACAAAATAACTAAAGAGTTATAATAGATAATTTATTTCATCAGCTTGTAGTTAATATGGGGAAATATTTGCCTCAAAAGGGAAAGGTCCGCGAAAATAACTCGTGCCTTACGACACTCGTTATTTTCACATACCTTTCCCTTTTTCGGCAAATATTTCCCTTTGTAGAACACAAGCTGATGAAATAAACTCTATTTGTTCTTTTTGAATACCGGGATCGTAAAAGCACTGGATTGTTTGGTAAAGCGTAAATAAAACAGGAACTAAGCACATTTACCAGATACAAATACACCGTCACAGCGTGGTAGCACTTCCGGTCTGACAGAGAACTAATAACCCTCCCTTTTAAACTTTCAATTTTCCTCTGTTTGGGATATTTACGCAGCTATTATCTAAATGACGTATGCTAATTAGCTAACGTGACTTTGAAAATTGTAGGACTGTCATCGTTTTTGTTCCAGTATCATTGCGTTGTTTCATTTTATGTATTCCAATGTGTTATTCCGGCAAACAGTACTGGGCGGATGGTAACTTTTGTCATTAGCTTTAAATACATAAAAAGAAAATTCAACATTGCAATTTCAAAGACTTGACACTTCACACTTTACCAAGCAATTTAAATTCCTGAAGAAGAAGGCTTTCGAAAATATTGTAGAAAAGCAGAAAATGATGGTAGCCAACACTGTTTTCTTCCGTGTCAAAGACAAATCCCAACTTTAAAACACGTTTAACCCTTTCCATAACAAGCCCTTGTTTTCACGTGTCTGCAGTACAAGTCTTTTGAAAACACTGTGGGAAAAGGAGAAATTGCTCGTAACGAGCAATTTCTCCTTTTCCCACAGTGTTTTCTGTCCCTTCAGATAATTTTCTGCCATTGTTATAAAAGTTAAAATTGTCGTCTGCAAACCCTTTGAGTTTGGAAGAGTCTAAAATTTGTCGTTTGGGAAAGGGTTAATTTGTGGTCTGCAAATATTTTGGATTTGGACAAGAAGTCTAAAATTTGTTATTCTTATGGAGTTTTAAGGGCTGCAAGTTTCGAATCAAACATAAACAATACAGTATTTGTGCACCACCTTGCAGATCAGTTTCTTGAACACAAAAAAAGTAGTTCCGTCAGTCAAAGCAATCGTTGCCTTTTCTACACCATCAATTAAAAGAGAAAACAAGGTCTACGACTGAAAGAAAATACAATTACAAATAGGTTGACAAATGAACGAAAAAAGATCTGTAAAAAGCGCAATTATTTCAGTTTTAGCTAACCCAGCCTGTTACACGGGCAACATCTTGTTTAGAGATTATAGTAATAACGTGTTTATTGCACTAATGAGCTTAGCAAATAAACCCAATTAACAAATATTCTAAAGATTGTATAAAGACGGCGATTTCCCTTTTCTTTCTCTCTGATTTAGAAATGGGACAGGCTCTGACCAAAAGGGGCTTTATAAGTTGTAAGGTCAGGGGGCAGGGGACTTGGAAACTTGTTCACGGCTGTGGTTAATCATGTCGTCCCGAGCCGAAGAGGCTCGGGGCGACATGATTCACCACAGTCGTGAACAAGTTTCCAAGTCCCCTGCCCCCTGGCCGTACAACGAAATTATTGTACTGCAAAGTTTTACCGTTCCAACGTATTTACCTGTTTTTTTTTTTTAATTTAGTACGCTGAAGAAGCAGAAATTCCTTCTGAGTGCCCCAATTCAATGGAAACTGACGTCACTGGGAACAGACGACGCTGAAATCTTGGTAATACTTGCTAAAACGTGCAGTTTGGCGCACAATCAAATCTTCAAGTTAATCTTGATCGACGTCGCCATTTTGAAAATTGTGTTGATAGTGTAGTCATGTTAATGGGGCTCCCGAAAGGAAAACTGATTTTATGTTGGTTTTGACAGTGTGCATGATATATATATGTTTGGGCATGTTATCCGATCAGAACACGAGAAACTTTGCAATATAATAAAATTCATCTCTATGATTCATGATTCAAATCAAGCCATCATATACTAGTAATTATGGATCTACATTAGCCACTGATCTAACGACCGACGTAATCATGAAGTAGACTGATATTTAAAAAGCTGACCAATAGAGAAACGTTTCGGCTCATATCAGCCGGCGCAGATTGCGCTGGCTGACCTGGACGATGCATCTTCCTTAAGATTTACGATTAGCAAAAGGATTTAGGTAAAGATCAGACTTTACAGACTTTTTTAACCCTTTTTACGTGCGTTTATGGAATTTTGTTTGTTTACTTGTTGTTGTTGTTGTTGTTATAAAGTAATTTTAAACATTATTTCAGCCACATCACGGCTGCCATGCACATATTATGTTCTATCCTAGAGCTTCTTTTATCAATACTTCTCACAGCTTTCTTTGCAAGCCACTGGCTGCTTTCTCACATAAGCATAGTTGAAACAGTATTCACAAGAGAGAGAAGTATAAATCTAGTTTCAATCATTATCATTATTCCTCGGAAAGGATCTTGCTGAGCTAGGGATGGTACCAGCGGTCCCTGGGTTACACGTTTAGCACTTTACCGACTGAATTACCGCGTTCTGAATTTTTTATTGATGACTAAGATCAGATCATACAAGTGGGATCTGATGACAGTCTTTATATCTGAATGGTCAATGAGATCCTCTGGTCAAACCAATATTGAATTGGCCTTATTTCGACCATTTTCCTTTTATTAAATTTTTTTTTCAATGTCGATCAAGGACCACTTTATTATCATTACTGTAATTATTATTAGTATTGGTGGTAGTAGTTGTAGGAGTCGCAACAATTGAAAGCAGCGTAGTTGCCGCAGTGTTTCTATTATCTTTTGTATAACCATTTTCATAATTATCTATTACTTTATTTCATCTAGACAAAAAGTTAATAACATCTATTATTTCATGCTTTCTGGTACGATATCGAGAAATAGCAGTGAAAATATTTTTCGATCTTACACTGGTACCACCAGTGAAAATACCGATTTTCACGTTCTTGTTGCCTAGGTAAATTGCGCGTGCCTAACAACCAGATGGGAAATATGACGTCATATACCTTACATTTCTCGCGCTTGACGTAACGTTGCTATGCGGGAGGGGTACGCCACGGGGAACAAGGATTAAGAACTGTAATGAATTTTGATAAAGCTCCTCCCTGCAAGGGTAAAAAGCATGAAATAAATAGAATATTTGTTTTTTTTTTTCGGTGAAAGATCGAAATTTATTTCATCTCGTGGACACTATCGGTAATATTTTCACTCGTGGCGCTATGTCATCTGAGCACACACAAAAATCGTTTTTAAAGTATGTAAATTGGAACAATGTAGTCAGACTTTTAACCCTTTCCCAAACGACAAACTTTTGGTCTAGACCAAATTGAAAGCATTTGCAGATGACAATTCAACTCTTGCTGAAAAGATGATTTCTGTCTATGATAGGGTAGAAAACATTGTGGGAAAAGGAGAAAATGCTGGTTACCAGCATTTTCTCCTTTTCCCACAATGTTTTCAAAAGGCTACCATTCTAGACCTGTAAAAACCAGAGGTTGTTTGGGAAAGGGTTAAGCAAGACTGTCCACTACATATCTTAAATATATTGGCAACAGAAACGAACCCTCGAAATGGCACTGCTTGTGTCTTATTTCCCCGAATCGAAAAATCGTTTTTGGGTCTAAGGGTTGAGTGAAAGTGTACTTAAAACAAAAATAACACAAAAGGAATTAAACAATACTAAAATAAGCCACCGTAAAATTTTCATGACCGTTTCTTCCTTCAAGCATCATTTGTTTTATAACCAACAACAAGTAGTCCTAATTGGATTGCAGTCTTTTTTATATCTATCAAATTAAACTAAACACGTGACATCAATGATTCGACTTTATTTTTACTGTCTTCAGCTATTAAACTGACGCATTTTCGTTCATTTGATAGCACGCGTGTCCGCAATCTCTTGGACATTACTCTTTGAGTGGCACTTCCGCTAGCGTAGTTATACACCTCTAAATTTTCTAGCTTATTTCCGGCAGGTAACAGCTTGATGTCAAGCGAGACGAAAAAAGTCCGAATTCAAACCGAATATTAGCATTTACAAGGCGACCTAAATTGCTCTTAACATTACACAAAATGTCAATAATTGATAAAACAATTGTCATTGTCGAGTTTTATGGCGAAACGCCATTTTCCCAGTCTACTCTGATATTTTGATACAGGGTTATTTGGCTTTATATCGAGATGATCTTTTTGGCAATAAAAATGATTTTGTACAAAATCAATTTTCCCCTTCGGTCAAAATGATCGCAAATGTAGCAGAGCGCAATTACGGGTCCCAGAAACAAGTGTCAGAGCCGGCTGTCAATTTCCTCTGTGTCGTAAATTTCCCGCCATTTCTAAACTAGTATCCAACAGTGCAAAGCAATGTTATTGGACAATTCGAAGCGCAAACGACGCGTGTAAAAGATCTCATTTATTTCCATTTGTATAGATTGCCCTCGTGATCCTTTACTTCTTTATCGGACGACAAAATTTTAGATACGTTTATACTGAAACTATCTGCAGACGACAAACTTAAAGAGGCTTAAAGATGAAATTTCCCTTTCCCAGGGACAGAAAACACTGCGGAGAGGAAAAAATGCTAGTACTTCATATTTTTCCTTTTCCCACTATGTTTTTAGAAACAGATTCTAAGGAGTGCCTTTAAATATAGCGAGTACGAGTATATCAGAAAGTGTCAAAATACACTGTCCAATGTAATGCAAGAACCTGCAGGGTCCGTATTCGCCAATCATTCTCAGTCTTTTTCTTAAGAGTTGTCCAAATTTGAAAGTAACACAACTCCTGATTGGCTAAACCATTTGGTTTAGCCAATCAGGAGTTGTTTTACTTTCAAATTTATGAGAAAAAATTTAAGAAATAAGACTCTAAGAATATTCTAAGAATTGTTGGTGAATATTGACCTAGTTTCTTTTCAGTCTGAACTTGACCATCATTGTCAACAAGAGCTTCTGTAAGCGCCCAAAATGGCCGAAACCTTCCTGCATAGGATTTTATTTTGTGTGGGAAAAAAAAAGCAACATGATTCGGCCGTTTTATATTTCTAGATCGAGATTTTCTTTCACAAGTTATCAGAAAGCGTACATCAGGGCATTTGGCTCGAATTGTCTGGATTTTTAAATCGCTTTATTAGCCTGAGCCTCAAAGGAGTTTTTAGAATTTGAAAGTGACTAAAGTTATGATAAGCTAAAACCATTCGGTTTAGCCAATAAGAAATTATGCTTTTTTCTAGATTCAGAATCAGTCTAACAATACAATTTAGACTGGTTGATAAATACGATCCCAGAGTGCAGTTGGTGCAACCTCATTCTGTGCTCTTTGACCAAGGCCGGTAGCTGATTCTGTAACGTACAGACATTAAAACGGGTGGGGGGTCGTTGGTTCGATTCCACAACTGGACCGAATTCTGTCCCAAGGTAGCTGATTCTGTAACGTACAGACATTAAAACGGGTGGGGGGGGGTCGTTTGGGGTCGTTGGTTCGATTCCACAACTGGACCGAATTCTTTCGCAAGGTTGACAATATCCATCGGGACAGGATGCATTTTTCTTTTATCGCTGACCATTATTTCCATGTTGATAATGAGGGAAAATAGTCAGTGCCTTTGGAAGAATATTGTGCAAAATAAAGGAGAAAAAGACAGAATGAAAAAGAAACTCCGGGAAAGCATGGATAGGTATTGTGGTCATTGCGATATGACAGGAAAAGAATGGGGGGGGGGGGGGGATTAAGAAGCTGAATTAATTCTTTACCAAACGACAAGATGTTGGACTCATCCAAATTCAAAGCATTTGCAGACGAAAAATTGAATGTTGCTAAGATAACAATTTCTGTTTTTGATAGGGAGGAAAACAATGTGGGAAATGGATAAAGAAACTGAATTAACTTTACCAAACGACAAGATGTTGGACTCATCCAAATTGAAAGCATTTGCAAACGAAAAATTTAATGTTGCTAAAATGACAATTTCTGTCTCTGATAGGGTAGAAAACAATGTGGGAAATGGAGAAAATGCTGGTTACCAGCATTTTCTCCATTTCCCACAATGTTTTCATTATAACGCATCTCTTTCAGGGTCGTTAAAAGTCGGGACTGTGTGGCAAATAGTTAAACAGGAAACAAACGGATCAAACACACTCTTTGTCAAGCATTTCTTCATTTTCCACAATGTTTTCATTATAACGCATTCTCTTTCAGGGTACTTAAAAGTCGGGATTGTGTGGTCAAGAGTTAAACATGAAACAATCAGGCCAAACAAACTCTTTGTCAAAAAGTCCGTTCGGTTGGTTCGGATTTGTACGTATAGATAAAAGAAATGAACTGAATTTACATGATTGGCAGCAAAAAGCGTAAAATGAACGACATGTAGTAATTGAAGAGTCTTCGCAGGCAAGATCACGTATTCATATTAACTAGATTTCGAGACGGGTCATCGGGAAAAATAAGACAATAATTTAATGGTTAACCTTATCCGACATTTAATTTACTAACTTGACTGAGCCTCGATTTGATTTCGTCTTGAAGACGTTTTTATCTCCAGAAAAGCTCATTTAACGCATCTTCACTGCGATGTCACTTCAAATCAGATTTGTTGGTCCGTCATTTATTTGCAGAATTGGAAAATTAAAATAAATTAACATGCAGATTAATCGACCCCGTTTTTTTTCTCTTCTTTTCGGGGGTTTGTTAATAATTAAATGTGTTTGTGGCTTTCATTCCATTTGTTTCGATTAACTATTTGTGTGAGGTCTTATTGAGAAAATGCAATATCTTCAACCCCTTATCACACAATGAAGAGTTTTAACAACCCTCGGACAACGGACTTTTTAAAAACATTGTGGGAAAAGGAGAAAATGCTGGTTGCCAGCATTTTCTCCTTTTCCCGCAGTGTTTTTCTGACCTTTCAGAAACAAGTCATAAAATTTGAGCCATATTTGATTTTTTCATCTGCAGGTTTCTTTTAAGTTGAACCAGTTTGAATTTTTATTGTTTGGCAAACAGTTAACCCCTTACCAAACGAAATCCACATATTTACGACCGTGCGAAAGAAGGCTTGTCTGGTGGCGCGGTCGTTAGTATTAAGGACATGAAACCAGGGAGCTGCCAGTACGAGTCCCAAGGTCGGCGATTTTTTTTTTTTCAGAGATTCAAGATAGCCATAGCAATAGGATTCATTTCTCTCTCCCCACTCGTCGTTGTTTTGAAGATGATTGTGTGGGAAAGAAGCCAGTGATTGATGATAGCCACTGCGACAGAAGTCATACCTCTCTCAACGCTCGTCTTTCTTATGACGATGTTTTGTGGGAAAGCAACCAGAGCTTTGGAAGAGTATTGTGCGATTGTACGAAGTACCTTGGCGCACTGGAAAAATGCTATATAAACCATATAAACAAACGAGAAAAAAAATGAAGACATTACGAGGAAAAAACATCATTTCTCCATTATTCACTTCCTATCCTTTCAAAGACAAATTTCATTACATAACTTATATAGTGCCAAAAAAAAAAACACCATCGACCGAAAAATAGGACCAAAGTATTGTAATTGCAATTTCATGGTTGCAATTGCATGTAAACATTTAGCAAAACAGACTGTGAAAATCACAGATCAGACTGCATGTTTTGTGCAGTCTGATCTTGACCTAAACAGGCTGCAAAGGTAAATATATAGCAGTGGAAAAGGATTTATGAGTTGAGAGTACTAGATGTATGTGCGTGCTCGACCGAACTCATAAACTTGTTCTGTTTAACCCCTTTCTTGCTGAATTTGATTTTTTGACGATTACACAAATAGACTGTGCTAAGTTTATTGGCATTGAGCTAGCTTTATATAGTTAAAACCACTGATAAAGTAGAGAAGAGTGTAGGGCAAGATCAAACTGCACTTATGTGCAGCTGATTCTGCTTTATACTCTCCTAAAATACATACATACATACATACATACATACATACATATATTCCGTAGCGAATAGCAGAACAATGGTTAAATGCTTTTTTTATACGACATAGTAAATGTAGTCCAAAGATGGAACTTGATTTGGGGAAGGGTTGAAAACATTGTGGGTAAAGGAAAACATGTTTTTTTTCAATAACCTTACCGTGAAGGTAGTTAAGACGGGGCTGTGGGGTACAGAAGTGATGTTGTGCTCACCACTTTATGTGTCAGTTAAAGTCCTCGCATGAACACCAGGAAAGTACCAATAGGTACACTGGGCCAGGGGTAAGGTTGAAAAGGAAGTAGAATAAGTCAAAAAGCCACAGCAAAATTAAACGACAAATATCCAGACGTCTGCTCTTTTTACACTTGACCCACTAAGAAACTACACCGAAACTTTTGGTCAAAAACCCAAATATTGCCATTTCAAAGTTTTTTATTTATCTATTTATTCATTGTAAGGGGAGGGTAGATATATATGGTTATAGGACAGTGTAGATCTAAGATCAAACTGCACGTTATGTGCAGTCTGATCTTGATCTACGCTGTCCGCTAGAGGTCTTTTACTCGCCTTCATCAGCTTAAGGGTTTATCGTGTCTTGGGGCATGTTTATTCTAAATGGTATTTAAACTATTATTAGGATCCCCCACCCTCGGGGGTGTCCCTGTTGTTCGGGTGATACCATACACCTGCCCGGGCCGACTGGCATAAATGACAAATTGGCGGTAATAAAGATTTGGGGCGGAAGTGGGTGGGGTAATAAGCGATATGATCGAATTAAGAAAACATTTAATTCATTTATTATCTTATTTAAGCGAAGATTGTCGAATAATTGTTCGTATCATGTTTTAGAAGCTATTTTACATGTCTAAAGACAGCGTCTCTCGTATAATACAGCTTTAGCTCTTTACCAGACGACCGTTGAAAATTCTACACGCGTCCGTTTTGGAAGAAGATAGCAGACGACACATCAAACATGGCTGAAATGATGGAATTTGTCTTTGGAGAAAGAGAACATCGTGGGATTTGTTTGTATGTAATAAAGTTTAACGCCATTGCAACAAACTAAGGTCATATCATGACAGTCAGTTTACCTATGCATGTGTGTCCAGGGTATTCACCAACCATTCTTGAGAATATTCTTAGTCGTATTCTCCAAGGTTTTCTTCATTTGTAAGTAACACAACTTCTGATTGGCTAAACCGAATGGTTTAGCCAATCAGAAGTTGTGTTACTTGCAAAAATTGAAAATTCTGGAGAATAAGACAAAGAACGTTCTTAAGAATGGTTGGTGAATACGGGCCCTAGCTTTCTACCATTAATGCTGACATAACTATCTTTTTAAGCCACTGACAAACAGTTTGAACATTCATTTTAACGCCATTTCATGAGAACTTTTCATGGATTTATCCATGAAACCAACCTCCATTGCACTTAGCGGCATTTTCTTCTTTTCCCACAATGTTTTCTGAAGGTTTTTTCTCTCATTGTCGTCAAAAGTAGGGATTGTGTGGTAATGGGTTAAATGAAACACTGTCTATACCTACCGGAGTTCTCTCATAAGTTGGTCATGATGACCAAATTGGAGATTCCTCTCCATGAACGGACCCAGAACCTTTTGGCTTCTATCTCCGTTAGGTTTGACTCTCAAAATCCAACACTATCAATCTGTCGTTCATAATCGCAAGATGAATTACAACTACTGCAACAAGGCCGATGGTCAACTGCTGTCAAAACAGTTTAGCCACAAATTCATGTCAAAACGTTCCAAAAGCGCAAACAGAAGCATACATGTAGCTCGAAGCCAAGTAGCAGCAATAGCGTAATAAGCGTAGATTAAGCGTAGCATGGAGTACTGTGCCGTGTGGGAAGCATAGTCGGAAGCGTCTTGGATAGACCTCGAAAGCGCCATAGAAGCGCAACAACAGCGAGACAGTATTGTGACCGGCGCAGCGAGATCGTTATTGAAGCATACCATACGCTTAAGTAAGTCCTAAAGGTTTTGCACATGCCTGGGCTTCTGTGGCAGTCCGGCAGGTTTTGGAGAAGCGCCATGATCGCCAAGAGTACAGAGGAATCGCCGCCCAATGGAATGGGGATATAAAAGATATGATAGAACTATTCCAGTTGTACTCGCTGTCGGCCAATGCTTTTCATCGGCGCCACCAAGTTTGATATCAGGTAGCTGAAAGTATTTTAAAGTGAAAAACTTTTTGAAACGGACGAGGTTAGATACAATTTCTGAATCAACCAAGTTTTAACGGGCTCATGACAATACCCCAACGTTTTCTCCTGAAATGAGTTTAGTTTAAGCATATCGTCGGTTTGCGTCCAAAACCTCGTAACTACAGCTTGTTACAAGCTGTAGTTACGAGGTTTAGGAAGCAAACCGACGATATTTATTTTACATCGAATGAGAAACAAGTTCTTACAACTTATACTAATCTCTCTCGATTCTGCTCCCTGGAAACAACACCAGTACATGGTGTACGGGCCGAACATGCGGGCCAGTGAAAAACCCCAAAGTTGACACCCGCTCCCGGGTATCCAATTCAGGGCCTTATGGTTACGAGGCCGACGTTCTACCTCACAACCACGGACACCACAGGAATGAAATAAGTGCGCATCGATTGTTTTAATGAGGTTTTAATTTAAAACATACATTACACATTATCCATGTATTTGATATTTGTTGCATTAATCTCTAGAATTGAGATTTACTCTAGTTGCCCCCCCAACCACAAAATCTCCTTTTTCAACGATACTGAGTAAGAAAGCATTTGAAGACAAGGTGGGAAAACGAGAATATCGGTCAATTTTTTCTTCTCTTGGCATTATAACTGTGTCCTACCTTTTGGAAGACAAATCTCGTCATTTGAGCCACGTTTCCTCCCAAAATTATGCATTGTTGTAAATGCTTTGAGGACCATTAACCCCAGAGGGCTCGCCATGAATGAAATATACATTGCAACAGGAAAAAAAGAACAATCCTCGGGTGTTAAAATCGTCATACTAGTTTGTAAAAACATCTAACAAATCATAGGTCAGAGTACGTTCAATATCGGCCCTGCACGTTTCGTGCATTCTAATCCTGATCTACACTGGTGACATAGCACCTTTAGTTAAATGCTACAGACCTCGAAAGAGCTGTGTAAACAATGTACCATCACATTTCAAAATCCCATTAGCGAATCGCTTAACCCTTTCCCAAACGATAGAATTTTAGACTGGCACAAATTGCAAGCACTTGCAGACGACAAAATAACCGTCACTCAAAATTTGAAATTTGTTTCCAGCAGGGCAGAAAACTGTGGGAAAAGGAGAAAATGCTGGTTACCAGCATTTTCTCCTTTTCCCACAATGTTTTCCACAGGCTTCCATCATAGGGTCGTAAAAACCATTGATTGTTTGGTAAAGGGTTTAAGAGAACATGAACTATGGATAAAACGTATCGACGAGTTGAATAGAAAATTAATTAATAATACCAAATTAGTACAGAGTGCTTTGACTGGAACTAGCCTTTTCAGTGTGACCGATCTATGATGTTCATTTGAGATCAAATAATATCATCAGATGCTTTGTTTCGAACACATTAGCGAGCAATTGCGATTTGTTAAAATCGTGTTCCGACAGGCGATTGCATTATGTAATATTGACTATTGTGCATTTTAACAGAAAAGCGCTCATTGTATTCAGATCTAAAACGGAAGTTTATTTTCGAACAAATTACACCCTGATTTGAAATTTTATCTGTCAAGGTAAACAGGTATTACGGTGACAATCATTTCAGCGAATATAGCTTAGCATTTAGCATCAAAAAGGCATTTGTACCATCCAAATACGCGATTTTGCTTTTAGCACGATGTCCATCAACCTATTCTGTTATCTCTGGTAAACCTTAAAGCAGAACATGTTTATCAAATGAACAATAAGTGGTGTCACTTAGCTACTTAACCTCAATTTTCCTTTATTCGTTGCAGAGCCCGGTACTTAGATCGGTAACGCACAGGCTTGAAACCTTGGGGTCGCTAGTCTGAATACCAGCTGGGCTAAATTCTTGTAAATATTGATGATAGTCAGCTGAAAATTGTCTCGATGGTGTTTAAACGTAATTTTCAATGCTAGGTATTAAGAATGGTAAAGTAAATTTCAAAATTTACCAAAGATGCTGATGGCGCAAGCTGTGATAAGATAGATAACAAGCATGTGACCTGATACTGCTCCACGTTTTCTTCTCAGTCTCCTTTGGGCTCCTCATAATCTTTCGTAGGTTGCTGTTTCGTTCTTAGACAAGCATCGCACTATGTTGCTGGCTACTTCTCGATCTGACCCAACGGGCTAAATTTGTATGTGTATATGTACTCTACATGGGATTCGGGTCAGCGGTTAGGGCTGACCAGTCCAGAAAAGTAATACGATCTTTTATCCTCTTTTTGCAGCTGCTATTGCAATACATAGGCAGCATGGGGACGGACATAATCGCGATTAAGAATGTCTCAGTCACCTACTACACCAGACTACAATGTTATCTGGGTATCCAGAACCTTATCTTGATACCAATGGATAGTCAATTTGTCCAGGGTCCGTATTCACCAACCGTTCTTACGACAGTTTTTTTTGTTTTTGTCTTGTTCTTCAAGATTTTCTAACTGTGAAAGTAACAGAACTTCTGATTGGCTAAACCAAATGGTTTAGCCAATCAGAAGTTCTGTTACTTTCAAATTGACAAAATTCTGATGAATAAGACTAAGAATGCTCTTAGGAATGGTTGGTGAATACGGACCCTGGTTAAGAAAAACGGGATGTGTACATCCATGTATGTCCATATACACATACAAATTTAGCCCGTTGGGTCAGATCGAGAAGTATGTCCATTATGCTTCAAGCCGTGGTGGTGGTGCTTCTACAATGGCCATGTTCAGCGATCTTTATTGGAGCCTCTTCCCAGGTCATAGTCATACACTAGTACGTCTATCCGTGTACCCTATGCAATGCCTGCACTCATCAGAAGATTAAATTTGTGGCATTTCTTAAGTTAAATACCCTCGTAATAGCCCGCCCATTCCTTGGCTAGCACTTGTTCCGAGAAAGTGAAGGGTGCGCACAAGGTCTTTCGTACTAAAGACCTTTCCTAGATTGTTCATCTCAAAAACTGATTGTTTCCTCTGAGCTTTTTTTTTCATAGAGATGGTTAAAAGTTAATATGTTTCGGTATAAATTGGAAATGTCAAACAAAAAGTATGCAAGTATGCACATTCAGTATGCTTATTTCAAGTTTTGCACCCTGTGCTAGCATTTCACGAAGAATGGTGTCTGATTTTTATGACCGGGAAAATAATCACCATCAGTATAAGATAAAATGCCAGAATTAGATGCTATATAATGCCAAAAGCTTTGATTTATTTTTTTGCCAACGCCATTTGTAATTCAATCCAGCACATTAACTGCAATTTTAAATAACTATTAGTATGGTAATAGCGCGAACCCTTAGCAGTGCATCGTAATTCAGTCATAGTTTGAATCAAAGACTTTTTCGAGAATAATGTGCGATAAAAAAACAACAAAGTTGCTCTTCCTAGGTCACATATTCCATCCAATATTTGCAATGTTGTACTCGAACATACTTACAGGTACTAACTTTCTGAATGAATAAAGAGATTCGCTTATAGTGTGAGATATATTCAACGGTTGCGAGGAAGGTTGCACAGAAAAGGGCTAACTCGTTACTTAACGATTAAAATTTCAGATTCGTCTACTTTAAAAGCATTTGCGGACGACAAAAGTGAAAAAGCTGAAGTGATGTGATTTGTCTTTGTCTTTGGAAGCATAGGAAACATTGCGCGAAAAGAAGAAAATGCTACTTTAACCCATTACCACACAATCCCTACTTTTGAAGCCCCTGAGAAAGAAGCCTTTTGAAAACACTGTAGGAAAAGGAGAAAATGCTGGTAACCAGCATTTTCTCCTTTTCCCACAGTGTTTTCTACCCTTCCCAGAACAAATTTCAATTTTTCAGTCTCTTATTTTCTCGTCTGCAAATGCTTTCAATTTGAACCAGTCTGAAAGTTTGTTGTGTGGTAATGGGTTAACCTCAGTGTTACCAAAAGCTCTCTTCTACCTGGCTATCGAAGCATGTGATTGTTTGGAAAGGGTTAACCCATTATATAATGTCGGATTTATGTTACCCTGCTGTTTCAAACTTAGCACCTGATGATAGAACGTTTATTTATGATGGATGCTTTTCATTAATTTGCGCTCTGTGTGTGTCAGGTTACCGGAGATAATCGGGGACACTGCGATTTGTGCCAGATCTTTCCGTGTTTTTGAATAATTATTAGCCATTTAGCGAAATCATATCAATTGCACAAGAATACCATGATGGGAAAAAATCAACGACACTGGTTTCCCCCCTAAATCACCACCAGGGACGTTACCTTTAAATCACTGAACGACTGGAATCACCGCGGAATGATACACCGGACTACTTAGGATGGGTCTATTCACCGTGTTTGACAGTCAAATTACTCCGCCACGCCCATAATAATTTGTTTCGCGCTACTGAGCTGCTAAATATGGGGTATAGACTATGTTTACGAGTAGTTAAGGTTTTATGGACTCAGTTCCTTAACGTCTTGCATCTTTCAAGTCCGGGCACCTCCACGTTGTAACAAAATCTGACTAAAAGACACAAACAGCCCAATTCCCTGATGAGCGTTGTAACCTTGTGTCAATGGACACAACTTACAATTGGCACTAAGACTCTAGAATCATGGGGTCTGTTGTCTGATTGATTCTTGTTTTACTGCAAAGAAATTCCTCGTGATCTGATTGGATAACATGCCTCGAACATATATATCATGTTCACTGGTAAAACCAACGTAAAAGCAGCTTCCCTTTAGGGACCCCAGTATACATGACTGTACTATCATCACAAAATTAAAAATGGTGGCGTCGATCAACATTAACATCAAGATTATACGCCAAGCTGCGCGTTTTTGCACGAATTATACCAAGGATTCGGTGACGTCAGTTCCCAGTGGCGTCAGTTTTCATTGAATTGGGGCGCTCAGAAGGGAAATTCTACTTCCTCAGCGTGCTCAATCTTTTAAACAAAAAGAAAACAGGTAAAATTCACTTAACAAACATTGGAACAGTAAAACGTTCAGTATAATAAATTCGTTGTACGGTCAGGTGGCAGGGGACTTGGAAACTTTTTCACGGTTGTAGTGAATCATGTCGCCCCGAGCCGCCACCTGACCTTACAACAATGTACATGTATATTTTCAACATCGTGAGGCACACCTTTATTCTTATAATTTACCACCTTTTTAATAATAAAATACATTTTCTTTATCTGAAACACAATGCTTGCATGTTTTGAGCTTTACTGAACTTACCGAAACGTACGAACCGTTGTTGCTTTCAAACAATCTTTGTTGCTTGATGAAATGTTGAGTTTTATATTTCTTTGACAATCACAAGCCTTGTGACCGGGCCTTGTCATATATTTGTCGCAATGGCCGCGATTTGTACTTTAGTTTTAAACCTTAAACAATAAAATACGGTATTTTACGTCCAGAGAAAATGGTTTTTGAAAACACTTTGGTAAACAGTCTTCTTTCTAGTTTTTCAGAACTGGTTTGTAACATTTCAAACAACGAACCCATCAGTTGAGATGCATATTATTTGTCGTTAGCAGATGCTTTCAATTTGACCTCGTCTAAAGATTTGTCGTCGGCAATAACAATTAACCCATTACCACACAAGCCCTACTTTTGACGCCCCTGAGAAAAAAGCCTTTTGAAAACACTGGGGGAAAAGGAGAAAATGCTGGTAACCAGCATTTTCTCCTTTTCCCACAGTGTTTTCTAACCGTCCCAGAACAAATTTCAATTTTTCAGTCACCTTTATTTTGTCGTCTGCAAAGGCTTTCAATTTGAACCAGTCTAAAATTTTGCAGTGTGGTAAAGAGTTACCTTGTACTCGTATACCCCAGACAAATGCACTGTGTACCTGATATTCGAAACGATGGTAAAAAGTGCCTCGAAAAGAAATAGATAATGCATAAAGCATACTAAAAAGATATATTTTGCTAGACATCGAATAATTTCAATAATAGTATTGTAGCAAACGTTCAGGGCAAAGAGTGAAAAAGGTGTGGAGAATAGCTCGACTTCCAGGTCCATAATCTTCACACAAAAACGTTAACGATATTGTATTTAAATCTCAATAATGACTATGTATCATTAAAAGTTCCCTGTGAACATAATGAAGACATGCTGGACTCTGGAACCCATAAATTGTCGGTAATTTGTCTCATTCACCAAGCTAACACGTCAAAAGCCCAACAATTGTACAAATACAACAAATAAAAAAAGGGGCCGGAACGGATTTAATTGAGCGAAAACAAATGTAAATGTTTGGAAATTTAATAAACAGGTTTCGAGTCGGCAGATGTCATTCTTGTTCTAATGACCGACAGCACGCCAGCACCTTTTCTCACAACCTCGCAAGATTTGTGAAGACATTTCCGTGCCCTTAGTGTTCCACGCCGCTTTCAACAATATTTCATGGATATCACGGCAATGGGTCACTCATGACTGTCTTCTACCAGATTGTGCCCGGGCTCTGTTTACAGTGTCATTCTAGAGGAAAAGCCGTTCGTGACAAGATTAGCCAACAGAACTCGATCTTGGAAATTTCTGATTACAAGTCCAATTAATTCTAATCAAATCAAAAGTCAAGGCCGTGCTGATCATATTCTGTCATGTAAGAGGCGTAATTTTCAGCGAGCTCTTGCCACAGGAACAGACTCTCAACCAGCAAATTTCCTGAGCGGTCCTATGATGTTTGTGTTGCTTAACGTGAGAGAGGTGATAACATTTGTATCCGGGTCTGTATACACCAACCATTCATAAGAAGCGCTAAACCATATGGTTTAGCCAATGAGAAGCTCTGTTACTTTCACAGTCAGAAAATCTTGAAGAATAAGACAAAGAACGTTCTTAGGAATGGTTGGTGAATACGGACCCAGGACAACTAATCGGTTCTTCAACAAGACAATTCATCTGACAAAGTAGTACGTCGCTAAGCTGTTACCATCTATTTTCTTGACCTCGAACCGTGTATTTTTTTTTTCTTTTTCGTATGATGGGGATCATCAAATCGACCTGTTTTAAAGACTAAGAGGGTAAACAAGAGAATCTTTAACAGAGTTGAAGGGCGAATCTCTCAAGTGGTGCGTTTAAGGGCGGTACCAAAGGGTAGAAGAGTGCATAAAACATGGCGGCACTACTTTAACGGGGCAACCATGTAAATTGCTTGCGTCCTTTCAAAAAAAAAATGTTGGCTATCGACATCTTAGCTTTGTTTCTTTGCACTATTCTGCGCTATTGTGCAATATCCTTTGTTACTAATGGACTGCAACACGCGAAAAAGGGCATTCGGACAATTGCGTAAAGTGTCGCTTCGGATCCGAAACGACACCTTCCGTTTTATTATACAATTTTCTGTTTTGCGCATGTCTGCTGAAAGAAACAGTCTAATGTGGTTTCAATGTGCCGTCTCGGAATAACTTGCGCGGACGTCGCACGCTGACACGAGAGGACATATTCAGCAAATGTCCGAATGTCCCTTTTCGTGTGTTGCAAGCCGCATTGTTCTTTCGAGTTCACGACACCCATTCAAGAATAAGACTCTTCAAATGAAATACTTTACTGCACCTCATCTGTAACCATTGTAAGGAACATAAAGCTGAATGTTTGTCGGAAATAACAATATCTTAGATACATGAAAAATCATTCTGAGAAAATAAACAAAGTAAGCAAATGCCCAGTCTCCCAGAATGTTACCAACATACGCTGGAAGCAGTAGCTGGCGATATACAGCAAGAAGGAATTTAACAGAAAAAAGTTGTCGTGTTTGAAAGCGGTAAACTTGCCATATTAGACAAAATAAATGGTACAAGCTGTATGCGACAGGGTGGTTATCTTTTTATAGTCTACAAGCTATGGAAAATTAGAAAGCGCTGGTAACAAATTTATGAATATTGCACTAATTAATTCTTTTTTCAGTACGTCATCCATAGAGTGATTCAGCCATCAAATGAAGGCCATTAAAATGAACAACATGGCTCCCACATTTTGTACAACACTAAGCCGAGACGCAATCTGGGTGGCAGGCACGGGTTGCTTTAGAAATGAATTGGCAAGCTGTACTCGTTCAACTTTAATATTAGTAGTTATTTGTTTTAATGGAAGTAAGGAACAATGTTCGTTTTGTGAGTATAGGTCATAAATATTACACTAAATACCATGAAATACCGCAGAATTGTTTTTATACTCCATGTTTTCTATTTAAATTCGATACGCCGATTTTCAGCCCAGTTATCGGTGAAGGCTAAAATTACTTTCTTGGCCATATATACTTATTAACGGCAGTAAATTGTCGTAAATTTGACAGGTTGTCGTAAAATCCTCGGACCCAAACCATAAATGGATAGTGTTGTTCCCATCACATATAATTAGAACATAGTTAGAGAATAATGTATGTAAAATTTCACGTTGGGCCGCCGAAATACCATTAATTAGACTGGGCTGCGGTAATCAGAACCCGGCAATATAACAAAATAACCACCATTTTGAAATTAACCATGTGCAAAATGGACTGCGTTTTTAATCTCACAACAATCAGGTACATTCGTGCAGACTGGTGATCAATCATCCCAAACTAGGTTGAGACTGAGACATTTTTGAAGCGAGGAAAATAACATAATTTCTACAGATTTGGTTTGTATCATTTACAAAATGGCATCAATTACAATATTCAGATTATGCCTAAATGTCCAATTAGCATCGACGGGTACTGTACAGTTTTCTGAATCCGGAAAAGGTTTGACTCTATAAATACAGCTGCAACCGGTCTAATTCGAACTTCCGGTTCTTTTAGACGATTGTCGTCATAAAATATGCATGGAAACAGGATAGAATTAAGGTAAAATCGTCGCATAACGGAAGTTATTTCGAACAACGTTCATTTGGTGATTTTTACCAATTAAAATATTACATAACTTGAAATGTGAAGCCTTAGCTTGCCCTTATGTCCATTTAATTTATATATACACGTGTAAAATGTTTGCATACAATCGTTGTGCCGTTTTTTTTTTTCAGTACTTGGGAGTAAAATTTCTAGGTTAAACTCTGGTATTATTTTCTTTTCATTTCAATGATTGATAAAAAATATATCAATGACATTCAAATGTGGATAATGAAATGTTGCAACAAGATAGAGTTGCAAGAAGTTATTTCACAGTCAAAAAGGTAGTTTTAACTGTATTAACCCATTACTATACGGCAATATTTTAGACTGATCCAAATTGAAAGCATTTGCAGACGACAAAATGAAAGTGTCTGAAAATTTGAGATTTGTTTTGTGAACGGTAGAAAATATTGTGGGAAAAGGAGAAAATGCTGGTTATCAGCATTTTCTCCTTTTCCCAAAATGTTTTCTACAGGCTTCTTTCTACATGCTTCTTTCTCAGGGGCGTCAAAAGTAGGGATTGTGTGGTAATGGGTTAAACTACCTACCTATCGAATAATTTGTGACTGGTCCGTGACGCAAACAGGGATCATCTGGGAACTGCGAAAAGTGTCAAAACCGGTCAGACTGCTCGAATTGTGCAGGCTGACCAAGGTCAACACTTTTCGCTTTTACGCATATTTTCTGTTTGAAAAGTGGTTATTCTACCTTCTTATACAATCACTTTTGAACTATCAACTTAAATTGACCTGCCATATCGTTGATCTCTTTCCATCATATTTATGTGTGAAATTCCTACATTGTCTATTTTGGCGTGACAGGCCTCATTTACCCCTTTTCATTGGCTTTAAAACTGTAGTTACACAGGAAAATGAAGAGGCGGTTTGGTCTTAACCCTTTCCCAAACGATAAATTTTAGACTCTTCCCAAACTCACAGTCTGCAGACCACAATTTCAAATTTGATAAAAATGGCAGAAAGGTCTCTAAAAGGGTAGAAATTTCTCCTTTTCCCACAGTGTTTTCAACAGACTTGAACTGCAGACACGTAAAAACAAGGGCTTGTTTAGGAAAGGGCTAATCTAAAGAAAAGTAGTGGGCAGTGTAAATCAGAGATCAGACTGTACGCAAAAGCTATAAGGACAGAAGTAAACAAATAGATCAGGTATATAAGTAGGGCTAATTCTTTCAGTTTGCCCAAATTTCTCTCTCGAGTATCTCTTTAGATTTGGACATTGTAAGTAAGTGGTCGTGAGGTAGAGCGTCGGCCTCGTAATCAAAAGGTCCTGAGTTCGATACCCAGGAATGGGTGTCAACTTTGGGATTTTTCATTGGCCCACACTTTCGGCGCGAGTACTGGTGTAGTTCCCGGGAAGCAGAATGGAGAGAAATTAGTATAAGTTGTCAGAACTTGTTTCTCAATCGATGTAAAATGAATATGTTTAAACTAAACTAGACATTGTAAATATAAGGTGAGACTGCATGGTCTAAGATGTCGTACGGAGCGTTTTCTATGAATTACGACCCCTGGGTTCGCATGGTTGCATTTCCTAATTTTAGAACGGTTGATAAATATGGATCCGATGATCCGATGATCTTTTTCGAAGTCCAGGATCAGACATATTGGGCCTACAACACACGAAAAGGGTCATTCGGACATTTGCGTAAAGTGTCGTCTCGGATCAGCGTGTGCAGTCCGCACAAGCTAATCCGAAACGACACTTTCCGATTTTATGTGATTTTCTGTTTTATGCAGGTCTACTGTAGCACAAAATCTAATGTAGTCGTAAAGTGCCGTCTCGGATTAGCCTGCGCGGACTGCGCAGGCTAATCCGGGACGACACTTTACGCAAATGTCCGAATGCACCTTTTCGCGTGTTGCACTCCAATTTGAAGCCTGTTGATTCAAGGACTGTGTAGGATTACAGAAAAGAATTTACTGAAATTATGCATGGCGTTGTTTTTAAGAAGAGAAAAAATGTAGAATTTTCTCCATTTATTCTAATGTTTTTCGAGCAGATTGCCGTAACGGGAAAACTTCTCTGCGAGGGAAAGATTTCATAAAAGTTTTATGTGTGTTGCATTTAATACGAACCAGGCTTAATAACCTTAAGAATATTCACATTTCCTATCTTCTTCACAGTTCTATTTTCGTTGATCCCAAATCTATTCTGTTAATTACCGAGGTGAGTTTTTTTAATAATAATCATGAAACCTAAAGCACGATGACAGAAGGGACGAAAGATGACACGGTATTAAGTAAACGTGTTGTTGTTTATTTTTAGCCTCGAAAATCGCAAAAAAATCACGTACATGGCCTACAGCAAGAGTATTTGTATTCATACGCGAGGATTTCAATATGGTGGCAACGGCCGCTGGTGAAAGGGGAGCCTTATTAAATCACAACATAATGCGCTTGTTGTCAACAAATGCTACACAAATATAATATTAATTGCTGTCTTAGAAAGTACAAGACCGCAAGCTGCCGGTCTTCGCTATTATGCGTATTAGTGCGATCGGTCTATCTCATGATCCGAGCTATTAGGACCCTTCCACTCATGCGCCATCTTGGCCTCTTTTTGAAATTCCATTTCTTGCTGGACTTTATTATCAAAATATTACTTTTATCAATTAATTCTTTTTAAAAGATTGAGGGGAAAATAAAATGGAATTCTCCTTTTTACTACTCTCGTAAAAGAGAGTTGTCTTGCGCTATTATTCTTTCTGTGCTAGTAACGGTTAGTTAACTCATTACCAAACGACAAAACGACAAAATTTTTGGCTTGTCCAAATCGAAAGCAATTGCATGGGACAAAAAAAAGGGCTGAAAATTTGGAATTTATGAAGGGCATAGAAAACATTGTGGGAAAAGGAGAAAATGCTGGTTACCAGCATTTTCTCCTTTTTCCACAATGTTTTCTAAAAGCTTCTTTCTCAGGGTCGACAAAATAGGGATTGTGTGGTAATGGGTTAAAATCAAATTATTGTTTTTATGGGTAAAGGTAACATTTTTCGTACCTCAGAAGTCTGATTTCTTCAAAGAATATTTCTTTCGTGTTGACTCCACAATTTTACATTTTTTTATATAGATGTTTCTCTTACATAGATATCTTGTATCCTTTAATACATCAAGCCGTATTCATCATTCATTCTCAAGAATATTCTTAGTCTTATATTGAAAAAAGAAATTCTCAGCTTAAAAGTTACACAGCTTCTGATTGGCTAAACCATTTGGTTAAGCCAATCAGAAGTTGTGTTTCTTTCAAATTTAGAAAGTTCTTGGTAATACACAAAGAATAGTAGGTGAATACAGAACCTCATTATTTTTGACATGACAATTGTATAACCTCTATTGACCAGTCTTTATTAAAGTAACAATAACGGCCAAAAGTACAAAAAGGCGGTTGTTTAAATGCATTTAAATTTATATTGGTGGTGTCCGTGGTCGTGAGGTAGAGCGTCGGCCTCATAACCTAAAGGTCCTGAGATCGATACCCGGGAGCGGCTATATACTTTGGAATTTTTCATTGGCCCACACATTCAGCGCGAGTACTGGTGTAGTTCCCAGGAAGCAGAATCGAAAGAGATTAGTATAAGTTGTTAGAACTTGTTTCTCAATCGATGTAAGATAAATATGTTTAAACTGAAACTAAATTTATATTGTACAATTTAAAAGTGTGGAAATCATTGTGTGAGAGTCCGTCAAGGTATAGTCGGTCCAAATGTTAGTCGCTGGAAGAGAAATTAATTTAAAAACAAGGTTAAAACCTGCCAGGTAGCAATGTGTTTTGTTTACTTTTTCCTGATTTTAAGATTTTCTTTTTCCACCAGCGACTAATATATGGCCGGACCGCATGATAACAGACTGTCATCTCAACAATATTTTCCATACTTTTAATTGGTATTATTTTAACCCTTTACAAAACAATCCCTTGTTTTTACGACCCCAAAGCAGAAGCCTTTTGAAAACATTGCGGGAAAAGGAGAAAATGCTGGTAGCCAGCATTTTCTCCTTTTCCCATAATGTTTTCTACTCTGCAGGGAACAAATTTCAAAACAATTCCTTGTTTTATGACACCAAAACAGAAGCCTTTTGAAAACATTGTGGGAAAAGGAGAAAATGCTGGTAACTAGCATTTTCTCTTTTTCCCACAATGTTTTCTATTCCGCTGGGAACAAATTTCAAAACAAAGCCTTGTTTTTACAACTCCAAAACAGAAGCCTTTTGTAAACATTGTAGGAAAAGAAGAAAATGCTGGTAACCAGCATTTTCTCCTGTACCCAAAATGTTTTCTACTCTGCTGGGAACAAATTTCAAAACAATCCCTTGTTTTTATGACTCCAAAGCAGAAGCCTTTTGAAAACATTGTGGCAGAAGGAGAAAATGCTGGTAACCAGCATTTTCTCCTTTTCCCACAATGTTTTCTACTCTACAGAGAACAAATTTCAAAACAATCCCTTACTTTTACGACTCCAAAACAGAAACCTTTTGAAAACATTGTGGGAAAAGGAGAAAATGCTGGTAACCAGCATTTTCTCCTTTTCCCACAATGTTTTCTATTCTCCTAGGACCAAATTTCAATTTTTGAGTTACGTTTATTTTGTCGTCTGCAAGTGCTTTCAATTTGGACCAATCAAAAATTTTGTCGTTTGGTAAAGGGTTAAGTTATTCAACAGGACAAGGATAAAGACTAAGAAGCATTCAGGACGAGTCGATATAACACGGTGATTTACCGGATGAAGATAGAGGGGATTAAATGACGCCAAAACTAAGCTGTAAAGCCAGTGTGCGTCAGATGCGATTACCAACGTAAAAACTGTTATTACCCGGTAAATAAATCGCGGATTAATCACCTCAAATGAGTGAAATATTGTTCATCTGTTACACCTCCGCGATGGATATAGTTCCGGCCTGCAGTGTCCTGCATCGACCGCAGCACAAGATGTTTCCAGATTGTATTCATACGTTATTGTACCATTGCCATCGCCAAAATGATGGATTGACGGCGTTTCTATACAAATGGGCAAAAGAGACAGCGACAAAAAAAGTTACATGTCAATGCAATTGCTTTTACTCTTTACTAAACAAGAAGATGTTAAGATCTGCCCAAATTAACAGAATTTGGGGACTAAATATCAAATGAAATTAAATGTCTGTGATTTGAACTTGAATGAATATATAAAAGTGTCGTAGAAAAAGTAGAAAATGCTGGTTACACGGAGTTTCTCCACTTTTAATGTTTTCAAAAACCTTTTTTTCAGAGTCAGTAAATGCGGGACTGTGTGGTTAAGGATAAATAAGGCATCCTGTTGCATAATTTGCCTGATATCAAAGCCTCATATCAGTAACAAAGGCGCTTTCTAAGAACATTTTCGACATCGAAATACCAAGATGATATTTATGGGAGTTGCACCATACTTTTGCACTACAATAACTTTCGAGGCATGCATTGGCAAACTGACGTTTATCCTTATTTATCCTTTCCCAAACGACGAAATTTCAGACTGGTCCAAATTGAAAGCACTCGCAGACGACAAAATAAACGTAAATCATGAATTGATATTTGTTTCCAGCAGGGTAGAAATCATTGTGGGAAAAGGAGAAAATGCTGGTTACCTGCATTTTCTCTTTTTTCCTCAATGTTTTCAAAAGGCTTCTATCTTAGGGTCGTAAAAACCAGGGATTGTTTGATAAAGGATTAAGTTATTAACCCTTTACTCCATAGATACTCATTTCTACGCATTGCTTGTAGGAGCCTTTGGAAAACATTGTGGCAAAAGGTGAAATTGCTCGTGACGAGCAATTTCACCTTATGCCACAATGTTTTCAATGCTTTCAAAAGGTGTCATATAAACATAAGAAACAGGTTCATCCTTGCTGTTATTTAGGGTCAATAAGAGATACCATAGAAATGCCTTATGGGGTAAAGGGTTAAGCGTTACTACCGGACCTTTTTGCGGACAGTGTAGATCAAAGATCAGACTGCACATATGTGCAGTCTGATCTTTGATCTACACTGTCCGATAAGGAGATATTATTCCCTAACATATAACTTTGAAATATCAAATATCTGGGATTTTACTTTCGAATTGGAAATATCATTTATTTACTATCATTAAGGGTTAAATCGTTGTCTGCGCATGTCATATTCTTCGAAGATTCGACCTGTCTTATATGACGCATCACTATAGCCCCGAAAGCGGGCAGACTGTAATATTACGCTCTATAAAGTAGTAATGTAGAAAACAGCTTTTATCAATATGTTTGAGGAAAAAATGAGACCTGCTTTAGATCCAGATTTCTCTAAACTGCTGATCATAATAATTATATAGCTGAGTGAATTGCAAGAGGTAGCGTTTTATTGAGTAAACGTTTATTTTAGTTTGAAATTCAAAGTAATGGTTGTCGCATAGGAAAGTAGTTCGGTTCTAGATAGATGAGTATTTATAGAATGCCATCTAGTGGGAGATAATGGGGTTAAAGGAATCCCAATGATGTATTACGCCAAGCAAAACGTCCCAATAGTCAGGCATTCATAATATCAATACTGTAGGACAATCAACATAGTTATGAGGTAGACTAGGCCTTTGAAAAGCAGAATTTTATATAAAAAGCAAAAGGGAAAAAAAGTTTAAAACCAAGTTCGGCCTGCATCAACAGATAGGGATCTATAATATTCAATTTATTCTGACAACAATAATGCAGTACACTGGTCCCTTGAAAAGCCGAGAAATTATAAAAAGTAAAAAGAAAAAAAATTCGACCAAGTTCAGCCAGTACCAATAGTTAAGGATCTATAATGTCCATATTATTTGACTAAAAACTTAATTATGAAGTAAACTGGTCCCATGAAAAGTAGAAAAATTATGAAAAGCAAAAAGAAAAAAGAAATGACCAAGTTCAGCCTGTACCAATAGTAAGGTATCTATGATATCCATATAGTCTTACTACAAACTTAATCATGAAGTAGACTGGTCCTATGAAAGAAGAAAATATGTAAAAAAGCTAAAAGAAAAAGAAATCGACCAAGTTCAGCCTGCACCAATAGTTAGGGATCTATAATATCTATATTTTCTGACTATCAACTCTATTATGAAGTAGACTGGTCCTTTGAAAAGAAAAAAAACTTATAAAAAAGCAAAAAAAAAAGACCAAGTTCAGTCTGCATCAATGGTTAGGAATCTATAATATCCATATTGTCTGACTATAAACTTAACCCTTTCCAAAACAATTCCTGGTTTTTACGGGTCAGGAATGGAAGCCTTTTGAAAACATTGTGGGAAAAGGAGAAAATGCTGGTAACCAGCATTTTCTCCTTTTCCCACAATGTTTTCTTCCCTATCATGTAGAAAACTCATCTTTTTAGCAACTGTTAATTTGTCATCTGCAGAATGCTTTCAATTCGGTCTGGTCCAAAATTTGCCGTTTGGGAAAGGTTAATTATGAAGTAGACTCTTCCTTTAAAAAGAAAAAAAAAAAGTTATAAAAATGCACAAAAAAAATATGGCCAAGTTCAGCTTGAAACAACAGTAAGGCATGTATAATATCCATATTGTCTGACCGCAAACTTGATAATGAAGTACACTCTTTCTTTGAAAAGAAAAAAGTTATAAAAAAGCAAAAAGAAAAAAAAGACCAAGTTCAGCTTGCACCAATGGTTAGGGATCTATAATATCCATATTGTCTGACTACAAACTTAAGTATGAAGTAGACTGGTCCCTTGAAAAGCAGAAAAAATATGAAAAGTAAAGAAAAATTCGACCAAGTTCATCCTGCACCAATAGTTAGGGATCTATAATATCCATATTGTCTGATTATTAACTTAATTATGAAGTAGACTGGTCCTTTGAAAAGAAAAAAGTTGTAAAAAAGCAAAAAAAAAAAATTACCAAGTCCATTCAGCCGCTACCAACAGTTAGGGATCTATAATTTCCATATTGTCTAAATACAAACTTAATAATGAAGTAAACTGGTCCCATGAAAAGTAGAAAAACTATGAAAAGCAAAAAAGAAAAAAGAAATGACCAAGTTCAGCCTGTACCAATAGTAAGGTATCTATGATATCCATATAGTCTTACTACAAACTTAATTATGAAGTAGACTGGTCCTATGAAAGAAGAAAATATGTAAAAAGGCTAAAAGAAAAAGAAATCGACCAAGTTCAGCCTGCACCAATAGTTAGGGATCTATGATATCTATATTGTCTTACTACAAACTTAATTATGAAGTAGACTGGTCCTATGAAAAGACAAAAAAATCATAAAAAGCCAAAAGAAAAAAGTTTCGACCAAGTTCAGTCTGCACCAATAGTTAGGGATCTATGATATCTATATTGTCTTACTACAAACTTAATAATGAAGTAGCCTGGTCCTATGAAAAGACAAAAAATTATAAAAAGCAAAAATAAATAACCGACTAAGTGCAGCCTGCACCAAAAGTTGAGGATCCATAGTAACCGTTTTGTCTGTCAACCAACTGAATCTTGAGATAGACTGGTCCACTGAAATGCAGAAAATTATAAAAAGTGAAAAGAAAAAAAGTTCAGCCTTGGCCGATTGCACAAGCTAGCCTGAATCGACACTTTATAAATGTTGTTGTGTGTATACTGATCCAGTTGATGACGTTTATTGTGATGGCAAAAGAAACAACTGAATCAGCGGTTGCAAGTTCCATCTAAGATGACAGTCTTTAAATCTTTTACCAAACGACAAAATTTTAGACTTATCGAAATTGAAAGCAGTTGCAGACGACAAACAAACGTGGCTCATATGATGATACTTGTCTTTGATAAAAAAGAAAACATTGTGGGTAAAGGAGAAAATGCTGGTTACCAGCATTTTCTCCTTTAACCATCATGTTTTCAAAAGCCTTCTCCGTCAAGATCGTGAAAACCTTGAATTGTGTGGTAAATTTAAAAAGCAAATAAAAAAAAACTCACACACAAATAAATCCAAGCAAACAGCATGTATCAGTACGCCTGATTCCCATCACTTATCGTTGGTTTACCACACAATTCGATAATTTCATAAATTCATTAAATGGAAAACATTTTACAATGACATTTCAGCCATTTAAAAGCAATTTTCTAATAAATTATGACCCCAATTTGATTTGATCATGATATCGATCTTAATCGATAATGATCGTCATTCGACTCAATGGACTGCGACCGACCGATAATTCTGATTTGTCACTCTTTTTATCAAACGACAAAATCATAGAAACGGTCCAAAGCCAAAGCATTTGCAAACGACAACTCATATGTCGCTTTTAATTATGGAATTTGTGTTTGATAGGGTAGAAAATATTGTGGAAAAGAAGAAAATGCTGGTTACCAGCATTATCTCCTTTTCACGCAATATTTTCAAAAGGTTTCTTCCTCAGGGTGGTTGAAACTGGAGTCTGTGTGGTAAAGGTTTAACTAAAATGATACTGATTTATATTTGAGTTTTGATTTTTATTATTAACTCTTAAGTGGTCTCGTCCTTTGCTTACTCTACCGTCTGATCATGGTCGACTTTCCGCGATATCCATTCAACTGCTCGATTTTTTGCTATACTTAATCGATATTTTAAACCTTTCATAGTATTCGGCATACCTCGGGTAACTGGAGTCATCAGATCAAATTTTGATGTAGGTGCGGAATCGGCCGAGTTTCGACGAGTGCCATCAAATCAAATTAGATGTAGGTACGGAATCGGCCGAGTTTTGACGAGTTCTTTTACAGATGGGAGTCTACTGATGGGTCCCGGTAGCGCTGTCGGAAGCGTAGAAGACTTGAGACCAGAGGTTCAGTGGATCGAATCCCCAGCTCGGCAAATTTCTTGCCGAGAATGGAGATGATCTGTGCGACATACTGGTAATCCATTCTTCTCTCAATGCTTACCATTTCTTCGACGATTTTATGTCAGAAACCAGCCAGGCTCACTCTTCTTTCATTACGAACTCGAACTATGTTTGCGCAAATACATTTTGTGTCCCGTAAGAATTTTTTTTTTCATACACTTGTTTTCTGTAAAAGGAACAGAGTGAATTAAGTATTGTATTGTATTGTATTGGGTCGCGTGGCATTGTATTGTATTGCCAGTGGCTTGAGAAGAACATTGTGCAAAGTAATAGGAACAGAAATTCAAGGAAAGTATGGATAGATGCTCTGGCCATCGCGATGTGACTGAAATAATGTTGAAAACGGCGTTTAACACCATACAGTTAATCAGTTTTACCAAATTAAACTTTTATCAAACTATCATTTGTATTAACGATCCTTAACTCTATTCCAAACAATCCGCGGTTTTCACGACCGTTGGAAGAAAGGTTTTTGAAAACAAAGTGGGAACAGGAGAAAATGCCGGTAACCAGCATTTTCTCTTTTTCCCACAATGTTTTACATATTATCAAAGACAGAAATCATCATTCGAGCTATGAACATTTAAGTTGCTGACTGTAAATACTCTCCATTCGGTCATTTCCAATATTTCACTGCTTGGTAAGGGATAAACCCATTACCACACAATCCCTACTTTTGACGCCCCTGAGAAAGAAGCCTTTTGAAAACACTGTGGGAAAAGGAGAAAATGCTGGTAACCAGCATTTTCTCCTTTTCCCACAGTGTTTTCTACCCTTCCCAGATCAAATTTCAATTTTTTAGTCACCTTTATATTGTCATCTGCAAATGCTTTCATTTTGGACAAGTCTAAAATTTCCTCGTGTGGTAAAGAGTTGAGGGAAGAAAACATTTTTCATGCATAATTGGAACAGGAGGAAAATCTTTTCGCCTTATCCTTCAGTGTTTTTCTTTTACCCTTCATAGATAACTCCAAGCATTTGCACTATTCTGAACCTGTCATCTGTTAAAGCTTTCGATTTGGAGAAATCAAATCTTTGCATTTGGGCATAAAGTTAATTATCGGTTGATCTTGATTTACGCTGTCCGAGTCCCGGTAGCTTAGTCAGTAGCGTGCATGACTTGAGAACACGGGGTCCATGGTTCGATCTCTGGCTACGACCCCTGGCTCGGCCAATTTCTTTCCGAGAGTTGGCGAAGCATGGATAGGTAACTGAAATAATGTTGAAAACGGCGTTAAACACCATACAGTCAATCAATGACCTACACTGTCCACATTAATTCCCTGTCAGCAAACGAAGGGATTCTTGTATGTACATGTGACCATAGGCCCCTGAAACTCCATTAATATATCAAGGAACAACGAAATTTTTATTGGAGGACATCGTTACTATAAAAATGCACCTAAATACGACATAGAGGGAGTCGACATTATGCTATTGATAGAAACAGTGTTAAAGAAAATTTGAATATATATCCCATGATATAGAGGCGATGCACTAATGTGCTATAGGTGTTCGATGATCGACCAAGGAAAATTTTAGTGTTCAGTGATAGACCAATAGAACTTCAAAAGCCTGTGATATGACTGAATTCGTCGCATGGAAAACAGTTACTAGAGCTGTCACAGAATGTGACCAAATACCCCCGCCAGCGCTTTGGTAGAAACAGGCAATTATTTGTACACAGATGGACACACGGACGGAAAAACAGACGGGCAAACGGACAGACAGGCTGATTCCAGTTTATCCCCCAAAACATTCGTTTTTGCGAGGGAATAATAATGAATTGTGCCGATGGACAATTTGTATACGTCAAAAAAAAAGGTATCAGTTCAGTTCAGTTCTGTTGAGTTCGGATCAGTTCAGTTAAAGCAGTGTAACTCTTCCTCCCACATTTAACCATTTTCTATCAGCATTTATTTTCAAATCTTTTATTGTTTATGTATAGAATTTAAAGGTCGATTTGAAATGATGATAAAACCGAAACGATCACTTCAGTTATAGCTCAATTATTTCTTAATTTATTATCTGCTTCATGCATCACTGTGCATGCTTTATTTTTTTACCTCTTTCCATACTATAGATGTAATGAGCATCTTTTTGAGGACCTTGTAGATCAAGATTATACTGCACAGAACGAGTACTCTGATCTCTGATATACAATGTCTGTTGCATCATTTTAAAATATGGTGGATTTGTATCTTTGTCGGAAATAGGACCGCCACTATGGCTGTCAAAAAAAGTGGGAAGTAAAGAAAAACTTAATCTTTTTCCATGCAATCCTGAGTTATAACGACCAAAAAGGAAAGAGTGTTTTGAAAACATTGTTGAAGAAAGAGAAAATGCTGGTCACCAGCATTTTCTCTTTCTTCAACAATGTTTTTTTTAAATTATAATTATCCTATCAGAGACAGATTTCATAACATGTGCAGCTTTTAACCCTTTCCCAAACAATCCCTGGTTTTTACGGGTCTGAATAGTAACCTTTTGAAAACATTGTGGGAAAAGAAGAAAATGCTGGTAACCAGCATTTTCTCCTTTTCCCACAATGTTTTCTACCATATCATAGACAGAAATCATCTTTTCACCAAGAGTTGAATTGTCGTCTGCAAATGCTTTCAATTTGTTCTAGTCCAAAAGTTTGTCGTTTGGGAAAGGGTTAATTTTTAGCATGCAAGTACTTACAATTTGGACCAGTCTAGAATTATTGCCTTTGGTAAAGAGTTATGACAATGGAACAAGAAATTTTTTAAGTGGCAAAAAGAAAATGGGAAGACGAATTACACTTTTTTAACGATATGGATACAATGTGGAAAAAAAGCTAACATGATTCATGGGGCATTATTCGACGCAAATACGGCTTTCTGAAATGTTTTGTCAAATTATACTCATATTGAAGAGCTTTTCGGAAGAAAGATAATTTTTGCCTTCTGTTATCTAATGATGCATTGTTGTAAGCGATGTTATCTAGTGTTCAGTCGCTTATATCAAATAAAAATATCAGATAAAAATTATGCGATTGATTTTTGCAACAAAAATTTCAACTACTTAGACGAAAAGCACGTCTGGTTAGCCTGCAAGTGTTATGTCATTATGTCATTATACGATGTCATCACAATTATCATCAAAACTATTGGGAAAAATATCACCTAAAACCTTCGGGAGCTAAAATGTGAAAATAGGGGCTTTTGCTGAATGCACAAATCGGGCTATACAGAAAGTGAAATCGGGGTCTGTATTGCACCAACTATACTTGAGAACATTAAGACAACATCATAGTCATGTTTTTGAGAATTTTCTAAATTTGAAACTACCACAACTTCTGATTGACTTAACCAAATGGTTTAGAAAATCAGCCAGAAACTAGCCAGAAAATTGCAATTAGAGAATTAACTCATTACCAAACGACAAAATTTTAGGCTGGCCTAAATTGAAAGCATTTGCAAACGACAAAATTGAATTGACTGAAAATTTGAAAATTGTTTTGTGAAGGGTAGAAAACATTGTGGGAAAAGGAGAAAATGCTGGTTACCAGCATTTTCTCCTTTTCCCACAATGTTTTCTAAAGGCTTTAGGTTTGTCCAAATCTAAAATTTTAGGCTTGTCCAAATCGAAAGACGACAAAAAAAGTGACCCAAAATTTGAAATTTGTTTTGAGAAGGGTAGAAAACATTGTGGGAAAAGGAGAAAATGCTGGTTACCAGCATTTTCTCCTTTTCCCACAATGTTTTCTAAAGGCTTCTATCTCTGGGGTGTCAAAAGTAGGGATTGTGTGGTAATGAAATCTGCACCTTTCCTCTCTAGCCCTATTTTGATAAATTCTTTATTTTTTCGACCTTAATGAAGAAAGCTTTTGAAAACATTGTGGGAAAAGAAGAAAATGTTGATAACCAGCAATATCTTTTTATCATTTCCTATGTAAATTCCATCTAGGCCTTTTAACCTATTATCACACAATCCCTACTTTTGACGCCCCTGAGAAAGAAGCCTTTAGAAAACATTGTGGGAAAAGGAGAAAATGCTGGTAACCAGCATTTTCTCCCAGCATTTTCTCCTTTTCCCACAATGTTTTCTACCCTTCTCAAAACAAATTTCAAATTTTCGGTCACTTTAATTTTCTCGTCTGCAAATGGTTTCGATTTGGACAAACCTAAAATTTTGTCGTTTGGTATAATGAGTAAAGCAGAATTCATTTTGTCATCTGCAAATGCTTTCAATTTTGGTGGGTCTAAAATTTTCGTCATTTGGGGAAAAAAAATTGAGATGTCATCATACTTGTAATAATGCCATATAATTTTCATGTCAATCGAATTCAAAACTTTGATAAAACTGTGCAGTCACAATATTTACAATACGTAGAAGACACTTATACAGAGTGGACATATTATTTAATGATCGAGTTATTGTCCCACAAATAGGGTGATTATGTTTGCCCGCCTTCTACTGATTTCTACGCGAGATTTTCCTCCGATATCATCATTTTTATCCCCAGGGACGCGAAATTCGCTCTTTTAACGTCGACTTGCTGTAATTGAAAACATCCTAACTGTTGAAGCTACGGCCATAATCTTTTACCATCCAATAAGAGGAATGCAGTACTCATTGTGGGCTGGCTCCGCCTTAAGCTCCGCCCATTATGAGGTTTATTGGTTCTCACACCTCAGTTGATTGAAAAATTAGATTTTAACAGACAAAATCGGATATTTTGTTACATTATTCAGCTTAATATTTCGAACTGTTGTGTCCTTAAATTCGAAACACACAAACGGAATCTGTTAAAACAAAAAGTGGTTCTTGTGTTCAAATACGATTTTAATGATGTGAAATGGCTTACGTTTAAGTGATACTTTATACTCTTGTAGTTGTGTAAGGAAAGAAGAAAGTACGTCTGGGTTGAAATAGACGTGTGATCTGTTTAAGTAACCGCAGAAAAAAAAAATCCAAAATGACGGCTACAAGCGAGGGACAACACCGAACTAAACGCAGTAAGGGATTCACTATAGACTCTATCATAGGACGTGATACGGACAGTCGGTCGGACGGACACACAAGTCCATCGGAATATGACCATGTTTTAAAAACTCCAGAATCGTCAAGAATCGGAGACATTTCACACAAGCAATCGGAACTTTCTGACCCAAATAGAGATCGAACCTCACACCGTAGGGATGTCGATCAGGGTACTTTAGAACAAAAACAACATTTTGAAAATGAAAGACTTCGACGGAAAGATTCATTTAATCATAATAGTGCTATAGAAAATGGAAATATTCAAAGGACAGTTTCATCGTTACATAGAGACGCAGTGCGTGATTTGAGTTTTACCAGTTCTAGGGACGGTTTACAATCAACACCGTCCTCTGAAACCTTGAAACATTTTCATGAAACTTTGTTACAAAATGCGGCACAGCCGAACCCCGCCATGAATCTAAGCATGGCGATGCCGTTTGGACATTTTGATGCTCAGCGACATTGTCGGCATCCTCTCTCGGGCATCAATATTCCCGGGTATCCATCACCCCTCCCAGCACACCCACAGTTACACCCGGGGGTGCTGTTGAACGGTGCAGCTCGAGATTTAAGACAAATGTACCCGTATATAGCGGACAGATACCCTGGATACTTTCATCCTCGATTTGGACGTAAGTATTATCATGTGAATTTATTGGCCTGCAATACACGAAAAGGGGCATTCGGACATCTGCGTTAAGGGTCGTGCCGGATCAGCTTGCGCAGTCAGCCCAGGCTAATCCGAACCGAAACATTCCGTTTTTATTTTATTTTCTGTTTTGCGCAAGTCTACTGTAACACAAAATCTAATGTAGTCGTAAAGTGTCGTCTCGGATTAGCCTGCGCGGACTGCGCAGGCTGATCCGAGACGACACTTTACGCAAATGTCCGAATGCCCCTTTTCCATTGTTGCAAGCCATATAGTATAATATATATCTTTACAAGACGAAAACGTTTCATCCTCTTTGAAGCGGACATTGTTTGCAGACAACAAAACAAATGTGACTACATTTGTTAGATTTCGTTTTAAAACAGAAGAAAACATAGAAAATATTGTATGAAAATGAGAAAACATTGCTTACCAGCATTTTCTCCTCTTTTTTTTACAATGTTTTATAGAGGTCCAATGACTTCTAGCTTATGATAGTCGTTTGCTTTTTATTCATTTTCACAGAGGTAATGATCTTAGACGATTTTTAGACGATTTCGATCAGCAATACCAAATAGTTTCTTTAAATAAATGCGTTTCACAATTTTACATATACATTTTTTTCCTATTAAACTATAAGAGGCTATATATTGAAATAATTAATTGAAATTATAATACTCACCCAAACAAACTAAATAACCAAAAAAGTCAGTCCCACCATACCTCACATTGTTGGAAAATCAAGGTGGGTCAATATACCGTACAAGTGGTTAAAACAGAAAGCCATTGGCCAGAAATCGTTTTGCTGAATTTGATGTCAATTATGGATACATGTATGAATCGAATTTACTGTGTGGTCTTGGATTAGCCTGCGCAGTCCGCGCAGGCTAGTCCGAGACGGCACTTTACGACTACATTAGATTTTGTGCTACAGTAGACTTGTGCAAAACAGAAAATTAAACCTTTACCAAACAATCCCTGGTTTTTACGACCCTTAGAAAGAAGCCTTTTGAAAACATTGTGGGAAAAGGAGAAAATGCTGGTAACCAGCATTTTCTCCTTTTCCCACAATGTTTTCTTCCCTGCTTGAAACAAATTTTGAATTTTGAGTTACGTTTAATTTGTCGTCTGCAAGTGCTTTCAATTTGGACCAGTCTAAAATTTTGTCGTTTGGTAACTGAGAGTTAAATAAAAGAGGAAAGTGTCGTTTTGGATTAGCCTTCGCGGACTGCCCAGGCTGATCCGAGAGGATTCTTTGCGCAAATGTCCGAATCCATTTTTTCGTTGAAATCGGCCCAGTTCATGTAAATCGTGATGTATCTGCGATAAATTTGGATAAATATCAGCCTGCATAGTCAGCGCATGCTGACCTGGTTTAAAACGGTTTGCTAGTGCATATTTTCTGCAGATTAAATAATCAGTCTACCTCACTATTTTGTCAGTCGTTCGCCGAAATGGATTTTATGACTGATGCTGATAATAATAATAATAATAATAATAATAATAATGATAATAATGATAATAATAATATATTTATGAAATTGTTCGACGATGCAAAGAAAACTGATTTGCAGGTGGTCATTTTTTTTTTTACCAAAGTCTCAAAATACATGAAGCAGTTATGCACTAAACATTTTCTTATAGAGTGAACAGTAATAAAAATGATGATGATGATGATGATAATGATGATGATGATGATGATTTTAATAATTCTAGCGAAACAGTTTTTGTAACTTTTAGAGCATCACTTTATAAACCGGCTTCATTCCAAAGCATTTAATTCTTCAACAGAGATGTCGAAATGCTTCTGCGGATAGATAAATAAAAGAAAAAGGATCAGACTATACAAAGTATGAATTCAGATTTACAGTTTTCATTGTCGGATAAGACTGAAAAACTCTCTGGAGAAAAAAGAAAGCTTTTAATACGTTACAAATGTTTTTCATTTCCATTTGGTAGAAAATCTTTTACGTACTTAACAGAATTCATCGATTTACTTCAAAAACCTCTCTTGTTTCAAGCTGTAGTTACGAGATTTTTAAAATAATAAACCGACAAGATACTATACCGGCTTTAAGTAGTTTGAAGTCGTTACGTGAAAAGCAGAAAAACTATATCTTGTTCTAATGTATATTTCCTTGACAACAAGATTTATCATTTCACTTAAATTTAAAAGGCTGTTATTTTTCTATTGTCCTCCGTATGTGCTACCTGCATTTTTACGTTGTATGTCGAAAATTATTGGGTTACCTCTTTTCCAGAAGATAAAATTTAGAACTTGTCCTTTTTAAAGTAGACGACAAATTAACTCTTTACCAAACCACAAAATTTTAGATTTATCCAAATCGAAAGCATATGCAGACGACAAAATAAAAGTGACTGAAAATTTGAAATTTGTTTTGTGAAGGGTAGAAAACATTGTGGGAACAATGTTCCAACAATGCTTTCTTCCTTTCACAAGACAAATTTCAATTCTTTAGCCACAGTTAATTTGTCGTCTGCAAATGCTTTCAATTTGGACATGTCTAAAATTTTTGTCATTTGGTAAAGAGTTAACCTTTTGGCAGCTAAGCGAGGCTAACTGATCTTTGGCGGACAGAATGTGCAGTCTGATCTTGGATCTACACTGTCCGATAAGCCTATATTATTCCCCGAAACATAACTTTGATATAACAGTATTTAGGTAATTATTATTGAACTAAAATCTCGTTTTAATTATTTAACAGAAAAAAAACCCTGAAGATGAGTTTGACTTTAGTTGATTGTCAGATAGATGACGGTTTAGACCCGAGAAACCTTTTATGTAGTCTGATCTTGATGCAGGCCATTTGGGGAAAAAAAAGATGTTCAATTGTCGACTGACTGTGAAGGATTTAGAAAGATTTATGATACCTCCAAAATACCACAGTAATTTTATCACTGTAAAATGTGTTAAAGCTAGCTCAATTTTATAACCCTAATTTCTAGAATGTTGTAAGGTTTATAACTATGTTAAATATCAATAAATTTCAATAAAGTGGAAATTAACTACTCGATTAAATCATCGGTAAATTTGTAAAAACTGCCACTGACAAAAAGAAAACTGAAACAAGTAAAAACAAATACAAAAGCTAAAAATAAGATAATTCCCGAATTAAAAAACCATTAACGCCACCTAGTACTTTATTTTACGAACTGTGTAGAACAAGATCGGGCTGTACAGGATATGCAGCCTGATCTATAATCTTCATTTACTAAAAACGATGATATTTTCTTGGAGAAAAGAACCTTTAAATCATTGTATTTAGTGTTTTAACACTAGGCTAGAAACATTTATTTGGTTATTTTTCCGGTTTAGAAATCTTCACCGCACGGCATGAATGTAGAATTGTTCAAACTAAATTCATATGAGCACAACAAATTAAACACGGCTGAAATGGTGGGAAAGTTTCATTATAAAGGTAATATAAGGGTAGAAAACGTTGCGAGGAGAACAGAAAATGCTGGTTGCCGATTTTTTTTTTTTTTTTTTCATTTTCCAACAATATTCTTAAAAAGATTTAACTTTTCACTAAACGACAAAATTTTAGACTTGTCAAAATTGCAAGCACTTTCAAATGACAAACTAAACGTAACTCAAAAATTGAAATTTGTTTCCAGTAAAGTAGAAAACATTTTGGGAATGGGAGAAAATGCTGGTAATCAGCATTTTCTCTTTTTCCCAAAATGTTTTCCAGAGGCTTCTATTTCGGGGTCGTAAAAACCAGGGATTGTTTGGTAAAGATTCAAATTGTTATCAATAGTCAAAAAATAGATTTTTATCTTATGTCATGTTACCCTTAGTCTCATTGACTTTTTTACAACAATAAATATATTTTACACAATTCTGAGCTCCAGAGAGAAAGAGTGATTTTGATTTCAAAATTAAAAATATTGATTATTCTCCACTAAACCCTTTGTTGTGGATACTCATTAGAAACCCTCTCATCGAGACGATTCTAATGAGTACCTACAACATAGGGTTTCAAAGAGAAATAATGGATTTAGAATATCACCCCCCCCTCTTATCTGGAGTACTGACAATAACTACGTTTTTTCCCCATTCTCCCTTTTTTTAAATATACATTTTCCCATGGTGTTTGAAACAATTTCAGTATTCTATAGTAGGCTTCGTGCTTCACGCTGACCTGGGTTGAAACTTTTTGCTATAGGCAAATTTTCTGTGTGTTCTCGGATCAAACTACCTAATGAGTTAGTCGTTTGTTAGGAATAAAAAAATAACCCCTAGGCTCGCTGGTCTTTTGCGGACAGTGTAAATCAAGATCAGACTGCACAGAACGTGCAGTCTGATCTTTGATTTACGCAGTCCGATTATGGGATATTATTCCGATTACCAATATATTTCGTTGATTGAGATCTTTGAATAACATTTGTCAGTTTTATTTTTTTCTCACCTGAAATCAAAATTTTAAAAAATTACGAAAGAAAAACAAAGAAGAAATTCTCTCGTTAGAGACACTGGTAATATTGAAAATAATGGTCTGCGATATTTTTTTCTTTTAATGTCAATGTAAAATACAATGTTCATGAATATTATCACGCGTTTTATCTTATGATCTAGAACAGACATATTACATTCTATTTTCAACGTAAAACATGTAATTGAGAAATTCAAATGTTTGCAGGTAATGGTTTTAGTTGTTAAGGGTCTTTGGGAGAAATAAATATTATCTTAATGGGTGCACATGCGTCTATGTTTGGGCACATTTGACATTGGGCTTTTCAGGTATTTTGAATTCAAATCACCCAGGGTCGGGCACAGATAGCATAATTAATCCTTTACTTACGAAATACGTGAAATAAAACTTCGGGCCGAAAGTAAATAAGCCAGAATGATACTATTTTAAAATCAATTCTGGGAAGGAAAAACATATCCTTGTCGGACGGTGTGGATCAAGATCAGACTGCACGTTCTGTGCAGTCTGATCTTGATCAACACTGTCCGCAAATGGTCTTTTAATAGTGGTAAGCAGACTAGGATTAACTTACAAAAAAAAAACAAAAAAAAACGCGATTGCATTCTTTGAATAACCCTTGTAACGTGCCATATAAATGAAATGCACATGCATAGTCAATACAGTAGTTTTAAAGTTATTTCTGACAGAATATCAATCAAAGCTACGGACATTGTAGATCCACGACCAGACTGCACGTTTTGTGCAGTTTGATCTTGATCTACATTTTCTGCATACGCGATGACGCCCCGATTCAACGCTATACAAGAGTTAATTAGTACAATGCGTGGCGCGTATTGTCGTCTGTAAAAAATATCCTAGTAGAAAATGTCACCAGAAAATTGTATGCAAACTATTCTTTTTTTTTTAATGTGAAAACCTTACAACAAACAAACAAAAAAAGAGAACGTCGTTTTCTGTCATTGTTTAATTCTTTACTAGAAGTCAGTGCAGTTTTTGACAAACTTGGATTGTAAGCATTTGCAGACGAAAATTTGAATTCAGTCCAAATTACGAAAGTTTTCTTTGAGAAGGTAGAAAACAGCGATAAGTAAAAGAACACTAGTGGTTTTCAGAAACGACTTTCTTTATTACGTATTATAACCATCATCACCATTATTATCGTCATTACTATTATTATTAATATTATTATTATTAGCAACATCATCATCATCATCATCATAATCATTCACTTTATAAGAAAATGGGTTATGTACAGATTACAGCCCTGTTTCATGCTAATTGATGAACGTTTGGTTAAAAAATTACCACTTTTAAATTAAATTTCTTCGCTTTGCAGAAAAAAGCGCAATATGATTTGTTGTGATTTTTATTGTTGTTACTAATAGTTTTACGAATTTTAAGTGAGTGCACATAGAAATATAACAGTCAAATCTCCGTCAATAAGAGTAAACATAAATAGTAAGTGAATATCAAATTCTGCAAAAATGCTCGATCAAAAGTTCAACTCTTTCGTCAACAGAAATGAAATAACTATATTTTACCGTGTCAATGAGCTTCCATACAAAATCTTGTCTTTTACAGGTGTGCATGTTTGAATTTCGTTTAACAAGGGTCCCCTGAACCTCTGGGGTGCCAAAAACTAAGGGAAAAAAGTCTGCACATGTGTTTTATTGTCTTGCAGACGGTGCAGAAAAAAAATCAGTCTGCACAGAACGTGCATTCTGATTTGCGAATTTTCCGTTCGATATTTTGTTAGATTCTGATATTAATAGCGACATGTAAAAAATATCTTAACCATTATCCGACAAAAGGGGGCTTAATTAACCCATTACCACACAATCCCTACTTTTGACCCCCCTGAGATAGAAGCCTTTAGAAAACATTGTGGGAAAAGGAGAAAATGCTGGTAACCAGCATTTTCTCCTTTTCCCACAAAGTTTTCTACCCCTCACAAAACAAATTTAAAAAATTCAGCCACTTTTATTTTGTTGTCTGCATAATTATGCTTTCAATTTGGACCTGTCTAAAATATTGTCGTTTGGTAATGGGTTAATGAGTCTCTGTGATGTACTATACCAAGCAAGCTATTACACATTCGTGGATCTATGGAATTCATTTTGTCCACCAATCAATTAAATCATGAGGTAGAGCAATCCTTAGACATTCAGAAACTTGACCGATAGCGAAAAGTTTGGTCCCCAGTCAGCCTGCGCGGACTGTTATTAATATTCAGCAACCATACTTTATTTCATTCTGGGTCTAATTCTAGATTTAGAAAGAAACAAAATAACTTCTGAAAGACTTAACCTTTAAGCCAATAAATTACGTATACATGTATTTCCTTTAAATTCAGTTAATTCTGAAGAATAAGGCGAAGAATGTTCTTATAAATGGTCGATCAACGCCGACTCAGATTTTTATAGAATGTAATGCCCTGGACATAAACTAAAATCGGATCTTTTGTTTTAACATAGTCATGTGACATATTCCTATTTTCAAATACATGTACAGGTATATAAAAAAAAAATCTAAGCTTTTATCCTACTATATAACTGAAATGAAACTTTCAAGTCGAGATTAAAAGCCCAAATAATGCTACTTCGAAATTATTTTTTGAAAAGAAATATCTCCTTATCGGACAGTGCAGATCAAAGATCAGACTGCACGTTCTGTGCAGTCTGATCTTGATCTACACTGTCCGGAAAAGGTCAGTGAGTCGTGAACAGAAATGAAACTTTTAAGCGGACGGTAAAAAGCCCAATGACGCTACTTCAAAATTATTTTTTGGAGAAAATATCTCTTTATCGGACAGTGTAGATCAAAGATCAGACTGCACGTTCTGTGCAGTCTGATCTTGATCTACACTGTCCGGAAAAGGTCAGTGAGTAGCGCATAGCAGCCTAAGAATTAAATGTAAAGTTTATGTCAAATAAACGTTGGTCTGTTCTGTTAACAAAAATGTTTGAAAAAAAATTGAATTGGTTGATATTTTATGGATGACTCGGTCTGCACGTGTTAACAGGGTAATTAATCTACTACTAATTAGTATAGATAGTAGGGTAATTAGTGAACTCTATTATTAAACAGTATGACATTGCGAAAATCTTGTCCAAAAATCTGTAAATGTTAAGCTCCAAAGATCACACTACAAAGATGTCAAACCTATTTAGCCCTAATTATATATTTAAGAATTCAGCTCTTCGAAATGACCGTTTAATCCATTGGCAAAAAGTACCAACTCAGGTAAGCCTGTACAGACTGCATGGGCTGACCTGAGTCGAAACTTTGTGGTTTTGGTGATTTTTCTGCGTTTCTACGGGCCATTCTACCCCTGGATTCATAAAACGGATTTTATCGATCCATAGTTATGTGACCACTTGTTTGGTATCAAGTATCACGGAGATGCATTTGTTTCATGCTTGTCAATACAATACAATACAATACAATACAATACAATGCAATGCAATGCAATGCAGTACAATACAGTACAATACAGGACCGCTTATGTTATTTTTTGATCAGGCCAAAAGTTTCAGGATTTAACTCGTTACCAAACGATAAAATGTTCGCACTTGTCCAAACTGAAAGCATTCGCAGACGACAAATTAAATGTCCCTGAAATGGCGTTATTTGTATTTGAAAGGGCAGAAAGGATTGTGGAAGAATTAGAAAATGTTATTTGCCAGAATTTTTTAACTTTTTAGATATTGTTTTCAAAAGTCTTTTTAATATCCGGGATCATTAAAACAAGGATTGTTTGATAAAGGGTTAGAATGAAATGGTTGTTTTTGTCACAATATTTCTCAAAACATTGCTTAATCTAGATCCATTATCAGACTGAATACTTTGATCCACACTGCTCGAAAAATACACAGAAAAAAAATCAAAGCTCAAAAGAATTGAGTTTTGTTTTCGCCCAACGTTTACTACAACGTCATTTAATATGTGTACTGAATGTTTCGATACCATTGCTGTTTCTCTTTACATGTATTGGTCTTATTCCCAAATACGTCACTATAAGCCTTAACCCTTTCCCAAACGACAAACTTTTGGACTCGACCAAATTGAAAGCATTTGCAGACGACAATTCAACTCTTGATGAAAAGACGATTTCTGTCTCTGATAGGGTAGAAAACATTGTGGGAAAAGGAGAAAATGCTGGTTACCAGCATTTTCTCCTTTTCCCACAATGTTTTCAAAAGGCTACTATTCCAGACCCGTAAAAACCAGGGATTGTTTAGGAAAGGGTTAAGTATTTATTGCAATATACAAAATTCCATTTCCTTACATACGTGTTTTATATTTCTTATTGAAATAATCGATGGTCAATCCTGACTGTTACTCCAATGTCAATTGTATTAATTCTGATGATGTGCTGAATGTACAAAACGTAATATACTCTCGTATGTATCATAATATTACTACGGACTTCATCAAAGTTTGGTCAATAATCTTGGCTCTATGGCTTTTTAAAATGTTAACCCTTTACTCCATAGATACTCATTTCTACGCATTGCTTGTAGGAGCCTTTGGAAAACATTGTGGCAAAAGGTGAAATTGCTCGTGACGAGCAATTTCACCTTTTGTCACAATGTTTTCTATGGTATCAAAAGGTGTCATATGCACATAAGTATTCTTGAAAAACGAGAAAAAGCTTGTAACCAACACCATCTTCTGTCCCAGTATACTTTCCATCATTTCAATGAAATCATTGTCAATTGGGCTTCTTTGAATTCTATATGGACGGGTCTAGAATTTGTCTGGTAAAGAATTTTTAGAGATAATCAATCAAAGACAAGTAAAATTTCAGAGTTTCTTTTCTCAGATGTTTTTTTTCGAAGTTTTTAACTGCGAAGACATCTCCAATCGTTTTGGTCAAACCATGGCTTATATTTTTCCCCACCCAAGTATTTATCTTACTTTTTCTCTTCATTTCAGTGGGTGGAATGCCAGGCTTATTTTTCCAACCGTACAGAAAACCGAAAAGAATACGGACTGCTTTCTCACCGAGTCAGTTACTTCAGTTGGAAAAATCCTTCGAGAAGAGTCATTATGTTGTAGGCCAAGAACGCAAAGATTTGGCCAATGAGCTTCAGTTATCAGAAACACAGGTGAGTTAAATTTCTGTCTACATTGTTCGCAATGTTGCAATCAATCAATCAATCAATCAAGTTTATTGTTCAAATCATACATACATGATACACGAACAAAGAGTACAACTTACATACATATAAAATTATAGAAAGTGACGGGAAAAATAGTTCGTTTCCGTGTGTGCTCGTACTTCTATAGTATTGGCTGATAACATGCATTAAGTATTACTTACTTAGTCATGGTTATGGCCTGAAACTCTTGAAGGGCGTATCACTACTTCTCCTTTTTTGGTGGACATTATTAATGAAAATCAAAATGCAAAGTTCATGCAGTATTATCATGAATCTGTACTGTCCACTGTGTATCGGTATAAATCCGACGAAATTGAAAATAAAAAGGACAGTTTTTCGCCTTGATAGTAAAACTTTCTGTTTCTTTTTTTTTTTAATCTGTGCACATTAGTGGTAAAACAATTTGGTATGTGACGTCAGTAACCACGAATTCCATAATTGTATTTGATTTAAAACGTTTTGATCGCAGTCGTGTAAACAGTAGATTATGACTGCTTTCCCGCATAAACAAAGTCGAAACAATTTCAAGGGACCTGTCACCACTGAAGATCATGTCGTCGAAGGCAACAAGTGAATTATAAATGCTAGTTGATGGTAAATAATCAGGTGTACATGGATGGGTGCAAGGCGCCGAAATATGACTGCAATTATGTTGAAAATGAAATAAACACCAAAGTAACTAAATATGTTTACAGATTACGAAACTTTGAATGCTTGCTAAACTAAAAATGGACCAATCAATCAATACTCTAATCGGGTTTACAAAATAATGGAATTAGAAATTAAAACCGAATTAAGCACGGTTGGCGAAATGGCTATTATAGAATGATTCATCAACAATTTCAAATATTTCTCTAGTTTATAACTTTCAGACCCGCCACCTGGTTGGCTGAGACGTTTTATCTCAGCCAATCGGATGGCTAGTCTCTGAACTTAGATCATGGATGCAATATAATAGAATGAATTGTGGATTCGGCCCATTGCACCTTCGACATCTTTAAATACTAGTAATAATAAGCTTATTACTTATGGCGGAAGTGGTTTTATGGATTCGTTGGCGGCTGGCTGGGTTATATTTCTATCAGGGTACAATAGATACCTTTGTCAAAGGTAATTAACGTTAATTTATAGTTTAAATGGTGACCTTTGACCGCAGATTGCGTGTCTGCTAAACAGTGGTACATGTCATCTGATTTTTATAACGACATTGGATAATCATTTTGAAACTTATATCGACACGCACCCCTCACTGAAGGCTGCATGGGCGAGGTGTTTGTTGATATTTCAGGTTTTTTTTCCACGATGCCACTTCAATCATGTGACAGTCCAATATGCAATGAACAAGCATATCGTCGGTTTACTTCAAAAACCTCGTAACTACAGCTTTGTTCAAGCTTGTTTCAAGTCGTAGTTACGAGGTTTTTGAAGGAAACCGACAATATATTGGACAGCAGAGGAGTGCTTGATTAACCCATTACCACACAATCCCTACTTTTGACGCCCCTGCGAAAGAAGCCTTTTGAAAACACTATGGGAAAAGGAGAAAATGCTGGTAACCAGCATTTTCTCCTTTTCCCACAATGTTTTCTATCCTTCCAAAATCAAATTTTGATTTTTCAGTCACATTTATTTTGTCGTCTGCGAATGATTTCGATTTGACTAGTCTATAAATTTGTCGTTTGTTAAAGAGTTAAGACAGATGCTCGTTTGAAGCATACTCTTGAATCTTAAGAATTGTAGATATCGCCGGTTCACAACAGCTACTACACATAGATGAATACGCAGTGAAAAAAAAAGTTTGATACGACCATTTCCTTTTTTTTTTCTATACAATGCTTCCAAAACTGTTCACCCTAACACAAGAAATTAAGAAAAAATATATTGGTGTTGTTGTTGTTGTTGTTGTTGGTGGTGGTGGTGGTAGGGGGGTGGTGGTGGTGGGGGGGGGGGGGGGTTGGTGGTGGTGGGGAGGTGGGGGGGAATGTGGTCATGTGTTAATTAGAGACGTCAACGGGTATCTTTCCTTATACCAAAACAATCGTGTGTTTTTAACGACTCTGAGAAAGGCGACTTTTGAAAACGTTGTTGGAAAAGGAGAAAATGCTGGTAGCCAGCATTTTCTCCTTTTCCAACAATGTTTTCAACCCTCTTTCGTACATATTCTGTTGTTTGAGCTTATTCGATTTGTCGTCTGTATAAATATTTTCAATTTCGATATACGGTCTGAAATTATATCGTCTGATACAGGGTTACCTCTTTACCAAACGACCGTGAAAACTTTAAACTGGACCAAATTGAAAGCAAAATAAACGTGACTCAAAAATTGAAACTTGACTTTAGTAGAGTAGAAAACATTGTGGAAAAGGAGAAAATGCTGGTTACCAGCATTTTTCCTTTTTCCACAATGTTTTCAGAAGGCTTCTTCCTCAGGGCTCGTAAAAACCAGGGATTGTTGGGTAAATGGTAAAAAGACTTTAACATTAATAACATAATAAGTATCAGTGTACGGGTGTAGTTTTCCATAAATCACGGTTAAATGACCCCCAAAAAACTATCGACATTTTGACTTGATACTTTTTGAGGTAATAATGATTAATTTGGCGAAATAACCAGTCTACACCCAGTCACCCCCTTAAACCTTTTACTTCTCAAGCCCGAGTTTGAACAATTATGAAGAGATGGGTGCTTAAAACAGTGTGGAAAAGGAGAAAATGCTGGTAATCAGCATTTTTACTTTTCTCCCATAATATACTCAGTTCCATAAATAAGCGTACACTTAATTTTCTTTTATTTCTCGTCGCATGTTTTTCTGAAGACCAACAAATTTAGTATCATACTTTACTTCAGAGTCTGTGGAAAATGCCAGGCTAATCAGATTTTGACTAACAGAAAGTTTAAGTTAGGTTTTTGCGGTTGTAAAGGTGGTAATAAAATCAAAGTTGCAAAAGTACTCAAAGACTAAAGTAACATTAAAGTTAGGTTTTTCTTAAAGTTCTTGTAATTTTTCAATCAATATCTTGTATGGCCACCTCTGCTGTCGATACAGTCATTTATTTGACGTCGCATAGACCTTACATAACGTAAAGTCATTGCATCAGGAATATTATTCCATTCCTGACCGAGAGCGGTGGTCACAACCTAAGGTAATTCACATAGCTTGAGATTCACATAGCTTGAACCTAAGATTGGGGATTAACCCAATCCCTTTTTTGACGACCCTGAGAATGAAGCATTTTAGAAAGCTTTGTGGGAAAAGGGGAAAATGCTGGTAACCAGCATTTTCTTCTCTTCCCACAATGCTTTCTACCCTTCACAAAACAAATTTCAAATTTTCAGTCACTTTTATTTTGTCGTTTGCAAATGGACAAGCCTATAATATTGTCGTTTAGTAACGAGTTAAAACGTAACAACAAACCTATTCGGTTTAGACCGATGTACGAAGTTCGGACATGAATTCAACATTGACGCATACATACTTTATTTCATTTACATCATGTATCTTATAATTAGAAACCCGTTTTTCTTCCATTGGTCACCTTTCAATTCTAACATTCAAAAATTCATAGAATTAAAAAAAAAAAAAGTACATGTATATATGAGCCATCCACTGTGGAAAGATGGCCTAATGCATCTGCGAAAAGTATCGACCCAGATCAGCCTGCACGGTCCACAGTGCGGGCAAGCTGACCTTGGCCGAAACCTTTCACTAGGGGTCAATTGTCTAGATGTCCAACGGCCATTCTTTCTCTAGATTCAGTCATTTATTCGACGAGGAATATTTTATGGATCCTTGACTCATTACCAGACGAAAAAATGTTAGCCTTGTCCAAATTGAAAGCATTTGCAGACGACAAAATACAAGTGACTGAAAATTTGAAATTTGTTTTGTGAAGGGTAGCAAACATTTTGTTTTCAGAAGGCTTCTTTCTCAGGGTCGTCAAAAGTATAGGGGTTGTGTGGTAATGGGGTAATTATATGATGACCTGCTTGGCATAATAGATCACGAAGATGCATAAAACATAAAGCCCTCTTTTGTCACTGATAATGACTTATATATGGCCTACAACACGCGAAAAGGGACATCCGGACATTTGCGTAAAGTGTCGTCTCGGATCAGCCTGCGCAGTCCGCGCAGGCTAATCCAAGACGGCACTTTACGACTGCACTAGATTTTGTGCTATAGTACACTTGCACAAAACAGAAAATACCATGAAGACGTAAAGTGCCGTCTCGGATTAGCCTGCGCGGACTGCGCAGGCTGATCCGAGACGACACTTTACGCAAATGTCCGGATGCCCCTTTTCGCGTGTTGCAGGCCATATTTGTTCTAGGCTTCATCAATGCGACAATTCTAACCATTGGAAGGGTGAAGTCTACCAAATATATAGTCGGGCCATTAATCAAGCGGAGCCAACTTTTTGTTCGACTAGAAAATTACAGACTTGGCATTAGTCAGATATCCTATAATGATTCCAAATAGAGCCAAACATTATAAATTATAATATCACATTGACATTCATTGTAATATCAGTTTATTCCAGATGAAATAGAACGCGTTATGCAATAACATTCCTCTTATTTTTTATGTTCGCTGCGCCGAACTCTTGCAGCTCAGTCTTTTATCCATCTTTGCTGTAGATATAGTAAACTGTGCTCTTAAACTGACAAGCATTATCTTTCCAAATTGATAACTTTCATAGCCTCTGGATTCATATTTTGTCTACCGTTGAACATTAAATTTGGACTATGCATATTTTAGAAAGTAGCCAGAGCGTCTAAGATTGTGTTTTAGTTCGTGTTAAATTCATGGTCACTCTGTTCCATTGTATGATCGAAAAGCATTTGAAAAATGACATAGTATCAAAACAGTTTCACGACAAATGAACACGTTCACAAAATTTAATGTTTTACCACATAGACTGCTAAGCGCAACTCATTTACCTTTTGCGGACTGTGCAGATCAAGATCAGAGTGTGCAGTCTGATCTGAGATCTACATCGTCCGAAAGGTGATATCCCCACAATAAAGTAAAATAAAATAAAATAAATAACAATATTTGAGATTTTACAATCGACTTGAAAGTATCATTATATTTATTTAGCAGGTCAGCCTTTTATCCTAGAATTAAAGGCCTGTTGCCTCATTCTCATGCGGCGCTTCCAAAAAGGGCGCATCAATTGCAGCGATCTATAGAAGATTCCCGTCAATTGCACCGAGCTATCAGATTTCTTTTAATAGCTGGATCATTAATAAGGTCTGTCTCTCTAAAGGCTATAATTATGATTGCAATTTAAACATAATTACCTTGACAAATACACCCATAGAGTGAACTGCACGGGGTTGCACCATCTTAAACCTTTCCCAAACAAGCCCTGGTTTTTACGTGTCTGCTGTAAAAGTGTTTTGAAAACATTGTGGGAAAAGGAGAAATTGCTCGTAACGAGCAATTTCTCCTTTTCCCACAGTGTTTTTTTCCCTTTCTGAGAACTTTCTGCCATTTTCTCCAAATCTAAAATTGTCGTCTGCAAACTCTTTCGGTTTGGAAGGGTCCAAAATTTATTGTTTGGGAAAGGGTTAAACTCTTTGCATTCTCTAGCGATATATTTAAAAAATTATGCAGACAAGTGTAGATTGTGATCAGGCTGCTAAGAACATACAGCCCAGTCTTGGGTTCATTATTATTATAATTCTTTTTTTTCAATTTGATGTAAAATGTTCTGGGAGTTACAACACCGGCATTCCAATAATGGGATATTCTCTTCTAAATATTTTTTTTTTATTTACTTACCACTTGATGGGTTAACCCTATACCAAACAATCCCTGGTATTTTAGACCTTCAGATAAAAGACTATTGACAACATTGTGGGAAAAGGAGAAAATGCTAGTAACCAGCATTTTCTCCTAATATTTTCTACTCTTGCCAAAATAAATTTCAATTTTTAAGTCACATTAGTTTTGTCGTCTGCAAATGCGGCTTCCACTTTTGACAAGTCTAAAATTTTGTCGTGTGGTAAAGAGTTAAATTATGGTGATATCATCTTTGGATCTGTTGAATTATGCAGTTTTGACATAAAAGTAGAATAGGAACGTTTTAAATTATCAAATAATTATAGTATTTATATCTTAATTATGGACGGAAAGCTTTCGGTGTCGCAGTGCTATGTATACTGAAAAAATGACATAGCATAAATCGGAGATCGATCATTCAAAATCGATTACAATGTCAGATCTTTAACAAAATACATCACGAAACAGATTTGCAGAACTGAATGAGGTTTTTTGATGACTAAAAAGTGCACAAGATATATTGCCGGTTACACCATTTCATAGCACAGATATTTCTTTTTTACAAGTCGATCAAAGAAAGACAAATAACTGTCATACAAAAGCCATAGTGCAAAAGCAAATGAACAAGTCCAAGATATTCAGAGAACACAAATTTGATTTCCTTTCATTAAGAATTGGCCATGTTAGAATCGAAATAATCTTCTTTCTGTCGTGGTTTATCGTTCAATAAACCACGTTGTGAGTTATGAGGCGCAATAAATAAACCTCTTGCTATTGCCCTCGTGGATTATTTATTGTGCCTCATAACGCACAATTATGGTTTATTGAACGATAAACCACGATAGGAAGAAGATTTTTTCTTAAACAATGTATAATATCATAGTTTCATTCGTATATAAACTGTAATTAGCACACTTTTTTCTTCTTTAAAAATTCCAAAAGAACCTATCAAATGGAAAAAAAATTGTGACCTTACTATTGTTGAGTAAAAAGAGACTCACACTGAAATCATAGATAAAAAAAGTCAAATGGTATCATGTTTTCAAAATTGGTCGGCTTCAATCTGACCCAGGTAAAGTGAAGAAAAAGAGGCTGACTCAGGGTTTGAACATTTCTGTCTTTTGTGTTGTGAAGGCCGTTGGTGATTTGACATGGGGTTTGTACGTTAAATTTGAATTACTACTGTAGGAGATTTGAATAAGGAGAAACAACTCAACAGAATTTTATTCGAGCTGGTCAAATAAACACAACTTTCAAAAGTTAAGTGCCAGATACCATGTTAACACAAGAATCGAGATTTGAAGAATGAAAATTAAAAATAAGTGGGGGATACAAACATAGAGACAGTATTTCGAGTCGACTAATAGACTACTAGTATTTGAAATGAAAGCGTCACATATCGAATTTGCTTTTGATTAGCGATATATTTTTTTCTTTCTATCATTTTCACATTTGAATCACATGTCCTTCTTCACATAAAAAATATATATTATCATTATAAACACCTTTAATACCATCATATGTATTTTTCTTACTCATAATTTCTGAAAGACTATTCAATTGCTTGTTACGTTATTACAAGTACATTTTTCAGTCAATAAAGTACTATTATCTATCCGAAAAGAAGAAGGAAAGTACCAAGACAATAAAACATACTGTACAAACAGATGATTGAACAATTCTTTTACATAAGTGAAGAAATAGAGGATATTTGTATTTTTCTGTGAAAATGAAAAGAAAAATTGCCGTTTTCTGATTCCCCTCGTCAGGTCAAGAATAGTTATTGGATGACATGTATGAAGCAAAATCTGACCGTGGACATATCTCTTCAAAGCGTTTTAACCCATTACCACACAATCCCTACTTTTGACGACCCTGAGAAAGAACCCTTTAGAAAACATTGTGGTAACCAGCATTTTCTCCTTTTCCCACAATGTTTTCTACCCTTAAGAAAACAAATTTCAAATTTCAAATTTTCAGTTACTTTTATTTTGTTGTCTGCAAATGCTTTCAATTTGGACCAGTCTAAAATTGGTCGTTTGGTAATGAGTTAAACGCTTTGATACAAAAAAAAATCCATGATCAATTTTGCTTCATGTATTAGTCCTGTTAACACTGTTTCTGCGGTGGATATTTTGTTAATATAGTAAAGTTGCCCGAAATATTTTGCTAAGTGAGTAACCGACAAGAAGAAATGTACCGAACTGTGCTCGACCAACTGACGGAACTGCTTAATTCATTGTAGAATTATTCCAGTGAGACCCCCTGTGTGCTATCTGATGGCAAACGTAGAATAATCTGTTCCAAGCTTAAACGAGCAATATACTAAAGGAATACTTTCACATTAAACGTAAAAAGAACATAAATATTGTCACGTGACCAGCAGGAGCCCAATCAATTTATCAGCAATCCACTGATAATCGCAGATTAAGCCGTAAACCCTCGAACAAAAATTCCATAATTCTGCGGAACACTTCAATTAAACCCCAATCACGTTTATCCATTAACGTGCTTTTATTTCGATAGAATAGAAAGCAGAATCCAGCCTGATTTGTTGGACTCCGCCCTAGGGGCTGGTAATGATTACGGTGTAATTCCTTCTCAATAGCTAATAAAGACGGCAATTATGGCTCTGAAATTGCTGCTAATTCGGACGTCACGCTCTTCGGACGTTCAAGAGATTTCGTCAAGGATCCGTGACGAAAGGGCCGATAGGATCCCTTTACCGGACCCGCTCATGGGAATTAGGGGCCGCCGTCCGTAGATTAGGGCGATTTTGAAGCGAAAAGAAAAACCGAGAATTACTTTTATACGATTTAATTTAAACAGTGTGCTATCTTTTTGTATTTCTGAAATGAAGTGATGCGCGGGGCTTGTCACTTTTTAAGTGGTTCCCCACCTCAAGAATGTTTATGAATTGATGTCAAAGAAACACGTGACCACCCATGGGATGATGGGATGCGTTGTTTATAGCTATATTTTTTCGCAATTCACGTTTGTAAAAAATTAGCCATTGCTTATACATGGTTGTTTTTGGATTACTTACCTACCGTTCTACACATTAGCTATCACTTTGTGTCGCAATGTCAAATGTATATGAGACATGTTCTGGCAAAAGGGGGGCTCAATGCATGTTTCATGCTTACCTGAAAAATCGCTGTCAACGAAACACAGTTTCGTGGTAATTTTACCTAGAAATATCCTCATGAATGTAACCATATAAATAAAATTTGACGTTCGTACGGAGTTATCATACCAGGTCGAATCATCAAAATCTGCTCTGTTTTGTATTTGTCGTTGAAAATGAAAGCGTTAGAGCTATTTTTGAGGATATGTTCCAAGAAAAAAGACACTTTCCCACATTTATCTAGCTTCCGTACAAAATGCAACAACGTATTAAAGGTCGACTTTAAAAATACGCCGTTCTCTGCGACAAATGGGTTTAACTCATTACCACATGAAAAAAAATTTGGCTAGTTCAAATCGAAAACATTTGCAGACGACAAAATATATAAGTGACTGGAATATTGAAATTTGTTTTGTGAAGGATAGAAAACATTGTCGTACTGTGTAAAACCCTTTTCGATACAATCCTGAGTTTATACAGCATAAAGAAAGGTGCTTTTGAAAACATTGTGGGAAAAGGAGAAAATGCTGGTAACCATCATTTTCTCCTTTTCCCACAATGTTTTCTACCCTATATAAGATAGAAATCGCCAATTGAGTTACATTTTAATATTTTGTCTGCAAATGCTCTAAATTTGATCAAGTCCAAAATTTTGTCGTTCGGTAATATGTTACTCACGTAAACCATAACTTAAGGCTAATTAACCATACACCAATCGCTTGTTTTCAAGTGGCGCAATGCGATAATCAGTTTCTTTTGGCGATGTCACGAAAAAATGTGTTCAGGGAAGCTGTCAGTCTAGGGTCTAAACACCGTTTTAACAGCATTTCTGTTCTGTACTGGTGGACAGTAAACCTGTCCATATTTACCGAAATACATGTATTAGCTTTTGATATGTTAAGGACATAGATCCCATTTTACCAAACAATCCCGTGTTTTCACAACCCTTGGGAATGAGGTGTTCGAAAACACTTTCTTTTTCCCACAATATTTCCTATTCTTTCAGTATAAATCAAATTATTTCAGCCATATTTAACTAAACGTTTGTAGATTTTATTGATAATGAGGAGTATAAATAAAACAACATTTTTCCTGGTTGAGAGTTTTTTGTGTTTTTATTGATACTATAGATCAGCATCAGACTGTATTTGAAAAGTACCGTTTCATTTGCAAGCACTTTGTTCTAAGACATTAAAAAGATTAAGCGCTATGTCCAAAATATAAGATCTTTGCCACATTTTGGCAGAATTTATTTGAAATTACAATGAAAAAGTCAGCAGTTAGTGGCAGCCAGTATTTCCGTCTTTACCAATAATGTTTTCTACATTTCCCAAGCAAATTTCAAAGACGCACTCATGTTGTTGGCTAGGATTTTTCAGGAATATTGGCAAGTTCAAAATATTTTCATTTAGCACAGAATTAATTATTTACAAAACCGTACAGTTTGGGACTCATCCATATATAAAGCATTAATTTTTGCAGATTATTATTCAAACGTGTCTCAAATGGTAGATTTTGTTTAAAAAAGGATAGAAAACATTTTGAGAAAAGGAGAAAATGCTGGTCACCAGCATTTTCTCCTTTTCCCAAAATGTTTTCAAAAGCCTTCCACCTCAGGGTTGGTACAACCCAGTGTTGTATACTACAGGGTTAAACAAAGCCAAAAAAGAACGTGATAAATTCGCCACTTGTCACCCCATTTTCCTTCGCCGTGCCTGATACCCCCAAAGATTACATAGGTCTTTTGTCAAACATATGGTTAATGTATTCTCGGGTTACCGTTTTGAGTTAAAACTCCACCGGGACAAGGTTGCTGTTTAACTTTAAACTCATCTAAACTTACATCATCTTGTCCAATACACTGCCTATCCCAGTCAACTCATGTCTTTAAATGCGAAGAAAGCGTTGATCGAACAATTTCTCCATTGGCCACCATGTTTATTTTATTTTTCCATTATATCTTCTATCTTCCTATGTAGAGGTTTGATCAAAGTTTCCTCAAAGGAACTGTTACAGTGAAATACCTTGGTCCTTTAAGGCTTAGTCAGCAACCATTCTTAAGGACGTTCTAGCAAGCATTCTTAACCCTTTCCAAAACAATCCCTGGTTTTTACGGGTCTGGAATAGTAGGCCTTTTGAAAACATTGTGGGAAAAGGAGAAAATGCTGGTAACCAGCATTTTCTCCTTTTCCCACAATGTTTTCTACCCTATCATAGACAGAAATCATCTTTTCAGTAACAGTTGAATTGCCATCTGCAAATGCTTTTAATTTGGTCTAGTCCAAAAGCTTGTCGTTTTGGAAAAGGTTAAGGACGTTCTTAGTAATATTCTCCAGAATTCACTAAATTTGAAAGTAACACAACTTCAGATTAGCTTTGCCAAATGGTTTATTTCTTTATTATTTATTATGTTCCAAGTTATTTCCAGTTCTTTCATCGGAGTCATGCCAACAGCAGGGCAGTAGCTTCCCCAAAAACGTACTTACGACTTTCAAAGCCTACCCGTGAAATAAATTGCCAATAAAAATTAAACTTAAACTTAAATTATAACACTTGAAACTATTTACTGTAGATCTTCATAGATCTAAAAGAAAAAAAGAGAAATGCTCGATGCCAACAGTTTCACGTAGGAGCACACATTTTTGCAGTGGTGTTTCATAGGCGAAAATCTTGCAAAACGAAAACGAATATAGTTGCAACTATAGTAAAATATGCAAGCTGAAAAGCTGTGCCAGATACTAAATGAAAGTGGATTTCGTTCATTCCGTGCTTAATCTGTACATTTAATTGTCATTTCAGGTAAAGGTCTGGTTCCAAAACCGTCGAACAAAGTATAAACGGACGAAGGCTGAACAAGACGGCGGGCCTGGTGAACGCGGGGAACCAAGCTCGCCCTGTCATGAATCTAACGAGGAAAGTGACATCAGTGATATTGATGACATTGATGACGTAGGCAATGAATACTGTAATGCGCATGCGTACCCAACACCAATACAAACTTGCTGATTAAATGTGATAGTATTGTTATGATTATTTTTTGTGTTCTCTCTCCTCAAAATGTGCAATTTCATTTTTCTTCCTGTCTTGTTTTTTATTCTTTACCAAACAGATCTTTGTTTTCATGATCTTGGGGTGTAAATATGTTGAAAACATCGTGTGGAAAAGAGAAAATGCCGATAAAATACTTCTAGATATTCTATTCCGGCATTGAAGCTACATTGAATTTAACACACCCCCTATCCTATCCTTGTGTTTTTTTTTTTTCATTTTTGAACGGTCTAAAGTTTGTCGTCTGGTGAAGAGTTAAAGTCCTCTTTCTTTCCTCCAGCCTGTCTTTTATCGTCAAAGTTTGCACAATGTCTTACTTTTTTTTTTATCTTTAAAGCTTAAACACCATCTGTTTTTTTTTTGCAATTATTGAATTCCAGACTGAAATAATGAATGGATGTAAACTTATATTTGTGAGAAATTTTTGGGATGTCAGTATTGTTATTTATCATTTTTTACACCACTGTGGAACTTACTTGAAAAAAAAAAAGTGAATTGCAATTATTTATTAACCCCTAGGCTGCCGATCCGACTCGCTGACCTTTTGCGGACAGTGTAGATCAAGATCAGACTGCACAGAACGTGCAGTCTGATCTTTGATCTGCACTGTCCGATAATTAGATATTATTATCCAAAATATCACTCTGAAATATCAGTATTTTGGTTTTTATTATCGAAAGGATTTCATTTTAGTTATTTTGCAGGATAAGTGTTTATGCAACGTCGACGACTCAGTATTGTTTTTACAGATTACGCAAAGTGCTGTAATCAAATATTTATTGCAGAAATTTTATTCGAAAAAAATACTTGTGTAACGTTACTCTAAGAGCACAGACAGGATTTTTAAAGAAAAAAAAATTCCTTACATAAGATTCACGTCTAAAAACCAGTGATAAACGATTATATGAAAAAAAAAAATCGAATTGTAAATTTTGAGAATTTGTTTATAACGTTACCAGATTTTTTTTTAAAGTCAGTGGGCTATTTTATAAAATAAACATTAATGACGCAAACAAAATATATTCTATATCTTTTTTTTTTATCTCCAAATTGCCCAGAATAGTCTCTTTCACATTTTGGCTTGTTCCAACAAGGTTTGAATTATGAAAAAAAAAATCACTACGTGATAATAATGAAACTGGAAATTCCATTCTAAACTAGCATAAATGCTTTATCTATTTTGCTAGGCACTTTATTCTTTATCACATGAGATAATTTTGGTCTGCTGAAATTGAAAGAATTTGTTGACGACAAATTTAGAGTGGCTAAAAGGTGGTATTTTTATCTGTAAGAGAAGAAAACACGATGGAAAATGGAGAAAATGCTTATTCAGCATTTTCTCCCTTTTCCACAGTGTTTTTAAACTCCTTCAATCGCAGAACCGTAAAAACCAGGGCTTATCTGGGAAACGCTTAACCTTTTACTAAACAATCCCTGGTTTTTACGACCCTGAGATTAAAAGCCTTTTAAAAACATTGTGGGAAAAGGAGAAATGCTGGTAATCAGAATTTTGTCCTTGTAACCAGCATTTTCTCCTTTTCCCACAATGTTTCCACCCCTGCTGAAAACAAATTTCATTTTTGTGAGTAATGTTTATCTTGTCGTCTGCAAGTACTTTCAATTTGGACCGGTCTAAAATTTTGTCGTTTGGTAAAGAGTTGATTCCTCTGTACGTCACTTTTCCCCCATTTTTATTTTTAATACTGTATATGAGTTGTTAACGTTAATTTTATGTGTAATAAGTTTGTTCTGATAAATTGTTAAATACGGGTTAATATGTGAATAATATTTGCAAATGGTTCTTTTCCAAGTGACTTTCGTCGTACTACAATAGAAAGATACGAGAATAAGTTTTTCAGCTTTGACTGTCGCCTTGGGCACTCAGTTTTTACGCTTTTTTGAATCGTTGAAATAGAATTTAGTTGGAGAAAAGAAAAACACAACAAAATTTTATAGTGAAATAGATTACGATGTAGATCGGCACAGAGTGGCCTTGATCTGCAATATTTGCGACCAGGCGTCCGTTCCGTTGACAATTTAACCCTTTCCCAAACAATCCCTGGTTTTTACGGGTCTGGAGTAGTAGCCCTTTGAAAACATTGTGGGAAAAGGAGAAAATGCTGGTTACCAGCATTTTCTCCTTTTCCCACAATGTTTTCTACCCTATTATAGACAGAAATAATATTTTCAGCAAGAGTTAAATTGTCATCTGCAAATGCTTTCAATTTGGTCTAGTCCGAAATTTTGTCCTTCGGGAAAGGGTTAAATAAATTTATTTTTTCCATTGGTTTCCATTTAACGTAATTAACCGTATAGCGCACAATGACAACTTTTAACGCCCCTGAGAAAGAAACCTTTTGAAGACATTGTGGGAAAAGGAAAAAAAATGCTGGTAACCAGCATTTTCTCCTTTTTCCACAAAGTTTTCTATCCAACCAAAACAAAATTGCACCATTTGAGCCACTTTGAATTTGTCGTCTGCAAATGCTTTCAATTGAATTTGAAGCGGTTGACATTGACAATAAGATTGATATCAGCGACAACAAAAGTCTGTGTAAAACAAACATTTCCAATAAAAAATACTGTTTTTTTTAGGAACAATATGGGAAAATGTGGTGGGAAAGGGGAATTTTTTTTTTACAAGCAACCAATTTCAGACAATATCTAGAACTCCGATTATTGCAGGCGCGTGGAAAGTTTTTACTGAAGTCTCCATATAAGTCTCCATATAAGTGACGAGTCGCTTTGCTAGAATATTGTCTCTTTGATTTTGTACAATGTCTTACAATGTTGAAAGTGCTATTGATAAATTTACGATTAAACAAAAATAAAATATGTAATAAACTTTTTAATATAGTGTTTTCAATTTGTTTGTTGGTTTTGATTTTTTTCGATCTGATAACTTGGTCCTTTAATTCTTTACCAAACGACAAAATTTTAGACTGATCCGAATTGAAAGCACTTTAAGATGACAAAATTAACTTAACTCAAAAATTGAAATTTGTTTCAAGCAGGTAGAAAACATTGTGAGAAAAGGAGAAAATGCTGGTAACCAGCATTTTCTCCTTTTCCCACAATGTTTTCAAAAGGCTTCTTTTGCATGGCCGTAAAAAAAACAGGGAAGGGGTAATTCTTCCAACCTAATTTTGTTCCTCGGCGGTTTTCTTGTATTTGTAGTTTAACGCCGTTTAACCGTTTCCCAAATAATTCCTGTTTTTACGACCCTGAGATAGAGGCCTTTTAAAAACATTGTGGGAAAAGGAGAAAATGCTGGTAACCAGCATTTTCTTCTTTTTCCACAATGTTTTCTACCTTCTCGGAACAAATTTCAATTTTTGGGTCACATTAATTTTGTCGTCTGCAAATGCTTTCAACATGGACCAGTGTAGAATTTTGTCGTTTGGTAAAGAGTTAAAAGCTTGTGTCATTATCTTGGCGGTCAGAACATCTACTCTGTGTTTCCTCACTGTCTCACAACAGTACTGACACAATTTTCTTTAAAACTCACTGGCGAATTTTTTTCACATGCAACAGAGCAAAAAAAAATCGTTGGAAAGTTTGCCTCAAACGGGGTACCGAACTTATAACGACCAGGTCACCAACCATTGAGCTACCTGCGAGGACTTCCTCACCGGCAATTCGAATGTAAATTGCTTTTCTTAATTTAACCCCTTAACAAACAGTCATGTATTGCAAAGACACTAGTGAAGAAGGACTGCTCAGGCTGATCTGATGCATTCCGCCCCGCCCCCTTTTCATCGAGCATTTAAAAAAAAAAAACGGGTTGCTGATATAAGTCACAATTCTTGTGTCCTGACCTACACACACATAAGAAATAGTAATTAGACCATCATACCTACGAGTAATTGATTAATCCTTTTTACTGCTGAGTAACTAAAAAAAAAATCGATTAGCCCTTTCCCAGACAGCAAATTTTGGACCAGATCAAATTGAAAGCATTTTGCAGACGACAAAATTTATTAACAGTTGCTAAAAAGATGATTTTTCTATATGGTAGGGTAGAAAACATTGTGGGAAAAGGAGAAAATGCTGGTTACCAGCATTTTCTCCTTTTCCCACAATGTTTTCAAAAGGCTTCTATTCCTGACCCGTAAAAACCAGGGATTGTTTGGGAAAGGGTTAAAAAAAATAATCGATTTGCTATTTCCAAGTTATGTTTTGGGGAATGATATCTTCTTATCGGGGAGTGTGAATCCAAGATCAGACTGCACGTTCTTTTGCAGTCTGATCTTAATCTACACTGTCCGTTAATGACCAGTGAGTCGCGCTTAGCAGCCAAAGGGTCAAATTGCTATATACATGAAACGAAAAATTCCAATCCTTGTTCGAAACCCAAATGTTGCGCTTTCAAAGTTGATTTAACCGGAAAGATATTGTCGCATCGGAAAGTGTAGATAAACGATCAGACTGCACGTTTTGTGCAGTCTGATCTTGATCTACACAGTCCGCAAAAACATATTATGTAGCGCTCAGTAGCCCAAAAGTATACTTGTGTGGGTGTAACCAAAATTGTTTACAGAGAAACATAATCTGGTTATTTTCTGGTGTCAGTCACCGATTTTGCGATCCAAAAAGTAAATTTGAGTTTATTCTAATGAGATTTACCTTGTCTCTCGAACAAAATATAAAAAATAAAAAATGGATTCCGAAAAAGTATAGGGGTTATGTTCTGTAAAAAGGTGGTTAAATACATCTCTTAACCCTGTACCAAACAATCCCTGGTTTTTACGACCCTGAGATAGAAGCTTTTTGAAAACATTGTGGGAAAAGGAGAAAATGCTGGTAAACCAGCATTTTCTCCTTTTCCCTCAAAGTTTTCTATTCTTTGAAAGTAAAGTTTCAATTTTTAGGTCATGTTTATTTTGTTGTCTTTAAATGCTTTCAATTTGGACCAGTTTAAAATTTTGTCGTTTGTTAAAGAGTTAAGAAAAAAAAAAATTTCCCCATGTCGGCCTGTCTAGGTCAGCTCTGGCTGCATGATCTGTTCTAACCATCAGACTACTATCAGGAAATACATGTATTCAATATGACAAAAACCGTTCTACCTAATGATTAGACCCTTTTTAGGACAAAATGGATAAATACCATACAACAACTTGTTTATAGTAATGCTTTGCTTAGAGTCCATTAAACCCCTTAATCCAAGAGTACTGCTTGTCTATCAAAAGCTTTGGTTTCTTATCTTAGGAATTATATTAATCTTGTTATTCACAGCAAAAAAAGTAGTTCCGGCAAAATTGATATCATCACTTTATAAATGATATCATTACTAGTGATGATAATAACTCCCTAAACAGTGAAAATTGGGAGAAAAAACATGCCTTTAAATGATGGGTAGGCATTCGGTAGTACGAATTTCTTTTCACTGTAGGGTTCACAAGTAAATTTTTCATGTTTAATTTGTTCAACTCTTTACCAAACAATCCCTGGCCTTTTGAAAACATTATGGGAAAAGGAGAAAATGCTGGTAACCAGCATTTTCTCCTTTTCCCACAATGTTTTCTGCCCTGCTAGACACAAATTCCAACTTTTGAGAATCGCTCATTTTGCTGTACTCAAGTGCTTTGAATTTGGACCAGTCGAAAATATTGTCGTTCGGTAAAGAGTTAATTCCGTAAGTTCATTACTGTATTTAATTTTAATTGGTCAGTATAAATAGACAAAAGCGAAAGTATAAAAGTATAATCAAAAGGGACCGATCCGCCCATCCCGAAACTTAATATCTGTTAATGCAGAACAAACGATTTCTTGGGTACCTTATAAAAGATAGATTATTGCTAATTGAAGTTTTTATTCCTCTAATCAAGAATACCAAATCATCGGTAATAGAAAAGTGCCTGTCCGCCGGCCATCCAGTAATTGCCCAGTAATTGTGTTTTTATTAACCTTACGTTCAAGGACCATTTCTTTAAGCTACGGTCCCAGGAATACGTGACATTTTAACTATAGCGAGGCTGTGCCATACTTGAAGATTTCCGCCTCCAGATATTTTGGGTTAATTTATAACTCTAACTCTCACACTGGCGTTCTTAATTAGCGTCCACTGTGGTCAAAGACTTTGGCATTTCTATAAACATCGGCTTTTATCATGGAGACACAAATGTTCACCTGTGACTTTTTGCTTAGCCCCACCCTCCCAAACAAATGTGTCTAAGTTAACTTTGAAAACATCATTCTAAAACGAGGAAAATGATCAGCAGTTATGTACATGTAAACAATTTGAAAAATGTTCTGGCAATAAGACTAATTACTCGAGACTAGCAAAAGTTAAAGGCAGGAGTCATTGTACCTTCAATGCTGCCATTTAGCAATCAAAATACGACTGTATCGCAATGTAGTATTCAGTGAAGATTAAGATAAGACTGAGACTCTGGTACTGGGCTTACTGTTCTGCTTTTGTTTGTTTGGTTTTACCATTTTAACAGCTTAGGTCATATTATGGCGGTTATTGACGTACCCATCTGTTTCCTGCTTTATTTTTTCACACCACACAACTCCAACACAACTTTCTTTCCGAAGCCACTGTCTACTTTTCTCACATACATTAGGGGTGAGAGGCGAAAAATCACTGGAAAGAAAGTTCGCTGCAAAGGGGTATCGAACCGGTAACATCTAGGTCACCAGTCAGATACTATTTCCACTAAGCTACCTAGCCTGGCTATTGTCCATATCTGCTTCCAATAGTGTTTCAACAATGTCACGGTATCCGGTTACGACGTTTTAACAGCTTAGGTCATATTACGACAGTAAGTGCACCTATTGGCACAATGTGTTTCTTTGATTTCTGACACAACTTCCTTTCCTAGCATTGGCTACTTTTCTCACATCCGCTAGAGGTGAGAGGCCAAAAGTGGCCAAAGAGAAAGCGTGCCTAAACCAGTTATAGAATCAACAACCACCGAGTCGCAAGTCAGATGCGCAAAACCACTGAGTTACCCGGGCCCGCTGGGTGTCTTTTAGGCCAAGACACTTTTAACCCCTAGCCTCTAGCACTGATGAAACCCGGGGCTTTAATAAATGAGTAACTTTTCGCCACGATTTGACCGAAATATTTTTGAAAGCAGCGTTAAAAAATTTCTAATACCGTAAAGAATACCAGATTTTTTACTGAAAAGTTATTGAAATAACATAATTCTATAGACAGGATCCTTAACCTTTTAGCAAACAATCTCTAGTTTTTGAGACCTAAAGGAAGAACCCTTCTGAAAACAATGAGGGAAAAGGAGAAAATACTGGTAACCAGCATTTTCTCCTTTTCCCACATTGTTTTCAGAGGACTTCTAGAGTCAAGTCTCTGTTTTTGAGTTACGTTTATCCCTTTCCCAAATGACAAAATTTTGGACCAGTCCAAATTGACCGCACTTGCAGACGACAAAATAAACGTAACCCAAAAATTGAAATTTGTTTCCAGCATGGTAGAAAACATTGTGGTAAAAAGGAGAAAATGCTGGTTATCAGCATTTACTCCTTTTTCCACAATGTTTCCAGAAGGCTTTTATCTCAGGGCCGTAAAAACCAGGGATTGTTTGGTAAAGGGTTATTTTGTTGTCTGCAAATGCTTTGGATTTGGAAAAGTCTAAAATTTTGTCTTTTGTTAAAGGGTTAAACGATCTGAGATGCATCTTACGTGCATAGAATTTACAAAGCAAGGTCATTTAAACTTTACGAGCTTTTTTCTGTGAATATATTGTTAAGCAACTTCGTTTCAGAGTGGCTGCAAGTTTTCGTCACGACGGAGTAAGGGAGATAACCCTGTTAGTAAATAAGTAAACATTTAATTAGTTAATTGAACTTACGTAGAGTAGTTACAAAATTATCTCAGATTTAAATCCCGGAAATGTTGAAATAAAATACCCATGCCCACGTGACATATATCATACTTGTTAATATATCCTGGGATGAAAACATATATTACATAGTTATATACTATAATACAGATGTACATAGAAGAATGATTAGACGAGTTTTAATAAATCAAAGGGCTGTAGTAACTGTATTCACAGCGTAAAAATTCTAGCAGATTTGTAACCCTTAGCTTTGAAATGCTGTCTTTTTTGTCCGGTAGAAGTGTATTTTTTAACCAGTGTAGGTTAAGACAAAACAGATTGTTACTACGGCATTATCATCGGTTTACTCTGAAAACGTCGTAACTACAGGTTGTAACAAGCTGTAGTTACGAGGTTTTCGAAGCAAACCCACGATATAAAATTATGTATCAATTAAGATTGTTTACTTTCCTTTGGCCTTTTTTCCATAATGTCCTTAATTGCACCACGCAGATTTATAGATCTATAAAATATCAAATTTTCCCATACTAAGTTCATTAGAAAGTATACTTTATGTTATTTGTGCATAGAAGGAACATAACCAAGGCATGGATTCCGACTTCGCCCACGAAACACTGCTTGCAGCAAACATGCAGGAGAAAATATATGAGCTGCACTCTAACAAAAGGGGGCGTAATACATCTCTTGATGCCTGATACCAAGCAGGACAGCACATAACTATGGTTCGTTAAAATCCACTTTTTTTCAACAACCAATTGAATTATGAGGTAGACCCATCCCTTGGCATACATAAAACTGACTAACAGTAAAGAGTTTCGACCCAGGTCTGCCTGCACGGACTGCCCAGGCTGACCCGAGTCGATACTTTTCGTACTTTCATTAAGTCCCCCCTTTTTCAAAGAACATAGTTTATATTTTATAAAAGGGCGCTTTCTGCCTAGTGTCAGTATACTCCTTGCACTATTTACGTCAACAGTATTCCGTCTTTTAGGCCTGCGTTATGTATTCTGTGACAAGATTCGCGTGTTACATAAGAAATAATGCAGTCCACAAACGCGTGAGGGGCTCAGCAACCGCCATCAATAAATCACCGCCTTAATGCATAGTGATTGCTGGAAGAAACTATCTGATATTAGAAACTCCTTCGTCACTATGAAATACAAATTATCCCTTGGGGTGCTACGCGCGACTCGCTGACCTTTTGCGGACAGTGTAGATCCAAGATCAGACTGCACGGAACGTGCAGTCTGATCTTGGATCTACACTGTCCGATAAGGAGGTATTTGTTTCTTCCAAAATACCTATGAAACAGCGAAATTAAAGTTTTTACAGTCGGTTAGAAATTTAGAAATAACTTATTTACCACGATAAAGGTTAACTCTTCGACTGGACAACAAGTCGACTCCAGGTTGTGGCCATTAAAAAGAGGACTCGGATGTGGTAATTTTCAATACACTGTTTGTCAGCATACCTAAAAAAGTTGGACAGTGTGGATACAAGATCAGACTGCACTGATCGTGCAGTCTGATCTTGAATCTACACTGTCCGTCGCAGGTCTAGAAGTCGTTCTGTGACTTCGAAGGGTACACACGATTTTACACGGTTTCGTGATAGGGAGAAATCCCACAGATTCCATTAAAAGTCAATAAGATCTCTGCTTTATGTTTAAGAAGGCGGTATTTGTTACAAATTAGTAATACATCACGCGGCAGCACGCTAAAAATGGAGAGATGGCAGTCTTCACTTACAGTTTCGTTCCATCTTGGCGACCATTTTTTCCTGAAACTCGTCTATCTTTCGTTTGACTCTAATTATTTTCACCGAATCTATATACTGGTGAAATATCAGCCCTATTTGGTTACAAGTCAATCATTCAATTATTTGAGAATGCCTATTAATCATTCAGGATTTCTAATTAATTTCCGTTTTCTTTTTAGAAGGTTCGAACTCTGCATTAACGGCTGAAATTGATACAATGAGTAATTGGGAGATTGTTCAAGGGGCCGCTGGCATGTGAAGACATTTGTTTTCATTAGAGGGGGGCATTTTTGATGTCGAGGAGCTATGGATGTTTAATCGCAAAAAGGTCATTTGAAATCGGGAGAAAAGATGAAGTTTCGACGTTTCTGTAAATGAAATCGTGTCCATTCAAACTTAATTATGCCAATAGTAAAATTGTTTCAAGTTGACCTTTAACCGCAATGCTTGCAAAACCTGGCGCTGACTCAGCCAATAATTTTAGGTCCCATGCATATCTACAAAATCAATCCCTATATGGGGTGAATGCGAAACTATTCCATCTGCGTTTTGGAAAAAAATACAGGTGAGGAGAAGAAAACTTCTGCATTCTCTGAAAAGATTTGTTAGATCACCTTTTATAGATAAGTTGCGTCGAATTCGGTAAATGAATTCAAGACAACAGATCTAAAAAGATGGCCTAACAATGTTAGATAGGCGGACATGGGCCGAAACTTTCCACTATTTATCAATTTTATTTCTTGCTTTCCGGTAGGATATTGAGAAATAGCAGTGAAATATATTTCGATCTTACACTGGTACCACCAGTGAAAATACCAATTTTCATGTTCTTGTTGCCCAGGTAAATTGTGCGTGTCTGACAACCACATGGGAAATATGACGTCATATACCTTAGATTTCTCGTGCTTGAAGTAATATTGTAATGCGTTGCTATGCGGGAGGGGTACGCCACAGAAAAAAAAATGTATTGGATTTTGATAAAGCTCCTCCCAGAAAGGGCTAAAAGCATGAAATAAATAGAACATTTATTTTTTGCGGTGAAAGATCGAAATTTAATTCATCTCGTGAACACCATCGGCAATATTTTCATCAGTGGCGCAGCCACTCGTGAAAATATTACCGATGGTGTTCATAAAATAAATTTCGATCTTTCACCGGAAAAAAACAGATATCCTCTACTTATTTTTGTCTGATGATCGATACATCGGCTAGATTTGTAAATTATAAGACAAGTAATATTATACATAATGACTTGCTTTGTACCATGCACCACAGACATGCATTAACCCATTACCAAACGACAATATTTTAGACTGGTCCAAATTGAATGCATTTTCAGACAACAAAATAAAAATGACGGAAAATTTGAAATTTGTTTTGTGAAGGGTAGAAAACATTGTGGGAAAAGGAGAAAATGCTGGTTACCAGCATTTTCTCCTTTTCCCACAATGTTTTCTAAAGGCTTCTTTCTCAGGGGCGTCAAAAGTAGGGATTGTGTGGTAATGGGTTAAGACCCCTTTTCCCAGAGAATGACACATTTATAATAGTAAGGTGTAGCATCAATCTGCATGGAGGAGAGTTTTAGATTCGATTCCCATTTGGTCAAACGAAAAACAATAAAAATCTACGGCTGGTTACAATTCAACAACACCAACGGCAAAGATTTGGTAATACCTCGAATCAAAAGCCGTACAAAACATGTACATGTACTTAACTCATACCCAAACGACAAAATTTTAGGTTTGTCCAAATCGAGAGCATTTGCAGACGGCAAAATAAAAGTGACTAAAAATTTGAAATTTGTTTTGTGAAGGGTAGAAAATATTGTGGGAAAAGGAGAAATGCTGGTTACCAGCATTTTCTCCATTTCCCACAATGTTTATTAAAGGCTTCTTTCTCAGGGGCTTTAAAAGTAGGGATTGTGTGGTAATGGGTTAAACTGACTGACGGACAGAAAATATTGTGCTATGACAGTTCTATTTTCTTCATTCGATACACATATATCCATAACATTTTTTAAAACTTAACCATCAAATTACCTCCAGTAATTTTAACATTTATTAACGTATACAATTCGATTTGAAACTGCAGCAGTAACTGAATAAGTCTCCGATGCATTAGCTTACCTTGAACCTGTATTTTTTTGTCACCAGTGTCCAAGAATGGTCTAATAATGGGGAATAATCACCTAGTGGTGTCCGTGGTCGTGAGGTAGAGCGTCGGCCTCGTAACCAAAAGGTCCCGAGTTCGATACCCGGGAGCGGGTGTCAACTTTGGGATTTTTCATTGGCCCACACTTTCGGCGCGAGTACTGGTGTAGTTCCCAGGAAGCAGAATCTATAGAGATTAGTATAAGTTGTCAGAACTTGTTTCTCAATCGATGTAAAATAAATATGTTTATTATTACTAAGAATGGTCTATGAGGAGATACTGACGACCGGAGATCGTTCTAAAAGCACTGGATATACTTGAAATCACTTCTTTAACGAAACAAGTACGGCAGATTTTCATGCAGTCATCAGTGCAATAATTACTGACGTGCAAAATCTGTGCAATCGAGTTTTACAAAAAGAAAATACAATTCTTGAAGACTATTAACATTTTCTGCATTACTCTTGTCATTGGATTGTATTTTGTTCGTGGGTTTATTGATGTTTTTTGGATAATTGGGGGGTCTTGGGGCTAAATAATCACCTATTTAATGGTATCTAATTGTCGTAATTAATAGCCGATTAATCGAGGGCCTTAAACGCCAGGACCGTATAGCTCTACCCAGAGTAATTCGGCTGCCTGTCACCGACGGCTCTTTAAGATTTGATATATGTTTTTGCACAGCACGAGTGTGAAATATAATATCGCAATAGAAGAGACGATTTGACACAAATCGTTCTGTACAATGAATGCCATGAATTTTTGTCCCTCTCTCTCCTTCTCACCCCGTTTCCTTTTTTGTCAATTCAGCAACCATGTTGACCCGCAATGAACGATCCTGTCAGACTGTTTTGGGTCTTGTTACTTTTGTTATGACAACACATATACCAGAAAACTATTTTGCTTGTGTACTGTACCTTCGCCTACCACAGACCTAAGCACTAGACTTCAAAGCAAACAATTGAAAGCCTCTGATGCTTTCACAGGAAAAATTCATTAAGATCAGACCGGATAGAACATATCTGAATCTTGGATGTATGGAGGCACCTTGGCCAAAGTTCGTTATTTAATTTAATTTTTGTCGCATGAATCGAAGATTGAAACTTGAGTTTGGAAGAGTAGAAAACATTTTGTGGAAAGGAGAAAATGCTGGTTACCAGCATTTTCTCCTTTTCACAAAATGTTTTCAGAAGTTTTTTTCCTCAAGTTCGTTAAAACCAGGGATTGCTTGATAAAGGAATAACTTCCTTTCCACATTTCACGACTCAAATGCAAATTTTCCTGAACGAAGGCTCTCTCCCACTCAACTGTATTTTCACTGTTTTTGCCGCTTCTGGCTGCTTGGATTAGGAACCCATTACGCTCGTATAGGGTGCATTGTACCCATAGTATTTGTATTTGACTCAGCTTCCCTGAAACTTGTATCTCATTCTAACATTATGACATCGTTTGCTTATCTTTCGATATGTAATGCCTTTTTAAAATCGGTTCTAACTTAATCAAACACCACGAAAATACCAAGAAATCGTTAATAACACAACAGTTTTGTCAATACACATATGTGTGTCACATTGATTAAAGTAAACACGGCGTCTTTTTTTTTCAATATCATAACGGCACACTCTCAATGGTTTCTTGTGAATTCATGCACAAGAAGTACCCGAAACTCGATTTCCTATCTGTTGACATACTATTCTCCTGACCTTCTTTTAACATTACCCAAGTACAGTTGGCCATTATCAATAGAATTAGACTTTATTCATAAATGCACTAGCTTTGACATAATATGTTACCAGTCGCTAGGTCCAGACATGACTGAAATAGTACCAACAATCAATGATATCATCACTAGAAAGCGATATCAGCGACAGTGATGATATCGCCGCTAGCAACTCTTGAAAAAAACTTTTTGGGTGAATCTAGAGGGGTATTATTATGCCAGCCTCTGGAGGGCTTGATAACACACATATTTTTTCACTATTAAAAAAGTATCTCAAAATTCAACGGATGCCAGATTCTTTTTTGTCACAAAACAAAAACATTGCATGAATTAAATGTCATAATATGAAAAAACTTACAGGTGTGATGCAACATAATTGTTAGCTCAAAAGCAGGTGAAAGACGAAATTTATTGAATCTGTATTATGTACACTGGAGACAGACCCTAGTTATGTAATACTGGTAAATTATGAAGAAAACGTATCCGTTTTATACGTTATATTAGAAAAAGAAATGAGCGCTCATTTCGATGATACGGCAACTAAATATACATGTACCACAAACTAGAAAGAGTGACTCATTTTCCGAGAACAATCGTGCCGTCAAATCGGTCGTACGGAGAATAAAAACCCAATCAAAATCATTGTGCTTGTTGATGACTTCACCCCGTACCGTGTTTATAATGTTATTTATCACCCAGCAGGTAAGGTGAAAACAAATTCCCGTCTCATTTTGTCAGGCAAAACAACAAAGCTTGTCAAAAAATGAAGCATTTCAACTTTTTTGTTATCATCGCCTGTAACAAATGGGCAGCAGACGGGTTTGGAAATCAACCTGTAAAATATGTTTACTCTTATTAAAAATCGCCAGGTATTGCTATTTCAAAGTTAAGTTTTGGGGATCAACCCATTACCAAACGACAATATTTTAGACTGGTCATAATTGAAAGCATTTGCAGATGAAAAAATAAAAGAGACTGAAAATTAGAAATTTGTTTTGTGAAGGGTAGAAAACATTGTGGGAAAAGGAGAAAATGCTGGTTACCAGCATTTTCTCCTTTTCCCACAAGGTTTTCTAAAGGTTTGTTTCTCAGGGGCGTCAAAAGTAGGGATTGTGTGGTAATGGGTTAATATCACCTTATCGGACAGAGTAGTCTGATTTTGAGCTACACTGTCCGTAAAAGGCGGATGCTTTTAGGAGTTTTCTGGACGTGTATAACGTCTCCGTCAGCTTTATGAAAGCATCGTGTAGGTTAATGTAACGCAACGTTATATACACAAAAACATGAGAAAATATAGTGTCAAAAAAGAGAGAAAATTCCTAGTTAGATGTTTAAAAACGATCTCAGCGAGAAATAGACAAGAAAATGAGATGCAAGGTGCTTAGCAGAAAGGGTTGGCTTTTTTTATATTTATTGAAGAGAGTCGGCGATAGTGTTGACAAATTCCTTGTCCAAGGAGTAGGTAAAAGACCTATTATTTTATCTATTTCATTATCTTATTCAACGTATTTTATTGCCATTTTTCGTATACCATATTTATTTTTTCAGTATTGAGAAAATACATAAATAAGGCTACAGGGTCTGGCCACAGAATCTCACTTTTGGCCACAATTTAAAATCAATTAGTCTTCAATTACTCTAAAATCATAACCAGTATATCTTCCATTTAGATTAAAAGAAGACAGTCATGTTCCAGCTATGTTCCAGCCATGAATAAAGCAGCAAAGTGCATGAAACAGTCGTCGTCTCGGAACAGTGTACTGGGTACACTGGAAGAGGTACTGCTCAACGTCTTCGATGGCGTATCTCTAGCGTCATCAGACTAGTACTAGATTGTAGATAACTTCTTCAAGGTCAGGTCCCAATCACCAATCGTTCTGAAGAACATTCTTTGTCTTACTCTCCAGGATTTTCTATATTTGAAAGTAACAGAACTTCGGTTTAGCCAATCAGAAGTTTTGTTACTTACAGATTTAGAAAAAATATTGGAGAATAAGACTGAGAATATTCTCAAAAATGGTTGTTGAATACGGGCTCTGGTTTTGGGAAACGCTGTGGTACTGCATGGTCGCACCATATTTTAGAGGCCAACAGCGGTCCTTTCATGCCTGTCTTGTGCCTACTGACAATATTATACACTGAAAAAAAAAAAGACAATTTGAGCAACGATTGACACACAAAGAGCTTATCACGTCTTTAGAAAGGTGGTTGACCAGCCGTCCAAGCAGGACCACAAAAATAAAGCTATGCATCTTCGTGGTCTTGGGTTTTCTGCTTCACCAATCCATCCACTTGTCCGCTAATGAAATAAAAACAAGTTGATAAATAGTCAAGCTGGATAAATCGCCTATCAATACGGTGATATTCAATAGTGGTAAATTGCCAGATCTTCGACTGTTTTCTTTAGCGATTCTAACAGAGATTGCCTTTTATTAAGTCTAATTGATGGAAAAATTAATAGCTTAACCCTTTACCACGCAATCCCGATTTTCATCGACCCCGCAGGAGTTTTTTAATATGAAGACATTGTGGGTAAAAGAGAAAATGCTGGTAACCAGCGTTTTCTCTTTTTTCCAACAATGTTTTTTTAACCTTTTCAAAATAAAAATCCATTTTTTTGAGTCCAGTTTGTTTTGAATGTCATGTTCAAAAGCCTTTAAACTGATCAAGTACAACATTTTATTGTTTGGTAAAGAGTTTTAAACTCTTTCAGAACGAAGCACCAATGTAGCTATTTTCATGGACTTCGCGGATCCAAAGCTTAAACCTCACATCTTGCAGTCTGATTATGGGTCTACACTGTCCAGTATTTGCAAGATGTTATGGCTATAAACGGTCTTAGTGTTGGATCAGTTATTCTGGGTCTGTTTTGTCTTGACTAAAAAAGTCAAGTTTATTTATTGCTTGCGATCCAGCTAAACTCAAAAACCTCTCGCAGGTGATTTTTTGCACCCTTTGACCAGATCGCTTTTAAAAGTATCGTGGAAAATGAAACTGAATGTCATAGCATATTGTATAACTGTTTTTCCTGAACGTTTTCAATTTCTCCACGTACAAAAGCAGCAGTTCGATGTTTTTCTTTTATTCCATACTAAACAAAAAATACTTCAAAAAGGTGTTTGCTGAAATTCAGTTTCCTTTGTTTTAACCACCATGCCAGAGAAGGCTTTTAAACACATGGTAGGAAAAGGAGAAAATGCTGGAAACCAGCATTTTCTCTTTTTCCCACCATGTTTTCTACTGCTTCAGACACAAAATCCATATCTTCAGCCACGTCAAGTTCGTCTGCAAATGCTTTCAGTTTTGACATGTAGAAAATGTTTGTCGTGTGGCAAAGAGTGAAGGATAAAAATAGGTGCAAATTTATTTGGTAACAAATATGCCGATCATGTCAGCTGCGTGAGATTGATACGCTCAATCAGATTTGGACCGCGGACTATAAGTTAGGTAATTGGTCTAACCTTGGTCAAGTGGCCTTGGACAAGGGGGGATTGCTGAAAGCCAATTTGTGTGAGGTCATTTGTAAAAATTAGAATGCCAAATGATGGGAATTAGGTTATAGAACTTGATGTCTTCTTTCTCGCCTACGGAAATTTAATAATGTTTTAGGCCGTGGCATAGACAATGCGTATACTATTAACCCTAAACCAAACGACAAAATTTTAGACTGGTCCAAATAGAAAGCATTAGCAGATGACAAAATAAAAGTGACAGAAAATTTGAAATTTATTTTGTGAAGGGTAGAAAACATTGTGGGAAAAGGAGAAAATGCTGGTAACCAGCATTTTCTCCTTTTCCCACAATGTTTTCCAAAGGTGTCTTTCTCAGGGTTGTCATAAGTAGGGATTGTGTGGTAATGGGTTAACTCTTTAGCAAGCCAGAAAATTTTGGACTGGTCCAAATTGAAAGCACTTGCAGATGACAAAATTAACGTAACTCAAAAATTAAAATTTCGTTGCATGGTAGCCCAGCATATACTCCCTTTTTCCCTCAATTTTTTCTACCCTTTCCAAATCAAATTCCAATATTTGATCCACGTTTTTTTGCAATCTTGCAAATGCTTCAATTTGGGTAGTTCGTAATTGGTTGTGGCTTATCCATTCCGTTGACCATCATCCCGTATGTGCAATATCTATCTATAGATTTATTGTGTAAGTAAAGAATTATTAACCATATTATTCTTTTAAGTCCAATGTACTTTCTACTATTTAATCATAGCAAACACCTCAGAAACTTTACCTGTTCGAAACCATAAGGACCTCTCACGTGAGCTCATCAAGATGACCTTGTGCTTCTGTTTGTGCTCAAATTAAATGATCATAAAGAAGGCTTTATTATGATTTTTTTTCAAGCGAAAAGAGATAACTTTAGAATCAAGATACATTGAAATATAATAAGAAAAATAAAAATAATTACATTACATCAGTGGTATCACATAAACCGTAGAAAGTATTGTTTCAAGGAGTGTCCATCGTACGCCCTCTTGCGGTAAAACATGATCTTCCACAAACATACTGAACATACAGTCAGCAAAACTTTTAATGGTCCATTTTTGTTTCTTCTGCAAATTTGACCATGTAAAAAGGTGGGGGTGTAGATATTGAATCTTGTAACAAATATCTGCTCGTCGGTTATGGTATTATAATGAAAAGAATCTCGATTTTGCCCACGCAAGGCACCTGTTTTTCGAAAAAAAAAAGGGGGGAAACCACACGGTTTGCGCATGCGTGGTGTCTATCAGCCAAACCATATCAAAAAGAGAAGCATGCATTACTGAAATTTTGTCAGCAGCACGGAAAAACATGAAAATTATTTTCTCCACAAAAATACAAACCAGGGATTCTATAAGTTCCTGTATGAACCGAGAGAAGGAGCATAATGCTTTCAAGTTAAAATGTTTTTTTTTTCATGAATGTTTGATTAGTTCTTTTGAAAAGAACGAGTTAGAAATTGTTTTCAAACTTAAGCTGGAGCATGATTTTACACTGGTCAAATATACCACAAAAAGTCAAGCTAAATGAATGCCTCTTTTATGGAAAGCGGATGCCAGAAAAAAGGTCTACGGGGAATTCCAGCTTAAAAATGGCTGTTTAGAAAATTTGTTGAGTATATGCCTATGGTTTACCGGTAACAAGCAACCGACAAGAAACTATGTATACGGTTACTTTGTAACGTTATCATACACTAACGATAATTATCGTCCTAAAAAAAACCCTTTCTTTTTTTTAAGGTAACAGCTAGACTTAACGGTGGACTGGTATCAGTCGGTTAAACAGAGCAATTTAGTAAAAAAAAACAACATCAAATAAAACGGCCAAATAAATAAACTATAATACATTGTTCTCAAGTCCGATTAACTCATTACCAAACGACAAAAATTTAGGTTTGTCCAAATCGAAAGCGATTGCAGACGACATAATAAAAGTGAATAAAAATTTGAAATTTGTTTTGTGAAGGGTAGAAAACTTTGTGGGAAAAGGAGAAAATGCTGGTCACCATCATCTTCTCCTTTTCCCACAATGTTTTCTAAAGGCGTCTTTCTCAGGGTCGTCAAAAGTAGGGATTGTGTGGTAACGGGTTTAACCTGTATTTTAGATACATGGCAAATAACAACACATATTAACCCTTTGCCAGGTAAGATTCAGCGACAAATATGATACTGTACCTTTCCTTGCCACATAGGTATCTGTTTAATCATTTATTAATTTACTGACTTATTTACCTATATTTCTACTAGTTCATTTATGTATATATTCGTTGCTTAGACTTATGAATCTGGGAAGTATAGAAAACGATGTGGGAAAAAAGGAGAAAATGCTGGTTAACGTCGTAGACCCCTAATAGAAGACAGCTATTTCCACAATAATATTATCCTACAAAATTTTCTATGATTAAAAAAGAGTGTTTCTGTACTGCTTTAACCGAGCCACTTTTCCCTTTTAGTCTTTTCTAGAATTATCATTTATAAATCTAAAACCACTATATTTACATTACAAAGAGAGATAGTAATTACCTCCCTTTTCTGGAAACTAACAAAAGTATCTACAAATAATTTCAAGATAGGCATTAAGAAATTTCTGGTTGGTTAAAAATGTGCAAAAGTATTATACCTATTTAAATCCGTATTTATCAACTATCAAGAAAACTTTATGCAATGCAGCACTAGAGGTATTAGGGGTCTACTACTTTAACCCTTTCCCAAACAATCCCTGTTTTTTACGGGTCAGGAATAGAAGCCTTTTGAAAACATTGTGGGAAAAGGAGAAAATGCTGGTAACCAGCATTTTCTCCTTTTCCCACAATGTTTTCTACCCTATCATATAGAAAAATCATCTGTTTAGCAACTATTAATTTGTCATCTGCAAAATGCTTTGAATTTGGTCCAGTCCAAAATTCGCCGTTTGGGAAAGGGTTAAAGAAGCCTTCTTTCTTAGAATCGTTAAGAAAGTCAGATTTGTGTGGTAAAGGGTTAATTAGATCAAATAGTAGACGAAAATGAAAAAATCAGTCGGCCACAGGTGTTTGGATTGTACTGGATATTCTAGAGTATGATATCAATTACTGGTGGTATTGGTAGTCCGGACTTACAAAAAAGAAAGTGCATTTAGATGCTTGAAACTGATATCCAGATCTCAATCAGATCATTTTGTTCTTGGCTTAAATATCGCGTCTTTAATCAGAATTTTTCCCTATTTAGAATGTGTTAATTGTTTATTTTTACATAGGATTTACCAGTATTATATATCTATATAACAATCAGCTTTTGTACGACTTAAAGTATCGTTTTAACAATTTGCTAAGTCACTCTAGTATTAAATCTGTAGCATGTGGGTGATTAGATTCAAATCAAAATACCTCAGTCGTATTTCTCTCTTTATCCCTAGGCAGCTGAATGCAACTCAGCATCCTTTTGCGGACAGTGTAGATCAAGATCAGACTGCACAGAATGTGCAGTCTGATCTTGGATCTACACTGTCCGATAAGGAGATTTATTTCCTCTACGAATGATTTCCACAGCAATATTTGGGTTTTTAGTATCGGTTTGAAATTGTATTTCCTTTATTCAGCAGGATAAGGGATAGAGGTTTAGCAGATGATATAATTTTGGCTTTATCTGAATTGAAAGCGTTTCCTGACAGGAAATTTAACATTGCTCAATTGATAAAATTTGCATGTAAAAGAGCAGAAAAACATTGTGGGTAAAGGAGAAAGTGTTTTTAATCAACTAAATGTTTCTTTTACCCACAGTGCTTTTAAAAGTCATTTTTTGTTCTGGGCGACAGTTTTTGATAAAATAGTTTTTGATGAAAATAACTCTATGACGTTTAAAGAAAAGAAAATACCATCAATCGTAGTCGCCATGTTGCTAATGATGACAATTGTCGTCGTTGTCGTAAATATAATAATAATAATAATAATAATCATCATCATCATCATCTAGGATGCAGGCTTTTAGATTGCAACTTTTTTGAGAGAGAGTTAAAACAGTTCTTTTTTTTCTTTACTAAAAACACACATTTTTCTTTTTTTATTTGGCACTCAAAGTTGAAAAAATATCAATTTTTTTTAAAGTGTAATATTTGCTCAGGTAAAAGTGATTCAAAACACTTTAAATGCTGTCCATCAAAGAAATAAGTTAGCGTACAAAAAATAAACCTCTAATGGAAGGGAGGTAACTCCCGAAAACGTGTCAGCGTATCCTATACCATACTGCTATATAAATAAAATAGAGATTGCTAGCCGATAGTCAAAACCAAGTATAGGCAGTCTTTTCTTTGTAAAAGTGCACAGAATGATCTGGACCTTCGTCCTTCAAAATAGAAATAAATGATCACGATACAAAAGTTATAATCTGGCACTTAGTACTCATAGTACATGATACTGATATTTGGAGACGTCGGAAAAAAGACAAATATGTAGCGAACTCAATGCTTGCTATGGCAAACATATCGCTCAATATCGGCAAGTGCAATTCCAAGATCAGACTTCTCTTGATATCTATTTAAGTAATTCATATTTCGTTTCAGGGACCTAGATAAAGTGTACTCAAAAGTAATAACAAATGTATTTAACTCAGTACAAAAAAAAACAAACAAAATTTTGGACCGGTCCAAGTTGAAAGCATTTGCAGTCAACGAAATAAAAGTGACTGAAAATTTGAAATTTGTTTCGTGAAGGGTAGAAAACATTGTGGGAAAAGGAGAAAATGCTGTTTACCAGCATTTTCTCCTTTTCCCACAACGTTTTCTAAAGGCTTCTTTCTCAGTGTCGTCAAACCAGAGATTACGTGGTAATAGGTTAATCATTTACAATACAACCCCAATCTAACCAACCCCAAGGAAAGGGAATTTGAAAACATTGATATCAAAGGACAAAATGCTGGTGTTGTCGAGAGAGGGAACGGGAATTTTCCAAAAGACCTAGAAGGTCTCCCGACAGAGAATTTTTGAATTGTAGAAGAATTTTGTTTTCTTCTTGTCACGATTTATTTTTATTTGCAAAGTGTACTTAACTGCCATTTAGTGTACAGTCAGCTCGGCACATGCACTTTGTGTTTCAAATTGTTTTCCCACAGAACATTAGTACAGTGGTATGAATCGCGAGCTTATACAGAAAACTGACGAAATGTTCTAGAATCCAGGTTGAAAGCACTCTTGCTGCGTTTCAATTGACATTATGATTTGGAAGGATAATGACTTTAAATGACCTAAATAACAACAATAATATAAGTGTCATGTGGGCACGTAGACAGTCGTTTAAACAAGAGATACAAATACCAATCAGGATTCAAAAGCCATTGTCAGAACTGTGAGACTTGACGAGATTTTTTATCCGGTGTCAAAAAAATGTGGATGTTTTTACGTAATCAAGCAAGGATCTAAACGGACTTTTGGCTGCGTTGATACATTTGTGTTATACTTCTGTCAATATATGAAATATACTACAGTTTTCAGAAGGCATTAAGCTCAACGCAAATATCAAGTATCGGGTGATTAGCAATTAAGCGGCTGCCAAAATCAATAAACGTTTTAAAACAATGGCTGGCCGTTGAAAGACCGCGTAGAATTTATATCGCTGGCACACCACCGTTGTCAAAGGTCGACTAATTTGTGATTCATTTGTAACTTCAGTGTCAAAGACCAAACCTATTAAAACCTTGGTAAGATAAATCGTCGTAGGTATAGAAATGGCCCAACACTTATGAAATAATGCCATTTTTATTTGCCAGTAATGTGATCGGCCCGGCCGGGCAGATAATTAAGTTTCATTCATGTCCCCGTATCAGTTTACAAGACAAGGACCTTCTGCTGTTGAGAATCCAGTTAATTTCAGTTTTTTTTTCTCTCTATCCAAAGGATTTTAGAATCGTCTAAACTGAAAGCATCTGCAGTGATCAAAGCAAAATTTGCTGAAATCATGGAATCTGTCTTTGCAAGGATGGAAACTGCCTTGGAAAAGAAGAGAAAGTTTAAGTAACAAGCACGTTCTCGTTTACTCCTCTGTTTTACGGTCGTGGAAACAAGTTATCATTTGGTTAAGTTCTAATTCTTTTAAGAAAAGTAGATGCTTTTTGTAACTCTTTATTGCAGGATTTTTGTATGACAGAGAGAGCACTATAGTGCCATTTTTTATTACTGCACTGAATGATAATGTTTTAAGAACATAACAAAAAATGCAGAGATCACTGCAATTGTAGATAAAATAGATATGAAATAAAAAATTTGATAAGAAAGGAAAAAAATATATTAAAGAAAAATAAGTCACGCTATTTGATATGTTTTATAATAATGGCTAAATAAATATAACAAATTGTAAGATTTACATGTTTTACACTTTTTAAGATAATTCAGAAATTTCGAAACCGGTAAAAAAAATGGGAATGAACTTTTAGTTTTGTTTCTGTCAGCACCATTGTTAATATTGTACAAGATTTAATGGTGCATGTTTGTATTTTAATGTTGTATCGGCACCAATCCTTATTTCGTGTTTCGTAACCCTCAGTTTAGCACCTATTGACTTACTATACATTCCGGTATTTTTTGTATATCAATTCCAGCTACTGAAGAAAAGAAAAACATTAACCTTATAACAAAAACAAGATAAACGACAATGTTCAGTTTTAGGCTTCACAGTAAATGACTCTCCGAGTTGTACATGAAAATGTCTCCTGGTGTTAAACAAGTTATTAGCCCGATACCATACTATCACGGTTTTCCAAAACTACATGCTTTTCAACCAAATAATGTTGAAAAAAAGATTAAAATCATGGTATTATATATTAACTCATTACCAAACGACAATATTTTAGGCTTGTCCAAATCGAAAGAATTTGCAAACGACAAAATAAACGTGACTGAAAATTAAAAATTTGTTTTGTGAAGAGTAGAAAACATTGTGGAAAAAAGGAGAAAATGCTGGTTACCAGCATTTTCTCCTTTTTCCACAATGTTTTCTTAAGGCTTCTTTCTTAGGGTCGTCGAAAGGAGTGATTGGGTGGTAATGGTTTAAATAAGGTAAGTACAAATAATATATTCATATCAGAATTAGTAGGACCAAAATTGGACACGTGTCACTTAGACATCACTACATGTAAAAGGTCAATTTATCTCTAAAAGTGAAATACAAGGCATGTTATAGCATCCAGTTTGTCCTTCACAAACATGCTCATGCCGTCCTGTATTTTATTTGATTAATGGCATAAGTAAAACTGCATTACTACTTTGAAATGGTGTATGTCTTACCACGTTTTCAACATTGTGTTGCTTTGCAGTTTTATTTTCCTTGCCAACTGTATTTCATCGTACCATATCAAATTTTTTCACGGTTCCGCTATTATGTTTCGAATCGCACTTCTCTTGCCAGCGATATGTTTGACGCTGAATCGCAAGATATGAATTGAAACTGTATATAAAATCACCAATACATCCATGTTGTTCAAAGATATGGTCAATGCTGATATCTTCTGGTGATGAGCAGTAATCAGCATTTCCTCGACGTTTGCTATTCTATCAAAGAAAGCTTCCTCCATTTAAGCCACCTTTAAATTATCGTCTGCAAACGCTTCCAATCTGACGAAGTCTAAAGTTTTGTCGTTTGGTACAGAATTAACATCGTTTCAAGTGTTGATACTACACTATAAAAGTGCTTTAACATTAACACTCAGCTGCAGAATGTCGTGTTTTAACGACCCTGAGTTCAAGTCTTTAGAAAGCACCCTGGAGAAAAGAGGAAAAAATGCTGCATGCTAGACAGAAATTTCTTTTCTCATAATGTCCCCCTACCCCCTTGTTTCAAAATACAAATCACATCATTTGATTTTTTTTTTCAACTTGAACAAGTCTATACTTTTGTATTCTAACTCTTATCCCGCTAAAATACTAAACTGAAATTTTCAATTCGACAGTAATTACCGAAAATTACTTTTTCAAAATTATATTTTGGGGAAAAAATATCTCCTTTGCGGACAGTGTAGATTCAAGATCAGACTGCACGTTCTGTGCAGTCTGATCTTGATCTATACTGTCCGCAAAAGGTTGGTGACACGCCACTAGCAGACTGATGGCTAATAAAAAGTTAAGTGACCAGGCGCCACCTGTATCCCTATTGGTCAATGATGACGTCTTCCAGTGACGGTGTCCTTGTGAGACTGTCTTCTCGCAGATGTTTCGATAAGGAAGCGGTTAGTTCTTCTTCTGTCTGCAGTCTTTTATGCTTTGTTCGTCTGTTTTGGAACCACACCTTTACCTAAATAATTATAATAATAAAAAATCAGAAAAGGAAATAGTTGGGATACCGTTTATTTTTCTATAGAATTTGGATTACTGTTATTCTACGTTGAAGACCAACGGCTTTCGCCATCAAAAAGATGCTGTCTTAAACTATATGTATAGTAGGTATTTACCAGATGAAAACAACAACAACAACAACAAAAACATTTGCTATTCGAAGGGTAGAAAACTTCGCAGGAAATTGAGACACCGCTGACTAAAGGCATTCTCAATTTCAGTTAAACGGTTACTTTGAATTTATTCCTGCTCTATCATTGGAAGACATGAGACTGAAGTTTAGCATTCTTCCATGATGTCTACAAATCTTTTCAAAGCAGGTTGTATGTGCATCACTTGTTCACTTATTTTGAGAGTGGAGAAAAAGGCAAAATGAGACTCTGATTTATCCCTTACTGGACCTTTGTATCTCTTATACAAGAATAAAACTGAAAGGTTAACAATGAAAATATAATAGATATATAATATTATAATGTAAAACAATGCTCGGAATTGTATTCGTACATGTTGTTGCAAACCTCATGGTAGATGTGGTAATAAAGTACCGATTCACGGTAAAGTTTTTGGTTTAAAGCAATTTTTTTTTGCAGTATTTTTTTTTCTTTTGCATTGGGATTATTCCGAATAACTATCTATAAAACGTAAAACGTAAAACCTGTTTACTTAATGGATTACTGCACGTAAACAATGTAATGTTGTGTAATAGAGCCATCTTCTTCCAAAGGCGTCTAATACCCGATAAAGTAATGGTTATTAGGAGGAAATTTCAAGAGCTTTATCCAATTAGAGGTAATCGGAGACTTAATTTATTGCTTTGGGGTGAGACTTCAAGTTTCATTTGAAAAGGAATTTTCACATAAAAAGATAGAATGCTCCTATGGTAAAGAAAATCACGAGGAACGGTCATATAATGCAAATCAAATAGTACCACTGTGCCCTCGGCACTTTTCAACGAGATTAAGAAAGGATTTCATTTAATTTGAGAATTTCCACGTAAAATTGTAGTTAAATATTTTTGATGATTATAACAAAGAAAAGAGTGGGCTCGCTGAAGGAGGTGCCGTCACTCTTGTTGAAAGGTTAAATCTTAAAATGAGTAAGTTCGACCCAAAACAGGCACCATTGCTAAATTAGGGATAAACACTTCAAATTAAGATCAAAAGATTGACTAATGAATACCTTGAGGCGGGAACAGTAGAGTCGTATTTCTTTTAATTTTGAAAAGGTGTCTAGAATTTTTTTCTTAAAATTTTTGGGTCATGATTTTCCGATAAAGATAACCAATTTATAAGTTCGTTAATTTTCTGGTCCCTCAAACGCAGTACATTAACCATGAATATTTGGACCTCGTGACATTTTATATCTTACACATTAACACTTAATTATTTATCTTCTATGTATAAACATTCCGGTTATTTGACATTTGTTTTATAGCAGATAAATTTAAGAGTTTGTCCTGTACACTGTTATTGGAATCGAGATGTATTATAACAATAATTAACCAAAATATTCAAAATTATTTACAAACAAAAGTGTTAATATAATTTGTTGACGACTGGCCTTTGTATCTCTTTCATAATTTTTTTGTCAAACAATGTTCACTAACCAACAAAAAATATTTGCGTACATTTTCGAAAAAAAGAAACTGGCATAAGTAAGTATCCTACACGAAACCGGTGGTCATAAACAATATATAATGCCATTGGGAAAGCTGTTTAGGGCTAATAATGTTGACGGGCCAATTCTTTACTAGGTGAATGTGCGCATACATTACTTCGTCCAAGATTTACAGAAAAATATGCCGTGAAAGTTGAAGGCCATATTACTCAGCAGCTAGTGACAGACATTTATTCAAGAAATAAAAGAAGTCAAAGAAGAGCAGCTCCAAAATAAAACAGTTGTTAAACATGTGCATACATCATAAATGACAAAGACAACGAAAAAAAATAAATATGCAAAAGTAGCAAAATATAAAAAATGGCATGTTTTAACGTTGAATAATCGAGCACGACCACGAGGAAAGATTGTGGAAAAAGTGGTATTAATTGGTATATATTTTCTTCTTCTCCCTCAAAGTCTCTCCCCTTACAAAGACAATTATCATCATTCATACTTAATTTGTCATCAGCAGTTGTTCTAAATATAGGTGACTCAAGGGTCTTGTCGTATAGTAGAGAATGACTGACATCCTGGTAATCTTACACTCTGTAAAATCAGGAAACATCGACTTCTCAAGGTTGTTGTGTCAAATGATACAATTTTTGAGTCTATTAATCATTCTTTACCACACACAGGTTTAGAAAATTCTTTGAAGGTCAACTTAATTGCGTCAACAGACAGGCGGAAAGTCTGGTGGTCCGATGTAATTTACAGTCTGATTAATGTTTAGTCCTTAGGTTGCTAAGCGCTACTCACTGACCTTTTGCGGACAGTGTAGATTAAGACCAGATTGCTCATAATGTGCCGTCTGATTTTGGGTTAACTCTGTCCGATAAGGAGATATTATTTCACTAAACATACCTTTGAAATAACAATATTTGGGTTTTTGCAAACGAACTGAAATTTTCACGTTATTTATTTAGCAGGTTAGGGGTTGATATATCTGTAAATGTAAAGCCTACTGCCAAAGAATCCAACTTTCCAAATGCGACATTTTTAAATAAAATCACCATTGGAAAGGAATGAAAAACCAGAAACCAGCCTCTTCTCTTTTCCGACTTTTTCTGTATCTTTTGAAAAACAAGTACATACCATTTTAGCCATGTAGTTTGCAACATGTAACTGTCCATAAGTTCGACAAACCTGTAGTCTTGATGTCTTCTACAGAGTTACAATGAACAACACCAACCATTTTTGTTTCACCTTTGAAATATTGATACTTTCGTTATTCTTCCTCTATATCTATCACAAATGACATCATAGGTCGAAAAAACAGGGTATAGGTAATTTATCAGTTTACACAAGAACTTGCTGTATTCGGTTGCCTCTATGTTGCACAAGCTGATTACTTTGCCTTATCATCATCAGATTTGACATTTGATTGCTTTAAAATTTGATATTAACTGTTCAATTATGAATTCTCTTGCTCAGATTTATTACCAACAAAGGCTTTGAAATGGCAAAGTACTTTACCAAGTTAACAATTCTTCATTCCAAAACTCATTACAAGACCAACCCGCACCACTTTGATGCCAAGAAAGTGCAGAGATAAACCTGGGGCCGAAGTGACATAAGAAAGTCTCGTGCTCTGTGAAATTGTTTAAAAGAATGGCAATGCGTCTGACATGAGGACATTATCATGTCCTTACGCCAACCTCCTCTAAGCTGAAAGCTAATTTGGTTGTAACAATATAATGGACACAATTAACTTCGTATAATGTCTGAATGACTTGTAATTTACTTCAATCAGACATTTAATGGTTACATTAGACTAAAGGGGGTAAAACATGCCAGCCGTAATGGACCGTTTTGGTGATAGATATTTTTGTAACATGTAGGAGACAATATGTTGTCTCACAAATCTTGTCAAAGCCCATACAATGTGTTTTCTCCGGACAAAAAATCTCCGTATCTTATTTCAGACTTTCAGAATGGTATTCTACCTAAGTAAAAGTCCATTTACTAAAAACACAGTGCCAAACAGTTCTTAAGCCGACAAATGTTTCATTCAAAATAAATTTTACAAGTTCAAACACTATTTATTATCATCAATCCTAGTTTATATACGTAGGAACTACTTAAATACAAAAACATTTGATTGACGAAAAGTTTATTTATATGCTTAAATCAAAGTGTGTTTCCTTTGTAGCTTTTAATTCTAAGTCAAACATTATAAAGATCGTAAATAAAATTTACTAGACCCATAAAAAAATAGGACTTGTAATATTCTAAAAGTCCATTTTCTTGGAGTCCGTGTAAAAGAAAATGGTATAGCAGAAAGAATCATAGTCTCTTTTCCGTCTATGGAATATAATGGCAATATGTTAAAAAATGTCCCAAAACAAAGTCCACAACAATAAAACTGAAAGAAAGAAAAACGTCATCCATTTATTTGTTTTTATGTCTATTGAGGTAAAATTATAAATAAATTGTGATTTTACTACGAAAACAAAACAAAAACACACTACCGTCCTTTCTTTAAGATCATGCTGGAATTGACATTTTAAGGTATTGTTCACTTTACTCTGTGCTTGTCAAAATCATTAAATAGCACTTTGGAGTGCCATTTGTCAAGAACTTGGTCGTTTGTGAGCAATCCTTTATGTTTTCATTGTTCTTATATATTATACGATATTTTCTATATTTCTCCGAGTAATTGACAATTTATCGATATAAGTCAAAGTGATAGAATTTCAAACTCATTGAACTCGTCTTGTGCGGCGGAACCTTCTAATTAGCTTGCTTTTACCGAGATTAACGTAACCATTAAACGTTTTTGAAAATCCATTCCCTCCTAAATTGAAGCGAGAACGCCTTCCTCTGAAAGACTCTAGATAAGTTTTGTGTGCACAATAAAAAAGATTTGACCTCATTTCGGGAATAATGTAAACACGTCCTCTTTCTGTCCTATGACAAGTGTTTACTCAGTCAAAACGTTTAGAATTTCGAACAAATGGTGATGATCGCTTGTTGCTTACAGAGGTCTTGACAGCTACTTCTGATCATGCCACTGGTTCCGCAAGGGTCTGTTTGTTCTTTTGAATCATTCTAAATCACTTTTCCCACCTTCTGACCTACTTTCAGTGTGAAATACTACTGAGTTTTCAACACCTATAGTATTTCCAAGAAACAGTGCAAGGAGTAATATAGATGTATCAACATCAACAAATGAATGTACAATTTTGATTTCAATATCTCTTCATATCAATGAACTTTCATTGGAATTAGAAACGTCGTTTCAACTGTCAACAGATATGAAGTGAATGATATATAATTATAAACCCAACTTGTTATATTATTATTCATTTCAATATTCATGGTACCATCATTTTCTTTTTCCTTCACAGGGTGCTGTGGTGATATCTATTGTTTTTGTTCTTGAATACCCTCCCCCTTTTCTTCTTTTTTGAATGAATCATTTAATCTGGGAGAAAAGGAACAAAATCTGCGTTTACTCAACCAAGTAAAAGATCAAGACTTTTTTATTGGCTGTGGAGTATGATCTTGATTTAAACTGTCTACAAAATCTTCTGGTGTCATCAACGGGAAGAAAGGAATTAAGTGAAAGATGGAAATATTTTTCGACGAATACATGTACTTTGAGCACGGTACTCCCTTTTGTCAACATTTACACGTAAACTTGTGAGACCGACCATTTTGAATTACATTTGATTTTGACTCTTACATTATTTAAAGATAATGTTTCATTGTTAATTTCTATTGTTGTAAATACAGATCAGACAGAGGGTCAGCTGAAGGTTTGTTTTCTGTTGTCCACTACACATTGATACATGTATACTACACTTCAACACGAGAAACATGAATTTCTACTTTCTAGACGGTACTTTAAAAATAATATTTACCTGCGTTTCTGACAAGTTAAGTGATGCAGACAATTCTTTTCTTTCTTGACCCACAACGTAATGGTTCTTTTCAAAAGCATGTTCCAGTCGCAGTAACTGAGTTGGAGAAAACGCAGTTCTCACTCTCTTTGGTTTTCTGTAGGATGGCATGAAGAGCCCTGTATCTGCAAAAAAAAAAAAACAATGTTTACCTAATTTGTCCCAAAATCACGAGGAAAAAAACTTTTTCTCGAAAGCAAAATAAACAATTTGTTGTGGCGAGTTAAGATGCTTTTTATCGTATCTAAGAATCAAATAGCGGATTCTGCAGATCTGTGATAATTGCATTTCATGCGGTCTGATATACAGTTAGTGGGAATATGTGACGAGTTCATTTGACTTCTATGTATTTTTAGGCGTGCAGGAAAATTTACACTGTAACACTTTATGAATAATACAGTATTTATTTTACTTTGCTCCAGAAATATAATTGTAACATCTAGTATTAGTTTTATTATATAATTCTCTATAAATATTTTAATTCATGCATGCGTCTATTTTCTTCTCTGCTTACAATGTCGAGGTTGTGTTTATACACTGCCACACTATAACACTAAAACACTATTAAGGTTATTTTGCTTTCAAAATATTATTTTAATGTTAAAATATAATATATCAATAATTAGTGGTAACACCAGTTATGGCTTTCATTTCATTTTCATTTTTTTATGTTTTAGTCTACATGCATGCATCCATTTTCTTCTCTGCTTACGAAGGTGAGAATGTGTCCTAAGCCTTTCGGTACTTGAGCCATTAACACCTTAAATGTATGTTTTTGTATTTGTTAAACTGAATACATTTTAAATATATTAATATCGTATGTTTTTTATTGGTTAAAATCAGTACATTATAAATATTTTGATATTATTACATGTACAACATGTTATATCTCTGTTCCTGGTTTTGTTTCTCGTGATTTACGGCACAAAAGAAAGACGTCAGTTTTTTTCCAGTTTGTAACTGTTGTAGATGTCATTGAACGTAAGCCTCAAAACAAAGTATGCTTTTAACTCGAAAATCTTGTATCAATTAGTTAATAAATGGATGGTAAATTAGTTTGTACATAAAGCTTTTGGTAATTTTATCGTTTGTTTGTAGAATTTTATGTAATTTGTATCATTGGAAAAAAAAAATTTTTTTTTCGTTGTCACAAATGAAATATTAGAATTGTTAATTGCTCATATATCTTTTACCTGAAGATTTGAGCCAATAAAGTATTTTGAATTGAATTGAATTGATACAGAAAAAGTTTCGCATTTTGCATCGTTTGTTAGGAACGCATTGTGCAACTTGTGCTGTATTTTAATCTGTCTGTTTCCATTGCATCTTCCATTGCATATTGTAATCGATTTCCCGTTTTACTTGTCCCATACTGTTGAAGACCGATATTTTCATTCGAACAGCTGTTTAAACAACACTTTGAAGATAAATCACTTTACCCAAATATATCACTAAAATTACGGTTACAGACAAGGTAATAATGCATACGTCCACTTTGAATTATATTTCTTTAACCCTTTCCCAAACAAGCCCTGGTTTTACGTGTCTGCAGTAAAACTCTTTTGAAAACACTGTGGGAAAAGGAGAAATTGCTCGTAACGAGCAATTTCTCCTTTTCCCACAGTGTTTTCTACCCTTTTTTGAGAATTTTCTGCCATTTTCTCAAAATCAAAAATTGTCGTCTGCAAACCCTTTCGGCTTTGAAGAGTCCAAAATTTGTCGTTTGGGAAAGGGTTAACAAGAATCACACCAAAAAGAATATAGAGCCATACACTTCAAAGGGACTGAAAGGAACCTTCGTGATACATGGTACCATGGACGTCATCACATAATTATGGATCCATAAAAATACATTTTTGTATTATAACCGACTGAATGCAGAAAAACCACCAAAAGCAAAACATTTCGGCCTAGGCCAGTCTGCGTGAACTCACAGATTAACCCGGGTCGTTACTTTTTGCAGATGCGTTAAAAGGGACTGAAAGGGACCATCGTTATACATGGTACCATGGAAGTCATCACATAATTATGGATCCATAAAATCCATTTTTGTATTATAACCGACTGAATGCGGAAAAAAAAAAAAAAAAACACCAAAAGCAAAACATTTAGGCCTAGGCCAGTCTGCGTGGGATCCCAGATTGACCCGGGTCGTTACTTTTTGCAGATGCGTTAAAAAGGACTGAAAGGGACCTTCGTGATACATGGTACCATGGAAGTCATCACATAATTATGGATCCATAAAATCCATTTTTGTATTATAACCGACTGAATGCGGAAAAAAAAAAATTCCAAAAGAAAAACATTTAGGCCTAGGCCAGTCTGCGTGGGATCCCAGATTGACCCGGGTCGTTACTTTTTGCAGATGCGTTAAAAAGGACAGACAGGGACCATCGTGATACATGGTACCATGGAAGTCATCACATAATTATGGATCTATAAAATACATTTTTGTATTATAACCGACTCAGTGCAGAAAATCCACCAAAAACAAGACCTTTCGGCCTAGGCCAGTCTGCGTGAACTCACAGATTGACCCGGGTCGTTACTTTTTGCAGATGCGTGAAGCTACCCTTTTCAGAGACTTTGACTCGTATGTTATCGTCTAGTTTATGTAATAGTCACAAGAATGATACGACGTATTTCTGTATTTTAATTTGCACAAGTAAGAGTTTGGATTTTATGTTTGGCCTTTATTTATTTAGTCTCTTATTTTATTTCATGTACTATACATAATCTGATATTGTTTTCGCCAAACCCATCACAAAAGGTGTGCTGTAGATATAGATGACGATATACGAATCACGCAAATGCTGTGAAACTTTAGAACACGGGAGCAACCGATACCGAAATATGTCATCTGTTCTATGCTTCGTAACAGTCCACTTTCAACAGGATGGTGTCAAAATGTTGTAACATTTTGTTATTTTTGTAAAGTAGACGATCTGATCCTAACTTTAATTGAATATATCTTTACTTCGAATTTTTTGTTGCTTTTTCAAATTTCATACACAAAAAAAAATAATGAAATTTTCTAACACTTAAGAAAGTATAACACAGGTATTTCAATTTAAATGATCAGCTTGTTGGTAATGTTTTGATCTTTTCTCTACTTACCATGATTACATATTTTGTGAAATATTGTACCATATATGCCTTGTTTTATACCGATTAAAAATGCACCACTAATGATGGTTAAATACTTAATTAGAACATCTGTTAATGGATCTAAGAATTGGTTTGAAAAAGTATTACTAGTCAGAAAATTTAATATGAATTTACATGATACTTCAATGATTTATTAGAAAAAAGAAACAATCTATTTTTTCCTATAAAAATGTGACGTAATTGAATAGCCTAAGATAATCAGCAAATCAACAATGTATCAGGAATATAAATATTGATTCTAAAACTAATCTTCATAACTGAAACATGTATTTAGTCCTTTCTCTGGCATTTCTTTAGCGAGAAGCCGTCATCTTATTTAACATGTGACCCGCTTGATAGATAGATTTATTAAGTATTTCTGCGTAATAAAACAAATTGAAGAAACATATACCCAGAGATCTGAATTTATGACTTTCGATGGTGAATCAACAGATGAAAATGACAAGACATATTTCCATTCTGTTACCAAATTTCACTTTGCATGCATAATTTTTTGTATATTTTTTATATATTTTTCACTAGCATTTGCTTTGATATTTAGGTAATATAATGATAAAAATACGAGCATACTTCTAAATGTCCATGTATTCAAAACATTTAAAACAGCAGTAAATTACAGTTTCAGATCGACAAAAAACTTCTTTCTTTGATTTTTTTTTTGCAAAACATTTCTTATCAAACAATGTATGCTCACAAGATTTCTTGAATGGTTATGTTGAGAACATAAGTTTGAAAATTCAAGCACTTTAACTTTGAATGGTCAAGAACTTACACCGTAAACTCTTAACATGCCTAGAACTTCTATGCTCTTTAACCCTTTCCCAAACGACAAACTTTTGGACTAGACCAAATTGAAAGCATTTGCAGACGACAATTCAACTCTTGCTGAAAAGATGATTTCTGTCTATGATAGGGTAGAAAACATTGTGGAAAAAGGAGAAAATGCTGGTTACCAGCATTTTCTCCTTTTCCCACCATGTTTTCAAAAGGCTACTATTCCAGATCCGTAAAAACCAGGGATTGTTTGGGAAAGGGTTAATGTAAGCACCTACCTGGACACCGAGAGGTCAGGAAGCCAGCTCCTCTTGTTGTTCCCCACGTGAAGGTGGGTCCAGAGACCCCGTGGTCCAGTCTGCCGGTACCAACTTGATTTCCGAATTGGCTTTGATTCATTCCTGAATAAAGACTTGGGAAAGGAGAGTACGAGTTTGCTAAACCAGAAATATTTGAAATGGTGGATAAGTTGTCTAATTGCACTAAATTGTTGTGAAGTTTTAAACTGAAGTTTCCTAGATTAGAATGTTGTCGATACTCGTGACCTTGAAGAGTTGTTGTCGTTGTTGAGGGATCCAGTAGTGGCCAAGTATGGGATGAAAACGCACTCGGTCGAAACAAATTTCTACTATTTACATTGTTCATGCTGGCTAAGTTCTGCGTTGGCATGTCATAAGATCTCACATTGTCTAACAAATTATCCTGGAGATTGGACACGTTTGAATCCAAACACTGAACACAAAACTGGCTGTCTTTATGGCCGTGCTGATGTCCTGCTTGTGGAATAGTTACAGCATGGGTTAATGAAGACACCGGGAAACAGTCCCGGTCACTCACCAGTGGCTCAAGTCTGGTTAGATCCTTCGATGCTGACTTAACATTTGTAAACGCTGAATCAGAGTTGTGTAGAAAATCAGTTCCCATTGCAGACATCTTAGTACTGCCTCTCAGTAGAGAATCAATGTCGAATCCAGCTAGGTTCCCAACTTTTGGACCGACAATTGTAACCATTGCCTCCAAATCAACTTAGTTCCATTGTACTAATGTTTTTAGAAATATTATCAGATAATCCCAGCTCAAACTGACTTGGATCTATATTAATTTAGGTTTATATGTATTGCTGCCAACAGAGTAATTCGACTTTTAAGAACAGAACCATCGCAAAAAAAGATAATTTTGGACATCATGATTTAACATCATGCAGCTGACGCTCTGGATCAAAGATCGGACTTCATATTCTGTGCAGTCCGATCTTGATCTACATCGTCCACAAAAACTGCAGTAAAAAAAAAATAAAGATGGATACGATGCAACAATGAAAAACTGTGCACTTACAGAACCAAACTGGTGCACTATTACGCAAGACCGATGTTTAATTATGGTTTATATTAAAGCACTAAACACTTTATTTAAAATCCACGTCGAACATGTCAATCAAGCCAAGTCTATTCATATGCTCGAAAAGTTAACCCTTTACTAGGCAACTATTATTTTAGTCTCGTAAAACCCGAAAACAGTCGCAGACAACTGAATCTTTATCGCAAAATAAAAGGATTTATCTATAATAGCATAGTTCCAAGCATTGTTGGAAAAGAAGAAAATGTCGCTGAGTACAACGTGTTTTTTTTTGTCTCAATATGTTTCAAAGAGCCACCCCATTTACAGCTATAAAACAAGTAGGATTGTTTTGTAAAGGGTTAAATTTGTGTCAAGTTATATGATTGGTTGGCGCACAAAAACAAGAGAATGGAGTCCTGGTTTTTAATTCGCCGGCCTGTCGTGACAATGAAAAAAAACATGTATTGCTTTATTTTAACCCGTACAATCTGCGCTCAGATCAGACCATCTTTTGTTACAGCTACAAAGGCTCGTTTTGTAGATATTTTTTCCTTCTTGTAATTGATATCTTGAATCAAATTCTTATACTAAGTGTTTCCCTTTTTCACACCGTGCGAGTCTGTAAGGTGAAAGAATGGAAATACTTTCTCAAATGAAAACTTACCCACCCGAGGCTAAAAATGCTGTTTCAAATGGACAAAATATGTCAATGAGGACATTTTATGTCGTCTTCGCTAGTCTCAGCGATTTGAGAAAGCATGTAGTTTGAGATTTTGGTTTTTGATTTGTGACCCATCACGCAAAGAGGGACTATCTCTTAATTCTGTACATCAATGAGATGAAAACAGATCAACTATAGTGCAAGTCAGTTTAAGATGATAATTAAAGAATGATTGTATAACAGTGTGCAATAACCACTTTTTATACAGAAAATGCCATTAAAGCGAAAAGTGTCAACTCTGACCAGCCTGTGCAATTCGCGCAGTCTGACCAAGGTTGACACTTTTCGCAGTTCCCAAAAGGTCCCTTTTTACTTGCTGGGTCACATTTGATTGTAATAGGGTAAACCATTTTGAGCCAAGTTCATTCATAAGATAACTTAATGTATCTGCAAAAAAATTCACGATCAATCAAGGTCAGCCTGAACTGAATATCCAAGGACCAGTGTGTCTTACGATACGGTCAGTTGTTATACGAAATGGATTTGATTGATCGAGAATTATGTGATGATTTGACTGGTAGAGTACATCAAAAAATGCATTAAATTGCTTGGTATAATACGTCGAAAAGATGCATTAAATTGCTTGGTATTATATGTCAAAAAGATGCATTAAATTGCTTGGTTTTATACACCGAAAAGATGCATTAAATTGCTTGGTATTATACGTAAGAAAGATGGATTAAAATGATTGGTATTATACATAAGAAAGATGCATTAAATTGCTTGGTGTTATACATAAGAAAGATGCATTAAATGGCTTGGTATAATACATAAAAAAGATACATTAAATGGCTTGGTATAATACATAAAAAAGATGAATTAAATGGCTTGGTATAATACATAAAAAAGATGCATTAAATTTCCCTTTTTCCAGAGTATGGCCCATCTTTTACCGAGTGTGAGGATTAAGATTAGACCATATGAAATTGAACGGAGCTCCAGATAGCTCCAGATAGAGGGGATAATTTTGATTTCATAATTGAAAATATTAGTTATTCTCCACTAAACCCTATGTTATGGATACTCATTAGAATTGTCTCATCAAGACTATTCTAATTAGTACCCTCATAACGGTTTTAAAGTGCCATCACTCCCTCTTATCCGGAGCGCTTTCAGTGTAGGTTTGAACTTGGGTCTATACATACATGTACCAGCGGTTCTAGTTGTCTGTCAGACTAGTATTGAAAAGTATTGAAAATTTAGCGATTCGGCTTAAAATTTAATTTCATGTAAATATGCGACTAAGATAATGAATGACTTAATTAACAATTTGACGCTGACATGCTAACTTGTCTAATAATTTTACGCTGAGATGAGTTTCCCTGGCAAAAATTCGACGATTGATTGATATCAGCTCAGACAAGTCTTGAACAGAAAATCGTCGATTGGTACAAAGATAGATCAAACTACCTATTTTTTTCCGTCAAGAACGTCAACAGGTGTATCACTCTGACCCAAAGAAAGGATCTACAGCAATATACCAACCATGCTCTATGAAAAAGAGGCTTAATGCATTTGCAAAAAGGATCGATCCAGGTCAGGCTTCGGAGCCTTTGCTATTGCCCAGCTGGCTGCATATACAAGGATCAGTTTATTTTCTACTTCAGTCCTTTGTTCTACAAAACCATTATCTCCCTCTAGATGGCATTCTACAAATACACATCTATCTAATTTTGGCACTCTAGGTACAGAATCGGACTACTTTTCTACTTGACAACTGTTACTGTGAATTTCAAACTAAGATAGACGTTTACTCAATAAAACGCTATTTGGTGCGATTCATTCAGCTATGATCAGTAATTTAGAGAAATCTAGTGCAAAAAAAGCCTGAAATTTTCCTCAAACGTATTGATAAAAGCCAATTTCGCCATTGCTACTTTATAGCGCGTATTACTACAATCTCCCCACTACTGGGGGGAGTGATGCGTCATGTAAGACAGGTCGAATCTTCGAAGGACATGACATGCGCCGACAACGATACAAAAGTGGACTTTATGAATGCATGACCATGTAAACACTTGCTATGCATCATGCATCACAGAGATGCACTAAGCCCCGTTTTCACAAAGCACGGCTCATACATTTTTTGTTCGTTGCGACTCCATTTTTTTCATGATACAGATCTTCTTGATTACATGAGGAAAAAGTCATTAGCGCCGATACCATCTTGGTCTTCAAAGCTTTTGCTTAACTGCCTTTGTTTAAAACGGGAACGCTCAACATTTTTGGGGATACAATTAGACCACCATATTAACGGACTAGGCCGGGTACAATTTCAAGCGTTTGGATTGAACAGTTTGAAAAAAAGAATGCTACTGTATACTTTAATTTGTAACTGGGAAAAAATACAATGATACGATTTATGCAAAAAGCAATCTGTCTGTTCCTTGTCTTTTTTTTTCAATTGTAGGTTAGTAAACTTTCTTTCCGAGGATTGATGATATAGAGGATAATCAACTGGTTGTTTTTGATATGAAAAATATCTCACGAGGATGCGTTGTTATGCGTTGAAAAAACGAGTGCGCAGGACGAGTTTTTTTTTAACGCCTTACGACGCGTCCAAGTGAGATATTTTTCATATAAAAAATAACCAGTTGATTATTCTATTTATTATATACCTCATTACATCATTATTTGTAATTTTGCGTTTGAAAAACGAAAAAAATGTAGTCGAAAAAAAAGTAGTTCCCAAATTACGGCAGGAAGTGAAAGTGAAAGTTGATATCGTCACTAGTGATGATATCAAAATTTATTACACTAGGAAATTCCAGGATTTCACTGCTAGGTATATAATAAATGCCTCTTACACTGCTGGTCATTATTTCGACAATGGAAAACAGACAGCGGTATGGGAATACTTGTCGCCGCGATATAACTGAAACAATTTGATAAACGGTTTTAAACACCACATAATGTTTAATATTTAATATTGGGGAAAAAGAAGCGGTTGTCTTTATCATCCCATCATTAATTTTCCCACGTTGTGTTCCATCCTGTTAAAAAATAATATTCTTCTTGTCTTTTAAATGTTTGTCCAATATTCAATATGCAGTATGCTTTAGTAAGACTTAAATCATAAGCCATACAGTGGGTGATAAAGCATAAAATAATTTAATTAATGACAGTTTAGTGTGTAAAATTAAGCTAGTCATAAGATACTTCAGATAGATCGTTCCACGTGTCAAATGTCTATATGATATATAGTCCACAGTCATTGTTTCGACTCTTTCTTAAATAGGCAAATAGTCTCATAATGTTCTGAAAACAGTCTTAAGAAGGCAACTGTAGCAGCATGGAAAATGGTTTTATACACATAAAATTTTACATTATATTAGGCCTACATAATCCAAAGAAAAAAGAAAACATTTTGGGACAAAAGAGAAATTTCCCCTCCTGGACAATTTCTCTTTTGTCCCACAATATTTTTGAAAGGAGTCGGTCTCCCGTGTATGACAAAAACAGTTGTTTTGTAGGCAAGGAGTAATAAACAGTTCTTTAAAAGTATCTTAAAAAAAGCAAACTGCATCCTAGCTAGCTCTGATACACGCTGCGGGTATTTGCAGTCTGTGGACTTCTTTCCTTAACTTTTTCCTGTAATTAGATACCTTATAAACTGAATGAATGAATGAATGAATGAATGAATAGTGTTTTATGGCCCGTCGACAACTTAGGTCATATTGGGCGCACTTACTTAGTAAACAATAATGCGAGGTGAAAATAACATACATGTGCAACAACATAAGACAAACATGATAAATGAGGAATGGATGAAACACAAAATGATGCCCCTTTTGTCGCCTTTTACGACATGCATGCCTTATAAACTGAAGTGCGAATTGGTCAATGTAAAGGGAAAAAAAAGGGGATATATACGCGGTGAGACAATGGTTAAGGTGGTAATTAGTGACTAATTAGTACTGTTAATTAAGCTACGTCATTACAGAGGTGTCAATACTAAATGGCCTACCTCGGTGATTCAGACTATTGAAATAAAAGGGTATAAGGGCTGTTCAGTACTTCTTGCAGAGTATTCTGGAACATCCTTTCTAAAGTTGAGACGTCTGTAGATTGATTGGTGGAACTTCATACATGTTTTCCTTACTATAAAGATTTTTTGCTTTTTCTTTTCGTTTCATGCCGTGTCATCAAACAAGAGGACCGTGATGGTCCTATATCGCTCACCTTAGTACTAAGCAGTAAAGGTCTACAATGAAGATAAATATCAAATATCAAGGTTCATAGTCAAATGATTCAGACAGGGTATGAAACTGTGCAAAATGCATCTTCTACTTTTAGAGAAGAAGATTTTTAAAGTTTTCCTTCTTTGTTGCTTTGTTTCAAACTTGTGACCCCCGGGGCGGGGCCAGTTTTGACTCCAGGGGCATCATATGAACAATCTTGGTAGAGGTCTACTAAGAGATGCTACATACCAAATATTAAAGCTCTGCACCTTTTAGTTTCAGAGAAGAAGAATTTTGAAGTTTTCCTTCTTTGTTCCTAGGTTTCAAACTTGTGACCCCTTGGGCTAAGCCAGTTTTACACCAGGGGCATCATATGAACAATTTTTGTAGAGGTTCACTAGGAGATGCTACATACCAAATATCAAAGCTCTGCACCTTCTAGTTTCAGAGAAGAAGATTTTTAAAGTTTTCCTTCTTTGTTTAGAACTATGTTTCGAACTTGTGACCCCGGGGCGGGGCCAGTTTTGACCCCAGGGGCATCATATGAACAATCTTGGTAGAGGTATACTAGGAGATGCTACATAGCGAATATCAAAGCTCTGCACCTTCTAGTTTCAGAGGAGAAGAATTTTAAAGTTTTCCTTCTTTGTTCCTATGTTTCAAACTTGTGACCCCTGGGGCTTGGCCAGTTTTGTTCCCAGGGATATCATATGAACAGTCTTGGTAGAGGTCCATTGGAGATGCTACATATCAAATATCAAAGCTCTACATCTTCTAGTTTCAGAGAAGAAGAATTTTAAAGTTTTCCTTCTTTGTTCCTATGTTTCAAACTTGTGACCCCCGGTGCGAGGCCAGTTTTGATCCTAGGGGCATCATATGAACAATCTTGGTAGAGGTCTACTAGGAGATGCTACATGTCAAATATCAAAGCTCTGCAACTTCTAGTTTCAGAAGGGAAGAATTTTAAAGTTTTCCTTCTTTGTTTCTATGTTTCAAACTTGTGACCCCCGGGGCTGGGCCAGTTTTGTTCCCAGGGATATCATATGAACAATCTTGGTAGAGGTTCACTAGGAGATGCTACATACCAAATATCAAAGCTCTACGCCTTCTAGTTTCAGAGAAGAAGATTTTCAAAGATTTTGCTGTTTTTTTCCTTTTGGTTGCCATGGCAACCAGAGTTATGGCTGGAACTCAATCTCTTGAACAACTTTGGTAGAGCTTCATCCAAGGAACATCCCTGCCAAGTTTCATCAAGATCGGCTAAGTGTTTTAGGAGGAGAAGATGTTTAAAGAAATTGTGGACGACCGGACGACGCACATTGGGCGATCACAAAAGCTCACCATGAGCACTTTGTGCTCATGTGAGCTAAAAAGGCGACTTAATGTATAATTCCATTATAGACCAATATCTCTGTTTCAAAATGAAAGTTAACGAGCTGTAAGTTTTTCCGTGAAATTCCTTTTTTCTTTTGAAAGTGAATATTCATGAGCGTCGGGTAAAGTAAATCGATTGAACTGAATTTGGATTAGACCGGATTGGACTAAATAACCGGAATGAACCGATGAAGCTGGAATGGGCCCAATTACGAAATTTGACAAGTTTTCTTCAATCTTGTGTAAACCAACCGAGCTTTATATTTACTATGGCCACCTATTTTAAATTCGCTAGTCGGTCAGTATTTTCAGTATTTTGATTAAATACCAGTGATTATCATTCTCTAATTTGGAGATTGTTAAGCAGGGAGTAAATCAGGCTCGATCTCACCGGAGTGTAAACTTCAGGTAGACTGAAAAATATTAGGGCAAAAAAAAAAATGCAGGATAACATAATTTACTTCTTTTCTCACATTTTTAGCTCACCCTAGCACAAAGTGCTTTGGGTGAGCTATTGTGATCGGTCATCGTCCGTCGTCCTTCCGTCTATCTGTCCGTTAACAATTTCTTTAAAAATCTTCTCCTCTAAAACTAGATGGCCAATCTTGATAAAACTTGCAGGAATGTTCCTTGGATGAAGCGCTAAAAAAAAGTGTTAAAAGAATTTAATTCCATCAAAAATTCTGGTTCCATGACAACAAAATGGCTGACAATGGAATAAAAAAAATTTGAAAATCTTCATTCATATTTGGTTTGAAGCATCATTGGATGACCCCTTACCAAAATTGTTAAAATTATTCCCCTGGGGTTATATTTGGGCTTTGCCCTGGCGCACCCTACTTTACATAGAAACAAAGAAGGAAATCTTTTAAAACCTACTTGTGACATACCACAAGGGCTAGAGCATTCATATTTTGCATGTAGCATCATCTAGTGACCCCTTATAAAAATTGTTAAAATTATCCTCTTGGGTTCATATTTGGGCTCTGCCCGGGCACACACTATTCTATATAGAATCATAGAAGAAAATCTTTTAAAATCTTCTTGTGACAAACTATAAGGGCTAGAGCATTCATATTTTGCACCTAGCATCATCTGGTGACCCTTCACCAGATGATGCTAGCTGCAAAATATGCTTGTGCTTTGGGTGAGCTATTCTGCAATTTGTTTCAATTTGGACCAGTCTAAAATTTTGTCATCTGGTAATGGGTTTAACCACAAGTCAAAAAGGGAACAAGACACTGTGAAGAGAAAAAATGATGATAAGCAGCAGTTTTTACCTCCACTGGCCAAAGACAAAGAAGAAAATCTAAACATCTTCTTGTGACAAACCCCAGGGTATGCCTTATTTGAAAACAATAGCCTGCCCTTGATAAACCATACAAGTTACAAATATACTCAGGGTGCTGTATGGCATAACCAGAGTGAAAACAATGATCAGCTGTGAGAAGGGAATAAATCCTGTGACAACGCTATCAGAGGCCTTTTAATCCATTACCGCGAAATCCTGACTTTATATGTGACCCTAAGGAAGAAGCCTTCTGAAAACATTGTGGGAAAAAGAGAAAATGCTGGTAACCAGCATTTTCTCCTTCTCCCACAATGTTTTCTTTCTTTCCCCCAAAATAATTCAATTTTTGAGTCACATTAATTTTGTCATCTTCAAATGCTTTCAATTAGGACACTGCTAAAATTTTGTCACTTGGGAAAGTGTAAATAGAATGTAGTTGAGCTGGAAATGGAACTAGTCAGTCAGCCCTGGGTTTTACTGAACAAGTAACTAGGAACTGTAAATTCTTCTAAACATACTTCTAGCCATACAGGATGGAAGGATTGACAAAGATATATATGAAATGAAATTTGCTGTCTTTTCACAGCCTTTTCTTTTTTTATTACATATCCAAACTTTAAACACAAATACTAAAACAACATCTACACCAAAATATTTGATTAAAAGCCTTTGAAATCCAAAATACAAAATGAAAATTCCTTTTTTCCCTCAAAAAAGATCTAAGCACTAGTCATCCTTTACAATAAAGGCAATTCCATATTTCCTCGACTTCCAAGAAAAAAAGCTGCCAAAACTTTGTGGATAAAAGACAAAATGGTAACTGGTAACCAGCATTTCCTCCTTTTTCCACCATGTTATCCACCTTGTTTCAGATAAACCCAATCACTTGAACCAAATTGTACTAGTATTTGTTGTCTACAAAATGCTTTCAGTATTGACAAGTCTAAAATCTTCTAATCTTAACTATTTACCACACAAGCCCTGGATTTCATGACCCATGAAAGAACAGCTTTTGAAACTTTGTGGAAAAAAGGAGAAAATGCTGGTAACTAGCATTTTCCCCTTTTCGCATAAAGTTTCTACCCTTTCAGAAACCAATTTCATAAATACAGACACTTTTAAAATACCATTGGACCATTTTAACATTTTGTCATGTACAGAGTTAACCCTTTACTCCATAGATACTCATTTCTACGCACTGCTTGTCGGAGCCTTTTGAAAACATTGTGACATAAGGTGAAATTGCTTGTCACGAGCAATTACACCTTTTGCCACAATGTTTTCTACACTATCAAAAGGTGTCATACACACATAAGAAATGACTTCATCCTTGCTGTAACTTAGTGTCAATTAGAGATACCATAGAAATTCCTTATGGGGTAAAGGGTTAAAAAAAGTTGGAGCTGGGAATATTATTCTTAATTCAAGGCAATGAGACTATAAAAAACTTTGACCCTGGCTTTAATAGTGTGCTATGAAAAATAATAAAAGTAAAACAAAAAGTACAATACAATCTCAGCCTGAAAATGAACACAAGAGGGCCAAGGTGGTCCTGAATTTCTCAGCTGTGCCTATGTATCTTCAAGAACATTACATGAAGTCTAGATGATATTTTTCTCTCATATGATCTAATGGCTTTTGACCTGACATGACCTGTTTTCAAACTCTTACGATATTTTAACGACAAACATTCTGATCAACTTTCATAAGCAAAGGACAGACATTGTGGCTTTTAGGAAGTAACAAGGGTTTTCAAACATAAGATCTAGTAACCTAGTATTTGCCCTGATGAAACTCATTTTCAAACTGATATGAGATATTAAGAAAAGTATTCTTACCAAATTTCATGAGTACTGGACAAAACTGTGGCCTCTAAGGTAAACAAAAGATTTTTCAAAATTCTGACCAGGTAATCTGGTTTTGACCCGACACACTCGTTTTCAGTTTTTTCTGGATTCTTTTATGACAAACATTCTGACCAATTTCCATGAGTATTGGACAGAAAACATGGCCTCCATAGAGTTCACTAGGTTTTTCCAAGAGTTGACCTGGTGACCTAGTTTTATCTGTACCTTTCATAAGTATTGGACATAAAATATTCCCTCTAAAGTGTGCACAAGATTTTTTCTAAAATTTTACCTGGAGCCCTAGTTTTTGACCTGATGCTACCCATTTCAAAATAAAGTATTGTATGTCATACCAACAAACTTTCTGACCAATTTTCATGAGTATTGGGTAGAAAATGTGGCCTCTACAGAGTTCACAACATTTTTCAAAGATTCGATGTGGTGACCTAGTTTATGACCGATCTGAGACATAATCAATACAAACATCCTGGTAAACTTTCATGACTTTGGACAGGAAATATAAGCCCTTTAGTGTACCCAGGACTTTTCTAATAGTTGACCTTGTGACCTAGTTTTAAATCTGATCCATATTCAAACTTGTAAGAGGTATCTAGCTTTCAGAAAAACTTTCATGTGTATTGTTTTGAAAATGTGGCCTTTAGAGCATATGCAAGGTTTTGTAAAGATCTAACTTGGTGACCTTTTTTTTTTAATCTGACCCATTTTCAAATTCTTCCAGTCATCAAGACAAACATTCTGATCAACTTTCATGAGCATTCAACTAAAATGAAGCTTCTAGAGTGCAGACAAGGTAAAAGTTGTGCGCAATCACAAAAGCTCAATTTGAGAACTATGTGCTGAAGTGAGCTAAAAAAAGGACAATACAAAAATCTGGCCTGATTGGTAAAAAAGAGGGCCATAATGGCACCTTATCGCTCCGCTGGATACATTGGTATTGAGGACAAAACAGAAAGAAGTAGACATAATTATGTCATAGACACAGATGTGCTGACTACATGACAAAGGTCGAAGTCATGGTCAAACAGGAATGTGTAATTGTATCTTGATGCTCTATCTTCATTTTCTACCAATGGTGAGGAATTGTGCTAAGTTGTTTTGTAAAAAATGTAAAAAGGCTATTTATGCATTGGCACTAGAAACAAACATGCATTATCATTAAAAAAGAACAGAATATTAAAAAGCTCAAGTTTACACCTTGACCATGGGCTGGTGACAAAAGTAGTGTGTACACATTTGGATCATTTATTCAAAATAAAGTTGTTCCATGGAAGCAATCGTTCTTGACAGATCACAATTAAGAGAATTCCACTGTATGATAATTTGTGCTTAAATAAAGCAAAATGAAACTGAATGTTTTAAGAAATAAATTTTTTAAGATTTCTTAAACTTTTTTTTTGTTTGTTTGTTATGCAATGGTAACTAGCTCTTCACTGGAGTAATCAATAATTTATGATAGATCTTTGAACAAGACAGTGACATCAGCATTTCTGTAATGTATGGTTGAAACTTGTATAATTAACTCTACCAAATGACAAAACTTTAGACAAGTCCAAATTAAAGCATTTGCAGACAACGAAGTAAAAGTGATTGAAAATTGAATGTTTTTTGAAGGGTAGAAAACATTGTGGAAAAGGAGAAAATGCTGGTTATCAGCATTTTTCTCCTTTTTCAACAATGTTTTCAAAAGGCTCCTTTCTCAGAGTCATTAAAAGTCAGGATAGTGTGGTAAAGAGATAATATATTTCGAGAAGACACTTGAAATCCAGTTAACCCTTTCCCAAACGACAAGTTTTGGACTCTCCAAACCAAAAGAGTTAGCAGACGACAATTTCAGATTTGGATAAAATGGCAGAAAGATCTAAAAAAAGGTAGAAAAAACTGGGAAAAGGAGAAATTGCTTGTTACAAGCAATTTCTCCTTTTCCCACAGTGTTTTCAAAAGACTTTTACTGCAGACACATAAAAACCAAGGCTTGTTTGGGAAAGAGTTAACACATTGATGAAGCATCAATGACCAGCACTGGACACCTGACCATGATGTGAGCTTGATGGCCAATGGCCAGCTTAGCTAATTTACACTGTAAAACAATAAAACTGAACACATCAAGAAGATTTCAAGGAACTTCAAGCAAACCACACTTCTATAAAATTGCCCCACCCTCTTTTCATCATCAAACGTTTATCAGGTCTAAGAAACACAGTAAACATAAAAAATCATGTACACTACACACTTTTGTTCTGTACTTTACTTCATTAAATTGCACCTATATCCTGAATCAAGACAATAAAACACCTCAATTATCTAAAATTCTTAACCCTTTACCACATAATGCCGACTTATAACACCCCTAGAACAGAAGGCTTTTGAAAGCATTGTGGGAAAAGGAGAAAATGCTGTTAACAAGCATTTTCTCTTTTTCCTACAATGTTTTCTATCGTGTCTTTGAAAAATGCACCTTTTGAGCCATATTAAAATTGTAGTCTGCAAATGCTTTCAATTTGGACAAGGCTAAAATTTATGTTGTCTGGTAAAGGGTTAATAAAGACGACGGTCCTGGTAATGGTGGGGGGAGGGAAGATAAATGCTCACCTGAGATCTATAGCAATAGGAGCACATATTTGACTTTATATTTAATTCTTTACCAAACAATCCCTGGTTTTTCTGACCCTGAGAAAGAAGCCTATTGAAAACATTTTGGGAAGTGGAGAAAATGCTGGTAAGCAGCATTTTCTCATTTTCCCCAATTGTTTTCTACCCTGCTGGAAACATTTTTCAAAATTTGAGATCTGTTTTTTTTTTTGTTGTTGTTGTCTGCAAGTGCTTTCAATTTGGACCTGTCTAAAATTTTGTTGTTTGGTAAAGAGTTATGAAAGTGGCAGACCATGGTTGGGTATTGCACATACTAGACTTTAGAAAAGTTTTTAACCTTTCACTAAACAAACCTCTTTTAAAAACCATGAGAAAGAAAACGTTTGGAAAAATACTGCTGGAAAAATAAAAAGTATGAGAACAATTTCTTTCTCAAAATCTTTACCAAATGACCTACTTTTTAATGATGGGAGACCGAAGTTTCCATGGGTTACAAAATACCATCAAGACAAAAAATCTGAAACATAACTAAGCAAGATTGGATAAATTCTTTACCATATGACAAAATCTCTCGTCCAAATCCGAAGAAATTGTAGATGAAAGGTACCATGGCTCAAATAGTGGAATTTGTCGCTTGAAGGACAGAAAACAATGTGGGAAAAGGAGGAAATGCTACTTGTCAGAAATCTTCTTTGAATAGCCAGGATTGTGTGCTTCAGATTTTTGGGGTTTGCTTGGGGTGTCCGTGGTTGTGAGGTAGAGCGTCGGCCTCGTAATCAAAAGGTCCCGAGTTTGAGACCTGGGAGTGGGTGTCAACTTCGGAATTTTTCATTGGCCAAACACATTCGGCGCAAGTGTAGTTCCTAGGAAGCAGAATCGAGAGAGGTTAGCATAAGTTGTAAGAACTGGTTTCTCAATCAATGTAAAATAAATATGTTTAACTCTTTACCAAACGACAAAATCTTAGGCTTTTCCAAATCGAAAGCATTTGCAGACGACAAAATAAAAGTGACTGAAAATTTGAAATTTGTTTTGTGAAGGGTAGAAAACATTGTGTGAAAAGGAGAAAATGCTGGTTACCAGCATTTTCTCCTTTTCCCACAATGTTTTCTAAAGGCTTCTTTCTCAGGGGCGTCAAAAGTAGGGATTGTGTGGTAATGGGTTAAACTAATTAAAGTTTGCTTTCTTCGGTGCTTGCAAACAATGTTCACTTGTAATAGAAGAATAACCCTGTCTATCGACAACCCTCAGAAAGATTTTGGCTGAGCTGGGAAAGAAACCCCCCACCCCTAGTTACAAGCCCTGAATGCAACTGTCTAAATGACCAAGCTCAGAATTTGAGCCATGATATGGTAAACGTTGTCAACAGGTGGGGCAGACAGAAAGGTACAAGACAGACATTAAAGTATCACTATCACTGAATACAACAACAGGTGAGCAAAAGTACTGGCAAGGTAGTTCGTAATTATGAAAAAATGTATTACATTAACCCTTTACTCCAAAGATACTCATTTCTTTGCATTGTTTGTAGGAGCCTTCAGAAAACATTGTGGCTAATGGTGAAATTGCTCGTGACGAGCTATTTCACCTTTGTCACAATGTTTTCTATGCTATCAAAAGGTATCATATACACATAAGAAACGGCTTCATCCTTGTTGTTATGTAGGTCAATTTGAAATACCATAGAAATGCCTTATGGGGGAAAGGGTTAAACTACTAGTGGAAAAACAATGAATAGAAAACATGATGGTTACATAAATGTATGTTGGTTTGGTGAATTTCTGTTTGTTGATATAGGCATAGTATATATGGGCTGGTTATTGTCTAAATTAACTCTTCCCAAAACAAGATTTTGCAGGACCCAGGCTCTGCACAGTGTTGAAAAAAAAAGAGGAAAATGGAAGAAACCAGCTTTTCCTCCTTTTCCCATAAGATGATAAAACATTGTGAGAAAAGGAGAAAATGCTGGTTTCTAGCAATTGCTCCTTTTTGAACTATGTCTTATCCTGTTTCACAGACAAATACCATCATTTTATTCTTTAAAAACAATCTCTAGGTTCAAGAGCCAGATAGAAGTGCTTTTTAAAAACACTGCAGAAAAAAGAGAAAATACTGGCAACCACTATTAAATATTCTCCTATTTCTAAATGCTTTCTATTCTTCTATAAGCAAATCTCAATATTTTACTCACATCTGTGACCCATCATGCAAAAAGGGTCCATCTGGGAATTATGTACATCAATTAGATGAAAACAGATCAATGATAGTGCAGGTCAATTAAAGTTGATAATTTAAAAATGATTATATAACAAGGTACAATAACCATTTTTCATACAGAAAATGTTATTAACCCATTACCACACAATCCCTACTTTTGACACCCCTGAGAAAGAAGCCTTTAGAAAAGATTGTGGGAAAAGGAGAAAATGCTGGTAACCAGCATTTTCTCCTTTTCACACAATGTTTTCTACTCTTCACAAAACAAATTTCAAATTTTCAATCACTTTTATTTTGCTGTCTCCAAATGCCTTCGATTTGGACAAGCCAAAAATATTATTGTTTGGTAAAGAGTTAAAGCGCAAAATGTCAATCCTGGTCAGCCTGCGCAGTCCGAACAGTCTGACCAGAGTTGACAATTTTCGCAGTTGCCAGAAGGCCCCTTTTTTAACCTATGTAAAGCTTCTGCAAATGCTTTCTTCCATCTGGATGAATCTGAAGATCATGTTATTTAGTAAAATGTTATTTACATACCTGCAACAAACCTTCTATACTGTGGTAAAACCATGTTTTCATGCTACCATATATTGGGCAAAATGTTTTTTCAAAAATAACATAGGTGACATGTCAAGCAACATTTTCTAGTCAGTTCCTTGTTATAGAATGAACAGCTTTAACCCATTACCACACAATCCCTACTTTTGATAACCCTCACAAAAAAGTCTTTAGAAAACATTGTGAGAAAAGGAGAAAATGCTGGTTACCAGCATTTTCTCCTTTTCCAACAATTGTTTTCTACCCTTCAAAAAACAAATTTCTAATTTTCAGTCACTTTTATTTTGTCGTCTGCAAATGTTTTCGATTTGGAAAAGCTTAAAATATTGTCATATAAAAATGACTTAATATACTAGACTTGTTATTTAAGCAGACTTTTGATTGAAAGATTTTCTACTTTGAGAGTATATTTCATCAGTCCACAAAAAAGAAGTGTGCAACGATTGTAACTTATACAAAGAAACACACTCTATTGACTAAATCATTGAATACAAACTAACAATAACTGGAACTAGTGATATTATAATGTGTAAAAGAAAGAATCTGAGACAGAGAGAGTCAGACAGAGAGACAGAGAGAAGAGGGACAGAGAGAGAGAATCTGAGACAGAGAGAAAGACAGAGACAGAGAGACAGAGAGAGACAGAAAGACAGAGACAGAGAGAACACATTGTGTAGTAAATTTTACAATAGCTGCATCTGAAAAATGTTTGCCCTGTTTGAGCACAAAACTGGAAGTATGCCATAGCACTTTTCATTGAAAAATCTGTGATTCATAAAACACTACATAAGAACAACAACAAAACAAGAAAACAAGAACTGCTGCTTCTATTTTACAGAAACACTCTCTTTAACTTCAGACTTCTCGCCTTTCTTGTCTGTCTCCCCATGGTCTTGAGTTTTACCCAGCTTACTGTCTTTCACTATAAAGAAGAAAAAGCACAATAATACAGTGAGATCTGGGGCCTTATTTACTCAACAAAGTAAATCAGACTTAAGTTTGGTTTCTAGAATTAGCAAACTGATTGGCCTAGACAAAATATCTCAACCAATCAGACAGGTAGTCAAGGATTTAGATTTTGAACTATCTAAATAACCGTAAATAACTAGTAACTATAAACCTCAGATTATTCAGATATAATGTTCATCTAAATTTTTCACTTGCATGGACATCATCAAATAAAGTATCATGACTGCTTGAGATTTTCTTTGACTAGATCAAAAATACTAGCAACAACTTTATGTAGTCCTACTGTAATTAAAGCTTACAGAATTTTACTGTGGTAAGAATGACACTAAATAATTTAATCTACTTGCAGAACTCCCACACCAGTGTATGGACATTCATTTACAGTTAAGTCAAAAAGGGCAATAAAATTGATGTATCAAAAATTGGATTCCCTTTTGAAAGCCTGAAACTTACCAAAGTTTGAAATAAATATGTGACCTGTCACACAAAAAGGGACCATTTGAGAATTCAATCCATCAATTAGATGAAAACGGATCACAATAGTGAAAGTCAATTTAAGTTGATAGTTCAAAAATGATTGTATAACAAGAAAGAATGACTACTTTTCAAACAGAAAATATCATAACAGCAAAAAATGTCAACCTTGGTTAGACTGAGCAGTTAGCGCAGTCTGACCAGGGTTGATTCTTTCGCAGGTCCCAGAAGGTCCTATTTTATGTGATGGGCATATTATGTTCAATAACAACAAAAACATGAAAAAATGTCAGTTTTCTTATGATGATGACCATTGACAGGCAATGACAATGGCTCAACATTTTGTACCAAAAAACAGTCAAGCAAAAACTAAGACTTTCATAAAAAGAAACACCTGAACTTCAGTTAGCCAAATTTAGAAATTTGAGTGAACTCTTTACCACACAATCCCGACTTTTAACGAACCTGAGAAAGAAGCCTTTTGAAAACACTGTGGGAAAAGGAGAAAATGCTGGTAACCAGCATTTTCTCCTTTTCCCATAGTGTTTTTTACCCTTCCCAAACCAAATTTTAATTTCTCAGTCACCTTTATTTTGTGGTCTGCAGATGTTTTCAGTTTGGACTAGTCTGAAATTTTCATGTGTAGTAAAGAGTTTTATACAGTCCAAGGGTCATTTAAAACATTTCTTTCTCTTCAGAAAGAGACTGCAATTAAAAAGTAACCTATCAAAAAAATATTTTGCAGTTGTAATGAACCCCTGAGCTACTTAATTCAATTTGCGTATCTTCAGCAAAGTAGAACAAAATCAGATCCCATCCAAAATCAGTTTGATCTTGTATCTACATTCTTCAATATTAAACAAAGTTTAAAGTAAAAAATCCTTGATACTTCTGCATATATCTTTTAATCATTGAACATTTTCTTGGTAAGCTCATTTAACTAAACTAATAACACAAAAACAGTGCAGAAAAATTACCACATTCTCCAAGAAACAAAGCACTGGAACAAAGATAAATAAATATGCATAATGATAAACCCTCAACCACACGACAAAATTTTAGACTCAACCTATTCCAAAGCAATTGTAGATGAAAATTTCAATATAGGCCTCATTATGGTTTTTTTCTTTGATAGGGTAGAAAACATTGAGGGAAAAGGAGAAAATGCTGGTTACCAGCATTTTCTCCTTTTTCCACAATGTTCTTAAAAGCTTCTTCCTCAGGGTCATTAAAGTCGCCATTGTGTGGTACAGGGTGAATCACTGGTATTCAGAAATGATACTAGTAATTTCAATGTGGGAAATATGATCCATGTTTTCTTTGATATGATAGAAAACATTATGGGAAAAGGAGAAAATGCTGTTTGCCAGCATTTTCTCCTTTTTCCATGATGTTTTCAGACGCTTCTTCCTCAGGGTCATTATGGGCAAATGATTAATCACTGAAATTCAGAAGCAAGTAATTTCTTGCTATAAGCTCACTCTTTGCAATCTTCCCAAGTTTCAACAACACTTGACTTGGGCTGTGCTGTACCTTGCCCAAGGACACCTTATCTTATCACAAATCCAGTACTGTAGCCTGAAAGCCACACACACATAATAAGTGGTTGAAATCAACTGTTAGCAATGGAGAAGACTTCCCATTCAACATAAGAATAACATTTAGATTTAAAAAAAACTTAAAAAAGTTATCAGAGAGCTTAAAATTTAAATAAACGACAAAATTTAAGACTTGTCTGAATTGAATATAAATATGCTACAGAGTTAAATGGGAGTAAATCCTCTGTAAGGAGTTAAGCATACTATTTCCCAACCTTTTCGAGATAAACTTGAACACTTATACAACATGCTATCTGAAATTGCTTTCAAACAGGAAGAGTATAAAGTTTTTTTGTGTGTGTGGGAAAGCATTAATACAAGTAGAAGAATAGCTGCAAAATACACATACAATTAATAGGCTTAACTCTTTGACAAATGATAAAATTTTAGACTAGTCTGAATTCAAAGAATTGGCAGGCAACAAGATCAAATGTTGCTGAAACAACGGGACGTTTATCTGAAAGGATAGAAAACATTGTGAGAAAAGGTGAAAATGCTGTCATCAGCATTTTCTCCTTTTCCCACAATGTTTTCAGAAGGAGTCTTCCTTCAAAGCTACTATAACTCAGAGTTGCATGGTTAAGAATTAAAGAATCATTAATAAGCTTAAACTCTACAAGCTTATACTACTTATAACCTGAGGCTAAATGAGGTGGGGGGGGGGCTTCCTCAACAGCTATTAAAACTCCGAGTTGCATGGTAAAGAATTAAAGAAAGAGTAATAAGCTTAAGTTCTACAAGCTTATATTACTTACGCTCTGAGGCTAAATCCTGACTACTCTCCTCCTCAGATGTGTGCTCTTCTGTGCTGTGGTATCTCTTTAATGGACCTTGGCCTGATGAATGAAAATATAGCAATTTGTCACACTGTTATCTCTTCATCATAAAACAAAATTTCAAGGCCGTCCAAATTGAAGGTATTTGCAGACAACAAATTGAATTTTGTTCAAATGATGTTTTTTTTTTTCTTCTTTTTTCAGAAAGAATAGAAAACACTGTAGGATAGTAAGAAAAGGCAAAAATGCTGTTTACTAGCTTATTTTCATAACCTATCTTTCCTTGGGTTATCAAAAGTAATATAGCTCTTTACTAAATGACAAAAAAGTAGACTTGTCCAAATTGAAAGCATCTGCAAACGTGAATCTAAGTGTGGCAAAAATAATGAAATCTGTTTTGGATATGGTAGAAAATATTGTGTGGAAAACAAAAAATCCCTGGTTATCCGCACTTTCTCTTTTTCCCACTATGTTTCCAAAAGGTTTCTTCCCCAGGGTCGTTGAAACTTGTGAATGTGTGATAAGGTATAATGGCTGACTGGAAAAATTCCAGCATCAAGCTGATTATCAGTTATCCCATTACCAGACAGTCCCTACTTTTGACAACCCTGAGAAAGACGCCTTTAGAAAACATTGTGGGAAAAGGAGAAAATGCTGGTAACAGCATTTTCTCCTTTTCCCACAATATTTTCTATCCTTTAAAAAACAAATTTCAAATTTTCAGTCACTTTTATTTTGTCATCTGCAAATGCTTTCAATTTGGACAAATCTAAAATTTTGTCATTTGGTAATGCGTTATCCTTCTGTCATTTTGTAACAGTTTCTGTAAGAGGTCCACCACAAGACACGAGTCATTTGCAGAAGGCTATGGTTTTTCTAAAATTCTAAAATGTTCAAAATTTGATTCAATCACCTGTCTCTGTTTTTTTGTCTCTTGTTTTTCGTTTACCAACCAGTATTTCTGAAAAGATACAAGGTTTCAATATTAGCATTTAAAGTGCCAGACTAGAATTGAATGAAAAACACCTGAAAAAACCTTGATTAGTGAGGACAGATATTCAGATATTCAAAAATCCATGAGGCATGAAAATTTCAGCTGAAACAGCTTTTTTCATGCTATCAAGTAAATGCATGAAAATTGTACCTGGCATATTTGCTTGTAAACACTTGTAACAAAGATGTTTGATTAAAAAACTTTACTGGCTGCCAAGATAAATCAAGTCAAAAACCTGCAGTGAAACATTGGCCGGCTATATGCGAAAATGGGCATTCAGACATTTGTATGAAATGGATCTCTGATCAGCCTGCACAGTCCCCCCAGGCTAACCTAAAACGATACTTTCCATTTATTATGTAATTTTCCATTTTGTGCAAGTCTACGGTAGCACAAAAACTAATATAGTTGTAAAAAGCCATCTTGGATTAGCCTGCACAGTATTCCCAGGCTGAACCGAGATGGCACTTTATGCAAATGTAGAATGCCCCTTTTTGTGTGTAGCAAGTCATATGTAAAACATTCATTAATAGCATTACCTCTTTTGGGGCTTTCTTGTGACCCAACTGGTGACCAAGAGTCTTCTAACACCATGGTTATCTCCCCTGACTTTGGCTTATCTTTATTTTCACCTGAAGAACAAATTTTTAGACCTAAGAATTCAAGGCATAACTTGACATATTCCTGTGGAAAGCGTTTGAAAATTATTAGACTACATAAGCTATGCAGTCTGATATTCAATCCATTCTGTCATCTAGTAAAGTTACTCTATATTTCTCTCAAACTCACATCTTCTGATGAAAGCTTATCTTAAACTTTGTGGAAAAACTGAGAAATTAATTGCTTTGAGCAACTTAACTATCTGTCACAATGTCTTGATGATTATTTTCTACATCCTTATTTTTTCACATAACCTCCCTTGTTTTCAGTGTAATATACCCATTACAAATTTCCTTATCTTACACATGTTTGATATCACATTTGTGTGACATCATTTTTGACATCATTTTTAAATGCATTTTATACCAGTAAATGGGTCTCATGGAAAATATTGGGTGTATTCATGAATGTTTTTGCATCTTCTGATCTGTATTTTGTGAAATATCGATATGTGATAAAGAATCTGATATCTGTGGGTGTTTGATATAAGATTTATTAAACTCATCAAGGAAAAGTTATTAAGCTGCCGAAGGCTCTCTTAATTACTTTTTCTCTAGACTCGTTTAATAAAATTTTATCTCAAAAGCCAACTCACGTCAGATCCTATATTTATGATACACAGATTCTACTACTAATGAAGATGTGAAAATTGTGCCCATATGTGAAATACTTTTATAGGCACATCTATGATAAATCTTTAGTTCTTGTGTTTCAGACTTTTCATAACTTACAAGACACTTACAATATACAGAGGGGTTCTATGTAGTTTTCAAGTAATGCAACTGACATAACAAACATCACAGAATATAAAGAGCAAATGTGAGTGACAATGAGAAAATTGCTAATTCGTCTGCATTTTAATTTGATACATGAACTTTCTCCTGATACCGAAGTCTAAAACAATATATAAACAAATACAATTATGAGAGAGATATATAATTTGCTCAAACAATACTGAAGAAATGTATTAGCACTTGTGTTTTTGGCAGAATGCCTTAACCAGGCATTTGTAATTCACTGTATATAATACTTACCATTGCTCAAAAAATGGCAAACAGGATCAACAATTTCTGTGCAGGTGATTTCCAACTTTGGCTTTGCTGTTTTCTCTTTAGACTTGGAATCAGTCTCTGTGTATGATAAAGAAATACTGTGAATGATTTGTGAACCAGTCATGCAAAATGGGACAATCTGTGAATTCCGTACGTCAATTAGATGAAAACAGACCAAAGATAGTGCAGTTCAAGTTTGAAATGATAAAGCAGACAAATCTGAATAAAAGACAGTCTCCTAACTTAAAAAACAAATTAAATACTAATATTTCACAAACTGGAACAACTTCCTGTAATAAGCAAAGCCCCTGTGCATCACTAGTTTTGGATACGGCCTCATTCAAGATACAAAATGGTCATTTCTTTAATGTCAGAAGATACTTGAAAACGTTGTGGTAAAAGGAGAAAGTGCTAGATACCAGGATCAACTCTTAACCCTTTCCCACACAATGAAAACTTTGATGACCCTTTGAAAACATTGTGGCAAAAGGAAAAAATGCTGTTAACCAGCATTTTCTCCTTTTCCCACAATTTTTCCTACCCTATCAATAAACAACTGCACCACTTAAGCCACATTAAAATCTTTGTCTGCAAATGCTTTCAATTTGGATAAAAAGAATTTTTTCGTCTGGTAAAGGGTTAAGCTGACAACAACCAACCTGAAAACATTTTTCAGATGACAAATTCAAACTGCTTCAAATAATGGTATTTGTTTCTGAAGGGTACCAACCAACAATTTCTATGTTTTAGTCAATGTTTTCTGCCCTTTTAATAACAAATCCAATAACTTAAGAAACGCCAAATACTTTCTGTTCTGATTTGCCTAGAATTCTTATGGGTACAGAAAAACCCTTTGCCTGATCGATGAAATACAGCTATAATCAATTAACCCTTTAAAACACAATCCCGACTTTTAATGACCCTGATGATTAAAGCTTTTGAAAACACTGTGAGAAAAGGAGAAAATGCTGATAAACAGCATTTTCTCCTTTTCCCACAATGTTTTCTACTCTTTTAAAAACAAATTTCATGTTTTTAATCGTCTATTTTGTCTTTTGCAAATGCTTTCAATTTTGCCAAGTCTAAGATTTTGTAGTTTGGTAAAGAGTTAACAGAAAAGACACAGCAAAGATGCAAATATTGCATTCATTGGCTAATATATTTGTCTAAATAGAACATTCAAGACTTGTCTCCTTATTGCAAATTGTCTATGTTTTCTTATCAGATAATCAGAAAACCATTCTTAACTCTTTAGCACACAATCTTTTAACAACCCCAAGAAAAAAGCCTTCTGAAAATATTGTAGGAAAAGAAAATAATGCTGATCACTAACATTTTCTCCTTTTCCCACAATATTTTCTACCCTGTCAAAGTCAGAAATCATCATATAACCAAGATTTAATTTGTTGTGTGCAGATGCTTTGAATTTGGTCCAGTCCATAACTTTGTTTTAAAATTACTAACAAGACTAAAACTTATGATGTCTGGTAAACAGTGCCTCAAATATGGCTGAACACCATAGATTTAAAGGTATAAATAAAAATACCTGCTTTAGTAACTTGAAGAACTACTGTTCCACTGAAGAAAACTTCTTTACGATTTGCCGCTTTACTTGTACTACTGGATGACCTTGACCTTTTGGTGACCTTTGCCACTTGCTCTAGTTTTGTGTCTGATATGGTCTTCATCTCTTCTCTGTTTACAAGTTCCTTATACAGATCTTCATTGTTCTCTTTTATGTAGTCTTTTAGGATTTCATATCTGTAAAGTGAACGATGACAATCTGCTAATCAAAAAAATACAAAACATGTGTCAAATCTTGTCTTATAATTGTTTGACAACTTTCCAAAATTGCCAAATAATGTAAGTAACCCTCTACCACTAACACTTCAATTAATAATTTGATAGAATGGTCCTTAAACACGCAGCAAACTGACCAAGACTTAAATATTTTGATCCAGGTCAGCCTGCACAGTCAGCGCAGGCTGACACAAGTTGACACCTTTTGCATGTTCATAAAGTCCCTTTTTCACTGAATGGCTTAAATCTATGACTGACAGTTCTTTACAAAACAGTTCTATGTTCTAATGACCCTGTGATATGACCCTTTCAACATTATTTCAATCATATCACAGAGCTCCAGATAGCAGGAGTCAATTTGATTTCAAAATTGAAAATATTAACTATTCTCCACAAAATCCTATGTTGTAGGTACTCATTAGAATCGTCTCATGGAGATGATTCCAATGAGTACCCACAACAAATGGTTTTGAAGAGAAATAATAGATTTAGAATACCATCAACCCCTCTTATTTGGAGCTCTGTAATGGCTAATTACATTTTCATATATTTCCCACCAGTAGTGGGCCCAGGCTCGGAAGTGTGACCCAGTCAAAGAGAGTCTATGTCATCACTGTAAGATTTGGAGAAAATGCTTATACACAACAATGTTTTCTACCATTTTAATTGCAAATCTCATAGTTTTACCAAATTCAATTTGTCATCTATTAATACTTTTAATTTGGAAATGGAACTAACTTTTGTAGTCCTGTATAAGATTAGAGAAAAATAAATTCTTTACCCATTACTTCCATGCGATTCAATCTTTTTCAACAGAAATTTTATTTTCTTTGTTCTGGATCCCTGTTTGTCCATTTCATCTTTTATATTGTCCCCCACCAACTTTTCATCCTTCAACAGACTTAACAAATCTTTGCTGATTTCCAACTCTTCACACAGGAGGTTCATATGTTCCTCTATAGGATTATCGCTGTGACTAGATTTTGAGCAATTTGTATGGTCTGCCATATATGGGAAAAAAAACTAAAAATCATGAGTCACTTTCACAATTCATCCCATTGACAAAGGAATACAAGGGAACATATTTGACTGTTTAACTCTTTACCAAATGAAAATTTTTTAGACTGGTCTAAATTGAAAGCATTTGCAGATGACAAATGTTGCTTAAATGATGATTTCTCTCTTTGATAGGGTAGTAAAACATTGTTGGAAAAGGAGGAAATACTGGTTACCAGGATTGTAAAATCCCAAGATTGTTTGGTAAAGGGTTAACAATTGACAAAATTTGATACCAGTCCAAACTGAAGAAATTTGCAAACAACAAATAAAGTGTAGCTCAGACAATGGCATTTGTCTTTGAGAGAATTGAAACATTGTTGGAAAGGGCAAATAACTGGTTATCAGTATTTTACAACGACAGGCTTGAAAACATTGAGGGAAAGGAGAAAATGCTAACTATTGCTAATTACCATAATTTGCCTTTTCTCAATGTGTTTTCAAAAGCCTGTATCTCTATTGTTGTTAAAATACTGGCTTATTCTGTACAAGGTTAATCACATAACTATCACAGTATTAAATTTGAAACTAGGTATGAATGAAATATCTATGTGTCTTTTACTTTGATTATAAAAGACAATTTTTCTTAAATAACAACTAACAAATTTCCATGACACTTTACTACACGATGCTGACAGAAAACATAATGGAAAGAGGAGACACTGCTGGTTACAAGCAATTTTTCTCCTTTTCCCAACTTGTTTCTCTCATTTTTAAAAAGGAAATCATTTTTTTGAGCCATATTGAATTTGTTTTCTTCATATTCTTTCAGTTTTGAAAAGTCTAAAATTTTGTTTAAGGGAACATTCAGGAAATGGCCTCCATAGATATAACAAAACACTGAGACACCCATGTGACCACAGAGCAAAATTTTAGACCGGTCCAAATTGAAAGCATTTCCACATGACAATTTCAAAGTGGTTCAAATAATGCAATTTTGCCTTGATACTGTAGAAAACTTTGTGGAAAAAGGAGAAAATAATGGTTACTAGCATTTTCTCCTTTTCCCACAATGTTTACAACAGGCTTCTTCCTCAGGGATTTTAAAATTGTCATTATGTGGTAAAGGGTTAAACAACTCCTCATTTACAAAGACATAGTGTAAAGCCTGTATGATGGGTTACTAAATTAAGAGCCCGCCCAGGTGGCTCAGTGGTGAGCGTGTCAGACTCGTGACCTGGTGGTTGTGAGTTCGATACCCGGTTGAGGCAAACTTTCTTTCGGGCATACTTTCACCTCTCACCTCTGCTGAAGCATGTGAGAAAAGTAGTCGCTGGCTTTGGAAAGAAAGTTGTTTAAGTACCGGTATGAGAAAGCCAGGAAACACATGTGCGTCATCGACCGCCATGATATGACCTTAGCTGTTAAAGTGGCGTTAAACCCCAATACAACCAACCAACCAACTAAATTAAGACTTTAACTCATTACCAAACAACAAAATTTTAGGTTTGTCTAAATTGAAAGCATTTGCAGTTGACAAAATAAAAGTGACTGAAAATTTGAAATTTGTTTTGTGAAGGGTAAAAAACATTGTGAGAAAGGGAGAAAATGCTGGTTACCAGCATTTTCTCCTTTTCCCACAATGTTTTCTAAAGGCTTCTTTCTCAGGGTTGTCAAAAGTAGGGATTGTGTGGTAATGGGTTAAATATAACACAGATAAATATGTAATTATTACCTATTCTCACATTATGTTTTGCAAGAACAATTGACTGCAACATTTCATATTGTAGATTTACCTTATATTCTGGCATAGTTAGTTAAACTAATTCCCCCTTTACCTGTTTCTTCATAAATATGGGCCCGGTCTTTGTGGTTTGTTCATGCAAAACTAATTTATACACAGCTTTGTCACAATATTTCAAAGTGATTACCTTTCTTTGAGTCTGTCTCTGTTTCTAGGTGGAACATGACTTTCTTTTCTTCTGTTCATACAAAATGAGAAAAATGAAATTACCATAAAAATATACAGTGCTGTACCAGTTTATGGCAAAACTTGTAGGTCTATAGATAAACCACAATGTCTAGCCAACACACTTCACCCAGCTGTCAATCTCGTGGCAATATAAAGGTATTATTGCAAATGGAATCTTGTTGAAAACAAGTTAAAAATCTCTGAAATAGAGGTTTATCCAAGCATGCAATTAAACAGAAACACAGATAGGTAACAGCCTCATGACATAAGCTTGTTGGGTTTTGACCTGTGAAGCTTAACCCATTACCACACAATCCCTACTTTTGACGCCCCTGAGAAAGAAGCCTTTAGAAAACATTGTGGGAAAAGGAGAAAATGCTGGTTATCAGCATTTTCTCCTTTTCCCACAATGTTTTCTACCCTTCACAAAACAAATTTCAAGTTTTCAGTCACTTTTATTTTGTTGTCTGCAAATCCTTTGAATTTGGACCAGTCTAAAATATTGTCGTTTGGTAATGGGTTAAGCACATAATTTTCAGATGAGATACACACAATCATTACCACACTACAAAATTTTAGGTTTGTCCAAATCTAAAGCATTTGCAGACGACAAAGTAAAAATGACTGAAAATTTGAAATTTGTGTTGTGAAGAGTAGAAAACATTGTGGAAAAAGGAGAAAATGCTGGTTACCAGCATTTTCTCCTTTTCCCACAATGTTTTCTAAAGGCTTCTGTCTAAGGGGCGTCAAAAGTAGGGATTGTGTGGTAAAGGGTTAAGCAATATAACATTAACAAAATGCAAGAGGATTGCTGGCAGGAAGAATTGGCTGTATTTGCTTTTTCCATATCTTTGTCATAATTGTTTTGACAGTTTCTTGCAATTTCCCTTTGCTGTGTTCCTCTTTGAAACCATACTTGTGGTAAAGACATAATGTAGGACAGAAATATGAGACACAGTCAACGGGGCTAAAAAAAATGTCATGATGTTTTAAACCTTTACCACACAATGATGACTTCTGACGACCCTAAGGAAGAAGCCTTTTGAAAACATTGTGGGAAAAGGAGAAAATGCTGGTAACCAGCATTTTCTCCTTTTCCCACAATGTTTTATACCCTATCAAAACAAAATTGCACCATATGAGCCACTTTGAAATTGTCGTCTGCAAATGCTTTCAATTTTGATAGGTCTAAAATTTTTCCATGTTGTAAAGGATTAACTGAGAACAGCCAAGCTTATAATGCTAAAAGATATTTTTCCTTTAGAAATCTTGATACAAGGCATACCTTTGGTATCAGGCGGGGATGGTAAGGTGTAAATAGTGAACTGCAATCTGTATTCTCCTTCTTTCAGCATGTCATAAATATCAGCATTGTCGTAAACCTTGGGAATGAAATCTTTTATCTTTCCTGACAAACAGTTTTCCTCCAATCTCTTCCATGAGTCTGGTGACTGAGGACTCAGCTGAATAACAATGGATCCTTTATTTACTGCTTCCACATCAAACCCTAATAGAAACAGAAAATCATTTTTTAAAACTTTTTTCCAAAACTTCCCCAGATTTAATGACCTTAAAAAAGAGAAAACATTTGAAAACAATGTGGAAATAGGAGAAAATGCTATCCTCCCAAAAACAAACTGGTTTTAAGTCATGTTTATTTCATTATCTGCATATACTTTCAGCTTGGAACAAGTCTTAAGAATTTTGTCATTTGGAAAAGAATTAACCCTGTTACACAAAATTCTGAGCACTATAGCAGATAACAGAATCTCAGACTACTCTAGGCTATGATGATAGAATTTTCAGACAATAAATGAAATGTTGCTGAAAGATAAAATAAGTGTGAAAGAGAAAAAAAATATAAGTCATCAGGGTTCTTAAAATAAGTAGTTGTCCAGAAGAATTACTTTAACTCATTACCAAACAACAATATTTTAGACTGGTCCAAATTGAAAGCATTTGCAGACAACAAAATAAAAGTGACTGAAAATTTGAAATTTGTTTTGTGAAGGGTAGAAAACATGGTGGGAAAGGGAGAAAATGCTGGTTACCAGCATTTTCTCCTTTTCCCAAAGTGTTTTCTAAAAGGCTTCTTTCTCAGGGGTGTCAAAAGTAGAGATTGTGTGGTAATGGGTTAAATATAAACAGATAAAATACAGATGCTGGAAACCCTGTCAAAACATAAGATATTTTGGCCTTCCCCCAGTATAGCCAAAATCTGACAGGAAACATACCAGGTAAAAAAATCTGAAAACAAATGAAACATAAAGAACAAACATGATCTAACATAACTTGAACACAAAGAAAAAACATATTGCTGCAAAATTAGAAGTCAAAAAGATTTTTAAATCAGTTGTTGATAAGAGCATAAATGTCTATATCCAAAACAAAATTACCTTTCAAATAAAATGTCAAAATTAATATTCGTAGTAAAGTTAACTTTTTTTTATTTCACATTTCAGGTTATTCACATTTTAGTTTAAAACAAAGTGGTCTTATGGTAACTTTCCTAGAACTATCTTTGCCAAGAATGTTAACCCATTACCAAACAACAATATTTTAGACTGGCCCAAATTGATAGCATTTGCAGACGACAAAATAAAAGTGACTGAAAATTTGAAATTTGATTTGTGAATGGTAGAAAACATTGTGGGAAAAGGAGAAAATGCTGGTCACCAGCATTTTCTCCTTTCCCCACAATGTTTTCTAAAGGCTTTTTTCTCAGGGGCGTCAATAGTAGGCATTGTGTGGTAATGGGTTAAATTCTGTCAGAACAAAGAATAAGTCTCTTTCATCAATATGTGCCCCATGTGTGGCTAACTATGTATGATTAAGAGGGGTGATCAGAAAGAACGTGGACCAGTGCCGGTATCTGAATATTGTTATAAAAAGTGACTTGGAGTGTTCACTGTTTTTGAAAATAACCTCCTCTGAGTTCTATGCACTTATTCATTCTTGATTTCCATGAGCGAAGCACGTGCAGGAAGGCGTCACCTGACGTCACCATCATGGACCCGATTTTAGCAAGGGCTAGCTCCTCTCTGCTCTCGTAGTGCGTGCCACATAGAGAATCTTTCAAAACGGGTATTAGTCAGAGAACACATTGAGTAAGGACTAAATTATACGGAGCATTGCTAAGTTTTTCCATGTTTAGTTTTTGCAAAGTTTCCAGTACAAGTGGGGCTCTGTGAGCTAGGGCGCTATTCTGGTAAAAAAGTGACGTCACCCTGCAGGACTTCTGGCTAAGTTTTTCGTACCATGTATTTGAAAATCATCTGAATAGTGTGAGCATAAAACTCGCTATTGACTGTAGTATGTATAGATACAACATGATATATAAGAAAAAGAGGGAAACAGAGATACTTGATATAGATAACTTTGCCAAGTGACTTAGAAAGGTTAGCTTTACCAGCGGAAGGCGATGTTGAATGTTTCAAAACACTGCTTTGTTGTTTATATTCAGTCTCGTTATGGTGTGCCTATCTTTCATAGCATATAATCATACGATCAGTAATGTTTGACCCCTCCACCCTAATGCATTCAGAAATTTCTTCAAAGATTTCGATCCTAATCGCAATATTCTCGGACGTCAGTTGCCGAGGTACTCGCATTGTGCAATTACGCTACACTCCAAGATTCTCTGTCAAAAACCGGTGGACATTTCTATATGAAAGGTCAAATGTATAAGCTATTTTCCTGACAGCATCTCGGCGATCTTGTTGTACATGGTGCTCTACAGCTGTTATGGTTTAGTCTGTGACTGATGTTGATGGACGGCCAGATTCAAGGTCATCTTCTACAGTATCGCACCCTTGTCTAAACTAGTCCGATCAATGTACAAATATCAGATTTCTTGAGCACAGAGTCCCCTCTAACTGGTTCTAAATCCCTTTTAATTTCCGATAAACACTTTTCGAGTTTGACGTAAAACTTTATGATCACTCCCAGGTCAAATAAAACGTCGTCCGATATTCTAATCCGCTAATGCACTATATGACGTCATTAAGATGACGTCATTAAGATGACGTCATACTTTACCTACCTGAATATAACGACATTTGAAAGCTTGAGCCAGTTACCAGGTAATTGATGCTTATCTATGCAAAATCTTGTAATTCTATGTGTAGTACTTTTTAAAATAACGAGGCAGTCCACAATCTTTTTGATCACCCTACGTATACACCAAATTCTAGAGTTACAGTTTTCTGAAAAAAGACTCTTACATTATTTTGATTATTGAGCTAAAAAATTCAAATAAACTCATCATGAAAATCATGTTGATATAAATAATGTTATTATAATATTGTATATTTCCTCTCCCCCTGTTTTACAAAGTTGTCTTCCAAAGGAAAACAGGAAACTGAAAATTGTGCAGCATTATTCAACTGTTTACAAAAATTCTAAACTCATATAAATTGAAAGCATTTGCCAACCAAAATTCACATGTAGCCCAAAGGATGATTGCTGTCTTCCAAATGGTAAAAAAATCATTGTGGGAAAGGGAGGAAATTTTGATGACCAGCATTCTCTCCTTTTCCCACAATTCTTTGAAAGAGCCTCTTCCTGAGGGTTTCAAAATCAAATTAAAGTAGGTAACAAATTAAACATTGAACTTTACTTACCGATGGATCTTAGAAATACTGTAATAATTGTTTTTTCCATTTGGTACACAGTACAGACATAATTATTTTCTAGAACTCTTTTTCAGATAACGAAGTTTTAAACTTGTCTAAATTGAAAACATTTGGAGACAACAAAATTTAATGAAATGTGACTCAAAAATTTAAATTTGTTCCTTGAAGGGTAGAAAAACAATTTTGGTAAAGAAGTAAAAAGCTGGTCACCAGCATCTCCTCTTTTTCCAACAGTGCTTGCATAAAAAACTAAATTACATGTCCCATTTTGACTCCAATTTTCGCATGGATTGCTGCAATATGCTAAGCAGTACATGTATTATTTCAAAATAGAATAGTTCCAGATTGCAATTATTCATGCAGCTTAAAACATTATATATCCTGGTCCTAATAACTAATAAACAATTAATTAAATAAATAATTGATTGTTAGAACAGTGTTTTATTTTGCTCTCATAATTATTTGATTTGTATTACCAGAATAGTTTACTCATTCATGCATCTCCTGAATTTCACCAGTACTAGACTTTTTCTCCAAAGTGTCCTTCCCAAAGACCCTCCCCTAACGCAACGCAAAACCTTACACAAAAGAGCTCCTGGGCCTTTAATTCACCTGTTATTTTCAATAGTATTCTAAGTCTAACCCTCAGAAGTTTTTCTATAGAGAGAACACAATTCCAGTTTGGCTTAACCCATTACCATACTATCCCTGCTTTTGATGCCCCTGAAAAAGAAGCCTTTAGAAAACATCGCAGGGAAAGGAGAAAATGCTGGTAACCAGAATTTTCTCCTTTTCCCACAATGTTTTCTACCCTTAACAAAACAAATTTCAAATTTTCCATGGCTTTTATTTTGTCATCTGGAAATGCTTTCAATTTGGACAAATCTAAAATTTTGTCGTTTGGTAATGGGTTAAAAAAGTGTGAAATCTACCCTTCACCATATAACAAAATTTCAAACTTATCAATATGTAGTGCATTTTTAGACCAGAAACTAAACATGATTCAATGCGATTGGTTTCTGGAGAGGTAGAAAACATTGTGGTAAAAGGAAAAAGTTATGGTTACCAAAAGCTTTTTGTTGAATGTTAAGTTACTCTAAATCGAGAATAAGACAAAGAAAGCAGTTCAGAAAGGCTGTCAAATACAGGCTCTGACTGAAGGTCCTGTACCTTTACCACTCAGTGATCCAGAATTACACTTTTCAAACTCTGAAAATAATAAGCAAAAGAAATAAAAGTAAGATTTAAACATACCAAACTGTTCCATGGAATGCAGTCTTAGATTGGAGGCAGATCTTTGCATTGATGAGACCAGACGATATTCTATGGACGGATCTACACACTGCCGCTTTGCCGATGTAGAACTAGATAACTCTTCACTCTGATTGGTTCCTGTAAATACAAATAAGCCATACTGTGTGAAGAGAGGGATTAACCTTTTACCAAACAACAAAGCAATAGACTGGTCCAAATTCAAAGCATTTGCAGATGATATATTAACTATGTCTGGAAAATTGAAAATTGTTTTGGAAAGAGCAGAAAACATTGTGGGAAAAGAAGAAAATGCTGGTTAGCAGCATTTTCTCCTTTTCCCACAAGGTTTTCAAAAGGCTTCTTTCTCAGGGTTGTTAAAAGTCGGAATTGTGTGGTTAAGACTTAATGCATCTGCAAAAAATTCTGACCCAGGTCAGCCTGCACAGTATACACAGGCTTCATTAGGCCAAAACTTTTGCTCATAGTAAACTGTCTGCATGTCAAAGGGCCAGTGTACCTCATGATTCAGTAGGTTGTTACATAAAATAGGCTTTATGAGTCTATAATACTGTGATGACTTGCCTGCTATCATACATCATGAAAATGTATTTAACCCATTACCACACAATCCCTACTTTTGACGCCCCTGAGAAAGAAGCCTTTAGAAAACATTGTGAGAAAAGGAGAAAATGCTAGTAATCAGCATTTTCTCCTTTTCCCACAACGTTTTCTATGTTTTCCAAAACAAATTTCAAATTTTCAGTCACTGTTATTTTGCCATCTGCAAATGCTTTTGATTTGGACAAGACTAAAATTTTGTTGTTTGGTAATGAGTTAAGCCCCCTTATACCAGGTTCAAATAATTCTTAATTTGTACGGCATTTATTCCTTTTTTATAACCCTTTACCAAACAAAAAATTTTTAGACTGGTCCAAATCGAAAGCAACTGCAGATGACAAAATAAAACAAAAAAGAATAAAATTTAAAATTTCTTGTGGGAAGGGAAGGGAAGAAAACATTGTGGGAAAAGGAGAATATGATGGTAACTGAAGACTTCTTTCTTTCGTTTAAAGTCTGGACTGTGTGGTAATGAAAAGGAGAAAATGCTGGTACCCGGCATTTTCTCCTTTTCCCTAAATTCATTTTTATCCTTCACAAAAAAAAAAAAAAAAAAAAAATTCAAATTTTCGGGCACTTTTATTTTGTCATCAGCCAATGCTTTTAATTTGGACAAACCTAAAATTTTGTTGGTTGATAATGAGTTAATGTACTTGAAAAAAAAATAGCAAACCATGCCAACCTCCCTGCAGGCTGACTTATGTTGAAACTTTTAGCTATTGGTCCAATGTCTGTTGTATGTCAAAGGACCATTCAACCCCAGACATTAGCTGGTTAGATGACATAAATGTTATGTTCCCATAATTATGTAATGACTTGCTTGGTATATTGTATTACGGAGATCCTTTTTGTCAGATCATGACTTAATATGGCTTGTAAAACACAAGAAGGAGCAGTTGGACTTTTGTGTAAAGTGTCCTCTTGGATCAGCCTGCACAGTACGTGCAGGCTAATCTGAGACGGCACTTTACAACTACCTAAGATTTTGTGATACAGTGGCCCTGCATCAAAATGGGAAGTGCTGCTTTGGATTAGCCTCCATGGACTGCTTTGGCTCATCCAAGACAACACTTTTATGCATATGTCCAAATGCCCTTTTTCGAGTGTTGCAGGCCCTATGCATACAATCACCTACCTTCCATATTGCCTGATGACTTTCTTTTCTGGCGTTGTTTACATGTGGTCGTGCCTTCATTTCTCCGTTCTAATTTACTAATCACATGGCCCATTTCTATGGCATTTAGGATGTCACAAAATTCAGGAAATATTTTATCTGCACACAACTTCATGGTATTTATAAGTGTTTTCACTCGCCCCTCAGAGTCCATACTGCACACACAAATATTGGTATGTTCTCTAATACTGAAATAAAACTTGCTAAGAAACTGGTCGTTCACACTGTCAATGGTGTTTTTGTTATTGAGGTAAAAAAGTAAAGTTTCATTATCACTGTTGGATATCTTAAATCTCGGATGGTCGCAGTCGGGTCGGGAACATCTTTGGAGTGAGGACTGTTCCAACTGGGTAAACACTGAAACATATAAGATAAAAAACATGAACAAGGTTACTAGACTTAAAACTAGAGTTAACCCTTTTCCAAATAACAAATTTTAAACTGTCCCAAAATCAAAGTGTCTGCAGATGACAATTTTGAATTTGATGAGGATGGCAGAAAATTTTCCGATAGGCTAGAAAAACACTTTGGAAAAAGGAGAAATTGCTCATTATGAGCAATTTCTCCTTTACCCACAGTGTTTTCTAAAGTCTTGTACTGCAGACACGTAAAAACCAGGGCTTGTTTGGGAAAGAGTTAAATACATGAAACAGATATTAATTATCAGTAAAAAGGTCCCAAAAATGAAGGTCTATTTTATTGAATAATGCTAGCTGTACAAGTTGGCCTGTAAGTTGTTTTTTACTTTCTCAGTGGTAATGTCATAGTTATATCAAATGGTGTTGATGTAATGATTTAAAACTCATCTTTCGCATATTATGGAATTCAAGTAGCCAAGTCTATCAGCTTGTCAAGGAATATACAGGGATTGAATCCATGAGTTGCTGGTTCAATTCTTAGGTTGTCAAAATTCTTTATTAAATATTGGTAATACTCATTGTCATAGGATTTTATTCCTTGCCACTGAACATTGTTTTGTCTCTGTTCATATGGGAAAGCAGTCTGTGGCTTAAACAGGATGTAAAAGAGGAAAGCAAACATATTTCCACTGTCTACATAAACATAACTAAAATACTGATGAAAAAGGCATTAAATACAAAATTACCAATCAAAAATACATTTGCTTCCACTTTATAAGTATTGATAACAGTTATTAGATTGGACACTGTTTATATGGGAAAGCAGTCTGTGGCGTTGACAAAATGTGACAAGTTCTAATGAAAGAGGAAAGCATAAGTATGTGCAATAGCTGATACAATGCAACTGAAATACTGTTGTAAATGGTAACTATTATAGACTCATCAATCATAAGTACATGTGATTAACAAAGGGAGGTTTTTCATTCATAACAAGACTTAGTAAAGACAAAGGGAGATATTACATTCAATCTCATCTTCAGTAACATGTGTTTGTTCAAGCCTGACAATGATGTGATGTTCTTCTTCAGCTCTGAGTGCTGTAATGAAAGCCTCGTTGATGTCATCTGGTCCCATCAGTACCTGAAACAAGACCAACAAGTTACTGCAGTGTCAGAGCTGATCTATCTTGCCACAGAGCTCCAAATAGAGGGAGTGAATTTGATTTCTTAATTGAAAATATCAATTATTCTCCACTAAACCATATGTTATGGGTACTCATTAGAATCGTCTCATTGAGACGATTCTAATGAGTACCCACAAAGTAGGGTTTGGAAGGGAAATAACGGATTTATAATGCCACCACTCCCTCTTATCTGCAACTCTACTGCCAAACAGGGCATCCTTTCATGCTGAACTCAAAATCTGACAGAAAGATCAACAGATGAAAAAAAGGAACCACACAAAGGACAAATAGATAGACAGACAGTGCCTAAACAAGTCTGTTATTATGATGTGTAGATAGTCCTTCAATCCACTACAAAATAATCCCATGCCTTTAAAGGTGGGTATTTAGGTTTTTCACATCTCACCAAATTAAAAAATATAGATATCACTGAAATTTATATGTAAAAACAATACAAATCATCAATAATTAAGAATAATAAAATTACACACAAAAAACTTTTTGATGGTATAACCTTAAAAGGCTACGTAGCCTCTTAAGCTATTTTTAGATTTCGCGCCAAAAATAAAAAAAGGCATTGTGGGAATGTTAAGTGACTGGCGCATGACTAATGACGCTTATATTCCATAACATAACAAATATGAAATTATTTTCCATAATGTCTTCTTCGGACTCTATGTTTGAAGCTTCATCTGTGTATTTCCGGTATGTAAATGAGCGAGTTGCTCATGTAAAAATAGACCGTATTTCCCGTCGGTGTCAACGTGGGCTGTAGTAAATCTCTAATTTCTCATGTTGTCGGATGTTTTTCTACTAATGGGGTTTTATGTATGAAAATTATAAGGCTTTGGGAGTATAAGGATGATTTTTTTGTATTTTTGCAAAATTTTCGTCCCAAATTCTGAAGGACCTACTTTAACAACTCTGAGATGGAATAGATTTTTAAACATGGTGGGAAAAGGGAAAAATACTTGTAACTATGGTTGTTAACCATTTATCACACAATCACACAAAGTCATACACACCCAAAGAATATAAGACTCTTTAAAAACAACACGGGAGAAGAATAAAATGCTGGTAACCATTATTCCCCTTTTTCCAATATGGTTTCCTTTTCACACCCAAATCCCATAACTCCAGCCACACTTGAAATATTGTACACAAATGCTTTCAATTTTCGACAACTCAAATTTATTATCATTCGATTAACATGATAATATTGTTCAGTAAAGGGTTTATAAATCAGCAAGTAGATAATGTCCACGACCCATCTCTTGAAGCATTATCAAAGTTGCAAGTAGAAAGCCATTGTTCCATCCTCCACAATGTTTTTTGAAGCAGTAATTGCCATATACATGTACTTATCCACACTTATAAAATGTGCAATAATACATATAGGTTAACAATTACAAAAAAATCAAATACCTTTTTCAGCAACATCTCAACTGTCTCTCGCCGCCATTTACTACAATTAATGGATTCATGATCCGCCCTGGACAGCAGTCTTGCTTTATGTTGATACAAATGATTGGCTACAGCACGAGCCCCTGTCTTTGATATTTCCTCCTTTAACCATGCGTAATCTTTGACAAGACAAACCCTCCTCTGAACAGTCTCTGAGCTGACGGTTTCTTATGAAAGAAACAAAAAATTTAAGCCTCCAGTATCAATTCTTGACTAAAAGACACATTTCGGTGTTTTTCAGAAATGAAAGTCTTTGCAGAAGACAACTAATTATAGATTAACTCATTACCAAACAACAAAATCTTAGGTTTGTCCAAATCGAAAGCATTTGCAGACGACAAAATAAAAGGGACTCAAAATTTGAAATTTGTTCTGTGAAAGGTAGAAAACATTGTGGGAAAAGGAGAAAATGCTGGTTACCAGCATTTTCTCCTTTTTCCTTAATGTTTTCTAAAGGCTTCTTTCTCAGAATCATCAAAAGTAACGATTGTGTGGTAATGGGTTGAAATTATGCAAATGTCATATTGATCTATTTATACAAAAGACACTTGAGATTATCTATCCTAAATTGAACTGCTGCATGATTAGATAAATCAGTATATTTCAAAATCAAATATTAGTTTTTATTTGTTTATTGGGGAAAGCAGCCAGTGACTCTGAATGCATGTCATATATTGCACTGGTATAGAAATAGTAGGGAGTTGGAGTCACAGACAAGTGCAAGCTTAAACACGGGATCATTTTGTAAAGATTATACAGCGATGAAAAAATAAACTTTTCATAATTTTCTAGGCCCAAGTGGTGGAAGATCAGTAGTAAAACCTTTTACCTACCTTCTGGTTTCTCCACTTCTATATCACAATGCACAGTGTCTCCATTTTCCACTAAAATTGAAAAATACATGTGCATAGCAGGGCCGTAGGATCAGGGGGGGGCCAGGCCTCCCCAATAATTTGATCACCGTGTCAATATTTTGCTGAATATTACTAGACAATCATCGTGCATAAAGAGGATGAAATAATAGAAAATTCCGAACATTTTGAAATAGTTCTAAACAAACAGCGGCCAGCCATGGAAAGTTTTCTTTTACTTTTGTTATCTGACAGACACCAAACAATTTCTGATGTCACATTTCATTCCGTATGATTTTCTGCTTTGTTTTTTCTCCAAATCTCATAATTCACCACATTGTTGAACAAATTTCCTCCTTTTTTGGTCATTAGTATTGGTGTCAATCTGGGCCGTAGTAAATCTCTAATTTCTTGTGTTGTCGGATGAGTTTCGATTACTGTGGTTTTATGAATGAAAATCAAATGGCTTTGGGAGTATAGGGATGATTTTTTAGCATTTTTGATAAATTCTCGTCCCAAAATCTGAAGGGCCACCTTTAACAGGGACCATGTTAACTCATTGGCAAATATTCTGTAACATTCATGTGTTTGTAAAGCCTATTTGGCCAATCACAGCAGCTTCTGTCCTCTAATATGAGCAGGGTTTTCCATGACGCACAAATCCTGCGTCATTGACGCAATTTTAATTCAAATGACCCCCAAAATAAATGACAGTGCGTCATCAGTGACGCAACTTTACAAAATCTAAATAATGTACGTAGTTGAATGAAGCGTCATAATTCCAAGTCTGTTCTTACTTCAATGTCAGGTGCATTGTCTGCGCATGTCATATTCTTCGAAGATTCGAGTATTTATAGAATGCCATCTAGCGGGAGATAATGATGTCAGACGAACACCGTTCTTTTTTTAACTACAGGGTTTATTTTAGATAAAAGTGGTTTTCCGGTAATTTATTTATAGAATAAGACTGGTTTACGCATTATTGCCGGTATGTATATTGGACACGTGTCGTAAATATGGGCCCAGTCAAAGTCGTGGTTGGGTTCTCTGTATTTCATAGCATATTTTACACGACTTCCGGTATATAAAAGTACACATTACCGGTCTATGCTGTTAGCGGAAAAATAATGTCATGACGAAGAAAACTGTAGCATTCTTCTATCGTCTGCTTCCTACAACTGCCGATCAAGCCACGTCAAGCAGCGATTCAGACGAAAATGTTTGGTCTGTCAAAAAATAACATCGGCCTTTCCGTCAGAAATGATCGACCGACTTTTCTATCTTGGAAGTTGGCGTTTAAAAGGTAAAATGCATTATAAATCGTGTTTGAAGTTGATGACGAGGAAATCCATATTTTTGACCCCAAAAATAGATGAAATGACCCGCAACTAATGAGGAAGGGGGTCACAATGACCCCCAATTTTCAAAGCCAAGGGAAAACCCTGATGAGAGTTATGGGCCATGGACCTGAATATAATTATGAAACCATTACAAAATTTGGTAATTATTGTGGAGTGAGGTTGTTAACTCAGATTTTACCACACAACCCATATTTTCAATGTAAAAACATATTCCTGAGCTCTAAATCTGTTTAACCCTTTACCAAACAATCTTGACTTATATCACCCTATAGGAAAAGGCCTTTGGCAGCATTGTGGGATAAGGAGAAAATGCTTGTAACAAGCGTTTTCTCATTTTCCCACAATGTTTTTTACCCTTCCAAAAACTAATTTCAACCTGAGTAACATTCATTAGGTCATCAAAATGGATTCTACTCTCTGACAAACAAATCTAATCTTTCAATATATCACCTGCAAAGTCATCGGATACAGGGGATTCTAAAAATTCTATTATTTTGTAAAGGGTTAAATGTTGTTGAATGTTGTTGAATGTAATGACAAAATATTACCTGTCTCTACTAGTATGGGTGGTTCACAATTCTCCTCTGTCAAAGCTTCTTTTCCTGTTGATTTTAGTCTTGTAAATTGTTGGGCATCTACAATATAACCCTTTCCTTAACTCTTTACTAAACAACAAAATTTTAGACGCTTCCACATTGAAACAGATCACAGATAACAAAATGTGCTTTAACCCTTTACCAAACAATCCTGACTTTTAACAACCCTGAAGAAGAGGACTTTTGAAAACATTGTGGGAAAAGGAGAAAATGCTGGTAACTGGGAAAAGGAGAAAATGCTGGTACCCAGAATTTTCTCCTTTTCCTTCAATTTTTTTCTACATTTCCCAAGACAAGTATAAATTTTTAAGTCATATTTATTTTGTTGTCTGCAAAATGCTTTGAATATGGGCAAGTCTAAAATTTTGTCGTTTGGTAAAGAGTAAACAATGTTTTTTGCCTCAGATTGGGTTAAGAACAATGTAAGAAAAAGGGGACAATGTGCAGTCTGAACTTAGATCTACACTGTTAAATAAGATGTTTGAGGTGATATTATTCTGGTTGTTACTATCCGATTAACCCTTTACCTTATATGCCAATTTTAGGCTCCTTCAATTGAGCAGCAAATAAACACATGATATCAAAAACATGGACAAATGGGGGAACAATTATCTGATGGAGTGAAAACATTGTGGGAAAAGGAGAAATTGCTCGTTACGAGCAATTTCTCCTTTTCCCACAATGTTTTCAAAAGCCGTCTGTTGATGATGTGTTAAAATGAGTATCTATAAAGTAAAGGGTTAAAACTTTATCTTATTTAGCAGAATAAGGGTAAACAATAGCCTCAAAGAGTAAACATGGCATAGAATTTCCCAAACAATCCTGTGTAGTAATCACCTTGGGACAAAGCCTTGTTAACCCTTTACCAAACAACAAAATTTTAGCCCTGTCCAAATTGAAAGCATTTGCAGACATCAATTTCAGTGTGATTCAAATAGTGCAATCGTTTATTGATAAGGTAGAAAACATTGTGGGATAAGGAGAAAATGCTGGTTACCAGCATTTTTTCCTTTTGCCACAATGTTTTCAAAAGGCTTCTTTCCAAGGGTCGTCAAAAGTCGTCATTGTGCGGGAAAAGGTTAGACTAAAAAATGTCCTGGAAAAAAGGAGAAAATGCTCCCACCTTTCCTTCTTTTCTAAAATGGTGTCTTGTATTTACAGTAAACTTAATTCCTTTGCAGTAATACTGTATTCTTTTTCTGGAGATAGAATCAATTTTAAAGAGTCTAAAATTCATTGGTTTTGGTAATGAGTTTAACAATTAAAATCTTATCTTATTCTTCAGTCTGTGGATGACATAACTTGGATTCCAAACTGTAAATAACCTACCTGATTTCTCTTCATCTCCAGCCATTTCTAGGGGCTTCTTAAGAATCACATCTAAAATATTAAACAAAAGATATGTTAACTTTAGAGTACATACAAAGGAAAAGCTTTTTGGCAGTAATAAATAGTAGGAATGAAAGAACAAGAGACTGAGTACTTGATGGCCTAGTATAATGCTAACCTGATATAACCTGTACAAAAGAAATATTACATTATGTAATGCGCATTACCCTGTTCTCGTAAAGTTGACCAAAAAAATTGGAGTATCCTGTAAAACTGGATCAAAATCATTTTGATCTATTCAGACTAATTCTTTTCCTCACAACAAAATCATGAACTATTTAAAATCAAGAGCATTTGCAGGTGAAAAATTAAAAATGGCTCAAACACTGAAATTCATTTGTGAAATGATAGCAAACAGTGTGGAAAATGGATAAAATGCTGGATTCCAGCATTTTCTCCTTTTCTCACAGTGTTTTCTAAAAGCCCCCATGTCAGAGTGTTTACCACTCAAGATGGTGTGGTCAGGGTTAAGAGGCTATAAAATCTAAAAACCTACCATGACCAGTATTTGATGGTACAACTCTAGTTGAAGTAGTTTCCACATTCCTTGGTAGTCTGTCAGGGTGAACACAATCATCTAAAATACATGCACGAGTAACTGAGCTATGCTCTGTGAAAAGGGAGCTTAATGCAAGCTGTGATGGGTCAAAACTTTTTTTGCTAATTGAAGGTTTTCTGCATGTCCTAGGACCATATTACCACAGGATCAAGACAGTTGTTAGACAAATAGAGGATAATCAACTGGTTGTTTTTGATATGAAAAATATTTCAAGAGAATGCGTTGTTAAGCGTTGAAAAAACGAGTGCGCAGGACGAGTTTTTTTAACACCTTACGACACGTCCGAGTGAGATATTTTTTATATAAAAAATAACCAGTTGATTATTCTATTTATTATATACCTCATTAACATCATTATTTGTAATTTTGCGTTTGAAAGTCGAAAAAAATGTAGTCGAAAAAAAAAAAGTAGTTCCCAAATAACGGCAGGGAGTGAAAGTGAAAGTTGATAACGTCACTAGTGATGATATCAAAATTTATTACACTGGGAAATTCCAGGATTTCACTGCTAGGTATATAATAAAATTTATTCTATGACTCAAGAAGTATGTGCCTGTATTTCAATCCAACCTATGGCAGACAGCTCCAGAAAACATGTGGGTCTGGAAAAAGAAGAAAATGCAGGTATGTTACCAGCGATTTTTCTTTTCTCACAATGTTTACTACCCTTTCTGAAAATAATTGCACCATTTGTCACAGTTATTTTGAAAATACTTTTCATTTAGAATGTTGTTGTTGTTGGAACTGGTTTGTATGTCTAAACCCATTACTACACAATCCCTACTTTTGACGCCCCTGAGATAGAAGCCTTTTGAAAACACTGTTGTAAAAGAAGAAAATGCTGGTAACCAGCATTTTCTCCTTTTCCCACAGTGTTTTCTACCCTTCCCAGAACAAATTTCAATTTTTTAGTCACCTTGATTTTGTTGTCTGCAAATGCTTTCAATTTGAACCAGTCTAAAATTTTGTTGTATGGTAAAGAGTTAAGTAACTACACTACCTTTTAAATTGATATTTTATCTATATTGGAAACAACTGCTGATGAATAAAACTTACCTGCATATCCCTTTTTGTCACTTTCCAGCTGTGAAGAATTTGTAATGGAGCACTGAACTGTATTCATATTCTCATCAATCAATAGATCACCATGTTGAAAAGGGTACATCTTTCATTCTTGACAAAAAGGCAAACAAAAATCTACAAAACACAAACATCTTATAAATCAATTACGGAAATGTACATTGTACTAATTTTCTGTAATTTTTCTCACCAGTAAAAATGGGTTATCTCTTTACAACACAGAAAAATGTAGACTTGTCAAAATTGAAAGCATCTGCAGATGATATTTTAAGCATAGCTTAAATGATGGAGTTTGTCCTGTTTTCTTCTCTTTTTTTTTCACTATGTTTTCAAAGTTATTATTTTGGGATCCTTAATTTGGATTGTGTAGCAAGAATTATTTAAAATCTATGGTGCCATCATGGTTTGTTACAATATCAATCCTAGGTGTGAGGCAGTAAGCTTTTCAATTTCATTGGAAAGAGAGAAATGCTGAAAACCAGGATTTTGTATTCTGCAAGTGCTTTAAAATTTTGGCAAAGGTAAAATGTTGCTGTCTGTCTTTTTTTTTTTAGCTACAATTTTTGCTTCCTGCATCTGCTTTCAATAAGTTAAGTTCATAATCCTTCTAGTGAGCATGACAAAGGTTTCTTTTTTATCAAGGTAGTATTCCAGATCAAAGAACATGGTATCTCCCACCATTAAGTCCATTTTCAATAAGAGAGATAGACTGGAGTTTTACCTCTTTTCTTAACCATGACAGGGCATTTCATTGAAATATTTTTCACACACAGGACAAGGTATTTAAGAAGAGAACTGAAAATGTTAAACTGTTTAAAAGGTAATTATCTAAGCGATGGGCGCAATTCCTACGCATCCCGCTTTAAGACTTTATACTATATATAATTATCAGAGTGAGACACAACTTTCAAAATGAAGGACAAAACATCATAGCTGATGGCACACTGCAAAATGAGAGCACATCTCCCTTGTCCATCATCGACAAGTCAATTTGATTTGCAAATTGTTTTAGACTAAAATCAATGTTTTCCAATATAGTACACTCTGTACATCAGGCACAGATATTAACTGCAAGCAGACCTGGTTTCCAAAAGCTAGTATTTGGACACATCACTCTGTAAAATGCTCAATTTCAGGTATGTCATCTAAATACATACTAATTGTGTTCATGATGGGTCACTGGTAATGGGGTCGAAATAAGAAGGATTTAACAATTAACTCTTTACCAAATGACAAAATATTAGACAGGTCCAAAGTTAAAACATTTGCAGACGACAAAATGAATGTGACTAAAGAATTGATATTGTTTAGGAAGGCAAGAAAATCTAAATACCACTCTACAGCGACAATCACCACAGATTGCAGACGTTCCACTATTGGGTTTTCCCATCTGCAACTGACCATTTAGGCCGCTTTCAAGACAGTTCCCCGACAAGACGGTTCCCCGACAGGGCTTTTCGAGACAGTTCCCCGACAAAATTGAAGACAGTTCCCCGACACTTTTGAAGACAGTTCCCCGACACATTAATTATTAGCAAGCTTGATTTTCATCGACATTTATCATCGATATCTATAACTTTTAAGGAAAGGTAAAGGGGGTGTTGTATTTGTGAAAGGATTGTGAATAATTGAGAGTATTTCTCCTTTTTAATATATTATTGATGATCATTCAGTTCGGAAATGATACCTTCGCCGTTGTACAGATCAGAATACTATCACGTGTGTTATATAAATATTTGTATTTGAATACTAAAACAAATTCTTATCCCAGTGTTGGATTTGAAATACATGTAGGCCTAGGTTTAGCGCATTTTTTTTAAACATCTCTGACTGTTACTTCCGGAGAAACTGAAATAACCTGCTAGTGATGTAATGGATAATATGAATGTAGATCCCCTTTATGTTGTGCCTTTTATATGTACAGTAGTAATATGACAGTTACATGTATAAGTGCAACGAGAAACAACAAAAAGTTCCAATGTTTAACTTTATTCAAGAAATTTATAGCACATACATTACACGAGTTAAAATTGCATTTCAGAACCCAATACTCACCTCGCAGGCTTGTTCTTGGAGCTGAACTACATGCCATTAAAGACAGTTTACACGGCAATCATACACAATTAACGGAAACTCGAAAGGTTCCCGCCAATTAAACCAATCATTATTACAAACACCCAAACATGGCAACAAACAGTCCAATCACAATATATCGACCTCCTTAATTGGGCATAATACGCAATATAATAACGGGCAAAGTTGAAATTTACTTCCATAAAAAATACTTAAAATGAACAAACCTATTCAATATATTAATATTACAAGTGTCGGGGAACTGTCTTCAAAAGTGTCGGGGAACTGTCTTCAATTTTGTCGGGGAACTGTCTCGAAAAGCCGTGTCGGGGAACTGTCTTGTCGGGGAATTGTCTTGTTCCCTTTAGTCCTAGTCCAAAATTATTTAAAAAGACGAAAATCTTATTCCGTGAATTGCATGCATTTGTCTAACTAACCATTGCTATATTCCATACGATTGTATTTCGTCACAAATAAAGCTCCTTTTCCAGTAACACCTCTCTTTTGTTTTCTTTTTGAGAAAATAAACCGATAGTTTTATATCCATTAAAAATCGCTGCGCACGGTCACCATAAAAAAACGGTGTGGCGTAATAATTAGAGAAAGCATTAGATATACGTCATAAGGGAGCAGAGGTGGCCATGAATAACTCTTGGCCATATGACAATATCTTAGAGCAGTCCTAATCAAAAGCTTTTCTAGAAGACAAAATAACAGTTACTCAAAAAAAAAAAAAGCTTTTTCAGGCCCGGTAGAAAACATTGAATGAACTGTGAAAATGCTGGTTACCAGAATTTTCTCCTTTTTCCCATGGTGTTTTCAAAAGCTTTCATTTAAAGGGTTGTTAGAATTATGGATATGACAGGTAAAGAGTTAAACCTCAGCTTATAAGCCACATTTATTGGCGAAGGCTGGTGAAGGTCATTGTAAGTAGATCTCATTCCCTTCCACCAAAGTTAACAATGTTTCGACTTTGTTTATGTTGGGAAACAAAGAGAAGAATGGTGTGCACAGTAATGATGTTTACAAGTTCTGTTTTACATAAACAAAAATTGACTTTTCAACACATTAAAGCTTTTGCAGATGACAAGAAAACTCTAATGATGAATGATTGTAGTGGTAGAAAACATTGCTAGAAAGGGAACAATGCCAGTTACCGCGGAGACTCTTTTTTTCTCAACAGTCTTTTCACTAGCACTTTTTACTATGGCGGTCAAAACCTATTTAGACCGTCTTGTAGCGTGATCAGAAAGGCGGATTATTGGACAACCCAGATATGGCTTGCAACACGCGGAAAGGACCATTCGGACATCTGTGTAAAGTGTCGTCTCGGATTAGCCTGCGCGGACTGCGCAGGCTAATCGGAGACGGCACTTTACAACTACATTAGATTTTGTGCCTTAATAGACTTTTGCGAAACTGAAAATCACATTAGAATTGAAATTGTCGTCTCGGATCAGAGACGGCACTTTACACAAACGTCCGAATACCCCGTTTCGCATATTGCAAGCCAATAACTTTAAAACACTGTTGAAAACGGCGTGAAAATACAAAGTAAACCAACTACGAATGGTAGACATGAAAAAAGTCCCTTTTGAGTAGATCCAGTCTAAAATTAAAGGTATGTTTTATTTCACATTAAACAGTTAAACTTTAACACAGTTATTATTTTAAACAATGTACCATCGGCTGCTCCCACGTTCATCTGTACCCCGTGTAATATCGTCGGTTTACTTTAAAAATCTCGTTTCCAGCAGTAGTTACGAGGTTTTTGAGGTAAACAAATGAAATATTACATAATACACTGAAACAAACTTCTAAACGGCCACTTTCAAGCTGTAATTCCCCATAGACCTTTTCTCACCCCCACAGCTAATAAATTGGACAGCTGATTTGGTTTCATTACTTGCAGAATAATTGACAGGTCTGAAAACATACTTGAGCCAAATTCTGAAGAGATTTTATTCAATTTTTATCCAGGAAAAACTTAAATGTCATTCATTCAACCAGCATTGTAAATTGAAAAATCAAGTTTTTGAAAACTTCATGCTTGTTTTTTGGGATTACATTTTTTTCCCCACAGAAAATAATGTTCATGATTTTTTCTCGTTGCTAACGAAATTTTAGCATTTTTTACTTCTATTCAAATTATTTTGGCTGGTAGACGCCATGCTTGTGTAATGCAGAGAAATGACCCCCCTTTGCCTCATTTTTTGGTTAAATACTTCACAACTTCTTTCCGAAAAATATTTAAGGTTTTCTGTCACATGCTTGGTGATTTCTCTCTTCTCCAACGAGGTAAACTAGTTTCTGCGTTTTGCACCTCCCTTCCATATTTACACTACAACAATGGAAAGAAAAGTTCATTGACCCTTGATTACCTCCATGAAAATGTATTTTGAAAATAATGTGGAAACAAGAAAATATTGGGAACTAGCATTTTCTTGACTGTGACAAATGTTTTTTTTTCTATCAAACACTAAACCCATTTTTGAATTACATTCCCAATATGTTTTCAACTCTGTCAAAGACAAATCTCATTGCTTGAACTACATTTCATTTGTTGTCTGCAATTCCTTTTTATTTCAGCGAGTCGAACTAGAGCTGTGACTTAATGTGACTTAATACCGCTGCCAGCCCTTTGACAGAAAAAAGTGTCAAATTCAAGGGGAAATAATTCTTCAACCAGGAAGAGTTGACACTTGAAAAGTGCATCTTGCAATATTCGATATATGATTATTATATGTGCAAAGTTTCAATACAGTTGAAGGAAAACTGTAGGAGGAATTTGCGACACAAAATTACTGGTGTTTTGTACACAGACGGACAGACACACATACTGACACACAGACAAACAGGATGATTCCTGTAGACCCTGAAAACATTCATTTTGTTGGCGGAGGGAGGTTACAAGAATTTCTCATTCTTTTTGTAATTTATATAGAAGTAGTTTGTACTTACCAGCATTTTCTCCTTTTTCCAAAATGTCTTCAAAAGGTTTCTTTTTCAGGGTTGTTAAAAGTTGGGATTGTGTGGTAAAGGGTTTAAGAAGAACTCAATTAGTAATCAAACATTCTTTAACTTATCGTTTGGCATGTGGTCCAAATGGCTAACAAAGTCTTCATTGGTGTTTGCTTGTATAAAAAATTCTCACTGCCACAATGCTTTCAAAGGTAACCTCACTGCATGAAAAAAAAACTCCGCTGTGCTGGACATAAAAGGGTTTCTGTAAATTACAGATTCGGTAAAATGGACATACTGTATGTAGATACATTCTTATCTTGAATGTGTGAAGGATATATGTTTTCTTAACCTTTTTATAGGTGGTCTAGTTTTAGTATTTGTTATATTTTGTAGGATTTTCATTAATTATGATTTATTCTGATTGATAAAAACTTGAAGTCAAACACAGAACTTTAAAGACAGGTGAAGGTGTGATAAATATTATACTGCATATTAATCTCTCTATTAAGAAGGCTGAGTAGAAAACAAGGCCGAGTTTAAAAAGTGCTTTAAAAAATAAGATGTCAATATGACCAAAGTTTGCAAACATTTTTCCACCGGGGATCGAAATGACCAAAATGTGTCGAAATGACAGGGTGTCGAAATTACCGGGTGTTCAAATGACTGCCATTCGATAGAAACAAGTTTTTGCAGCTGTATTTATACTAACCTCTCTCAATTATGCTATTTTCTTTATTTTCTTTTCAACTAACGTAAAGTGTTGTATTGAACAAATTTCAATTTTTTCCCACTATTCAAACTTTTATCCGAATATATCTACAATCCGGATACTGTACAGATAATTCCCGTTCATGTTTACTGTTTTATTGTCTTTGATATAGTTCATATGCAAAGATATACACGTGTTTACTTGAAAAAAAGAAACATGTGACTTACAACCACAGGCACACGTAGAATCGTAAAGAAATCAAGGAAATAGTGTCATGTCTTCTCTACAAAGCTTAATTATTTGCTATTTCCGGTTTGTTCCTTTCGCATCAATTTTTGTTTGTAACACCAATTTACATTGCTTTTTCTCCTTAATTTGCTTAATTTGTTGCTACTATCGCTTATTTTCGTCAATTTTATCTGCAATTTTGCTTGGCTTTTTGTTCCGGGCTGATATTCATTCGAAATACAAGGGTCTTGCAAGAGAATGATGAACGACTAATGGTCCAAGGGAAACAACTCGTACAAAATTTTGTAATTAGTAATGCTACAGTTGCCTCCCTTATTGGAGAGGAAAGGGCTTATTTCAAACTGCTTCACGTCGTGAGTATGTGCATACCATTGAATGGTACGGCTACAAAACAAAGACTCCGCCCAAAACCTCGCTTTGGCTACTTTCGGAGGTGCTAAATTACTGCGGCTATAGTATGTGCATAGTACGTGCAGTAGGCGGGATATGGAACCGCCTCTTCCTGTCTCTGGTCCATATATGCCTGTGCACCTTACAAAAAATGCCAGCCAAGAGCAAGCATAAAACCGAGGACGAATAAACATGATTACGTCTGTAGAGTCGATCCGTTTGACGAAGGATAATTTTTCATCTAGGTGTAACGAATTTCAATCAGTTTATAAGGTCAAATTGTTAATTTTAACCGTTCTAAAAACGACATGCCACAAAAAAAAAGGCCAAACTTATTATTTTTCTTAACAGGCGGCAGGTAGTCTCCTGTTTATTTCATGTTAATTATAACCGCCAATATTTGAATTTGGAATTCAATGTAAGATCGCGCTACAATGAAAATGCAACATTTGGTAACAGATATTATTGAGGTAATAGATGTTCAGTAAACGAAATTAATGAGTTATGATAACCATGCACTACGACAACTTAACGCAAACTTACAAACAAAAGTATGTTTTCATTCAATGACGATATCGACATATATCGCTAAATATGGAAGGTCATTTTATAGCTCAAATTCAGAACATGAGTTGGCTTATCACGGTAGGAAGATAATGTTTAGTCAGTAAAATAAATCCAAATGGATATCAAACCGCTCCCGTTACAAACCCATAGAGCGCCAAATAAACAAGAGATATTAACTTCAGTCTAAAAATGCCATCGATAGCGGCTATCCAAATGAATAAATTAAGGTCTTAAAATCGCATAAAATTGTACAGAAAGTCAGAGGAAAGTCTGAGGAAAGTGGACGGTGTAGATCAAATATCAGACTGCACGTTCTGTGCTGTCTGATCATGATCTACAAAGACTGTATAGGCCATTTTTATTATATATAGCACTTTGAAGTTTTCGTTTTTACGCGCCTTAGACATCAAACCTAGCACTGTCGACGATTTGAACAGTGTACCGGAACTATATCTATCTGATAAAGATTTTAACTCTATCCAAATAGGCTTAACCCTTTCGGCGCCATAGGCGAAAGCAGAGACTTTAGCGGACGGCATAAATCAAGAACAGACTGCACAGAACGTTCAATCTGATCTTTGATCTATGTCATCCGCTGGTGTAGTCAAACCTATACAAACAATATCTTTGTAAGTTTCAATAGAATGTATTTATAGCCGTCCGCTGGAATTTGAATTTATTTATTTTGCACTGAAAGGTTTACGAAACAAGTTAATTGGGTAGACTCGGAATTAGATCGTACATTCTTTGAAGCGTCATTTTAAACTATGCTGTCCGCAAAACTTATACCTTTGCAAATGGCGATTTTTAAAGATTAAAACCCTTCTCGGTGATCCCAATCGACTTTCAAGTAGAAAAAGCAGGAAATAATCTTATTTAAAACTTAGATTCTAGTGTTTTGTATTAAAATCAATATCAATGCCACTCTTTTGTTAAAATTGATTGAAATCTTCATCAAAAACAGATTAAAAACGTTACATGCATGTCACCTTTTTCTCAGTGTTGTGTTTAGTACTTTGATCCGTCAAGCGTCTAGGAAGGGCGGATCATCATAAGGGAGACTACTCTTGTTTTACTCTTACTCTAAGTCAGTACGAGTTTTCTCCCCTAGACCATATTTTTTTTTTTTAAATCCCAGCTCCGATAGTTTTGCAGTACGAGTCTATGGGCATCATTTATTGGGTTGATTGATAAAATATATAATTTGATATTGTAATTAAACTGTATCTAATTGTGAAAAAATGGCTATTTATCTATTTTATTCATCATATTTGAATCAAAGAAAATCAAAATTGCACATAATTATGTAGACTACACCGTAGCTTATTTAAATCAATGAAAAAAATTGTCAAACAGTATGCTTGTATATGACTCTTTCTTATACGTATATCAAATAATTATTGTGCAATTTAATCCTTTACAAGACAGTCCCGATACTTAGGGACACTGTTTAGGCTTTTGGAAAACATGATGAGAATCTTGAGGAAAACTGCTGGTTACATGCTATTTTCCTTTTGCCACAATAATTTCATATCCTTCACAAAGTCCTTCTTTTGAGAAACTTTTGATCAAACACTATCTGTAAATGTTATTAATACTAAATAGTACAGAACTTTTATAGTTTGGCAGATTTGTTTGTTTTAAATTCAACCCTTATCCTACTAAGTAACTGAGATGAAACCTTCAAACTGATAGTAAAAACCAAAATTTGGCTATTTCAAAGGTATTTTTTTCAGGATCAGACATCCCCTTACAGGACAGTGTAGATCAAAGATCAGACTATTTGTTCTGTGCAGTCTGATCTTGATCAACACTGTCTGCAAAAGGTCCTTGAGTTGCACTTAACAGCCTAAGAGTTAATACTATTCAAATATTTTCAGTGATATCACAGCTGCAATCACTTCAGCTATACATTTTCTCCCAGCTTTTTTTTTTCCAGCACTTCTCACTATGGTGTTCCTAAGTCATTGGCTGCTTTCCCACATAACCATCTAGGGCATCATACACAGGTTATTCAGAAGCAAAATAGGAATGTATCCTGTTGCAATGACTATTATAAATTCTGTGACAGAAATTGGCAAGCTGGAATTTTGTACCAGCCACATGCTCACTCAAATGTTGTTACCAGCTGAGCTACAGAGCATTTTCATCTTTTCCCACAATGTTTTCAAAAGCTGTTTTTTTCTCAGAAGACTTCTCCTTTTCTGGTAACAAGCATTTTCTTCTTTTCCAACAATGTTTTCAAAAGCCATCTCTTTCTCTGAAAGACTTCTCTTCTGGTCACCAGCATTTTCTTCTTTTCCCACAATGTTTCCAAAAACCTCCAATATTTCAACTCCTAACCAGACGGCTAAGTTTTGACCTTGCCCAACTTGAAAGTATTTGCAGACAACAATTTAAATGTGACTCAATTAATGAAATTTGATCCTGATAGGGTAGAAAACACTGTGGGAAAAAGAGAAAATACTGGTTACCAATATTTTCTCCTTTTCCCACAGTGCTTTCAAAAGGCTTCTTCCTCAAGCATGTTAAAAGTCATTATTGGGTTGTAAAGGGTTAAAAAGCCTTCTGTTTTTTCAAAGACATCCCGTCTAGTTACCAACATTTTTTTTCTTTTCCTAAAATGTTTTAGAAAGCCTAGTGTTTTCAAAAGCCTTCTCTATTTGGGGTTATTAAAACTCAGGATTGTGTGGAATGGGGTAAAAGGGATGACAAGATAAAAAGATAGAAATTCATCAAAAAAACCTTATTTATTTCACAATGCAGTTCTGTGCATAAATATATATATGCATGTATTTTACAAAAATATTCTGAGTGTAATTGCTGAACACTGTACCAACGACAAAATTTTTAGACTGGTCCAAATTGAAAGCACTTGCAGACGACAATGTAACTGTAACTGCAAATTTGAAAATTGTTTCCAGCAGGGTAGAAAACATTGTTGGAAAAGGAGAAAATGCTGGTTATCAGCATTTTCTCCTTTTCCCACAATGTTTTCAAAAGGCTTCTCCCTCAGGGTCATAAAAACCAGGGATTGTACATTAAAGGATTAAAAATTATCATTAAAACAAAGTGAAGTCAGTTAATTCATATTCCTGTGTAAATCTTTACCACAAAATCCCAACTTTTAACAACCCTGTGAAAGAAGCAGTTTTAAAACATTATAAGTAAGGAAAAAATGCTGATAACCAGTATTTTCTCCTTTCTCACAATGTTTGCCACACTGCTGAAAATAAATTTCAATTTTTGAGTTACATTTATTTTCTTGTCTGCAAAAGCTTTCATTTTGGACAAGTCTAAAATTATGTAGTTTGGTGTAGATTTAAAAATTTAAATCAGTGTTTACATTCTCACTTCTCACTATTTCCTGTACCTGAAGCTAATACTTTAACAAACAATACTGAAAGCATTTGCAACTGACAAATATAGGTCAAGGGATGGTTACTGTTTTGAGTTGTTAAAAAAAAAAACTTGGGGAAAAACAACATGTAGGTCATCTACATTTTCCTCTTTTCCCATAATCTTTTCAAAAGCTTTATACCTCCAATTCTCATGACTGATTGATTGATTGAATTGGATTTAATTGCCATTTTAACAGCTGAGGTCATATAGCAGTCAGTGCTCCTATGCATGTATTTCCTGGCTTTCTCACACCTGTACTGACATAACTTTCTTTCAGGATCACTCGCTACATTCTCACATGCATCAGCTGTAAGAGGCAGGAATGAAAGTTTGCCTCAGTGGTTATCAAACTCACCACAGCCAGGTCACAAGTTTGCTGACCACTGAGCTGCCCAGGTGAGCTAATCCCCTAGAAAAAACAGAACTACAAAAAAAAAGAAAAAGGGAGAAAATGCAAATATACAACATTTCTCCTTCTCCTGCAATGTTTTGTCATCTGCAAATGCTTTTGATTTCGACAAACCTAAAATATTGTTGTTTGGTAATGAGTTAATTCTTTATTTCAACCAAAATCCTGTTGATTTTTTACAAGATGAAAACCTTTTAGACTCAAACCAAAAGCATTTACAAACAGAGGTGAAAAAACATTGCAGGAGAAGGAGAAATGTTGTATATTTGCATTTTCTAAAAAATTTGAAATTTGTGTTGTAAAGAGTACAAAATAGTGAGAGAAAAGGAGAAATTGCTGGTGAAATAAAAATAATGCGGAAATGAGAAAATATTGGGAACTAGCATTTTCTCCTTTTCCAACAAATAATTTTTTCTATCAAACACTTAACCTATTTTCGAACTACATTCCCAATATGTTTTCAACTCTGTCAAAGACAAATCTCATTGCCTGAACTACATTTCATTTGTTGTCTGCAATTCCTTTTTATTTCAGCAAGTTGCACTAGAGCTGTGACTTAATGTGACTTAATACCCCTGCCAGCCCTTTGACAGAAAAAAAGTGTTAAATTCAAGAGGAGATAATTCTCCAACTAGGAAGAGTTGACACTTGAAAAGTGCATCTTACAAATCTTCGATATGATTATGATTAATATAAGTGCAAAGTTTCAATACAGTTGAAGGAAAACTGTAGGAGGAGATGGACAGGCACACTGACAGATACACAGACAAAGCCGATGATTCAAGTACAACCCCGAAAACATTCATTTTGTGAGGGGTACAAAAATTTCTCATTTTTTTTTTTTTATAGTTTATATAGAAGTAGTTTGTAGTTACCAGCATTTTCTCCTTTTCCCAAAATGTTTTCAAAATGCTTCTTTTTCAGGGTTGTTAAAAGTTGGGATTGTGTAGTAAAGGGAATTATTAATCAAACATTCTTTAACTTATCGTTTGCCATGTGGTCCAAATGGCTCAAAAAGTCTGCATTGCGGTTTGCTCTTATTAAAAACTGTCACTGACACAATTCTTTCAAAGGCTACCTCACTGCATGACAAAAAAATCTCCGCTGTGCTGGATGTAAAAGGGTTTCTGTAAATTACAGATTCTGTAAAATGGACGTACTGTATGTAGATACATTTTTATTTTGAATTTGTGAAAGATATATGTTTTCTTAACCCTTTCCCAAACGACAAACTTTTGGATTAGACCAAATTGAAAGCATTTGCAGACGACAGTTCAATTCTTGCTGAAAAGATTATTTCTGTCTATGACAGGGTAGAAAACATTGTGGGAAAAGGAGAAAATGCTGGTTACCAGCATTTTCTCCGTTTCACATGATGTTTTCAAAAGGCTACTATTGCAGATCCGTAAAAACCAGGGATTGTTTGGGAGAGGGTTAACCTTTTTTTAGGTGGTCTAGTCTGGGCATTTGTTATATTTTGTAGGATTTTCATTAATTATGATTTATTCTGATTTGATAAAAACTTGAAGTCAAACACAGTTAAAGACAGGTGAAGGTGTAATAAATATTATACTGCATATTAATCTCTTTATTAAGAAGGCTGGAAAACATTTTTCCACCGGGGATTGAAATGACCAAAATGTGTCGAAATGACTGGGTGTCGAAATTACCGGGTGTTCAAATGACTGCCATTCGATAGAAACAAGTTTTTACAACTGTATTTATACTAACCTCTCTCAGTTATGCTATTTTCTTTATTTTGTTTTCAACTAGCGTAAAGTGTTGTATTAAATAAATTTCAAATTTTTCTCACAATTCAAACTTTTATCCGAATATATCTACAATCCGGATACTAAACAGATGAATCTCGTTCATGTTAACTGTTTTATTGCCTTTGAGTTTGATATGGTTCATATGCAAAGATATACACATGTTTACTTTAAAAAACAGACATGCGACTTACAACCATCGGCACCCATAGAATCGTAAAGAGATCATGGAACTAGTGTCATATCTTCTCTACCAAGCTTATAAATTTGCTATTTCCGGTTTGTTCCTTTCGCATCAATTTTTGTTTGTTATACCAATTTACATTGCCTTTTCTCCTCAGTTTGTTTGATTTATTGCTACTATCGCTTGTTTCCGTCCATTTTATCTGCGCTTTTGCTTTGCTTTTTATTCCGGGCCGATATTCATTCAAAATGTATGGGTCTTGCAAGAGAATGGTGAACGACTAATGGTCAAAGGGAAACAACTCGTACAAAATTTTGGAATTAGTAATGCTACAGTTGCCTCCCTTATTCGAAAGGAAAAGGCTTATTTCTGACTACTTCGCGTTTTGAGTACGTGCATACCATTGAATGGTACGCCTACAAAACAAAGACTCCGCCCAAAACTTCGCTTTGGCTACTTCCGGAGGTGCTAAATTACTGCGGCTATAGTATGTGCATAGTACGTGCAGTAGGCGGGACATGGAACCTCCTCTTCCTGTCTCTGGTCCTTATATGCCTGTGCACCTTACAAAAAATGCCAGCCAAGAGCAAGCATAAAACCGAGGACGAATAAACACGGTAACGTCTGTAGAGACGATCCGTTGGACAAACGATAAATTTTCATCTAGGTGTAACGGATATCAACCAGTTCGTGTGGTCAACTTGTTAATTTTAACCGTTCTAAAAACGACATATCACCAGACAAAAAAAATCGGTCAAACTTATTATTTTTCTTAACAGGCGGCAGGTAGTCTCCCGTTTATTTCATGTTTATTATAACCGCCAATATTTGAATTTGGAATTCATTGTAAGATCGCGCTACAATAAAAATGCAATATTTTGTAACAGATATCATTGAGGTAATAGATGTTCAGTACACGAAATTAATGAGTTAATGATAACCACTACGATAACTAAACGCAAACTTACAAACAAAACTATGTTTTCATTCAATGACGATATCGACATATATCGCTAAATATAGAGGGTCATTTTATAGCTCGACTTCAAAACATAAATTGGCTTAATGTAGGAAGATGATGTCTAGTTAAAAATAAATCCCAATGAATATGAAACCATTCCCGTTACAAACCCATAGCGCGTCAAATAAACAAGAGATAACTTCAGTCTAAAAAAAAACTTTCCGAACAATTAAGGTTTTAATGTTGCATAAAGATATGAAAATGTACAGAAACTCTGAGGAAAGTGGACGGTGTAGATCAAAGATCAGACTGCACGTTCTGTGCAGTCTGATCATGATCTACACAGACTGTAAAGGCAACTTTTACTGTATATAGCACTTTGAAGTTTTCGTTTTTACGCGCTATATAAGACATCGAACCTCTGTCGACGATTTGAACAGTGTACCGGAACTAATTCTATCTGATAAAGATTTTCACTCTATCCAAATAGGCTTAACCCTTTCGGCGCCATAGGCGAAAGCAGAGACTTCTGTGGACGGCATAAATCAAGATCAGACTGCACAGAACGTTCAGTCTGATCTTTGATCTATGTCATCCGCTGGTGTAGTCAAGCCTATACAAACAAAATCTTTTTGAGTTTCAATAGATTGTATTTATAGCCGTCCTCTGGAATTTGAATCTATTCATTTTGCACTGAAAGGTTTACGAAACAAGTAAACTGTGTAGACTCGGAATCAGATCGTACATTCTGTGAAGGGTCATTTTAAACTATGCCGTCCGCAAACCTCATACCTTTGCAAATGGCGATTTTCAAAGATTAAAGCCTTTCTCTGTGATCCCAATCGACTTTCAAGTAGAAAAAGCAGGAAATAATCTTATTTAAAACTTAGATTCTAGTGTTTTGTATTAAAATCAATATCAATGACACTCTTTTGTTAAATTTAATTGAAATCTTCACCAAAAACAGATTAAAAACGTTATATGTATGCACATCACCTTTTTCCTAGTGTTGTGTTTAGTACTTTGATCCGTCAAGCGTCTAGGAGAAATGATGAAGGGCGGATCATGATAAGGGAGACTACTCTTGCTTTACTCTTACTCTTAGACAGTACGAGTTTTCTCCCCTAGACTATAATTTTTTTAAAAAAATCCCAGCTGCGATAGTTTTGCAGTACGAGTCTATGGGCATCATTTATTGGGTTGATTGATAAAATATATAATTCGATATTGTAATTAAACTGTATCTAATTGAGAAAAATGGCTATTTATCTATTTTTTTCGTCATATATGAATCAAGGAAAATCATATTTGCACATAATTATGTAGATTACACATGCTCTCCCAGCATTTCTTTTCCAGCACTTCTCACTATTGCGTTCCTAAGTCATTGGCTGCTTTCCCACATAACCATCTAGGGCATCATACACAGGTTATTCAGAAGCAATATAGGAATGTGTCCTGTTGCAATGACTATTCTCTGAGAGAAATTGGCAAGCTGGAATTTTGTACCAGCAACATGCTTGCTAAAATGTTGTTACCAGCTGAGCTACAGAGCATTTTCATCTTTTCCCACAATGTTTTCAAAAGCTGTCGATTTCAAAGAAGAATTCTCCTTTTCTGGTCACAAGCGTTTTCTTCTTTTCCAACAATGTTTTCAAAAGCCATCTCTTTATCTGAAAGTCTTCTCTTCTGGTCACCAGCATTTTCTTCTTTTCCCACAATGTTTCCAAAAACCTCCAATATTTCAACTCTTTACCAGACGGCAAAGTTTTGACCTTGCCCAACTTGAAAGTATTTGCAGACAACAATTTGAATTTGATCCTGATGGGGTAGAAAACACTGTGGGAAAAAGAGAAAATGTTGGTTACCAGCATTTTCTCCTTTTCCCACAGTGCTTTCAAAAGGCTTCTTCCTCAAGGGGTGTTAAAAGTCGTTAATGAGTGGTAAAGGGTTAAAAAGCCTTCTTTTTCTTCAAAGGCATCCTGTCTGGTTACCAACATGTTTTTCTTTTCCTACAATGTTTTAGAAAGCCTAAAGTGTTTTTGAAAGCCTTCTCTACTTGGGGTTGTTAAAACTCAGGATTGTGTGGAATGGGGTAAAAGGAATGACAAGATAAAAAGATAGAAATTCATAAAACGAACCTTATATATTTAACAATGCAGTTCTGTGCTTATACATGTACATATATATGTATTTTACAAAAATATTCAGTTCTCTGGGTGTAATTACTCTTTACCAACAACAGAATTTTAGATTGATACAAACTGAAAGCACTTGCAGACAACAATATAATTGTAACTGGAAATTTGAAATTTGTTTCCAGCAGGGTAGAAAAACATTGTGGGTAAAGGAGAAAATGCTGGTTATCAGCATTTTCTTCTTTTCCCACAATGTTTTCAAAGTTTTTCGAACATAAAAACCAGGGATTGTACAGTAAAGGGTTAAGAATTATCATTAAAACAAAGTGAAGTCAGTTAATTCATATTCCTGTTTAAACCTTTACCACAAAATCCCAACTTTTAACAACCTTGTGAAAGAAGCAGTTTTAAAACATTATAAGAAAAGGAGAAAATGCTGATAACCAGTATTTTGACCTTTTCACACAATGTTTGCTACCCTGCTGAAAACAAATTTCAATTTTTGAGTTACATTTATTTTCTTGTCTGCAAAAGCTTTCATTTTGGACAAGTCTAAAATTATGTAGTTTGGTAAAGTTTAAAAAATCAGTGTTTTAAAATCAGTGTTTACATTCTCACTATTTCCTGTACCTGAAGCAAGGCCGTCCGAAGTGGTCTGACCGGTCCGGCAATGGCTGGACCAAATTTTCAGCCGAAAATGAAAAATAGCCAGACCAATTTTCCGCATAAAAAAAAGAGAAAGAAAGAAAGGGAGGTATTTCTCTAAACAAAACTTTGAAATGTCCATGTTTTCTACCCTTCACAAAAAAAAAAATCAAATTTTCAGTCACTTTTATTTGTCATCTGCAAATACTTTCAATTTGGACCAGCCTAAAATGTTGTCGTTTGATAATAAGTTAAAAGCGCCATGACCCTCTATTGGTGTTTGTCTGTCTTGACGATGCAATTTGCGAATTTAAAGGCTTTCAAACAAACATATGCGTACACGACTGTTAGATCCGAAGAAAATTCTTTCGGGAGATCAGAAAACATCAGATGTGATTATGATGTTTTGATGCTCTGTGTCCTTTTCAACAGTACTCCGGTCATTGTAGAGAATTTTGAGCTTGAAACAAATGCTTAAAATAAACCTCAAAAATTCTCCAGAATGCACCAGAGAGTGTCTTATTTTCAAAATTTTCTGTTTCTTTATAAATGATTTCACAATGGTTCTATAATATGGTAGACATTTGAATTCTGTTTCTTCAGTGTTCCACATGTTTCTTATTGAATGTTCGTGAAGTTTAAGTGCTGCAAAAATTACTGGACAACCGTTAACTCCCCAAGCAATTCTGTACTGAAAATCTGAAATGAAAAAAGAAATTTTCAAACCTTTCACACACTATATCAGTAAAAAAAACACCCATGAGGTAGAGGGTTTTTCTTGGAAGGTAGCTGAATGCACTGGCATTTGACCTACTTCTTTGCACATGTATACTCAGATAGAACAAATGGATTTCAATTTGCAATTTGTAAAAAATATTCACACGCTTATTTGCAGGCCCTTGCTGCCATATTTTCTTGAACATTTATGAAACCATTATTTACGAGCACTGAGCATCACCAAATAACCAAATAGATATACTGCTTTTCAACAAAACAAAACAATGGTGATGATAAAAAGGTAATTGCTTGCCAGGTACTTTTCATTATCTTACTTCATTTTGAGCCAAAAAAGAATTTCAATATTTCTATTTAACTTATTACTGTGCGACAATGTGTTAGGCTTGTCCAAATCGAAAGCATTTGAAGACAACAAGATAAAAGTGACTTAAAATTTGAAATTTGTTTTGTGAGGGGTAGAAAACATTGTGGGAAAAGGAGAAAATGCTGGTAATGATTATCAGCATTTTCTCCTTTTCCCACAATAGTTTCTAAAGGCTTCTTTCTCAGGGTCGTCAAAAGTAGGGATTGTGTGGTGATGCGTTAAGTATCTTGTACGCAACAAGCCATCGTTTTTGAAGACATTCATTGTTTTCAAACCACCATAACAAACGGCATTTTCTCCTTTTCCAACAAGGTCTTTCTACCCTTTTTATGGCAAATTTAATCATTCCAACCACATTGTATTTTACACATAAAGAAATCATCTACATGTATCCATGGGCTAACAATGCTTCAGAACCCTGTGGCCAAAACAAAACATACAAAATGTTTTCCTCTGTCTGACAGTATGGTTATATATCATGTTATAGAACTGACTTTAGATTTGTTGGTCAATAAGAAAAGGATCTATGTACAAAGCCTACATTCGATCCTCCTCTCAGAGACCCAATTAAAAAATAACACCTGGGAAATCCTTCAGTCTACAAGTATATACAAAGCCTAGTGGTTGCATGCTTGCTCCAATGCTTTTTTTGTTATTTGATCTCCACAGCAGAGACTAAATAACAACAATAGCATTGGAGCAAGCCTTCAGAGTCGAACTAAAGGTACACAGTCCCCAGCTTCAAAATATATCCTTGAGAACTCTATGTTCTTTTGAAACCACTATAGAAATAGGATGAAATACTATTATCCAGCATTTTCTGGTTTTTCCTATCATTTCATTTTTCCTATCCTATCAAGGACAGAAGTCATCTTTTCACCAACTTTTAGATTTGTCGTCTGCTAAATTGCTTCCAATATGATGCAGGCCTAAAGTTTGTCATCTTCTAAATGTTTACCAAACTTTTCCTCCATTTTTTTGTGTTACTTATTTTTCAAAACTTAAATGAAGTGTTTTAAGAACAGAACTTTTACGCTTCTTCTACAAAGCCAAACTTTTATCCGAATATATGTACAACCCGGACACTGTGAAAATAAACTCATCAATGATTCCAGTATTTTGTGGATTGTTTTACGGTTTATATGTGAAGATACAAGCGATTTTTTGTGTTAGATTATGAAATGTACGACTAACAAGAAGCACCCCTTAAATCACAAGAAATCAAGGAAAACTATCTCCTCTCCTTGTGTCTGTTTATTTCCGGTTCCTTCATGTCGTTTCAACCGATATTTGTTAAAACATTATCATGTATTTTTTGTCCATTGTTTTATTTACTTTCTTGCTCCCTTCCTTCGCTTACTTATTCCATTTTACCTGCGCTTGTGCTTGGTGTTTTTTCTAAACTGATTTTCTTTCACAATTTAAGGCCATTGCGATAGAATGATGAACTACCAATGGTCAATAGGAGACAACTCGTACAAATTTTTGTTATTAGTAATGTCAGAGTTGCTTCCCTTATTGAAGAGGAAAGGGCTTATTTCTGACTGCTTCACGTCGTTACCTTTGAAGATAGGTCTACAAGAGACAGGCTCCACCCAAAGCCTCGCTTTGGCTTTTTCCGGTAGTGCTAAATGACTGCGGCTACATTACCTGAATGGTAGAAGCAGCAGGCGGGACATGGAACCTCCTCCTCATGCCTGTGGTCCTTATATGCCTGTGCACCTTACAAAAATTGCCAGCAAAGAGCAAGCGTAAAAACGAGGACGAATAAACACGGTAACGTCTGTAGATCTAGACGATCGGTTTGATAAGCGATAATTTTTCATGTAGCTGTAACGACTTTGAATCAGTTCGTATGGTAAAATTGTTAATTCAATTATTCTAAAAACGACATGTCACCCGACAGAAAATAATTCAGTAAGACATTATTTGTTAAAACAGGCAGTAGGTAGTGGTCCCTAGGTAGTCTCCCTTTTATTTCATGACAATTTATAACGCCAATATTTGAATTTGGAATTAAGGTAAGATTTCACTAGAATAACAATGCATCATATGGTAACATATCTCAGAGGTAACAGATATTAATAAATCAAATTAGAGAGTATATGATATCACAATGATAAATAAACGCACACTTACCAACAAAAATATGTTTTCATTTACAGACAATGTAGACAGATACCGCTTAATATCCAAACGTTATCTTTTAAACTAGTTCAAAACAAAACTTCTGGTTTGTAGAACTATATGAGGTAGATTCAAAATTGAGCCCTAAAGCTGTCCCCTACACTGACAACTATCTAGGGCGTCAAATAAACCCAACAGAAATGTTCAGTCTAGAATCTTCTCCCAAAGAGTTACATCATCAAGGTTGTTTTTGTGAAGAATGTCTAAGCAAAGCGGACAGTGTAGATCAAGACCAGACTGAACGTTCTGTGCAGTCTGATCTTAATCTACACTGGTTGCAAAGACAACTATTATTGTATACATGGCGCTTCAAGATGAATTTTTTTCGCGCCTACATGTGGACCTCTTTCGACGGTTTAAATATATAGACTCTACAGTCCATTAAATGTATCTTGTAGAGATTTTAACACTACATTGGTTCAACACTGAAAACAAGCGGACTATGTAAACAGAGGATCAGATCGTACATTCTATGGAGTATGATACTGAATGCCGTCCGCAAATCTCATAACTTTGCAAATGGCGATTTTCCAGGATTCAAAACTTTCTCGATGATTCCATTCGAATTTCAAGAAATAAAGCAGGAAATGTTCTTTCTTAAAATTAGATTCTAGCGTTATTGTATCGAAATCAAAGTCAATGAAACTCTCTTGTTAAAATTAATTTGAAATCTTCATTAAAAACAGATTAAAACCGATACATGCATGTCACCTTTCCCCCCAGTGTTGTGTTTAGTACTTTGATCCGTCAAGAGTCTAGGAGAAATGATGAAAAGGGGCGGGGCAGATCATTAAAAGGGAGATTACTCTTGGTTTTCTCTTACTCTAAGGCAGTACGAGTTTTCTCCCCTAGACCACATATTTTCTTTTTTTTTTTAAATCCCAACTGCGATAGTTTTGCATTACGGGTCTATAGGCTTCATTTATTGGGTCGATTGGTAAAGAATATAATTCGATATCGTAAATAAACTGTATCTAATTGAGAAAAATGACTATTTATCCATTTTTTTCGTCATATGTGAATCAAGGAAAATCATATTTACACATAATTATGTAGATTACGCCATAGCTTTAAATCAATAGTATGCTTGTATATGATTATATTTTTAATACATGTTCTATCGAATAATTCTCATGCAATTTAACCCTTCACGTGACATTCCGGATATTTAGAGACACTACTTAGGCTTTTAGAAAACATGTTTGGAATCTTGAGGAAAACTGCTGGTTACAAGCAATTTTCCTTCTGCCACAATGATTTCATATCCTTCGCAAAGTCCTTGTTTTCAGTTCTAAACTTTTGATCAAACAAAAGATCCCATCTGCAGATGCTTTTTAAAACCAAAGACTACAAAACTTTAAATTTATAGTTTGGTATATTTTTTTATTAAGAATTTAACCCTTATCCTACTATGTAACTGTGATAAAACCTTCAAACTGATAGTAACTAAAGGCGCTTGAGGGCCTGTATCGCTCCACAGGCCTTATTTTTCTGTAACAGTGAAGAGAAGTTTTTAACAATTACCATTCAATCCTGCATTTTAGCTATCAACTGAAGAGAGAAAGCAAAGAAAAAGATTCTAAGAAAAGAAGAAAATAATGGTAACCAGCATATTCTTAGTTTTCCACAATAATTTCTATCCTTTTTGATACAAGTTTTACTAATCTGAAGCTATATTATATTGTCTGCAGCATCTTTCAATTATGAGCAGTTATAAAACCGAGGGTCTTGTCACAAACCATTTTGGATGGGGAAACATCTAAATATAGAAAACTAGGTCACCAGGATTAACCCTTTACCCCATAAGGCATTTCTATGGTATCTCTAATTGACCCTTAATAACATCAAGGATGAAAACATTTCTTATGTGTATAAGACACCTTTTGATAGCATAGAAAACACTGTGACAAAAGGTGAAATTGCTCGTCACAAGCAATTTCACCTTTTGCCACAATGTTTTCCAAAGGCTCCTACAAGCAATGAGTAAAAATGAGTATTTATGGAGTAACGGGTTAACACCCCTTTGGTTCACTTTGCACTTAGTCACCAGTAGGTCAACAAACCTTTACCAGAATAATAAAAGTGCAGAGGTTCTCTTGTTTTATATGAAAAGGACTATGGATTATGTAAAGCAACCCTCTTTAACCCTTTACCAAACAACAACATTTGGGATGTGACCAAATTGAAAGCATTTGCAAACGACAAATTAAACATTGATGAAATGATGATTTCTCTCTAAGATAGGGTAGAAAACACTGAGGGAAAAGGAGAAAATGCTGATTACCAGCATTTTCTCCTTTTCCAACAGCGTTTTCCAAAGATTTCTCATCTTTGGTTGATTATGAGTAATTTCACCTTTTCCCACAGTGAAAACAACAATGAAATCCAATGAATGGTTTGAGAGAAGAAATTTTTCAAAGATTTTACTTTATACCATAAAAGGAAAATGAGTCTCCCATAAAAGCCATGTTTTTTTACGGATCATTTTTTTTTAAAGGAATTCTATAAACCTCTACCTAAGGAACATTCCTGCAAAATAATAATGCTATCCAATTGGCGGTTGGGGAGGAGAAGTTTTTTAAAGGTTTTTTACTTTGTTTGCCATGGCAACCAGAATTCTTCATGGAACACAATTATTTGAAGGAATTTGAAAGAGAACCACCTAAGGAACATTCCTGTGAAATTTGGTAAAAATCCAGCCAATAGTTTCTGAGAAGAAGTTTTTTAAAGAAAAAGTTTACGGACGAACGAACAGATGCACGACAGACACAGTGCCATGACAATAGCTCGCTGGCTGCCAGTGGAGCTAAAAACCAAGTTGGCTATTTCAAAGGTATTTTTTTTTAAGGATTAGACATCCCCTTATTGGACAGTGTAGATCAAAGATCAGACTATATGTTCTGTGCAATCTGATCTTGATCAACACTGTAAAAGGTCCTTGAGTTGCACTTAACCCTTTACCCCATAAGGCATTTCTGTGTATCTCTAATTAACCCTAAATAACAGCAAGGATGAAGCTGTTTCTTATTTGTATATGACATCTTTTGATAGTGTAGAAAACATTGTGGCAAAAATTGAAATTGCTCGTCACGAGTAATAGGTAGAAATGAGTATCTATGGAGTAAAGGGTAACTGTCTAAGAGTTAATACAATAAAATACTGTCAATGATATCACAGCTGCAACCACTTCACCTATACATGCTCTCCCAGCTTTTTTTTTTTCCAGCACTTCTCACTATGGTGTTCTTAAGTCATTGTCTGCTTTCCCACATAACCATCTAGGGCATCATACACAGGTTATTCAGAAGCAAGATAGGAATGTATCCTGTTGCAATGACCATCATAAATTCTCAGAGAAGAAATTGGCAAGCTGGAATTTTGTACCAGCAACATGCTCCCTCAAATGTTGTTACTGGCTTAGCTACAGGCATTTTCATCTTTTCCCACAATGTTGTTAAAAGTCGTCTCTTTCTCAGAAGGCTTCTCTTCTGGTCACCTGCGTTTTCTTCATTTCCTACAATGTTTTCAAAAACCTTCAATGTTTTAACTCTTTATCAGACAACCTGGTCCAAATTGAAAGTACATGTATTTGCAGACAACAATTTATATACATGTGACACAAATAGTGAAATCTGATCCTGATAGGATAGAACACACTGTGGGAAAAAACTTCAAAAAAGTGAAAATGTTATTTACCAGTATTTTATCCTTTTCCCACAGTGCTTTCAGAGGGCTTCTTCCTCAAGGGTGCTGAAAGTCGTTATTGAGTAGTAAAACATTTTCTTCTTTTCCTACAATGTTTTAGAAAGTCTACAGTGTTTTCAAAAGCCTTCTCTATTCAGGATTATTAAAACTCAGGATTGTGTGGTAAGGTTAAAAGGAATGACAATATAGAAAGACAGAAATTCATGAAATAAACCTCATTTTATTTCACAATGCAGTTCTGTGCCTATACATGTATATACATGTATTTAACAAAAATATTAATTAAAAAATCATTATTAAGCCTTTACAAAACAACAATATTTTTTGGCTGGTCCAAATTGAAAGCATTTACAGACGACAAAATAAAAGTGATTGAAAAATTGAAGTTTGTTTTGTGATGGGTAGAAAACATTGTGGGAAAAGAAGAAAACGCTGGTTACCAGCATTTTCTCCTTTTCCCACAATGTTTTCAAAAGGCTTCTATCTCAGGCACATAAAAACCAGGGATTGTTTGGTAAAGGGTTAAAACACAGTAAATTTGTATTCCTGTTTAACAAAGTAAATCAGTGTTTACATTTTCACTTTTCTTGAACCTGAAGCTAATATTCTAACTAATAAAATATGTTGACAGTATTTGCAACTGACAAATATAGATCAAGGGATGGTTATATGTATAACATGTAGGTCCACATTTTTCTCTTTTCCCATACTTTTTTCAAAAGCTTTATACCTAAGGGAAGCCAAGCCCTGGTAGCTGATTCAGTAGCAAGCAGGACTTGATAACAAAAGGTCGTGGGTTTGATCCTTGACTCGACCAATTTCCTTTAGGGGATTACTGATAGTCATTGCCACAGGAATCATTATTCAGTCGAACTAAAGTGGTCAGGTAATTTATTGTACTGCCATTTTAGTTTAGCATAATTATGCTCCCAACACTGGCTATTGTCCTGACAATGGTTATATGGGAAAGCAGCTAGTGGTTTGGAAAGAAATCTGTGTAGAGTAATGGTAAAAGAGACTCCAGGAAAGCATGGATAGGTGAACTAGCCATTGCGACATAACTGAAACAATATTGAAAGTGGCTCTAAACACCATACAATCAAAATGATCAACTGTACCAGAAGGTATTTAACTTTTACCACATAATCCCGTTTTATTAACCCAGTGGATGAAGGCTTTTAAAGAATGAGGTAAAAGGAGAAAAATGCTGGTAATTAGCATTTTCTGCTTTTCTCACAATCTTTTCTATCCATTCCAAGACATATCTCAGCATTTGGATGACATTTAATTTGTTGAAATGACAATTTTCAAAGGATGTCAGACACTTAGACCCCTGACCATTTAGACCCCTTAAAATTTGGATGACAATTAAACCCCTGAGACACACAGACCCCTATTTTATTGAGACACTTAGACCCCTATTTTCAAAAAAGAAAATTTATATATTACTTGACTATGTTTATTGATTGTATTACTTGTAAATATTTTCTTGTAACATAAAATAAGTATTTTGACTCTTGAGACCATATAGTAATCCAGAAATATAGTAGTTGATGAAATAATTTTGAATTACAAACAGTCAACAGAAAAATTAAACATTCATTTCTATTTTCAGATTCTTTTTTACAGTAGTTGGTTCTTTTCCATAGTATGCTAATTGCTTTCTTTTCTTTTTTTCCAAATTCCTCATGTTTTGTATTTTTAGTAGAATATATGGTTAACAAACTTTTAGTCTGCCAAGTTTAAGTAAACATATGACTTCAGTACAAAGATTAATTACCTTTATAGATTTGTATGAACCCTTTACCACACAGTGCTGACAATTGACCACCCTGAGAAAGAAGCCTTTTGAAAACATTGTGAGAAAAAGGAGAAGATGCGGGGTACCAGCATTTTCTCCTTTTCCCACAATGTTTTTCTCTCCTCTTCAATACAAATTTCTAATTTTCAGTCACTTTTATCTTGACGCCTGCAAATGCTTTCAATTTGGACCAGTCTAAAATTTTGGCGTACAGTATAGAGTAAGTGAGCTTTAGAAGTAAAGATCGAGGCAGAAAGTGGTCAAGTATGGAAATAAACAAAATTTACAATATGCAGTTTTATTGCAAAGGGGAATGAATAATTTCATAAAGCTTCATTTAATAACTGACAGACTCAAACTGTTCAACATGACCAGTGACCACCATAAATCAATAAAATTCCTCCTTTTCCCATGGTGTTTTCAGTCTTCAAAAGACAGAACCAACTAATTATATATAAGCTATATTTTATTTATTGTGTGCCAATTCTTTGGCCTAGTAGGCTAGTATTTATCTATCCACCCTTCTTTCTTTCTATCTATACATCTTTTTAATCCTTCAGTCATCATTAATAAAACCGTCAATTTACAATATAATCCATTACAACACCATAAAATACCAGCACGTCCTATTTCAAAATGTGATTTCCTGAATACCCTTGATTTGCTTATTCAATAACTGAATGGCCGTTTTGTCTTGTGCAAGTTAAATATTCGTCTGAAAAACTTAACTTCTTTTACTATCTCCTATTTACCACTCATCCTACCGGACTAGTATGGCAGATATTTCACTCGACGAGTCCTCATCCATTTCTTAGTCGTATTTTTTTTGGGGGGGGGGGGGGGGGGCTGCAAACAAATTTTCATTTCTACTCGCAAAAAGATGCAAGTGGTCGTAAAATCTACTCGCAAAATCAATTTTCCACTTGCATTTTGCGAGTTTGCTAGTGTTTACTTCGAACCCTGGATTTAACCAATTTGCAATGGAAATAGGGACGGTTTAACCAAAAGTGGGATGTTTTGACAGTGGGACGTTCTATCCGGATACCGTCTGCGCATGTGCAGGACGCGCTTAAACTTTTAACTGAAGGGATTCCTCATATCCGTAAACATATTCTTTATTTACTGAATACTACAATAATCATGAGGCATGAATAAAGTATTATGACATATGTAGACAATATCAGGTATACAAAGAATCGGCAAATTCTATGTTTTTGTCAAATATCATCCGGGTAATGAAATATTTCATAAATAACGCCGCAAAAATCGAAGGGAGATTTCTGTGCGGAGTTAATCCATGGACAGGGAGAAAAACCATCAATATAAATTTATGCACTTTTACAAACAGTCTTATGCTTCCTCAATCCCGACGACTTTGGGAAACATCATGGAAAAAAAGGAGGAAATGCTGTAACGAGCGTTTGCTTATTTTTTTTCTATTGGAGCCGAGCTTAGATAGTTGTCTCCAAACGCTTTAAAAGGCGACTTTTAAATTGTATTTCGAAAAAAAAATGTCGTCATTTTGTCGACTAGTTACAAGTTAAAGAAACACGTGAATCCGACGATGGTAATTTACTTTGACAGTCTATTTCCTTCTCTTCCAATACAGTATGCGTGTTACCCTATCTAGGATAAACAGGAATGAATCTGAGGAAAGGCAATTTTTTGAGAAGTTTGTCAGCGAATGGAACTCTGTATATAGTCTGGTTCACTTTTCGAAGTCTTTCTTTGGCTCTCTCATTTTGCACTGTGCCGGTATTGTCGTCATCCCCTCCCTGTAATTCGGATTTCCAGGCAACCATTCCCCTTTCCTCCGGTGTACCTATACAGAAAGTGTATATCAAAAAGATTTCGGTGATGAAATATTAGTACCTTAACTCTTTACCACACGAGAGAATTTTAGACTAGTCCAAGTTGAAAGCATTTGCAGATAACAAAATAAAGGTGACTAAAAAATAGAAATTTGTTCCGGGAAGGGTAGAAAACACTGTGGGAAAAGGAGAAAATGCTGGTTACCAGCATTTTCTCCTTTTCCTATAGTGTTTTCAAAAGCCTTCTTTCTTAGGGACGTCAAAAGTAGGGATTGTGTGGTAATGGGTTAACTCTTTACCAAACGACAAAATTTTAGACTTAGACTGGTTCAATTGAAAGCACTTGCTGACGATAAAATAGACGTAACTCAAAAATTAAAATTTGTTTATAGGAGGGTAGAAAACAGTGTGGGAAAAGGAGAAAATGCTAGTTACCATCATTTTCTCCTTTTCCCACAATGTTTTCAAAAGGCTTTCATCTCAGGGTCGTAAAAACCAGGGATTGTTTGGAAAAGGGTCAACCCTTTCGGTGCGAAAGGCGAAAACAGTGACTTTTGCGGAAGGTATAGATCAAGACTGGACAGAACGTGCACAGAACATCCAGTCTGATCTTGATCTATACCATCCGCTTGTTTAGTCAAGCCTAAACAATTATTTTTTTTTTTTTTGTAACTTTTGGTTGATTGTAGTTTAGAGCCCTTGAATTGATTGATTGATTGTATTGGGGTTTAACGCTACTTTAACAACTAAAGTCATATCACGGCGGTCGGTCACGCACATACATGTGTTTCCTGGCTTTCTCACACCAGTGCTTACACTACTTTCTTTCCAAAGCCATCGACTACTTTTCTCACATGCTTCAGGAGAGGTGAGAGGCGAAAATACGCCGGAAAGAAAGTTCGCCTCAACCGGGTATCGAACTCATGAGTCTGACACGCTCACCACTGAGCCACCCCGGCGGGCTTAGAGCCCTTGAAAGAGGCAGTGTTTTACTTGGTGCTGGAAGACTGAACTGCGAATATGTTCATAATATTGGTGCCTGTGTAATGCAGAGAAATGACCCCCATTACAAAATGACCTACGGTCATTTCTCGACGTAGAATAATGACCCATGGGTCATTTTTCGACGTAGAAAAATGACCCATGGGTCATTATTCTACGTCGAGAAATGACCGTAGGTCATTTTGTAATGGGGTCATTTCTCTGCATTACACCTGTATCTACAATATATAGCAAATGGTACCAGTACCCGCTAAGACATTATATTATTATTGATAGTGTGTTTGTATAGAGAATGGGTGGATAACCACACTTATCGGTGCTGTCAAAACGAGTCTGTAAATGAAAATGATAATAGCGCTTGTATAGAGAATGTGTGAATGAAATCGTTACTTGCACTGATCCTACAAACACCACGTATGCAGAAAATAAGTCATAATACTCTATGCAGGCACCTATATATAGGTGCCTGCATAGAGTATTATGACTTATTTTTATAATCATGCAGGCCTACATTGAGAATGTATGAATAATATCGATGCATTCAAATACGATGTATGAACAAAATAAGTGCTTCTTCGATCTATATTCATGTATTATATAGATATGGGTACCTGCTAAGATATTTTTCAAGGGTAGCAACAATTGTTTGGAGAATGTCCGAATGATATCGATGTCTCCACCGCAAATGTATGTATGCTAACTGCGCTTAACTTTAGCCGTTAGGTTCGAATTAACGATAGCCAAATATGTAACGTTTATAATCTATGATATTTTTTATATCGTACAACATTAAATGCATAACCCGAAAATTTGAAAGATAAATAGAGGATAATCAACTGGTTGTTTTTTATATGAAAAATATCTCACGAGGATGCGTTGTTAGGTGTTGAAAAAACGAGTGCGCAGCACGAGTTTTTTTTAACGCCTTACGACGCGTCCCAGTGAGATATTTTTCATATAAAAAATAACCAGTTGATTATTCTATTTATTATATACCTTATTAACATAATTATTTGTAATTTTGTGTCTGAAAGTCGAAAAAAATGTAGTCGGAAAAAAAGAGTAGTTCCCAAATTACGTCAGGAAGTGAAAGTGAAAGTTGATAACGTCACTAGTGATGATATAAAAATTTATTACACTGGGAAATTCCAGAATTTCACTGCTAGGTATATAATAAAACATAATCATAAGCACTACAGTTACATGTGTACATGACCTAGCAATCGATAGAATGATCTGACATGTATAGGTCAATACATGTAAGAGTGATTTGAAACAATTCCGATTTCAAATAAAACATCCAAAGTTATCTTACTTGAAGTTGCTTCCCAAAGCAATTGGTATCTAAGATGAAAAAAAGTTTGTGTCATTGTTTCATGTTTTCTTTTGCAGTTTGTTTTGTAACGATGAATTAGTGGTCCAAGTTCTACCGTTAAATATTCTGTTATGTTCTGTATCCTGAGCTATTATTAATTAGAGAATGTGAGTAGAAAGTAGAAGCGTCAAACCTGGGCAAGTATTGTCCAGAAAGCAGGCTATGAAGCCGGCCACAAACACTGGGTTGGCAAGCAACATCCTAAAGATATCATCAAGGGTCTCAACTCCTGTAAAATAAACAAACGTCGATTTATATAAAATGCACCAATCTAGCTTATTTAACTCTCTAACTCTTTGCAGCTTTACAACTTGTACGAATATGTTTAAGTCATAAAACAGTCACTTGAATCTTTAAGAATGGGGTACCTTAACGGGCTTCGTGTGACATAGCCCTTTGCCGCCAAAATCATACGGATTCTAAGGGTCAGGTAAGCCGTAATCGATGCAAGAAAGCTGCGTCTATCAGCCGTTGTCTGCGCATGTCATATTCTTCGAAGATTCGACCTGTTTTATATGACGCATCACTATCCCCGATATCGGGAAACTGTTGTATTACGCTCTACAAAGTAGCATTGTAGAAAATAGCTTTTATCAATACGTTTTAGGAGAAATGAGACCTGTTTTAGCTCCATATATCTCTTAACTGCTGATCATATCTGAGTGAATTGCACGAGGTAGCATTTTATTGAGTAAACGTTTATTTTAGTTTGAAATTCAAAGGAACTGTTGTCGGGAAGGAAAGTCGTTCGGTTCTGTACCAAGTATGCCCAAGTTACATAGATTAGTATTTATAGAATGCCCTCTAGCGGGAGATAATGGTCTATCAGGTGATCGATTACGGATTACTCGAGTTTTAGACGAATCCATAATGTTTTTTGGCAAGTGAAAGGCGATGTTAGAAGAATACCACAGGGTGCCCTATTCTCAACAGACTCTGAAATTTGGAATAGTCAAATCATTTACAATAATACAATTTAAGCATGACACAAACCATGTGATAAGTCTTTGAAAAGATTGAAAACATGGTGGAATAAGGTGGGGAAAATGCTAGTATCCAGCATTTTCCCCACCTTATCCCACCATGTTTTCAAACTCATTCCCTTTCATTGTTTTAGAAGCACGGGATTATTCTCCAAAAGTTTTAGATATTTTTTTATATGTTACCTGTATTAATTGCATTGTCTGTTGTTTGTACCCAAAACGGTAACATCATGGCCATAAGCATTGAGGTCCCTATAATGGCGAGGTTTCTGTTGGAGTTCAAGTCAATAAACTGTAGATTGGACAACATGACCCCGATCAGGACCCCAAAGTTGATCATCATCATGCCCCCTATAACACTGTACGGGATGGTGACGAACACGGCCCCTACTTTACCGATCACACCGAATAGAATGTATATGATACCAACAACTTGAAACACCCGTAAACTGGCAACCTGTTGAATATCATCATTAAATTTTGATTAGTAACCATAATGAAAATATGGGATCTGTCTCTATGTCTACCTTGTCTGTCTACCTACCTACCTACCTACCTACCTATCTATCAGAGTCCTGTGACCCAGTAAGTATCTCATTATGTTCGCTAGCCAAGGGTTGTGATCACTACGTACGTTACCCTGTTCACTATATCAACGGAGTCATCGCCACCCTTTGCAAGCCAATGTGGTGTCGCATAGGTCTTGTAATCAGGAGATCGTAATTTCGATTCTCAATTTGGCCAACCTCCTTTCAAGGATTGTTGATGATAACTGCAACGGAATGACTCCCTCTATATAACATTTTGACGATAGGTATGCGGGACAGTAGCTGTTGGCGTGAAAAATGTATCTTGTGAAGTACTGGTAAAGGAAACCGCAAGAAAGCATAGGTAGGTACAATCATCGTCCCATAATGACTGTCTAAATGTCAAACGTTTTTTTCTTTTTGTTGACTTCCCCTCTAAAATGAGTGGCACAGAGTTATTTTTCGTTTCTTTTTATCCGACTGCCAAATATTAATAATATTCAAGCCTTTGCTTCATAGGGTACGTCTCTATAAACGAATATTGAGAGTTTCATATGAAAATAATTTCAGAAAAAAAAGGAAAATGTTGTTGAAAATGAAACGATTTCTCGTAACCACTTTTATCTATTAATATAGAGACAAGTAATCGTAACTACTAGCATACACATGCATAACAATAGTTTAATATATAAAAGAAAACGAAAGCAGCCCTTATGTCATCCTCGGAGCCCAGGTTTGAAGTACCACGTCACTATCTATGTATTTCTGATTACAGAATGAACCGAAGGATTCACTGAGGATGCCCCTAGATATATTATGTTATGATATTTGTTTGATTCCTACTTACTCTTGTGATGCCTATGGCCCCAATATTACCACCAAAGGTCGACGTAGCATGCCCCGCCCCAGACCAGCCGCCCAGAAAGCTCATGAAACCCTCAACAGCAATACCTGTAAACCAGGATAAAAGGTTCATGGAAACAGAAGATTCAACCAATCAGATACATCGCACTGGAATCTAGAGCTTGAAAAATATACGACCTGTCACTCGAAAGGGACAATCTAGAAATGTGGTAGATCAATTAGATGGAAAAAGATCAATTTAAACTGATACTTCCAAAATGATTATATAGTAAGTCAGAATGACCACTTTTCATACAGAAAATATCACGAAAGCGAAAGGTGTCGATCTGGTCTGCCTGGGCAATCCGCGCAGGCTGACATGTGTCAACACTTCTTATGTCTGTCTGTCTGTCTGTCTGTCTGTCTGTCTGTCTGTCTCTCTCTCTCTCTCTCTCTTTAATACATACCTCTGTTGACAGCATGAGTTGGAGGGGGCGGTACCGCACACACTTTTGAGCAAGCGTAGTAATCACCTATAGAATCTATCACAGAACTGATTGTACCCATGATAAAGGTAACAAAAGCTCCAGTTGCAAATCGAGGGGAACCAAACTGACCTGTAAATAGAAAATTAAAATTGAAATTAAAATTGTATTTTAGATCAGACAGTGCGAAGTTGCTATAAAAAAAGAAAAACAAGTGCCTGTGTGACGAAGATTCAGTGTTTTGTAGTTCAAAAATGGCCAAAGCTCCGGGTAGAGGGAGTGATTTATGACTTAAAAATTGGAAATATCAGTTATTCTCCACTTAACCCTATGTTATGAGTACTCATTAGAATCGTCTCACCGAGACGATTCTAATGAGTACCCACAACAAAGGGTTTCGAAGAAAAATGTCAAATTTAGCAAACCATCACTCCCTCTTATCTGCAGGTCTGATGGCGTATGCATTACTGGGCAAAAATGAACGCATTGTCATATTTCTTACCAGGATAGGGCATGATGAACCAGCTTGTATCCCGGATGACGTTCAGCCTGGAATCAGTTCTAGCAAAGTAGTCACTGCTATTTGGATCGTCAGAAAACACACCAACTGTAGTCAAAATGCCGCTTAGTCCCCAAGCTATCATGCACGCCAACAATACCTGGAAATTAATTTTCCTGTCCGGTTAATTTCAAATATTAACTCTGCACTATAAGTAGATATGGACGCACAGCTTCTGTAGGAATTGATAATCGTCGACTCCTCGGAGTCTTCTGAGACTGGCTCTCAGACACAACACGATCATCTAGATACAGGTTTCTATCATGCTGTTGGAACCCTAGCCTAGAACTAGTACCGTTTTACTACTTACCAAACGACAAAATATTGGACCAGTCCAAACTGAAAACATTTGCAGACGACAAAATAAATGTTAATCAAAAATTGAAATTTGATTTGGAAAGGGTAGAAAAAACATTGTGGGAAAAGGAGAAAATGCTGGTTACCAGCATTTTCTCCTTTTCCCGCTATGTTTTTAAAAGCTGTCGTTAAAAGTCGGGATTATGTGGTAAAGAGTTAAAACCTGTTACGACATTATGCTTCGTAAACGTGTTTTCATGCATCTGACAATATTAGTAGTTACCAGCATTTTCTCCTTTTCCCACAATGTTTTCAAAAGATGTCGTTAAAAGTCGGGATTATGTGGTAAAGAGTTAAAACCTGTTACGACATTATGCTTCGTAAACGTGTTTTCATGCATCTGACAATATTAGTAGTTACCAGCATTTTCTCCTTTTCCCACAATGTTTTCAAAAGATGTCGTTAAAAGTCGGGATTGTGTGGTAAAGAGTTAAAACCTGTTACGACATTATGCTTCGTAAACTTGTTTTCATGCATCTGACAATATTAGTAGTATTAGCTCATGCCTGCCTTGGTAGTTTGAGCAAGCTGACCCGATTGAAAGTCTTCATTATTAATATTGTTTGCATACTAAAGAACCATTGTACCTTATGATTGGGCCAGGGGTTTATGCGATGATTTGCTTGGTTTAGTGCACTACTAGTATGTAGTATTATCTCCCACTAGATGGCATTCTATATATATATACTCATCTATCTGATATGGGCATCCTGGGTACAGAGCCGAACCACTTTCCTACGCGGCAACCGTTACTTTTGAATTTCAAACTGAAATAAAGGTTTACCCAATAAAACGCTACCTCGTGCAATTTACTCAACTATGATCACCAATTTAGAGAAAATTGTTGCTAAAGAAGGTTTCATTTCACCTCAAAAGTATCAATACGTTAAAACTATTTTCAACATTGCTACTTTATAGAGCGTAATATTACAGTCAGCCCGCTTTTGGGGCTAGTAGTGATGCGTCATATAAGACAGTCGAATCTTCGAAGAATATGACATGCGCAGACAACGCTTGTATGTAGATGTATTGACCCCTTTTTCCAATGCGCATCCCGGACCGCAGCTCTTTTGTAAGTGAGCTGTCGCCATAATACGATGCAATACTGCAAGAACGCAATCCCAATTATGTAAAACAATTTAAAACATACTGAAAACATCTTGTGGACAGGCGACCATTTTAAATGTAAGCCTCTCTCTTTGTTCCACATTGGTATCGGTGTTTTCTTGTTTCTCAGATAGAATGACAGAATCAGAGCCATTCCGGTTGTTCTGTAAGTGGAGATATTCATTTATTTATCTATCGATTTATTTATTACATTTTTGTTGCTACAATGACAAAACTCTGAAATCATAGTTACGATGGCTTAGACGGAAAAGCAATCAGTGAATCAATGGCTTGAAAAGAACCTTTGTTCTTGTGGTAAGGAAAATTTATTATATACCTAGCAGTGAAATCCTGGAATTTCCCAGCGTGATAAATTTTGATATCATCACTAGTGACGATATCAACTTTCAGTTTCACTTCCTGCCGTAATTTAGGAACTATTTTTTTTTTTCATTAATGACTTATACATAGTGTTTATTAAAAACATTTATGTTAGGGCTCGAAATGCAAACCTTATCTATCTGCATATAAAAAATTACTTTTTTGGTGTAGCAATAACAAAACTCTGATATAGTTACAATGGTTTCGATTTCGGCTCAGACGGAAAATTTCGAAAATATGATTTCGAAAGTCAGTAAAAAGCTAATCTCAGGGTTCGATTTCACTTTTTTTTTTGACATGGCGAAGTTTTATCAAAATGAAACAGCAAGTGGTGTTCATTGCGGCTTTCATAGTCCATCTTTCTTCGTAGATCAGGTTTTGATTTGTAGAAAGCCTTTATTCGGGTTTGGAAAAATTAATTTATAACAGGATAAAGTAATGAAGACACGCCTAGGCGTCCTGGCGAAATAACAGATTTACTCTATAAAACGATGTTAACGCCGACATTACTTGTAAAGTTACAATAGTTCGATTCCCTACCAATTTTATGGAAATACTTTTTTTGTAGAACCGATGAAAGAGTGAAAAACCAGAAAAAGTACATAATTGGGCCATACTGTATGAAAGGGAGGTACGTTCAGCTGTATGAAGTATCGACCCATGTCAGAGGGCTGATCTGGATCGATACTTTTTGCCATTGGTCAATTTTCTGCATATCACAGGACTTATCTATCTCACGACCTATTTGGTTGTTTGACAAAACTGATTTTATGGATAAAAAATGAGCTATGAAATGTCTGGTATACTTGGTTATGGAGGTTGTCTAAACGTACAATAGAGCAATCCCCCATTGAGCTTGAGCAAAATTGACTGTTGCCTTGTACACCACCAGTCCGGTAATGGTGAGGGCAGGTACAACTGTTATTGGTCCTATAAACCGTATCACAAATCCTACAATACCGGTGAGGCCAACAATACAGTGAAGTATACCAGCTACCATAAGGCTTCCTTCCAACTGAAATATACAGAAGACATAGAGGATATTTGTTTTTTTCGGTGAAAGATCGAAATTTATTTCATCGAATGGACACCATCGGTAATATTTTCACGAGTGGCACAGCCACGAGTGAAAATATTACCGATGGTGTTCACGAGATGAAATAAATTTCGATCTTTCACCGAAAAAAAAACGAATATTCTATTCATTTCATGCTTTTAACCCTTTCTGGGAGGAGCTTTATCAAAATTCAGTACAGTTCTTTTCCGTTATTCCCCGTGGCGTACCCCTCCCGCATAGCAACGTTACGTCAAGCGCGAGAAATGTAAGGTATATGACGTCATATTTCCCATCTTGTTGTTAGGCACGTGCAATTTACCTAGGCGACAAGAACGTGAAAATCGGTATTTTCACTGGTGGTACCAGTGTAAGATCGAAAAATATTTTCATTGCTATTTCTCGATATCTTACCGGAAAGCATGAAATAAACTCTTTTGTTAAACCACTAAGTTATTAGATTAGTCGAAAGAAACTTTCAAGCTGATAATATAAACAAGAATACTCCTTTTTAAACCCTTTCCCAAACAATCCCTAGTTTTTACGGGTCTGGAATAGTAGCCTTTTGAAAACATTGTGGGAAAAGGAGAAAATGCTGGTAACCAGCATTTTTTCCTTTTCCCACAATATTTTCTACCCTATCATAGACAGAAATCATTTTTTCAGCAAGAGTTGAATTGTCGTCTGCAAATGCTTTCAATTTGGTCTCGTCCAAAAGTTTGTCGTTTGGGAAAGGGTTAAATATAGTAGGAAAGTATCTCCTTAGTGGACAGTGTAGATTCAAGATCAGACTGCCTGTTCTGTGCAGTCTGATTTTTACGTACACTGGCCGCAAAAAGTCCGCGAGCAGCCTAAGGGTTAAAAACGTGTGCCGTGAGGCTCACACACCACATCTGCAGACAACCTTTGTGGTCTTGAAGCAGATAAATCACTCCTGGGCCCGTATTCACCAACCATTCTTGAGAATATTCTTAGTCTTATACTCCAAGGTTTTCTACATTTGTAAGTAACACAACCTCTGATTGGCTAAACCGAATGGTTTAGCCAATCAGAGGTTGTGTTACTTACAAATGTAGAAAATCATGGTGAAGTAGACAAAGAATGTTCTTAAGAATTGTTGGTGAATTTGGGCCCTTAATTCAACTCAGGCAAGTCCAAAAAGTGGAGAGAAGTATCTTAGTTTTCATAAGGCCTCAGGACCTGACTTTTGTATGGTGTTGATATTGACGTTTGTATGGCATTTAGTGCTATCTTCAACATTGGGTCAGTTTGACTGCAGCTACTAGTACACATATCCATGTTTTCTAGGAGTTTCTGTTGACAAATACTTTGCACATAATTCCTTCCAAAGGCATTGCTGTTTTCCGACACGGAAATCGTAAAAAAAAAACCAATGTTTAGGAGAATCCTCTGACAATAGCTATCATCGATCCACGGAAAGAATTTGGCCGAGCTAGGAATCGACCAAGCTCTTTCTGGGTTTAAAACCATGTGATTTAACCCTTTACCACACAGTCCGTACTTTTGACGACCCTGTGATAGAAGCCTTTGGAAAACATTGTGGGAAAAGGAGAAAATGCTGGTAACCAGCATTTTCTCCTTTTCCCACAATGTTTTCTACCCTCCTGGAAACAAATTTCAATTTTTGAGTTACGTTCATTTTGCCGTCTGCGTGCAAGTGCTTTCATTTTGGACCAGTCTAACATTTGGTCGTTTGGTAAAGAGTTAACAACTGAGCTACTGGGCTCGACACGAATTCAGTTACTCATGCGGACGTGCTTATTCGTGAATATATGAGACGTGGTACCACTTCCGTCTTTGGCTCTATACTTTGCGATTAACGGCTGGCTTATTTCAACCTTGCATAGGTTGGAAAGAGATACTGACCTTTTGAGCTTTATCTAGGACAACGTCACGCTTAGCAGTCTCTAGATCTACACCGTCTGTAAAATTCCATGTCATATTTGTACTGCTTCCTTCCACTGAAAAAGATACTAGTAGTGAACTATTCAGTAGATGACATATCGTCGATTTACTTCAAAAACCTCGTACCTACAGCTTGAAAAAAAGCTGTAGTTACGAAGATTTTTAAGTAAACCGACGATATCTTAAACCCATCTAAACTGAAAATAATTTCATACAGCAAATCAAAAAGTGCTTCAAACGATGGAATTATGTAGGAAGCATTGATTGATTGATTAACTGACTGATTGATTGGTGTTTACTTCATTTTCAACATTGTTCCATTCATACAAGGAGAACAGCTCGCATCCCGTCAGTACAATGGTTGGGCATTATAGTGCACTGACCAAACAACCCAGCCTTGTCCTGCTTATGTTTGTCATCTGTGCAATTTTAGTTAGTTTTAGTAGGTTCAAATTGGCCAGCACATTTATAAATTAAAATGGTTTTAAAAAGAAAAAAAAAAACGACATTTTACTTATGACCCACTCCAAATAAGCTTTGCGGTAGACAGACTAATCTTGTTCAAGCCTATAAGATGGAAATCTTGCTGATTGTCAAAGGACTATATTTCCATGATGCTGAAAGAGTTCAATATCGTTTTAAACTCGAAAGGATACACTTGAAAATATTGCGACACACACATACACAAAGAGTATTGTTCTTAATGAACGATCACATCTTTTGACATATATTTTCAAAAGTTCTATTCTGAAAGACCAAAAAAAAACTTGGGACAAGAGATAATAATATTAAAATAGTCTTACCCGCAAGTGTGAAGTCTGGGCATTTCCATTCTGGTAGCGAGGCTAAGGCAAGCAGTGGTACTACATAGGTGGCGGCAGGTCCTTGATATAGAGGTAGCCTTAGTGAAAACGAACAAATGTTTGTTATTATTATTATCATCATTATTTTACTTAATAATGTTATTGGATGTGCATAATGTTGTTTTAACAGATACAACATATTCAAATAAAAAGTCAAATATGATGGAAATACATAGAACCCGATCAGGCACATCAGCACCAAGGATATCATAAAAAAGGGAAAGGATCTGTATACAACCATTCTCCATAATTTTCTTTGTCTTAGTCCGGAGTTAGAAAGTAACACAACTTCTGAATGGCTAAACCAGTCAATGGTTCAGCCAATCAGAAGTTGTGTTAATTTTCAAATTTAGAAAATTCGTACTAATAAAACTAAGACTAGTCTTGAGAATGGTTAGTGCATACGAACCCGGGTGACTAAACAAACGGAAGGTAGAGATCCAAGATTAGACTGCACGTTCTGTGCAATATGATCTTGACAATAAAGTCCACAAACGGCCCTGTGCTAAGGCTTACTGCTCAAAGACTTACCTAACACCGATACTGTTCTGTAGAAATGTGCAGAGACCAGAAATAAGCAAAGTTGTGCTCAAGAGCCTGGCTTTAAAACTCTCGTCTGTTCTTGCACATACAATGTCTGCTACCAATAGAGCTGTTGAAAGACTGCTGGATAGGGACATAAGAGCTTGCTGAAAAACATATAAATTTTGTCATTTTCACGACCTTCTCTGTTCTAGCACATACAATGTCTGCGATCAATAAAGCTGTTGAAAGACTGGACTGCTCGTGAACACCATCGGTAATATTTTCACTCGTGGCTGCGCCACCCGTGAAAATATTACCGATGGTGTCCGCGCGATGAAATAAATTTCGATCTTTCACCGAAAAATACAAATACCCTCTATTATCTACTTGGCGGCTTTTTTACTTGTTTGTTTACATGTACCAAAAATATACTAAATAAAAAAGCCAATTAACTATTTGAATAAATCGATGCTGACCTCTCCTGACTTCTTTTGTAATGACGCCAACATGTTGAATTATAAAGTAACTTTGTAACTGATTGTTTAGCCAATCAGATTGTCACTTTCTAAATTAGAACTGGATTGAGAATGTTTTCCGGTGTGGTCGGTAAATACGGGACACAGATTTTCATATACTCTTTCTAATGACCTTGTTGATCTCAAAAATGTTAATGAAAGCATTGAGGGATAAGATAACCAGCATTGCCTCCTTTTCTCACATTGTTTTTGCCTTGTAAAAGACAAATCCATTATTCAATTTGTTCTTCGCAAATTAATCGAATTTTGGCAAGTCTAGCATTTCGGCATTTTCTTAAGAGTTACACAACAGACTACCTGTAGTGCGAATAAAATTGTCGCTATCGGTGTCGGTACATCGTAAACATCATAAATCATAAATGTTTCCCTTTTCTCCTCTTGTATTTCAATAAAAGGATCGGCAGCCTCTTTGATGTTATCCGAGAGTTCACCATTTTTCTTTGAGGATTTTTTCTTTCCCATAACTTTTAAGTCCAAACCACCGATGGCACTACAATCAAATCGTACTTAACACGGCAATGTGCAGCCAGCCTTTGTAAGTTACGTATCATTTTAGTTATAAATAAATTCTATCACAACAGGTGATTAAAATGCGCCTGCACGAACTACCCAAAGCCCAGTTTTTATTCAGATCACATCTCTAGAGTAATTTCGGAAAAAAAAGTGTTGTTGTCTCCCTTTGAAATATTATCTCCCTATGGAACTCTCAGCCCTTTACATTTTTTTACGCTTTCATATTGAATGCATTTGCAAACGACAAATTAAAGGGAGTTCATAAATATTTTTGTAAATAATAATAGTAATAATGATAAGGAAAACACTGTAGGAAGAGCAAATGATGGTTCCTTTTCTTTCTCCTACAATATTTTCAACAGGCTTCCTCCTCGTGGCCGTTCCAGTAGCTCAGTTGGTAACGTGCAGGACTTCCTCCTCGTGGCCGTTCGAGTTGCTCAGTTGGTAACGCGCAGGAATTCCTCCTCGTGGCCGTTCCAGTGGCTCAGTTGGTAACGCGCAGGAATTCCTCCTCGTGGCCGTTCCAGTGGCTCAGTTGGTAACGCGCAGGAATTCCTCCTCGTGGCCGTTCCAGTGGCTCAGTTGGTAACGCGCAGGAATTCCTCCTCGTGGCCGTTCCAGTGGCTCAGTTGGTAACGCGCAGGACTTCCTCCTCATGGCCGTTCCAGTAGCTCAGTTGGTAACGCGCAGGAATTCCTCCTCGTGGCCGTTCCAGTAGCTCAGTTGGTAACGCGCAGGACTTCCTCCTCATGGCCGTTCCAGCAGCTCAATTTGGTAAAGTGTAGGACTTCCTCCTCATGACCGTTCCAGTAGCTCATTTGGTAACGCGCAGGACTTCCTCCTCATGGCCGTTCCAGTAGCTCAGTTGGTAACGCGCAGGACTTGAGACCAGGGTCCGTATTCACCAACGATTCCTTCCTATTCTTCAGAATTTCGTCAATGTGAAAATAACAGAACATCTGATTGGCTAAACTAAATGGTCTAATTATCGGGTAAACTTGACCCTGGACATACAGGAAATTGAACAGTAGCGAAAAGTAACGACTCAGGTCAGCCTACGCGGACTGCGCAGGCTGACCTGGGTCGATACTTTTCGCAGATACTGTTAGTCCCCTTTTTCACAGATCATGAACCTTTTTTGGCTAGGGGCCAACGGCGCCTAGCCTTAGTAACCACGTTTCAGACTTTTGCATGAAAACTGCAACTACGCTTCACATCATGTATAAATGCGCGCTATTCGCTCTCTGATTTGTTGGAACTGTAAATGCTGTTTCATATTGGCTTGAAACGACACACCCCTCAAAACCGCCATACACCTAACAAGTTATTCATCGGGCAAGGCCCGTAGGAAGCAATTTTGGATGGGGGAGGGGGGGGGAGGTGGCCAACATCATTTTAGAATCGGCTTGTCCTGATTTTACATATATTGTGTTTAGTTATGCAGTGAGAAATAATCCATCTTCTAATACTAATGACTGAAAAAGAAGGAAATTTATTCAACAATGTGGTGAATTATGAGATTTGTAGAAAAAATAAAACAGAAAATCACACGGAATGAAATGTGACGTCAGAAATTGTTTGGTGTCTGTCAAACAACAAAAGTAAAAGAAAAGTTTCCATGGCTCGCCGCCGTTTGTTTAGAACTATTTTAATCGTTCTGAATTTTCTATAATTTCATCCTATTTATGCACGATGATTGTCTAGCATTATTCAGCGAAATGCTGACACAGTCATTTTATTGGTGATCAAATTATTTGGTGAGGGGGTGCCCCCTGCCCCCTCCCCACCCCTGTTCCTACGGCCCTGCATCCGTGATGTAAAATAGAAATTGACAGAGGGTCTCGTGTCTATATTTACCAAGGAAATGCCAAGGAGAATATTTAAAGAAATATTTTTTTTCACGGAGTATTATCAAAAGCCGTGTACCCAATGAGTTCATCCGCCCTCAGTCCTATTTCTTGACATTCATTCTTAAAAACGTGTCCTACACACGTGCCAATGAATGTTGATTATCCTTATCCTTACCATGGACAACTTCACATGCATGTGACGGAAAGTGTAGATCCAGATCAAACTAAAACCTGACGGAGCTTCGTGGAGACGCATTCTTTTCTTTTCTTAATACGGTTTCCGTCTTAAATTTCCATAAAATTCTAAAAAAAATCTTACGAAAATCTTTTATTTTTTTGTGACAGTTAACTAAACGTCGGGCTTCATCAGGAAAAGTGTTATCTTTATGTTATATATTTAATGAGTATAACATCAAGGGGTGAAAAGATATGCCCTAATTTTGATTCTTATATGTGCCTTCATCGTTTTAATTCTGTACAAAACAATCCCCTATATTTTACTGGTCCGAATAAAAGGGCTTTTGAAAACATTAAAAAAAAAAGAATTGCTTGCAAACACTTTCTCTTCTCTTTCTCACATGTACGTGTTCTACCCTTTGAAATGAAGTCCCATCATTTGAACCATGCTTAACTCATTACCAAACGAGAAAATTTTACACTGGTCCAAATTGAAAGCATTTGCAGACGACAAAATAAAGGTGATTGAAAAATTGAAATTTGTTCTGGGAATGGTAGAAAACACTGTGGGAAAAGGAGAAAATGCTGGTTACCAGCAATTTCTCCTTTTCCCACAGTGTTTTCAAAAGGCTTCTTTCTCAGGGGCGTCAAAAGTAGGGATTGTGTGGTAGTGGATTGATAAGTAGTCTGAAAATACCTCCTTTCTGAACATGTCTTAAATTTGTCATCTGGTAAAGAGCTCACGCAGTTCTTTTTTTTTTTTCAGGTTTCGACTAATTTCTAGATAGTTCGACTGCTTGGTCTTTCGAGCATGTTCTTCTTTCCACTTCATTTAGAATTTCCGAGATTTATGCCTGTGTCAAAAAAATGTTATTCGTATCTATTAGCCACATGACTCCCATGATTGGGCTATTAAACTGCTGGACAAATAAACCCTTTTTTTTCAGCAGGTAACCGTTACAAACAACAACAGCAACAAAACGCTGTAAATCTTTTTTTTTTTCGCTGGAAAATCTCAAGGTATCGAACAGCTAAGATCCACGCCAATCACGAACAGAAAAAAAGACTACGACTTCCGTGACCTGCTATGCACACCCAGTCATGAAACTAAGATTTCCGTGACCTGCTATGCAAATCCAGTCATGGAACTAAGACCTCCGTGACCTGCTATGCAAATCCAGTCATGGAACTAAGACCTCCGTGACCTGCTATGCAAATCCAGTCATGGAACTAAGACCTCCGTGACCTGCTATGCAAACCCAGTCATGGAACTACGACTTTTGTGACCTGCTATGCAAATATAGTCATGGAATTACAAAATTCGTAGCCTGCTATGCAAACATAGTCATGGAACAACGACTTCCGTGACCTGCTATGCAAACATAGTCATGGAACAACGACCTCCGTGACCTGCTATGCAAACAGAGTCATGGAACAACGACTTCCGTGACCTGCTATGCAAACATAGTCATGGAACTACGAATTTCGTAACCTGCTATGCAAGCACCATCATACAACTAGGAATTCCATGATCAACTATGCAAATATTATCATGGGATTACAAATTCTGTGACCTGCTTTGTGAATATTGTCATTGGACTACAAATTCTGTTACATGCTATGCAAACATGGTCATACGACTTCGAATGTTATGATCTGCTATGCAAATATAGTCATGAGACTACGAATTTCGTGATCTGCCCTGCAAAAATAGTCATGAGGCTACGAATCAGTGACCTGCTTTGCAAACATAGTCATGGAACTACGAATTTCGTGACCTGCTATGCAAACTGCGAATTTCATGAACTGCTATGCAAACATAGTCATGAAACTACGAATTTTCTTATCTGGAAAGTAAGCACAATCCCTATACCTTCTTTTAAAACACAATCAAGGTATAAAATTGGGCCACACGCTGACAAAAAGAGTCTTAATAAATAATTAATAAATCTCCGTGGTCTATGATACTAAGATAGTCCTCACATAAGTATCCAATTTGTAAATTATTATAACAATTGACTAAATATTACGATACACTTATCTTTTTTACAAGGAGAAAGGTTACGATGAGAAAATGGTTTCGATTCAGGATCCGTATTCACCAATCACACTTAAGGAAGTTCTTAGCCTTCTTCTTCAGAATTCTGTAAACTTGAAAGTAACACAGCTTCTGATTTGCTTAACCATTTTGGTTTAGCCAATCAGAAGTCATGTTACTTCCAACTTCAGAAATCATTGGACAATACGAGGGCCTTCCTAAAACTAGAAATCTTCTTAAGAATGCTAGGCAAATTATGACCTAGGTCAGCATGGGTGGACTGCGCCGGCTGACCTCGATCGATACTTTTCGCAGATGCGTTAAGTCTTTTTCTTCAAACAGAATGGCTCAATTCTTTTTGTCTGTGAACAAAAACATGCTAGTGCAAATTTTGTTTTACCTGCAAAGCAAAGGTGACAGTTAGAAAGACGTTTGGGGTGTCATGTACATCATATAGATACAGTGGCTCCAAGTCTGTCTCAATTTCAATCGTGTTTTTCTTGTCGTCGTCTTTATTTATATCCACGTTCAAACCGTTCAGATCTTTAAAGCTGCCATTTCTTATAACTCCAGGCTCGTTCTCCTCTGCTTTATAGCTTTTATTGTCCATTTTCTGATTTTTTTTTGTGAATCTACACTCAACGAAAATGTTTTATAACGGAAGCGCTTTGAATATCTTTATAAAACTATTTGCTTTCATCAAAGAAATCTGGTCAATATTTTTTTTCAACCCTTTACCACACAATCACGCATTTTAAGGACCCTAAGTAAGAAGCCTTTTGAAAACATTGTGGGAAAAGGAGAAAATGCTGGTTACCAGCATTTTTTCCTTTTCCCAAAATGTTTTCTATCCTTTCCAGAACATCTTTCAATTTCTGAATAATATTCATTTTGTCATCTGCAAATGCTTTTAACTTGGAATAGGCTAAATTTTCCTCATTTGGTAAAGGGTTGGAAAAAAAAAACCTTTGATTCACGAACAACGAACAATAACTTACAGCCTGGCCTTTGTTGAAAACTTATGCTTAACTTGTAACTAACAAGTGCATATACTGGTATCGTACGTGGTACAATTTACTGCTTGTACACAATGCATTACCAAGATCGATGCCAGAAAACCTCCCTTTTACAGAACATAACTCGAATACATGTGAACCATACTCTGTGAGAAGGGTGCTTAATATGCATCTGCCAAAAATTATCGACCAAAATTAGCCTGCGTGGTCCGCGCAGACTGTCCTAGGCCGAAACTTTTTCGCCATCGGTCAAATTTTGTGCATGTCAAAGGACCAGTGTGCCTAACGATTTTAACAGATGGTTATGAGACAAAATGTATTTCAAATTACGTGATGACTTGCTTGGTATAAAGCTCTAACGAAGATTCATTTAACTCATTACCAAACGACAATATTTTAGACTTGTCCAAATCGAAAGCATTTGCAGACGATAAAATAAAAGTGTCTGAAAATTTGAAATGTGTTTTGTGAAGGGTAGAAAACATTGTGGGAAAAGGGAGGAAATTCTGGTTACCAGCATTTTCTCCTTTTCCCACAATGCTTTCGAAAGTCTTCTTTCTCAGGGGCGTCAAAAGTAGGGATCATGTGGTAATGGGTTAAACCCCTATCTACTAGAAAATGACCCGTGTACATGTATAAGTCACTGAGATCCGTAAATTTGTCGAAAAAAATATCCACTTCTAGCGATGAGCTCTTTTATTCCTTGAAGGTTAAATATTCACTATTTCAAAAATCATATCTACGTTTTCATGCCGTTTTATGAGTCACAGTTATTTATGTAAACAATCTGTAGTTATTTAGCCTTAGGCTACTCAGCGCGACTCACTGACCTTTTGCGGGCAGTGTAGATCAAGATCAGACTGCACAGAAAGTGCAGTCTGATCTTGGATCTACACTGTCCGGTATGGAGATATATTATTTCCCAAAACGTACGTTTAAAATAGCAATATTTGGGTTTTTAATATGAAACTAAACTTTCATTTTAGTTGTATAACAGGAAAAGGTTAATCTGGACAGTTCATAATGATGACAACAAAAATATCTACGTTGTTATGTTAAATAACTCCATCACTGCACAATCGCGACGTAAAAAAAAAGGTTCTGCTGGAGTTGTAGGCTACATAGGCATAGATCAGGCTGCACAGAATCGTCCGATGGCTGACACGCAACCATGACCCTGATCATATTCAACTGCAGTAGAAATCCACTCCTATCTCGAAAAAATTGAAATTGTTTGATGGGTAGAAAAAGAGTTAAATCTTATCTCTATATCAGAGGAGAAAATTTCGGACTTGTCCAAACTGAGGGCTTAGTACTATAGGCACTACAGATTGGGGTGCCCCTTTTCGCGATGAACGTTACCCGAAAGTTTACCTTTTTTTCCAACAGGGATTCTATACAACATGTTATCATGTATGATCCCTGTTTTCAATAAATGAAGCTTTCAGGATAGATTTATTATACAGATATGTAATGATGAAAATTGCTAAGATACAAGTTTTTTTTAACAGTTTTTATTTTAAATATACATAGATCTATATTAGCGTCGTGAGGTGTCTTGGGGTTTCATGCGATGTCATAGAGTGTCTTTGGATGTCTTGCTGTGAGTAGATTCATCACTGCGCATGCGCAGTAAGCGGGGATTTGAAAAATACAGACGGGCTCGTTCGAGTTGAAGAAATAATACGCTGTTAGCTAAAGTCTTTAATCTTTAAAAACTGGGTAATTTGAACTAAGCATAAACCTTTTCATCGCTTTTTCGGTAAGGAATGTCGTTTTTTTTCAATGACATTATCAAGAATGAATATATATTGCCTTATTTGCTGAAGGACTATTCGCCCTAAGACCGTTCGCCCCATACGATTTAAATAATTCAAAATACAACCAATCCTCACAATCATTTACTGTACATATTAGAGATCTCATACTTATGAAAAAAGAAAGGATGTCGTATACTATAGTATGAAATCCGGTATGAAATATGCAGGAAAAAAACATGAAAGCTAAAGAAAATAAGCCAGAAAGGATAGAAAATATTGTGTGAAAAAAAAGAAGGTAGGATGGCCCTCGATGGTACCGCGGTACTTAATTTTGCCGAAAATTACTACAAGATAGGAAACTCACATGTATTATTTTCTAATACTGTAATAAACAGTTGCATGTAAAGTTACAAAAACTGAACTATCAAAGCTTCAGTCATGTTTTTCAGACAAAAATATCTAGGTCAAGCAAACATGTTGACTACAAGTGCTCCGAAAGGAGTCCGCTATGGTACCGCGTTATCATCTGAATTTTGAAAAATCATGAAAAATATGAGATTTATATTCAAAATATGACTTGAGTACCTTTTTTTTTTGTTTCCGGCGAGGACTATGACGCCAAAGAAGATGACCTTTACTCGTCAAAAATAAATTGTCGGTTTTTTGAAGAGTTGTGGGTAATTAATTTCAAAACATGGAGGAAAATTGTGCTTTAACATTGCAATTTGTGAATATTGAACGAAACTTATTATTAATGAAGAAATATCTACTATTTTTGACCGATGCGATACAAAGAAAACTTCAGCTCTCGATTTGAAAGAGTAAACAGTGGTTAGGTGGCGCTACATATGCAAATTAGGTATTTTCCGGATTACCGCGGTATCATAGATGACGCGGTACCAGCGAGGACGACCATAATATTCCATATTTCAGGGCTTAGTGCAATACTGATTTAAGTGCCAATACAAAGTATTGACTCATGAGTATTTGTACCTTCTGAAGTGAAGGTGTCTGCTCCGATGCTATTTTTGTTACTGGTCTTCGCATACGCCTTCAGAGCAACGTTCATTAAAAGTATCTGGAACTAATATGATTTTACCCTCATCTTTTGGAGCGGCTTTTTGCGACCAAATTACCATTGACAGCTAATTCATTTTATTAGTTATCAATGGAAAGACCAGAAACAATAAAGCATGGGAGCAGATCTTGACTGAAGATAGAGTATTTGCACAAATTCCTCAATTTTTCTATTTTCCTATTAGATCGTTTTCTTGATGACATTTTGAACTTTTTGGTCATTTTGATACAGAATAGAATTTTTTGTGAGAAATGGTCAGTTGGACACCTTTTGAAATCTTTATCTTCATGAGAAGAACGGAGTATGGTAGCTGACATTGGATAAACTCGCATTTACCTTCAGCCCGAAGAGTTGCTCCGATGTTATTTTTATGATTGGGTCCCTGTGGCAGCCATTCCTTAATACCATTTTCATAGCTTACAAGCAGATAAAAAAAACACATTAAACGGACTGAAAGATGACTGTAAAGATTTATAAATTTCTAGATAGTATTGAAGAATGGCTGCCATGAAGGCGTGCAGAGACCCAATCACAAAAGGGTGACAGATGTTTCGGTAACAGACGAGTTTGGTAACATAGACTTACAGAGTAAATTGATTGGATGTTTCAGTAACAAAGCAGTTATATTGTGTTTATGTCCTGCGACACCTAATGTATAGCTTTGTTATGTTCAAACCTTTTATTTTTGCACTTTTCACCCAGCCATCCCTTGATAGATAGGTTCAAACCTTTTATTTTTTCACTTTCCACCCTCTTTTGCTTGAAAGATGGGCAATCCACATGGTCAATATATACAGCATGAGATGAGGTACATAACGAAACAATATTTATGAAACATAGTGGAAATGAAAAAATAAAGTTTTCAATAACGAAATAAAGCCATATGTTGGGTGTAAAGAATAGAACGATACATAAACACTATCTATTTGCTTTGTTACCGAAACATCAATCGATTTACTCTATAAGTCTATGTTACCGAACTCGTCTGGTACCGAAACATCCATAAATCTCACAAAAATAACATCATAGCAATCCCTAGACTGAGAGTAACTCTTGACTAATATCTGCAGTCTGAAGGGTTGCCGATATTTTTTTTTTGTTAGAAACTTAGAAGACATACTACTTGAAAGAAAAATTGGCTACAAGACTAACATTCACCTTTCCTCAGCATGTGAAAACATGAGATTATTAAGAGCAGTGCGACTGCCTGATATTATTAATTTTGTGGGAAAGGGTTCAATGCTTAATTTCGGGTGTCTTTTCTTTGGTAGTTGTCCATGGGATCAAGGGATACAACATATTTGTTTGATTTAAAGTTTTGCAGATCTAGCAATGGCAGATGATCTTATAGATTTCTCAGAGTTGGAGAATGATGAGAATTGCTGCCCCGATGAGGACCTGGAAAACAGGGCACCAAAACTGGTTCAGTCACCTGTCATAGTCAATCCAATTCTAAAACAGTCAACAAAGGACAATCTGATACAGCTGTATACACCTGTACAACGACCAGTCAAGGGAAAATTAAAGGTTGGGTTTCTTTCTTCTTGTTTAGGTAATGGTTCAGTAAATATTGTTTAATATAGAATAATTTTGTAAAAGCTATTCATCCAATCTTACTAGTTACTGTCTTTTAACCCTTAAAACTCCATAGATACTCATTTCTACGCATTGTTTGTAGGAGCCCTAGGAAAACATTATGGCAAAAGGTGAAATTGCTTGTGACAGGCAATTTCACCTTTTGTCACAATGTTTTCTATGCTATCACAAGGTGTCATATACACATAAGAAATGGCTTCATCCTTGCTGTTATTTAGGGTCAATTAGAGATACCATAGAAATGCCTTATGGGGTAAAGGGTTAAAATGGTAGTCAGGGACCATAGATTCACTAGCTCATCGGTTAGTATCTTGTAACATCCACATTTTTATATAGGCTGTTTGGCCAGTCTCTGCAGCTTCCATTTTTTAATATGAGAGTTAGGGGCTTTAGACGTTAAAATATCTTTTAGAGAACAGAGTTTGCCATAAAAAGTGGGCATTAATCTTTGAAAAAGAGCATTGATGTGCTTTTTGTCCAACTTATTCCTCCGAGATTACAAGCCCTAAACATAACCTACCAGGTTATAGTGCTCAGTGGAAAATTGAAACTAAATGAGTGCCACTGAGAAAAGACCATTTCTTACATCAGTGCTTTGTAGGACTGACATGTATTATTCTAATTGTTTCTAATGAAAAAAGGTTGTGTTTTCAAAATTATACCGGAAACCATTCCTTCATGCATAGCCTTGTCCAGATTTAAATGCTCTACCCAACAACTGCATTAGGGAGATATTGCTTTAGTTCAGTGGTTAAGGTGCTGGTCTTTTCCATGTTCGTAGGAAAGACTTATCATGTATGCCTCAGAATAGGTTTATAAATCCTCTCGCTAAAGTGTGTTTTGAAATTGTCTCATACAAAAGGTAGAAAGTCATCTCTAGTTGTTAATGTGTCAAATTAGCCAAACAGATAAGTTCAGTCTAGACATGAGATTTGAATGAGTGCAGTTTCAAAGTTTTCCTTCTGTAGAACAATGGCTAAACAGACAGTGCACTGCAGATCTATCATAGATCAAACTATAAGTTCTGCACAGCCTGGGTCCATATTCACCAATCATTTTTAAGAACATTCTTTTGTCTTATTCTTCAAGATTTTCTGGCAGTAAGAGTAACAGAACTTCAGATTGGCTAAACCATAATGGTGAAAGTAACAGAACTTCTGATTGGCTAAACCATAATGGTTTAGCCTCTGATTGGCTAAACCATAATGGTTTAGCCAATCAGAAGTTCTGTTACTTTCACTGTCAGAAAATCTTGAAGAATAAGACTAGTAATGTTTTTGAGAATGTTACATGAATACAGACCCAGGTCTTTATCTGCAGAGGCAGTTATTGTTTTGCTAGGGACTTGTAACATTAAGTACCGGTATTTTTGGCATGACCAAGAAGTACACTAATTAAAAGTGAGAGTATTTGCAAACCATAATTTGAATGTGGCTCAAATTATGGAATTGTTTTTGTGCTGTCTACTGGTCAGCATTATTAACTTTGCCACAATGTTTTTAAAAGACTCCTTTCCGCAGGTTGTTAAAGCTCGGGGTTGTGTGGTAAAGGGTTAAAGTATTGTTCTCATGAAAACAGGTCACATTTGGAGAGGATAGTGTGTTGCAGACACCGATTGTAAAGAAGGCAGAAAAACGGGCAGTTAAGTCAGATGTGACAATTGAAGAGGTGAAACAAGAACAGACAGCAGGTGACAACAGTTACTGTGGTTTTGATGCCTAATAGGTCTTCTCTTTTACATACCTCCCTTTTTTTTTTACCAACCTAACCTCTTTACTCTTTACCAAACAACAAAAAATTAAGACTTGTCCAAATTAAAAGCATCTGCAGACAAAAAATAATGAAAGGTAACCTGAATTATGAAATTTGTGTTTGATATGGTTGAAAACGTTGCAGGAATAGGAGAAAATGCTGGCTACCAGCATTTTCTGATTCATCCACATGGTTTTTTGAAGCCTTCTTCTTTCATGCTGTTAAAAGATGTGATTGTGTAGTAAAAAGTTAATAGGCTTCCCTTTTTTCCTTCTCACTCCCCCCTCCCTCCTGAAAATATTTGCTGAAGACAAAATGTAGCTTACCAGGGGAGAAAGGATGGAGGGGAAAGTAGCGTTTTCTCCTTTTCCCACGTTTTTGAAGATCTATCTTCTTACTTTTAGGATCATTAAATCAGGATCATGTGGCAAAGGGTTAACTCTTTACCACACGAGAAAATTTTAGACTGCTCCAAATTGAAAGCATTTGCAGACAACAGAATAAAGGTGACTGAAAAATTGAAATTTGTTCTGGGAAGGGTAGAAAATACTGTGGGAAAAGGAGAAAATGCTGGTTACCAGCATTTTCTCCTTTTCCCACAGTGTTTTCAAAAGACTTCTTTCTCAGGGGCATCAAAAGTAGGGATTGTGTGGTAATGGGTTAACTGTTTACCAAACAACAAAATTTTAAACTGGTCCAAATTGAAAGCACTTGCAGACGACAAGGTAAAATAACTCAAAAACTGAAATTTGTTTCCAGCAGGATAGAAAACATTGTGGGAAAAGGAGAAAATGCTGGTTACCAGCATTTTCTCCTTTTCCCAAAATGTTTCTAAAAGGCCTCTTTCCCAGGGTCGTTAAACATTGTCATTGTATGGTAAAGGGTTAAGAATCAGTAAAGTTTGAAGGGTAAGTGAATTTAAATCTGAAAGTAATCGATAAGTATTATTCTTGTTTATTTGTACCATTTAGAAGACAAAGAGAAGCAGGAAAGAGAAGAATGGGAAGAAAGGACAAGTATTCTTACATCTATTGATCATCAGGACTACACTGGATATGCCCGAGACTTCATAGAGGAGATTATTCAATCTATTCCAATAAAAGAGTAAGGATTGTACAGGACTTTGATTGTTAGTACATTGAATTACAACATCATGGACCAATCAGATGGCATGTAACATTACCATTTGGAAAAATTTACACCCTGTGTTATTGGTACTTATTGGATGAGATGATTCTAATGAGTATCCACAACATAGGGCTTATTGGAAAAAGATTTATAGTTTTGATTTTGAAATCAAAATTACTCCCCTCTATCTGGAGCTCTTATAATTGTTTATTTTCCTGCAAGCAACTGGAATTTTGACACATACTGTAACATACTGTCAGACTCATAATAATATCCATACTTTGAAATGGTATGAATTAATTCTTTCTACATTTTGCCAGCATTTTCTCCTTTTGCCACAATGTTTTCAAAAGGCTTCTTTCAAAAGGTCAAAAGTCGCCATTGTGTGGGAAAGGGTTTAACCCTTTCCCAAACTACAAACTTTTGGACTTGGCCAAATTGAAAGCATTTGCAGACGGCAATTCAACTCTTGTTGAAAAGATGATTGCTGTCTATGATAGGGTAGAAAACATTGTGGGAAAAGGAGAAAATGCTGGTTACCAGCATTTCTCCTTTTCCCACAATGTTTTCAAAAGGCTACTCTTCCAGACCCGTAGAAACCAGGGATTGTTTGGGAAAGGGTTAATAAGTATATTTGATGGGACCCCTTCATGTCTTTGGTAATAATGCTGTAGGATTCATGATCTGGATTCTTGGGTTCAATTCTTACTTGACATACTTTGTTTTTCATGGGAGTGTCTTTTAGTAGGGCATCTCGCAGCCCTGGCATCGTATTGATAAAAGTCATGACATACATGAATAAGTGAACTGATGTCATGATTTCACTGAAATATTGAGGGGAAAATTGAACTATTCTTGTGATTTGACTGAAATATGGTTGAAAATTACCATATATACATTTTGGTAATCTCATGTTTGACAGGGACAGCCCACACAGTGTAGATAGTGGTGTTGAGAGTATGGACTGCTGTGAGTATGATGCAGAGCCAATCCAAGTAAGTGTGTAAATTCCTTGCTTCTAGACTCGAGTATTATAGGCTTATAATAACATTGATACTTCACAAGGTGACAAAATTTTTCTGCCAGTCCAAATGGAAGGCATTTTAATTTGGGAAACAACTATTAGGGCAAGGTCTGAAATTCTATCTTTTTTTTTCCTGTGTGTGTTTGGGTGTGTGTGTGTTTTGACTAAGCAGAAAACATATGCATAATAGAAAAGACCAGAAAAGAAAATGCTGGTTACCAGTATTTTCTCCATTTCCCATACTGTTTTTTAAAGTTTTAATCAATAAGGGCATTAGAACTAAAGGATTGTTAAAATGGTAATGGGTAGAATGCAGAAATAAAAAAAATGGCATGATTGACGACAGGGTTGTCAGTACAATAAACAAAAGTCATTTAACCCATTACCACACAATCCCTACTTTTGACACCCCTGAGAAAGAAGCCTTTAGAAAAAATTGTGCGAAAAGGAGAAAATGCTGGTAACCAGCATTTTTCCTTTTCCCACAATGTTTTCTACCCTTCAGAAAACAAATTTCAAATTTTCAGTCACTTTTATTTTGTCGACTGCAAATGCTTTCAATTTGGACCAGTCTAAAATATTGTCGTTTGGTAGTGGGTTAAATAGAGATTACACATTGCCAACAGTTAACCCCTAGGCTGCTAGGCGCGACTCACTTACCTTTTGTTGACACTGTAAATTCAGATCAGACTGCACAGAACGTGCAGTCTGATCTTGGATCTACTCTGTCGGATGATGAGATATCTTGCCCTCAAAAAAAACCCTTTGAAATAGTAAAACTTGGGAAATGACTTTTGGGTTGAAAGTTTAATAATAAAGTTATTTAGCAGGATAAGAGTCAACCACTGCTTTCATCACGCGAACACTGTTTACACCAATAAAAGCATTCTTGCAAAAAGTGAGCTATTTCTCCTTTTGCTGTGATGTTTTCTCTTTTATTCATAAAAGAAAATCCTCATGAAATAGGGGTTATTTCTTTAACCCATTACCACACAATCCCTACTTTTGACGCCCCTGAGAAAGAAGCCTTTAGAAAACATTGTTGGAAAAGGAGAAAATGCTGGTAACCAGCATTTTCTCCTTTTCCTACAATGTTTTCTACCCTTCACAAAACAAATTTCAAATTTTCAGTCACTTTTATTCTGTCGTCTGCAAATGCTTTCAATTTGGATCAGTCCAAAATATTGTCGTTTGGTAATGGGTTAAAATCTTACCTAGCTTCATCTTCTTCCTGCTTTCAGTTCCCTGTCAACTCTGACATCAATCAGAACTGCACAGATGATAATGCTGAAGCTGATATGAGTTTTACAACAAGCATCTTGTCATATGCAACTGATTTATTAAAGTCCTTACAGCAAGAGAACAAGTCTCAAGATACAAATCTGACAGATTTGCATATGGCAAAGGAGTCTGAAACAGCTGCTGAAAGTGAGGAGGAATTCATGGATTGTGAAGAGTACATGGACGTCGACAATGGTGAATTAACTGTACCACAGAGCAAAGAAATTCTACCAAACAACAGAGAAACAGTACCGAAAAACACCGAAACAGTACCACCAAACAATGACACAGTAACACAAAACAATGAAACATTAAAACCAAACCATACAACAGTAACACAGAACAATGAAACTGTACCACAAAGTAAAGAAAAAGTGCCAGAGAACAAAGAATCAGTACTGCAGAACGCTGAAACTTTAACTCAAGACTATGTAACAGTACTACAGAATAGTGCAGTAGTACCACCAAATAACAAAGCAGTGGAACAGAACAATAAATCAGAACAGCAGAACAAAGAAACAGTTCCACAGAATAATGAAACAGTACAACAGAATACTGAAACAGAACCACACAATGAAAAACTACCACAGAATAGTGAAACAGTACCACACAACAATGTGACAGACATTACTGCTACAAATAGTATAATAGAGATTACTGATGATGGAGCCAGAACAACAGCTGAGATGAAAACTATTTCTGGTCCTGCTTCAGATAATGCATGTGAAGTGAGATCTACTATTGAAGCAAATTTTGCTGGTGAACCCTCTGGTGAAAACAACAAAAGTGACATTGAAGACACTGTCCAAACATCTAATGCAGAGAACAAGCAAGATATAAATAGCATAGGCAATGACATGCATGAAGAAAAAGTGTCTCTGAAAGCGAAATGTACGAGCAAACAGTCTGAAACAATTGATGATCTATCAGGTAAGCAAAAATCTAAGGAAAATGCTGATAAAGAAGCCATTAGTGATGATCAAACAAATGAAGCACATATAAAGAATATTCCTGCAAGCAGCATTGAAGAGCAGCCAATCTTACCAAAAAAGGGATTTTATAATTTAGATGAGCTAGATTTAGAGAGTATGGATCCTTTTAAACCCAAAACCCAGATCTCAAATACTCCAGATAAAATTAGCCAGGACAAAGCATTGTCTGTAGACAATGAGGAACAAGATTTAAATATGGGTACTTGCATCGTGTCAAGTAACATTAATCCACCAGAAAAAAGTGATGAAAAAATTGACCTAAAGGGTACTATAGCTACATCTGAGATTGACAAGGTGGTATTGCCAGAGTCTGAAAGTGTCATAGTAACACAGAATGACAATACACCTGACAAAACAGGAGAATGTAAGCAAGGAGAAATTCAAAAAGAAGCACAGAATGAGATGAGCTCAGATGAAATTCAAAGTACCGAAAAGAATCCAGAAGAAAACTTTCTTGCCACCAGCATTGAAGACGAGCCAATCTTACCAAGAAAAGGTGTATATAATTTGGATGAGCTAGATTTGGAGAATATGGATCCCTTTAAACCTAAGACTCAGATCGTGAATACTCCAGACAAATCTAACCAGGGCAAAACAGCCATGGTAGGTCAGGATGAAAATACATGTGACGGGACAGGCGAAGCCCAGACAGAAGAAATTAAAAATGAAGGACCAACACAGGTAAGCTGTGATACAATTCAAGATTCTGCTAAGAGTCCAAACATGAATGTAGATGTCTGTACAACAAAAAAGTCACCAAAAAGGCAAGAACAAAACTCATCTGAAACATTGCTTATGGAAACAGAAGACAATTTTCAAGGAATGGTAGATCCATTCAGACCTAGAAAACAAATGCAGAACTCTCCAGTCATGCCTAATAAAACAGATGGGAAGTTTGAACTTGTAAGTGCAGACATGTCATCTGAGTGTGAACTTAAAGAGACATGTGCTACAGAAAATTCAACCGCAGATACTTGTGATATCACAAAAGTCTCTATTCATCCCCAGAATTCTCCTATAAAACAAGATCAAGTCAATGAAGAACCTAAGGAAGAGAATATGAAAGAACAATCTCAAATTTCCAAGGCATTGGAAAAAGTGCAAGATTCTGAACCTGGGCCCAAAGATGGACAAGATTTTGCTGAAATGACTGACCCCTTTAAGCCCAGAAAACAAATGCAGAATTCCCCAGTTGTAAAAGGAGCTGCAACATCAGCCATCAACTTTGATGAGACTGAAGACCCATTCAAACCTAGCAAACAAATGCAAAACTCACCCAGTGTAAAGACTGAAAATGACGCAAAAGATGTGCTGAATGGAGATGATTTTAATGTAGTCAAGAAGCAGGACAAAAATTCTACAGTTGCAAAAGATCTCAACACAAAGTTTGAGGATATTGAAGATCCTTTTAAACCAAACAATCAAATGCTAAACTCCCCTGTTATTAAACAAAATGTACTTGAAAGTGGTAGTGACTCACAAGATGCCTTCAAAACAAATTCAAAGTTAACAAGTTCTCCTCTCTCCGTGAAGGTAAACACCAAAGACTGCAATGATACTGAGAATGGGGCAAAGTTGCAAGGAAATATGAACAATTCCAACAAAAATCAAGATTCCAGCCTTGATCTGCTTGAAATGCCAAGTCTTGATGGTATTGAAAATCCTTTTAAGCCTAGCAAACAGATGCAGAATTCCCCTCTGTCTAAACAAAATACAGAGACAGATTCTGAAAGAAAGAACATTGTAAATGGAAGCCAGCCAATTGTCCCAAAGGATAAAAGTCAGACAGAAAGTATTGCAGACCTGAAACTCAATGCTTTTGATGACATTGATCCGTTTAAAACATATAGACAGATACCACAAACACCAGATAAGGATCAAGTAGAAACTAGTGGTAAAGATGAGAACAATGAAAGTACAGAACAGACACCCAAGGTTGAGAAAATGGATGGTTTGTGCCCTGCTGAAACAGAAGTCAAGACTCCAACAAACAAGGAAAATAAACAAACAGACAAAGGAACTGGGGCTACAGACAAAGTGTGAGTCAGTTTGTGATTTATCTGAGCCATGTTCTGGCTGAAAGGGCTTAACTCTTTACCAAATGACAAATTGTAGATTTTTCCAAATTGAAAGCATAAAAAATTTAGACACAGCAAAAGAAAAGACTTGACTCAAAAATTGAAACTTGACTTCTGAAGAATAGAAAACTTTGTGGGAAAAAGAGAAAGTGCTGGTTATCAGTATTTTCCCCATTTCCCACAAGGTTTTCAGAAGGCATCTTCCTCAGGGTCGTTAAAACAAGGGATCGTTTGGTAAAGGGTTAAAGGTGGCCCTTCAGATTTTGGGACAAAAATTTTACAAAATGAAAAAAAGTCATCCTTATACACCCAAAGCCTTTTAATTTGCATTCATAAAACTCCAGAAGTCCAAAACCATCCGAAAACACGAGAAATTAGAGATTTACTACAGCCCAGATTGACACCAACGGGAGACACGTTCTATTTTTAGATGATCCATTCTCTCATTTACATACAGGAATACACAGACAAAGTTTAAACAAAGCGTCCGAAGAAGACATTATGGAAATAATTATTACACGTTTGTTTTGTAATGGAATTTAAGTGTTATTAGTCACGTGCCAGTCACTTGACATTCCCACAATGCTGTTTTGATTTTTGGCATGAAATCTAAAAATAGCTAAAGAGGCTACGTAGCCTTTTAAGGGAATACCATCAGAAGAAATTTTATTTGTAATTTTATGATTCTTAATTATTGATGATTTGTATTATTTTTTCATATAAATTTCAGTGATGTATATATATTTTTTAATTTGGTGAGATGTAAAAATTCTAAATACCCACCTTTAACCCTTAGCTTTAAAGTCCAACAGTAATTAGCCCCAACTTCCCAAGGAGGAGTGGGGTGGGGGGGGCGTGAGTGTCAGTATGTATTAATCAGGTTTGAAAGACTGCTGTGTTAAACTGCAGTTTTTTTGTCTTCTTTTTTTCCCCAGTACAGGAGTTTATAACCCATTTGGCCGAAATTTTAAAGGAAGCCTCCCGACTGTTGGAACTTGTGCACTTGCAGTTTTCAGTATGATTGGTCAATCACTAGAGGAGTTATATCGTCTTGATTTTTTTTCTTATTCGATGACAAAGCAATGAATGGTTGGTTTAAAGGATGGCCATTGTATGAGGTACTCCCGTCTTTTACTTGTAGTGAGCCAGAGGACGAAGAAGACAATTGTTTTGAGATAACCAATGTCACAAGGAGAGGTGATCTGCCAAAAGATGCTAGAATCGGGAACTTTGATGGGTTATCTATTGATGAATCTCAGTTTGTCTCCGCAGCACAAGGTTTGGTTGGCAGCTATTGTTACTTTAAACTGTTTTATTACAATTTTTATTTTGTACCTGACAATTCTTTACCAGACGGTCAAAATTTAAGACTTGTCCACCTTTTGCAGACAACAAATAAAATGCCACTTGCATGATTTAATTTGCTTTCAAATTCAAATGCTTTCTGGCCTCCAGCATTTTCTCCTTCTACAACATTGTTTTAAAAAGGTCTCTTTCCTAGGGTCATTATAACACTACACTCTGCGGTAAAGGATAAGGCCAACATGAAAAAAGGTTCAATTTTTTGTGTACAAAAGTATGCTTCCTTTAGTTTAAGATACATTGAGAAGAAATTACTCTTTGTCTTTGTATATTTCAGTCTTTAATGAACCTGGGATGCTAGATCTTCTGGAACAGTTTGGGGATACTTCATCAAAACAAGTATGTTATTATATGTTTTGTTTCTCATTTATCCATGCTGGAATGCTGAGGAATTTTGATTTGGGGATAGTCTGTTTGTCCTTCATTCTGTCTTACTGTCTTATCCCTCCATATAATATTTATCCTGTAGAACAGGATGTCTCCTTTGATGGGGGAGAATATAAGAGTAATGGAGTTACTTGTTACACTTTTAGGTCTAATCTGTTTTTGATGAAAACATCAAGATGACGTCATAACCTTGTCATTGTCTTTGACATTTTCTTATATCTCTCATTACTAACTTCAAACTTAACTAATTACAAAAAATCAAAATTTTAAGTTTGTCCAGTTCGAAAGCATTTGCAGATGACAAAATGAAAGTGACTGAAAATTTGAAATTTGTTTTGTGAAGGGTAGAAAACATTGTTGGAAAAGGAGAAAATGCTGGCTACCAGCATTTTCTCTTTTTCCCACAACATTTTCTAAAGGCTTCCTCAGGGGCGTCAAAAGTAGGGATTTTGTGGTAATGGGTTACGCTTGGTGTTAACTATTAAAGAGGAAACTCATACAAAAGGGGTAGGCAATCCTTAAACTTTTCTAAATAGTTATGCCACTTTTTTACTTACCATCTCACAGATGCCACTGCAGCCAAACATGGTAACTTGGTCACCTGCACTTTCCCACTTTGTTTTCAAAGGCCTTCTTCCTAAGGCTCATTAAAACTCGGAATTTTGTGGTAAAGGGTTAGACTGTTAAATATCAAAATGGTATTAATTACTCAATGAGGAAAAGAGATGAAACATTTGCTGTAAAACAACCAACAACTTGAGTTCATTTTATTTTTCTCTGTTTGCAGCAAGAGTCTAGTTTATCTAGGATGTCCCTCTATGTTAAATTTGATCCACTGGTTGAGGCAGCACCAAGTAAGTTTGAGTCGGTCAAATTGAATTACAAAAATGTTTCATAACTCATTACCACATGACAAAATTTTAGGTTTGCCCAAATTGAAAGCATTGGTAGACGACAATAAAAGTGACCGAAAATTGGAAATTTGTTATGTGAAGGGTAGAAAACATTGTGGGAAAAGGAGGAAATGCTGGTTACCAGCATTTTCTCCTTTTCCCACAATGTTCTCTAAAGGCTTCTTTCTCAGGGTCGTCAAAAATAGGGATCGTGTGGTAATGGGTTAACATGAAGAGTGCTAAATTGTTAATACTGTTATCTTTAATTTTTGAACTGGTTTTATTTATTGTAAAAGAATTTAAGAGGAGAATATGTAATGGGAGCCCTCTGGAAAAAGGAGGGTTTAATGTATGTTTTAACATATATTTTGTTAAATTTTGACTTAAAAAAAACCACCAGCCAAGTCAGGGTAGAATGGCCCTTTGAGATACTGGAAACTTGCCTAAAGCAAAAGGCTTTGACCCAGGTCAGCTTGAGTGGACTGTGGAGGTTGATAAGATGGATTCTTTTTGCATGTGCATTAAGGCACATTTTTACAGAGTATGATTCATTTTTTGATAGATAAACTAATATCTTCCTTATAGCAATATAATAATGATATTGTAAAATGTTCTGATTACCATTTGGCTTTCAACATGTGAAAAGGGATAGTGGGACAATTGACACTTGCATAAATTGTTTTCTCAGATCAGCCTGCGCAGTCCGTGCAGACTAATCTGAGACAGCACTTTACAACTACACTAGATTTTGTACTTCAGTAGACTTTTGCAAAACAGAAAATTACTTAAAAACAGAAAGTGCTGTTTCGGATTAGCTTGCACAGACAGCACAGACTAATCCGAGACAGCACTTTACGACAGTGTTCGAATGTCCCTTTTCGTGTGTTGCAGGCCATTTGTAAATTTATACATGAGCCACACTTGTGTATTGGCAGCTAAATGTATTTGCAAAAAGTATCAATCCAGGTCAGCCTGCACAGTCCTTGTAGGGTGACCTGAGTCAAAACCTTTTGCTGTTTGTAAATTTTCTGCATGTCAAAGGACTAGTCTATCTCATGATTTAGGTTATTACTTGACAGAATGAATTTTTGGATCATAATTCTGTAAAGACCTGCTTGGTATAATGCCTCACGGAGATGCATTAAGTCATTACCAAAAGACAATATTTTAGGCTTGTCCAACGAAATCAAAAGCATTTGCAGATGACAAAATGGACCGAAAATTTGAAATTTGTTTTGTGAAGAGTAGAAAACATTGTGGGAAAAGGAGAAAATGCAGGCTTAAGTTCTTTCTCAGAGTCGTCAAAAGTAGAGATTGTGTGGTGATGGGTTAAGTCTGTGTTTGCTAGATTCTGGTTCAATTATGTTTTGTAGATCCCAGACGTATCAGTATAAGACCAGATCAGCTTGAGAAAATGAGAGAATAGTGAGTAGACTTATGATTATCTTTCTCTTTCTCTGAGAGCTGCTTAAATTTCATATCTCTTTACAAGCCAACAAATTTCTAGACCTGTCCAAATTGCAAAGTATTACAGACAATGATAGGCTCAGATGATCAATTTTGCCCAGAAAAGGATAAAAAAACATTGGGAAAAGAAGAAAATATTGGTTAGCAGCATTTTCTTCTTTGCTCTCACTGTTTTCAAAAGATGTCTTCCAGGGGGTTATTAAAAGATGGAATTGTTTGGAAAAAGTTAAGAATGGATACTGTTTGAGTATTGATAAAAAGTTAACTGTTCCTGTGAAACGGAAATTTGGGCTTAAGGTATATACATGTATGTATTTAACTGCAGAAGGGAAAATAAATGTAACTCTAAAAAAAGAAAATGAAATCCAATAATTGCTTTTAGTATCATATTGACTGAAAAATTTCAATTAAGTTACATACCTAAGTAGCGATTCCTGTATAAGGTATGAAATATTTCTGCGACTATTTGGGACATAGGTCAAGCAATGCTGAAGGTAAAAATAGAATATTAATTAATGTAAACGATGTTGACCTGGGTTAGGTTAACCTTTTACTCCATAGATACTCATTTCTAGGCATTGCTTGTGGCAGCCTTTGGAAAACATTGTGGCAAAAGGTGAAATTGCTCGTGACGAGCAATTTCACCTTTTGCCACAATGTTTTCAATGCTATCAAAAGGTGTCATATACACATAAGAAACAGCTTCATCCTTACTGTTATTTAGGGTCATTTATAGATACCATAGAAATGCCTTATGAGGTAAAGGGTTAAATGTAGTAAGTAATTTATACGATGAGTAAGTGAGCCGTTGTTGTGATGATGTTTTAATCATGTTCAAAGTAGCGTAAAACAAAGGTACTTTAGAGCCAAAGGCAAAACTCCTAACACACATGAAAGTTAGCTTGCTATTGCCATGATCTGACTGAAGAAATGTTAAAAGTGGTGTAAAATACTTATCAATAAACCAATATTTGTTACAGTGGTTTGGATGAGACATTGTTGCTGCTTGGCACACCGCCAAAGAAAAAACGTCAATCACTGAGTGTGTCCTTTTTAAAGAACACCCCTGACAGTAGATTATTGCTGGACAGGAAGAGAGAGCCTGCCCGTTTACAGCCAGGTGAAGTGGACATGATACTGGCTTGTAGTCCTGATGAAAAGAAGGTAGTTATAGTAAACAATATTGAAGTGAGCACTGATACTGCAAAGTTCCAGTTTGTACAAAGTGATATCAGTTCCCTGACCAAAACCACCAGACATGCTGCACTTTTATCTGAAGTTGTTACAAACAATTAAAGCATTTTCTGGAAAAATGTACAACAGCAACTTTAACCCAAAGACAAATGACAGACTTTTTCACGGCTTATAGTAATAATCTATTGACCTAACAGTTACTGTATAATATGTATTACAGTGGCATTTTTATCATGGCATATATATTGGAAAAACCTCTCTTTTGTTGAATGAACACTATGCTATGTGCATGTATCCGTCTTTGAGTCCAAAAGTATAGCAAAGTTTGCACTATCATTGAATGCCTTATATTTACAGTAAATTAAATCTTGAGTTTTGCTGAAATTTGCAATATCAAAGTACTCAGCAAAGATGATTTATTTTGAAATCAGCATCCTATCCTGGATGCGTACTGACAAGTTGATATGCTTAACCCTTTACCCCATAAGGCATTTCTATGGTATCTCTAATTGACCCTAAATAACAGCAAGGATGAAGCCATATTTTATGTGTATATGACACCTTTTGATAGTGTAGAAAACATTGTGGCAAAAGGTGAAATTGCTCGTCACGAGCAATTTCACTTTTTTCTACAATGTTTTCCAAAGGCTCCTACAAGCAATGTGTAGAAATGAGTATCTATGGAGTAAAGGGTTAACATTAACTGTCTGTTTGATGGTAAATCAGGTTCATGGCAGGCTTCAAAACTTCCCCACAAATATACTTGAAGTTTTGTCTGTATAGAAACAGGAGCTTTAACTATGATGTGACTGTAATAGAGTTGCTTACCCTTTCACCAATATAGGTGAAAATAGTGGCTTTTGTGGACAGCATATATCAAGATCAGACTGCACAGAATATGCAGTCTGATATTTGATCTGTACTGTCCATTATTTTAGTCAAACCAGTACATGATGATAGGTATCTTTGGGTGTCCCAGTCAATTGTATCTTCATTAATTAAAAGAGATCAAGTTGATGACCAGTTGTTGGCTAGTGACTAAGCGTTGAAAGAGGTAACCCATTACCACACAATCCCTACTTTTGACGGCCTTGAGAAAAAAGCTTTTGGAAAACATTGTGGGAAAAGGAGAAAATGCTGGTAACCAGCATTTTCTCCTTTTCCCACAATGTTTTCTACCCTTCACAAAACAAATTTCAAATTCAGTCACTTTTATTTTGTTGTCTGCAAATGCTTTCATTTTGAACCAGTCTGAAATATGGTTGTTTGGTAATGAGTTAAGCAGCACAAAACACCACTTGATCATTCGAACTACATAGAGTTGAAACATTGTTTCAAGACTAAAGAAACACTCAGTCATTTTAAGCATACATTTTTTTTGTGTGTGGTCACTGGTGGGGGGTGGGGGGGGGGAGAGAAAGTTGAAAGAAAATGAAACTGCCTACCAGACTTTTGTCCACTTTCTGCTTGTTTCAGAAATCATCTGAGAGCGGATCATAAAAACATGGATGTGTTTGGTAAAATGTTAAATGATTTCTCTCCTTTTATCTGTTGTTTAGGAAGAAACTCCTGCCTGTTCAAACATTCCCCCATTCTCCTCATTAGTAGAAGATATTGCTGCAGCAGACACTGGGTTATTTGAGGTAAGAAGTTACTCTCCACCTCTAGTACTTTACCCAACATGGCAGCTCTGTTTGCAAAGTTTGATTGAATTTATTTTTGAAAGAGTAGAAAATAATGTGGGAAACGGAGTAAAAACTGTTTACCAGCATTATGTCCTTTTCCCGCAATGTTTTCAAAAGTTTTGTTCCTGTCGGGCATTAAAACTAGTGCTTGTATAGGAAAGTGCTCTGAAGTAAACTCCAGTGTCTTAGTATTGCTCGCTGAGAAAGACTCGGATTGATTTGAAGTATTTCTTTCTTATAACCATGTCATATACATACAAAGCAATCAAAGTATGTTATTTTGGGCAAAGGTTTGTATCTAGCCTTGTCAGTACAAAGACATGTCTGTATGGAGAGTTATATGGTCGCCACCCTTTGAAAAGGTGTTTTAATGCGCCATGGTAAAGCAATTTACTTTAGCATGTCATTGCTTGATATAAATCCATTTAACTCTTTACCACACAATTCCGACTTTTGACAACTCTGAGAAAGACAGCTTTTGAAAACATTGTGGAGAAAGGAGAAAATGCTGGTAACTAGCATTTTCTCCTTTTCCCACAATGTTTTCTACCTTTCTCAAACCAAATTTGAATTTTTCAGTCACTTTTATTTTGTGTTCTGCAAATGCTTTCAATTTGGTCCAATCCAAAAATTTGTCGTTTGGTAGAGAGCTAATGCATATATATGCAATGCACTATACTTATGTCATTGCATGATATGAATCCATTTCTTCCAAAAACTGGTGCAATCTCGAGGTAGAATGGTTCATTGCCATGCAGAAAATTTATCCATAGCAAATAGTTGCAGGCTGATATAGGTCAATACTTTTGTAGTTGCATTAAAGGGCATCACGCTGCATCAGAGCTATAGAAAAGAGAAAGTGATGGTATTCTAAATTCATCATTTGTCTTCCAAACCCTATGTTGTGGGTACTCATTAGAATCGTCTCAATGAGACGATTCTAATGAGTACCCACAACATAGGTTTTAGTGGACTGTGATTAACATTTTTAATTTTCAAAGCAGTCACTTTCTCTGTCTAGAGCTCTGGGCATGATTCATACTTTATTTTGTGCAAAGGAGCTGAAGTATACAGAGACAGACTTGAAGAAAGTGAAAAATGGCCTTAAGATGGAGATGGAAGGAATACTGTTGGAGAAGAAAAGAGAGTTTTATGCTAAAGAGCAAGCTTTAAATAAAGAGAGAGAGAAGTTTGAAACCGTCAACAGTGAACTCAAAAGGAAGTGTGTATCTTTAGAGGAAAATAATACGAAATTAAAGTGAGTAACATGTTGAATTTTTTTCATTCTCAAACTTCTTCCCTTAAAGCTTTACCAGACAGCTAAATTTTAAGTTATTTATTTCACATTGATGGTAAACAAGGTCTTACAAATTATATTAACCCTTCACAACAGAAGATCAAGTTTTAACAAGACTGAGATAGAAAGCCTGTGAATTATATGTTGTTTACATATGCCAGTGTTGCATCTAAGGTGCGCAATTGTGCAAATCTTGCTGTCTATACCTTCAGTCCAGTAATTTTTAATTTTCTGTGGTAACAGCTCTCATGGGAGCAAAAGAATGCCCCACTCAACAGCTGCCTGTGTGCAATAAAAGTACAGCAAATGTTTTTTGGAAAGTTTGTCAAGCTATGTTGAACTTGAAATATAAACCGAGGATTATGCAGCCTAAATGCATCATAGACTTTTTCAAGAGGAGGGCATTTTGTACTTGACAACAGAATAATGCTCATTCAAATTAATTGTTGGCAATCAGCATCATTTGCCTTTGAAGACGCAGTGGCATTGTGGAAAAGTAAGAAAGAAAGGTATTTAATTCTAAAGTATCAGTGAGATTACATGTATCTATATCATTAAGACAACCAGCAATACAGGCTCATGTGGGTAATCCCGCTGTTGAGCCTGCTTTTAGCTGGATGTATTACATAGTTTTCGGAAATAATTAATAAGCACATTTATTTCTTTCCAGCGGAGTCATGAAAATGTATGAACAAACGTTTGTCGATGTGGCAGGTATGTTTAAAGCACTCTTTCTCACTTATTTGCAAAATAGCCATGTTGTTTTATACCCTTAAGAGAAAGAGTGCATAACGAGAAAAAGGAGAAGTGACTGGCAACCAGCATTTCCTATATTTCCCTTTCAGAGTATGAAAGTGGTTTTAGACTGTTAGTTGTCTGTGGATTCACTGTGTGTACAAGTTGTCTGCAAGAGAGAATTGACTAAGTCTTCATTAGACAGCAAAATCTAAGACAATTCAAAAGCTCAAAGTACTAACGAGGACCATTCAAATGTAGCTCATGTGCTGAGGTTTGCCTTTGAAAGAGTAGAAAAAGCTGTTAAGAAAGGAAAAAAATGCTGGATAAAATCGGATATTTTTTACTGATTTTTTTTCCCTAGTCAGTTAGGATTCTGTAACTTCTAACAGATGATATTATTAAAAACTCATACATGTATACTAAAAGCATTTTAACAGGACCATAAAAGCGTGGCTGATTCAAAGTTTTATTGTTTAGAGGTTAAAAAACAGACTGTAGGGAAAAGGGAAAAATGCTGCTTAACCCTTTACCCAAACAACAAAATTTTGGACTTGTACAAGTTGAAAGCGTTTGCAAACAACAAAGTAAATGTGAAATAAAAATTAAATTTGGACGTTGGAAAGGTTGAAAACATTGTGGGAAAAGGATAAAATGCTGCTATTAAAATTTGGATCTCTTTAGGCGTCCTCAATTTTATCCCATCTCTCTGAAAAGCCCCTTTGGGCATATATACGCGCCACTCTGCGAAGCTCTTGTTCCACAATATTTTCAAGAGTTAATTTCCAGAGACTGTATAATATGGGATTATATGATAAATGGTACCTTTTACCAAATGACAAAATTTAGACATGTGCAAATTTAAAGCATTTGCAGATGGCATAATCTGCAAAAAAATGGCAAAAGATGACTCAAAAATTGTAATTTTTTGGAAGGGCAGAAAACAAGAGTAGGAAAAGGACGTTTTCAAAAGACCTCTTTCTCAGAGTCATTAGACATCAGGATTGTGTCGTTAAGTGTTAAGCATTGTACAATATTTTTGTAGAAAAACACAAAGCTGAGTTACAGAAGGTTGAACAAGAAAAAACCAAGATTAAAGAGGAACGGGATTCAGTAAGTTAATCCAGTTAATTGTCTTTTTCCAACAACAGTCATTCTTTTACTGTATTCTTCCAGAACTTAGCCCTTTACCAAACAATCCCTGGTTTTTATGACCCAGAAGAAGAAGCCTTCTGAAAACATTGTCAGAAAAAGGGGAAAATGCTGGAAACCAGCATTTTCTCCTTTTTCCCACAATGTTTTCTATTCTACTAAAGTCAAGTTTTATTTTTTGATTCACATTTATTTTGTTGTCTGCAAATGCTTTCAGTTTTGACCGGTCAGATTTTCTCGCTTGATAAAGACTTATGGAAGCAATTAAGCTGTTGCCTAGATACGACTGAAATAATGTTTTAGAACAGCATGATACACCTCTCTATCAAAGTTATAAGTTCACTTGCAAAGAGGTTTGCAAACTTGTTTTTGTGGATGGTAAAAATCAAGATCAGACAGCTCAGAATGTGTAATGTTGCTCAACTGTTGCTCAACCCATTACCACACAATCCCTACTTTTGGTGCCCCCGAGAAAGAAGCCTTTTAGAAAACATTGTTGGAAAAGGAGAAAATGCTGGTAACCAGCATTTTCTCCTTTTCCCACAATGTTTTCTACCCTTCACAAAACAAATCTCAAATTTTCAGACACTTTTATTTTGTCATCTGCAAATGCTTTCAATTTGGACAAGTCTATAATATGGTCGTTTGGTAATGGGTTAAACTTTTCTTGGGTTGGGTCAAGAACTTTGTAGCAAAAGGGAAAAATACCTATCACCAGCATTTTCTCCAATTTTCACAATGTTTTTCACAAGCTGTTTAAAGGCTTTTTTCCTCTCAGGTCAAAGAAACAATATACTTGGCTATTTCAGGTAATGAATGATAATCTGTCTGTTGAGAAGGCATTTACAGAGCTCCATGCAAGATATGACAAGCTGAAGAACATAATAGATGGCTTAAAAAAGGTTAGTATTGATCAAACAGTCTAAGGTTTGCAAAGTACAGTATATTCCTCTGAATTACAGGTCTTGGATGCTGAAGGTGTAGAGTTCTGATCACACTTGGCATCTTCTTGAGTTCCAACGTAATTTGATTGTCCATGTGTGAAAGCAGACAGTTTAACCCTTTTACCAACTAACAGTGTTTTAGACTTTTCCATGATGAAAGCACTAATTGCAGATGACATAAGTAACTAAAAACTGAAATTTCTTTCCTGCAAGGTAGAAAACATTGTAGGAAAAGGAGAAAATGCTGGTTACCAGCATTTTCACTTTTTCCTACAATGTTTTTTTAAAAAAAGTTTGTTTGTAAAGGTCTTTAAAAGTCGTGATTGTGTTCTAATTAGTTAAATACTTATGTCATTACTGACTATATTCTCTTCATAATTGAGTGAGATATAATTCAGACTCAGTCTGTTTGTGAAACCTTAACCTACTAAATAAGTTGGTAGTTAAAAATGTAGAAAGGGTACCCTATACAGAAGGGGCAGGTAACCATATTAATATTTTTAGCACAGTTCCTTTTGGACATGAAATTTTTTGCTTAAAATCAATCTATTTCGTCAAGAATCTGCAGACGAGCATTGGTAGATTACATAACATTGTCCTCTTATTAAAAACACTGCTAGAAAAGGAGAAAATGCTTATCACTAGCATTTTATCTTTTTCCCTCGGAATTCTTTCAACCTTCCCAAATACAATTTTCAGATTGTGAGAGGCTTTCAATTTGAAGTCCAGAAAGGGTAAAAAAGGGTTAAGTAACAGTTCTTTATTTCAACAGAATGACGAGGCCATGAAAAAGTATGTGTCTGAATGTCAGGAAAATATTACAGCTAAAGACAAAAAACTTGGTACCATGAAAAAGTCATACGAGGAAAAATGTAAACAGTAAGTAATACTTCATGTTCTTCCAAGGATTACTGTATTTAGAGAGGGGACAACTCTTAATCTTAGGGAATATTGATTTTTGCCTTTTTTGATGGAAATGTTATCCATCCAGTGGTTAAAAGCAGAAGTATTGATTTGATTTAGAAAAGATAGATTTTACCATTTCAGCAAATTTGAATTAACTTTGTTGTTTGCCCATGCTTTTAATATGAATAAGTCAACCATTATGCTATTTGGTAAAGAGTGATATTGTCCAAAATTTTGAATGTAGTAAAGAACTTTATGCCTTTTTGCAAAGTCAATCAAAGATGAGTATGTATAGGTTTTTGCTCTGATCCTAAGCCTGATCTAGGTTCCACACTGTCAAATATTATAAAAGATATTCTAGCCAAAACAGTTTTGAAATTAAAACAGTTTGGTAATTTTACTGACAGAAAATGATCTTTTCAAATACATGGCAGTGTAAGAGTTATTTTCCTTTGCAGACTTCAGCAAGAAAATGAAAAACTAAAGCAACTCTATGATGAATCAGTGAGTAAATCAGAGGCTCGAGCTAAAGTGGCACAGATGAAAATAGAGAGCCTGGAAAAACAGTTGGAACAAAAGGTAAGTTGTTCACTCTAAGTACAAGTTACGTTCCTTTATTTCATGTTTTCCGGTAGGATATCGAGAAATAGCAGTGAAAATATTTTTCGATCTTACACTGGTTCCACCAGTGAAAATACCGATTTTCACGTTCTTGTTGCCTAGGTTAATTGCGTGTGCCTCACAACCAGATAGGAAATATGATGTCATATACCCTATATTTCACGCGCTTGACGTCATATTGTAATGCGTTGCTATGCGGGAGAGGTACACCACAGGGAATAACGGAAAAGAAATCGACGGGATTTTAATAAAGATCCTTCTAAAAAGGGTTAAAGGCATGAAATAAATAGAATATTTGTTTTTTTGGGGGGAAAGATCCAAATTTATTTCATCTCATGAACACCATCAGTAATATTTCCACTCGTGGCTGTGCCACTTGTGAAAATATTACCGAAAGTGTTCACTCGATGAAATAAATTTTGATCTTTCACCAAAAAAAACAAATATCCTCTATATATTAGAGTGCTCAGTTTGATAATTTATTACACAGTCATGAGTTTTAAAAACTCTAAGAAAGGTAGCTATTGCAATTATGGAAAAAGCAGAAAATCTTTAAAAAAAAACAATGTCTTTTCAGAATGTTTCCCAAAACAAATCACTCTCAAGGTTACATTTATTTTGTTGTCTGCAAGTGATTTTAATTTGGCCAAATTCTGTTGTTTGGTAGAGGGTTCGATTTCTACCAGATCATTTATAATTGTCTCAGTTGAAATCAAGCCATTGGTTTTGACGGGGTTGATAACATTTTTGGAAAAAGAGGAAATGCTCGTTATCATCATTTTCTTTGTTTGTATTGGAAGTTTAACCCTTCCCCAAAACAAGCCCTGGTTTTTATGTGTCTGCAGTAAAAGTCTTTTGAAAACACTGTGGGAAAAGGAGAAATTGCTCGTAACAAGCAATTTCTCCTTTTGCCACAGTGTTTTCTACCCTTTTTGAGGACATTTTGCCATTTTCTCAAAATTTAAAATCATCGCCTGCAAACTCTTTCAGTTTTGAAGAGTCCAAAATTTGCCATTTTGGAAAGGGTTAACACTATTTTAACCACTTAAACCATATCATGGTGGTTAGTGCCTACAGACGGCAATTTCCCCAAGTTAAAATGACCTTGAGGAAAAAAGCCTTTGTAAACACTGTAGGAAAAGGCGAAAATGTGTGCAGCTGCAATGTTTTCTACAAATTGAAAAGCATATTTTACCTTTTGGATCGCCTCTAATTTGTTCCCTGCAAATGCTTTCAACATGAAATAGTCTAATATTTTGTTGTTTGGTAAAGACTTGTATGTTGAATAGCATAATTTTACTGAGAATGCATAATTTTACTGAGAATAGATTAGATATCGGTTTTGCACATTGTATTGATTCTGGTTTTGGTCAACACTGTAATAGTAACCAGCATTTTCTCCTTTTCCCACAATTTTTTCTACCTTCCAAACCAAATTTCATTTTTTCAGTCACATTTAATTTGTCGTCTGCAAATGCTTTCATTTTGGAAGAATCTAACATATTGTCATTTGGTAAAGACTTAATGCCACATATGGATTTAGGTTTAATGTAAACTTGTATAATTTATTTTCCATACAGCATTACAAATTTTAGTACATGTATTTTCAAACTTGAAAACATTTGTAGAAGATGTATTGAGGATGGCTGAAATAAAGGGATTTGTCTGCAATACAAATACATTTTGGGAAAAGAAGAAGAGGCTTGTTACTAGCATTTTTTTCCTGTTTCTTGAGTAATTTTAAAGGCCTGCAGGATGGTTAACCCTTTCCCAAACAAGCCCTGGTTTTTACGTGTCTGCAGTAAAAGTCTTTTGAAAACACTGTGGGAAAAGGAGAAATTGCTCGTAACAAGCAATTTCTCCCTTTCCCACAGTGTTTTCTACCCATTTTGAGAACTTTCTGCCATTTTCTCCAAATCAAAAATTGTCATCTCAAACTCTTTCAGTTTGGAAGGGTCCAAAATTTGTCGTTTGGGAAGGGGTTTAAACTCGGGATTGTGTGGTAAAGTATAAGCAGTGATAGCAGAAAGCAGGTATTTGTTTAACTCATGTCTGTATAATTGAGCTTTAGGTTTCGTGGACTACAAAATTGTTGCTCAATCCAAGATAATTGCTAAGTAAAACTGGCTGAAAACTTAAGTTTAATTATTATTATGTGATAGTTTTTTTAATATTTCTAAGTTTTTGTTTTTATGCAGATGGCTGAGAACAAAGAACTTGCAGAGATTTGTGATAAACTGTTAGCTGTACAACAAGACTCGTGAAAAAGATTTTCTTAAAATTTAATCGTCAAACAATATGTGTTCTTTCTGTCTGTCTCAAATATCATTTGGTTAAACTGTTGTGTTTAACTTTGTATAGGTTAAATTTTGTGTGTCTCTCTTGTTTGCTCTTTCTTTCTTTCCTTTTCTTTTCTTCCCTTCTCTTCCCTTCCCTTCCCTTCCCTTCCCTTCCCTTCCTTCCTCCCTCTTTCTTTCTTTCTCTCTTTTTTGTCTTTTCTTTCATGTCTTTTCTTTCTCTCTTTTCTTATGTAGAAAAATTTTGTCAACATTTTTGAGAAATTTCCTTGTCTAAAATTAAATAGTTATGTTTGTCAGATTTTTATGTATATTTTTGTCTCGGAGAAGCACATCACATTCTACTATAGCTTGTGTCAAGTCACAACCTCCTACAAAAAATTAACTAAAGATGAGTACATCTTTACCAAACAACAAAAGTTTACATGAGTCCAAATTCAAAGCATGCACAGACAACATGAAATTAAGGTAAATTGGTGGTGAATATCATTCTTTGAAAGTGTGATAAAACCTTGTGGGAAAAAGAGAAAATGCTGGTTACCACAAGGTTTTCAAAAAGCTTTTTTTCTAGGATCAGTTAAACTAGGGAATGTGTGATAAAGGATTCATAGTATTCCTGAAACATGCTATAGTGTTTGGTACAGAAATAACAATAAAATAGCAATGCTTTTACTGGCTTCAAAATACAAAAAAATGGCTGCTGGTGGTATTTTGATAACTCTCTACCAGACAACAATTTTTAGATTTTGCCTAAATTTAAAACTTTTGCACTGGACAAATTTTAACCCTTTCCCAAACAATCCCTGGTTTTTAGGGCCCTGAAAAGGGAAAGGGTTAAAAATTTGTTTCGATTAACCTATAGAATACAGTTGTAGCTATTACTACCAGAAAGATAATTAAAAGAGTCTTAATAAATAAAAATATGACTCCAATGGTCCTGAAACTTTTTGAACAACCTTCGTACTTATATATGTGTACAAATCCCTAGGGTATTTAACATTTCTTTGCTATCAGTTTTCTACTGTGACTTGCATTTGTATATTTCTGTTTTGATATTTCGTTTTCCTTACCTAATTTAATGTCCTACAGTCTTTTGAAATAAATCCATGCAATTCTTGGATCCAAAAACAGATATAGTCTCAAGTCAGGAGATAAAAAAAACTAAAAAATCTGTTTTGATAACTTTTTTTAACTGAATTTCTAAACACAGTGGGCAGTGTAGATCAAAGATTAGACTGTATATTTCGTGAATTCTGATCTTGATCTATAGTTTGAATTAAAAGAAGAAAAAAATCATCATTAAAAAAATTTATTAGGTTACGACATGTTGGTCATAAAATAACATGCAATAAAATGTTTAACTCTCTCTTTATTATACATGTATGTATTTCTTAGTAAACTTATATGTGTATAAAACTCTACAATAAATATGCGGCTTTGTTTTATTGTTTATGTCTCATTTATCAAAATGCAAAATTTCAATTAATTTTAATAATTTCAATACTGGTTACCAGCATTTTCTCATTTTTCCACAATGTTTTCTACCCCCCCCCCCCCAAAAAAAAAAAAAAAAAAGAAAAAATTCAATTATTCAGTCACTTTTGTTTTGTTGTCCACAAATGCTTTCAATTTGGACCAGTGTAAAATTGTCGTTTGGTAAATAGTTAAGGAAAGATCAAGATCAGACTGCAAAATATGGTATTGATAACACTGACCTCTGACCCATTGTAACAGTTTTCACAAACAGCCATGTGGGGTGGGGGTTGAACCCTGGACCTCCGGATCTCGAGGCGAACACTCTTACACATTATACAAAAGCTTGCTCTGTAGCAACACAAGCTATATATACTACACCTTTACAAAACATTCTGGAGTTTTAATTACCTTAAGAAGGACGTCTTAAAATGTTATGGGAAAAGGAGGAAATGCTGGTATCTAGCATTTTCTTCATTTTCCACAATATTTTCTCTATCTGGAAGCTAATTCTCTAATTTTTATCTGCATTTCTTTTTTAGTCTGCGAGTGCTTCCAATTCTAAAAGTCTAAAAATTTGTTATGTGGTAAAACATTTAAAAACAAAGGTACATGTAACTTATTCACATTATACACTGTATATTTAAAAAAAAAATAGTTTTGAAGCTTTAAATACTGCTTTGCTGTAAAAGTATATCCCTTAAAATTAGACTTAATACTACTAACTAATTACTGTGTAAATCTGTTCTGTACATCTGCCAACCAAATTTACGCTGTTACATTTGAAGACAATGTAGATCAAAATCAGACAGCACAGACAATGCAGTCTGATCTTGGATCTGCAGTGTACATGAGTTTGGTACCGTCTGGGAAAAAATTCCTAATACAACAAAAACAGTTGACTGTTTTTCCTAATATAAAAGGTATAAGGTGCTCAGTTAGCATTCTATAGGGCTAAGTTTCAGGTGTACAGAAAAACAGATAACATGATATTTTTCACTGTCAGAACTTTGATAAAATACTACAAAAACCCATTCCTTTAAATAAAAACATCTCCAGTGTATTTCATACACAGTAATGATTATACATACATGTACATCTATCTACACCCTTTTCCAGAAAAATCTTAAATACTGATTGTCACAAAAATACAGTTTAGTACAGTTTATTTTACATCGATTGAGAAACAAGTTATTGCAACGTATGCTAATCTCTCTCGATTCTATTTCCTAAACTTATAAGAGTACTTATGCCAAATTATGTGGGCCACTGAAATATCCCCAAAGATGACACCCTTTTGCAGGAAAAGGACTCGTAATCATTTGGTTGCAAGGCCGACAATCTACACCACAACCAAGGACACAAAAAAACAAGAGGGCCATGATGGCCCTGTATCGTTCCACTGGCTAATTCATAAAAAGACTACAAGCTAAACATTACATTATTTGGTCAACTGGTTTCAAACTTGAGGACATACACAATTTTTTCCATAAAATCCTACGAGAAAGTTGTGACCCTCTGGGCAAACCCAATTTTGACCGCAAAGCTATAATTACTTGAATCCTGGTGGAGGTATACAAGATAAAGCGACATACCAAATAATACAGGTCTAGAATGTGTGGTTATAAACAAGAAGATTGTCAAAGGTTTCTCTATAAGAGGTCCTGTAAAACATGAAACCCATGAGACAGGGCTAAATTTAGTGGCCCTAGTCTTTATTATGGTTAGTAACAAGATGACTTAGAAAGTTTTCACCATAAAAGTCTATGTAAAACTAGTGACCCCTGGTGTGGAGACAAACTTGACCCTATGGCTATAATTTGGACCCTCCTGGTAGAGGCCCACTAGATAAAGCTACATGCAAAATTTGGTAGCCCTAGGCCTTATGGCTAGGTACAAGTAGATTTTTAAAAAATTCCCAATGTGAGCCCATGTAAAACTTGTGACCCCTAGGACGGAGCCAAATTTAATACCAGGGCTACAATTTGGGCACCTTTGGTAGACAACCACTTGATAAAGCTAGATGCAAAATTGAGTAGCCCTAGGCCTTATGGCTTGGTGTGAGAAGGTTTTTAAAGTTTTCTCTATATAAGCCTATATAAAACTTGTTACCAAATTAAAGCCTTTGACCAGTGGAGCTAAAAAACTAACTATTAAGTTTATTGGCACTTAATGGGGAAGCTGTTGCTACAGAAGTTATTGGTGCAGACCAAGGTCAGACTGCTATCTGTGGAGTCTTCTCTTGATCTTTACTCAACATTATATATCCATGGTTGAGCAAGCCTTTTACCACAAAATTCCAAATTTTGATGAGTGAAGAATAAACCATTTGTAAATGTTGCAAAAGGAGAAAATGCTGCTAACCAGCATTTTCTCCTTTTCCAACAATGTTTTCTTCCGTAGAAGGACAAATCTCATTTAACTCATTACCAAACGACAAAATTTTAGGCTTGTCCAAATCGAAAGCATTTGCAGACGACAAAATAAGAGTGACTGAAAATTTGAAATTTGTTTTGTGAAGAGTAGAAAACATCGTGGGAAAAGGAGAAAATGCTGGTTACCAGCATTTTCTCCTTTTCCCACAGTGTTTTCTAAAGGCTTCTTCCTCGGCGTCAAAAGTAGGGACTGTGTGGTGATGGGTTAAGCCAGAATCCAAGTTGTCAGCTGCATATTTTCATACGTTTTATATGCACCTGAAAACTTACATTTGTGTGGCAAAGGGTTAGAAGACAATTATTGATGTGATTCCCGGATTGAATTCTAAAAGTCTCTCTGTCAGACAGAGAATAAATCTGTATGTGCCTAGGTTTGCTTCAGAATAAGATCCACAGCTTGAGCAAGATTATCAACAAAACCATCCGCTTTCACTACAGGGTGATTTTCATCTTGTATTCTAGAAGAGTAAAAAAAGAAAAACAAAATGACATAGAAATAAGTGAATCTGAAATCAGAAAAAGGAAAAAGTTTTTGACACTTCAAAATTTAAGACTTTATCAAGCAGCAATACTTTAGACTCATCCAAATTGAAGGCTACAAATGAAATATGACTCAGACAATTAAATTTGTCTGTGTTAGGGTAGAAAACCTTGTGAGAAAATGTTGGTTACCGGCATTTTCTCCTTTTCCCAAATTGTTTTCAAAAGCCTTTTAGGGCTTTTAAGACATGGGATTATTAGGTAAAAGTTTAAAATATAAGCCCTTTTCAAAAGTTTAAGACTTCTCTATATACACGAAATTTACAGACGAAAATTCCAATGGTGATCTTTGCCCTTGAATAGGTAGATAACATTTCTTGTTACAAGCCTTTTCTCTTTTTTTCCCAAAATCTTTTCAAAAGCCTTATTTCTCAGAGTCATTGGAATTATTTTGGTAAAGGGTTACAACATTAGAAACAATTTGTAGAAAAATCTTAAAAACTTTATCACAGTCTTTAAACAGTCTTGTATTACACAGGCAGAAAATATTAACTCTTTAACAAACGACAAAATTATAGACTGGTCCAAATTGAACGCATTTGCAGACAACAAAATAAATGTAACTGAAAATTTGAAACTTGATTTGGGAAGAGCAGAGAGCATTGCTGGAAAAGGAGAAAATGCTGGTTACCAGCATTTTCTCCTTTTCCCATAATATTTTCAACAAGCTTCTACCTCAGGGTCATCAGAAGTCGTTGTTGTGTGATAAAAGGTTAACTCTTTTGCTGCCAAGCTTGACTTGCCAACCTTATGCAGACAGTGTAGATCAAGATCAGACTCTTATCTTAGATCTCCTCTGTCCAAGGAGGACATATTACTCCAAAAAACATTTTTTCCATAGAAATATTAAGGTTTTCATTACCGAACTGAAAATTCTATTTTCATTTTTTAGCATGAGAAGGGTTTATAAACTTGAGCTGCTGAGGAAAAACACTGAAAAACGGATAAATGGTGGTGCCAGCCTTTTCCTATGATATTCTCAATAGCTGTCTTCTAATCATGAAAAACACAAATTGATTGCTAAAGGGTAAAATAAGTTGTTTCACTTTATTCTCAAGAAACTTCTTTTTTATTTGACTGTTTTTAATACCCAGCATGTCTTACCATACCAAACAATGTAAAATCAAAATCAGATGGATTCACTCTAGACTCATAATGATCTAAATGATCAGTCTCCAAAGTGTTTCAGTGCTGCAAATTTAGACTACCTTCAGCATACCACTTACATGGAAGCATTCTGGCAATATGAGTAAGCACTTCAAATGCTTTTGGATCGGTGGTTAAATGTGGGAGTCGTAACCTTAACCCTTTACCCCATAAGGCATTTCTATGGTATCTCTAATTGACCCTAAATAACAGCAAGGATGAAGCTGTTTTTTATGTGTACATGACACCTTTTGATAGTGTAGAAAACATTGTGGCAAAAGGTGAAATAGCTCGTCACGAGCAATTTCACCTTTTGCCACAATGCTTTCCAAAGTCTCCTACAAGCAATGCGTAGAAATGAGTTTCTATGGAGTAAAGGGTTAATGGCCTGGGTGTGATCCTCACTTTAACTCTTTGCCAAACAACAAAATTATAGACTGGTCCAAATTGAAAGCATTTGCAGACGACAAGTAAAAGTGACCCAAAACTTGAAACTTGACTTTGGTTACTAGCATTTTCTCCTTCTCCTACAATGTTTTCCAAAAGCTCCTTTCTAAGGGTCGTTAAAAGTAGGGATTGTGTGGTAATGAGTTAACCACTTGGTTTTTGATAGAGCGTTCTTGGGCAAACCCCTTCAGGCCTGATGCTCTGAAAGAACACTACTGTCTCCCACATGTTATTTTTCAATTTCTGCATTAGTGTTTCCAATCATCTGTCACAAATTATACCAGTAACTTTCACTAATATACCTAAGGCATGCTCTTTGAAATAGGGCCTAATGAATACACGAAAAGTATCAACCCAGGCTAGCTTTTGCAGTCCATGCATGCTGACCTGGACCAAAACTTAGCTACCTTATTTGTCAATTTTCTGTATATCAATGGATCAATTCACCACATGATTAAAGCAGTTGTTTAAAAGAGACAGCTACTATAGATAGATATTTATGTGACAACTTGTTCAGTATCATTTATCACAGAGACACATTAAGCCCCCTTTTGCCAGAGCATTGGTTACCTGTATTTTCCTGTTCTAACTTGAACCCCTCTAATGCCTGCCGACTGGGCCCCGCCAACATCCCCCACAATATCATCTCCAATCATAACACACTGAAAATATTTCCACAGCGTTGTGGGAGTTGAATAACAAAAACTTAAAGGTTGTTTGTATATACATTCATCCGGTATGTTATGGACAGTGTAGATCAACAAAGAACATGCAGTCTGTTTCTGATCAACAAAGCTACTTTTCTTAAATTGCAGAAAAACAGACTTGTCAACATTGTAAGTTTGCATACAACACATAATCAGTAAATGTGATTCACATATATAGAGCTTGTCTTTGAAAGGGTTGCAAACATTTTAAATTTTGGGAAAATGCTGATCAACAACTCTTTTTTCCCCAAAAATACTTCCAAAAGCAATTTCATTCAAGGGCTTTATGTTTGTATTATTGTTAAAGGGTTCATCAAAAATGTTATAGTCAAATACAATAATCCTTTACTAGACTACAAAATTAAAGCTATATGACCAAATTGAAAACATTTGCAGATGATAATTTCAAAGTGGCTCAAATGATTTTTTCTTTGACAAGTTAAAAAAAACATTGTTGCAAAAAGAGAAAATGCTGATTACCAGTATTTTCTCCTTTTCCCACAATGTTTACAAAGTGCTTCTTTCCCACAGTTGTTAAAAGTCGTCACTGTGCGACTGAGTTTATTCTTTATCAAACGGCTATATTTTAGACTTTTCCCAAATTGACAGCATTGGCAGAGGACAATAAATGTGCATCAAAAATTGCAAACGACTGAATTCTTTTTTTTTGAGAGGGCTGAAAACATAATGGGAAAAGGAGAAAATGCTGGTTACAAGCATTTTTCCTTTGTCCTAATTGTTTTTAAGTGGTCCATAAGGATATCAGTGGTTTGGATTGCGCTGTTTCACTCTTAACCAAACAACAGTCAGAGACTGGTCCAAATTGAAAGCATTTGCTGACAACAAAATAAATGCGAGTGAAAAATTGAAATTTATATTTGGAAGGATAGAAAACATTGTGGAAAAAGGAGAAAATGTTGGTTACCAGCATTTTCTTCTTTTCCCACATGATTTTCAAAAATATAAAGCTTTCCTTTCGGAGACATGACAACCAGGGATTGTTTGGTAAAGGGTTAAAGATAGAAGATTTAAATATTCATGTTAAATATTTGCCTTCAAACCTTATCAGCAGCAATTCCCATATCATCCAGAGCTGTTTTAAAGAAAGTTGGTGACGGTTTTCCCACAACCTCTGCTTCAATGTCACATGCAAACTGAAAAATTATCAGCTAGATCTACATCAGACACTCTCTGAAAACAATATAAACTACACAAAATACTCTCTGAAAATAATCTTAACTATTCTTTCCAATAGAAGCCTTCTATTTCATTAGAAATCACTTAGTTGAATACAGGTGGATACAAATTGACTGCATATACTGTATTATTTACTGTCAGGTGGCAAGGAACTTGGAAACTAGTTTACAGCTTTGGCGAATCATGTTGCTCCTAGCCAAAGGCAAGGTGGCAACATGATTCACCACAGCTGTGAACAAGCTTCCAAGTCTCCTGCCACCTGACTGTACAATGAATTTATTATACTGCAAAGTTTTACCATTCCAACATTTGCTCAGCAAATTTTACCTGTTTTTTTTTTTTTTGTTTAAAAAATTTAGTATGCTGACAAAGTAGAATTTCCCTTCTGAGTGTCCGAATTCAGTGAAAACTGACATCACTGGGGACTGACGTCATTGAAACCTTGGTTATACGTGCTAAAACATGCATCTTGGTGCATATTTTTGATGCTAATCTTGATCGATGCCGCCATTTTGAATGTTGTGGTGATAGTGAAAAATTGAAAATGAACAAATACTGGTAACCAAAATGTTCTTCTTTTCCCACAATATTTTCTACCATGTCAAAGGACAATTGCTTCATTGAGCTCTGTTAAAACTGTCATCTGCTAATGCTTTCAACTTGGACAAGTCTAAAATTTTGTTGTTTGGTAAATCTTATTAACATTTTCTGGTAACCTACCTCTAATGCCTTTGAATAAGCTCCAACATCTAACACTAGTTGTCCATCATCTTTATAATACTTTCTGTAACACATACATGTAAATATAATTTTTGATAGTATTTCCCTAACCCTTTACCAAACAATCCCAAGTCTACATAACCCTGATAAAGAAGCCTTCTAAACACAGTGGGGAAAGGAGAAAATGCTGGTTACCAGCATTTTCTTCTTTACCAACAATGTTTTCCTTTTCCTATTGAATTTTCTTCCACCAGATGGCATTCTGCAAATATGCATCTATCTGATTTGGGCATTCTGGGTACAGAACTGGACTAATTTTCATGATAACAACCGTTACTTTTAATTTATTCATTAAGCTAGGATCAGATGGCATGTAACCTATGGAACAGCTATTTATTAAACAGCTCCTTATAGCTTTGATAGTAGCTTTGGTATAAGCCGTACTTTTCCCATGTCTATGGGATGAGAGATGCGTCTAATCTCACCAAACTTAAAAAATGTTTCATCAGTGAATTAAATAAAGCAAAAAAAGGTAAACTATCGGAAAGGAGAAGGATAGGTATTTCCTGAATGGGGCACAGGAATTGTATATCTACTATGATCCTTGATGGGCTACTCAGCCTTTGAGGGTATTTTCATATGTTATGAAAATAGGCTGAGTTACCTACTGCACAGCTACCATTCCTTATTTTAAAACACCTAAATTGGACCTCTACTGAATGCAATATCTGTCCAAATGCAAGGAAATACATATCTAGTAGTATTTATTGGTGTTTTTCATCAAATTTTGAATTTCGGCATAAAAAATCCTTACCAGGATATGCCAGGAAGCAATAATAGAATATCTGTTTCACCCTTTCCCAAACAACAAAATTTAGACTCTTCCAAACTCAAAGAGTTTGCAGACGACAATTTTCAAATTTGATGAAAATGGCAGAAAGTTCTCCAAGTGGGTAGAAAACACAATGGGAAAAGGAGAAATTGCTCATTACGAGCAATTTCTCCTTTTCCCACAGTGTTTTCAAAAGACTTGTACTGCAGACACGTAAAAAGAAGGGCTTGTTTGGGAAAAGGTTAACGTTTGTAATTCATAGATAAGCATGTGGTACAAAATCTTACCCCTTTCCAAGTGCGAAAAGCACAGGTTTGTCTAATGACATTAATAATTGGAAGGCTTTGTTCATATTTTCATAGGAAAACCCTCTGTGAGCATCTGCTAAAACAACACAGTTTGGGTTTGTTAGTTCAACTTCAGAAAAATCTGCCATGGCGTCTGAAAATAAAACTATGCGTGAGCAACTCAGTGTTGCCTGTGACAATGCACGGCATCAGAGGTTCAAAGTTCAGATCCTGAGACCAGCGTCTGTATTCACCTACCATTCATCAAAACATTGTATGTCTTATTCTTCAAGATTTTCTGACTGTGAAAGTAACTGACCTTCTGATTGGCTAAACCAAATGGTTATTTCAAAATTCTTATGAATAAGACCAAGAATAGTTGGTGAATACGGACCCAGAGGGTTTATTGTCTTGTAGTAAAAATTTTCATTGGCTCAGTGGTTATGGTATTAGCCTTTCATCTGGGCATTCTAGGTTCGAATTCTGCCCAGTCCCTGTATTTCTGCTCAGTATTTGTTCATTTGTTTCTTTTTTGCAGACTTTGTTCCTAAGATATCCACTTTCCACACAACAAATTTCAGACTTGCCTAAATTGAAAGCATTTATAGACAACAACTCTTCTTTTCCTACAATGTTTTCAAAAGACCTTTTCATCAGGGCCAGTATTCACCAACCATTCTTGAGAATATTCTTAGTCTTATTCTCCAAGGTTTTCTAAATTTGTAAGTAACACAACTTCTGATGGTTTAGCCAATCAGAAGTTGTGTTACTCACAAATGTAGAAAATTCTGGAGAATAAGACAAAGAACGTTCTTAAGAATGGTTGGTGAATACTGGCCCAGGATCTTTAAAAGTCAAAATGGTGTGGTAAAGGGTTAATAAGACCATATTATTTTAACTCTTTTAACCAAACAACAAAACTTTACACTTGTCCAAACTGAAAGCAATTGCAGATGACAACCATGACTCAAAACTTAAAAATTGACTTTAGAAGAGTAGAAAACATTGAGGGAAAAGGAGAAAATGCAGCATTTTCGCCTTTTTCCCACAATGTTTTCAGAAGGCTTCTTCTTCTATGTTAAATAATCCAGGGATTGTTTGGTATAGGGTTGAGATTTATTTCAGTTACAAGAAAGATAAATTCTACCTGGGCATGCTATCACAAGGGGCCGTAGATTTCTCTGTTTCAGAACTTTACATACAGCTGGAATTGGTGGGAATACTTCAGACTCTTCCAGATCAAAACCCATCTTCGACAACTTTGCGATCAACATTTTTCGGCTGACTGTTGTTTCATTTGTGCAGAACCTTACTGGTTTATCGGAAGCTTTCAATCTGAAAATTAATCACTCTCTGTTCTACATATGAGCCATGCTCTGACAAAATGGGACTTAATGCATCTCTGTGATGCATGTTGTTGGTTGTATTGGGGTTTAAAGGTGGGTATTTAGAATTTTTACAACTCACCAAATTAAAAAATACATGTATATATACAACTGAAATTCATATGAAAAAATAATACAAATCATCAATAATTAAGATTAATAAAATTACACACAAAAAAATTGATGGTGTTCCCTTGAAAGGTTATGTAGCCTCTTAAGGTATTTTTAATTTCGCACCAAAAATCAATACAGCATTTTGGGAGCATGGCTCATAATTCAATGATCCATTAATGATCCATGGATAAGTGAGAACTGCATTAAATCCCAATTTCCCAAATTCATAAATATATAAGTTATGACCACTGACAGCAAAATTCAGATAAACATGTACATGTATCTCTAGTTAACTCATTACCACACAAGAAAATTTTGGGCTGGTTCAAATTGAAAGCATTTGCAGACAACAAAATAAAGGTGACTGAAAAATAGAAATGTGTTCTGGGGAGGGTAGAAAACATTGTGGGAAAAGGAGAAAATGCTGGTTACCAGCATTTTCTCCTTTTCCCACAGTGTTTTCAAAAGGCGTATTTCTCAGGGGCGTCAAAAGTAGGGATTGTGTGGTAATGGGTTAACCCTTTCCCAAACAATCCCTGGTGTTTACTACCCTGAGACAAAAGCCTTTTAAAAACATTTTGGGAAAAGGAGAAAATGCTGTTAACCAAAATGAGATTGCTTATTTTCGCAGTCTGATCGGATTTTCCACTTTGGTTGGTGTTCTATCCAAGTGGGCTATTTTGATCATCCCCTACCAATGTTCATCCAATAGAGCAAGGGATAAACCCAAGATACACTTTTAGCTCAGAAAGTATCAATTGCCTCTTTTGTCCAACATGCTACAGCAAGGCATACAGAATAAATCAGTGATCAGAATACAAACTTTGTATAATCTGATCTTGATCTACACTGGCCCAAATGGCAATAAGGCTTCAACTATTGCCTTAACCCTTTCCCAAATGACAAATTTTGGACTCTTCCAAACTGAAAGAGTTTGCAGACGATAATTTTTGATTTTGAGAAAATGGCAGAAAGTTCTCAAAAAGGTTAGAAAATACTGTGGGAAAAGGAGAAATTGCTCGTTACGAGCAATTTCTCCTTTTCCCACAGTGTTTTCAAAAGACTTTTACTGCAGACACATAAAAACCAGGGCTTGTTTGGGAAGGGGTTAAAGTTTTACTGGCATAAAGTGTTCTAGATCTCGGTTAGTCTGTTAGGTGGTTCCGCTGTTCAGGTTCCCGGAGTTTCCTGTGACATCACGGATGGGACTGAGGCTATTTCCGGTCAGCCAGGTATATGCTCTAAGCGCTCGGTATCTATAATATCGTTACCCACTAACATCATATAGCTACATCAAAGACAGGTTTGCGACTTGATCGTCAGCTAGAGCATTGTGTCATGTTTCTGAATTTAACTTAAGTTTCTTCATTTAACGACTCTAATTACCCAAATTCTACAATACCTCTGAACGGCCTCGACCGATCCAGGTATGGGACCTCCCCCGCTTTCATACAAAACTCCTGTAATATCGAGTAAAACACCGTCAATTTCTTTTTCAAACCACTTTGACATTTTTGTAAATGGTCGAGTTTTGTTATACAAGGGAGGTAACCATTTCTACTTTGTCTTTCATAAATGGCAAATTTAATAATCAAGGGAAATAACTATTTCTTCAGTTTTAATAGATCAAGATGTAGCCATAACGCTCGCTCGCTTTGAAGTTTATCTGACCACTTACTCCTGAGTTCTAACGATCATAATAGAAAGGCTTTATAAAACCAATGTGGGAAGAGGAGAAAATGCTAGATCTAGCACCCAACATTATCTCCTTTTTCACACTATGTTTTCCACCCTGTCAAAGAAAGACATCATCATTTGGGCTAGGGGAGACCGGGGCTAAATGATACACGGGGCAATCTGTTACAAGAGAGATTGTTCAATGATGACGCGTTTGATGAGGCCAAAAGTGCTATGACGTAAAAGCGCAATGTCTTTTACTTACTTTGTGGAACAGACCGAAGCAGAATTATAAAACCGTAACAAACTAGAGTAAAAAAACACAAAATCCCGCACGTAAGTAAATTTGGACTTGTATATGAAAAATTCGCTTTGTATAGTAACGCGTTAAGATATTTTGGATATCTTAACATGATATTGTATAGAAATGATTTGTAGTTCATTTGATGTAAAGATTTTATTTACTACCTTCACGTTTAAAATTTGGGATTTAGACAAAGTCCAAAAAGGTGTTTGGGGCAAAATGTTACAAAGAGATGGGGCATATTGTTACACTGTAACAGTTTACCCCCGTCAATCATTTCATATTGTGCATCGTTTTAGCTCGGCCGTGTACACCAAGATATTGTCGTAGCCCTGCCTCCGTCGTCGTCGTCAACGTCGTTGTCGTCCTGCAATATAGGCCTACTTTGTAACGTTAGAATCTCTGATAATCATTCATGAACATATCTACTTGAAAATCTGAAAGCAAGTTTACTACCAAAGTCAAACACATTATGTTCAAAATGTAGGGCCGGAAGTTCATTTTTATTTGCGATTGTGCATCGACGTTTGTTCTCTTGATAGCTCTCAAGTGATCAAAATCGGGCGACTTGAGAGCTCTCAGTTGACCAAACATCGCTATACAATCGTAAATGACAGTACAAAACGAACTTCCGGTCCTACACTAGGATGTTATAGGTAACAATAGGGGAATTTTTGTATGATTTATACCCCTCTTCGCCTTACAACTTAAAGCACTGGCATCTGTGCATGTGAATCTCTTGTTTAGATTTAAGACTCATTACAGATTTAAAGCAGTCATTGCTTGTCCAATAGAATTTCATTACAATTACTGTTGAAAAAAAAAAAAAAAACATTAAGAGTTATTCTCATTTTCCTAGACTACAAACTTTTAACAGGTATTTAGCCTAGGTCAATAATTAGGTTTAGATCACTGGCCTTTTTATTAACACTATGTAAATCTAATAGACTAATTTAATTCATCATTTTCATTTCAAGATGGTTTGTTACTACAAAAAAAAATGTCCAAGATCAGAAATCCCGCATGAATTGACCACGAAGGGCATAGAGGATGTGATAAATTGCAGTAGACCAATTCGAGCTGTAGCGTCCGAGTTAACTAGAGCTATCACTAAACCAGCTCCTTGTCAAAAAACTGCTTTTTGGAACAGAATGCAGAATGGTTTAGTATAAAAGAAAGACCTTGGAAAAAACACTGCACAGAGTTGCAACGTAAACCTTAAAATTTTCAGGGGCAATAATTCAAAAGCAAATCATACCAGGTACATGAAAATTGCACATACACAGCTTCATACTAACAGAAAAATTATGTGTAAATTTAAATTCAGTACATGCAATACTGCGTGAGTATTGCTGCAGACAACAATAATTGCTGCAGACAACAATAAATGTAATTAAGTAAAAATTACAAGTTCAAGGGGAGATAATTCAGCAACAAATTATAGCGATGGCATGAAAGTAATACATCCAATCATAACATGTACAGAAACATTATTTATAAAAGTGGGTTCAGTACATGCAAAACTATGAGTAATGCTCTGGACAACAACAATCATGGCAGGAAACCTTACAAGCTTAAGGGGAGAAAATTCGGCAACCAATGGAAGCAAGGTCGTGAAAATTGCACATGCACAAATTCATATGTACCCAAACATTATGTATAAATTTCAGAGCAGTATTTGAAAAACTGTAGGAAAAAAGCTCCGGACAAATTTGTGTCTGCAGACGGACGGACAGACGGACGGACGGACAGCCATGGCGATTCCAGTATACCCCCTCCACTTCGTTGTGGGGAGTATAAATATGAAACCCATGACGCTTTGCTGCTACGTCAAACAAGCGAAAACAAAAGGTTCAGTTGAAGGGGTCTCACTTATTTACATTAGGGTCATCTGGGTGTCTTTGACAAGGTCCAAGTGGTCATTCTTGTTCAGTACCTGACAAAAGCAGCAAATATTTATATCTGTTTGTCTCCGAGTGATGTACGCCTACTAGCTTATGAGTGTGCAAGTGCCTTTAAGATCAAGATGCCATTGAAGTATTTCATTTAACATTTTACCCCGCTCCTTGTAACACTTTGCCCCAAGCGTGGGGCAAACTGTTACAGAAAATTCTGATGGAAAAAATCAATTTTCTGAGGAACCTGTTCAAAGTTTGTTCGCATGTAAGTGTTCATATTATACCTCTGTTGATAAGGTTTGTTTCAAAATAAGAATTGTTTGGATATACAAATATTTGAATTTTTTATCCAAGAAAAACGAAAAAGTGTAACAGATAGCCCCGGTCTCCCCTACATAAAAAGTTTGTCGTCTGCAAATGCTTTCACGAGTCTACAATCCTTTTGTGTAGTAAAGGGTTTAACTCTACCAAACGACAAAAGATTAGACTGGTCCAAATTCAAAGCACTTGCAGACGACAAAATAAACATAACTCAAAAGTTGAAATTTGTTTCCAGCTGGGTAGAAAATGTTGTGGGTAAAGGAGAAAATGCTGATTGCCAGCATTTTCTCTTTTTTCCACAATGTTTTCAAAAGGCTTTTAGCATGGGGTCGTTAAAGGATTGTGTGGTAAAGGGTTAATGGATCTAATTTATCTAAAAATTTACTGTTGTAATCAGCCCTTGAACGATACACGCCTGACAAACTTGCAAATAAACATGGTGGGGGCGGGGGGAGGTGGGGGGTGTTTAAAAAGTCAGAAGGGAAGCAACTTCGAGCAAATGGTTAGACAGTGTCTAAGATCAAACCGAGAGGTGAATGCAAAAGTATTCCATCTACAATTTGGAACTATTTACAGGTGAGGGGGGAAAACTTCTCATTTCTCCGCTACGTAAATAAAAAAAAAAAAACGTTTCAAGATAATTTGATAAAAATTCATGCGAAGCACACTGAGACAAAGTTTCATGAACCAGAAGCATAACTCTGGCTTGCATATTTTTGAGTTATTTCCCTTTCATTAATTTCCGTTACGAATCGTGTCCGCTCTACAATTCGAAAACCTTTTTAACCCATTACCACACAATTCCTACTTTTGACGCCCCTGAAAAAGAAGCCTTTAGAAAACAATGTGGGAAAAGGAGAAAATGCTGGTGACCAGCATTTTCTCCTTTTCCCACAATGTTTTCTACCTTTCACAAAACAAATTTCAAATTTTCAATCACTTTCATTTTATCGTCTGCAAATGCTTTCAATTTGGACCAGTCTAAAATATTGTCGTTTGGTAATGGGTTAAGATAATTTGATAAAACTTCACACTTTAGTAGAGCACCATGAGACAAGTAGACATGCACAAGAAACATAACTCTGGCTTGAATATTTTTGAGTTATTTCCGTTTCATTATTTTCCGTCAAAATTTTAATTGTGTCGGCTCCATAATTGAAAACCCTTTAAGATATTTTGATAAAACTTCACACATTTGTAAAGCACCATGACACAAAGTGTCATGCACAAGAGCCATAACTTTGGCTCGTCTAATTTTCGAGTTATTTTCGAGTTAACAGAAAAATGACCATTATTTCAGTTAGAAATTGCCCTGGTCACATACCAATCCTTGGGACATCCAAAAAAGAGGGGAGACATTTTCTTTTTTTAAGTTTTAAATTCCTCATTAGTTCACCTCTTTTCTTTGTAACCATATGTTTACAAAAAAAAAAATGCCTGGCCATGTTGTTGCCCTGAATAGTTGTGCCAAACAGGCATTCTGATCTTTGAGCCCATTATGACATGGTTGAAAATCTGACACATAGACAGGAGTACGAGACCGGTTTCAGCGGACGGTCACATACTTATATAATCATTGGACTTATTCGCAGGCTAAAAGCTTTAAATGCCTGATTTAAAAATTCACATTTTTTGCGGCCAGTGACTAACATTTTGACTGACCACACAATAACAGATGACATGCTTGATTAAAATAAAAAATCAAGGAGATCCTGTCACGGTCGCCACTAGATACCTCAGTATTGCCTGATGAACCGGTTATATGTAAGTTGGTGGATAAGTATACAAAAAACGAATATAGGTATAATATGTTTATTATTTACAAAAGTAGTTTATTTGTTAGTAGGTATAAATTTACACAGCTAACCAAAATAAGTAAATGAGTGATTCATATTGATAATAATAATAAAACCGAGGAAGAGGGAAATAGTTCATGTTAAAGTGACAATAGTGCCCAAAAAGTAAACAAAGTGTGTGTTAAAATACATTTCCATGCAAAACTATGACAATCATTGTGAAAATGACAATCTGTTGCTGCACGGTCGGTCTCGGCGTTAGTCGATGACAGAGAAATTAATTTCATAAGTAGGTTAAATCATGCCAGGGCACTCTATCTTTTGCTTACTTTAAATGGCATTAATTCACCTTTTTCTGCGAGCGACCAACATTTGGGCTGACCACACAATGACAGATTGTAATCTTACAACATCTTACATACTTTATAAATGATGTGATTTAGATTGAAATGCATTGAAACACGTGCATTTATTGTTAGGCCGCCATTGGGCCTTTCAGGTACCTATCTTCCGCAGAACACGAAAAAAGTGTGTCCAAAGATGAATTTAGAGCTGTTACACAGTCATCGATCAGTTCTCTCAACCTTAAGCTACGAATGATCATTCGTAGAACCATTAAATCGGAAGCATTGTTAACCCTTTACCAAACAATCCATAGTTTTTACGGCCCTGACATGGAAGCCTTCTGAAAACATTGTGGGAAAAGGAGAAAATGCTGGTAACCAGCATTTTCTCCTTTTCCTACAATGTTTTCTACCATGCTGGAAACAAATTTCAATTTTTGAGTTACGTTTATTTTGATGTCTGCAAGTGCTTTCAATGTGGACCAGTCTGAAATTTTGTTGTTTAGTAAAGAGTTAAGTAACAATAGCAGAGGCCACAGTGAGATCTACACCTAACCTTGGGAACACCGACTCACTTTTAGGATGTTAGCCTATGTCTGAAAAGAAGAATAGACGCCCTCTAAATCCTTAGTGGCTAGTTGTGAATTTCCAGGAGCATTGTGCAACGCCAAGAATATAATCATGTATCTTGACGGACAAGAAACTTTCGTCATTAATGTCTTTCTTTCTATGATTGTTCTGTGATTGCAAATTGCATGCCATCCGATCAGTTCCTGTTTCTAGACGATAATCAAGCAATATTTGGAGGCTATTTGCTGCTTTACTGTCGTACTTTTAGAATTTAGCCGCGAGACAGGATCAGATGATCTCTAGATAACAGTACGCCTTTCCAGTAAAATCTGCCATGATGATAGCTGCGCTAGGTGTTTCTATATTCGTCTTTATTATAAAGTTACAGCACTCTGCATTTAACATGGAAACCTAATGAATAATTTGGCTGTCCCTGTAAACTGGAAAATGTTGAGAGCAGGTATATAACATTCAGAGCTATTTACACAGTGTGGAAAAATTGTGCTTTTCTCAATGAAATAATGCTTTGAACAATGGAATCCCAGAACCCCTTGTATAGTTCAGGATCAGAGGGAAACTCTAGGTAAGTGTTCTTGTTTATTATGTCCATCAGTTCCAGGGGCAGTCCGGATGTTGCTACGGAATCTTTCTTCACAACACACAGCACTTCCTTATCGCGGTTAATACCTTCTATTTTCGCAATGTTCATCTCGTATTTACACCAATTACTCTTTAAATAGCTTGGCGAAACCACTAACAATGTTCTGCGACTCGAGGCTATAGCTTGATGGATATTTTCTGTGACTAGACGACCAAAAGGAAAATCTCTCTCATGGACAAGCAGGCGTAGCTGTCTGTTTCCCTCAAGTTCGGGTACCATCTGCTCTTTAACAAAGGTGCTGTCATCATCGGCATATGATACAAATATATCGTATGAATAGTGGTCATCATCATCTACCCTTTTGTACCCATGATATTGAAGCTTAGCCGAGAAGTACATATAGCGAATATGCCAACGATAACGCCACAATATAACAGAGGTGACAATAGCAATTACAAGTCCGACACCTATACTAGCTCCGACAATCAACGGTATGTAATTCGTACACTCCTTCTGAAGTCTACTCGTCACAGTAGCGTCTTTTAAATATTGATGGTCCCCGTTGTCAAAAGAACAGCAGTAATCATTAAAGTTAATAAACATTCTTCTATTCTTGATTACCCATTTTATAAAACCTTCGTATTTACAAGTACATGTTAATTTATTTTGAGTCATATCTACTGTTGCATTGTTATGAATTAGAACAAAGTCGAGTACAGCCCTCACATCTTCAGAAATTGTTTCCAGCAGGTTGTGGCTAAGGTCTAATACTGTTAATTTTGTCAATTTTTCAATATTGTAGTCAACTGTACTCAGCCTATTTTCTGACAGAGACAGATATTCTATACTTTTGAGATCACAAAATATATCCCGTGGGAGTGCACGGAGTTTGTTGTTGGACAAATCAAGGTGTGTTAGTTTTTGCAGGTTTTTAAACGGAAGCATAGACTTCGTACCTTCAAAACTTGATCCAAGATAGTTGCTAGACAAGTTGAGTTTGCGTAAATTAGGCATATTTTGGAAGCTGGCTTCTGTAATGTTGTGGCAATAGTTTTCTCCGAAGTCCAATGTTTCCAAACGTTTTAGCCCATAAAACGGCCCAGGGAATGAGTATATAAGATTACTTTTCAGATTTAAATTAGTAAGGCTATTGTTACCACAGAAACATATTTGTTGTATGGAAATTCTATAAAAAGACCTGCTAAAGTCAATAGTTTCTAAATTAGGTGGGAGTAGTAAAGGAAACGGAAAAATGCAGATTTTTCCTAAACCTGGCCAGGGACACGGACCTTGTTTTAGATGTGCCTTGCAATTTGGGCATTTCTCCAATATATCATAATAACACTTTAGATGAAGCATACTTTTTGTATTTGTATCAACAAACAATTTTGATTTATCCGAGGCCACAAGACGTTCACTGAAAGGTTTCTGTAAGGACCTAGCTGACCTTGAAATAAGCTCACCAATATGCCTTTTATTATCCTGTTTTGAAATAATGATTGTCCTGAGGTTTGGCAATATGCTATTAAAGTTACAAAGTAAATCTAGCAAATATCTATCAATATCCATTTTATTGTCACCAATAGAGAGGTAAGTTATATTTGGCGGAACAAAATTCAAGGCCTTACAAGAAATAGTGGAGAGCCTGTTGGCATCAAGTATCAGTTCTTGCATAGTTGTTTGATTGAAGTATCTTAGCATCGAACTGTCTAGATATGTACATTTTCCGAAGGTGGAGTGAATTTTAGTGAGGTTGAGTGACCTAAACCGTGACAACTTGGTCAAACCATAAGTAATATTGCTCATGCTATGAAATTTCAGCTCAGTGTTGAATGACAAATTCAAACTACGCAAGTTTGTCAATTCTTCAAAGCTGCCTTTCTCGATGTATACCAATGAACAATTAAGTAGTGCTAGTTTCTCAATGTGTGACAGATAGACAAAGTTTTCTCTTGTAACGGATCTCAATTCACATCGTCCAGTTACGCCAGTAAGCACAAGTGTCCTCAAGTTTTTCAGGTATGAAAATTCCTTGGATATCATGCGATTTGATAGCCCGTCCATGTACAAGGTTTGCATTTTTTTCAACGACATAAGAGATGCTGCAGGGTAGTCCTCGGTTTCTGAAATATTCCCGTTTTGTTCAATACGTAGACAACTAAGATTTTCTAGATGATGAAAGTCAACAGAGTTCAGACTGTCTTCAGAGTAACGCAGGTTGTTGTGATGTAGTAACAGTGTTTGTAGTTGGGACAACCTTGTTAGCGAATTGCTCATTACAAATGTTATATTATTGAATGACAAATCAAGGTAAACTAGGTTTGAATTATTGAAAAATGTTACATTAGAAATTTCTTGTATATGATTGTGATTCAGTAATAGAACCACTGTCTCTATCGGGATACTCGATGGTATGCTTGTCATGTTACGCATAGAACAGTCAATCAACAACCCTTTATTCAATTTTAAACAGGTACACGATTCCCATTTGCATCTTGCAGGTGAAGACCTCAGCGTCAAACTAAAACAGCAAGTATCAAACACGATTCCCGGATCTTCCGGCCTTGCAGCAGAATTTGACAAAGCTTGGACTACCTGTGACGCCAATAAATTTATCAGGATTAAACTTTGCAAGACCATCTTTTTGACCATCTTTCTGGGGTTAAGTCACCTGAAAAATATCGACACATAAATTTTTTACCCTTTTCTTAATGAAAAGGTAAAATGAAACATTTAATCCGATAGTAACAAAATATATTTCGCTATTTCAAAAGTATTTGTAGGGAATGCTATCTCCTTATCGGATAGCATAGATCTATGATCAGACGCTTTGTGCAGTCTGATCTTGATCTAAACTGTTACCTAAAGGTCATTGAATTGTGCTTGGTTGCCTAAGGGTTAAAGGTGGCCCTTCAGATCTTGGGGCGAAAATGTTATAAATATACAAAAAACTCATCCTTATACTCCCATGGCCTTATAATTTTCGTTCATAAAAGCCCAGTAGTCGAAAACCATCCGATAAAAATGAAATTAGAGATTTACTACAGCTTAGATCAACGTTGAAGGGAAACACGGTCTATTTTTACATCAGCAACTCGTTCATTTACATACCGGAAATACACAGACAAAGCTTCAAACATAGCGTCCGAAGATCTAGACATTATTGAAAATAATCACATGTTTATGTTATGGAATTTAAGAATCATTAGTCATGTGGCAGTCACTTAACATTCCCACAATCCTTTTTTTAATTTTTGGCGGGAAATATAAAAATAGCTTTAGAGGCTACGTAGCGCTTGTACAGGCTCAGCCATTGCAGATCAAGACCAGAAACCTTAGTTTTAACAAATTTCAAGAAGTGAAGATAAAATTACGATAAGATGCAAAGGAAACGATTAAATGTTAACCAGTTGGGCTACAAGTGCGACTCCGTGCGCTTGTACAGCCATTGTAGATCAAGATCAGAAACCTTAGTTTTAACACATTTCAAGAAGTGAAGACAAAATTACAATAAAATGCAAAGAAAAATTACATGTTAACCAGTAGGCTGCTAAGCGCGACTTGATTTCCTTTTTCAGCCAGTGTAGATCAAGATCAGACTGCACACAATGTGCAATCTAATCTTGGATCTACTCTGTGTGGTAGGGAGATAATTTTCCCTAAATATAACTTTGAAATTGCAGTCATTAAGTTTTTCACCACAGACTAAAAAGGTTCTTTTTTTAAATTCATACCACATGTTAACCCATTACCAGACAATTCCTACTTTTGACGCCCCTGAGAAAGAAGCCTTTTGAAAACACTGTAGGAAAAGGAGAAAATGCTGGTAACCAGTGTTTTCTACCCATCTCAGAGCAAACTTTCTTTTTTTTCAGGAACCTTTATTTGTCGTCTGGAAATGCTTTAAATTTGAACCAGTCTAAAATTTTGTCGTGTGGTAAAGAGTTAAATGTTATTTGACTTACCTGTGTAATAGAACAAATGATGAGAGCAAATACAGACTGTCTCTTTATTTGGATCTTCACGATGCTGCAGTCATTGTCTTCAAAAGCTTTGTGTTAATAAATCTTTAAAGTGGTGTCTAAAGCATCATAAATGTGCACACAAAATATCAGCTTCAACTTGACTTCATTGAATGCACGGCAAACAATAGCTGGAAATAAGAACGGTCCACTTTCCCTCTCAAGTTTTATACCCTGTAATTTGAGACGTCTTTCACCCTTTTCTGTATTAAAGGTGGCCCTTCAGATTTTGGGACGAAAATTTTACAAAAAATGCAAAACAATCATCCTTATACTCCCAAAAGCCTTTTAATTTTCATTCATAAAACCCCAGTAGTCGAAAACCGCCCAACAACACGAGAAAATAGAGATTTACTACGGCCGAGGTTGACACCAACGGGGGACACGTTCTATTTTTAGATGATCAATTCTCTCATTTACATACAGGAAAACACAGACAAAGTTTCAAACATAGCGTCCGAAGAAGACATTATGGAAAAAAAAAATACATGTTTGTTATGTAATGGAATTTAAGCGTTATGAGTCACGTGCCAGTCACTTAATATTCCCAAAATGCTTTATTGATTTTTGGCGCGAAATCTAAAAATACCTTAAATGGCTACGTAACCTTTTAAGGGAACACCATCAAAAAAAAATTTTTTTTGTAATTTTATGAATCTTAATTATTGATGGTTTGTATTATCTTTTCATATAAATTTCAGTGATATATATATTTTTAATTTGGTGAGATGTAAAAATTCTAAATACCCACTTTTAAGCCTTAGGCTGCTAAGCACGACTCACAGACTTTTGTAGAACTTTGAAAAATCAATATTTGGGTTTTTCACCATAGAAATAAAAAATGTATTTTAGTTATTTAGCTGGATAAAGGTTAACCTAAAAAGCTTTTGGATTTATGTTAAGGAAAGGAGGAAATATCTGAAACAAGCAACTGCTTTTTTTGCAGATTTAGTTTCCATGTTACCCTAATGAGATATTTTTCCTTTCTAGCATATTCTTCCTTCGTGTAAAAAGTATTTATACTAGTTTTTTGTAGGCTTACAAATTACCTGTTAGCGTATGGAAGGGGATTCATTCAAATTTAAAAGATGCGGAAAATGTTTTTCTTTATTAGCTCACCTGAGCACGAAGTGCTCAGAGTGAGCTATTGTGATCACTCACCGTCCGTCCGTTCACATTTCTTTCTTTACACTCTAGCATCTACAAATATCAACCAATCAACACCAAACATGGTCAAAGTATATATGACCATAAAATCTCGAATGAGTTCAATTATGGGTCTAATTGGAACAGAACAACTAGAGTTTTTGCACTTCCAGAACAACTAGAGTTATTTACACTTGAATGAGAAAAAATTGCTATATTTGACTTCGTTTACACTCTAGCATCTACAAATATCAACTAATCAGCACCAAACTTGGTCAAAATATATATGACCATAAGATCTCGGATGACTTTAATTATGGGTCTAATCAGGAAGGAACGACTGGGGTTATTTGCCATTGAATTAGAAAAAAATGCTATATTTGACTTTGTTTACACTCTAGCATATACAATCATTTACCAATCAGCACTAAACTTGGTCAAAATATATATGACCAGAAGATCTCAGATGAGTCTGATTATGGGTTTAAGTGGACAGGAACAACTGGAGTTATTTGCCTTTTAATAAGAAAAAAAAATGCTATATTTGACTTTGTTTACCCTCTAGCATCTACAAATATCAACCAATCAGCACCAAACTTGATCAAAATATGTATGGCTTTAAGATCTCGGATGAGTTCAATTATGGATCTAATCAGACAGGAGGGACTGAGTTATTTGCCCTTAAACTAGAAAAATTGATGTATTTGACTTTGTTTACACCATAGCATCTACAATTATTTACCAATTATCACCAAACCTGTACAAAATATTTATGACCACAAGATATCGGATGAGTTTGATTATGGGTTTAAGTTCTTACGAACGAAGTCCGTAACAAAGAAACAAATGAACGGCAGAAATAAGGGTCGGAGCGGGATTCGAACTCCGAACTCCCGGACGCAAAGCCAATACCCTAACCACTGAGCCAAAGAGATATCTCCCTGACGCAGTAGCCAGGTATTGTATTTAAATCGGGAGTATGCCATGCAGGAAGGAGTGGTCTCCCGTAACACACCCCCTCTTAAAGTCATCATTTATTGATGAGTCAAAGCCTTATTAGGCAGGAAGTCCGATTTTGAACAACAAATGGGATTAATGGCTCAATGGCCAATCCCGGACGAGCCCCCATCTTACGAACGAAGTCCGTAACAAAGAAACAAATGAACGGCAGAAATAAGGGTCGGAGCGGGATTCGAACTCCGAACTCCCGGACGCAAAGCCAATACCCTAACCACTGAGCCAAAGAGATATCTCCCTGACGCAGTAGCCAGGTATTGTATTTAAATCGGGAGTATGCCATGCAGGAAGGAGTGGTCTCCCGTAACAAAGTGGACAGGAATAACTGGGGTTAATTGCCCTTGAATTAGAAAAAATACTATTTTTGACTTTGTTTACACTCTAGCATCTACAAATATCGACCAATCATCACCAAACTTGATCAAAATATGTATGACTTTAAGATCTCGGATGAGTTCAATTATGGATCTAATCAGACAGGAGGGACTGAGTTATTTACCCTTAAACTAGAAAAATTGCTGTATTTCACTTTGTTTACACTCTAGTATCAACAATTATTTACCAATTAGCACCAAACCTGTTCAAAATATTTATGACCACAAGATCTTGGATGAGTTTATGGGTTTAAGTGGACAGGAATAACTGGGGTTATTTGCCCTTGAATTAGAAAAATTACTATTTTTGACTTTGTTTACACTCTAGCATCTACAAATTTCAACCAATCATCACCAACTTGATCAAAATATATATGACAGTAAGATCTCGGATGAGTTCCATTATAGGTCTAATCACTAAGAATGACAGGAGTTATTTGCTCTTGAATTAGAAAGTTCTTTAGAATAGTTCTTAGTCCGGAGCATAATTTTGTCATCTCCAGTCCAGTTGACTTGAAACTTGGCATTTGTGTTTGTTGCAATGATACAGGGTGCAGTGTGAAGGAACCATAACTCTACATCATGGTGTATATGAGTTATTCCACTTTGATTTTCATTTTCACAGCATTTTCTGCTTGTCTGGAATATAACTTTGTCATCTCCGTCCTGTGACATCAAAGTTAATACTGCACTTTCTGTGCAGTCTGATCAGATGTTTAAGCCGTCCAAATAAATCATGTAGTGAATCTTATAGGAAAAGAAAAAGAATACATTGTTGGTTGCCAGTGTTCTGTCCTTTATCCAGATCTATGAGCCTTCTTTTTTTTGAATTATTAAAACGTAATACCGTTTGGTGTAGGATTCAAATACCAACCTTAACCATTAGGCTACTTAGCGCGACTCAATGACTATTATTGACCTGCAACACGCGAAAAGGGACATTCAGACATTTGCGTAAAGTGTCGTCTCGGATCAGCCTGCGCAGTCCGCGCAGGCTAAACCGAGACGGCACCTTACGATTTCATTACATTTTGTGCTACAGTAGAGTTGCTCAAAACAGAAAATTACCCCAAAGCGGAAAGTGTCGTCTCAGATTAGCCTGGGCGAGCTGCATAGGCTGATCCGAGGCGACACGTTACAAAAATGTCGGAATGCATATTTTCGCGTGTTGCAGCCATATAGGGATAGTGCATCCTCGGATACCACGGGGTCTCCCTATTTGCTACGCTACATCGACCCCTGAGACAATTAATTGAATTTCCCTCGCTTTACCGCTGGCTGAATGCTGGCTTTTCATTGGTTCCATCATCATTTTGTGATGGGCGAGTGGACTGTACGCTATGACGTTTCGTATCGATTTTCGGCGGCCGATTCAAAGTTTTATTAGTCAATTGTCCCAGGGGTCGATGTAGCGTAGCAAATAGGGAGACCTCGGGGTATCCGAGGATGGGGATAGTGTAGATCAATATCAGATTACACAGAACATGTAGTCTTATCTTGGATCTACAATGTCAGATAAGGAAACATTTTTCTGCAAAAATAAGTTTGAAGTAACAACATTCAGCCTGAAAGTGGCTTGCATCACAGGAACAGGGGCACTCGGACATTTGCGTAAAGTGTCGTCTCGGATAAGCCTGCGCAGTCCGCGCAAGCTAATCTGAGACGGCACTTTACGACTACATTAGATTTTGTGCTTCAGTAGACTTGCGCAAAACAGAAAATTACCTAGAAACGGAAAGTGTCCTTTCGGATTAGCCTGCGCAGACTGCGCAGCCTGATCCGAGACGACACTTTACACAAATGCCCCTTTTCGTGTGTTGCAAGCCAAGTTTCACTTAGGTTACAGAGCAGCTTTAGGATAAAATGTATCTTTAATTGCCATTGTATAACTTCCTTGTTTTTCAGAAGCCGAATATAAAAATAGCGGTTATAATTTCCTAGTTTCGTGTACGGTTTTCGTTTATGTTGAACTATGTACCTATCGGGTTCTGTCAAGAAAGAGTCAAATTACCTGTGAGTTGTACATTATAAAACTCTTTTATAATTTCCTGGTTATTAAATATTTGAGAGAGTGGGAACGGCTGATTAGCAACATGTTCTCCTTTACCAACAAAGGTTTTTTTCAAAAGCGTTCTCTCTAAAGGATATTAATCTGCAAAATCACATAAAAGAATCTGAAGCCGATAGTAAAAACCTCAAATTGACTATTTCAAAGTTATTTGAGGGGATATCAAAGTTATTTGAGGGGATATCTAAGTTATTTGAGGGGATATCAAAGTTATTTGAGGGGATATCCTTATCGGACAAGGTAGATCCAAGAGCAGCATGCACCTTCTACGCACTCTGACCTGAGTTTAAGGGTTAAAGGGTTAAGGGCAGCTTTGGGCACAATTATCATCTGTACATGTTTTGTCCAATGTGTCCTTTAACAGTGCATATATCGTCGGTTTGCTACCAAAACCTCATAACTACAGCTTGTTAAAAGCTTACGAGGTTTTGGAAGCAAACCGACGATATACATTTTAGACTCTTTTGAAAGCTTTTGAAAACGAAAAGTTAGGCAAGGCCCAAATTTAGCATATGGCTATCAAAAGGCAGCAAATGCTGTTGAGAAAAAAAGGACAAAACGTTGGTTACTATATTGTTAAGTGGAAAAATAAATGTTTCATTTTGTGTGGGATAGAGATACAGATCCACTTAACCCATTACCATACAATCCCTCCTTTTAACGCCCCTGAGAAAGAAGCCTTTTGAAAACACTGTGGGAAAAGGAGAAAATGCTGGTAACCAGCATTTTCTCCTTTTCCCATAGTGTTTTCTACCCTTCCCAGATCAAATTTCAATTTTTCAGTCAGCTTTATTTTGTCATCTGCAAATGCTTTCAATTTGAATCAGTCTAAAATTTTGTCGTGTGGTAATGAGTTAAATTAACTCTATAGGAAACGTCAAAACTTTAGACTTATTTGTTTGAAAAATGTAGACAACATGATAAAAGTGGCCAAGATGATTTAAGATTGATTAAAATAACAGAAAACGTGGTGTGAAATGGAGAAAATACTAGTAATAGTATACAGAACAATTTTGACCATGTTACAAGTCTTCTTGCATAACATTTGTAGGAGACGAGTATATGATGTTGTCATCCTGCGTACCATATCCTTAGTATAGTGGCACTCATACTGGGCGAAAAGGTAAAACAGATGGTCATGATTTAAAACGGGCAAGGAAATATACATAAAGCACCCTCTGTGGAAAGAGGATTTAATGCACATTTGCCCCATGTCAGCCTGCGCAGTTAGCGCAGGCTGAACTGGGTCGAAACCTTTGCTAACTTGGCAATTTTTCTGTATGTCAAATTATTGGGGATGATTCAGACAGTTGTTTGACAAATAATGATTAAAAAATGATTTTATGGATCCATCCTTATGGGATGGCAGGCTTGGTAACATAGAACACAGAGATGCATTTCAAGAAGTGTCGTCACTAGATGATTCAGTGTTGTCTGATAAACCGCATATATGTAAATTGGTTATAACATTCACAAAAATCAAAGTACTGATAGTACTGAAGGCCAGGAAATTGAGGATACGAAACAACACATGATGTCAATTTTAATTAATACAAACAGGTAGACGGACAGGGATACAAGCAGATTCCACTAAGCCCCTGAAATTCTTGGTTTTATCAGGAAATTTTGAACTGATACTAGAAAGCACCAGCCAGAAACTAATTAAGCCAGAGCTAGGCATGTGCTCACAGATATGGGGTGCCTGATAATGGCTTAGAATACTTAGTAATTTTTCGTGCTTGTAAACAGTCCCAAGTTAAAATTGAACCGTATTCAATTGGCGCAATACCAACTTTGGTTATCTAAATTTTTTGAGACATGTGATGTCTTGTAGTCCTGAATGACTTTATTTTTTACATTTATGATGCAAGAACATATTTATTTTTATTGATTTCAATGAAAATACATGTAAGATAGATATCAAGGTAAAATGTAATGAATAATAAAGATTGGAGTGATATGGCAGTTGGTCATGTTGTCTCTACCTTCCACAAGTCGACGAAATTTTGAACTGGTCATATTTGAAGGAAGTTGTAGGTGAAAATCCAAAGTAGTTCTTCGTGTATATTGAAAAGTAAGATTTTGGGGAAATTGGGAGGAATTGCTTGTTACAAGCAAATTCTCTTTTAGCCAAGATATTTTCTCAATAAAATACTGTGAAAAGGTTGGATTGTTTTGGGAAAACGATTAGGCTCGGTTTTCCTATTTTACTTGCCTATTTTACGGTCAAGTCACAGTGACTTGAGCTTCGATACTTATATCTACATAATATAAAAAGACGTTAATCCTAATTCATAATCGTTGTCCAAGGACAACTTGTGTCAAGCCCGAGAACACTTGACTCTCAAGCTTGACCTAGACCCTGGACCTGAATAAATGTTTCAAAGGGAACTTCTGCTCATGATGGAGAACAATCCATTATGCTAATTTATAGCAGAATCTATCCAAAAATGTAGGAGTTATGGTTCGGACGAAAAATTGTTCTTCACTGTGGCCTTAATCTTGAACCTACTTGAACAGATATTTCAAACCGTGATGGAGGTCAATTGTGCCAAATTATTTTGAAATCCATCCACAATTGTAGAAGTTATGGACCGGAAATATTCGGATGCACACAAGCCATAGTGAACACTAGAAATATGTGTGTCAGAGACACTGATGCCCCTGCTAAATGGTATTGGTCACAGGTATGTCATATGACACCAGTAGAGAGAGAGAGAGAGAGATGAGAGAGAGAGAGAGATGAAAAAATTACATTAAATGACAAGCGAACGACTACAGAAAAAAATTATAAGATTTATTTGGTTTCAAATCAAAGTCAATCAAAGACATTTTTAAGAATCACACAGGTGTAATCTATTTGTGACAGGTGTAAAAGGTGTGAAATACATCCTATCAGTGTGAAATAGGCAGTATAAACAATGACATAAATACCAAATAACTCTTGGATAAAGGTAAATAATAAACATAATGTACATACTAAAGACAACGAAATTTCAAAACTATTTTTATGGACAACTTGATTAACGATATGAATGAAATTTGATGTTGAGGTCGATTTTTCTAAAATTTTATTTGGGGACGATTTCACTAAAGAAATCGTCTCCAGGGGACGATTTCTCCGGAGTGATAAACATAACACGGGCCAAGCAGTTTGGGGACGATTTCTCCAGGGGCCGATTTCTCCAGCATTCCGCTGAAACACCCTAGATTTAGTCGATATACATAAGAAAAACTGATAAAAATAACACGGGCCAATATTCTATATGTATTACTCTCAGATGATAATTTAGGCCTTTGTTGACATACACAACATAATAAAATAAACACATAAAAGGTAAGACAGGTAAAATGCATCGCTTCATTACATAAACAATACAAAGGACATTTCAGCAGAGTGGAATACCTGTACCCCTATAATTCTGAAGTCAGTCGACCTTAAAAAGACATTGATACCGCCTGAGAGTAATAGTTTGCTTTATTTACAATCGCATTTTATAGCGGAGACGTGTTTTGTGACACACATGTTCAAATGTCAACTCAACGTTATAGACAAACTCCGAGCAGAGTCGTCGTTCGTTAATCTCACCATACCTGAATGTGAATGATCCGGAGTGCAAGAGAGAGCGTTATAGATATTAACCGTATATAGCGCGTAAGAATACACAACTGACGGTTCAAGCCAAGTTCATTAGGTTACACCTTTATTAGTTCAGTGTTAATGACAAAAACAGGATAAAAAACACACTCGTCAGTTATTAAAGGATTGTAATACCCTTGCAATTCCATGGCATTTTGCAGATGAAAGCTTTGAGGAAAGGAAAGCATTCACACCGTGTGATTAGCAATCTCTGTATATACTTGGGAAACTAGTTGTTTTGGCGCACTCGGCGATATAGAGTGGACACACCGTCCAACATTTTTGTCTGAATAGGTAGCTTACGATCCCTATAGGCAAGGGAATCCCTTGAGAGGGATTCCCTGGCCTAACAAGCATTCGGGTTAGAATATATTTATTACATACAAATGTAGGCTTGTTTAGTTAGCAGTACGCTTACGTTTACAAATAAGCAAATGTGACCCATCACGCAAAAAGGGACCATCTGGGAATTCTGTACATCAGATAAATGAAAACAGATCAAAGACAGTAAGGGTCAGTTTAAAGACGTTTTCTACGGTTTTGTGAAAATTCAATCCATTCATAGAATTTTCTAATTCTTTTATATGTTGTGTAAAATCCAATGGCAAACTCAAAAATAAAAAGAAAAAGGTATGTTGCCGAGTTAGATTTTCTGCAAAATGGCTATATCTTCATAAAAGACAGTAATACAGTGATAGAAAGTTCTTTATGCAATGCAAATATCATTTTCCATATTTAATATATAACTATTTGATTCTATATGAATGAAATAATAATCTGAATGAATTTTCTTTTTAAAAATTATTTTTCCTGTTTCTTGACTCGCCAATATAGAAGCAAATTCAACATGTAGTCTTCAATTAATTCAGAATTTTGAAAAATTCCTTTCATAGAATTTTCTAATTTTTTCGATATATACGGCACTGTCATTTTCAGTAGACTCTAGTCTCTGAGAAAGTCGATACCGCCGAAACCTTTCCTGTATTCTTCTGATCTTTTCCCCTTCAGATCTTTTTTGCAAAATGTCCGTTAATTTGATATTGTAGACTCATTCTTCGCTTCGAAATATACCGTATCCGAAATTCAAGATATTGTCCGAACGATATTCAAGTACCTTCTTTGAGAAGAGTTACTGTCTGTTATTGTCTCACAAGTTACAATGACCACTTTTCATACAGAAAATTTCATTACAGCGAAAAGTGTCAACCATGGTCAGCCAGGGCAATTCGCTCAGTCACTTTTGACTGGTTGACACTTTTCGCAGTTCCCAGAAGGTTTTTTTTTTTCGTGATAGGTCAGAAATGAATGGTTAATGTTTCAAAATAATAAAGCTATACATCAGCAACAGCAACAATAATAATATAAAAAAGGAGGGTGAACATAGTACAAGTTAAAAGTATTTATCTCCCGAAAAAAGTATTCAATGCTTTACTTTTAATAATAATAAAAAAAAAAATTTTTTTTCTTTGATCTTTGGAAAGAAAGCCCTTGAAATTACTACGGTACATTTAAAAAAACATTGGTTTATAGCATTTTCGCCCTTCTACCATCATGTCTGTCAACCCAAATCCAATATTTGAACCACACGTAATTTGAAATCTCTAACAATGTTACCAAGGACCCTAGAATCATGTTGTCTGGTAGAGAGGTGCCAAATTCATTGTGTAACTGGTATTTATAGAAAATGTTTGCGAGTACCTGCTTCATGGGTTTTGTTCAAGGAAATGATTTCGTATCGTGTAATACATTCGTACTGAAAAGGGTTTGTGAACTTGCACACCTTTCAACAACTGGGCCCGTATTCACCAACCATTCATAGGTACTTTTCTAGAAGCTAGTCTTATATTATCCAGAAATTCTACATTTAAAGGTAATAAAACGTCTGATTGGCTAAATCGTTTGGTTTAGCCAGTCAGAAGTTGTGTTACTTTCAGCTTAAGAAAGCTTTGGAGAATAAGACTTAGAAATTTCTAAAAGACTATTGTCATCACTTAGGATGGGTACATTTTTAAAAGAAGTACTCAGCTTGTTATTAGAAGAAATGGTAAGAATGCATCTAACAGTTCCCACAGAATGGTCCATAAAACAGCTTTAAATATTTGTTTTTCAAGGGATGTCAACATTTGATATGTTCTCTGAAAGGGTGAGCTGTATAATTGGTCTGTAAGTTTCATGTCATAGACAGGTGAACACTGAGCTGCGAAGTTTCATCACAGAAGAGATTAAAGTGTGAAACTGATTTTAGATCTATTACAGAGTCATTGGTCAGCTCTTTTAACTTTAATTTGAAAGGAAAAATATTCCTATTCGTAGAACCATCAAGTGCACGGTAAAGAAGTTCGGAAGTAATCTTAACTAACAATACCAGGAGCCACATTGATATCTAAACCTAGCATTCATGACATCAACTTGCATTTAAGATGTTATGGCTCAAATAGAACAGACGCCCTATTTGTACTCTGATCTTGTGGATTTCCAGGAGTTTTGTGCAACGACAAGAATGTAAGTAGCTTGACAAACAACAAACTTTCGTCATTAAATTCTTTCGTACTACGAATGAAAGTTGCATGCCATTCGTTCCTTTCCAGTTTTCTAGAATATGAACTGCAATCTTTGGAGGCTGTTTGCTATAGTTTTAACATTTAGTTGTTAGACAGGATAAAATGATCTCTCGATGACATAACGGCTTTCCAAAAAGATCTGCCATGATGATAGCCAAGCTAGCTGTGCCTCTATATTCCTCTCTGTTACAAACTGCGTGCACTCTGCATTTAACATGGGAACCTTATGAATAATAGAAATGTCCCTATCATATGACGAACTGGAATATATTGAAAGCAGGTATATATAGCATCTAGATCTTTTTACACAGTGTGGAAAAATCGTGCTTTTCTCAGTGAAATAATGCTTCAATGGAATCCCAGAAGCCAGTGTATAGTTCAGGATCAGAGGGAAAATCTAGGTAAGTGTTCTTGTTTATTATGTCCATCAGTTCAAGGGGCAGTTCGGATGTTGCTACGGAATCTTTCTTCACAACACACAACACTTCCTTATCGCGGTTAATACCTTCTATTTTCGCAATGTTCATCTCGTATTTACACCAATTACTCTTTAAAAAGCTTGGCGAAACCACTAACAATGTTCTGCGACTCGAGGCTATAGCTTGATGGATATTTTCTGTGACCAGACGGCCGAACGGAAAATCTCTCTCATGGACAAGCAGGCGTAACTGTCTGTTTCCCTCAAGTTCGGGTACCATCTGCTCTTTAACGAAGGTGCTGTCATCATCGGCATATGATACAAATATATCGTATGAATAGTCATCATCATCATCTACCCTTGTATATCCATGATATCGAAGTTTAGCTGAGAAGTACATATAGCGAATATGCCAACGATAACGCCACAATATAACAGAGGTGACAATAGCAATCATAAGACCGCCACCTATACTAGCTCCGACAATCAACGGTATGTAATTCGTACACTCTTTCTGAAGCCTGCTTGTCACAATAGCGTCTTTTAAATATTGATGGTCCCCGTTGTCAAAAGAACAGAAGTAATCATTAAAATTGATAAACATTCTTCTATTCTTGATCACCCATTTTATAAAACCTTGGTGTTTACACGTACATGTTAATTTATTTTGAGTCATATCTACTGTTGCATTGTTATGAATTAGAACAAAGTCGAGTACAGCCCTCACATCTTCAGAAATTGTTTCCAGTAGGTTGTGGCTAAGGTCTAGTACATTTATTTTTGTCAATTTATCGATGTTGCATTCTATTGTAGTCAGCCTATTTTCTGACAGAGAGAGATATTCTATACTTTTGAGATCAGAAAATATATCCCGTGGGAGTGCACGGAGTTTGTTGTTGGACAAATCAAGGTGTGTTAGTTTTTGCAGGTTTTTAAACGGAAGCATAGACTTCGTACCTTCAAAACTTGATCCAAGATAGTTGCTAGACAAGTTGAGTTTGCGTAAATTAGGCATATTTTGAAAGCTGTCTTCTGTAATGTTGTGGCAATAGTTTTCTCCTAAATCCAATGTTTCTAAACGTTCTAGGCCATAAAACGGCCCAGGAAATGAGTAAATAAGATTACTTTTTAGATTCAAATTGGTAAGGCTATTGTTACTGCACAAACATATTTGCTGTATGGAAACTCTATAAAAAGACCTGCTGAAGTCAATCGTTCCAAAATTGGGCGGGAGAAGTAAAGGAAACGGAAAAACGCAGGTTTCTCCAAAATTTGGCCAGGGACACGGACCTATTTTTAGATGTGGGATGCAGCTTGGGCATTTCTTCATCAGGTGCGTCCAACATTTCTGTTCGACCGTAGCTTTTGAACTTGCATCAACAAAGGCCTTTGACTTACGCATGGTCACACTATGTTCACTGGAAATTTCCTGTAAGGACCTGGCTGACCTTGAAATAAGCTCACCAATATGCCCTTTATTATCCTGTTTTGAAATAATGATAGTCCTGAGATTAGGTAATATGCGATCAAAATAACACAGTAAATCCACCAAATAACTATCACTATCCATTTTATTGTCACCAACAGAGAGGTAAGTTATATTTGGCGGAAAGAAATTCAAGGCCTTAGAAGAAATAGTGGAGAGCCTGTTGGCATCAAGTATCAGTTCTTGCATAGTTGTTTGATTGAAGTATCTTAGCATCGAACTGTCTAGATATGTACATTTTCCGAAGGTGGAATGAATTTTAGTGAGGTTGAGTGATCTAAAACGTGGCAACTTGGTCAAACCATAAGTAATATTGCTCATGCTATAAAATGTCAACTCAGTGTTGAATGACAAATTCAAACTACGCAAGTTTGTCAATTCTTCAAAGCTGCCTTTCTCGATGTATACCAATGAACAATTAAGTAGTGCTAGTTTCTCAATGTGTGACAGATAGACAAAGTTTTCTCTTGTAACGGATCTCAATTCACATCGTCCAGTTACGCCAGTAAGCACAACTGTCCGCAAATTTTTTAGGTATGAAAATTTCTTGGATATCGTGCGATTTGGTAGCCCGTCCATGTACAAAGTTTGCATTTTTTTCAACGACATAAGAGATGCTGCAGGGTAGTCCTCTATTTCTGAAATATTCCCGTTTTGTTCAATACGTAGACAACTAAGATTTTCAAGATGATGAAAGTCAACAGAGTTCAGACTGTCTTCAGTATAACGCAGGTTGTTGTGTTGTAGTAACAGTGTTTGTAGTTGGGACAATCTCGTTAGCGAATTGCTCATTACAAATGTTATATTATTGAATGACAAATCAAGGTAAACTAGGTTTGAATTATTGAAAAATGTTACATTAGAAATTTCTTGTATATGATTGTGATTCAGTAATAAAACCACTGTCTCTATCGGGATACTCGATGGTATGCTTGTCATGTTACGCATAGAACAGTCAATCAACAACCCTTTATTCAATTTTAAACAGGTACACGATTCCCATTTGCATCTTTTTGGTGAAGACTTCAGCGTCACACCAAAAGAGCAAGTATCAAACACGATTCCCGGATCTTCCGGCCGTGCAGCAGATTTTGACATAGCTGGTGACGCCAATATAGTCATCAGAATTAGATTTTGTATGAACATCTTTCTGTTGTTGAGTCACCTGAAAAATATCGACACGTGAATCCTTAACCCTTATCCTACTATAAAGGCATCCTCGGATACCCCAGGGTCTCCCTATTTGCTACGCTACATCGATGTAGCGTAGCAAATAGGGAGACCCCGGGGTATCCGAGGATGCTATAAAGGTAAAGTGAAACCTTTAAAGCGGATGGTTAAAACCTATATTTCAATATCTTAGTTATTTTTATGGAAATATATTTCTTATCGGACAGCATCGATCCAAGATTTAGACTGAACGTTCTTTGCAGTCTGATCTTGATCTATACTCTCCGTTTAAGGGGGTGGGCTAGACGAAACAAAATAAAATGTTCCTGTTACGGCCTGAATAAATCATAAAGGGCCAAATTCCTTGATAAAAATTTCAACCTTTCGGTCTCATCAACAAATTAGACTTTGAGCCACCAATAGGCCCCCCCCCTTTCCCCAGGGGAAATTTTCGGCACTATCATTTTCTGAAACCCAAGGTCTCCTGAGCACTTTGTCAAAGTCTGCCACCTGGCGAGCAGGGCTTTTGCGAGTTATAGAGGTCAAAGGTCATCATGTGCAGTGCTGCATATGAGGTATCAATGAATAGCAGTTTAGGTTATAATCTTATTTCATTTTCTACATTTAATATGTCAGAAACTAATTCAGATGTGATTATACACTCATATGTAATGTAAAAACAGCTGTTTTACAGAAAAAGAAGCAATTTTGGTCAAATCAAAGTACTGACAGAACTGTTGTTGGTCACGTAAAACGGCTGGTACCCAAAAAACTTATTCATAGTTTACAAAGTCATCAATTTTGAGATACAGAATAGATTACATGACAAACATTGTGCCTTACCATTACAATTTATCCTATCTTTAAGCTGTATCTGTGAAGGAAGTCAGAGTATTGATGAAGACAAGTGATGAGTTTTTTTTTTTTTTTTTTTTTTTTCAAAATCTAATGACATTTGCTGGAATTTATTAGAATTGTATTTATCACTTGTATAATCAATACAATGATTGTTGCTTTGACCTTTTTCTTAATGGCGCCCCTTCATAGGGTTCGAGACTAGTATGAAGTTGCCTTTCGTTGAAATGATTAGGTTGTATACAATATATCATTAATGCTGTATGAAAGTATTTTCACCATTACCCATGGACCACATTTATGCAGTCAACATTGTTATTGTCCTTATTTCATGGTTAGAATAGATTTCACTTTGTTTAAACCCATTTTTGAAACACTCCAGGTTTGTTATTCTATAAATGAGTCCAAGGTAGCATTTTGCGAAACAGGATTTACCTTTGTATGATTACAGAAACTTCCCTTCACAACACAGACTTTGAAAATGAGAAATCTGGTCAGAAAAGAGAAACTGTCTCCCCAATAGCTCAATGATCATTTCATCCTACAACTTTGCATTCATTGGTGCATCACTTACTAGTATATGGAATAGCACAGTAAAGTGGAAACTGTAATTTGTAATATGAGAAAAAAAATCCTGGAAATAACAACAAGGCTGTGATCTTGATACCTGATTGGAAAAAATGTCCATCTGTTCATACACAATAACACAAATATGCTCATATTGGATGAAGTGGAACCAATCATAGTCTAAGTGTATTGCAGCGGGTATTTTCATTTTGACAAACAATAAGTAGTAAGGTAATAGACCTTTGCCCAAAGCAGAAATAAGGAGATTCACTCATCATCTATCAACAAGGTAAATGATAACTGGCCAGCTAAAATACCCAAAAAGCTTTTGTCTCTGTTAAAAGTATACAATATCAAACAAAAAGCTAAAAAAGCAAGTTTTGAATTTGCACAGATAAACAAAAAGCACCAGAATACAATGTAATTGAGTAAAAGAGGACAAGCCTTGAAGCTATGCAAGCAGAAAGCAAGAATTTATATATATTTGGCACAAAGTAAGAATAGGCACAATTTTGGAACTGCCCTGCACAAAACAAGAATTTCTACTTTGTCTGAAAATTCTGGAATTGTACAGGACAATTCTAGAATTGTGCAAGGGAGATGTATCGTATTATGGTCAGATAACGCGCAAAGTAATAATATGCTTTGACAAAGTAAGAATTTAAGGGGTAGTGCAAAGTGAGAATAGTCAGACGGGGTAAGAATAACCTATGGGATTTCCATACAAAACATTTAAAGGTACAGAAAACGTGAACTCATTGTCTTGCAACTGAATACATTTGTCCATTCCCAGATGATTTAACTAGGGTTAAGCGACGACGAAGGTGTAGATCAACACATTCATGCTAAACAATAAAGCATTGCAAGAAAGGGAGAAAATGCTGGTTACCAACAATTTATCCTTATCCTATGATGTTTTCTACGCTTTCAAAGACAAATTCTATCGTGTAAGCCACAGCTAATGTATTGTCTGCAAATTCTTTCATTTTGATCGGTCAAAAATGTATAATGTGGAAGGGGTAAAACTACAAAATATCGCAAATTCAAATTTCTTTTCACCAGAGAAAATCTTACTGTGTAGATCCAAGATCAGACTGCACCTCTAGTGCTTACTTAGATTATCAGCATTTTCTTATCTATCCACGATGTTTTCAGTAACCTTCTTCTTCATGATCGTTGAAATTGTGGATCGTGTGGTATAGGATAAGTTTTAACAAAAATATTTTAAAGACTTTGCTTTCCTTTGTCGTCTGCAAAGGCCTCTCTGTTTTCGACTATAGTGCTTAAAAATTTAAACTCATGGATAATTATGTATCCTGTATTCAACTAAAAGGGGAATATGATTATAGGTTATACCTATATTAATTTGTTATGGCAATTTCAAATTTTTATACTTTAATATCATTGGCTGAGAGAACTAATGTATAAAATAACAAGAAAAAGCACCGCATATAGCATACACAATATCTTCTTAGTGAATGAGATCAAGATAAATCTTACTTTTAAACCTTTTTGTTAGTTTTTTAGATGCAAGAGTTAAATGGTACACAATTTATCAGTAACTTCAGTACTTTGATTTGCAATAAAAGTTTCTGTTTACTGTAATGAATATGATTATTAAGACCATAAGCATTATCAAATTTTATATTTTTCATCTAAAATAAAGAAATGAACCAGATAATTGTGAACTTTTCAGCAATTGATATAAAAAAGTTAGAATGTATATTTATGAACTTTTGTTACATGTGCTGCCATTTTATCCACGAATATGACAAAATAATACACAGTATATCTGAAAATGTTGGGTTGCTTCTAGGATGCATGCAAGGCATTTTGTTGTCAAGAAAATGTGCTTATCTGAACAATATCCATGTAGTTTCTCAGATTATGATCTGGAAGCTTGAATCATAAAAAATAGCGCTGTCAGTGCTTTGATTTGCATTAAATGTTCTTTTATTTTTTAGTAATGCATGCAATTATCAAAATATAAGCTTATGACATCACCTGAGGTCATTTGGAACTGTCACAGGGTATAAAATTTCCAAAACATTTCAATTGAGGACTAGCTAGTAACAATAGGGTTAGAGGTGGACTTGATAACCTTTGACCTCTAAAACTTCCAAAAGCCCTACTCGCCAGATGGCAGACTTTGGGAATTTGCTCAGGAGACCTTGGGACTTAAGAAAATCATAGTCCCGAAAATTTCCCTCATAGTCTATAACTTACTGCATCTGCACTTCTAGATTCAAATTAACTCTTTACCAAACAATCCCTGGTTTTCACGACCCTGAGTCACCTGTACTTTTCTCTTTTTCGTACAACGTTTTCTACCCTGCTGGAAACAAATTTCAATTTTTTAGCTACATGTATTTAATCGTCTGCAAATGCTTTCAATTTGGACCGATCTAAAATTGTGTCGTTTGGTAAAGAGTTAATATGAAGAAAAAAAATAGAAAATCGGTTTAAATTCTCTTGTGGCGACATTTGTTTTGTGATTTTTAGCTCACCTGAGCACATAGTGCTCAGGGTGAGCTATTGTGATCGATCGTTGTCCGGCGTCCGTCCGTCCGTCTGTCCGTCCGTCCGTCCGTCCGTCCGTCCGTCCGTCCGTCCGTCCGTCCGTCCGTGAACAATTACTTAAAAATTCTTCTCCTCTGAAACCGCCCAACAGATTTCAGTGAAACTTCACAGAAATGATCCTTAGGTGATGCACTTTCAAAATACTTCAAAGATTTGAATTCCATGGAGAACTCTGGTTGCCATGGCAACCGAGAGAAAAAACTTTAAAAATCTTCTTGTCCCGAACCGTAAGGGCTAGAGCTCTCATATTTTGCATGTAGCATCATCTAGTGACCCTCTACCAAAATACTTCAAATTATGGCCCTAGTGTTGAAAATAGCCCTATGTTGTGGGTTCTTGGATTTCACATGGAGATAAAGAAGGAAATCTTTAAAAATTTTCTTGTCGCAAACCATAAAGGCTAGAGCTCTCATATATGGCATGTAGTATCATCTAGTGGCCCTCTATTAAAATACTTCAAATAATGGCCCTAGTGTAGAAATTGGCCCTATGTTGTGGGTTCTCGGATTTCACATAGAGATAAAGAAGGAAATCTTTAAAAATCTTCTTGTCCCAAACCGTAAGGGCTAGAGCTTTCATATTTGGCATGTAGCATCATCTAGTGACCCTCTACCAAAATATTTCAAATTATGGCCCTAGTTTGAAAATGGCCCTATGTTGTGGGTTCTCGGATTTCACATAGAGATAAAGAAGGAAATCTTTAAAAATCTTCTTGTCCCAAACCATAAAGGCTAGAGCTCTCATATATGGCATGTAGTATCATCTAGTGGCCCTCTACCAAAATACTTCAAATAATGGCCCTAGTGTGGAAATTGGCCCTATGTTGTGGATTCTCAGATTCCACATAGAGATAAAGAAGGAAATCTGTAAAAAACTTTATGTCCCAAACCTTAAGGGCCAGAGCTTTCATATTTGGCATGCAGCATCATCTAGTGACCCTCTACCAAAATACTTCAAATTAAGGCCCTGGTGTGAAATTAAACCTATGTTGTTGGTCTTGGATTTCACATGAAGACAAGGAAGGAAACCTTTAAAAACCTTCTTGTGCAAATGGTAAAGGCCAGAGCTTTCATATTTGGCATGTAGCATCAGCTAGTAGCCCTCTACCAATTTTCGTCAAATTATGTTCCTGATGTAAAGAATTTGCCCTATGTTGTGGGTCTCGGATTTCACATAGCGATAAAGAAGGAAATCTTAGAAAATTTTCTTGTACCAAACCGTAATGGCCAGAGCTTTCATATTTGGCATATAGCATCATCTAGTGGCTTTCTATCAACATACCTCAAATTATGGCCCTATATTGTAGGTTCCCGGATTTCACATGGCGATAAAGAAGGAAATCTTACAAAATCTTCTTCTCCCAAACCATAAGGGCTAGAGCTTTCATATTTGGCATGTAGCATCATCTAGTGGCTTTCTATCAACATACCTCGAATTATGGCCCTATGTTGTAGGTTCCCGGATTTCACATCGCGATAAAGGAGGAAATCTTAGAAAATCTTCTTCTCCCAAACCATAAGGGCTAGAGCTTTCATATTTGGCATGTAGCATCATCTAGTGGCCCTCTACTAAAATACTTCAAATTATGGTCCTGGTGTGAAAGTTAGCCCTATGTTGTTGGTCTCAGATTTCACATAGAGATAAAGAGGGAAATGTTTGAAAGTGTTCTTGTGAGCACTCTTGAGACCACATTTCTTGCTAAGCTGAATTGAAAATTGGTTAGAATGTTTTTCTCAATAAAATCTCACATGAGTCTGCATTGAATGCTTGTTTGGAATATAACTTTGTCATCTCAAGTCGGAACGAATTCAAAATTGGTATGCATCTTTGTTGTGATATTACTGAGTACTCGGTTCAAGAACAATAACTCTACCTAGCATGGATTTTGAGAAATTCCACTTTGATCTTTATTTTAATAGTATTGTTTGCTTGTCCAGAGTGGAATTTTGAAGTCTCAAGTCAAATTGTCTGTTGCATTTCCAGCCCTTTGCAACTATTATACCTCCTATACAACTGGTGGTGGGATTGCATATCTTTCGACAATTTGCCGCTCTTTTTTCATCGTCATTAGCCCTTGAACCTCAGTATTTGGTAATTATAGTCTTTGTTGTAGACCTTTGCTGCTTAGTACTCAGGTGAGCGATATAGGACCATCATGGTCCTCTTGTTTTTTTAATTCGGCCATGCTCTATGAGAAGGGGATTTAATGCGTCAACAAAAATACCGACTCAAAGCAACCTGCGCATTATACGTCATTTTTATTATTATTTCACTACCATTGTTATTATTAATTCAAAGGAACATTCTACCTTCAGATAAATAGAGGACATTTGGTTTTTTTTGGTGAAAGATCGAAATTTATTTCATGCTTTCCGGTAGGATATCGAGAAATAGCAGTGAAAATATTTTTCGATCTTACACTTGTACCACCAGTGAAAATACCGATTTTCACGTTCTTGTTGCCTAGGTTAATTGCGCGTGCCTAACAACCAGATAGGAAATATGACGTCATATAAATTACATTTCTCGCGCTTGACGTAACGTTGCTATGCGGGAGGGGTACGCCACGGGGAATAAGGGAAAGGAACTGTACTGGATTTTGATAAAACTCCTCTCAGAAAGGGTTAAAAGCATAAAATAAATAGAATATTTGTTTTTTTCGGTGAAAGATCGAAATTTATTTCATCTCGTGAACACCATCGGTAATATCTTCACTCGGGCTGCGCCACACGTAAAAATATTACCGATGGTGTTCACGAGATGAAATAAATTTCGATCTTTCACCGAAAAAAAAGAAATTCTATTCATTTAATGCTTTTTACCCTTTCGGGGAGGAGCTTTATCAAAATTCAGTACAGCTCTTTTCCCTTGTTCCCCGTGGCGTACCCCTCCCGCACAGCAACGTTACATCAAGCGCGAGAAATGTAAGGTATATGACGTCATATTTCCCATCTGGTTGTTAGGCACGCGCAATTTACCTAGGCAACAAGAAGCGCGAGAAACGTAAGGTATATGACGTCATATTTTCTATCTGGTTGTCAGGCACGCGCAATTTACCTAGGCAACAAGAACGTGAAAATCGGTATTTTCACTGGTGGTACCAGTGTAAGATCGAAAAATATTTTCATTGCTATTTCTCGATATCCTACCGGAAAGCATGAAATAAACGATACGGATTTTATGGATCCATAGATCTTTGATGAATTGCTTGATGTGATTGATCATGTGCAGGTGCATTGATCCCCTTTCACCCGAGCACTGCTCATTTGTCAATTGTTTGAATGACTCAAGTCGGCGAATTGCCAATGCTCATTGCAGTCCTTTTGCTTCCAACAGCGACTTAGTATTGCGGACAGAGAAAGTAAAAATCTATCTGCACGGAATATACCGTCAAATCTTTGATTTACACCGTTGGCTATGCCTGAAATAATCTTAAATGGAATATCTCTAAAGTATAATAGAAGTCTGATTACCACCTTTTACCTGAATGAACGAGATTTTGTTTCAATCCCTAAGCGCCTGTATACGACGAACGGACCATTTACGGACAATGTAGGTCAAGATCATATTACACAGAAAGTAAAGTGTGATCTTTCATCTACAATGTCAGATTAAAAGATATTTTTCCCCTTGAAACACCTTTTAAAAGGCAAATCCTGTTCTACTTTCTCTATCAACTTGATGTATTTATTTCATCTTTTTGCTAATAAAGCTTTAAAAAAAAGCAATAACGTGAGGAGTAAATTTCAAGAAAGGAAGATATGGATTACACTAAAATGCAAATAGATATTAAATATAAATCTTTAGGCTGTTAGGTGTGACTCGAGGTACTTTTACGGATAGTGTGAATCAAGATCAGACTGCAGATCTGATCTTTGATCCACACTGTCAGCTAAAGAGACATTTTCTCAAAAAATACTTTTGAAATTGCAGTAGCTGAATAACTTAATTTTTCTGTATAGACTGGAATGTTTCATTTAATTTATCGTCTATTTACTTCAAAAAAACCCGTAACTACATCTTGAAACAAGCTGTAGTTACGAGGTTTTTGAAGTAAACAGACGTTATGCTATAGGTTAAGTTAATTGACTCACCTGTATATGGAGCAATACCAACGAACTCTTTATTTGGATTTACACGGTGCTGCAGCTATCGACTTTTAACAAAAATTTGTATTAATATAATTGCTATGTGGTTCAGTGGATTGTAATTCACCACAATGTGCACACAAAACATAGCTTCGACTTAATTTCCTTGAATACCTGGCAAACGATGGCAGGAAATAAATACAATCCATCTTCCTTTTCAAATTTTATGCCCCGTTATTTGAGACGTATTTCGCCCTTTTTTTATTCCAATAACAAAAAGAGCTTTCGAATACATGCTGAGGAAAGGGGAAAATGCTTGAAGCAGGCAGCTGCTCTTTTTCCATTTTACCTCAGACAGATATCTTTCCTTTTTCAGGTATTCCTCTATTGTGTTACGTGTATTTATACTGGTTGTTGGTTATGTTGTAGATATGTTTACAAGTTAAGTATATCGTCGGTTTGCTTCCAAAACCTCGTAACTACAACTTGTTACAAGGTGTAGTTATGAGGTTTTGGAAGCAAACCGACGATATGGGTGATGTAGAGAATTCAACTATAAAAGATGCGGAAAATATTTTCATTTTGCATTTACATTTAACAGGTAAGAGAGAGAGAGAGAGAGAGAGAGATTCCAGTCGTACTGACGCTGTAGATCTTATCGTTCTTCTTCCTTACTTTTAACTTAAATGTATCTATTATCATTAATATTATAACTCATATTCGATAAACGTTTCATTATCAGTTTATATTATTGTTTGTGTTTGGGATAATAAGTTCAAAAATCACGTACCGTGACGAAATTATAATTTAACCCTTTACCCCATAAGGCATTTCTATGGCATCTCTAATTGACCCTAAATAACAGCAAGGATGAAGCCGTTTCTTATGTGTAAATGACACCTTTTGATAGAAAAGAAAACATTGTGACAAAAGGTGAAATTGCTCGTCACGAGCAATTTCACCTTTTGCCACAATGTTTTCCAAAGGATCCTACAAGCAATGTGTTGAAATGAGTATCTATGGAGTAAAGGGTTAAATACTGAATGCAGTACTGTTGATATTATCTCATGACGGTTCTAGGTTTTAAATCTGTAATTAAAAAAGGCAGTAATATAGAGGGTTAATTCTACAGTAATTATTAAGTCTGAGTGTATCTGTGCAAGAGAGTTCTTCAGAGCCCTAGGCGTTTTACTCGGAGTGTATTGATCTGCGCAAGATACTTCTTCAGAGCCCTAGGCCTGTTATTAAGTCTGAGTGTATCTGCGCAAGACAATTATTCAGAGCAATAGGCTTGTTTTTACGTCGAAGTGTATCTGCGCTAGATAATTCTTTAGGGCCATAGGCTTGATTTTAGGTCGAAGTGTATCTGCGCAAGATATATTCTTCAGAGCCATAGGCTTGATTTTACGTCGGAGTGTATCTGCGCAAGATAATTCTTTAGGGCCCCAGCCTTCTCTGAGTGTATCTGTGCAAGACAATTCTTCACAGCCCTAGGCTTGTTTTTACGTCGGAGCGTATCTGCGCAAGATAAGTCTTCAAAGCCTTAGCTTTGTTTTTACCTCAGAACGTATCTGTGCAGTATAATTCTTCGGAGCCCTAGGCTTGATTTTATGTCGGAGCGTTTCTGCGCAAGACAATTCTTCAGAGCCCTACATTTGTTTTTACATCTGAGTGTATCTGCGCATTTAATTCTTCAGAGCCCTAGGCTTGTTTTTACATCGGGGTGTATCTGCGCAAGATAATTCTTCAGAGTCCTAGGCCTGTTTTTACTCGGGGTCTATCTGCGCAAGATAATTTTTCAGAGCCCTAGCCTTGTACAGATGAAACATATAAGGCACACATCAGTATATGAGCTGTCACCTTTAAACGACGGAAAGGAATGGTTTTTTTTTTGTTTAACTCGCACTACTACTGACACAACTTTCTTTTCCAAAGTCACTGCCTACTTTTCTCACATGCACCAGAGGTCAGAGGCGAAAAATCGGCTGAAAGAAAGTTCGCTGCAACCGAGTTTCCGACCCGCTACCTCCAGGTCACGAGTCAGATCTATGTGCTAACCACTGAAGTACCTGGCCAGGCCTCTAGGGAAAATATCAGTCGCTAAACTGATTTCCTCCCATTTCTTACCTGTGGTAATCGACAGTTATTGTTCCCACATTAATGGAATAACCAACAATTAGATTGGAAAAGAAAGACGACAGAATACCCACACGTGATAAACGTTTGTCTTGTTGCCGAAACTAAATGATCCGTGCTCTAGCAAAAGGTGGCTTGAGGCACCTCTGCCATACATTATACCAAGGATCTTAACCCTTTCTCAAACGGCAAATTTTGGACCAGACCAAATTGAAAGCATTTTGCAGATCTATGACAAATTAATAGTTGCTAAAAAGATGATTTTTCTATATGAAAGGGTAGAAAACATTGTGGGAAAAGGAGAAAATGCTGGTTACCGGCATTTTCTCCTTTTCCCACAATGTTTTCAAAAGGCTTCTATTCCTGACCCGTAAAAACCAGGGATTGTTTTGGAAGGGGTTAATTATATAGCTTGAAACTCGCGAAATCGGGCATTAGGACATATGCGTAAAATGTCGTGTTGGATCAGATTTGAGCAAAGCAAATAATTAATTGAAAATTTATGAAAAACGAAAAGTGTTGTTTCGGATTAGCCTGCGCGGGCTGCTTAGGCTGATCCGAGACTACACTTTACACAAATGTTATAGGGCCTATACGATCTCTGATTATCAGCAAAGTCATCACACACATCGATGGGTGAGTGCAACACTATTCTAAGTCCCTGTACAATGTACAGGCACTTAAAATAGTGTTAGCACTCACCTATCGACATGGCTCCATTGAATTCATTTGGTCCGACAACTGCGGCTGAGTCTTTGATGTAGAATGTCCTCTGACATGTATGGAATATACAAAAACATTTTTTAACCCATTACCACACAATCCCTACTTTTGACGCCATTGAGAAAGACGCCCTTAGAAAACATTGTGGGAAAAGGAGAAAATGCTGGTAACCAGCATTTTCTCCTTTTCCCACAATGTTTTCTAGCCTTCACAAATCAAATTTCAAATTTTCAGTCACTTTTATTTTGTCGTCTGCAAATGCTTTCGATTTGTGTAAACTTGAAATTTTGTCGTTTGATAATGAGTTAAACCAGATCAGCCTGCAAGAATTGTGCAGGCTGACCTGATGCGATACGTGTCGTGGATGCATTAAATCCCTTCCCCTTTTCAGAAAGCGTGGGTCAGTTTTTGCGTTGCAACCACAAGTATCGTTTTTTTACGTCATTTTAAGGCGGTCTTTAATAACCTCCCCTCGGTCCTCAGGCTCCTCCTCCCCATTTAAATCTTCGCTGTTTAGTCTGTTCCGGTCGACAAGAAGAATCCTTTACGAAAAGCATGAAGATCTGCCAGGTGTATGAGGAGTTAGAAAATCAAAACCATACCTGTTGAAATATGGAGCGGGTTTGTAGAAATATACCGAAATCAAGGTTATGTGGTGTGCGTTATATTTTCGTTGTGATATTTACCTCGATTGTTGTGCTTCTATACCTAAGTGTAAAAGGTGTTAGTATAAGATCTGTGATACGTAGCGGTATAAATAATCTTCGTTTTATAAACGAAAATTTTACAGTCGAGTACACAGGATCGCTGGATGAATTAGACCATACGATTGGAATGATCAGATATAGGAATTGTTTAACTAATTATGCAAATGATGTCAAACGATGTCGACTATATGAGTTATGCAATCGTTACCACAATATTAGTCAAACTGACAGGTGCGAGAAGCGACTTCCGGCATGTTTGGTGATTGGTGTGTATAAATCTGGTACACGTGCACTGGTAGATTTCATGTCGATGCACCCGAGGGTGGTCGTTCGCAAGTACCCATACTATGAGCTGCAATATTTCGACAGATATTCACAAAAAGGTCTCGAGTGGTATAGAAACGAAATGCCATATAGCATGCCCGATCAGATTACCATCGAGAAATCTCCAAGTTACTTTCAAAGCGAACAAGCACCTGCTCGAATATTTGCGATGAATCCGGAGATAAAGCTTATTTTGATGGTTCGAAACCCATTGGACCGTGCCATCTCTCACTTTACATTCGAGACTTTTGTGTCAAAGAAACAGTACGGAGGTGTAATGGAGAATTGCATTTTAGATCCGTGGACGGGGAAAGTTAATAAAAACTGCTTTGCTGTTAAATACTCGGTGTACGACGAAGCTTTTCAGAGATACTTGAATTTCTTCCATATAGAAAATATATTAATTATTGATTATGGGGAATTTAAGAACGATCCATTTTCGACTTTGTGTAAGGTAGAACGGTTTCTTCAACTAGGTCACGTTATTAAAAGAGAAGACTTGATACTAAATAAAGAAAAGGGTTACTTTTGCGTTAAAGAGAATCTCAATCAAAAGGTAGCATCTTGTTATGATCCGACCAGGGGACGAAGTATCTCTGATAAACGGTACAGGGATATGGGAAAACAGCTGTCAACATATTTTGAACCACATAATAATAAGTTTTTCAAACTAATTGGTCGGAATATGTCATGGAATACCCATACCAATCTTCAACCCAATTACCATCCTATGTAAGTCTTTACTAACCCTTTACACCATAAGGCATTTCTATAGTATCTCTAATTGGCCCTAAATAACAGCAAGGATGAAGCCGTTTTTTATGTTTATATGACACCTTTTAATAGCATAGAAAACATTGTGACAAAAGGTGAAATTGCTCATCATGAGCAATTTCACCTTTTGCCACAATGTTTTCCAAAGGCACCTTCAAGCAATGCGTAGAAATGAGTATCTATGGAGTAAAGGGCTAAACGACAAGATCTTGGACTAGTCCAAATTAGATGCATTTGCATTTGAGAAAATTAATGAATGTGACTGAGAATCAAAGTTTGTTTTAGAAGGGGTAGAAAACATTGTGGAAAAAGGAAAACAATACTTGTTACCAGCATTTTTCCTTTTCCCACAATTTTTTCAAAAGGCTTCTTTCTCTGAGGTGTTAAAAGTCAGGATTTTGTGGTAAAGTATTAAATCTCTACCACCGACTAACGTTTTAGACTAGGCCAAATTGGAAGCATTTACAGATAAGAAAATATATATCAATCAAAATTGATGATGATTTCTGTCTCTGAAAACTTGAAAATATTTTGGAAACATTATGGGAAAACAAAAAGATTATGTAGACTGGACAAAACTGAAAAACATTTGCAGACGACAATTTGAAAGTATCAAGAATCGGTTTGTAATTATTTCAGAAAGGGTAGAAAATATTGTCCGATACGGATAAAATGCTGGTAACCTGCATTTTCTCTGAGGCATTTTCCCACAGTATTTTCCTATTCCTTCTTCGGAGTCGTTTGGTCTCGTGTCTATGTAGTAAAGGGTTAGCTTAGGTGAACACATGTCAACAACAGGCCAACCTTGACCGAGGGCCATATACACGTACTTTATGTCGTGTAGAAAGAAGTAGATGGTGAAGAAATCTTCTTATTTAAATACTCAAAACATTGTTGTCGTGTGAATGGGACCTATTGCAAAGTTACACAATTGCACGAAAATAAAAACAAAAAGAAAACATAAATTATGTCGTCTTGTTTCGTCCTTCCATTCGTCTGTCAGTCTGTCTGTCTGTCTGTCTCTCTCTCTCTCTCTTTCTGTCCAAACTTAACGGTCATGTCTAAAACCAATACATGCAAGATCATTATTGCAAGAAGTGGAGATGTCCGGGAGGTTCCAGAATGTGACGATCTTAGATTGATCACCCGAAGCTTTAACTGTTATGCTGCTAAGCGCGACTCGCTAACCTTTAGCGGACAATGTAGATCAAGATCAGACTGCACAAAACATGCAGTCTGATCTTGGATCTATATTGTCCAATAAGGAGTTATTACTCCTTAACCCTTTCCCAAACGACAAACTTTTGGACTGGACCAAATTGAAAGCATTTGCAGACGACAACTCAACTCTTGCTGAAAAGATGATTTCTGTCTATGATACGGTAGAAAACATTGTGGGAAAAGGAGAAAATGCTGGTTACCAGCATTTTCTCCTTTTCCCACAATGTTTTCAAAAGGCTACTATTCCAGACCCGTAAAAACCAGGGATTGTTTGGGAAAGGGTTAAAATAAAACTTTGAAATACAAATATTTGCGTTTTCACTATAGAAATAAAAAAAAAAAAATTATTCTACTTAATTAGCAGGATAAGAGTTAAAAGTTGGAGCCAAGCGCAATTCAGAGTATAGACTTGAAACCAGGGGTAGCTAGTTCAAACCCCCAGCTGGGCGATTTTTCTAAGAACTGCTGGTAGTCATTGCAACACTACGGATCCATTCTGCTGTCACTGCAGATCATTGTTTCGGTAATAATGATGTGGGAAAGCATTAAAAAGTAACGTTTTAGAGATACAAGAAACCCATGCTTTAAAGGTGGCTATTTAGAATTTTTACATCTCAGCAAATTAAAAAATATATGTATCACTGAAATTCATATGAAAAAAATCTACAAATCATCATAATTAAGATTCATAAAATTTCAAAAAAAATTTTTTTTGATGGTATTCCCTTAAAAGGCTACGTAGCCTCTTATGCTATTTTTATGATTTCGCGCCAAAAATCAATAGGCATTGTGGGAATGTCAAGTGACTGGCACGTGACTCATAACGCTTAACTTCCATTACATAACAAACATGTAATAATTATTTTCCATAATGTCTTCTTCGGATGCTTTGTTTGAAGCTTCTTCTGTGTATTCCTGTAAGTAAATGAGAGAATTGATCGTCTATAAATAGAACGTGTCTCCCGTTGGTGTCAACCTGGGCCGTAGTAAATCTCTAATTTCTCGTGTTGTCGGATGAATTTCGACTTCTGAGGCTTTGGGAGTATAAGGATGATCTTTTGCCATTTTGTAAAATTTTCGTCCCAAAATCTGAAGGGCCACCTTTAACAGGGGGGGGGGGGGGGGGGGGGTGTAGCTTTCTAGATTTTCAAGGTACCGAGGGCTAAAAGGCTACTTTGATTTACATGAAGATGCTGACCCGGTGAGGTTAAACGAGATATATCTATCGGTTTATGTCCAATCTGCATCTGACATAGAATGATGTCCAAAGAGGTTGAAAGCCATTTGGAGCTAAACTCTTTACCAAACGAAAGAAATGTTAGGCTGGTCCAAATTGAAAGCATTTGCAGACGACAAAAACAAAAATGACTGAAGATTTGAACTTTGTTTTGGGTAGGGTAGAAAATATTGTGGGAAATGGAGAAAATGCTGGTTACCAGCATTTCTCCTTTTCCCACAATGTTTGTAAAAAGATCTCTTTCACTGGGTCGTTAAAAGTCGGGATTGTGCGATAAAGCGTTAAGCTAGGCGTGGGACAGGTCAGTGTGGGGTAGAACATTAGAGCATAGTACAGAGCAGAGAAAAGTAGAGTAGAGCAGAGTTGGGTAGATTGGGGGAAGAGCAGGACAGGGTTATTTGAAGCGTAGTTGGGCAGTGTAGATTAAAGAATGGTAGGGTAGAGCAGGATAGTAGGAATATGTTGAACTCTGCTAGTTATTGTTCTTTGTGTTTATACATAATCTTTACATAGATGCACTTTGAAATTACAACTGAAAACTGACAAACTTGTAGAGAAGCTTGTAAGTACAAGGTATTATACATTGAGAATGTTGTATTATGTGAATACACTTTGTGTAAAAATATGGAACAAGAAAATACTGATGCGTAACATAAATGGCGCCGCAAATCAGTTGTTTCTGAAATAAGGCACATTACATCATTCCAAAAATGACCAATGCAAATTTATGCAGAACTCGATGAGAAATGAACTGAAAACCCCTAGATAATCTGTAGAATGCAACTTAGAACTTCAAAAAGAAAGAACCAATAATGATAACACTCAATCATAGCCATTCTTCGGCGAAATTTAACATATTTTCAATTTGAGATGTGTACAAAAGCAGTTGTAGTAAAAGTAGGTTCTTAAATTACCGAATTGATATTAAAAACAGGTTATGAAATGACCAAAGTGGTCACGAAATTATCAAAGTGAGTACAAAATGATCAAAATAATAAGTAAACTTAGGAACGAAATGACTTACGAACGAAAAGACCTAGTTACGAAATCACTGGAAGCGAAGTTAACAATATGGCTGCCTCCATAGGTACTTTTCAAAAGCGAATAAAAATGTAGGTCCTTACATATTATTATAAGGTCAGGTTGTAAGTTAATTTTTATGGTCCTTACATATCGAATATATGTTAACAATTTTACCAGTATATAACTACACCTCCATCTTTTCAATCATCTTTTCTTCTTTTTACCTCTCGTGTCTTTTTCTAATTTATTTCTTCACTTTTTTTTTTTTTTTTTACTTCTTTATACATACTGTTAAACCGGAGCTTGGAGAGAAACTATATAAGCTTAGCTTTCGTTTCGATCCATTTTATAGAATTATTCTTGTTAATCTGATTGATATATATTTCTATAATACTATGTAATTCTATGAATAAAATATGTTTAAACTAAAATGTAGTGCCGCCTCTCATGCGGCGCCACAAAAATGTCAACTATCACATTTCTGAAGAAAAAAGCAGGCGAATCGAAATTTCTCATAGTCATTATCGCTTCGAAGTTTTGTCCTCATTACCTGCAAGTTTAAGAGTCCCAAGTGTGTCTCTGTTAAATGTTTTTGAAGTGGTAGATACAGATAGGGTTTTGTTTGGTACTACTTCATCATCAGAGTCAACACTATCAACATCAACATGGCGCCTTTGGCCATTGCTCTTTGTATTTACAACCTTAACTACTTCGGAAATACGACTGAAAGTGGATAAAGTTTTGGACCCTTTCTGTTCAGTTTGATCATCCAGCAAAGACTCTTCAATATCAGATTCAAAGTTAGGCTCCTGAGAATTTTGTTCTTTCAATCCAGAGATGGCATCTTCATGGCCTCTAACTATACCAACATCAACCTGGGCCATAGTTTTCATGTTGTTTGAATACATATCGGATGAAGCAGCAGCACCTAAAACACCCTCCATGTTATAATCAACAACCAGTTCAGGGTTTTCTTGAATGGAATCTGCAACCGCTCTTGCGTGAAGACGTCGTAGATGTTTGGATTGAGATGTTGGGATCACATGACCCGGTGTGGAGTGAGACCGGTTTTTCTTCAAACGTCTTCTCTCTTCTTCTCTCTCCATGTCTTCATTTTTGGCATCGATAGCTGAGTTTATTTGTTTCGCTAGTTGTTCAGAAACCTCTGTCAAAGAGATAAACAGTTAAGCCTGCAGGACATAGTTCCGGCATATGAGTCATGTTCTGACAATAGAAGCCTTTTGAAAACACTGTAGGAAAAGGAGAAAATGCTGGTAACCAGCATTTCCTCCTTTTCCCACAGTGTTTTTCTACCCTTAACAGAAAAAAATTCAATTTTTCAGTCACCTTTATTTTGTCGTCTGCAAATGCTTTCAATCTAAAATTTTGTTGTGTTGTAACGGGTTAATGCATATTCGTGATCCATAATACCAAGCTAGTCATCACGTGATCACGGATTCTTAAAACTTACTTTGTGTAACAACCAGCTGAATCATTAGGTAGGCTGCTCTTTTGACATACAGAAAATTGACCTCTAGGAAAAAATTCGGCCCTGGTCACCCTACAGGTGCAACAAGAAATAAAATGCGATTATAAAAGTACAGTTAAACCTGTGTTAAAGACCACCTGTAATAAGAGACCACCTGCTTAAAGAGACCACTGTTCTGATACAACAACTCTTCTTACATTAACCTAATATAACCTGTATTTTAAGACCACCTGCTGTAAGAGACCAATTTCAGTACTTCCCTTGAGTGGTCTCTAAAGACAGGTTGTACTTTATCTACATTGTAGATCTGTAAATGAAAAAGAAAAATCCATCTAACGTGCAAGGGTGGAGTTCATGATTGTATTCCAAATTTTTGAGAGCATTTCTAACTTACTTTTGAACTGATTAAAATCAGTCAGCTTCTCCACCACCATTTTGCGCAGTTTACTACGAATACGCCATGTTGGAATGGCAGCCATTTTCTGTTTGTCCCATTCTTCCTGGGCCTCTGTTAATTTTGACACTTGATCTGCATGTTCTTTCTCTGCTGTGAGAACCTCTCTGCAACAAGTAGATTTAAACGCTGCTTCATTCAGACTTTGATAACGTGATTAGTGTTAGACAAATAGTGTTATATTGCAAAAAAAGAAACCATAACAATGTGATATTTTTTCCTTTAGTTAGAGGATAAAAACAAAAGCACTTGCCATTGATTAAAATCAAGTATGGGAACTTAACCCTTTACCCCATAAGACATTTCTATGGTATCTCTAATTGACCCTAAATAACAACAAGGATGAAGCAGTTTCTTATGTGTATATGATACCTTTTGATAGCATAGAAAACATTGTGACAAAAGGTGAAATTGCTCGTCACGAGCAATTTCACCTTTTGCCACAATGTTTTCCAAAGGCTCCTACAAGCAATGCGTGGAATTGAGTATCTATGGAGTAAAGGCTTAAAAAACATACCCATCACCTTTATCACTGTGTCAAGCAGGATCCTCCACATGAGCGAGCTAGCACTTTATTATGACGCTAAGCATTTCTATTCCGTTACCTTAATGTGGCAATAAACAGTATATTTTTTTTCTACATGAAAATAACGCTGCAAATTGAGAAATTATATTCTTGTGGTACAACAACCATCGCCCCTTAATGCGTTAGGCGGAACCAAGCACCCACAAACTCTCAATAAAATAAGTCGAGCTATCTGCCTGGTAAGGTCTACAAGATAATTTGTTGGGTGGATAAGAGTGCAGGTCGTGCTATGAAAGAAAACTCAACAGTTTGCAAGATAAAAGGGTGCTTTGTGTCGAAATTACCTGATATCTATGCGGCCATCTTTGTTTACATCAAGTTTTCTAACAATCTTTTTAATGGATGCATCGGTAAATGGAATACCTGCGATCTAAGGGAGTATGACAAATAAAGTATTGAGATATATAAGTTGTCAACAAAATTAAGAATGACTACCGATGCCTTTATATATACACCAACCTCCCTAGTTTTCGAAACTGAAATAAGAAGGTTTGCTTTTACTTCTATTAGCCTTAATCCTGCTAAAAAACCTAAAATGGAATTTTCAATCATTGCTATTTTAAAGTTATGTTCCGGGGAATAATATCTACTTAGCGGACAGTGTAGATCCAAGATCAGACTGCACGTTCTGTGCAGTCTGATCTTGATCTACGCTGTCCGCAAAAGGTCAGTGGGTCGCGGTTGGCAGCCTAATAGTTAGTACCGGCTAGAAACTACATTTGCATCTCTGTATTCTCTCTATATACAACGTATAAGGATTCCAGCGAGTCTGGCTGTTTATCAAAGCAATGAAAACTACTTTAAATAGTTCCGTTTCCACGTTTCTTATTGATTTAGTTCCAGTTAAATCCTTCTTTATTGTCATTATATTTTTGTCTAAACTGTATCATGATAATTGAGGTTACCTGTATCAAGCACGGTCGACCTGTTTAAACCCTGTGGCAACAACAAGCAAAATTTACCTTCAAGCCTAAAGTAAGCTCTTCTTTGTTCATAACTCTTGTTCCTGTTCTGTCCAATGACGCAAACAAATCAATCAATCGAAAGCCCATCATATTAGCGTATTCGATTAGTATCAGAGCTGCATTTTCTTTAAGAACATCTGTCTCAAGGTCGGGATCCAAGGGCAATCTCCTGCCAATAACCTGGCCATAAATGACCTCGACCGATCTTTTTTGCATTTGTATTTCTGTGAGAAGAATCTCGAAGTCGGCATCGACTTGCTGCATCTGTGTAAATATATGTAGAAGCAGACTTGTGTTTGTTCAGTGTGACAGAGGAAGAGTAAGCACATCTGAATATAATACTTCACTCTAGTCATCATACAACTTTAAATAAGTTATGCTGGGACAAAAGCTGGTTTAATGGATCTACGTGATGCCAGTAGTTAAGTACATAGGCCTATGTACCAGGTACAGACTTGAAAATAAATTAGGCTGGCTGGCAGACAGACAGTCTGCTAACAAAGAGACAGTGTGAAAGCAGACATCTAGAAAGTGAACTGTGAAAAAGACGAAGCCAAGTTGAAAGATGACATACAATAAGTGAACAAAAGAAAAGGAAATAACAAGAATGAGTAAAGTGAAAGATAATAAGCCAGAAGATCACAAGCAAGGAGATAACAGGAGGACTTACACCAAGATCGAGGACTTTGATTCCAGATGACGGACAATCGTTTATGAATTGAAGTATATCATAAGCTCCGTCATTTGTGAGGGGATTTAGCTTCAGCTGGAATAGTGTGGATAGAATATTATAGATTGTCATACAGTAATCAACAGTTTGAAATAAAATCAAATTTTGAAGGACTTAGGCTATAAACCTAAAAAAGTTCGAGGTGCATGCGAAAATGTTTTCGAAATTGACAGGAGTGTCATTTGGAAATTATATTTCGGTGCAAAAGAACCGAAAAGATGAAGTACAACTAATTTGATGCATGTCTTTTTAAGTAAATAAGATATCAACAATTTTTATTGATATTGGAGCAGTAAGAATCGCTGCTGGTGCACTATGGACAAAGTTCCATCTGTAATGTATCAAGAATGACTATAAACCTCATGAAAAGAATGCCACAAACTGCCATACAGCAATCTATAGTTTGGAATAAAATCAAATCACATGTGCTTTCAAATGTTCAGGGGATATTTCGAGCTTTGGTGAACACGAATATCTCAATCAAAATCCTCCACCAAGAAGTTGCGCAAATCGGTATTTTTTTAGAAGAAAGACATACTGTCACTACTAAATTTGAAACTTACAATCAAAGTATGGAGAGTTCTATTTTTAGCTAATCCACGAGTCAGGTGATCGATGCACTCCCTGTTGATTCGGTTGTTGGTGAGGTCAAGGGTCAACAAAGTATTGTTGTGCACTAATGCCTTTTCAAGTATCCTACAACCTTCAAGATAAAACCCGTTCCAAGACAAGTTCAGGGTTTTCAGAGAACTGTTATCCTGAAATTAAAGCTCTACTGTTTTGAACAACTCTATTCAAATGCCACAAAGATTCACGATATGAAGACAAGTTTTGACAAAAATCGCAATAAAACTCCTTGGTCCGTATTCACCAACCATTCTTGAGAATATTCTTAGTCTTATTCTTCAAGGTTTTCTAAATCTGAAAGTAATACAACTTCTGATTGGCTAAACCGTACGGTTTAGTCAATCAGAAGTTGTGTTACTTACAAATTTAGAAAATTCTGGAGAATAAGACAAAGAACGTTCTTAAGAATGGGTAGTGAATACAGGCCCTGGAATTTACTACAACAAACATAGAAATATTCATCTGGAGAATATTAAAGATTCTAGATAATCAGCATATTCCGATAATTCGAACCATGGAACTCACTCTATCTTTTCTCCAGTTTTTCCGTAAAATATACATGTATAAATCTACCTACATGTATCTAAGAAACTGAATGATACATAAAGCATACTTGATTTAAAACCATAATTATACCATTTTAACTTTATCTTACACATACATGGCATACATTGTTGAAGTTTTTGTACGACAAAATTTTTGCATAAATCATACACAATTGTAATACAAACCAGCAGTCCCTCCGCGAGACCGGCAGACCCGTTCCGTCTTAGGTGATTCCAAGATAATTCTAGTTCCTCTAGACCATCGTTATAACTGAGAGCCTCTCCAAGAATTACACCCCCTTCTTCTCTAAACCCATTCTGGCTCAGATTGAGATATCTAAGATTTCTTGTCTCCTAGACAGTAAAAAAAGCCTAGTTTTGATGCATAGCCGTGATGCATGATACTAAGCAAGTCGGTCACTTAACCCTTTACCCCATGAGGCATTTCTGTGGTATCTCTAATTGACACTAAATAACAGCAAGGATGAAGCTGTTTCTTACGTGTATATATGACATCTTTTGATAGCATAGAAAACATTGTGACAAAAGGTGAAATTGCTCGTCACGAGCAATTTCACCTTTTGCCACAATGTTTTCCAAAGGCTCCTACAAGCAATGCGAAGAAATGAGTATCTATGGAGTAAAGGGATAAATAATTCTTATTTCGTGCATTCCGATATGATATCGAGAAATAGTAGTGAAAATATTTTTCGATATTGCACTGGTAACACCATTGAAAATACCGATTTTCACGCTCTTGTTGCCTAGGTAAATTGCGCGTGCCTCGCAACCAGATAGAAATTTGACGTCATTTACCTTACATTTCTCGCGCTTGACGTAATATTGTAATGCTTTGCTATGCGGGAGGGGTACGCCACAGGGAATAACGGAAAAGAACTGTACTGGATTTTGATAAAGGTCTTCCCAGAAAGGGTTAAAAGCATGAAATAAATAGAATATTTCGTTGTTTTTTTTTTCAGTGAAAGATCGACATTTATTTCATCGAGTGAACACCATCGATAATATTTTCACGAGTGGCACAGCCACTATTAAAATATTACTGATGGTGTTCACTCGATGATTCTAGCAGGCTTACGATGCTTTGGTTCATGTGTAAATTCAACTCACGTGAATCTTTTACTTATATATGACTACACAAACATCGAGGAACAAAGACAAATTAAACATCATAATAGCAAACATGCAGATTTACAGTAATGATCCTTTTTGTAAATGTCAGAACGAAAGTTTTAAAAAACTCAACTGTTCAATTAAAATATTTACTTAAAGCTCAGCAGATAATGATGTATGTATCTTATGTTTCATCTCCTTAATTTGTTGCAAACAATTGTAGTTCCTGTAAAAAGAATATCGTCACTGTACAGTCATGTGCTATCATCACAAGTGATGATATCAAAAGTAACAAGTGTTTTCGTTATTTGCCAATAGGCTGAAGTGAGAAAGACTGAAATAGTTCAGCCTGGCCGAAAGATAATAAACAAGAGGGCCAAGATGGCCCTGGATCGCTCACCTGAATTTTTGAGATGACCATAGCCTTTTTTTTTTTTTGAGGTATTGAAACATTGGAAACAAATTTATAATTTTGCTAAGCAATTTTCAAAAGGTCACCTGTAAAATTCATTTCGAAATCTGACCATCAGTCTCAAAAAGAAGAATTTTTAAGAATTCTTCATTTCTGTATAAGAGCAAGTATCCCCCATCCACGAGAGCCATGTTTCTTGATGGATCAAAATTTACGAACAAGTTTTGAAAAGGGTCACCCAAGGAACATTTCGGAAAATTTCTTGTAAAATCTGACCAGGGGTTTCAGAGAAAGAGAATTTTCAAGAATTTCATCATGTCCATATAGTGCAAGTAGCCCCTATTCACAAGAGCAAGGATCACCCAGGGAACATCTCTGTCAAATTATTTTAAAATCTGACTAGCGGTTTCAGAGAAGAAGAATTTTTGAGAATTTCTTCATTTCCATATAGTGCAAGTAGCCCCCATTCACAAGAGCAAGGATCACCCAAGGAACATCTCTGTCAAATTATTTTAAAATCCGACTAGGGGTTTCAGAGAAGAATTTTTGAGAATTTCTTCATTTCCATATAGTGCAAGTAGCCCCCATTCACCAGAGCCATGTTTCTTGACGGATCAAAATTTTGTGAACAATTTTTGAAAAGGGTCACCCAAGGATCATCTCTGTGAAATCATTTCAAAATCTGTCCAGCCGTTTCAGAGAAGAAGAATTTTTAAAAATTTCTTCATTTCCCCATAGTGCAAGTAGCCCCCATTCACCAGAGCCATGTTTCTAGACCAATCAAATTTTCGCAAACACTTTTTGAAAAGGATCACCCAAGGAACATCCCTTAGAAATTATTTCAAAATCTGAACAGCAGTTTCAGAGAAGAAAATTTTTTAAGAATTTCCTCATTTCCCTATAGTGCAAGTAGCCCCCATTCACCAGAGCCATGTTTCTTGACCAATCAAAATTTCGCGAACACTTTTTGAAAAGGGTCACCAAAGGAACAACTCTGTGAAATTATTTCAAAATCTGACCAGCGGTTTCAGAGAAGAAGATTGTTTAAGAATTCCTTCATTTCTGTATAGTGCAAGTAGCCCCCATTCACCAGAGCCACATTTTTTGACGGATCAAAATTTTGTGACCACTTTTTGAAAAGGGTCACCCAAGGAACCTATCTGTAAAATTATTTCAAAATCCGACCAGTGGTTTCAGAGGAGAAGATTTTTTAAAGAATTCCTTCATTTCTGTATAGTGCAAGTAGCCCCCATTCACCAGAGCCACAATTTTTGACGGATCAAAATTTCACGAACAAATTTTGAAAAGAGTCACCCAAGGAACCTATCTGTGAAATAATTTTTAAATCCGACCTGCGGTTTCAGAGGAGAAGATTTTTAAAGAATTTGCTAAAAAATTCCATTTGGTTGCCATGGCAACCAGGGTTTTTGACGGAATCAAATTCTGTGAACAATTTTTAAAAAGGACCTCACAAGGAACATTCCTGCCAAGTTTGGTCCAAATTGGCCCAGCGGTTTAGGAGGAGTTGATGTTTAAAGAATTGTTGACGACGCACGACGGACGACGCACGACGGACGACGAACACCCAGTGACCCTAAAAGCTCCCCTTGAGCACGTTGTGCTCAGGTGAGCTAAAAAATGTGTTGTATCCTTGGTCTCTGCATCAAGACATAGATCTACTCGATTATTTCTGCTTTTGAGCGTTTCATGCGTTTTTAGCTCACCTGAGCACAACGTGCTCAAGGGGAGCTTTTAGGATCACCCGGTGTCCGTCGTCCGTCGTGCGTCGTGCGTCGTCAACAATTCTTTAAACATCAACTCCTCCTAAACCGCTGGGCGGATTTGGACCAAACTTGGCTGGAATGTTCCTTGGGAGGTCCTCTTTAAAAATTGTTCACAGAATTTGATTCCGTCAAAAACTCTGGTTGCCATGGCAACGAAATAGATTTTTTTAGGAAATTCTTTAAAAATCTTCTTCTCTGAAACCGCTGGCCAGATTTTAAAATAATTTCACAGAGATGTTCCTTAGGTGACCCTTTTCAAAAATTGTTCGCGAAATTTTGATCCGTCTAGAAACATGGCTCTGGTGAATGGGGGCTTCTTGCACTATACAGAAATGATGAAATTCTTAAAAATTCTTCTTCTCTGAAACCGCTGGCCAGATTTTAAAATAATTTCACACAGATGTTCCTTGGATGACCCTTTTCAAAAATTGTTCGCGAAATTTTGATCCGTCAAGAAACATGGCTCTGGTGAATGGGGGCTTCTTGCACTATACAGAAATGAAGAAATTCTTAAAAATTCTTCTTCTCTGAAACCGCTGGCCAGATTTTAAAATACTTTCACACAGATGTTCCTTGGGTGACCGTTTTCAAAAATTGTTCGCGAAATTTTGATCCGTCAAGAAACATGGCTCTGGTGAATGGGGGCTTCTTGCACTATACAGAAATGAAGAAATTCTTAAAAATTCTTCTTCCCTGTAACCGCTGGTCAGATTTTAAAATAATTTGACAGAGATGTTCCTTGGATGACCCTTTTCAAAAATTGTTCGCAAAATTTTGAGCTGTCGAGAAACATGGCTCTGGTGAATGGGGGCTTCTTGCACTATACAGAAATGAAGAAATTCTTAAAAATTCTTCTTCTCAGAAACCGCTGGCCAGATTTTAAAATAATTTCACAGAAATGTTCTTTGGATGACCCTTTTCAAAAATTCTTCGCGAAATTTTGATTTGTCTAGAAACATGGCTCTGGTGAATGGGGGCTACTTGCGCTATAGGGAAATGAAGAAATTCTTAAAAATTCTTCTTCTCTCGAACGGCTGGTCAGATTTTAAAATAATTTTACAGAGATGTTCCTTGGATGACCCTTTTCAAAAATTGTTCGCGAAATTTTGATTCATCAAGAAACATGGCTCTGGTGAATGGGGCTACTTGCACTATAGTGCAATGAAGAAATTCTTTAAAATTCTTCTTCTCTGAAATGGCTGGTCAGATTTTGGAACATTTTCACAGAGATATTCTTTGGGTGACCCTTTTCGAAAATTGTTCATGAAGGTTTGATTCGTAAAGAAACATTGCTCTGGTGAATGGGGGCTACTTGCACTATATGGAAATGAAGAAATTCTTGAAAATTCTTCTTCTCTGAAACGGCTGGTCAGATTTGAAAATTGTTTCACGGAAATATTCCTTGAATGGCCTTTTTCAAAATGTGTCCGCGAAATTTTGGTAGGTCAAGAAACATGGCTCTAGTGAATGGGGGCTACTTGCACTGTACGGAAATTAAGAAAATCCTAAAAATTCTTCTTTTTTGAAACTGCTGGTCAGATTTTGAGAGGACTTTTACAGGTGACCTTTTAAAAACTGCTCGGCAAAATAATGATTTTGTTTCCAGTGTTTCAATACCTTAAAAAAAAAAAGGCTATGGTCGTCTAAAAAATTCAGGTGAGCGATCCAGGGCCATCTTGGCCCTCTTGTTTATACTCTATCGTAATGAAAGACTGTCTGATTGTTTTAACTGAATCATGTTTAAATGATTATATTTATCCAAATTCTGCTGTATAGATAAGAACGTAAAATTTGAATAAAATTCGGTATATAATAATAATGACATACCTCTAACATTCTTCTGAATAATGACGCATCTTTTTCTTTTAAACAGTTGTCTGAAAGATATAGAGGATATTTGTTTTTTTCGGTGTAAGATCGAAATTTATTTCATCGAGTGGACACCATCGGTAATATTTTCACGAGTGGCGCAGCCACGAGTGAAAATATTACCGATGGTGTTCACGAGATGAAATAAATTTCGATCTTTCACCGAAAAAAAACAAATATTCTATTTATTTTATGCTTTTAATCCTTTCTGGGAGGTGCTTTATCAAAATTCAGTACAGTTCTTTTCCCTTATTCCCCGTGGCGTACCCCTCCCGCATAGCAACGTTACGTCAAGCGCGTGAAATGTAAGGTATATGACGTCATATTTCCCATCTGGTTGTTAGGCACGCGCAATTTACCCAGGCGACAAGAACGTGAAAATTGGTATTTTCACTGGTGATACCAGTGTAAGATCGAAAAATATTTTCACTGCTATTTCTCGATATCCTACCGGAAAGCATGAAATAAAAATGTTTATTTGATGCTTTCCGGTAGGATATCGAGAAATAGCAGTAAAAATACTTTTCGATCTTACAGTGGTACCATCAGTGAAAATACCGATTTTCACGTTCTTGTTGCCTAGGTAAGTTGCGCGTGCCTAACAACCAGATGGGAAATATGACGTCATATACCTTACATTTCACGCGCTTGACGTAACGTTGCCATGCAGGAGGGGTACGCCACGGGGAATAAGAGAAAAAAACTGTACTGAATTTTGATAAAGCTCCTCCCAGAATGGGTTAAAAGCATAAAATAAATAGAATATTTGTTTTTTTCGGTGTAAGATCTAAATTTATTTCATCTCGTGAACACCATCGGTTATATTTTCACGAGTGGCTGCGCCATTCGTGAAAATATTACCGATGGTGTCAACTCGATGAAATAAATTTCGATCTTACACCGAGAATAACAAATATCCTCTATATCTTGCATAAATCCTGAGCTATATAGAATACAATTCATATATTTCTACTGTTGCATAATTGCATAAATAGGGTTGAAGTTAGTTATGATATCTTGGATAACCCAAAATAACAACGACTTTGTTAAAAAATTGTAATCTATCGAGAGTCCATTAGTACTGGTAAAATATATTCCACAGGAATCACAGTATCTAAAACAATGCCATGTACACATATAAAATAATCCTGTACCAAATCATCCCAAGTTTTAACAACTTCCAGTAAAAAAGAGCTTTTGAAAACATTTAAGAAAAATAAAAATAATGCTGATAACTAGCTTTATCTCCTTTTCTCTCAATATTTTAAATCCTTTCTACGATATTTTTCATTTCAATTTGTCATTTCAAATTGATATCATGTGCACTTTTATTCTATGTATGATGCCATAAAGTAGATCTACGAAGATGTACGAAAAGGGAGTTCAAATGGTAGTAAAAACTTGTTTGTGTATTTGCTCGAAGAGCAATTACGATGCAGTTATAACATTAAGGACTGAATTGTATGTCATCTAGATAACACGAATAGGACAGAGTAAACGTGATGTATTCGTGTACTTACTTGAAATGTCAAACCGAGACAATCTGTCCGTATCTCCAATCACTTCTGTCAGATATTTTGCTCCTCGAAACCCTATCTTGTTGTCAGAAACATTCTGTTAAACGGGAAAAACTCCATGAAATAATTTTGACCATAGCTGCATGAAAGAGTTTGGGCCATAGGTACATGTACCTGGTTTTCTTAAATACAACTTGCCCAATGTGACATTTACATGTAAATTAGAGGAATATTTTACTATTAAGCCGGGATCATCGGCATGATTGCTTGCGTCATGATATCAAAACATCTGGGCCCGTATTCACAGACCATTCTTTGTCTTATTCTCCAATATTTTCCAACTTCGAAAGTAGAACAGCTTTTGATTGGCTAAACCATTTGGTTTAGCCAATCAGAAGTTGCTTACTTTCAAACATAAAAAAAAATCTGGAGAAATAGACAGAGAATGTTCTCAAGAATGGTTGGTGATGTACGTATTTCAAAAAAGTACTAGATCCAATTGCTCTTCTTTATCAAGGTATTGTACATATACATCTTTGTGGACATTTATTTTCAGAAACGGATACTTCCAGAGAGTAAAGTAAAGAAAAGAAAACTTGATCTTTCTTAGTCAAGATTGATATGTCTATTGCAATATCATAAAAAAGATGACAATATTGATCTAGGATGGTCTGGTCTGTGCAGTTTGATCATGGATGTACGCTGTACACAAAAGCTATTCCTCGTCATGTTTGGCGTTCGATAAATAAGAAAAATTAAAGTTTTGTCTCACCAGGTCTGTGATAGAGGTGTTATTCTTAAGCAGCATGGCAATGTATTTGGCTCCTTTAAAGCCGATGTTGTTATCCCTTAAGTTTAAGACTGTCACTACAGAGGTTTGCTGGAAAATAAAAGATACGACAGATCTTTGTTTAAATATGAATTTATTTCACATCTATTGAGAAACAGATTCTTACAAACAGTACTAAACTTTCTCTATTCTGCATCCTGGGAACTACCCCAGTATTCTCGCCGAATGTGTGGGCCAGTGAACGATCCCAAAGTTTACACCCACTCAAGGGTCTCTAACTCGGTGTCTCAAGGCCTACGCTCTATCTCACAACCACAGACACCTATCTATAAGATCTTGAAACTGTAAAGTGAAATGAACCACATTTCACTCAACATTATTACTGTTTAATGCTTTCATTATATGTTTTAACTTTGAGATGAAAAACATTGAAAGGCTATGGCTACCTATGGTTCCAAGTACTCGCAAACTGGATTCAATATCCAAAGGCATATAGATCAAAATGTAAATATTCACAGAAAAGCCTGTGAACTGCATCGTTTTGTCATTTGGGAAGAAAAAGAAACCGACAAGAGTATTACAGCTGTATGAATTGTCCAAAACTTGGACAGCTCGCCTTGTCTTGGCTCTCGTGTGAATGCTTGTGAATTAAAGTAAAATAAGGCCATAATCTTCCGTGTACACAACTAAACACCACGCTAATGACCCCTGCTATATATCATAATAGGCAAATGAGGAGCATGTGTGCTTACCGTTAATGCTATAATACAAGCTTCGATTCCCTTGTTACCCACGTACTGGTGGGCGATGGACGCTGACGGTGTGTTTAAGGAGTGCAGAAATCTTCTAGAGAATGCTGTCTCGAACTCGTCACATTTTTTCAAGTATATTTTCTGGGCCCGAGTCCCTGACTTTGCTGTTTCTTCTATAACAATTGGGTCTGGCGCTAACGGAAGTTATGTGAAAGTGATAATTAATTTGAGTCATGCTTTGGGAAAAGAGCGATTAATGCAGATCTCCTTGATGCGTGATACCAAGCAAGTCATCAGCCGACTGTATCATGAGGTTGATTGGCCCCAAGACAAACAGAAAATTGACCAACAGCAAACAGTATCGCCGCAGGTCAGCCTGCGCGGACAGCGCAGGCTGACCTGCGGCGATACTGTTTGCAGATATATCAAGCAACTTTTCAAAGAGCATGGCTAGTTTTTTTTTATATAGATTATCTTCTGCAGACCGCAAATATATAGAGGATATTTTTTTTCGGCGAAAGATCGAAATTTATTTCATCGAGTGAACACCATCGGTAATATTTTCACGAGATGAAATAAATTTCGATCTTTCACGGGAGAAAACAAATATTCTATTTATTTCATGCTTTTAATCATTTCTGGGAGGAGCTTTATCAAATTCCAGTACAGTTCTTTTCCGTCATTCCCCGTGGCGTACCCCTCCGGCATAGCAACGCATTACAATACTACGTCAAGCGCGAGAAATATAAGGTATATGACGTCATATTTCCCATCTGGTTGTCAGGCACGCGCAATTTACCTAGGCAACAAGAACGTGAAAATCGGAATTTTCACTGTTGGTACCAGTGTAAGATCGAAAAATATTTTCACTGCTATTTCTCGATATCCTACCGGAAAGCATGAAATAATGCCTATTAGCAGATCGCTTAGGAAATAAAGATTATAATGATAGATTCTCAATTAATGCCAAATTCGCCCAAATTTCTTTCAAATGTCAGCCATTAGTATTTGGTAAGTGGTGACAGTTCTGTTCTAACATTCAGGCAGGCTTTTTATACAGAGACCTGTGTTCGAAAAGTGGGAAATTTAAGGAATTCACAATCCGACAGTTCTGTGCGAATATTCAAACTTTTTACACAAATGCTTGACTACTGAACAATTTAAAGAAACCCGCAATCAAGCAGTTCTCTGTCAATATTTATTAAAGTATGACTGTACAGATCTTAGAGAACTGGAAAATTTGAGGAATCCAGAATCTGGCAGTCCTATGCTAACATTTAGACTTTTTTACAAAGATGTTCGAGAGCTGAAAAACTTTGGGAATCCACAATCTAACTTATACAGCCTTTTAGATGTACCAGTGAAGAGATGATGAAAACTGCTAAGAATAGTAACCTAATATAGACCCAGATGTCTCATAAGGCAGAACATCGCTTATATTCAACAACATCATTTCATATAACATCATGTGTTGTCCAGTCCAATGATGCATTTTTGTTATTAAATGTTTTTATCTTGTAGTCTGTGTTTTGTAGTTACTGTGAAACATGTTTTTGTTGATGCAATGAAGATAGTATATTACAGTGGTAGAACTGGTAGTGTTCAGTAGTAGTAGAAGAAATAGATCTAGTATAGTGGTACAGGTACATGTTTGCGTTTAAGTTACCTGAGTTTTGCCGTCTGTATGTCATCATCTTAGTAATGGCTATAATATTGCTAGCTGCCACCTTTATGCTTGGTTGATTTGATATCATCTCGTACAGGTCTTCTAAGTCTGTGAATATAAGACATATATAACAAAACATACAAAATATCGCCTTGAAACTGTTTCTTGTAGACTGAAAAATCGGCTAACTACGAAACCTCAGACAAGGAATATAACTTTTAAATGCGCTACCCTGAGCTTGTTTTTTTTTTTTTTTCAAAAGTTTGAATTCTAAACTTTCTATCGTAGGTCTAGGAGAAAAAGAAATCTTTTAACTAACCGGATATCCATGAAATAATGGATGCGACATTTATTTTTGATGTACCAGGGATATTTATAGATATTTGTAAATACTACCTTGGCGAGACACTAATCAATTCTCACAACCGTGTTTCGGCAATGATCACATCTTCTAACCTTGTTCGATAATTTTGATATGCGATAACATTGTGTACGTACTCTCTCTCTCTCTCTCTCTCTCTCTCTCTCTCTCTCTCTTCATCTCTCTAAGAAGTGACATTACCATCATCTTCTTCATCAAGGTGTTCCCAATCTTGACTAATATAAGACGAATTTGACGTATCACTGTCGTTGTTTACGTAATCGTTTACACCTTCTGCTTCTCTACGCGTGCGCGTCACTGTGACGTCACTGATTCTATGTATTCTGGCGTTTGTACGAAACTTCGAGGTGAGACAAAATGCATTTTCACCGGTGCCTCGCTTCACCATATTCCAGATACTAAACTGAAAATAAATAATGAGAAAGATTTTCACTATGTATTCCAAATGAATAACTCGCCAGCATGTGTTTAGCTTCTTATATTCGAGTATGCATCCGTGCTGATGCACATGATTCTGAAAAAAAGCATACACGGCGGAGTAAAGAATATTGCTGTTTGCTGCTAACTCTTGACCAGACGAACATGTTTTGGACTGGTCTAAATTTAACGCTTCAGCCGACGACAAACCATTTATAATATCGAATAAAATTAAGTTTATACCTGAAAACTATATTTTTTAAAATATATTTGGCCGTTAACATCAAATTCAGACCATTACAATCAGTTGTTTTGATCTATGAATATTCATGCCCAATCAAATGGAGTAGGGCGCAGTCATGAGTTAAGCCATGGGACGAACTGGATTTGGAACGAAAAAGCCTTAGACTAAGCGATCGGTAGACATATTTTGTATCTATGCGCCTATAAAATGCTATGAGCGGGTAAAGCTATTTTCAATCAAAAAGTAGTTTTTCCACGATCGATGGCCTCACCGAGTGGATTTTATCATGCCACTTCCAATAACATACTTGAGTGCTACCGAATAAACTCATTTGCCTGAGAAAAATGAGTTTAATTGGGTTTATTTCCTTCGGCTTTGCACAAAATACGATACATGGTGTTAAAAATTCAATATTGAACTCATAATGGTATTGCCTTCGACAAATGCCACAAAAATAGAACATAACAGAATAGAACAGAGCGAAATATAATATAAGAATATAGATGTATATCACTTACCTCGCCTGTACTGTAACTTTTTAGAGAGGATAGCGTATCAGCAGATGATGATGATGACGATGCCGATTTTATCTTTCGAGGCATTGCAATGTCTAGCCTTTGTCTTTGTCTAGACACAAAAAGATATTTTAATCACATGTTCTCGCGGTCTCCGTTACGGCGATTTCGGAATTTCCCATGATTGTTTTATTATCAAAAAAAGTCGATGTTTTGAAGAAATTCCGTATATTGTCAGTAATCGAAGTACCAAGTCCCAGTTTTGCGCTACAATAAACTTGCGCTAAACAGAAAATTACACATAAACGGAAAATGTAGTTTCGGATTAGCTTGCGCGAGGTGAGCAGGCAGATCCGAGGCGACACTTTACGTAAATGTCTGAATGCCCCTTTTCACGTGTTGTAAGGCATATGCATGTCATACCTGCCAATTTTCGTAAATATACTCTAACCCCTAACAACATCTTTCACTATTATAGTTGCATTTGTTGACAAAAGCACAAAAAAATGAGAGCACAAAAACAAAACACCATTTTACTTTTCATTGCCCTAGGTATGATGTACAATCTTATTAACTCATTACCAAACGATAATAGTTTAGGCTTGTCCAAATCGAAAGCAAAATAAAAGTGACTGAAATGTCGAAAATTATTTTGTGAAGAGTAGAAAACATTGTGGGAAAAGGAGAAAATGCTGGTTACCAGCATTTTCTCCTTTTCCAACAATGTTTTCTAAAGGCTTCTTTCTCAAGTGCATCAAAAGTAAGGATTGTGTGGTAATGGATTAAATGCACTAAAAAAGAAAAACATATTCATAAAAATAACGACATGTATTAAAATTCTTCCCCCATATTATAACCTTTTACCGGTTGATCCCTTGGTTTTATTGCCATGAGGACAGGGCCGTCTGAAAACAGAAACAATGAAAAAACAGAAAACATGCTGTAAATTTGCATTTTTTGCTTTTCCTTCACAATGTTTTCTTTCTAGGGCGAATTCCATCATTTTAGCTAGTGATATTGTCATTTGCACTTGCTTTCAATACGGGTATGCCTAAATCAAACCGTTTCATTTAGTAAAGAGTAAAAAAGTACATAATAATGCCAGTGTAATGCAGAGAAATGACCCTCCCTACCAAATGACCCATGTGTCATTTCACTACCTAGAGGAATAACCAGAGGGTTATTTCTCTAAGTAGAATAATGACCTGTGTCATTTCTCTACGTAGAATAATGACCTGGGTCATTTCTCTACGTAGTGAAATGGCCCATGGGTCATTTCTCTACGTAGTGAAATGACCCAAGGGTCATTTTGTAGGGGACCGGTCATTTCTATGCATTACACTGGCCAGTCGTCCCCAAATTAACAAATTACATTTAAATTTAAAGCAAGAATAATAGCCACATTAAAGAAAAAGAAACTCACCAAAACAACTTTTGTATATGTTCCCGTCTCAATGAATGCTCATAAACAAAGGCTATACAAATAAGAAACTATTAACTCTTTATCAAATAACAAAAACATAGAGTTGTTCAAATCGAAAGCATTTGCAGACGACCATTTAAACGCGGAATCGAATGGTTGAATTTTTCTGTGACAGGGAAGAAAACATTGTGGGAAAAAGGAGAAAATGCTGGTTACCAGCATTTTCTCCTTTTCCCACATTGTTTTAATCAGGCTTTCTTGGCAGGGTCATTAAAACCCGAGATTGGTTGGTAAAGGGTTTAAACCTTTTCCTGATAAACAACTAAAAAAAAAAACTTTTTAAGTCGATATTATAAACCCAAATGTTACTATTTCACGGTTAGTTTAAAGGGGCGGGGGAGTAATATTTTTATCGGACAGTGTAGATCCAAGATCAGACTGCACGTTCTGTGCAGTCTGATCTTGATCTACACTGTCCGCAAAAGGTCAACAAGTCGTGCTTTGCAGCCTAAGGTTTAAAAATATCAACGACTTATTATTGTTCTTATTGTCTTAAAATCTTCACTCTTAAATACCAAACGACTAACGTCGTAGATTTGTTATAAATGGCAAGCATTTTACATGCTACAAAATAATTGTGACTCGGAAATTGAAATTGGCTGGGGCAAAGACAGAAAACATTGTGGGAAAACGAGAAAATGCCGGTTACCATCATTTTCTCCTCTTTTCTCGAAAATGTTTTCAAAAAGCTTTTTGTCTCAGGGCCGTTGAAAGTCGGGTACCTGTGAAGAAATAAACAGTGAAACAAAAGAATTTCACTCCTTATCAGTGAAAATCAAAACCTTCTCTCCTTCTCGGACCGTGTAGATCAAAGATCAGACTGCACGTTCTGTGCAGTCTGATCTTGATCTACACTGTCCGCAAAAGGTCAGCGAGTCACGCTTAGCAGCCAAAGGGTAAACCCATTACCACACAATCCCTACTTTTGACGCGCCTGAGAAAGAAGCCTTTTGAAAGCACTGTATGAAAAGGAGAAAAAGCTGGTAATCAGCATTTTCTCCTTTTCTCACAGTGTTTTCTACCCTTCCCTGAACGAATTTCAATTTTTCAGTCACCTTTATTTTGTCGTCTGCAAATGCTTTCAATTTGGACAAGCCTAAAATTTTGTCGTTTGGTAATGAGTTAAACGATACCTTAAAGCGGATAGTAGAAAATCAAGAGTTGTTATTTCAAAGTTAACTTTTGGGGAGAACTATCTCTTTCTCGGACAATGTAGATCAAGATCAGACTGCGTAGAATGTCCAAGGGTTAAGAACTGTCTCAAGATGTCGAGTTTATTTATTTTGCGCTGAAAGAATTCATCATATGTAATTGAAGCGATAAATCAAAGCGTTGAGAACGCTGAAGTGGTATTTGTCAAGGACACCCATTGTGTGGAATTAATAGTTTGAAAGTTGTTGCCTTGTTGAGAACGAATGATATTTACCGATGAGAGAGTGAGTCTAAAACTTGTTTTTCAGTCGATGTAAAATAGATAAGTTTAACCCATTACCACACAATCCCTACTTTTGACACCCCTGAGAAAGAAGCCAATAGGAAAACATTGAGGGAAAAGCCGGGAGAAAATGCTGGTTACCAGCGTTTTCTCCTTTTCCCACAATGTTTTCTACCCTTTACAAAACAAATTTCAAATGTTCAGTTACTTTTATTATGTCGTCTGCAAAAGCCTAAAATATTGTCGTTTGGTTATGAGTTAAATAAAAGAGTCTATAGTCCCTGAAAGACAGAAACTGCCGAGATTGACCGAATAAACTTTACGAGAACGTCGATTTTTACCGATGTGTTTGTGGTCGTGTCCAAAATGCGTCTTCGTGAAGCATTATACCAAGCAAGTCATCACATAATTATAGATCGATAAAAACAGTTTAGTCTACAATCGGCTGAATAAGGTGGAAGGGTGGTCCATGGAGATGTATAGAATTGACTGATCTCGGTCCGTATTCACCAACCATTCTTAAAACATTCTTAGTCTAATTCTTCAGAATTTTGTTCATGTGAAAGTAACAGAACTTCTGATTGGCTAAACCATTTGGTTTAGCCAATCAGAAGTCCTCTTACTTTCACAGTCCGAAAGTCTTGAAGAATAAGGCAACCAATGTTCTTAGGAGTGGTTGGTGAATACAGACCCTGATCTAAATTCCAGGACAACCCAATTCCTTACTTGGGTAAAAATTTTTGGTTGGAGTGATAAAAAAAAAAGAATAAGCATGATTTGAAACCTTTTTTAATGTTGCAAAACCTTTTTCTGTATTCACTGACCATTATCTAACTCTTTACCAAACAACAAAACTTTAGATTCATCCAAATTGAAAGTATTTGTAGACGTTAAATCCTCAAGGTCATTTAAAGGTGGGTATTTAGGTTTTTTACATCACACCAAATTGAAAAATATATATATCACTGAAATTTATATTAAAAAACAATACAAATCACTATTATTTCAAAATCATAAAATTACGAAAAATAATTTTTTTGATGGTATTCCCTTAAAAGGCTACGTAGCCTCTTAAGCTATTTTTAGATTTTTCGCCAAAAATAAAAAAAAGCATTGTGTGAATGTTATGTGACTGGCACGTGCCCAATTATGACGCTGAAATTCCATAAAATAACAAACATGTAATTATTTTCCTTAATGACTTCTTCGGACGCTATGTTTGAAACTTCATTTCTGTATTTCCGGTATGTAACAGAGCAAGTTTCTCATCTAAAAATAGACCGTGTGTCGACCTGGGCCGTAGTAAATCTCTAATTTCTCTTGTTGTCAGATGGTTTTCGACTAATGGGGTTGTATGAATGAAAATTATACGGCTTTGGGAGTATAAAGATTATTTTTTTGTAATATTGTAAAATTTTTGTCCTGAAATCTGAAGGGCCACCTTTAATACGGGCCTTTTGGTGAATGGTTTAAAACATAAAAATACCATTTTATTTCATGCTTTCCGGTAGAATATTGAGAAATATCAGTGAAAATATTTTTTGATCTTACACTGGTATTACCAGTGAAAATACCGATTTTCACGTTCTTGTTGCCTAGGTAAATTGCGCGTGCCTGACAACCAGATGGGAAATATGACGTCATATACCTTACATTTCTCGCGCTTGATGTAATATTGTAATTCGTTGCTATGCGGGAGGAGTACGTCACGGGTTATAACAGAAAAGAACTGTACTGGAATTTGATAAAGCTCCTTCCAGAAAGAGTTAAAAGCATGAAATAAATAGAATATTTATTTTTTTCGGTGAAAGATCGAAATTTATTTCATCTCGTGAACAGCATTGGTAATATTTTCACTCGTGGCTGCTAATTTTGTTTCATGCTTTCCAGTAGGTTATCGAAAAGTGTCAGTGAAAATATTTTTCGATATTTCATGGTTACGACCTGGGCCCGTATTCACCAACCATACTTAAGAACGTTCTTTATCTTATTCTCCAGAATTTTCTACATTTGTAAGTAACACAACTTCTGAGTGGCTAAACCATTCGGTTTAGCCAATCAGAAGTTGTGTTACTTACAAAGTTCTAAAACCATGGAGAATAAGACTAAGAATATTCTTAGAATGGTTGGTGAATACTGGCCTAGGGAATATACTCATTTTTATATTCTAGATCTAGTTACATTGGTAAAATGCGCGTAACTCACAACCAGATGGAAGTATGACGTCATTTATTCTGTACATTTCTCGCACAGCCACTCGTGAAAATATTACCGATGATATTCACTCTATAAAATAAATTTCGATTTTCGAAAAAAACAAATATCGACTATATCTCACCGAACTGATGACCTGCATCTCTTACATGACTGCTATATGATACTGCTGCAATCGGCAATGGAACCGAGTGTGACATCTCTCTCCATTTTCGCTTACAAGATAATATTAACTTGAATGCCCGGTACAGCAGAATGGGTTTATTTTCGAATATGGACGGTTAACTCCTGACCACATAATTCCAACCGCTTTACCGACCCTAAATAGACAACATCTGAAAACATAGTTTGAAAAGGAGAACATGCTGGGTAACCAGCATGTTCTCCTTTTCAAATAATGTTTTCTACCAGCCGAAGAATATTAATTCCTGCCATTATTTTGTTCCATATTTGATATATCCCCTGCAAACGCTTTCCTTTTCGACCTCTCCCAAATTTTAATTTTCGGTAAAGTGTTTGTTGATTGTGCCAATAACTGCCGAGACAAAGGAAATAAATATTTGTTTAGTCAATGAACAAAAGATTCCATGAACAAATACTCCATTCAGGATCAACAACTTTCGATCAACCTCATTATGGTTTTAGATATCGAATAAAAGGTACTTTAAACCATCCCGCGGCGGGCGAAGGCTTTTGAAAGACTTCGCAATTATGAGTGGTGCAGTCAATTGATTATCTCTTTAACAAACGATAAAATTTTGAACCAGTCCAAATAGAAAGCATTTGCAGACGACAAAATAACTATGGCTTTAAAACCGTAAACTGTTTTGTAGAAAACATTGTAGGACAAGGAGAAAATGCCGGCACCAGCATTTTCTCCTTTTCCTGTAATGGTTTCAAGAGGATTCTTTCTTCTGGTTGTTAAAAGTGGGAATTGATTGCTGAAGAGTTAAGTCACAGAAAACTCGATATTCTCATTTGTTGTTCTTTGTTTACTTGAATGATGTTTAGCACTATCACACGACCAAATCTTTGACTTCGCCAAACATGCAGACGAAAATTAACTCTTTTCCAAACACCAAAATTTCAGGTTGGTCCAAATTAAAAGTCACTGCAGACGACAAAATAAATATGACTATATAAATGAATTTTGTTTTGGGAAAAAAAAAACATTGTGGGAAAAGGAGAAAATGCTGGTTACCAGCATTTTCTCCTTTTCCCACAATGTTTTCAACAGCTATCTTTCTCTCGGTCGTTAAAACTAGGGATTGTATGGTAAACAGTTAAGTGAGGCTCAAGTGATGAAATTGGTCCATGAAACAGTTGAAAACGTTATGGGAAAAGGAGAACATCCTGTTTACCAGCACATTTTCCTTTTTCAACCAAATTTGTCAAAGGTTTTTTTTTTTTACATATAACATTATGTGAGCTCTCATTGAGTTGTCACTGAGATACTGTTGAAAGAAGCGAAAAAGACAGTTTTATCAAAATGTCATTGATTGAAAATCACTTAAATGCCATCTGATGTCACTCAAAGGCTTTTTTCCCTCCCTGCCTTCCTCCCTCTCTCTCTTTCTTTCTCTCTCAAGGTCGATAATAGTAGGAATTGTCGAGCGAAGGGTGAATTATAGCTTACAACCGCAGCTATGTTGTGGTAAGGAATTCCAGTCTCTTTGATCAGAACAGAACTGTTTAGGTCATTTAATGGCTTCCGGACAAAAATAAGCAGCAGAAGATAATGATCTCCTACATGCAAAAAGGGGCTTTCAGACATTTTAGTAGTGTTGTCTCGGATTAGCCTGTGCAGTCTAATCCGAGACGGCACTTTATGTCAGCATTAGATTTTGGCCTGTAGTAGACATTTGTTGGACAGACAATCACAAGCTATGGGAAAGTGATGTCTGGGATCAGCCTGCGCTGACTGCACAGCCTGATCCAAGACAACACCTTACACAATGTCTGAATGCCCTTTTTGAGCCTTACAGGCCATATTGAAAACATATATGTAAGCCTTGCCCTAGCAAAAGGGGGCTTGATGATACTAGCCCAAGCTATCACAACATCATAGATCCATTCGAGCTGGTTTTTTCTATAACCAACTTAATCATGAGGTAGACTGGTCCTTTGACAAACAGTAAACTGACCAGTAGCAAAAGGTTTCGACATAGGTCAGCCTGCGCAGGATGACCAGGGAAAATACTTTTCGCAGATGTATTAAGATGCATTAAGCCCCCTTTTCACAGATCACAGCTCATAAATACAATGGGGACAGTCAAAACAAATTAGAGCCATGCTCTGTAACAAAGGGACATGATACACCTACAAAAAGCACACCAGTCAAAACGTAATGTAGTCAAGATTGAATGCCTTTTGCTGAAGAGAAATTGACGGTGGCTCAAATGATGTAATTTGGATTTCAAAGAATAGAAAACATTGTGGAAAAGGGAGAAAATGCTGGTTACCAGCATTTTCTCCTTTTCCCACAATGTTTTCAAAGGTCTTCTTTCTCAGGGTAATTAAAAACTGGGATTGTGTGCTAAAAGCCTTAGAGTTTACCTATATGCAACGAGCCCAACCCACACACCTTTGATATATGCTAGTGGTATCACAATGGACGGTATGCCACAGAAATATAGATTTTCATCCAAATATCAATGTAATGTCATGGATGTTTTCACCACAATACTTCTTGGAAAAGTAGACAATGTAGATCCCAAGTAACAATACAATTTGAGTGCATTCTGATCTTGATCTACAGTCCGCTACATTCATTCTGCTTTGGATCTACATTGTCGCAAATCAAGAACAACAACTGAAATTGTGCATAGAACTGACTGTATGGGTATCTACATGATGAGCAAATATTTACATGAATGGCTAACATTTACAGGAATATCTGATGAATGTCCAAGATCAAAGCACTAATGGTCCCCTGGAAGCCCAAATAACTTGACTGTCCCCGCATCCCTGTCTCTGTCTCTCTCACTCTTATCATCACAAGCAAATGCTAGAAGAGGCTTCTTTGGATGCCAGGATACTGTAAATGTAGGAGATTCACACGGGATCTCGGCTATCTTCTCCCCTGAAAAAGAAAATGAACGAGTCACAATGCCATTTGTTATTAAACAGTCAAATCCTTAGAGTCCAATAAATAAGGTTATACCCCTGCCAACCCATTCAATACCTTTTCATTCAAAACTCTGCCAAGCTTTCCACCTTCAATACCGAGCCCCGATAGCTCAGTTGGTAGCACCCAGGACTTGAGAACACAAGGTTGTGAATTCGATCCGTGGCTCAGCCAATTTCTTCCTGAAGACTGATGATAGTCATTGTGACAGGAATCATTCCTCTCCGACAACTAAAAATTGTTACAATCATGGTTATATGGAAAAGTAGCTGTTGGCTAGAGAAGAAAATTGTGCAGATTTCTGGTAAATGAAAGATGGATAGGTGCACTGGCTCCTGTCTTATAAATAAAATAACATTGAAAAATGGTGTTAAACTCCATACAATCAATTAATATATCCCCCTTCATTATTTAATCCCATGTTTTCATGGCTGAATAGAAGAAATTGTTTTGAATGTTTTCCTTTTCGCACAATGTTTTCTATCCTTTGAGCCATATTTCAGTTGCCTGCATTTTAAATTAACCCTTTACCCCATAAGACATTTCTATGATATCTCTAATTGACTCTAAATAACAGCAAGGACAAAGCCATTTATTACGTGTATATGACACCTTTTGATAGCATAGAAAACATTGTGACAAAAGGTGAAATTGCTCGTCACAAGCAATTTCACTTTCTGCCACAATGTTTTCTAAAGGCTCCTAAAAGCAAAGCATAGAAATGAGTATCTATGAAGTAAAGGGTTAATTAATGACAGTCTTATTTCTTTACCAGACAACATTTCAGCCTGGTCCAAATGGAAAGCGTTGCAGACAACATTTTCAATGTGTCTCAAATAATGCAATCTTGACAGGTAGAGAACGCCGTGCTGGTTACCAGCATTTTCTCCTTTTCCCACAAGTTTTTAAAAGGACCTTTTGCCAGGGTTATTCGAAGTTGACATTGTGCCTGAAGGATCAAATACTATTGCCTTGTGCAGAGCTATGACAATGACTTATGCCATTTACTTAACCCTTGAAATCATTTAAGATAATCTATACTTTAAGCTGGTTTCATGACAATATAATAATTACAAAGCTTGCTCAATTCAGATTTACAAAACTATCTAACTCGACTATGTCTTGGGATACTCATTTATCTCCGAATGTGTTTTTTTAAAGGTCTTGTTAAAAGACAGAACAGAAGGACACACAATGGAAAAACAGTATTCTTCGGCCTTTGGCTGCAAAGGTAGATTTATGTTAAAATGAAATATTTCAGTCTTTTTCACCCTTTACCACACAAAGACGACTTTTAACACCCCTGAAAGAGAAGGCTTTTGAAAACATTGTGGGAAAAAAAGAAAATGCTGGTGACCAGCATTTTCTCCTTTTCCCACAATGTTTACTTCTTCCCTATCAAAGAAAAATCATTTCATATGGGCTACACTGAAACTGTCATTAGCAAATGGTTTCAAATCGGAGAGGTCTAAAATCTTGTCGTGCAGTAAACGGTTAAATATCAAATACATGTACCTATCTCATTTATTTGGTTATCAAACAATAATACAAAAAGACAATAAGTACATGTAACAACAGATATTTTAGGTACATCACCTGTTTCTATTTCAGCTATATCTATAATAAGATCTTCGGATGCAGATGCAATCATTTTACCATCATAACTGAAGCTGATTGTCCGTACAGGCCATTCAAGTCTGAAAAGAAAATGAGCCTCTTTAGAACAATTACTTTGTGTCCATTTTTGACCCATGCTCAGTGACCCATGCTCAGTGACCCATGCTCAGTGACCCATGCTCAGTGAAATTGCAAGAAAGTGCTGAACCATATCAGCCTGCTAAGTCCTTGTTGGCTGACCTGACTCCAAGCTTTCTGCCATAGTAAATCTTTTGGATGTCCAAGGATCATTCTACCTCAGGGTTAGGCTGGCTGTTAGACAAAATGAACTTTATGAATCCATACTTAACTCTTTACCAAACGACAAAATTGTAGACATTTCCAAATTGAAAGAATTAATTTGCAGACGACAAAATAAACACAACTTAAAAATTGAAATCTGCTTTGGGAATGGTAGAAAATATTATGGGAAAAGGAGAAAATGCTGGTTACCAGCATTTTCTCCTTTTCCCACAATGTTTTCGAAAGGCTTCTTTCTCGGGGCCGTTAAAAATCGGGATTGTGTGGTAAAGAGTTAGAGATGGAGATTAATGCATCAAACCCCGTGGCATGGCTAATTTATTTGTATTTATTATTAATATGGCTTGCAACATGCTAAAAGGGGCATTCGGACACTTGCAAAAAATATCGTCTCGGATCAGCTTGTGCAGGCTAATCTGAGACAGCTACTTACGACCACATTACATTTTGTACCTCAGAAGACTTGTGCAATACAGAAAATTACATATAAACAGTTTTCCTAGGATTTAGCCTAATGACCTACTTTTTGACCTGGCATGAATCCATCTGGAACTCAACCTAGATATTTTCAATACAATTACTCTGACCAATTTTAATGATTATAAAACTGAAAATGTGACCTCTAAAGAGCAGTCAAGCTCTTTTTAGGATCTGCCCTGGTGACCTACTTTTTGGTCTGACCCAACGTGGAACTTCTCTGGCGGAACGGAAATCTGTCCTCTTGAATGCATACAAGTTAATTGTTTAAGACAACAGAATAAAAGTTAAACATAGACATTTGACAGACACAGCACAATTACAAAGCTCACCTTGAGCACTGTATGCTCTTGTGAACTATAAAAACTGGACATGAAAGCATGGTTTTTCATCCCTCTAACACATCATAAAATTTAAGGCACAGTCTAATTCAAAGGCTTTGCAGACAACAATATACAAGTGACCTAAAGATTCAAATTTGATTTTTAATGGGCAAAAATCAGTGTGGGAAAAAAGGATAACAAAGATCTTTTACCCCAATGTTTTATAAAGCTTTCTTTCCAATGATCTTTGAAAGTGGAGATTGTCTGCTATAGGATAAACAAAAGTAGAGACTCTCACCTTGACAACGTGCGAACACAAACAAGTTCTTCCACATCCCATATACTAACTAATGCATCTGCACTGCCCGTTGCGAAATACTTTCCCTTTGGATCAAATTCTATACATATACAGTTGGCAGGATGGGCATTTAAAATATGTTGTGATTTCAGCTCTGGATAACTGAAATAAAAAGGATGAAGCCTAACTATGCAACAAAGATAAAGCTGTTTTCTCCATGAAATGATCTACACTGTGTCAGGGACTGAACATATTCAAGGTACTTTCAGGAGAGCGGGGTTCCCTGAACATCCCAATTGAGTATAGCTATCCTGTTTTTTTTAGTGTCATTCTCGAAAAAAACTGTAACTTAACTCTTTATCAAACAACAAAATTTCACACTGGTCCAAATTGAAAGCACTTGCAAATGGCAAAATAAACATAACTCAAAAATTGACATTTGTTTCATGCAGAGTAGAAAACATTGTGGGAAAAGCAGAAAATGCTGGTTACCAGCATTTCCTCCTTTTCCCACAATGTTTACTACAGGATTCTTTCTCAGGGTTGTCAAAAGAAGAGATTGTGTGGTAATGGGTTAAGTGACTGTCATTCTTCTGCCATAAAAATCCTACTCAAATGGAGCAAATAATATTACAAAAAATACTCATAACTTGATATTTCTTCTGGGTATACACATATTTCTGTCCATATTTTCAGTCTTGAAGCCATCTTTGCACTAAATCAAAGAGTACAAGTTCAGATCTCAATAATAGTACTAGTTATTTTCTGGTAAGTTTTATCTTTTGAGCTAAGAGTGTATAATATAAATTATCAAAATCTACATATTTTGTTGCTTTAACTCATTACCAAACAACAAAATTTAAGGCTTGTCCGAATCGAAAGCATTTGCAGACAACAAAATAAAAGTGACTGAAAATTTGAAATTTGTTTTTATGAAGGGTAGAAAACATTGAGGGAAAAGGAGAAAATGCTAAGTCACAAGCATTTTCTCCTTTTCCCACAATGTTTTCTAAAAGCTTCTTTCTCAAGGTCGTCAGAAGTATGGATTGTGTGGTAATGGGTTAAAATCATGTTTCCATTATTACCTGAGAATATTTATAGCCCCTTGACCACTGGTCAGGAAAAACAAGTCCCCATCATTGTTCCATGAAATCTCATTTACTTCAAAGTTGTACTGTTGATCTGACCTTGACCTGTGAGTTTTGGCATCAATAAATGTGATGAGATCATCTTTGTTTCCTACTGCTATAGTGCTTCCATCTGGTGACCAGCATATGTTGATATTTTCACCTATAAAATATTAAATACTACTGGTATCAAATACAATATTCCTTCACTCAGATGTCAGTTTAACCCTTCAACAAAAAATCCTGGGTTTTCAAGAAGAGGCCTTTTAAAAAAACATTGTGGGAAAAGAAAAAAAAAAAATGGTAACCAGCCATATCTCCTTTTTCCACACAGTTTTCTACCCTATCAAAGCAAGATTGCACCATTTGAGCCACATTGAAATTATTGTCTGCAAATGCTGTCAGTGTTGACATGGCTTACATTTTCTCGTCTGGTAAAGGATTAATGTTGTTACTGTAATAATTTTTTTAACTCCTTCCCACAAAATCCTGACCTTTAACGACCCTGAGAATGAAAGCCTTTAGAAAACATTGCGGGAAAAGGAGAAAATGCTGGTAACCAGCATTTCCTCCTTTTTCCACCATGTTTTATACCCTTTCCAATTCAAAATTCAATTTTTGATTCACATTTATTGTGTTTTTGCAAATGCTTTCAATTTGGACTAGTCCAAAATTTTCTTGTTTGGTAAAGAGTTAAACTGACTGTATGTTATGCCATCAAGTTTGGAAAAATAATAAAGAATCATCTATTTTGTTCACCATCAATTTTTTGTTCATTCTTTACTCTGGTCTTGATCTAAGCAATCTTCAAAGGCAAATGATTCTGTATTTTTACAGAAACAGACTTGACCCATATGGCACTGGAATAATAAAACATATTTCCTGTTAGAATAAGCATAGGCCATAATCATTTTAATTTTAGAATATCTTAGGCAACTGATTCTGTACTAGGCTGAAAGTATAGACTCTGACCCATATAGCAATGTACTAATAAAACTGATATTCACTGTCAGAATAAGGTCAGGGCTTAATTGTTGCCATTCTAGAGTATGTTATAAAGTCATTATTCAGTGTAAATCAGAGATCAAGCTTCGTGTTTGGGGCATGTGATCTTGATCTTCTCTATCTACAATAGAAGACAAGCGGTATTGTTAGATTTGGCCATGTTGCATGTATATGAGGTAACAATTCATCAATGGCCCACAAGATGCAGTATGTCATGATATAAAAAGTAGAAAACATTGCAGGAAAAGGAGAAAATAATAGTAACCAGCACTTTCTCAGGATGTTTTCTTCCCGTTCAAAAGGAGATCTCATCATTTAATCAATATTTTATTGATCTGATGTCTGTAATGCTTTTACTCTGAATAAGTCTGAATTTTTGTTATGTGCTAAAGTTTTACATCATGAAGTATAGATCTATCTTAGTTATCATGCCTATCCTTCTACCTTTGGTATTGACTGTGGCCACAGATTTGTTTGTTCTTGCATCCCAGAGTCTGATAGTCTTATCCCCACTAGCAGTTACCAGCTGGTCAGGGTTTTTAGGATGCCAACAAAGCTGATCTACACTGTCCCCGTGTCCCCTGAATGTGATGTCTTTGGACTGAAATATATTTCAAACATCCTTTTACTCCATCAAATCTGACAACGGTACATCTTCTAGGGTTGAGATCCTTATTTTGAGTATAACTAGAACTTGTTACATCCTGAAAACCAAATTGGTGTGTTCTCTGAAGGCATTTAATTCACACCTGTGGTGCAGGAGAGGAGGGGGATGACAAAGCCTATTAACTCATTACCACATGAGAAAATTTTGGACTGCTCCAAATTGAAAGCATTTGCAGATGACAAAATAAAGGCGACTGAAAAATAGAAATTTGTTCTGGAAAGGGTAGAAAACACTGTGGGAAAAGGAGAAAATGCTGGTTACCAGCATTTTCTCCTTTTCCCACAGTGTTTTCAAAAGGCTTCTTTCTCAGGGGCGTCAAAAGTAGGGATTGAGTGGTAATGGGTTAAGGGCTACAAATGTTTATAATTGTACTGGTATAGGAAGGTACTGGTGTTGACATTAATCTTATACAGGAACATAACTTAATTTTTCTGAAAAAAGCTTAGGAAAACATTAACCCTGTACCCCATAAGGCATTTCTTTGGTGTCTCTAATTGACCCTAAATAACAACAAGGATGAAGCAGTTTCTTATGTGTATATGACACCTTTTGATAGCATAGGAAACCTTTTGCCCCAATGTTTTCCTAAGGCTACTATCAGCAATGTGTAGAAATGAGTATCTATGGAGTAGAGGGTTAAGAAAGGGAGAAACAGGTATTTTTCCTTTTTTCAACAATATTTTCTTAACTATTTGAAGATAAATCCCATCAATTGAGCCACTCTGAAAAAGTCATCAGAAAACACTTTCAATGGGAACAAATCTAAATTAAGTTGTTTAGTACAGATAGAGGGAGTGATTTTGATTTCAGAATAGGAAATATTACTTATTCTCAACTAAACCCTATGTTGTGGGCACTTGTTAAAATCATCTCAATGAGGTGATTCCAATGAGTACCCACAACATAGGGTTTGGAGGATAAACATTAAGATTAAGAATACCATCACTCCCTCTTATCTGGAGCTCTGACAGAGTTAAAACAAATTAGATCTTTTAATACCAAATGACAAACTTCTTGCCTTTTCCAAATTGAAAGTATTTGCAGACGACAATTTTAATGTGGCTCGAAATGTGCATTTTTCTTTTTTTATAGAATAGAAAATTTTGTTGGAAAAGGAGAAAATGCAGGTTACCAGCATTTTCTCCTATTCCCACAATGTTTTCATAAGGCTTCTTTCCCAGAGTCATTAAAAGTCAGCATTGTGCAGTATAGGGTTCTAAATTGCTCTAATAATTACTGTTGATAGTAAGCAATGACTGCATTTGTCACACTGTTTACTTTTACAAGCATCATAATAACTACTTAAATCCAAGAAACCATTCCTAAACTCAAGTCAAGATAACAACATGCAAATGATTTAATCATGGCAAGGTTATCGAGACTAAAAGAAATCTGAATCAAGCTTTTTACTGGCCAAAATCACTACAACCAATCTCTAGAACAACCCATACGACCCGGTGGACCGAAGCCGAAACGACATATTTGAAAAGACTTGGGACCGAAACTTTTAACTCAGCAAGATGAAAATTATCAGTTACCAATCGGTCACGGTCCAAATGAAAGACGTTTACAGTTTTGTCATAGGAGCCTGATGCTAATTTTCTTCCATCACAGCTCCATGCAACTGAGTGCACCTTTGATGAATGCGCGGCAAATTCTCGTGTTTTGCCATTACTTTTAAAATAAGTCTGCATGCGCTCAAGATAAGACGCCATCTTTTGTGTTTGTGTATCGTTAAAATAGCTCAGATCAGGAAATATACAAGCAGACTAACTGTATACAAGATACGACAATGTTCAGTCACAAGAATTTGACGTTCTATGACCAAAATAGATAATCAAATACGAAAAAAAAATCTCCCTAATATAAATTAAACACGTGTTTATATTATATAGGGGAGATTTTTTTTTTTATATAATTGATCATTTATTTTTGTTATACAGGGTGACCCAAAAAAAATGAGACCCATGAACATGTTAATAAAAACTTTAATTTTCAGGCTACAGAAACCAAACATCACACATGTTATCTGAACTAAATGCAAGGCCTGCACACCAAGTTTCATTAGTCAGGGCTTATCACTTTCTGTTTAATGACGTCTTTCCAAAATGTGCTCAAAGTGAGCCCCTCGGCGCCGGCGGCACACTTGAACACAACGCGAGAAATTCTCAATGACTCGAACGCACTCCTCCTTTGGAATCTCACCCCAGGACTGCCTACAGAGGCCTCTTCATTCCATTAAGTGCACTGTGTGGGTTGCAATAATTACACATGGAATCATCGGGCCATTCTGGTTTGAGGATGAGAACGAGTGTGCAGTCACTGTGAACACAGAGCATTACCTAGGGGTCCTCTGCAAGTTTTGGGCTGTACTCGGCTGATAAAGGGGGTTTGTAAGGGAGGATAAATGGTTTCAGCAGAATGGGGCAACTCCCCACACCTCAAATGACTCGCTGAATTGGCTGTGCAAACACTTTCAGGTTCGCCTTATCAGTCGGAGGTGTGACCCTGAATTGGCTTCACACTCGCCAGACCTGAACCCTCCGGATTTCTACCTATGGGGCTACCTCAAAGACAATGTCTATAGGAATAATTCCCAAAACATTCACGAGTTGAAGGAGGTCATAACTGCTAAGATTCATGAGATTCCAAAGGAGGAGTGCGTTCAAGTCATTGAGAATTTCGCGCGTCATGTTCAAGTGTACCGCCAGCGCCGAGGGGCTCATTTTGCGCACATTATGGAAAGACGTCATTGAACAGAAAGTGATAAGCCCTGACTAATGAAACTTGGTGTGCAGGCCTTGCATTAAGTTGAGATAACATGTGTGATGTTTGGTTTCTGTAGCCTGAAAATTAAAGTTTTTATTAACATGTTCATGGGTCTCATTTTTTTTGGGTCACCCTGTAGAATGTCAAATTCCTGTGGTTCAGTGTTCAAGTCAGCTAGATCTATAATCTTTTTTATTTAGATATCTTAGTGTCATAGATAAGTATATAGATCTACATAAAGTTATATCGGTATAGAGTTAAACATTTCATCAAGTTCCGAATTTCCATTCGCTTGTAGATCTATATATGATATGGTGGCATATATCTCTGCCAAAATCAATTTATGACACAGCTATCACGATAAGTAGAAAACTATCACAATCAATTAAAGTTTCATGAGAATTTTATTGAGATAGAGGTATGTTTCCTGAAAAAAAAAAATCACGATACCCTCCTTTCTTTCACCATATTAACCTTTTCCCAAACAAGCCCTTTTACGGCTCTGAGATAGAAGCCTTTTGAAAACATTGTGGGAAAAGAAGAAAATGCTGGTAACCAGCATTTTCTCCTTTACCCACAATGTTTTCTATCCTGCTAGAAACAAATTTCAATTTTTGAGTAACATATTTTGTCGTCTGCAAGTGCTTTCAATTTGGACCAGTATAAAATTTTGTCGTTTGGAAAAGGGTTAAGGTAGATCTACTGCCATCCTACCATCCTAAATACCATCCCACTACCATCCTAAATACCCACTACCATCCTAACGCTGATTAGTGCAACATGGAATAACATTTCTTGTTAGCTGACAAATAAGGATTTATAAGAATTTAATTATAGTCTGCTGGCCTATACAATTTTTGCACATTGCTAACAGACCAGAAATTTCCTTAAAAAAGCATGTCTGAAGTTCTCATTTTTGTGCCATTTCTCGGTAATGTTTTTACTAATTCCATACATGTATAGCCTATGCTTTTAAACTAATCAACTCCTGCCAACAAATTTTCTTATTTTCAGGCCTCCTAGCAGGCCAAAACCAAAATAAAGGTTTTTATAAAGGCTCCATTGTATGAAAATAAAGGCCTTTTAGTGTAAAATATGAAAAAATAAAGAGTAAATAAAGGCTATTTTCGTCAAAGTTCTCATTTCTGTATTAAACCCACCACTATATACTGTTTGAATTATGCAATAGAATACATACCTTATTTAATGTGTATACCTATTTTCTCTGCATATTTATATCATACATAGCTCTTGTTTTACAGTGTAGGATCTACATAACCTTTGTCCAGAATGCTGTAGCTTCACCAAACCTTGTCCATCATTACAGTCAGAGCAAATATAAAGGTTTTGAGTGAGAATTACAGGCTATTTTGGCGTTTTAAAGGTTTTCTGGGGAAATGTAAAGGTTTTAAAGGTTTGCTCTGAAATTAAAGGTTTTTAAAGGTTTTAAAGGTTTCACTAGGAGGCCTGTATTTTGGTTGTTTTTCAAATAAAATTTCTACATTATATATTTGTCTCAAAGCAGTGTGACTTCCGCTAGTTTTTTATGGTCTAAGGGAGAAAACCCTCACGCCCTTACACCATAAGGTCTGAAGAGTTACCTCCCTTAGTGAGCCCCCCACCCACCTTTCGCGTGCACTCTGCTCACAATAACGAAAATGGATCAAATGTTCAAGATGATTCAGTACTCTTAAAACAAACTAAATCAACTGATACTTTCGAAATGAGAGATGCTTTAATGAATGATATTTTTAACGAGTTCTATTTCGCAAAGATTTATGACGCGATATTCATAATTCAATTTAAGTGAATACATATACTCATTACTGCTGCCACCCATCTCTCAGTTCGAGGGGAGATTCGGGACATAAATTATTATGATCCAGACTAAAAACTACTATTTTATCAATTTTATCACTGGGATTTTTTTTTTAAATAATTCACATTTACTGTAGATCTGTTGACTCTCATGCGCTATCTACATGTACGTTTCAGTTTTGGTGAACAATTTTTGCCTTTTTCACAGTTTTAGTTTACTTCCGGGGTTGTAGACACAGTTCAACTTTGACGAAAAATCGAAATCGACATAACACCAGAAAGGGCTTTTGCCAAATTGTAGATCCAATTAAGATTTAGGCTAAAATCATCTAGGTTAACTTTATGTTCAAGGTAAAATCTTACCTGAAAATGAGCTGAACCGTTAAATTTTGGCGGTTGTGTATGTTTGTTAAAAGTATGAGGAAACACAAGGGAGACTACCCTTTGGATACAAAATGTTATATTTATCTTTAAATAACCGCCATTTCTGTCAGCTATATTCAAGTCTCCAGATAAATATAATTGATAATATAATTTAAAGATATTAATTCATAACATGTGCAATGGTATGGTGGCGGAAAGAAAACGTTATCTATACATTTCACTCCATAAGACGCTAAGAGACGAACAGCACATATTCGTCCTTCGTTTTATGCTGACCACGGTTTCAAGGGAAGTAACTGCTGTAAAAGAATAGATGAAATTTTGTAAGAGTTTCCTCCCTTTGACCATAAATTGATCGGAAACGCTAAGATACAACCAGTGAAAGATTTTTCAGTGACATCGAGTAAGCGTCTATATGCAGCAGTTTCCTCCCTTAGACCGTAAGGTAACCTTAAATCACCATCAACAGAAGGAGATATTATTAGATATTATTCCCCATAAAATGTCTCTGAAATGGTAAGAATGGGATTATTAATATTGGTTTGTATTTGTCAGTAAACATCGGATGATCCGATGTAGGGCGCAGTTTCGCAATCGACCGGATGGTTCGAGGTACGAGTTTTCTTCCTTAGACTGAAGGCATAATGCGCCCCCTATCCCCCCCCCCCCCAAAAAAAAAAAACAAAAGGAAAAGTTAACCCATTACCACACAATCCCTACTTTTGATGCCCCTGAGAAAGAAGCCTTTCGAAAACACTGTAGGAAAAGGAGAAAATGTCGGTAACCAGCATTTTCTCCTTTTCCCACAGTGTTTTCTACCCTTCTCAGAACAAATTTCAATTTTTCAGTCATCTTTATTTTGTCGTCTGCAAATGCTTTCAATTTGAACCAGTCTAAAACTTTGTCGTGTGGTAAAGAGTTAACAGCGAAGGAAGCTAATGCGAAACAATGCAGGGTCTTTGTGACGACATTTAAAAATATTACAAAACTAGCCCAGGTTTGTGTGATAAAGGTTAGGCCTTAACTATACAATTGAGAGTTTTAACAACCGTAAAGAAAGAAAGCCTTTGAAAACATTGTGGTAAAAGGAGAAAATGTGGACTGCCAGTATTTTTGGCAATGTCTCCCTCCCTCTCTTACACAAATTTCACGTTTTGAACCACATTTTTTTTCCTTATCTGCACATTCTTTCTTTAAAAAAAATTCATTTGGTAAAGAAAACAAAACTTAAAATGTTTACCATGTCACCTGTCCAAGACATCTGTTGAAAGGTAAAAATCCCCTGGCAGATCCAGTTATCTCTAAGTGATTTTGATACAAAGATACTTAACTCTTTACCAAACAATGACATTTTAGACTGGTCTAAATTGTTAGCAGTTGCAGACGACAAAATTAATGTGACTCAAAAATTGAATTTTGTTTTGGGATGGGAAGAAAACATTTTGGGAAAAGGAGAAAATGCTGGTTACCAGCATTTTCTCCTTTTTCCACAATGTTTTCAAAAGACTTTTTTCCCAGGGGTGTTAAAAGTCAGAATGTTGTGGTAAAAGAGTTAACACTAAATGACTAAAATTCAGACTGATCCAAATTGAAAGCATGTGCAGACAACAAATTAAAGGTGGCTAAAATGACAAGATTTACAATAGATACATATAGGTTAGACAAAAATGTGGATGAAGGAGAAAATGATGGTTACCAGCATTTTCTCCTTTTTCAACAATGTATTACTGGTGAAACCTAGGACATACATGAAAATGCCAGCTTTCACAGAAATAGAACTGAAATGATTTTGAAAATGACCTGTGTAAAGAATTTCAATAAATAACATACAAGAAATTGTACCTGTTTGTCAGTAGACAAGACTAAGAAGACTATCAGGTAAACATTATGGTAAGAGGAAATGCTGATCACTGGTATTTGATCGCAGAATTTTCTCCCTTTTCAACCCATTACCACACACTCCTTCTTTTGACGACTCTTTGAAAGAATCCTTTAGGAAACATAGTAGAAAAAGGAGAAACTGTTGGTAAACAGCATTTCCTCATTTTCCCCACAATGTTTTCTACCCTTCACAAAACAAATTTCAAATTTTAATTCACTTTTATTTTGTCGTCTGCAAATGCTTTCAATTTGGAAGAGCCAAAGATTTTGTCATTTGGTAATGAGTTAAAGACACTACTATTACTGATCATGGTTTCAACGATGGTTATTTGGGAAAGCAGCCTGTGGCTTGGAAAGAAAACTGTGCGGACTACTGGTTGAAGAGACTCCTAGAGAGCTAGGACAGATGCAATGGCTGCCACGATATAACTGAATTAAAGTTGAAAACAGCGTTAAACACTTAACAATAAATCAATTTTTTAACCCTTTCCCAAGCAAACCCTGGTTTTTACAGGTCTGGAATAGTAGCCTTTTGAAAACATTGTGGGAAAAGGAGAAAATGCTGGTAACCAGCATTTTCTCCTTTTCCCACAAAGTTTTCTTCCCTTCACAAAAGAAATTTCAAAATTTTAGTCAGATTTATTTTGTTGTCTTCAAATGCTTTCAATTTGGACAAACCTAAATTTTGTTGTTTGGTAATAAGTTAACAAATCAAACTGTATCAAAAGCTAGTAATCTTATGTACATTAAAACAACAGACCCAATCTAAAGGAGACCAGGACAAACATTGGGGCCACACATGTGCAAGAATCACTTGTATTTCAAGAATCTAAATTCTGTATTCAATAAACAAAAAGATTCAATGGGCTTATATTACTGTCATACAGTAGGTCGTGTTATTTTCACCTGACAACTGGCTTTGATTTGTTCCTTAACTCTTATTTCAGAGCTTTAAAATGGTTTTATCAAGACAGATTTATACCTTTTAGAAAAACAAACAATGGAAAACAAATTAAAATCAGGTATTTGGCGTGAAAATAACACTATTGATAACATAACAAAGACCAGTGCAATGATAATTATAAACCCAATGAAAATAATTGTGTATTGAAAGGGTGAATGATTTATAGAGAATAATCAACTGGTTATTTTTGATATGAAAAATATCTCACGAGGATGCGTTGTTAGGCGTTGAAAAAACGAGTGCGCAGCACGAGTTTTTTTAACGCCTTACGACGCGTCCGAGTGAGATATTTTTCATATCAAAAATAACCAGTTGATTATTCTATTTATTATATACCTTATTAACATCATTATTTGTAATTTTGCGTTTGAAAGTCGAAAAAAATGTAGTCGAAAAAAAGGTAGTTCCCAAATGACGTCAGGAAGTGAAAGTTGATAACATCACTAGTGATGATATCAAAATTTATTACACTGGGAAATTCCAGGATTTCACTGCTAGGTATATAATAAAATACACTAATACATAAATCGAATCACTATTTATATACAAACTGTCATAGTGCATTAATATTGCATAATTAATTTGTTACTGATACAGGTAAATAAAATTACTAAATGTATTTTTCTTGAAAGCAGTGTGACTTGCACTAGTTTTTTTATGGTCTAAGGGAGAAAACTCTCACGCCCTTAAACACTAAGCTTTGAAGAGTTACCTCCCTTACTGAGACCCCCCACCCCCCTCCCCTTCACCTCGCGGGCGCTTCGCTCACGCTAGTTACGATAAAATGGATGAGACGTGCTTAATGATTAAAAACTCATAAAAACAAACTAGATCTATCGATACTTTCGAAATGAGAGATACTTTAATGAATTATATTTTCAAGGAGTTCTATTTCGCAACTTTTAGATTTTTGACGGCACGCGATATTAATTATTTAATTAATTTATGAACTAAAGAGAATACATGTACCCATCACTGCTGCCACCCATCTCTCAGGTCGAGTTGAGTTTCGGGACATTATTATTATAATCTACACTTCTGCTATTTTATCACTAGGCAAATTTTAATAGATCTAATTCAAATTTAGATTGCTGCAGATTTATCGACGCTCATGCTCTACATGTATATATTTAAGATTTGGTAAACAATTTTTTGCCTGTTTCACAATTTTAGTTTACTTCCGGATTGTAGACAGTTCATTTTTGACGAAAAATAGAAATCGACATATTTATAGAAACACGAAGAGCTTTTGTGTTGTAGATCCAATTAAGATTAATTTTATCTTCAAGGTGAAATCTTACCTGAAAATGAGCTAAACCGTTAAATTTTGGCGGTTGTGTTACAAGTGTGAGGAAGCACAAGGGAGACTACTCTCTGGATACAAAATTTATTTTTATTTTTAAATAACCGCCATTTCTGTCAGCAATATACAAGTTTCTAGATCAATATTAGATAATATCATTTCAAAATATTAAATTCGTAACATGTAAAATGATATCGTGGCGGAAAGAAAGCATTATAGATCTATACAGTTCATTCCTTAAGACGCTAATTAGAGACGAACAGCACACATATTCGGCCTTCGTTTTATGCTGACCACGGTTTCAAGGGAGGTAACTGGTATAAAAGAGCAGATAAAATTTTTCAAGAGTTTTCTCCCTTAGACCATAAGTTAGTCGGAACCACTAAAAACCAAACAGTAAAAGATTTTTCGGTGACATCGAGTAAGCGTCGAATGCAAGAGTTTCCTCCCTTAGACCGTAAAATTCGACGTAGTCCTCCTGAATCAACATCGTACGATGAGATATTTTCCCCAAAAAAATTCCCTTTTTTTTTTAAAATGAACTCTCCATATGATACACAGAACAATAATAATAATAATTATTATTCTATTGTTTTTTTTTTCGCCAAAATGAACGAACTTCGCTGCCTATGTAACGTAATTTAGATATTACATTATATAGGCAGCGAAATTCGTCATAACCCGAATGCCTGTGGCACATTGTTCAAACCCAAAATACAAACTAAAGAAGTGAAACAGGACAACAATAGGTAAAAGGAAAATATGAATCTTACATCTTACAGTATAGAGGTCTGAGCTTTCTAAAAATGCCCATTTTCTGCCGTTTGTTAGTAGGCTTTAACTCTTTACCAGACGACAAAATTTTAGCCTTGTCAGGATTGAAAGCTTTTGCAGACGACATTCTAATTGTGACTCAACTAATGGAATTGATCTTGAAAAGGTTGAAAACATTGTGGGAAAAGGAGAAAATACTGGTGACCAGCATTTTCTAATTTTCCCACAATACGTTTTAAAAGCCATTTACCATACAATGACGACTTTTAACGACCCTTAGAAAGAAGCCTTTAGAAAACATTGTGGGAAAAGGAGAAAATACTGATAACCATTTTCTCCTTGTTCCACAATGTTTTCTACCCTTTAAAAGCAAATTTCGAATTTTCAGTCACTTTTAATTTGTCGTCTGCAAATACTTTTGATTTGGACAATATTCAATTCTACAATCATCCCCCCCTCCCCTCCCCCATCAACAGGGTATTTAGACTTTGAAATATTGAGTTATATTAGTACAAGTTGTTTTGGGGACGAAATTCGTAATCAAATACATTGTCCAAGGTGAAGGTCGTTCCGAGGTTTGACAAGGTCGATCAAAACTAAAGCTTCAGGATGGCAAAATACAAGATCGTTTTAGTACGACACGGCGAGAGTGAATATAATAAGGAAAACAGGTTCTGTGGGTGGTACGATGCCGATCTGTCGCCGCTTGGTCTTGAGGAAGCTAAGAATGCCGGAAAGGTAGATAAGAGTTTTTTTTTTATCTTTCGTCATTAGAAATGTTCGAACCCCAGATTCAGGTTATAAAGGCCTACTGTACCAGGGCTTTATCCAGGCATTTTGGGAAAAGGCCCCTGGCCAAATTGGGGAAAAAAATATCAACAAATAGTCAGATTGGGAAAATAATATTGTCTAAACATAAAAAGACTGTCAACATATTTAACCTTGCAATTAACTACTGAATCAATACTGTTTTTTACCCCAAACTTCTTTCTGTTTGGATGGATTTGCTGTCTTAAGTCTTTCATACTAGTTCCAGCCTATAAGCTAGGACCCCCCCCCCACCCCCACCCCCACCCCCACCCCGTTATAGTAGGATTTTTTAATTAAATTATAAAGATACCTGTTTTTCAGGCAAATGAACAGAGAATTATTTCCTGTGTAATTTTATATTGTGTGTATGCAAGTCAGCTAATAAAAGTCATTATCAAAGCTAAATAAAACAGACTGAAGAGTCTCTGATCGTTCGAGGGCTTTTTGGCAATGTTTTGTCATGGGTTTTCGTGTTTTTTTTCCCCATGACGATTAATGATTAAATACGATTCTTTGTGTGTTTTGACAGATATAGAAAGATTGATGAATCGTCATTTTCTGAGGCAGATATAATAGAGTATTGAAAGAAATCCTGTTAAAAATTAATTGTGATGCAGAAACTTCACACATTTCGGCTGACAGCAAACTCTGCTCACAAATTTTACAGATGATTCTTTGCTAAGACAAAGATGAAGCACAACAGCTCGAAATTTTGGTCTAGAATAGGTCGGGTATTATTCATAACTTGTTCCTGATTCAAGACCGTCATTTTCAGAGCTGGGATCTTTGTTTTTGCCTTACAAAACTCTGCTTCGCTGCATATTACGCGAGGTGGATGCCTGGAAGTTAACTTGCTATTTTTACGACGTAAAGAACGATTTACAGCCAGATAATCAAGTCAATGCATGAATCGATTAAAAATAGTGAAAATATACGGACGCAGTCTATAGTTCATTCGCCTCCAAATAGTTTCATACCAACAATACGACGATTGTCGATTTCCTGGTTGAACTCTGGTCAGTGCCCACGAATTTGTGGAATTTGTTGGTCACGGAAGTTCCTTGCTGATACATCAGACTATTTTCTTTTTCTAGCGTCCAATTGGGAATTTTGTTTTATGGAACTGGGAAAAAAATACACTTTTTGCGATTGGGAATGGGGCCGAAAGGCGGCCCCCGCAGGAAAGGAAGAAAATCCCCAGTGTACATAATTAAAATTAAACTCAGATAGGTGTTGTCAATGAAGGGAGAAAAGTCTGCCCGACGCTGGACTCAAACCTATGAACTCCAGAAGATCAATATCATCTGAAGTAAATCTAGGAAGAAAAGTGTGCCCGACTTGGGATTTGAACCCTTGACCGCTACCTTCAGGCTGAAGGCTTGCTCTGATGCTATTTTTGTTACTTTTTCTCAACAAAGCAACCCCCATCAAAATTGTCTAGAATTAATATGATTTTACCAACATCTTTAAAATGGCTCTATGTAACAGAATTTCCAATTACAGCCAATAAAATGGGCATGGATCGTATCCATGCAGATCTTTACTCTTCAACGTAAATAACAATTGACCTTCTTTCCCAGAAATCAAAACATGGTGATATCATCGATGCACATGTCTCAGCAGAAATCGCAGTATCCCTGACACACCACAGGACTATTCATTTTGAAATTCCGCAGTTGAAAAACGCACCTTGCACGAAAACGGTCCTAAGGGTTAGAGAATCAGACTGTACAAAATTCAAATTTGGTTGAGTGTGCATGTCTGTGTAACGGAGGGCGCCATGTGAGTTGTTTACAAATAACACAGGATTTATTTTCTTTGGGGAAAAAAGGTAAATTTCCATTGATTTAATCCATATTTTGCAGCACAGTTGAGTTTGTGTGATGTTAAAGCTTAATTATTTATCTAACTCTCCGTGCCCACAGTATTAGCCGTCATTGGATTTTTTGTCCCATAGAGCTGTTTGAAAAGATGCTGGTAAAATCATATTAATTGCAGATGTCTTTAACCCATTACAACACAATCCCTACTTTTGACGCCTCTGAGAAAGAAGCCTTCAGAAAACATTGTGGGAAAAGAAGAAAATGCAGGTAACCAGCATTTTCTCCTTTTCCCACAATGTTTTCAACCCTTCACAAAACAAATTTCAAATTTTCAGTTACTTTTATTTTGTCATCTGCAAATGCTTTCAATTTGGACCAGTCTAAAATATTGTCGTTTGGTAATGAGTTAAAGAGGGCTGCTTTGAAGGTCTGCGGAGACTAATAACAAAAACAGCATAGGTACTTTTTTAGTGAAAAGCTTTTAACAGTTGCTACTATGGCAAAGCGCCGTACTGTTAAGACACTAACTGATTCCTTATTTTTTGCACAAGACATTCAGGCTAGCTCATGGCCGTCTGTTATAGCCAGTTCAGACGGTTTGCAAGAGAAAGGATCTGGCTGTAAAAGGTGAGATCAGTGTGAGAAAATTAGAAAAACTATGTTGGTGACTGCAACAAGGAACCGGCATATGAAAGTTTTAACAGAGCTCCAGCTAAAGGGGGGAGTGATGGTATTCTAAATCTTTTATTTCTCTTTCAAACCCTATGTTATGGGTACTCATTAGAATTGTGTCGATGAGACAATTCAAATAAGTACTCATGGGATGGGGTATGATGGAGAAAAACTAATATTGTTTTTCTAAAATCAAAATCACTCCCTTTATCTGGAGCTGTGTTTTAAGTTACATAATTGTATTGAACTTTTTATTGAAAGTATACAAGTTTGTAAATGTATTGAACTCATTACCAAAACACTTAAGTTTTGGCTTGTCCAAATGGATAGCATTTGCAGACTACAAAATAAGAATGACTAAAAATTTGAAATTTGTTTTGTGAAGGATAGAAAACATTGTGGGAAAAGGAGAAAATGCTGGTTACCAGCATTTTCTCCTTTCCCACAGTGTTTTCTGAAGTCTTCTTTCAGGGTTGTTAAAATCAAGGGGGTCCTGTGTTGCTCAGTGGTAAAGTATAGGACTCGTAACCTGGAGGTCCCAGGTTCAAGCCTCGCTGGCTCCACTGGGTTTTTTTCACAGGAGTGTCCTTGGGCAAGACACTTCAGAGCCTAGCCTAGTACTGGTGAAACCCAGGAGACATGAATATGTGAACTGTCGCCGTGATATGACTGAAATACTGTTGAAAGCGGCGTAAAACACCATTCAAACAAACAACAAAATCGGGGATTGTGTGGTAATGGGTTGAAAAAAAGTTCTTCATGTTATTTTCAGATGTTGAAGGACAAGGAGTATACATTCGACATAGCCTATACTAGTGTTTTGAAAAGGGCAGTCAAGACTTTGTATCATATTCAAGATGAGCTGGACCTTCACTGGATACCAGTTGTGCGCCACTGGAGGCTAAATGAGAGGCATTATGGTGGCTTGCAAGGGTTGAATAAATCTGAAACTGCAGCCAAACATGGAGAAGATCAAGTCAAGGTGGAGTAAACCATTACTTTTATGTTGTAGAATTTTACCCAAATTTTGGGGATAAATATTGGCTACCAAAAGTCCCTAAGTATACATGTATAGCTTGTGCTTCCCAGTTTATCTCTCTGATTTATGAAATAATGACTAATAATTAAGTCATGGTTAGTCAATGTTTGTGCCATAATCTAGTAAGAAGCGGCTGTATGCATCACCATAATCCATCATATCAAGCAAATCATGTATAATTATTGATGCAGAGTTCCAGTTTGATTTCAAAATTGAAAATATTGATTATTCTCCACTAAACACTATGTTATGGGTACTCATTAGAATCGTCTCATCAAGACGATTCTAATGAGTACCCACAACATAGGGTTTGGGAGAGAAATAATGGATTTAGAATACCATACTTTCCTCTTATCTGGTGCTCTGTTGGTGATCTATATAATTCACTTTGTCTAACAACTGACTGGATATGGAGGTTGACTGGTCCTTTGTTTGAGGAAAATTGTTGTAGAAAATTGACCAATAGAAAAACGTTTTGGCCCAGTTTAGCCTGTGTCGACTGTGACGTCTGACCTTTGTCAATACTTTTCACAGATGTATTAACCCATTACCACACAATCCCTGCTTTTGATGACCCTGAGAAAGAAGCCTTTAGAAAACATTGTGGGAAAAGGAGAAAATGCTGGTAATGTTTTCTACCCTTCACAAAACAAATTTCAAATTTTCAGTCACTTTTATTGTGTCGTCTGCAAATGTTTTGATTTGGACATACCTAAAATTTTGTCATTTGGCAATGAGTTAAACCCTCCTTTTCACAGAGGATTACCTAGCTATTTTGGCTCATCTGTAGGAATTTATTGACCTATGATATTAGAACTATTTTAGGGTGAAAAGGGACTGCTTTCTTGCTTGTAAATTGTAATATGTAGAAATTTGGAAACATGTTTCTGCTAATTAATAATAGGAATGGCTATTGTAGAAAATTACAAATGTTTGCAATATTCTCAAAATAATTTATTAAATCTTAGTAAAACCTGTTTGCCAGCATGCTTCTTTTTCCAAATTGTTTTCTCACCTCTCATTCATAGAAAAATCCAAAAATTTTAGCCATATAAATCTGTTATTTGCTAATGATTTCAATTTGGACAAGTCTAGAATTTTGATAAAGAGTTATCGTGGACCAAAAAGTACTCACCTAGATAAGTTGATTTTATATCTTGTATTTCATGAAATAGATTTGGCGACGATCCTACGACATACCACCTCCCGCAATGGAAGAAAACGACCCAAGGTCAGATGCAAACAACCCAAAATATAAGGTACTGTTTTCATTGTCAACTCTCTGAAGTAATGTTGCCTCCCTGCAATCTAATCGCTGTTGTTCACAAAAGCAAGCCATTTTATGTATAGTGCTTTAATGTTCAAGTTCTTGAATCAAATAGTCATCTCTACTTACCTAATAAAGATTAAGTGTAACAATAGCAGGGTTCAAGGTATTTTTTTGTTTCATCCGAAGAAAGTCAGCAGTTGAAAACATTGCAGAAAAAGGAGAAAATGTTTGGAACCAAAATTTTCTTCTTTTCCAAAAATTGAACCAAGTAGATGTAAATATGTTAACCTTTGAAGCAAATAATCCCAAGTTTTATAGACCTTGAGACGGAAGGCTTGGCCATGGTGAGAAAAAAAGAAAAATACTGGTAAACAGCACCTCGCTTTTTCTCACAATGTGTTCAACCCTTTTCATGACAAATTTCTTTATTCTATCCACATTTGATTTACTGGTATTGTCTTCAAATGTTTTGAAATTGGAAAAGTCTAAAATTGTGTCTTTTGTTGTAGTTGAACTGCTACGTAAATGAAATGAGTACTTCTTTTCATGAGTTAAAAATCTATATCATTCTAATTTTGTTTGTATTTTATAGTGGAAATCAAAGATCAGAAAGCTCTGTGGTATCAGATCTTGATCTTACCTTCTGCAAAAGATTAACTTTGGCTTAATTAACTCTTTACCAAACAACAAAATTTTAGACTTATCCAAATTGAAAGCATTTGCAGATATCAAAGTAAATGTGGCTCAGATGATGAAATTGTCTTAAATAGAATAGAAAACACTGTTGGAAAAGGAGAAAATGCTGATTACCAGCATTTTCTCCTTGTCCCATATTGTTTTCAAAAGGCTTTTTTGTCGTTGAACTGTTGAAACATGTGGGAAAAATCCATTACCATACATGCTGCTACATATCTAATACATTTTGAGTCATATAAAAAATTTACAAAGAGTAGATTGTGTAATTATTAGTAGAGCTTGTAAATTTCTTTGAAAATATACTTGTAAATTTTTTTTCTCTTATTTTCATCAAACTTTTGCAGTCATTTGACAAATCGGTTATACCACAATGTGAATGCTTAAAAGATACAGTTGCCAGAGTTCTTCCTTATTGGCATGATGTCATTGTTCCTACTATAAAGGTATGTTTATAATGCTTTGTTTTCTGTGCAATTCTCCGTTCCGATATATTTTACCTTGTTGGACATACTTTGAAACGTTTCAAGATATCAAGAAAAAGCTTTAACAGAGAGGAAGTGAAGTAAAAAACATGCCAAGTTTGATACCTGGGAGCGGGTGTCAACTTTGAGATTTCTCATAGGCCCACACATTCAATGCGAGTACTAGTGTAGTTCACAGGAAGCAGAAATGAGAGAGATTAGTTTAAAATGTAAGAACTTGTTTTTAGCTCACCTGAGCACAACGTGCTCAAGGGGAGCTTTTAGGATCACCCGGTGTCCGTCGTGCGTTGTGCGTCGTCTACAATTCTTTAAACATCAACTCCTCCTAAACCGCTGGGCGGATTTGGACCAAACTTGGCAGGAATGTTCCTTGGGAGGTCCTCTTCAAAAATTGTTCACAGAATTTGATTCCATCAAAAACTCTGGTTGCCATGGCAACCAAATGGAATTTTTTAGCAAATTCTTTAAAAATCTTCTCCTCTGAAACCGCTGGTCGGATTTTGAAATAATTTCACAGATATGTTCCTTGGGTGACCCTTTTCAGAAATTGTTCGTGAAATTTTGATCCGTCAAGAAATGTGGCTCTGGTGAATGGGGGCTTCTTGCACTATACAGAAATGAAGGAATTCTTTAAAAATCTTCTCCTCTGAAACCGCTGGTCAGATTTTAAAATAATTTCACAGACATGTTCCTTGGGTGACCCTTTTCAAAAATTGTTCGTGAAATTTTGATCCGTCAAAAAATGTGGCTCTGGTGAATGGGGGCTACTTGCACTATACAGAAATGAAGAAATTCTTAAAAAATCTTCTTCTCTGAAACTGCTGGTCAGATTTTGAAATAATTTCACAGAGTTGCTCCTTGGGTGACCCTTTTCAAAAGTTGTTCGCGAAATTTTGATTGGTCAAAGAACATGGCTCTGGTGAATGGGGGCTTCTTGCACTATACAGAAATGAAGAAATTCTTAAAAAATCTTCTTCTCTGTAACAACTGGTTAGATTTTGAAATAATTTCACAGAGGTGTTCCTTGGGTGACCCTTTTCAAAAATGTTCGCGAAATTTTGATTGGTCAAGAAACATGGCTCTGGTGAATGGGGGCTACTTGCACTATACAGAAATGAAGAAATTCTTAAAAATTCTTCTTCTCTGAAACAGCTGGTTAGATTTTGAAATAATTTCACAGACTTGTTCCTTGGGTGACCTTTTTCAAAAGTTGTTCGCGGAATTTTGATTGGTCAAGAAACATGGCTCTGGTGAATGGGGGCTACTTGCACTGTACAGAAATGAAGGAATTCTTGAAAACTCTTCTTCTCTGAAATGGCTGGACAGATTTTGAAATAATTTCACAGAGATGTTCCTTCGGTGATCCTTTTCTAAAAGTGTTCGCGAAATTTTGATTGGCCAAGAAACATGGCTCTGGTGAATGGGGGCTACTTGCACTATATGAAAAAGAAGAAATTCTTGAAAATTCTTCTTCTCTGAAACCGGTCGTCAGATTTTAAAATAATCTGACAGAGATGTTCTTTGGGTGACCCTTTTCAAAAGCTGTACATATAATTTTGATCCGTCAAGAAACATGGCTTATGTGAATGGGGGCTACTTGCACTATATGGACATGATGAAATTCTTGAAAATTCTCTTTCTCTGAAACCTCTGGTAAGATTTTAAAAGAAATCTTCTGAAATGTTCCTTGGGTGATCCTTTTCAAAACTTGTTTGTAAATTTTGATCAATCAAGAAACATGGCTCTTGTGGATGGGGGCTATTTGCTCTTATACAGAAATGAAGAATTCTTAAAAATTCTTCTTTTTGAAACTGATGGTCAGATTTCGAAATGACTTTTACAGGTGACCTTTTGAAAATTGCTTGGCAAAATTATAAATTTGGTTCCAATGTTTCAATACCTCAAAAAAAAAAAAAATAGACTATGGTCATCTCAAAAATTCAGGTGAGCGATCCAGGGCCATCTTGGCCCTCTTGTTCAATAAATATATTTAAACTGAAAAACATTCTTGTACAAATAGCTCATTGCTCTTTTGGCCAAGAAATAACAAACGGTGGATTGTCTGATTAAGTTTTGTGCAGCTGTAACATGTTCTATATTGACTACTAAAAGAGCTAAAGGCTTCAGTTACAATGCTTTGCCAGATGATAAAATCCTAGTCCTGTCCAAATAAAAGCACAAAATCTTTACCAAACAACATTTTATACTGGTCCAAATTGAAAGCATTTGTAAGTGACACAATAAAAGTGACAAAAAATTTGGTTTTTAAAGGGTGGGAGACACTGTGGGACAAGGAGGAAATACTGCTTTCACAGGTGAATTATGGAATTAGTTCTTGTCTGTAATCTGACAACAACTTTTGTTAGCTAGCTTGTTATGGGGGATGACACCTTCATTCATGGTTTTGCCCCGATTTAACTCTTTACCACACGAGAAAATTTTAGACTGGACCAAATTGAAAGCATTTGCAGACGACAAAATAAAGTTGACTAAAAAATAGAAATTTGTTCTTGGAAGGGAAGTAAACAAAGTGCGAAAAGCAGAAAATGCTGGTTACCAGCATTTTCTCCTTTTCCCATAGTGTTTTCAAAAAGCTTCTTTCTCAGGGGCGTCAAAAGTAGGGATTGTGTGGTAATGGGTTAAATACAATATGTAACAACTGCGTTTGAGAAATATCTCTTTAGCTGATAAAACGAGGATATTTGTCTGTATGGGTTTGAATCCCGCCAGATGTGGTTTGTATTTCTGCTATGCTTTTGTTTGTTGTGTCTTTGTTATGACCATATTCAAAACAAGCTGATGATGATTTTCCCAGGCTAAAACTGAAAGGTTAGGGTATTGTCACTGTGTCCTTGTTTGATCTTCAATCATCAATGATCTTTGGCATAACATTATGTTCAAGCAAAAGGAAAGCTATAATTATAAATGGTTTAGGAAGATTGGCAGCAACTATAAGTTAAACATTGTTCAAAATGGAATTATTTTTTCACAAAATTTAACATAACACATTTTCTGCCTTATTTGGTCTCACTACCATTTTTTACAGAGTGGACAGAAAGTTTTGTTGGCAGCTCATGGAAACAGTATCAGAGCTCTTGTCAAATACCTTGATAAAATTTCTGATGATAAAATTACAGAACTCAATATACCTACAGGTAAGTGAAGCCATAATCTGACAAAAAGGGGCTTACCTCTACCTCTTCACCAAATGACAAAATAGTAGACCTGTCCAAATTCAGTGCATTTGTAGACAAGGCAAATGTGACTTAAAAAACTGAAATTTGTATTGATAAGGGAAGAAAACATTGTTGGAGAAGGAGAAAATGCTTACCAGCATTTTCTCCTTTTCCAACAATGTTTTCAAAAGGCCTTTTTTTTCAGTCATTAAATGTCATGATTGTGTGGTACAGAGTTTATGTATCTGTTAGGTCCCAAGTTAGCCTGCACAGGATTACCTAGATTGAAAACTTTGTTTTTATTGAATTTTCTGCATGATCAAGGACCATTTTATCTTATCAGTAAGTTGTTTGAAAAAAAAGAGGGTTTTATGGCACCATAATTATGTGATGACTTTCTTGGTATAATATATCACAGAGATGTATTAAATTCCCTTTGGCCAGAGAATGCAGGGTTTCTTTGACTTGTTGATTTGGAGTCATTTTATTATGAACACCCCCCTCCCCCCCCCCCCCCCCCCCCCCCCCCCCCCCCCATTCAAAGGAATAAAAGAAGGTACATGTACTTATATAAATTTTTGGGGTTAACTTTGTGAAAATTTGGGGGTCAAAATGTGAAGGAATAGGGGATCATGGGAAACCCTGGCATGTCTCATATAAATTTGGAAGAAAAATAAGGTGATGTGTTGGCATTCCTTTAATTTTTCAGCCTAGCTTTTTTTGGAAAAGAAAATACTGTTGATGTATTGCCTTAACTATGTTGTCATCTGTCGTCTTTCCAAACTTTGGGAAAACTTTGATATTTTTTGATACATCTATCATTACTGAGGATATTTTCTTGAAAGTTTGAAACCATGGCCAATTGTTAGAGAAGTCTTAAGTTTCGTCATTTGTAAAGATTGAATATATTTAGAAAGTTAATCAGTCCTTTTCCGGACAAGAAAAAGTTTAGACCAATTTGAACTGAAAGCATTTAGGGCTTAAGTATGACTAAATTGTAGGAAATTGTCGTTTGAAAGAGAATCAAAACATTCTTGGAAAAAAGAAAATGCTGATTACCAGCATTTTCTGCTTTTCCCAGAATGTTTTAAAAATGCCTTCTTCTTCAGTTGAGAATTGGTTGGTAAAGAGTCAATTATGTAACTTTATTACTGTACCATCACATATACCAGACTTTTTCCATAAGCTCCTGTATTGTCAAATTTAAACCCATATATTTTCTATATACGTTATCTTCAAAAGCTTGAATTCTGAAACTCTCAAATTCATTTGATTACTATTGACAAAGTTCACAAAAAATCCTTTTACACTGTTATTACTATTTTACTCTGACTACAGGTATTCCCCTTGTGTATGAACTGGACGAGGATATCAAGCCAGTCACCAATTATTATTTAGCCAGCGAAGAACAAGTTAAGGCTGCAGTCGCAAAAGTAGCAGCCCAGGGGAAAGCCAAGTAAACATTGGTTACATGACAACAAATTGTGGATTTTGATATTGCTTAGATTTATAAGTGCTACAATTAAATATGAGAGAGAGATCTGTGTTAATAACTCTTCACCAGGTGACAGTATTCCAGATGTGTCCAAATTAAACAACTATATACAAATCATAATTTTAGACATTAAAGAATTTAACCCTTTACCAGATGAGAAAATTTTAGCATTTGCAGATGACAATTTCAAATGGTGGAACTGTTTATTGATAGGGTTAAAAACATCGTGGGAAAAGGAGAAAATGCTGGTTACCAGGATTTTCTCCTTTTCCCAAGATGTTTTTGAAAGACTTCTTTTCAAATGTCACCAAAAGTCATCATTGTGTAGTAAAGGGTTAAGGGACATGTCAAAATTTTAGACATATTTTTTCCAAATTGATAAGATATTTGATATGTGTCTAATGGTTTGATACGTATGTGTTAAAGTAGAAAACATGGTAGGAAATGGAGAAAATGCTGACCACTGGCAATTTCTCCATTTCCAACAATGTTTTTACCCCTTTTTGATGACATATCCAATTGTTTGAGTTATGCTTGTTGTGTGTAAGTGCTTTTATTATGGACCAGTCCAGAGGTACGTATTATAGGAAAGATTCTTTTTAGTACACTTTCCAGCTTTGATTGGATGTACATTTACTAAAATACACCGATAATTTTAAGCTGGTTTAATTTTCTTCTCATTTTGGAATTATTAAAGTTTTACACTGTTGTTATTGTTAACATAATACTGTATTATGATTTCTGGATTGTTATACCTTAGTTTTCGTTCTTGTATCTTATTTATACTACATGAACAAATCTTTATTGACCTGTATTTGTAATCTCAGTAACCTGTAGGATACCATGCACATCTTACAACCCTTGAAAATAACGTCAGTGTTTCTCAAAAATTGAAATTTTGATTTTGGAAGGGTAAAAAAACATATGGGTATTTTTGAAAGTGCTGGTACCCAACATCTTCTCCTTTTCCCACACTGTTTTCATGAGGCATCAGACTGCACAGAACTTGTAGTCTGATCTTAGACCATGACTGTTTGATAAAGAGATATTTTTCTCAAAAAAAGTAAATTTGAAATTTCATTGATTGGGTATATGTACCATTGGCTTGTAATTTTCATTTATGTAGCAGAATAAAGGTTAAACGTGGGGATGTTTGGTAAAGAATTAACTCTATACCAAACAGTAAAATTTTAGATCCTACCAAATTGAAAGCATTTGCAGACAAATTAAATGCAACTTAAATGACATTTTTTGTCTGTGATGGGATAGAAAACATTGTGGGAAAAGGAGAAAATGCTGGTTACCAGCATTTTCTTGTTTTACCATGATGTTTTCAAAAGGCTGCTTTCCCAGGGTCATGAAAACCTGGGATTGTTTGGTAAAGGGTAAAGAGTTTTCCATTGGCACTTTTTTGATATACTGGTAGTATATTGTGATGTGTGCTGTTTTAAGGCAGTGTGCCATTCCTTCTTTTTACTTACCTTGAAATAAAGGACTTTAGTTGAAGTCATGTTTGTTTTATTGCAATTTATTTTATGACCACTTGGACTTTAAGAACTTATTATCAGGCAATCTGTAGATATATATACATGTATATATAAATATATAAAAAAGGAATGCATGTGTGATCGTGCTTCTCATAACATGATGATGATTATCTAAAGACCGCATAATACACCAAACAGATGAGCCACAAAAGGCATCCTCGGATACCCCGGGGTCTCCCTATTTGCTATGCTACATCGACCCCTGGGACAGTTAATTGAATTTCCCTCGCTTTACCGCTGGCCGAATGCTGGCTTTTCATTGGTTCCATCATCATTTTGTGATGGGCGAGTGGACTGTATGCTATGACGTTTCGTATCGATTTTCGGCGGATGATTCGAAGTTTTATTAGTCAATTGTCCCAGGGGTCGATTTAGCGTAGCAAATAGGGAGACCCCGGGGTAACCGAGGATGCACAAAAGGGGGCTGTTTGGTTTGGTTTGTTCGGTTCTGAATTTAACACCATTTTAACAGATTAGGTGATATCATGGAGGTCAGTGATACACCTATGTTTTTCCTGGCTTTCTCGCTCCAGTACTGACACGACTTTCTTTCAAAGCTACTGACTACTTTTCTCACATGAATCAGAGGTGAGACTTGAAAAATAGCCAGAAAGAAAGTTTGTCGCAACTGTATATTGAACTATAATAAGGGTCAAAAAGGGCTTAACTCTTTACCAAACGACAAAATTGTAGACCAGTTCAAATTGAAAGCATTTGCAGACGACAACCTAAGTATGGCTTAAAAATTGAAATTTGTCTTTAGGAAGGGTAGAAAACATTGTGGGAAAAGGAAAAAATGCTGGTTACCAGCATTTTCTCCTTTTCCCACAAAGTTTTCTTTAGGCTTCTTTCTCGGGGTCGTTAAAAAGTCTCGATTGTGTGGTAAAGAGTTGACCTTTTCAAAAACAAACCCAGGTTTTTACGGGTTTGGAATAGTAGTCTTTTGAAAACATTGTGGGTCAAGGAGAAAATGCTGGTAGCCAGCATTTTCTCCTTTTCCCACAATGTTTTCTACCCTATCATAGACAGAAATCATCTTTTCAGCAAGAGTTGAATTGTCGTCTGCAAATGCTTTCAATTTGGTCTAGTCCAAAAGTTCGTCGTTTGGGAAAGGGTTAATGCATTTATGTGATGCATTACATTAATCACATAGTTATCAATCCATAACAGCCACTTTTTAATCCCTTTTTTTAATCCACACAATCCCGACTTTTGACGACCCTGACAAAGAAAACATTTGAAAACGTTGTGGGAAAAGGAGAAAATGCTGGTAATCAGCATTTTCTCCTTTTCTCACAATGTTTACAACCCTTTCCAAATCAAATTTCAATTTTTGACTCTCATTTATTTTGTCGTCTGCAAATGCTTTCAATTTGGACTAGTCCAAATTTTTGTCATTTGGGAAAGTTAAAAAGCAACTTGATCACAAGACTTATCCTTGGACACACAGAAAGTTGGACAATAGCAAGAAGTTTTAGCCAAGGTCAGCCTGTATGGCATTAAGCTCCCTTTTCACAGACCATTGCTCAAGTAAATAGAAATACTTCTTGTACATATCCACAACATTTTATTGCACAATATAATAAAAATGGATACATAGTGTATATTCTTTCAAAACTTTTTTTTTTCTTTATAAAATCTCTTATCTTAGTAAAAAAAAAATAAAGAGAGAAATGAAATCAAACACCAAAACATTACTAACTTTTTCCCCCTTTACCACACACTCCCAAGTTTATTGACATCCCAAGAAAGAAGGCTTTACAAAACACGGGAAAAGGAGAAAATGCTGGTAAACAGCATTTTCTTTTTTATCTCCCAATGTTTTCTGCCTGATGAAAGATAGAGATTATTTGAGCTACATTTGATTTGTTTCTGCAAATGCTTCAAATTTTGCCAAGTCCAAAAGATTCTTGTGTGGGAAAGATTTAAATAAAATCCTAAGAAGTAAAAGCTAATGAAAGGAATAAATTCCCAAGTTTTTTGTGAGAGAATGTGCTTGAAAACTTTGGAAAAGGCAAAAATGGTTACTTTCCCACAATCTTTTCTGCCTATTGAAAAACAAATTTCATGTAATGAGTATCATTTTGTCATCTGCAAATGCTTTCAATTTTGTTGAGTGTAAACTTTTATTGGGAGGCGAAGAGTAAAATATTCCCTGATAGAATCTCCCATAACTCTTTACCAAACGACAAATTTTTGGGATGGACCAAATTCAAAGCATCTGAAGACAAGAAATGAAATACTGTCAATATGATATTTTCTGACTATGATATTGAAGAAAGTATTTTGGAAAAGGAGAAAATGCTGGTTACCAGCATTTTCCCCTTTTCCCACAATGCTTTCCATAAGCTTCTTTCTTTGGGTCTTTAAAAGTTGGGATTGTGTGGAAAAGAGTTGACTACACATTCATGTCTTTGAATTCTAAACCTAAATTACATTCTTTTTTCTTTAAATCTAACAAAAGCATATTGTTATAATGCCAAATACTTGACTCATTCTTGACTCTGTACAATACAATTCCAACTTTTAACAACCCTGCAAAAAAAAGCCTTTGAAAACACAGTGGGAAAAGGAGAAAATCCAGTTAGCCAGCATTTTCTCCTTTTCCAACAAAGTTTCCTATCCTATCAAAGACAATCCCACCATTCAAACAATATTTAGTTTGTGATCTGCAATCACATTCAATTTGGACCCATCCAAAGTTATATCATATTTTTGAGTAAATCGAGAAAAAATTTACAATTTTGCTGGATTTAACTCTCTATCAACTCTTTCCAGGACAGATTTCTGGAAGGTGAAAGCCTAAACAGACTGCAACTTAAATTTGGCTCAAGGGATGGTTGGTCTTTGAATGGAAAGAAAACATTGTGGAAAAAGGAGAAAATGATAGTGTTTACAAAAGATTTTAAAAGATTTTTTTCTCAGTACGGTAATTCAAATGCAGCAACATTCCTTAACCCATTACCACACAATCCCTACTTTTGACGCCCCTGAGAAAGACGCCTTTTGAAAACACTGGGGGAAAAGGAGAAAATGCTGGTAACCAGCATTTTCTCCTTTTCCCACAGTGTTTTGTACCCTTCCCAGAGCAAATTTCTACTTTTCAGTCACCTTTATTTTGTCGTCTGCAAATGCTTTCAATTTGGACCAGTCCAAAATTTTCTCGTGTGGTAATGAGTTAAAGGTTTAAATAGTAGTCATGACTTCATGTGATGATGTTGATGAAGATACTTTGGTTTAACTCTTCACCAAATGACAAAGTTTTGGACTTGTCCAAATTGAAAGCATTTGCAGACGACAAAATAAACGTGAGTCAAAATTGAATTTTGACTTTAGGACTTGTCCAACTTGAAAGCATTGGCAGACAACAAAATAAATGTGAATAAAAATTGAATTTTGACTTTGAAAGGTAGAAAACATTGTTGGAAAAGGACAAAATGCTGGTTACAAGCATTTTGTCCTTTTCTTACAATGTTTTCAAAAGGCTTTTTCTTCAGGTAGCCAAAACTCGGGATCGTGTGGTAAAAGGTTCATGCATGTATCAAAGATACATCTACACTTCTTTTCAGCCCATTTTCAATGCATTTCATTCTTACTTAATGAAACTATGATAATTCTTGTGTCTCGTACCAAACGTTGCCCCTGACCGCCACAAAGTTAGTAAGATTATGACTGATAAAAAATGCATTTCATGTTTTGGTGCATTTACAGCAATTGCTGCTATTGTTTTGGGTTTTCAATGAAGAAAAATCCCTCGAGTTTTTACATCCATTATGCCATTTATCTGTTTACACAGCAGGGCCATTCTACACACTTATAAGTTTTAATAGTATTTCTTTTCTCTCTCTAGCCGTATCTTTAACTCATTACCAAATGACAAAATTTTAGGTTTGTCCAAATCAAAAGCATTTGCAGAAGACACAAAAAAAGTGACTGAAAATTTGTAATTTATTTTGTGAAAGAGAAAATATTGTGGGAAAAGGAGAAAATGCTGGTAATCAGCATTTTCTCCTTTTCCCACAATGTTTTCTATAGGCTTCTTTCTCAGGGTCGTCAAAAGTAGGGATTGTGTGGTAATGGGTTAATGCTTAAACAGACAAAGATATTTTGATAGAAATTTCTAACAATATTTGACACCCTCAACCAGACATTATTATCTTAATATACTTGACACAATGTGCCTCAATTTGTCGTTGACAGATTCTGAAATGTATGGTTGACGCATGGTTGCTATGCTTTTTTTTCTAATTCCAAAAAACTCTACTTCTTGAAAAGTGACTAAGGAGGGAAATAAGAACCATTAACGGATTAATACTATACAATATTTGTAAAAAAACTAAAAAGACTACATTTCACATGCAAATAAAAACATTTATGATGCACAACTAATAGATGACTAGAAGAAAAGGGAAAAGTGAAATTGGATCTCGTGCCATACTGCATTTGTTTTTGTTCAACACAGAGCTTATTGCCTTTCATCTTTAGATTTGATCTCAAGTATGTTTATTCATAGTTTTCTCACACACACAAAACCTACGTTTTGCTCCAACATAAACATTTTTTACTGCTGACTGTTTCAAAGATCCGCAATCATGGTGCAGCCACCAGTTAATATACAGTGGAGCTCCGTTATAACGCTGTCAGTGGGAGCCATGGTTGTCAACAGCGTTATATCCGGGGTTACGCTTATAACGCTGATTCCCCCCCCCCCCCCCCACACACACACACACTACCCGCAGCCCATCCGCCAATCATTGCCAGACTACAGAACTATGGCCTAGGCTATTAATTACAGTTCATCGCAAATTTTCTACGTAACGCCTGAACTATTCCCAGTTAGTTTCTGTCATCAAATAACGTTACAACTATGTAAAAGAGCTTATTTTACCTTTAGGACCGTTTCTTTTAGAATTATTCAGCCGCTGTTTTGCTAAATTACTGCAAGATTCATTCCAAAATTAAATTAAACGGTATCGTTTTGGATTGCAGACGGTGCCGCCGCCATGTTTTTAATCATGCTGACGATTGCATAACGAACCCTAATCGGCAATGACGAAAAAAATCTCTTCTATAATCAAACGAGATCAGACCCCCGTACATGTTGAAAGTCACAGAGGAATTTAACCTACTATCCGTAAAGAAATCACATCAGTCGTTTATCCACACAATTTTTGCAGTAAGGTTTGCATTAGTGGTACATGTATGACGTAACACACCAATAATGCAAAGCGAAAGGGTTGTAAGTGCAAGTGTTTGTTGTACACACTTAAACCGTTTCGCCTGAAAAATTTACACCTGGCTATGAGCTGACCTCCATTCAAAACTATGCAATCACGCAATAAGCCAGTATCTCTGTTGCTTTATATTTTTTGATACAACCCTTCTGCGTATCGTAATGATAGTTGCAAGAGTACCCCAGTCGTGTCACGTGCACGTTGTGTAGTGGGTAGAAAGAGAGTCATTCGGCTATTTTCTGATATCGCCGTTACGATCTACATGCAGACAGACATATTGACATGAAGTTTGTATAATGCAAGATTGTTTGCAAAGACAATTATGGGACGAGGGCCTTTTGTTACCAACTGTGCGTGTATTTGTCAAAGTAATTGTGCAAAGCCATAGGTGATAAATGTAATCAACAAGGTAAAGGTGTGAAAAATTGTCACGTTACGTGTACGGTATCGATTTTTTTTTACCGAGAGGTCTTTTTTTTTTTACATCGAAGATTCTTGTGAGAGCAACGGTGGATTCGGATCAGACTTGAAAATGGTCAACCCCCGAAATTTTGGGAGCCAAAGGACACCCGCGTTATAACGGAATCAGCGCTATAGCGCACTTCGTTGTAACGGGGTTCCACTGTATTACCAATGGTGTTTACAAGATGCAATAAATTTTGATTTTCTATTTACTTCATGCCTGTCTGGGAGGAACTTCATCAAAATCCAGTAGTTCTTTTCAGTTATTCCACGTGGCATACCCCTTCCCCAAAGCAAAGCATTATGATATTGTGTCAAGCAAAAGAAATGTAGGTAAATAACGTCATATTTCCAACTGGTTGTGAATCACACGCATTTTACCTAGGTAACTAGAATATAACAATTGGTAATTTCACTGGTCTTAACCATAAATATTGAAAAAATATTTCACCAAAAATTCTGGATAACCTACCAAAAAGCATGAAATAAACTGCATATTGTTGCCCTTGGAATCTGCTATCATTCCTCCTAAAGTGTGGCAACAAGTTGGCTTGTCCTTTGAACTGCGTATAAACTCTTTCACCCAAATAATCCCACTGATGCTCAATGGGAGATGGGGTGGTAATTTGACAGGCCAATGAAGCGTGAAAGCAATAACATTAAGCTTTTCTAAAAACTACATACATTCATGTACCCATTAAAAGTACAATTGACTGTAAAGCAAAATATTTGTCAAATACAAAAATGTGGTTTTGAATGATAGGAAAAATATGGTGGGTAAAGGAATGAGGTCCCTTAGCAAGCGATGTTTACTTTTCCTAATGTTTTATCAAATGCAGGCATTAAGAAGTTCAGAGCTTCTAAACTGAAGCAGTAAAGATATAGTTGTGCCTTTTATACACCCACAGAGGAATAGCGAATGCTTACTGTGAAATACTTTGAGAAGTCTTCACATCTCATTAGATCTCAATAAAACAATACTTCTTAATCCTTTTTTAACTCATTACATAACAACAAAATTTTACGTCTAACCAAATCGAAAGCATTTGCAGACCACAAAATAAAAATGACTGAAAATTTAAAATTTGTCTTGTGAAGGGTAGAAAATGTTGCAGGAAAAGGAGAAAATGCTTGTTACCTCCTTTTCCCACAATGTTTTCTAAAAGCTTCTTTCTCAGGGTCGTCAAAAGTAGCGATTGTGTGGTAATGGGTTAAACAATCCTAACTTTGGTTCCTTGCAAAAAAGGCTTTGGAAATCATTGTAGCAAAAGAATAAAATGCAGGTAACCAGCATTTTCTCTTTTTCTAACATTTTCTACTTTTTGAAAGACAAACCTTTTTCTTCTCTGCATGAGCAATGCTCTATGAAAAGGGGGCTTAATACATCTTCATAATCAGTGGAACCAGGCAAGACATAACATACTTAAGGATCAAGGTCACCTTTTTTAACAACGGACTTAATCCTGCAGTAGACTGGTCCTTGGACAAACAGAAAATTGACTAGTAGCGAAAAGTTTCCGCACAGGTCAGCCTAGATGGATTGTGCAGGCTGAGCTGGGTCGACACCTTTCGCATGTGCACAAGCCCTCTTTTCACAGACCAAGGCTCAAATGCTTTTAATTGGCACGAGACAAAATCTTTATTATCTGGAAAAGAGTTAACCCTTTACCAAACAACAAAATTTTAGACTGGCCCAAATTGGGAGCATATGCAGATGACAAAAGTAATGAGACTAAAAATTTTATATTTATTTTGGTATGACCAGAAAACATTGTGGGAAAAGGAGAAAATGCTGGTTACCAGCATTTTCTCCTTTTCCCACAATGTTTTCAAAAGGCTTCTTATTCTGGGTCGTTAAAAGTCGGGACTGTGTGGTAAAGAGTAAAAGAATGTAAAGTGTTCGTAACAAATTCTACACAACACAGTAACAACAACATTTTAAAGTCATGGAATAAAATACAAACATGCAACTATATACATACGAAATCTTAAACAGTTAATACTTTTAATAGATGGATAATAATAAAAATTCACAGAGATTCAAAAAATAAGAGAACTGTAAGAGTCCTGAAACAGCTCGCCAGGGAATGCAGAGTTTGACCAGACAACTATTACTTGAAAACTTTGGGCAAGTTCTTTGACCCTTTATAAAACAGCCAACTGTTTCAAACATCCAAAAGAAGGCTTTTGAAAACAATGTGGGAAACGGAGAAATGATGGTATTAAGTCTTTCCCACTCATTTAAATCTTCTCCGGACAACAAAATTTTAGATCAGTCCAAATTCAAAGCATGTGCAGATAACAAATCAAATGCTGTTGTAATGATATTATATATAGATAGAAGGTTTTCATGATCTACAGTTGCTAGGTACCAGACCTATCAAAAAATAAAGAAAAAAAAAATCTATGACTATAATTTGTATGATTCCAACAGTATTCCTGATACTCTTTTCAACAATTTGGCTTCAAATCTTGCAGGACATTTATATTCCTCATTGGTAATAGGGTAACATTTCCAGTCTGACCATGACCGACCCCAAGAGCTTCCCATAAGCACTTTGTGTTCATGTTGGCTAAAAACAGTCACAGAGGATAAAAACAGATTCTAAGTGTCTAAAACACATATGAAAAGGTGATAGATAATTGGCTACTTAATTATATTTTCTTGGGTTAGAAATTGGAAGTTAATAGTAATAACGGTTAAAAAAACCCCTTATCAACACAAAACAAATGTGTTTTGTCTTACTCTGTGAACACAGGGCTTAATGTATCTGCAAAGTCTTTCAATCCTGTCAGTCTGAAAAGGATCAAAACTTCTTTCTATTTGCAAATTCCTACATGATAAAGAACCATTCTACCTTCAGAAAGGTTGATTGTTAACTCATTACCAAACAACAAAATTTCAGACATGTCCAAATTAAAAGCATTTTGCAGACAACAAAATAAAAGTGACTGAAAATGTGAAATTTGTTTTGTGAAGGGTAGAAAAAATTGTGGGAAATGGAGAAAATGCTGGTTACCAGCATTTTCTCCTTTTCCCACAATGTTTTCTAAAGGCTTCTCTCTCAGGGGCGTCAAAAGTAGGGATTGTGTGGTAATGGTTAAACTGACTGATTTAATGGATCTAAAATTATGTGGTAACTTGCTTAGTTTGATGCATCACTGAAATGCAATAACTCTTTACTGCACAACAAAATTCTAGACAAGTCGAAATTGAAACCATTCACATAGGACAAATCAAAGATAAACTAATGAATTTGTCCTTCATATAGTAGAAAACATTGTGGGGAAAGGAGAAAATGCTGGTAACCAGCATTTTCTCCTTTTCCCACAATGTTTTCAAAACCTGCTTTCTTAGGGTCATTAAAAGTCGGAATTGTGTGGTAAAGGGTTAAACTCCCTTTAGCCAGAGGGTGGCTCCAATCAATTCTTTCTGAATTTTTTTTTTTATTAATATGAAATGAACAGAAGCAAAAGCAAGAAAAACACAGAGAAGAACTTCAGCCATTCATTCACTTCTGTTTCTAATAATTAATGTTTGATGTAAATATTATATATAAATAAAAAAAAAAGTAAAAATAACGACAATTGTGCTGATATTGCAAATATATGAGCCAAGCCCTGTGAAAGGGGGGCTTAACCCTATACCACACAATCCTGACATTTAATGATTCTGAGAAAGAAGCCTTTTAAAAACAATGTGGGAAAAGGAGAAAATGCTGGTAACCAGCACTTTCTCCTTTTCCCACAATGTTTTCTTATCTTCCGAAAACGAATTTCAAGTTTTACATCACATTTATCATGTCTGCAAATGCGTCAATTTGGACAGGTCTAGAACTTTGCCTTTTGGCAAAGAGTTAATGCATCTGCATTAAGTATTGATCTGGGCTGAAAATTTTTTGGTACTGAACAACTTTCTGTCTGTCAAAGGACCAGTATATATCCAATGATTGAGCTGATTGTTAAACAAAGTAGATATAACCTATTACCAAACAACAAAATTTTAGACTGGTCCAAATTGAAAGCATTTACAGACGACAAAATAAAAGTGACTGAAAATTCGAAATTTGTTTTGTGAAGGGTAGAAAACATTGTGGTAAAAGTAGAAAATGCTGGTTACCAGCATTTTCTCCTTTTCCCACAATGTTTTCTAAAGGCTTCATTCTGAGGGGCATCAAAAGTAGGGATTGTGTGGTAATGGGATAATGGGTCCATGATTATGTAATGGCTTGCTTGGTGCCATGGATCACAGAGATGCATTGAGCACCCTTTTGCCAGAGCATATGGTTCATACTAAAAAAATTACAAATATCTTAAAGTAAGCAGGCTTTCCAAGATGTAACAATGAATTGTTCTAACGAATTGTTCCAAACATGTATACGTAAAAAATGGAATTAAAAAAAAAAAAAAAAAAAAAAAAAATTCAAACATATATATTAAATGCATTTATGGATTAAATTTACTGAGAAATGGAATTTAAAAATTATGATTAAAAAATTATTTACACTGAAGAACTGTACATTGACTAAGACAAAGTAAAACAAAGCTGTGATCTACTACAAGTACATATATATCTGTAATACAAGCCTTTAACTCTTTACCAAGCAACAAAATTTTGGACTTGTCCAAATTGAAAGCATTTGCAGACGACAAAGTAAATGTGAATTAAAAATTGAAAATTGAATTGAAACGGGTACAAAATATGGGAAAAGGAGAAAATGCTGGTTACCAGCATTTTCTCCTTTTCCCACGATATTTTCAAAGGCTTTCTTTCTCAGGGTCATCAAAAGTTGTGATTGTGTGGTAAAGAGTTAATTAGCTTTCACTTCAGCATAAGACTGTAACACGAATAAGCAAAGAAAAATACAGTACAAAGAAACAAGAAATATCACGAAAGGTTACTTAGTACTGCTTCAAAGTGTTTTGATAGACATTCAAACCTTTTCACCTTTAACAGACATCCAAAAAATTTTGTGTGGTACATTTGCATTTTCTGAATATCAGTTTTACAAAGTTTCAAGTCACTAACAGCAACAAGGTGGGAGAAGTTTGAGATACAAAATAGCTATGGCATGTTCACAGGAAGACATACAGACTCACGGGCCAATTCTAGAGATACACAAACACATTTTGATAACTATTTAACTCTTGTAGTGCTTTATTAACCCTTTACCAAACAATCCCTGGTTTTTACAACCAAAAGGAAGAAACGGTCTTAACTCTTTACCACACGAGAAAATTTTAGACTGGTCCAAATTGAAAGCATTTGCAGACAACGAAATAAAGGTGACTGAAAAATAGAAATTTGTTCTTGGAAGGGTAGAAAACACTGTGGGAAAAGGAGAAAATGCTGGTTACCAGCATTTTCTCCTTTTCCCACAGTGTTTTCAAAAGGCTTCTTTCTCAGGGGCGTCAAAAGTAGGGATTGTGTGGTAATGGGTTAAACATTGTGACCCAGAGGAAAAAGCCTTCTTAACACATTCTGAGAAAAGTGGAAAATGCTGGTAACTAGCATTTTCTCCTTTTCCTACAATGTTTTCTACTCTTCTAAAGTCAAGTTTCAATTTTTGAGTCACATTTATTTTGTTGTCTGCAACTACTTTAAACTTGGACAAGTCAAAATTTTCTCAGTCAGTAAAGAGTTAAAGAAATGGGTATCCTCATTTAGAACTAAAGGTGCAGATATTGGATTTGCAAAGCTGTCTTTGTAAGAATACCTTCTGAAGAAGTGATCTGTTCTGTGCATATTCTTTGCAGCCTGATATTTAACGCTTTCCCAAACGACAAATTTTGGACTCTTCCAAACCAAAAGAGTATGCAGACGACAATTTTAAATTTGGAGAAAATGGCAGAAAGTTCTCAAAAAGGGTAGAAAACACTGTGGGAAAAGGAGAAATTGCTCGTTACGAGCAATTTCTCCTTTTCCCACAGTGTTTTCAAAAGACTTTTACTGTAGACACGTAAAAACCACGGCTTGTTTGGGAAAGGGTTAATAAACACTGTCTGCATATGGAATTAAATCTTAATCAACATTACAGGGGTTTATATTTATAAATACTGTTTTAGGTGGAATCTGAAAAAAGTCATTATTGTATTTGTTCTACACCCCCCCCCCCCTTCCTTCGGAAGTAATGAGTAGGTAGATAGCTTGGATCAAAATAGGACCGATCCTTCAGGATGTCCATTCTACCTTTACTGTCTCTTGTTCAATAGATTGTGACATATAATCTTCTTAACTCATTACCAAACGACAAAATTTTAGGATTGTCCAAATTGAAAGCATTTGCAGACGACAAAATAAAACTGAATGAAAAATTGAAATTTGTCTTGTGAAGGGTAGAAAACATTTTGGAAAAAGGAGAAAATGCTGGTTACCAGCATTTTCTCCTTTTCCCACAATGTTTTCAAGAGGGTTCTTTCTCAGGGGCATCTAAAGTAGGGATTGTGTGGTAATGGGTTAAAAGAAAATCCTTGAAGTCACAAAATCTTTCTTACCCAGTTCAACCAAGTACAGTTAATTCTCATGCATAAAGCACAAAGGCTTATTACAAGACACTCAACATGAATTTTACTGAGCAAATATATGTTATACTAAAGGCAAGTGTAAATGAATGAGTAACACAGACTTCATGACCTTAAAAAGTCCTCCAAACATTGATTGATTGATTGATTAATTGAATTATATTCCCCTTTCAACACTATTTCAATTATATCTTCAAAGAAATTAGTCAAGGCTCATCTGTCTTAACCAAGTCTACCTTAAGTTAAATCTTTCAGAGTGCTTAGTTATTTGTTAGTTCTTTTATTTTACTTCTGAAACCTTGGAGCACAAAGCACAACCAAACCCAAAGAGGGCCAATCAAAGTGTGTGAAAGGTTAGGGTTTTTTTTAATGTAGATTAAGCCTCTCCTGCACAAAAAGTTATTGGATTCATTTAAACTGAAAAAAAAAATTGTAGAAAACAATTTAAATGTATGTGAAATTATAGTATTTCACTGTAGAAGGGTACAAAACACTGTGGGACAAGGAGAAAATGCTGGTTATTACAATAATTTCAAAAAAATTCTTTCTCAGAGGCAAGAAAAAAAAGGATTGTTTGGAAAAGGAATAAGATCAGACTGCATTGTGCATGGTGAACATTATCATCAGACTGTGCATTCTGTGCAGAATACTCTTATTTCTACAGTGTCCAATATTTTGCTAAATTATTCTAACAATCTAAAAATTCCTATGCCTTCATCTGTTTTCATACCTGAGAAAGCCAATTTCATGTACTTGACACTGTAACTCCTTACAAACAATCCCATGAGAGTAAAACCTGAAGTAAAATATCTTCAAAAACATTTAACCCATTACCAATCGACAAAATTTTAGGTTTATCCAAATCAAAAGCATTTGCAGACGACAAAATAAAAGTGACTGAACATTTGAAATTTATTTTATGAAGGGTAGAAAACATTGTGGGAAAGGAGAAAATGCTGGTTACCAGCATTTTCTCCATTCCCACAATGTTCTCTACAGGCTTCTTTCTGAAGGGAGTCAAAAGTAGGGATTGTGTGGTAATGGGTTAAGTAACCCACATTTTCTCCTTTTCCGAAATTGATTTCTAACTGTGTCAAAGACAAATACTTTTATTTAACCAGAACTGTAATCTTCAAATCCTTTAGATAAGATGATAATAATTTCAATTTTGTGTACAGTGTAGGACTAATATATATATATATATATATATATATATATATATTTTTTTTTTTATTATTATTTAAAAGAAATAGATACCTTTCTCTGTTATTATTATATAATACCAGTATTTGACTAAAAGTTGATTTCCAAAAATGATATTTTTTTTCTATGACTTAGTTATACTCTATGGCATACCCTATATGCTCATTGCACAAAGTAAACAACAACTTGAAAACTGTTTGTGTCATCTGTCTTTCTATCCAGCTTTCTCTTTCGTCTCTAGCTTTTTCTCTCTATCTTCAATCAGAATTTTGTGACATGCCAGGCATACTAATACCATCTCTGTCTGTGCTCCTGGAGCTGAATAAACATGTTAGAAACATTAAATACATTAGTTTAAAACTACACTAACTCTTTAGCACACAATCCCGACTTTTAACAACCCTGAGAAAGACGCCTTTTGAAAACATTGATGGAAAAGGAGAAAATGCTGGTAAACAACATTTTCTCCTTTTCCTACAATGTTTTCTACCCTTCCCAATACAAATTTCCATTTTCAAGTCACATTTACTTTGTTGTCTGCAAATACTTTCAAATGCTTTTCAATTTGGACAAGTCTAAAATCTTGTCCTTTGGTGAAGAGTTAATTACTTACAATGGTTGCCTCCCTGAAACCTAAACAGTATTTGTATCTTTATGTAGATAGTTCAGTAGATTTGATATGCTGACTCCACTTGTCACAGGATTCAAACTTTGAACTTCAAATAGTGCCAGCTGCCACTATCCCTCTATGTACAAGCACTTCAATGCGAAATACTGTAACCAATTCCAATAAAATCATGACTTTCCTATCCAACCCCAGACTACCTTTTGAATTCACAATCATGTAATATATTTTCCATGTTACTTGGATAAGATATTTTCTCCTCTTTGCATGCATATGCACAAAACCCCTGAAAATTGCAATGTAGCTGGAATTTTTCAATAAAATATTTGATAAACCATTAACCCTTTATCTAACAATCACAAGTTCTTTTAATAACCTTGAGAAAGACTATTTTTGAAAGCATTTTTAGAAAAGGAGCAATAGCTGGGAATAAGCATTTTCTCCTTTTCCTACAATGTTTTTTAACCTTTCACACAAATTATGAGTGACACTAAATTTGTCGTCAGCAAATGCTTTCATTTTGGATGAGTCTAAATTTTTTTGTCTGGTAAAAATGTAATCACACTTATCAACTGAATGGTAAACTAGTTATGGTATTTTCAGTCTGTTGAGAAGACCAAATTATTGTTACTTAAAGTGTGTACAAATCTGAATCTTACAACAATATCCAAATGTGAAGATCAAAGATTGGAACATCAGTATGATCTTAATCTATGCTGGTATTTAACTCTTTACCAAACAACAATTCTATATACTGGTCCAAAGTGAAAGCATTAATTTTGCAGATGACAAAACAAATGTGACTAAAAAATTGAAAGTTGATTTTGGAAGAGTAGAAAACGTGGGAAAAGAGGATATACTGGTTACCAGCATTTTCTCCTTTTCCCACATTGTTTTCAAAAGGCTTCTACCTCCGGGTCATCAAAATTCGTTATTGTGTAGTAAAGGGTTAAGGCAATTGAAGCTAGCCTAAGCCACCATTGTTTAACTCATTACCAAACGACAATATTTTAGACTTGTCCAAATCGAAAGCATTTGCAGACGACAAAATGAAAGTGACTGAAAATTTGAAATTAGTTTTGTAAAAGGTAGAAAACATTGCCGGAAAAGGAGAAAATGCTGGTTACCAGCATTTTCTCCTTTTCCCACAATGTTTTCAAAGGGCTTCTTTTCCAGGGGCGTCAAAAGTAGGGATTGTGTTGTAATGGATTAATTTTAGATGAATTCTTTAAATAAAAAAAAAAAAAAAAAAAAAAATCACTCATTATCAGACAAAAATTTTAGAATTACGGATATTGAATGCAATGTTTCCAAAAGCCTCTCTAACAATGTTTCAAAAAGCCTCTCTTGGGATCAAATAAACACAAGATCACAAAATAATAGAGATAAAGGAGACACTTACCAGTGGCACCCATCCATGATTTGGGCACTTTTTGATTACAACATTTGGAACAGAAATGTTTTCCACATTGCTGACACAAACACTGAAATACATGTATATGTATGTTTTCAAATAAGCAAACTTTGTCAAGAACAGTGGAGGTTATCAACCACTGAGTTGGACATAACAAAACTGGTGATGTTTTTTTCCAATATTTTATAGGGATGTCATTGTGCCTTCTCTTAACCCATTACCACACAATGACCACTTTTAATATCCTTGAAAGAGATGGCTTTTGAAAACATTGTGGGGAAAGGAGAAAATGCTGGTTACCAGCATTTTCTCCTTTTCCCACAATGTTTTTTACCCTATCAAAGTAAATCATTTCATATGAGCCACATTGAAACTGTTATCAGCAAATGCTTTCAATTTGGACAAGTCTAAAATCTTGTCGTGTGGTACAGGGTTAAATCTTTACCAGATGACAAAATTTTAGACTGGTCCGAATCGAATATTTGCAGACAAAATTGATATGAGTCAAAAACTGAAACTTGTTACAAGAAGGCTAGAAAACATAGTGGGAAAAGCAGAAAATGCTGGTTACCAGCATTTTCTTCTTTTCCCACAATGTTTTAAAAAGGATTCTTTCAGAGGGTAGAAAGTTAAAACCTTAACTTAGGGCATACATCACAGTCAGTCATAAGTCTGGGTTTCATTGTAATTCCAAATTCCAAAACTCACCATCTGATTGGCATAGGCTCAAAATTAAGATTAAGGATGACGGAAAAACATTAAAATTGCTTGTGAATATAGAGCCTATTCCTTATTTGGTTGGTTTCTATGTTCACACCGATAGCAGTTTTGTATCATAATCTGTTCAATGATGATGGAAAACAATGAGTGTCTAGTCTTTGTGTCATGAGTATGATAAAGTGGAAAACACTTCTCTTTACCACATGAAAAAATTGAGGACCAGTTCAAACTGACAGCATTTGCAGACCACAAAATACAGTATGGCTCAAAATTGAAATTTGTTGTGGGAGGGGTAAAAAACATTGTGGTAAAAGGAGAAAATGCTGGTTACCAGCATTTTCTCTTTTTTCCACCATGTTTTCAAAAGGCTTTCTTCTTAGGGTCATTAAAAGTCGGGATGGTATGGTTAAGAGTTATTTCGTCAGCAAAAAATCTTTTTTTTTTCAGATTGATGAGGTCAAAAAAGGAGAATCATGCAGAATTGTATACTTACAATTTTTTTCAGGATTGATGAGAAAGACGTACTACATGCAGCACATTTTTCTGAAAAACAAATTAGTTTAAAGGTTATATGTAAATCTGTATCTTTTCACCAAAGAATTACTGCTACACTGTACTGGAAGAATGATCCCCTGCAATTTCATGGAAAATTCTTTGCTTTATTAACCCTTTATCAAACAAGCCTTTTGAAAACCTTGTGGGAAAAAGAAGAAAATGCTGGTAACCAGCATTTTCTTCTTTTCCAACAATGTTGTGTTCCTTATCAAAAAACAACAAGAGGATCATGATGGCCCTGTATCGCTCCACATGCTTTTTTACCCTTTACCACAAAAATTGAAGAGGGCTTTTGAAAACAATGAACACTGTCAGGCAATACAAGCAGGTTTATTCATTGGCATAAATGCTAAAGTTCTTGGATAAAAACCTGAATGACAGAAATCCTACTTAGAAATTAAAATTCCACTCATCTGAGCACAACTATTAACATCAATATGAATCACTCTCTCTGAAAACATAATATTTTCTATCAAAAAACTTAAATATCTGGCATCAATCATGTATCACTGCAGTTTGATAATCAAGGGAGGTAAATAATAACAAACTTTATTCTTTAACTAGTTATTTTATTAATGTTTAATTGAAGTGACTACATATGGAAGCCCATATTAAACTTGTGATCCCTGGAATGGAGCCAATTTTGACCCCAGGCCTAAATATGAAAAAACTTGTTAAAGGTCCATTTAATAAAGCTACATGCCAAATTCAGTAGCCCTGGGCCTTGTGGTTTCAGAGAAAAAGATTTAAATCCTATTGGTATCATATTACATAAGATTACCATTGGCAATAATTTTTCGTCTCCGTTTTAGTTCCATTAGACGTGCCACCATTCCTGGTTTAGCATCCCCTTGTGAAGTTCTATCACCACTTCCATCCTCCTCCTCTTCTTCTTCATCTTCTTCATCTTCATGAGCATTCTGAAAAAATGGAGTGTTTTAAATGAATATGAGCATTCTTAAAAAAAAAAAGGTGTGTTTCAAAAAACCATTAAAGGCCAATTTCAACCCTTAACTCTTTACTAAACGACAAGATTTTAAGACTGATCCAAATTGAGAGAATTTCTAGACAACAACATAAACATAACTCAAAAATTGAAACTTCATTTTGGAAGAGTGGAAAACACTGTGGAAAAAGGAGAAAATGCTGGTTGCCAGTATTTTCTCCTTTTCCCACAATGTTTTCAAAAAGCATCTATCTCAGGGTTGTCAAAACCAGGGATTGTTTGGTAAAGGGTTAAACTTCTGGCAGCCAGTGTAGATAAAACACAAATCAAATCATTCAAGTCAGGTCTATTTCCACCTATATAAAATAAATGCTTCTGATCTTAATGCGTGGTAAAGAGTTAAGCCCCCTTTTCACCGCATGGCCCAAATATATGTATGTTTTCCATCTACTTTTTTCATCTTCTTATAATGAGACAAAAATATCTCATGGTTTCATATTTATTCCTTACATCATTGAGTTTATCCGAATCTGTCAAACCAAGATTGTCTGGATCTTCCAATGTTTGATGTGGCATGTTATCCTGAAATATCAAACATGCATACATGTATATACTTCACTCTTAATTCTTTACTGAATAAAAAAACTGTAACTGGTCCTTATTCAATGCTTAACTCTTTACCACACAATCCCTACTTTTAACGACCCCGAGAAAGAAGCCTTTTGAAAACATTGTGGGAAAAGGAGAAAATGCTGGTAACCAGCATTTTCTCCTTTTCCCACAATTTTTTGTACCCTTCTCATAACAAATTTTAATTTTTGAGCCACGTTTATTTTGTCATCTGGAAATGCTTTCAATTTGGACAAGTCTACAATTTTGCTGTTTTGGTAAAGAGTTAATAACAGATATCCAGAAAGTGTCTCCTGTAGGACACTGAAAGCTTTTCAATGGAATTGAAAGCTCTTGCAAATCATAAATGCAGCTTCACTGCTATGATTTTAATTGGAAAGGTTAGAAAAATAGTGAGAAAAAAAGTTTTTTTTTTTCCTCACATTGTGTTCAATTGTCTTCCAAATGAGGGAAGTTAAAACAAGGGATTGTTCTGTAAAAAATTAACCCATTACTACACAATCCCTACTTTTGACCATCCTAAGAAAGAAGCCATCTGAAGCCTTTAGAGAACATTTTGGGAAAAGGAGAAAATGTTGGTTACCAGCATTTTCTCGTTTTCCAAGAATGTTTTCTACGCTTCACAAAAAGAATTTCAACTTTATATATTGTCGTCTGCAAATGCTTTCAATTTGGACAAACCTAAAATTTTGTGTTTGGTAATGAGTTAAAGTGCAAAATTAAATAAAGGGCTACTTTTCAGTCGGTGAAATGACCAAAGGATCCAATTTCACAAACAGTCCAATATATTGTTGTAATAAAAAATTCCAAGCTGTCTGTGAGAGGCAAACAACGTTCCCTGCAACTAGGTATGAAACTGTCACCTTCAGGTCACAAGCCAGATAAGCAAACCACTGAGGTACCCAACTGAGCCAATCAGGTTGCTAGTCTTGGGATTTGGTGTTTGTATCAGATATAGAATAATTGATGACTAAAGTTAAAAAATAATAATTTACTGCCTGTTTTGGCCACCAGGCTTTCTTGTTCTAGGTTAACTCAATACCAAATAACAATATTTTAGGCTTGTCCAAAACTAAGCATTTGCATGTGACAAAATAAAAGTGACTGAAAATTTGAAATCTGTTTTGCGAAGAGTAGAAACATTGTGCTTTTCCCAAAATGTTTTCTCGAGGCTTCTTTCTCAGGGTTGTCAAAAGTAGGGATTGTGTGGTAATGTGGATCTAGAACTGAGGTGCACAGAATGCGCATTCTGGTCATGAATCTATAGAACCTGTGAACATACCTCAGCTGTGTATGATATTCCAAAAGTCAAAATAGAAAGACAGTTTGTATCAAGGCCAAACCTACAACAAACCCTTTAGGGATATTGACTCTTAGTAGATTCTTAAAAAGCATTTTAAAAAGATTAAAATGCAACTTGGCAATCAACTTTCAGCATTGGTGTCAACTGATGACATAAACATGATATATAACTATAGATTTTCAGATAAAATTCCACAAGAAGCAATCTCTCCTTATCCAACAATATTTTGTATTCTGCTGAAAATTGTTTTCTTTCACTTTCATTCAATGTTTCTCTTTTGTGGGATTTAAAATGGAGTTTGGTAGGTCTTAAACAACTTAATGAGTTAACCAATTATCAAATGACACCTGCATTTTCTCCTTTTAACACAATGTTTTCTAAATGTTTCATTGAGGGGCGTCAAAAGTAGGGATTGTGTGGTAATGGCTTAATCCAACATAAAGTACCTAAAATGTTAGTAAAAATGAAAAGTATGGCAATTTAATTTTCTAAGAGGCCACTAAATGGTTGAATTTATCCAGTGAAAGGTAAAAAAAACATAGTCGGAAAAGAGGAAAATGCTGGTTCTTTTTCCACAAAGTTTTCTGCTTCATGGGTGGTGACCAAACAAGAATTTTTGGTAATAAATCTTTGGTAATAAATCTCATTACTTACTTTTGGTACAGTACCATTTTTAGATTCTGTGCTCGTCTTTTCAAATACTGACATTAGAGTCCTTTTCCCCTGACAGAATTCTATGAATTTCTTGATGCGTTTCTTTGCACCTACAATAAGAAATGTTATGTAGAAAATTTTTCCATGTTCTCTCTTGAACTGGTATTTTCTTGCTAAAAGAGAAGTGCAGTTATACACAAACCCAAGGACTCTAAAGTTTTGGTAGGGACACTTGTGATTCAGCATTTCTCAGCACGGTGTCCCAATTTTGCGAAAAAATGAGCCTGGAAGACACCCACCAAAAAACAACTGTCAAGCTCTGAATTTGTCAAGTGTCTAGCCTTCTATCATTAAGCAGATCTATCAGATTCAAATCATCCAAATATAAAGCTAAAATAAAGATAACATTTTCCAAGCCAATTTTCATGCTATTTATAATGTAACAAGTGCTTTGACTCTCTTGCTTGTATTTTCCTTTGAGCCAATCTTTTGGCCTGCCACCATGATGCTGATCAATCTATAGTACTTGGCTTTCACCTAGATGATTAAAGTACTACAGCAAAAAGTAAAGTTCTTTAACATGCCTTTGAGCAGTAGTATGTCTTGAACCTAAAAATGGTACAACATTTACATGAGCAATGCTCTGAAAAAAAAAAAGGGCTTACAGTTTGCCCTACTTTCTAAACCAATGAAAACGTCGGATTTCGTTCAAAACTCCTGGATTTAATTCCATACAGACTTAATATGTTGCAATACGTGACCACTTAATCATTAAATGGTTGACTTATATACAGTTTTAGCCCAATTAACACGAAGCTCAGCCCACAGTTTTTTAGCTGGTCTTTGTGGAGTAAAAACTTCTCTAGCGCATGCACAGTACTAAAAGAGGCGGGAACTATTCCAACTTTAACTCTTAGGCCTCTGAATATATTCTGAATATTTTTCACTAATTTTACAGACCTGTGTAGGCATCATCTGTGGCAAAAAAGAACCAGTTAGTTAAAATGATCGCTGTCCATCGAGTTGGCAAAACCACCAGTGACAGTAACAACACACAAACTTCAACATGAAATCTGGAAAATACAACAGTGTGTGAATTACCAAGATTTTTTTAAAACCAGCATCTAAGTAATACTACCATTAATCTTGTACTGCAAAATGCCTGTCTCCTAATGTAATGACTCCTTTGAAAATATTGCAGGAAAATGGTAAATTGATAAAAAAAAGCATTTTCTCATTTCCACAATGTTTTCTACGCTTCCAAAAGAAATATCAGTCTTTGGGTCAAGTGTAATTTGTGATCTGCATAAACTTTCAATTCTATCAAGTTCAATATTTCATTGTGTGGTAGAGAATTATTGAGCTTTGTTTGATGTTTTAACTCATTACCACACAACAAATTTTAGACTGGTTCAAATTGAAAGCATTTGCAGATGACAAAATAAAGGTGAATGAAAAATTGATTTTTTTTCTGGGAAGGGTTGAAAACACTGTAGGAAAAGGAGAAAATGCTGGTTACCAGCATTTTCTCCTTTTCCTACAGTGTTTTCAAAAGGATTATTTCTCAGGGGCGTCAAAAGTAGGGATTGCATGGTAATGCATCAAATGCAATTATAATCTCACCATTCTGCAGTCAGCGCAGCTATCTTTCAGTTCCTTGAGATCTATTCATCAGAACTTTTAACTAAATTCTTTCCAGGCCACTTGCTGCCTTCTATCATACTTTTTCAATACATTGTTTTGTACTGAGAGAGAATTATTGTATTGTAGTTACAACAACCATAAAACCTTGAACAGAGTTTATCCCAGCTGATATGTGAGTAATGATCTCTGTATTACAAACACTTGTCTGACTAATTAGGCAAATGGAAAACAAATTTAAACCTTTACCAAACATTCCAAAGTTTTAGTGACCGTCAAAAAGAAGCTGTTTTGAAAATATTGTGAGAAAAGAAGAAAAGTAAGGTATCCAGCATTTTCTTTTTCTCCCACAACGTTTTGTATCTCATCAAATTTGTTGGCTTCAAGTGCTTTCAATTCAGACAAGTCAAAGAAATTTGTGTGTATTAAAAAGTTATAGACAAACTTTGGAGGAAAGGAAAAAAAATGTCTTAAAAGGTAATTGTGAAAGCAGGGGCATGCAAAATTTGTATCTGAACAATCAGATTATACTTGTCCCCTTTCATACCCATCCTTTTTAACTCATGGAAGGAGAGGGTGTTACTGCTTATTAACCCATTACCACACAATCCCTACTTTTGACGCCCCTGAGGAAGAAGCCTTTTGAAAACACTGTGGGAAAAGGAGAAAATGCTGGTAACCAGCATTTTCTCCTATTCCCACAGTGTTTTCTACCCTTCCCAGAACAAATTTCATTTTTTCAGTCACCTTTATTTTGTCGTCTGCAAATGCTTTCAATTTGGACCAGTCTAAAATTTTCTCGTGTGGTAATGAGTCAATTGAATTTACTTTACAAAACAATCTCATGCTTTAACAATCCTAAGATCAAATGATTTGAAAAAAACGATAATTATGTGAAAAGATGAAAGATACTCATAAATTGCATTTTCTCCATTTTCCAACTATTGTTTCTATACTTATAATTTGAACAATATTTCTTTAAAATTTGTCATCTGCAAACACTTTCGATCTAAAAAAAATATTTATGGCTCAAATGACACTTGCTATCTTTGAAAGGGAAGAAAGCATGTGGCATGAGGAGAAAAACCTAGTTATTAACATTTTCTGCTTTTTTCCACTATAATTTCACTATTTTTCTTCCTCAGGGTCATAAAAATAGGGGACCCTTACCTCATCACCCATCCTGTCTTCCTGTGGCTTAACCCTTTCCCAAACAGCATATTTTGGACCAGACCAAACTGGAAGCATTTTGCAGATGACAAATTAACAGTTGCTAAAAAGATGATTTTTCTATATGATAGGGTAGAAAACATTGTGGGAAAAGGAAAAAATGCTGGTTACCAGCATTTTCTCCTTTTCCCACAATGTTTTCAAAAGGCTTCTATTCCTGACCCGTAAAAACCAACGATTGTTTGGGAAAGGGTTAACATTGACTAATGTAGGTAAAATGTTTTCAAAACCTTTTTTCCTATAGAAGATGATACACAAGATTGTTTGGAAAAAGGTAAAGATTCAAGAAGCAATATACTTACTTCAGAGAAGGCGTTGTATGATCCCACTTCAGTAGTGCATAAAAGTAGGCTGTTTGGAAAAAGGTAAAGATTCAATATACAATATACTTACTTTAGAGAAGGCGCTGTATGATCCCACTTCAGTAGTGCATAAAAGTAGGCTGTTTGGAAAAAGGTAAAGATTCAAGAAGCAATATACTTACTTTAGAGAAGGCGCTGTATGATCCCACTTCAGTAGTGCATAAAAGTAGGCTGTTTGGAAAAAGGTAAAGATTCAATATACAATATACTTACTTTAGAGAAGGCGCTGTATGATCCCACTTCAGTAGTGAATAAAAGTAGGCAAAATATTCATTACTTTTGATCACAAAGTCATGCATCTGCATCAAACTGAAAATGGAGGAAAACAAAAGATTTAATTGTTTGTATTGGAGTTTGATGCTGTTTTAACAACTGATGTCATATACTGGTAGTCAGTGCACTTAATTCTTTACCACACAATCCCAACTTTTGAAGACCCTGAGAAATAAAGCCTTTGAAAACATTGTGGGAAAAGGAGAAAATGCTGGTAACCAGCATTTTCTCCTTTTCCCGCAATGTTTTCTGCGCTTTCCAAATCAATTTTCAAGTTTTGATTCACAATCATTTTTCTATCAGCATTTTCAATGTTTTCTGCCCTTTCCAAATCAATTCAGAATTTTTTATTCACATTCCTTTTTTTCATCAGCAAATGCTTTCAAGTTGGACAAGTGCAAAATTCTGTCATTTGGTAAAGAGGTAAGCAAGTGTATTTTAATTTTCTCGCACAAGTACTGACACAACTTTCTTTCACAGTCACAGTGTAGAAATGAGTTATTTTCTGTTGTTATTTTTTCTCCTCAGGACAAAAAATATCTAATTCCATTTGAATTGTGTAATGCCAAGGCTTTAATACAATGAATGTTGTGGCAAATAATTCTATAATTCTATGTGCTTTTTGTGGGGGGGGAGGGGGGCAAGAAAGAGCTCATCATAATGTATTTTAATTAGTAACTCATACAGTACAAGGTTTAAAAAACAAGGTTATGACATCACAGCAGCCATCTACCTGAATTTGAAGTCCCTGACAGTCTGTAGAGCTGTGTGTTCATCAACAGGCTCATCTTGCCATGTGTTGTTGTTGTTCGAGGTATTTGGCAGAAATTTATCCAGTATCCGGGTATGCAGTTGGATCAGGCATACTAGCGCAATCACTATCACCAATAAGGACATCAGGGTGAACACAGCGGCTAAAGATAACATGAACATTTAAACAACTTGACCAGTATACAGTGAAGGTGATGACTTTGTCTGCTAAAGGAAGAAAGCATAATTGGAAGAGGAGAAAAAGCTGACAATCAGCATCTTTGCAAGTTTCGATTATGTTTTCATTAGCATTCTCATTCAGAATTTTGAAAGCATGAAACTATTACCAAAGTCTAGAGTTAAAAATGTTTTCTAAAAACTAAAAACTAGAGTTAAAAATTTAGACTAAGATCAAGCAATGTGCATTATCATAATTATGGCCAGCAATACACAAATAAAAGCATTTGGGTAAAATGTCATCTAAGATCAGCCTGTGCAGTCTGCGTAGGCTAATCCAAAAAAACACTCTCTGGTTTTATAATTTTTTCTTTTTTAGCACAAAGTCTTATGTGGTCATATCGTGCCATCTCAGATTAGCCTGTGGAGTTACCTTCAGTCTAAAGGTCTGCTCCGATGCTATTTTTGTAACTGGTCTTTGCTGGCAAAAACCAGTAACAAAATTAGCATCTGAGCAGACCTTCAGACTGAAGGTAGAGCAGAGTGTGCGGGCTGATCCGAGAAGGCACTTTAGGGTGTTACGCAAATGTGCAAATGCTCCTTTTTGACGTTTTGAAGGCCATATACAGACATGCTTTTGACCTAAAACATGACAACTTTTCCAACACACATGTTGATAAAAGTTTCAAAACAAAGCCTATGTAGAATTTACCTTGAGTCAGGATTAAACATGAAAGATTACAAAGGACCCACAATATCACAGTCAGTATTGGATAACGCCACCTGAAAAACAAGACAGAAGTGAAGTTCTCATTTTCTTGTAATGTTCCTCAAAGTTGTATGCCACATACTATGAAAGCAATTGTAAGAAAAGGAGAAATGCTAATATGCAGCATTTTCTCCTTTTCCTACAATTTTTTCCATCCTCTTGAAGACCAGTCTCTTGCTGTGAGTTACATATACTAGTATCTGTCGTCTGCAAGTACTGTTAGATCTACAATTTTTTTGCCGAGTAAAGAGTTTAACCCATTACCACAGAATCCCTACTTTTGACACCCCTAAGAAAGAAGCCTTTTGAAAACACTGTAGGAAAAGGAGAAAATGCTGGTAACCAGCATTTTCTCCTTTTCCCACATTGTTTTCTACCCTTCCAAGAACAAATTTCAATTTTTCAGTCACCTTTATTTTGTCGTCTGCAAATGATTTCAATTTGAACCAGTCTAAAATTTTGTCGTGTGGTAAAGAGTTAAAAAGGTTAGAATATAAACTATGCATCTGAAAACAACAGGTGTAAAGATAATACCTATCAGTTTTTCCCTCATTCAAATACATTTTTACTCTTTCACAAACAAATAAAATACACCTTTTCAAGCTGTACGAAATCCAAATACAGTTGGGCAGCATGAGAAAGAAACAGTTGGGTCGTATTCTAGAGTAAAATTATGGACAGTGTAGATCAAGATCAGACAGCATCTTCTGTGCAGTCTGGATTTGCTCTTGGCTATTGACAAAAGCTTTTTGTGTCATCAATGGTTAAGTAAAGAGTTAATTCTCCTTAGTATCAGACTTGGAGTATTTAAGGTATTTCATAAAAATGATCTATAATCTTAAAATGTAAATCCTTTTCTTTACGGAATACATATATTTAAAAACTCTGTCTTTACTTTTCTTATTTTTCATCTTTTTCCACAATTTAACAGTACAGTTTTAAACCTTTCCATATCAAAGAAATTTACAGGAGACAAGTCAAATGTTTTTTTAAATTATAGTTGTAATCTTACAATAGATAAAAAGATATTGTGGGAAAATAAGAAAATGCATTTTCTCCTTTTCCTATAATGTTTTCAAAAGGTTTCCTTCCAAGCATCATTAAAACTCCAGATTGTGTGATAAAAGGTTAACACCGTGTAAAACAAATAGATCTATGTCTTAAAGACACTCAGAAAGAAATCTTTTGAAAATATTGTTAGGAAAGGAGAAAGTGCTGGTATATAGGATTTTAATTCCTTTTCTTGTGATGTTTTCTGCTTTTTCAAAGAAAAATTCCATCAACTGAGACGCCTTTCATTTGTTGTCTGTGAGTGCTTATAATTATGACAAGCCTAAGACCTTGTGGTTTGTACAGACTTAGGTTGTGAGAAAGTAATCAAGATTCTAATTTCTAAATATTTATGCACATTTAATTAAGATTCTAAATTTTAAATGTTTATGCGCATAAAATTATTTAGTTAACTTTCAGAAAAGTGGCTTTGATCAGTCATCAATGATTTGGAACTGACTTCAGGTACATGTTTGGGCATCTCATTAATTAAGGTAACCACTGATCAGACCCAGTATACAAAGGGAAAACACGATGGCTTGGATTTTACATATGATAGGTGGCCTTCTTAGAAATCCATTCAGTGAGTATTTTGTTTTTTTCTAAATTCTTTCCCTTTTTGGATTTTATTGTCTTTGTTACTTATCAGACCAAGTCAGTAATGTTAGGGCCTAAATCAGGTGGTTGCTGGTTAAAACCTCAAGCTTGGCCAACTTATTTAACCCTTTACTCCATAGATACTCATTTCTACACATTGCTTGTAGGAGTCTTTTAAAAACATTGTGGCAAAAGGTGAAATTGCTCGTGACGACCAATTTCACCTTTTGCCACAATGTTTTCTATGCTATCAAAAGGTGTCATATACAAATAAGAAATGGCTTCATCCTTGCTGTTATTTAGGGTCAATTTGAGATACCTTAGAAATGCCTCATGGGTAAAGGGTTAACTCTTTACCACAAGATCCTGAGTTTTAACGACCTCAAGGAAGAGGCCTTTTGAAAACATTGTGGCAAAATGAGAAAATGCTGGTGACCAGCATTTTCTTTTTTTCCCCATAATATTTTCTACCTTTCCAACAATAAACCTTCCTACAATATTTTCTACCCTTTCAATAATAAACTTAAATCTTTGAGTCACATTTATTTTGTCATCTGCAAATTCTTTCAATTAGGACAAGTCTAAAATTTTGTCGTTTTGGCAAAGACGACAGCCGTTGGGACAGGATTTCTTCCTTTCTCACTGATGCTGATTGTTCCGTTATTAGGGAAAGCAGCATGCAGCTTGACATGAAAATAATACAAGTACATGTACTAGTAACTGAAACTCAAGAAATATTTGAAATCATGGATAGGTGCACTGGCTATGGTTATATAACTGAAAAAAAGTTTTGAAAATGGAGGCAAACACCATACAAACACATGCTGTTACCCCATTACCACTCAATCCCTACTTTTGACGCCCCTGGAAAAAGAAGCCTTTTGAAAACATTGCGGGAAAAGGAGAAAATGCTGGTAACCAGCATTTTCTCCTTTTCCTACATTGTTTTCTACCTAATCAATAAACAATTGTACCATTTGAGCCACACTGAAATTGTCGTCTGCAAATGCTTTCAATTTGGACAGAGCTAAAATTTTGTCGTCTGGTAAAGGGTTACTTGAACTCCCAAGCAAAGAATGCAAAAATTTGCAAAAAAAAAGCATCAATGAAAGACTCTTGAGAAGAAGGCGTTTGGAATAAACCCATTACCACACAATCCCTACTTTTGACAACCCTGAGAAAGAAGCCTCTGGAAAACATTGTGGGAAAAGGAGAAAATGCTGGTAACCAGCATTTTCTCCTTTTTCCACAATGTTTTCTACCCTTCACAACACAAATTCTAAAGTTTCAGTCACTTTTATTTTTTCTTCAGTGAATGCATGTGATTTGGACAAACCTAAAATGTTGTCATTTGGTATTGAGTGGAAAAGGGAGAAGATGCTGGTTACCAGTATTTTCTCTATTTCCCACAGTTTTTTATACCCTTTCAAAGACAAATCTAATTATCAAAGTCAAACTCATTCAGTCTTCTACCAATGCTCTGAATTTGGACAACTGGGTAAAAGTATCATGTGTGGTAGAGAGTCAAAAAATCCCGATGTCTAAATGGATTTATTATGCCCTTAAATCCTACTTTACAAATACTGCTGGAAAAAATACTTTTTCTTGCCAATGATTATGCTTTCTGAAATCCCCGAAATTTGATAAGATGATTACGTATTCAAATTTGCTACATCATAAAATATTTGTATTTCCTCTCATTATATATACCAGTAGTACAATTATCTGCAAACTTACAATACCAACTCTTTACCAAAAGACAAAACTTTAGGCTGGTGCAAACTGAAAGCATTTGCTGGTAATGAAACGAAAGTGATTGAAAATTTGAAGTTGGTATTAGGATGGGTAGAAAACATGGTGAGAAAAGGAGAAAATGCTGGTTACCAGCAATATTTTCAAAAGGCTTCTTCCTCAGGGTCATTGAAAGTCAGGATTGTGTGGAACAGGGTTAATAGAAAACCCATGCAAAGAATTGATCTAGAATCCCACAATGTTTACAAAAGGCTTCTTGCACAGGGTTGTTTAAAGTCAGGATTGTGTGGTAAAGGGTTAATTCACGATAGTCTGAATCTTACCGTCTCAAGTCATCCCAGAGATATAAAACAAATGCAAATGGCTCAACCATACAATTAAATCTCTCCACTTCCAACACAAACTGGGCTATGTCCACTCTGCCAGCGAGTGGACTTGATGTGTCGTCCTGGTAACCAGATGAAATGTCTTCCTCCATAACCTAATGAATGAAAAAGAGTATCTCATTACTCAACTTGAATCTGAAGGCTTGATTTAATGGGGGTTTTTTTGTGACTGCTTCTATGCCCATTCTGATAAAAATATCAAAATATGAGTACCTCCATCACATTAACCCATTACCACACAGCAACATTTTAGTTTAGACCTATCCAAATTAAACGCATTTGCAGAAGACAATTTCCAAGTGGCTCAAATAGTGAAATTATGCTTTGATAGGGTAGAAAACCTTGTAGAAAAAGGGGAAAATGCTGGTTACCAGTATTTTCTCCTTTTCCCATGATGTTTTCAAAAGGCTTCTTCCTCTGGGGCTTTTTAAATCATCATTGTGTGGTAATGTGTTAAATGGCTGTTCATCTTTTCTTTGTCAGCGTACAAAGCAATGTTTGATTGATACACTAGCGATTCATCTTTACAAAAAGACAGAAATAAATGTAAATATCCATTCATCTACTTCTACGGAAATTTAAACTAGGCTTAATATACATTGTATACTGCACATAATTTTAGAAGTAATTTCTCATATACAGTACAACCTGTATTCAGAGATCACTCAAGGGAAGTACTGAAATTGGTCTCTTACAGCAGGTGGTCTTTAAATACAGGTTATATTAGGTAAATGTTGGAACAGTGGTCTCTTAAAGCAGATGGTCTCTTAATACAGGTGGTCTCAAACACAGGTTTAACTGTATATGTTGATAAATAAATGACTGAAACCTGTAATCAACGTATCTTAACCGAGAAGTAAAAGTAGCAGACATTTTTTTTTCCCACAGATGAGAATAAAAATCTGTGAAGTAGAAGAGGGAAGTCAACCTTGATTCATAGGAATGTTGTGCTGCCTATAAAAGTGATTTTGAAATTGGTGTTTGAGAGTTAACAAGTGATCAAAAACTAACTGCCTAATCATTTTTTAGCATGTGATAGTCCTGCACTGATTTTGAAAATGTGCATGAATGATGAAAACTCTGATGATTCTTTCAATTGTGCAATCTGGATCAGACACTGATGGGTGCATAAAAATCAATCCCAAATCTGAATACATGTATAAAGTCTTAAATAAAACAAATACTCTCATGAACTCTTTATTACACGACAAAAATTAAGACCTGTCCAAACTGAAAGCATTTGCAGATGACAAATCAAATATGGTTCAAGTGATGGAATGTGTCCATGAGATGGAAGAAAAAATTGTAGGAAAAGGAGAAAATGCTGGTTACCAGCATTTTCTCCTTTTCTCACAATGTTTTCAGTAGGCTTCTTTCGCAAGGTCGTTAAAGGTTGGCATTATGTGGTTAAGGGTTAATCGGTGTCTCTTTGAAAGTTTTCTCCATGGCACTGTAATTAGGACAATGCAATCACAGTTATTTAGACATTTCTATCTCCAGTAAATCCTGTATACTCTGTATAGTAACGGTAGTTATCTCTAATAAAATGAGTCAACACAATCATCAGTCAAACAAGAGGGCCAAGATGGCCCTGGTTCGCTCACCTGAATTTTTGAGAGGACCATAGCCAATTTTTTCAAAATCTAAACAACCATTTCAGAGAAGAAGAATTTTTAAGAATTTCTTCATGTCTGTTTAGTGTAAATAGCCCACAGCCATCAGAGCCATGTTTCTTGATGGATCAAAATATTTCGAACAATTTTTGAAAAGGGTCAACTAAGATACATTTCTGTGAAATTATTTCAGAACCTGATCAGCCATTTCAGAAAAGAATTTTAAAAAATTTAACTTCATGGCCATATAGCGCAAGTAGCCCCCATTCACCAGAGCCATGTTTATTGACGAATCAGACTTTCATGAACATCTTTTGAAAAGGGTCACCCAAGGAACATCTCTGTGAAATAATTTCAAAATCTGACCAGCAGTTTCAGAGAAGAAGAGTTTTCAAGAATTTCTTCATTTCCCTATAGTGCAAGTAGCCCCCATACACCAGAGCCACATTTTTTGACGAATCAAAATTTCGCGAACAATTTTTGAAAAGGGTCATCCAAGGAACATCTCTGTGAAATTATTTCAAAATATGACCAGCCGTTTCAGAGAAGAAGAATTTTTAAGAATTCCTTTCTTTCTGTATAGTGCAAGAAGCCCCCATTCACCAGAGCCATGTTTCTTGACGTATCAAAATTTCACGAACAGTTTTTGAAAAGGGTCACCCAAGGAACATTTCTGTGAAATTATTTTAAAATCTGACCAGCGGTTTCAGAGGAGAAGATTTTTAACAAATTTCCTAAAAAATTCCATTTCGTTGCCATGGAATTAAACATGTCTGGAATTAAATTGATTCTAAATACCGGCATCTCTTCAAATGGCTCTAGGCAACAAAATTTCCAATCACAGCTAATAAAATGGGCATGGATCAATGCAAACTTTCAGACTGACGGTAGTATGCGACAAACAAACCTGGGCGAACAAAACCAGTGACGAACAAGCACAGGGACAAACTGGTTTTAGGATGAACAAGCCCAGTGCTGATTCTATAGGATAAGTGTCTATCAGCTCATGTCCATTTTCACAGAGCTGACAAGCAGCCCCAAGACATAGTCTCAATAATGAGACGCCCCAGTGATCTTTTTCATATTTGGATATTTACTGAGCACCATACCGTCTCTGTCCATCGTAAATTTTCCGTTAGCAAATATAGAGCGCTATACCTACTTTCGGTTTCGTTGGTTTTATCTGTATTGCAGCGAAATGCAATTAAATTTTTGTACTAATTATGACCAAAAACAAATTTTTAAACCATTCATGACATAAAAAGCTTGTAGAAGTCGTTTACAACATGTTTATCTCAGAAAAATCACGGACAAAATTAATCGTGCGTGGCGGCTATTTTGAATGTTTTCAGGAACGTAAACAGCTCGAGTCACTGATGAAATCCACGTTTTTCTCACGATCAGCGTTTAAATTGAAAAAATTTGTATTTCAAATGAAAGAATATTGAATACGCAAGCCACTGGTATGTTTAAATCCTAGTTTTGTGCTCAATTTAGGAAATTATAAGGGTTCAAACTTGCGCACAAAATCTGTGCGGAACTTTCAACTGATTTTGTCCGGATTGTCTCTGTACCCAGAGGCGACCAGTCCAAAAGTAACATCGCCTTTGAGGACTGTTATCTGTACAACCCCAAGACACATTCATTCAATGATTCAATGATTCAGCCCAAAGAAACTTCGAGTTTGATTTGATGTCTTATAAAACTTACAGAATAAGGGAAGCACAGGATAGTTACTCTTGAAGAGAACAGGGAAACAATGATTTCAAAAACAACAGATCCATATTCATGACTCATTTATGCTCTTGCAAAGTGGTTGCTTCACAGGTGGTCTCAAACATATGGTTCTCTTTCAGCATCACCCCTCTATTAGATAATTTAAGCGACTGAAAGTTACTTACAATGCACTGTAACCTTCTTCGGCCTAAACAAATTCTTCACAATTATTTTTATTCTCTTTAAAACTGCAAAAATTTATTTCTTGTATTTTCGTCCTCTTCCCTGTGGCGCAACTTTATTTGTAAATATCTAAGAAACTAATCGAACAAAATTAACTCCCTGTCTTTAATTTAATTTTTTAGGGAAAAAATCAAATGGATTACTTAATTTATTGAATGCAATGCATGAGATTATGGAGTGAGTTTTGACCCTAAATCTTCTTTTTCTAAAACTAGAAGTTTTTTGCGTTTAAATTTTTTTAAGAACATTATTAACCTCTAGAGTCTACATGTAGAAAACTTTCAGAAACCAAACTCGTCAAAATAAAGCTTCCGGTGTCAAGTCTCTTAAATTTCAGGGTAAAGTTTTACGTAATTTCTATTCGAATGGAGGAAAGAAACGTTGGAAATCCCACGTATTAGGGGTAGCAAGATAATGATACGTAACACGAAAGTTCAATTTGTTAAAGTATCAATACAACGACAGATATAGTATGCACCCGAAGATAAAACCAAGCACCCACAAACGTTCACCATTAATCTGTCGTCCCGGGGCTTGTTCGCCTTTAATCATTTTACGCACTTGATTCGAAAAAATTGCTACTAAGCTTAAGATCGATATTCAATTGCTTTTACTATCATTTTTGTTAACTAAGGCTTCATAAGTGCAGGTAGCATGTTTCCAATTGTTTTGCCTTTTAACATCCATTCAACCACCATTTATTTTTTGTACACTTTTTACTTTAGGCCATCCTTGCAAATAATAATGTCTGTATAGGAACCTTAAGTCAGTTCTATTAACTTTTTTCTGGTGTTTGTCGATGTGAGGTAGACTGCTGGTATTGTAATCTTAATCATTAATGTCCCGAGTTTGATATCATGGAGTCGGTGAAACCTTGAGACTTTCATTGGCTTGGTGCAATTACTAGTGTAGTTTCTGAGAAGAACAAATGAAATAGATAAGATATATACACTTTAAGTTGCTAGAACTTATTTCTCTGTCAATGTAAAGATTCTTGAAAATGCCAATATTATTGTCCAAGATGACAACTTCTAGCTGACATTAAAAATTCCTATGAAAGGATTCCTCAATACAACAAGTGTATTCAGAGGACAAATCCCTTATCAGCTGCTCAGCTTGATTTATTCAGCAAGTTATTGTTTACAAGGTGTTAAACAAGGTCATAAATCAAGTTCATAGGTCATCACTAAAGTTAGGTAGTTGAAGAGGTAGGTGTGGTTTTTTGGGAGACTTGTAACCAATCAGAATGTGTCATTCTATATCACTTATCCAGTGACCAATAAACTGTGGATGATAAGTAGCTAATACGCTAATTGCCTTTAATGGGGTTTTACATTTGCAATTTATGCATCAATCAATGGATTACTGACTGATTCACACAGATAATTGATCTATATACCCACTTACTTAAAGTTAGGCGGTAAACATCTAGTGATATGATCCCGGGAAAGCAATAGTAACAGATAATGGAAATTCAGCATTCTCAGGTGATCCATTGTTCAAGTAAGATATAGTCAAGGAATTGGCCAAGTTGTGATGAGAGACATACATGTAATTCAATATTGTCTGCAACCTTTACAAAGAATTATTTAGTGGATCTTTCCAGATGTGTTTGTTTATGAACAATTTTCCATGAGAATACTGTTTCGCTTTACCATTGCTGGATTATTTCTTGTACATGTATCTGCTTGATATTATCTTTGAAAATACATGTATTATAAAATAGAAAAAAAAAATGGAATTGAATGGAAAGCACTGTCTGGATCAACCCAATGATCAGATAAATGTAAAGGTGAAAACAGAAATTGACACAAAGCTAGAGGCACGTAGATCTAGTTTTCAGCTTGGGACAAGATTTTTTCTTTGATCTAAAAATTGGATGCCTAGTTCCAAGAGAGAGCTATAAATATGCACATCTACTTGCTGTGGATAGTACATAAAATTTAAATTTGTAAATCAAAATTTACAAGTTTTAGATGCTTATTACTTGTCATGACAATTAATCCCAACTGTATTGCATCCCAGTTTCTTCAACCTTTTGATTTGGAATCCATCTTCTTCCTCAGTTGGATTTCTAGAATCTAACTTTCAGAATCCTAGTGAGAACGCTAAGTGTAAAACAAATATGTTTAAACTAAACCTTTTTCTGGCTTCTTCTAGATGGTTAAAAAATACTTTGTCAAAGAGAACAAGTTATCATCTGAACTCAAAAAAAAACTTTACTTCAGAAAGTTATTGTTATCATTATTTTTTTCCTTTGTAGAAATGGCATCCTATGAGATGACATACAATGCTGGACCTAGGAAGCCTCCAAAATTTACAGAACTTAATAATCTTGTTGCAGCAAATGTCAGTATTTTATGTAATTTCTGACTTCCCTGTAAATATGTTAGCAGCTAGCATCAACATTTTCTACTGTAGGACAAGTGACTGAAATGAGAAATTTTGTAGAACAGTAAAACACAGTTTTCGCTTAGAAAAGTGTTATTGGAAAAAGGAACAACTGCTTAGTAGAGGATAAAATCAGTTGCTCCTTTTGATTTTGTTCCAAAATGCTGTGTTCTTCAGACCAAAAGCTGTATTTCACTGTATTGTGTTGTTCAGATCTCAAGTTGTATTTAACTGTATTTGTTTAACACTTCACTGGCTATATAACAAATTTTCAGACTCTTCTGAATTGAAAGCATATGCAGACATCTTCATTTTGACTCCAGTCATGAGATTATATTCAAGAGATATATAAAATATTGTGAGAAAAAGAGAAATGCTGGTGGTTCTTTTCCAAAATGTTTTTCCATAGCCTCTTCCTCTTGGACATTTGGGTTGTTTGATAATGGATAATGAACAAAAGATTTTATCTTATTCAGCTGCTAATGACAATATTCAAAAGGCTTGTAACCCTTATGAGCTATGATTGAATATTAACCCTTTCCCAAACGACAAACTCTTGGACTAGACTAAATTGAAAGCACTTGCAGACAACAATTCAACTCTTGCTGAAAAGATGATTTCTGTCTATGATAGGGTAGAAAACATTGTGGGAAAAGGAGAAAATGCTGGTTACCAGCATTTTCTCCTTTTCCCATAATGCTTTGAAAAGGCTACTATTCCAGACCCGTAAAAACCAGGGATTGTATGGGAAAGGGTTAAGACAGTATGGTGGAAGAAAATACAGGCAAAGATTTGACACTTGAAGACATTTTTAAGCTTTAATATTGTGTCAATTAGGTACTGAAACAGATTTAAGTTTATGAAAATTTAATCGCTCGCCTAGCAATAGCTTGGCTTTTTAATATCCCAAGGAAGATGGCTTGTTAAAACATTTAGGAAAAAAGCAAAAACTCCAGATGATCAGCAGTTTTGCATTTTCACACAATTACAAATTTTATCCTCTTTCTTTGATTCTTTCCTTTGAGCCACACAATGTCTGTGGCTTTAGAGAAATATCTGTGAACTTTGACTTTTTTGTGCAAAATGCATGTATTGTACTTTGAGGTAATTAATAATATTCTCTGCCAGCTTTTAATGTTTAAAGCAAATCACAGATGTCAGCATCTGTAGGAAACTATACACAATAAAATTCAATCAAAGTTTTAGGCATGAATATACAAAGGCTCAAATGAGCAATTTATTCTTTGTGGTAAAGTTTTCAGTAATGACTTGCTGTGAGAAGTGATGAACATGATTTTCTTTTTTAATTCTAAGGTTGGAGGAAAAATATTATTTGCCACTGATGACTGGTTTGCTGCAGCTGAAAACTTGTTGAAAGTGAGTTTTACATTTACTTTAAGTCTGTATTAATTAAACAACAAAAGTTTAGACTAGTCCAAACTGAAAACATTTTCAGAAGACAAAATTGATGGGAATCAAAAATTGAAATTTGATTTGGAAAGGGTAGAAAACATTGTGGGAAAAGTGATAAGAAAATGCTGTTTTCAAAGGTTTTCTTTCTCAGGGTCATCAAAAGTCAGGATTGTGTAGTAAAGGGTAAACTGCACAAGATGAGCTATCGTAATAATTTAATCATTTGCTGGCTGTCAGAGTTTATGTTGTGAGCCCTTCATCAATAATTAACCCATTACCACTCAATCCCTACTTTTGATGCCCCTGAGAAAAAAGCGTTTTGAAAACACTGTGGGAAAAGGAGAAAATGCTGGTAACCAGCATTTTCTCCTTTTCCCACAGTGTTTTCTACCCTTCCTAGAACAAATATCAATTTTTCAGTCACCTTTATTATGTCGTCTGCAAATGCTTTCAATTTGGACCAGTTTAAATTTTTCTTGTGTGGTAATGGGTTAAAGTGCTCAATAGTGCACAAGATCTGTATGAACTAAAACTATTGCAATCAATTCAAAGAAATCATTTAAAGGTTATGAAAAAAATTTCTTTCATTTAATTGTATGCAAACTTTTTTTTATAGGAGAAGGAGAAATTTACTTTTATTAGCAGTTACTTCTCTAACACAACCTTTTTCTCATCTCACTTACTGTACATGTATAGCAAAAGTTGTCCCTTGTGTAATTTGTGACAAAATTTGGTTGATCTTAAAGTCTGTACATGAATAGTTTAAGGAAAAATAAGCCCTTTACCACACAGCAACTTGCAAGCCCATCTTTAACAAAAGGATTTACAGACAACAAAGATGCCTGGAATGTTGGACTTTGTATGTATAAGAGTAGAAAATATGGAAAAAGTACATAATACTGGTCACCAGCATTCTCTCCTTTTCCTGTGACATTTCATAAGCTTTCTTCATAAGCTTGGAAAAACTCAGAAGCCTATGATAAAGGATTAACCCTTTCCCAAACAATCCCTGGTTTTTACGGGTCTAGAATAGTAGCCTTTTGAAAACATTGTGGGAAAAGGAGAAAATGCTGGTAACCAGCATTTTCTCCTTTTCCCACATTGTTTTCTACCCTATCATTGACAGAAATTATCTTTTCAGCAAGAGTTGAATTGTTGTCTGCATATGCTTTCAATTTGGTCAAGTCCAAAAGTTTGTCGTTTGGGAAAGGGTTAAGCCTGTGATATAGACTTGGACAGTGTCCAGACTTTTGTCTGATTTCTTTGCCTAGGGCGTATAATGCTGTTCTCACATGACATACTAAATTTTTTTCTAAGAAAAATTTTTTCCTGAAATGGTACATTAAAAACATCACAGGAAAAGGCAAAATTGCAGACTAATGGCTCCTTTTTCCAGTTTTCTTTTAAAGCTTTCTTCTGCAAAATTATAAAAAGTTTTGATTTTATGGTTGAAGGGATGAAAGTTTGCAGATTTCTCTAGTGGCTCTTTTTAAATTAGGTAGAAGTGCCGATATGGAAAGAAGGTGTATTTACAGAGTGTGGGAAATGGATGGATGGTTGGGAGACAAGAAGAAAACGAACAGAAGGCCATGACTGGGCTATCATTCAGTTAGGTAAAGGCATTAATACTCTTGCTTTATCACACAATACCGACTTTTAACGGCTCTGAGAAAGAAGCTTTTTGAAAATGTGCTGTTGATTTCTTACCTCTTATCTGGAAATTCAGCTTCCAAAATGTGTCTGCCTGTACATTTAATCTTTAACCCTTTACCCCATAAGGCATTTCTATGGTTTCTCTAACTGACCCTAAAAAGCAGCAAGGATGAAGCTGTTTCTTATGTGTATTTGACACCTTTTGATAGCAAAGAAAACATTGTGGCAAAAGGTGAAATTGCTTGTCACAATGTTTTCCAAAGACTCCTACAAGCAATGCGTAGAAATGAGTATGGAGTAAAGGGTTAACTCTTTACCAGAAAACTGGTTTATAATTATTTAAAGCATTCAAAAACATCAGTAAGATGTAGCAAAAGTGAGTTTTGTCTTTGGTATGATAGGAAAAGAGAGGGAAATTGAGAAAATGCTGGCCATCAGCATTTTCTCCTTTTCCCATTGTATTTTCATAGCATTTTCCACAAGGTATACAATATACAGTATTGACTGGTAAAATTTGCCAATTACACAATCATGCAAAGATTGGTCACAATTACTTATTTCTTTGTTTCCTGTATAAAAAATGTTGTCAAACAGGACAAGGTAAAAGTGTATAGGGTGATCCATACAGATATTCTGATTTCATTTTTATATACCAAATGTTGTTTGAATCTGATAAACATTTCAATATTTCAATATAAACATTTCATATATATATAAAAGATTAAAATGATGTAATTTGAAATGTTATGTCTTTTAGGTGTACCAGGCATTATCTATGGGATAGATGTAGATACACTATATTTTACTGGGAACTACGCTCCAAGGTGTTCAATACAGGCAGCAACCATTGACAGAAGTAATTAAAAAATGAACTGTTATTTTTTTTTCTGTAAAAAGATCTTTTCAGAATTATTGTAAAATTTAATTTAATTGATAACCAGAAATTCAGAATGATGAAGGATTGTCAAAAGTTTCTCAAAATTTAAATTTGTAGTCAAGTTGTAAATGCAAATGTCTTTTAAGATCATTTATTCCTTTACAAAATGGCATAATTTTAGACCTGTCTAACTTGAAAGTGTCTAACTGGCTACCAGCATTTTCTCCTTTCTCCACAATGTTTTCAAAAGCCTTCCCCAAGGTTGTTCAAATTTTCAGGCAAAGTTTTTTTCACCAGTCTGAAAAAGGCGAATTCAAGAATCTTACAATGACAACTTTGTAGAAGCCACCTAGATTCTTAGACCTCAGAAGAGAAGAAAGGATAAGATACTGGCTAGCAGCGTTTTCTCCTTTTTTCACAACCTTCTCAAAAGTGGTATTTAAGGTTGTAAAAACTCAGGATTGTGTTGTAAAGGGTTAATGTTATATTAATGTTTTTTGAATGACTTTTTTCATTTGAAGCAGAGCTGATCTGATCTGACCACTTGTTTTAATTGTGATTTATATATATTTTTTTAAAATCAGAAATTGCTGTTAATTAAGAACTCTGTAAGTTAAAGAAAAAATAGAATGCTTGTTGCAGTTTGAAATGAAATTCTTATAAGTGAAGAGAAAAGCTTACATAGAAGATCATTTGGTGAAAGAAATAAAATAAAAAGAGAAAGATGAGTAATTGTGGGAAAAAGAATTGTGCTATGTTCTTGTATGATAAAGTTGTAGGAAAATAATTTTTGAAGTGAATTGAGCAATACATACCTTTATCAAGCTGGACTAAATTCCTGTTTTAGTCATAGAAATATAATAATTACATGTACATGCTACTTCTAGAGTTTTCTTTGTATTGAAATAGAATTCAGTGGAAGAGTAAAGAGGGAAATGGGCTCTGCTGCCAGTGATGAAGAGTTTAGTCAAATTGCAGATTTACAGTCTGAGGTAAGTAAGGATTTTAATCCTTTACCAAACAATCCAGAATTATAAAAACCTTGAAGAAAACAACTTTTCAAAATATTGCTGATAAAGAAGGAAATGCTGGTAACTTGCATTTCCTTCTTTTACCAAAATATATTTTTCCCTTAACCTTTTACCAGACGAAAAATATTTACTCTTGAGCACATTGAAACCATTTGCAGATGACAATTTCATTGTGTCTCAAATGGTGCAATTTTTCCTTGATATAGTAGACAGCACTGTGGAACAAGAGCGGCAAATTGTCGCAAGATACGCCCGTCTTACCCCAAATTGTAAAGCTGGGGCATGCACCGGACAAAATTCAAGTATGAAAAACAAGAAAAGGCAATAACACAAAAATTAAGCAAGCAAGAGTTATGATTCCTGTGTACTGCGCTCCCCCTTGATGAGATCTATCCACCCATGAAATTTCATAACCCTAGCTAGTACAGTTTTGGAGATATGCTCCGGACAAAATTCAAGTATGAAAAACGACAAAAGGCAATAACCCAAAAATTAAGCAAGCAAGAGTTATGATTTCTGTGCACTGCGCTTCCTCTTGATGAGATCTATCCACCCATGAAATTTCATAACCCTAGCTAGTATAGTTTTGGAGATATGCTCCGGAGAAAATTCAAGTATGAAAAATAAAAAAGGGCAATAACTCAAAAATTAAGCAAGCAAGAGTTATGGTTCCTGTACACTGCACTCCCCCTCGATGAGATCTATCCACCCATGAAATTTCATAACCCTAGGTAGTATAATTTTGAAAATATGCTCCGGACAAAATTAAAGTATAAAAAACAACAAAGGGCAATAACTCAAAAATTAAGCACACAAGAATTATGGTTCCTGTGCACTGCACTCGCCCTCTATGAGATCTATCCACCCATGAAATTTCATAACCCTAGGTAGTATAATTTTGGAGATATGCTCCGGACAAAATTCAATAATGAAAAACAACAAAGGGCAGTAACTCAAAAATTAAGCAAGCAAGAGTTATGGTTCCTGTGCACTGCACTCCCCCTTAATGAGATCTATCCACCCATGAAATTTTATAACCCTAGCTAGTATAGTTTTCGAGATATGCTCCGGACAAAATTCAAGTATGAAAAACGACAAAGGGCAATAACTCAAAAATTAAGCGAGCAAGAGTTATGGTTCCTGTGCACTGCACTCCCCCTCGATAAGATCTATCCACCCATGAAATTTCATAACCCTAGCTAGTATAGTTTTCGAGATATGCTCCGGACAAAATTCAAGTATGAAAAACGACAAAGGGCAATAACTCAAAAATTAAGCAAGCAAGAGTTATGGTTCCTGTGCACTGCACTCCCCCTCGATAAGATCTATCCACACATGAAATTTCATAACCCTAGCTATTATAGTTTTGGAGATATGCTCCGGACAAAATTCAAGTACGAAAAACAACTAAGGGCAATAAGTCAAAAATTAAGCGAGCAAGGGTTATGGTTCCTGTGCACTGCACTCCCCCTCGATGAGATCTATCCACCCATGAAATTTCATAACCCTAGCTAGAATAGTTTTGGAGATATGCTCCGTACAAAGAACTGGACGCCGCCCGCCCGCCCGCCCGGACGCCACGGGTGATCCCATAATATGTCCCGTCTTCGACGGGCGTATAAAAAGAAGAAAATGGTGGTTATTAGCATTTCTCCTTCTCCCACAATGTTTTCAAAAGGCTTTTTCCCAAGGGTCATTAAAAATCGTCATTAAGTAGCCTTAATGCAAAATGTATCCTCGATAGGTTAGAAAACTCCGTTTAAAAAAGGGACAATGGTTACCACAATGTTTTTGAAAACATTGTCTCGTAAAGGGTTAAAGAATATAAAATATGGGAAAGTAAGGAAATGTTGGATGGTATTTCTCCTTTTACCACAATTTTTTCGAAAACATTTTATCTCGGGGTTTCAGCAATGATAGACACTGTGTACAGGAATGAAATGAGAGGTAGCCTAAAAATGCTAATATTCTAGTCCACAAGTATTGTGAAATAAGATTACATCATACAAATACACAAGATAGTTTTTAACTTGTACACAGAAGACCAACAGGGCACAATGAATAAAAGTGTGGTTAAAAGAACACTTTTTTTAATATCTATTGATTATATAATTATAGATCTGTCACTTGTAAAGAATTACCACATCAGTAAATTTCGTTCCACAGGGATGAGAAGACTTCTGTCTATAGCAGTCACTGTGAGCTCAATTTCTTTTTCTATTCTGCCTTCATTTTGAACTTAAACATGCAATTGGTACGTTTCTCCACTTATTGGAAGGTAAGTCCTCATCATTCTTTTCAGAACTGGGAATACCTCGTCCCTTTATCGTCATTAGACGCTGGATACAAGTCAACATCACATAACTATTTCCACTGCTCAGCAAAACAGAGATTTACCCATATACGTTTAAATATTTATCCAGGTAAAAAAATATTTATTTCTCTGTTGTTTATTAACCTATTACTGTAAAAATAAGCTTTGTTCACCCATGTACTGGACAGCTTGTGAAAACTGACTAAAAAGTGAATTTTGTACTTTGTATCAAAAGTTTTGGAGTGGACCAAGTTGACAGTATTTGCAGACATAGATAAAGCTCATATTATGAGATTTATGTTTGATGAGATAGAAAACAAGTAGAAAATGGAGAAAGTGTTAGTTTGCTGGCTTTCTGTCCTTTTCACTCAGCATTTTGAAAAGCCTCCTTCCTTAGGATACTAGTAATGGAAACCCAGGCTTCTTGGAAAAAGGTTAATTTACATCTCAAAGAAGCCCCTGCCATCAAAAGAGTGAAATATACTAGTATGTATTTAATACTTTAAACATTTCAGGGATACTTTTACAATCCTGTGAAAAGATGTATTTCTACGGTGGCAGGAAAAAGACTTGTGACTTTCATGCATGCTTTCAAGATAAACATGATGCAATGGAACTTGGTTTTGCAAAAATGTAACAACTGTTTCACCATTATAATTTGATAATCAAAGTAATAAAATATTTTCATTCAGAACAATAGATATGAGTGGCATTATGGGAACAAAAAATTTAATGCATTTCCATGATGCATTAGGCCAAATAAATCATCAAATAAATATGGGTCCAAAAAATACATGCTGGTTATACAACGGACTGAAGCATGATATAGAATGGTCCTTGGACATGAAGAAAATTTACAAATATTAAAAAGTGTCCGACCATGTCAGGCTATGCAGGCTGCCGTTTTCAAAATACATGGTTATTTTGGATAGCGCAGTATGAAAGCATTTTTGTTTGTCTGGAATATTTCACAAAATGGTGGATAGTGTATCTGGGTACTGTTGTATATCTACGAACAGAAGTCGATGCAAACTCTTTGCTCTCTTATCTTGATTAATTCTTTCCAGTGTAGTAATTTGATGTGTGATTTCTGTGCCAGACGTTAAAAACTGCATCAAAATAGAAGATGCCAGGTAATTGATTGTCTTATATGTATTTACAGATGGTGGAATAGCGAGACTACGTGTTTATGGTACAGCTTGTTTAAACTGGTCTCAGATATCACCCTCACAGGTAAGAAAAATAAACCCTTCATTTAAATACAAGAAAAATGGGGCTAAAATGATGAGATCTGCCTTTGAAGGAGTTGAAAATATTGTGGAAAAAAAGAGATGATGCTATTAACCCTTTACTCAATAGATACTCATTTCTACGCATTGCTTGTAGGAGCCTTTGGAAAACAATGTGGCAAAAGGTGAAATTGCTCGTCACGAGCAATTTCACCTTTTGCCACAATGTTTTCTACACCATCAAAAGGTGTCATATACACATAAGAAATGGCTTTATCCTTGCTCTTATTTAGGATCAATAAGAGATACCATAGAAATGACTTAGGGGTAAAGGATTAACCAGCATTCTCCTTTTCAAACAATGTTTTCAAAAATTGCTTTCCTTTCAGTTATTGAAACTTTGGATTGTTTGATAAGGCATTAAATTGCTGGATGAATGGAATGGAAAATTTTAGCCATTGTCAAAATTCTTATTTTGTGATTTTAGAGTACTTTTAGCCTAAATTAAATCAACATTAGACTGCAGGCATTTTGATCTCTGGTTTTTATCTAAATATTCACAAAATTGCATGGAGTTCCTCAAAGCAGCCTGCATTTTCACTTTTTTTTTAAAATCGCGGTACACTCAGCTAACCAGTGCTTTAATTTTATCATGTTTCTTTTCCATGTCTGAGATTCTTCGAGCAGGAGCAAACAAAAAGCTTTTTATTGTCTTGTTTATTTCCAGCTTTATTATTATATGGATATGAGGTATTTTCAGAGGTACATGTCCTTTGTATTTTAACCCTTTCACAAACCACAAATTTTTTACTCTTCCAAACTGAAAGGGTTTGCAGATGACAATTTTAGATTTTGAGAAAATGGCAGAAAATTCTCAAAAAGGGTAGAAAACACTGTGGGAAATCAAGAAATTGCTCATTACGAGCAATTTCTCCTTTTCCCACAGTGTTTTCAAAAGACTTTTACTACAGGCAAGTAAAAACCAGGGCTTGTTTGGGAAAGGGCTAACATATAAGTAAAGGTAATTACTATATCACTTTAGATAATAGATCTGGTTGCCATGGAAGCAGGAGGGATGTGTATAGGGTATAGTGATGCACATTATGGACATCCTCGTAATTTGATACAACCTGGGAGGGCAGAAACAATGGCTGACGGCTGGGAAACTGCTAGAAAGGTACATATTTGTCTATTGCATGTTTAATTCTTTACCAAAGGATAGAAGTTTGGACTTACCAGATTCCAAATTGATTACAGTCAACAAATGTAACATGTATCACTGGTGGAAATATTCTATGAAAGAATAGAAACTATTATGGGAAAAGGATTTTCTGCATATTCCACAATGTATTCTAGAGCCTTCTTTCTCAGAGTTGTTAAGACTCCGGATTGTATTGTAAAGGGTTGACTAACTTGGTAAAGGCTTAATTGGTTACCTTTAAAAAAGATGCAATAGATATGCCTAACAAATTTTCGGTATTCATGAATTCAGATCAAATATATGAATGTTTGTGAAAAAAAAAGTAGCAAAGAGGAAATTGCTATAAACATTTGAGGAAATGGAGAAAATATTAGCATTTTTATCTGGGCTGTTTTGAATACAGAATCAAGGTATTGCTGTAGCCCTGGCATCATTGTTTGTGTGGTCATTGGAAAACTTACTTTTTGATATTTACTTTAAGTTTGGACATTGTCACAAGCTGTCAACTACCAAAAGGGAAACCTATACAGCAAGGGCACATTACTGTTACATGTACTTTAAAAAAAACTTAACACAATTATGCCCCTTTTTCTTTATCATATGTGATTTTGACTGATTATAAAGCACTCACAGCTGAGCATAACACCTTCATGGTGGGTTCTTCAATCTTGTCCCCTTTTCTTATAATGTTTCCAAAAGATCGTCATTACGGTGTGTTAACCCTAACAAATAAAAAGGGTTTCAAAAGTCCAGAGATAAATCCTGAGAGGAATAATTGCCCCTGCAGTAAATGAGTAGTGTCCCTTTTCCTTGAAAACAGATATGCTAACCATGCTCTGTGAAAAGGGGGCTTTATGCATCCTGTAAAAAGTATCGAGCCAGGTCAACCTGCGCAGGCCCGCTGGCTGACCTGTGCTGAAACTTTTCGATATTTTTAGTTTGTCCAAAGACCAATCTACCTCATGATTAAGTCTGTTGTTAAAGAAAGTTGCTGTTATGGATCTGTAACAATATGATGGCTTGCTTGGTATCATGTATCACAAAGATGCATTAACCCATTACCAAACGACAATATTTTGGACTGGTCCAGATTGAAAGCATTTGCAGACGACAAAATAAAAGTAACTGAAAATTTGAAATTTGTTTTGTGAAGGGTAGAAAACATCGTGGGAAAAAGGAGAAAATGCTGGTAACCAGCATTTTCTCCTTTTTCCCACAATTTTTTTTAAAGGCTTCATTCTCGGGTCGTCAAAAGTAGGGATCGTGTGGTAATGGGTTAAGCCCGTTTTGCCAGAGCTTGGCTCATTTTGAATTTTATCCAAATTTTTGTCCCTTTACAGTAAGACAAGATTGTTGACTTATCTCTTCACTGTACTCATTACAAAAGGATAAAATTTTTGAAAATTTCAACTCTTTACCACACAATCCCGACTTTTAATGAACCCAAGAAAGAAGGCTTTTGAAAACATGGTGGGAAAAGGAGAAAATGCTGGTAACCAGCATTTTCTCCTTTTCCCACAATGTTTTCTTCCATGCTGGAAGCAAATTTAACTTTTTGAGTTTCGTTTATTTTGTCGTCTGCAAATGCTTTCAATTTGGACCAGTCTAAAATTTTGTTGTTTGGTAAAGAGTTAAATTGAAAGTGTTAGCAGACAACAAAACAGATTTGACTCAAATGGTGAAATTTGTTTATAAAAGAATAGGAAACATTGTAGGGATGGAGAAAATGCTGGTAGCCAGCTTTTTCACTAATCCTTTTCCATGCCAATATCTAGTGTTCAAACAAGGCTGAAGAAGAACCCATTTGCAAACATGGTGGTAAAAGGAGAAAATTATGGTAATTACTAACTAAAACTCCATACTTTGAGCTACATTGTATGCAGCGTCCATAAAATTCTTCAAAATGAAAGATATGAAAATTTGTGGAATTTAACCAGTTAAGTGTCAACCATTTTCTACAACTCTCCTTCAGAACTCTGGGCTCAGATTTTCAATTTTTCAATTATACATTCCAAATAGTTTAGAATTTGCCAACTGGTGAAAGTAAAGGATGTCTTACTGTTTAAGTTTATGAATATACAGATAGTTTGTAACTTATTTCTTCAGGCCATGTATCAAAGCAATAAATAATCCAAATCATGATATTGCTGATTTCCTGTACAAATTTTTAATCCTTTCCCAAAACGACAAACTTTAGGACTAGACCAAATTGAAAGCATTTGCAGATGACAATTCAACTCTTGCTGAAAAGATGATTTCTGTCTATGATAGGGTAGAAAACATTGTGGGAAAAGGAGAAAATGCTAATTACCAGCATTTTCTCCTTTTCCAACAATGTTTTCAAAAGGCTACTATTCCAGGCCAGTAAAAGCAGGGATTGTGTGGGAAAGGGTTAAATAAAAATAAACAAAATGATTATCACATTTTTTTTGCCATTGCACTGTACTAAATCACAACTTGAATAACATCCACCAGTTTAGGAATGCTTTACCAGAGGACAAAATATAAGATATGTCCAAGATCAAAGCATTTGCAAAAGACAATTCAAAGGTGGATAAAAATATGGAAAACACTGTGGGAAAAGGAAGAAATATGGGTTACCAGCATTTCCTTCTTTTCATATCAGGTGTTGTTAAAGTTTTTTTCTGTAGGACTAGTCAAACTCAGGATTGTAATGTAACTTTAGGATTAAACTGATGTCTGTCATTGGAAACAACCTAAGATTACATTTTTGAACCTTTTAGTGCATATTCTGTGCAGTTTGATCTTAACCCAATACCACACAATCCCTGCTTTTGACGCCCCTGAGAAAGAAGCCTTTTGAAAACACTGTGGGAAAAGGAGAAAATGCTGGTTACCAGCATTTTCTCCTTTTCCCACAGTGTTTTCTACCCTTCCCAGAACAAATTTCAATTTTCCAGTCACTTTTATTTTGTTGTCTGCAAATGCTTTCAATTTGGGCCAGTCTAAAATTTTCTCGTGTAGTAAAGAGTTAATTTTGCTGACTGCAAAGGAATTACAGTCAATTGCTTCTTACATGGAATTTCTCCATTTACCACCCACGATGTTTTTAAGAGTGGCCAACAGAAAGATTTAAAAGGTGGTATGCAGGGTTATGATTAGTCGATTATGGTTAAAGGAAGAAAGTAGTAAGAGTCAAAACTTTATATTTTATAATGCCAAAGGTAATATAATTATACATGTATAATCTACAAGGAAGTGTGATTAACTATTTGTCATTTCTTATCTGATCCATCAGGTTAACTCTTTTTCAAACAATCTAGAGTTTTGAAAGGACCCTGTAGAATAAAGCTTTGGAAAACATTGTGGTAAATGGAGAAAATAATGGTAACAAGCATTTTCTCCTTTTCCCACACTGTTTTCTATCTTCTCAAAGACAAATCTCCATCTTTTGAGCCACAACTTATTTATGATCCGCCAATTTCTTTCTAACACCAACACGTCTGAAATTTTGTTACTGTATGTGGAAAGGGTTATGTGACTTCTTGATATTGTACATATTTTCCAAAAGATTGTATTTGTTTAACTTTTTACCACACAGTCCAAACGACCCCAAAAAAGAAAGCTTTTGAAGACAGTGTCGGAAAAGGAGAAAATGCTGGTTACAAAGGAGAAAATGCCAGCATTTTCTCCTTCTTCCACAAAGTTTTCTACCCTTCCCAAATCAAATTTCAATTTCTGATTCAAGTTTCTGATGCAATTGCTATCAATTTGAACTGGTACGAAATTTTGTTGTTTGGTAAAGAGTTAACTCATTACCAAATGGTAATATTTCAGGCTTGTCCAAATTGAAAGCATTTGCAGACAGCAAAATAAAGTGAAAATATTTTTCGATCTTACACTGGTACCACAAGTGAAAATACCGATTTTCACGTTCTTGTTGCTTAGGTAAATTGCGCATGCCTAACAACCAGATGGGAAATATGACATCATATATCTTACATTTCTCGCGCTTGATGTAATGTTGCTATGCGGGAGGGGTACGCCACGGGGAATAAGGGAAAAGAACTGTACTGAATTTTGATAAAGCTCCAACCAGAAAGGGTAAAAAGCATGAAATAAATAGAATATTTGTTTTTTTCGATGAAAGATCAAAATTTATTTCATCTCGAGAACACCATCGGTAATATTTTCACTCGTGAAAATATTACCAATAGTGTTCACTCGATGAAATAAATTTCGATCTTTCACCGAAAAATACAAATATCCTCTATTTCCTACCCACAGCTACAAGAAAGGATGCATGTTAAATACTTGTGTCAAGATAATTGATGCATCTGCAGGCTGATAAAGTTTCACTTCATATAGAATTGCAACAATGCCAAACTCCTTTTGAAAATTAGAGAATAGTCATTGCTGTATGATTCATTTCACCCTCACTTCCGAAAATTATTTCAATGTTAATGTTAGGCAGTAGCTGGTGGGTTTTAAAAAAAGTTTTGTTGAAAGTGCTGGTTAAAACTGAAGTGCAAGCAATATATGATAGATGCACTAGTTGTAGTGATCTGACTGTAGTTACGTTGAAATTTTCATGAAAAGCAGGCAAACCAAATGCAACACTACGGTGATAAGTACATGTATGTTATTGTAAAGACGCCATTATAGCTATTTCAGTCTAAGACGTGAAAGAAATTAAATTGTCTGTTCTAAATGATACTGAAAATAGTGTTGAGACAGAAAAGGCAGAAAATTACTTGTAAATATTATCAATTACTGCTTTTCCCAAATAGTTGTGAAAATCATCAAGTTCTATCCATGATTGCTTCCTGAAAAGATGTGCATCTTTTCTTCAGGTTACTAGACCAGCAGTTTTACAGGCAGACAGACATGGCATTTTACAAGTATCAGGTATGTAAAAAAATGCCAAGTATGAATTTAACCCTTGCCAAACAACAGTATCAATGAAGATTTGAAAACATATTGAGATAAGGAGCCAATGCTGGTGACTGTCATTTTCTCCTTTAATTTTTTCTCTGTGCTTTTCAACTCTCTCTAATATAAATTCCATTGTTTGTGCCATATTTTTCCTCTGCACATCTTTATCCTCTAAACAACCCTGACAATGAAGACTTCTGAAACTATGGTGAGAAAAGGAGCAAACGCCAGTCCTATGCACAATGCATTCAATCCATATTAGTGGAAGACCTGGGGCCATATTCACCAACCATTCTTCAGAACATTCTTTCTCTTATTCTTCATAATTTTCTACATTTGTAAGTAACACAACTTCTGATTCGAAATGGTTTAGCCAATCAGAAGTTGTGTTACTTACCGAGTGTATAGAAAACCTTGGAGAATAACACCAAGTGTATTCTAAAGAATGGTTGGTGAATACCGGCCCTGGTTGTTTTGTTATGAATGAAGTTGTTTGATTGAAAGCGTTTGTAAGCAAGTGAGGAATAAAATGTTACTAAAGTAAACACAGAATTTATTAAATTTCAAAGAGTAGAAAGAGAAAAGAACAAATCCTTGTTTACAACCAAAATGTTTTCAAATGACTTGAAAGTGTGGTTAAGTGTTATAATGTGGCTTGATTGGCTGATTAAAGAATATAAATTACGATAAAAGAAGGAAAGGCATGTCATATGTTTCTTTTGTTCCGAGGGTGTTTTTAACCCCTGTATCAAACCATCACTGGTTTTAATGACTGTAAGGAAGAAACCCTCTGAAAAAACTATGGGAAAAGGAGAAAAGGCTAGTAACCAGCAACTCTTCCAAAGTTTCATTTCAATTTTTAAGTCATGTTAATTTTGTCGTCTACAAATGCTTTTAATTTGGATTTTGTCATTTAGTAGAGAATTAAATCCCTATCTTATGCAAGGATCTTAGAACAAAGAATTGTCAATAACAACTTAATACATGTAGTTGCTTCAGCAGTTGTGTAGATTAAATTCAGGCGTGCAGGAATCATTATGATACATATCACTGTAATTTTTAGGGAAGAATTCAGATCTTCCTTTTCAGCACTACAATTTATCAATCTATCATTTTTAATGTAGTATGATGAGTACTATCTAATGGGCCATTACCTTTTACCATATGACAAAATTTTAGCCTTGTCTAAAACTTTGCAGAGGACATTTTTGCAGTGGCTCAGATCATGCAGTAAATCTTTGACACTCCCAATATAGAAAGCTTTGTGGTAAAAGGAGAAAATGCTGGGTACCAGCATTTTCTCCTTTTTCCACAATGTTTTCTGAGGAATACTTTCCCATAGTTGTTAAAACTTGGGATTGTGTGGTAAAGTGTTAAATATGGATTCTTCCAAGAAGATTGATTTTTCATGGAATATTAATGTTGACCCTTGTAATCTAAGGTCAGAGCCATTTCACCCTTTACCAAATAGTCCCTGGTTTTTATGACCCCGAGAAAGAAGCCTTTTGAAAACACTGTGGGAAAAGGAGAAAATGCTGGTATCCAGCATTTTCTCCTTTTTCCCACAATGTTTTCTACCCTGCTGGAAGCAAATTTCATTTTTTGAGTTATGTTTATTTTGTCGTCTGCAAGTTCTTTCAATTTGGACTAGACTAAAATTTTGTTGTTTGGTAAACAGTTAAGGCCATCTTGGACTGCTATCTATTCTATTAGATATGGCTCTGCATTATGTTTTCTAGGTACAGATTGGTGTGTATTTAGATTAGGCCATCCAGGAATAGTGACCCAGGTATAAACTGTTTTTTTTATAGATCTTAAAAAGAGTTGTAGAAAACAGAACTCTGCTGCGTAGTGAGCAGCTTTTCTTTTCCCTATGTACATCCTCTCATGAACTGATTCTAAGAATTATTTGAGTAGGAATAGTATTTTTCTATATAGCCTTGTGACATTTAACCCTTTACTCCATAGATACTCATTTCTACGCATTGCTTGTAGGAGCCTTTGGAAAACATTGTGGTAAAAGGTGAAATTGCTCGTGATGAGCAATTTCACCTTTTGTCACAATGTTTTATATGCTATCAAAAGGTGTCCTATACATATAAGAAATGGCTTCATCCTAGCTGTTATTTAGGGTCATTTAGAGATACCATAGAAAAGCTCTGTGGGGTAAAGGGTTAAGTTAATTGTATGTAAGGTGGGATAAGGAAAAAAAAAAAAATTAATATCAACAACATATTCAAACCAAATCAAAACTATGCCTAAGCTCATTTTTTACTAAGCATCAGAGTATTATGTCAATCCATTTCGTCCGAATATTTACAGGGATTCAAGCGTGACCTCTGGCGCTATCTGGCAGCCATTTTGGAATTAAATACCCCTTTCTCAAACAATCCCTGTTTTTGCGACCCAGAGGAAGAAGCCTTCGAAAACATTTTCGGAAAAGGAGAAAATGCTGGTAACCAGCATTTTCTCCTGTTCCCACAATGTTTTCTACTGTTCTAAAGTCAAGTTTCAATACTTAAGTTACGATTTATTGTATGGTCTGCAAATGCTTCCATTTTGGACATGCCTAAAATTTTATTGTTTGGTAAAGAGTTACTTTGATTTGATGGCATTCTTCCAAAAACACAAATGTTCAAATGCCCCTTTTAGCCTTTTGCTGGCCATATAATGTATTGTCATCGATGATGTGGAAGACGGTAGTGTAGAGGTATAGCATCCCCCTCTCATACATGTATCAACAGCTCTGTGTTGGAATTGTGCATTATCTCCCGCTAGATGACATTCTAGAAATACTCATCTATCTGATATGGGCATCCTGGGTAAAGAGCCGAACCACTTTCCTACGCGACAACCGTTACTTCGAATTTAAAACAAAAAAAGGGTTTACCCAATAAAAAGCTACCTCGTGCAATTCACTCAACAATGATCACCAGTTTAGAGAAATCTGTTGCTAAAGCAGGTCTCATTTCTCCTCAAACATATTGATACGTAAAAGCTATTTTCAACATTGCTACTTTATAGAGCTTAATATTACAGTCAGCCCGCTTTCGGGGCTAGTAGTGATGTGTCATATAAGACAGTTGAATCTTCGAAGAATATGACATGCGCAGACAACGGGAATTGTGTGATGAGCAGTGTCATCATACCATGTTTTGCATGTTTTGTTGTTTATTTCATCTGTTTCTATTATTTCATCCATTTCTATTTTAGATTGAAATAGATACAAATCATTTTAAAGGAAATTACCCAGACTCCTGCAGAATTGAAGGTATTGTTACAGATTTACTTCTTTGTATATTTCCCTGGTTTTTATTAGCAATTATGGGGAATCCCTCTCTTCACCATTTGACCCTTAACCCTTTGCCAAACAATCCCTGGTTTTTACGTCCTGAGGTGGAAGCCCTTTGAAAACATTGTTGGAAAAGGAGAAAATGCTGGTAACCAGCATTTTATCCTTTTCCCACAATGTTTTCTACCCGATCATATACAAAAATCATCTGTTTAGCAACTGTTAATTTGTCATCTGCAAAATGATTTCAATTTGGTCTGGTCCAAAATTTGCTGTTTGGGAAAGGGTTAAGAATTACGACTGCTAACTCATCAGTAAATATTGTGTAACAGTGACCTTTTGTAAAGGCTATTCTGCCAATCTCACCGGCTTCCATCTTTAGATATGAGAGTAAGAGGCTGTAGATCTTAACCTTTTACCTGAATAAGCTCTTTACCACCCATTCCCCACTTTTAACTACATGTACTCTGAAATAGATGGCTCTTGAAAACATAGTGGAAAACAAGGAGAAAATGCTGGTTAATACCATAATTTTCTCCTTAAATGTTCATAACTAACATTTTCACCTTAAATGCTGGTAACCAGCATTTCTCCTTTTCCAACAGTATATTCTACACTCAAAAACATACCATCATTTAAATCATTACTAAACGACAAAATTTTAGGTTTGTCCAAATCGAAAGCACTTGAAGATGACATAATAAAAGTGACTGAAAATTTGAAATTTGTTTCGTGAAGGATAGGAAACATTGTGGGAAAAGGAGAAAATGCTGGTTACCAGCATTTTCTCCTTTCCCCACAATGTTTTCTGAAGGTTTCTTTCTCAGGGTTGTCAAAAGTAGGGCTTGTATGGTAATGGGTTAAGCAACAGTGAATTTGTCGTCTGCAATTGCTTTAAATTTGGACCATTCTAAAATGTTGTTGCTTGGTAAAGAGTTAAACGAGCATTTCCTTCTGATGGTAAATCCACAAATATTTTGATTTGAATGTCACTTTATCATGAAAATAAACTCTTTTTTTATTTTCAGCTTGCAGTACTGAAGAAAAAGAGGAGTCAAGACTTTTAGATTCATCGTATAAACATGCATGGAAGACTCTTTTACCAAATACAAAACTAAGCCCTCATAAAAGGCTATGTATTGATACATCAGCTATTAAACAGATTGGAGTTATCTCCCATGTAAAAATGATTATTGCACCAGATGGCGGCATTAGTAGAATGAGGATACTGGGCTATAAAGCTTTGTCACAGACTTCTAAATTGTAATATTTGTTATCTTAAATTTTGTTATGGAATTATGATAAGAGATTGCATTTAATTTTATAGTGACTTTATTTACATTTCATAACTGTCAATATTTATTTAATCATAAGACTGGTTAATCATCTACATGTATTTGTATACGTTATTTTGTGAATCATCATTGATAATTTTTCAAACGGAATCTCATGATTTGCTCTGATGCAAATAAATGACATTGTCCAATAATCAGTCAATATCAAGGGTTGATTGTAATGCTTCACAAACAAATAGTGGTGATGCTGAAATATATGGTACATGGCTGTTAGCATTTTTTGACAAAGTAATAGGATATATTGCTTTTGATCTATACTTGGGCACTGATATACTGGAATGAATAAGTAGTAAATTGCTACCAGTAAACATCTTTACTTGGCATCTCTCACAGGCCTATTTTCAGGCAAATTTATGATTTCAATTTACAAACGATTTTACAACTAATACTTTCCCTGTGGCAGTTTTTTACACCATGTCAAATGAATATGGAAGGGGTTCATCCTGTTTTTGAAATTCTATAACCTTTTACTGTATGTTCCCTAGTTTTTATGACCCTGAGGGAGGAGACTTTTGAAAACATTGTGGGAAAAGGAGAAAATGCTGGTAACCATATACATGTTTATATACCGTATATTACTACTTTATACTAAGAATCTGTTTTTTTTTTTTTTTTTTTTTTGATACTTTGTGTTTTATGGAACATTCTATCCTTTCATTTATTCTATCTAGGTGCTACACTCAAATTCATTTTATTTTCTGAAATCAGGCCCGTCGGAAGGAAATTTCATTTGGTCTGGCCAGTATGGCGAGCGTTGAAGTCGCAAAGCCATGCTAGTGGGGGTCAGGGGGCATGCACCCCGGAAAATTTTTGAAAATAAGACGCTCTCTGGTGCATTCTGGCGCATTTTTTTGGGATTTATATTACGCATTTAAGCCATGCGTGTGTGAGGGGGGCATGCTCCCCCGGAAAAATTTTGAAAACAAGACGCTCTCTGGTGCATTCTGGCGCATTTTTTAAAATTTACATCACACATTTTTTTCGAAAATTGGTCTGGCCATTTTTTCATTTTTATTGTTTATATCACAAATTTTTTTCGAAAATTGGTCTGGCCATTTTTCATTTTCAGCCGAAAATTTGGTCCGGCCATGGCCAGACCGGCCTGACCGCTTCCGACGGCCTTGGAAATTAAATATCTCTGTTCATGATAATTTATTCTACTTACATGTATGCTTTACCTGACATACTATTACCACTAAATAGTCCATATGATACAAGGAAAGGGAATTGTCAATTTTCAATGATATGAAACTCATTGAGTACAGAGTTATACAACTTGTACAATGTATCTGAATATTGCTTTTCCCCAAACTTTCTCCACCAAATTGTGTACCACATATGAATAAAGTCATAATAGTGTGGTAATATGGGTTAATCCACATATGTTTGAGCGGGCCTCTGGCAAAAAAGGTTAAGTGGGTTTAGTGTATTCCTGCAAAGCAGAATACCAGGCAATTCATCGTATAATTAGTAGGGATCTATAGCATCCATTTTGTCTTAAAATTAACCCGTTCCCAAACAATCCCTGGTGTTTACGACCCTGAGATAAAAGCCTTTTGAAAACATTGTGGGACAAGGAGAAAATGCTGGTAACCAGCATTTTCTCCTTTTCCCACAGTGTTTTCTACCCTCCAAGAACAAAATTCAATTTCTGATTCACATTAATTTTGTCGTCTACAAATGCTTTCAATTTGGACCATTTTGTCGTTTGGTAAAGAGTTAATTGAATCTGAGGTTGGATGTACCTTTGACACATAGAAGATTTGGTTTCAACCCACCTTAGCCAGCAGAATTTGACATGGCTAAATACTTTTTGCAGATGCATTTACTCTTTACCACAAGACATAATTTCAGACTAGTCCAAATTTGAAGCATTTGCAGACGATAAAATAAATGTGACTCAAAAATTGAAATTTGTTTTGGAAAGAGAAGAACACATTGTGGGAAAAGGAAAAAATGCTAGTTACCAGCATTTTCTCCTTTTCCTGCAATGTTTTCATAGGCTTTTTTCTTTGGGTCGTTAAAAAGTCGGGATTGTGTGGTAAAGAGTAAAATGCTTCATTTTACAGAGCACTGCCCATTAGTTTTATTTATCATACTTATTTACCATATGGCTTCCAACATGCGAAAAGGGGCATTCAGACATTTGCTAAATGGGTTGTCTTGGATCAGCCTGCGAAGTCTGTGCAGGCTAATCCCTGACGGCACTTCACGACCACATTAGATTTTGTGGTACAATAGACTTGTGCTAAATAGGAAATAACATAAAAGTGGAAAGTTTCATCTCGGATTAGTCTGCACAGGCTGATCCGAGATGTAACTTTATGCAAATGCCGAATGGCTTCTTTTGCCATGTTGCAAGCCATATCTGTTTAGTATAAAATCACATTAAAAAGCTTATACAGGGTATTTGTTGCTGTTGTTAATGCTAAAAGCATACAAGGAAATCCTTCATCTTAACACTTTAACCAATAATCCCATTTTAATGACCCCAAAGAAAAAAACTTTTGAAAAAAATTGTGAGGAAAGGTAGAAAATGCTGGTAACCAGCATTGTGTCCTTTTTCACAATGCTCGTAACCTTTGACAGAAATTTTTTACTAGTTTATCTTAATTTTATTTGTTGTCTGCAAATACTTCCAATTTGGACAGGCAAAAATTTTATCTCCTGGAAAAAATGTAGAAGATATCAAGAATATTACCCGCTGTTATATTCTGTTATGAATCCCATTGCTATTGAGTCAATGCGAACTTGTGCCAACTTCTCTTTAACTTTGAACTCTTTACCACAAGTCACAATGTCCCACTTTTAACGACTCTGAGAGAGAAAGCTTTTAAAAGCATTATGGGAAAAGAAGAAAATGCTGGTATCCAGCATTTTCTCCTTTTCCCACAATGTTTTCCACTTCCAAACACTAATTTTTATTATGATCTACATTTGCTGTTGTTTGCAAATGCTATGAAATTGGACCAATCCAAAAATTTTGTCGTTTGGTAAAGAGTTAATATACTATACAAAACCTCTGACCTTTAGGTTACAGCACCGATCAAGATCAGAGTGCCTAAAATGTGCAGTCTGATCTTTGGTACCCCCCCCCCCCAAAAAAAAAAAAAAACTCTTTTCATTTCACTTATTTTTTGCAGATAGGAGATAAGTACAATCAAGATTTGTATGTACATGAAGGTATTTAAATGGACAAGAAAAAAATTTATCAATTACCAGCACAGCAAATTGTCATATGTGTGCCAAAAAATAAGTTATTGGTTGATTGACTGTATGGTGTTAAAGGCCATCCAAAACATTATTTTAGTTATATTGCAGAGGTCATATTGCTTTTCTGGAGTTTCCCCCAGCAGTACTTCACACACTGTTCTTTCCAAACCAATAGCTGCTTTCATAGATGTCAAAATAATGGTCAGAGGTGAGTGAGAAAGGAATGAAGCCTGTAGCAATGATTATCATCAATCCTTGGAAAGAAAATTGGTCCATCAGGGGATCGAACCAGCAATCCACCTGTTCTCAAGACTTACATACTACTGACTTAGCTAGTGGGGCTCAACAGGCTAGCTACTGGAGGAAAGGACTTCATGAATAATAGAGAAACATTGTAGGTTTAGAAGCAATTGCTCCTCACAAGCAACTTCTTCTATTATGCAATAATTTCAAACTCTGATACCTGTAGGGACATACCAATAATAGAGTTTTAACCCTTTGCTCCATAGATACTCATTTCTACTAATTGCTTGTAGGAGTCTTTTGAAAACATTGTGACAAAAGGTGAAATTGCTCGTGACGAGCAATTTCACCTTTCTTCACAATGTTTTCTATGCTATCAAAAGGTGTCACATACACATAAGAATGGCTTCTTCCTTGCTGTTATGTAGGGTCAATTAGAGATACCATAGAAATGCCTTATGGGGTAAAGGGTTCAGCCTGATGAAAGAAGCTTTTGAGGACATAATTGAAGGAAAAATTTCATGCTTGTAACAACCATTTTCACCTTTTGTCTTCTTAACCAACTCAATATGAAATAATTTCATTTTCAAGAACTTTATTTTCTATTCTTCACATAATTTCAATATAGATTAGTTGAAGGTTAGTTGTCTTGTCTTTTTGGAATTAACAGATTTGGGTGATTTCTAGCACTCAAAGACAACTCGGACTTGTCCAAGTCTAAAACTTTTGAGGATGTCAAATACAATTAAAATAATAAAAGAAAAAAAAATCGGTGAAAAGGTAAAAAACGTTGAAAACAGAGGAAATGCTGGTTTCATATACTTTTTTTCTGCATAAAAAGACAGGACTTGTTAACCCTTTACCACACAAACAAGACTTTTAAAGACTGTGAGAAAAAAGCCTTTTGAAAAAATTGTAGGAAAAGGAGAAAATTTTCTCCTTTTCCTGCAATGTTGTCCACCTTATGAATAAGATTGTCATCTGCAAATGCTTTCAATTTGGACAGGGCCAAAATCTTGTTTTGTGGTAAAGGGTTAACCCTTTCCCAAACAACAAATTTTCGACCCTTCCAAACAGAAAGAGTTTGCAGACGACAATTTTGGATTTTGAGAAAATTGCAGAAAGTTGTCAAAAAGGGTAGAAAACACTGTGGGAAAAGGAGAAATTGCTCGTTATGAGCAATTTCTCCTTTTCCCACAGTGTTTTGAAAAGACTTTTACTGCAGACACGTGAAAGCCAGGGCTTGTTTTGGAAAGGGTTAAGGAATTAACAATCTGACTATTTGTATACCATAATTCCGAATTTATTCCTTCACGCCTCCGCATCAACATGAAATTTGAAGGACGTCAAGTTACCAATACCAGCCTCAATTACGTCCCCTTTACAGACTGGTCCCACACCTTCTGGAGTCCCCGTCAGTATAACATCACCTTCTTCAAGAGTAAAATAGTTACTAATGTAACTTATCAAATATGGCATACTAAATATCATATCACTTGTAGAACCATTCTGTTTCATGGTATCATTCACTTTTAACCACAAGTTTAGATTATCTGGATTTAGAACCTTGTCTTTTTCAATAAAATCACTCACAGGACATGATGTGTCAAAACCCTTGGCTAGGGACCAGGGCTGTCCCTTTTTCTTTGCTTCATCTTGGAAATCTCTGGCTGTCATATCCAGGGCTAAGACATAGCCCCCTACATGATCCAGGGCATCCTGCTCTTTTATCTTGCGTCCAGGTTTTCCAATCACTATGCCAAGTTCAACTTCATGATGAAGTGATGTGCATCCTGCTGGAATCTGAATTAGGATAACTAAACCATTTACCACGCAATCCCAAGTATTAACTCTTTACCAAATGATAAAATTTTAGACTGGTCCAAATTAAGAGCACTTACAGATGACAAACATAACTAAAAAATTGAAATTTGTTTCCATCAGGATAGAAAACATTGTGGCAAAAGGATAAAATGCTGGTTACCAGCATTTTCTTCTTTTCCCACAGTGTTTTCAAAAGGCTTCTATCTCGGGGTGGTAAAAACCACGGATTGTTTGGGAAAGGGTTAACAACCCTGACGGAGGAAGTTTTCTTGACACATTTTGGGAGAAGGAGAAAATGGTACCCATTATTTTCTCCTTATCCCACAGTGTGTTTACCCAACAATAAAATTTAAGTTCATTTGAACAAATTTTGAAAAGTTTAAATATTGTGTGGGAAACACTTTTGAGTCATGCTCTGTTGAAAAAGTTTTTAGACAACTGCAAAAAAGTATAGACCTAGATAAGGTTGAGCAGTCTGCAAAAACTGACCAAGATCAAACATTTTGCAAAATTTTGTATGTGATTAAAGACCATTTTACCTTTCTACTATTCTTCATTGTGCTTCAGACAACTTTAACCAGATTTAAGGTCAAAATAGATCTTAATCCTTTACCAGACGACAAAATTTTAGCCTTGTCCACATTGAAAGCATTTGCATCTATAACAATTTCAGTGTGGTTCAAATGGTGTAATGTTTCTTTGATAGAGAAGAAAACATTTTGGGAAAAGGAGAAAATGCCGGTTACCAGCATTTTCTTCTTCGCCCATAATGTTTTCAGGAGGCTTCTTTTCCAGGAGTGTCAAAACTCGGCACTGTGTGGGATAGCTCAGTAAAATATATGGGTCTATCTTATGTGACAACTTGCTTTGTTTACAGAAGTGCATGGTCCCAAACTGGAAAGTAACAGCAAAGCACTTTTAACCCTTTACCAAATAGGGCATTTCTGTGGTATCTCTAACTGATCCTGAATAACAGCAAGGATGAAGTTTTATGGGTATATGACACCTTTTCATTGCATAGAAAACATTGTGACAAAAGGTGAAAATGCTTGTCACAAGCAATTTCACCTTTTGCCACAATGTTTTCCAAAGGCTCCTACAAGCAATGTATAGAAATGAGTATCTATGGAGTAAAGGGTTAAGTGACATACCATAATGTTTTCCCCCTCTGTTATATAGGAAGAAGTTGGTTTTAAAAACAAAATTGGCTTCTGGGGTACTGGGTTCCCTAATTCTGCAGCATGTGCCCTGAAATATCAAAAAGTTGGATGCTATCCGCTAAATCTTGGTATCCTGTCGTCCACTTAACTCTTTCTCAAATGGCAAATTTCGGACCAGACTAAATTCAAAGCATATTGCAGATGACAAATTAACAGTTGCTAAAATGATTATTTTTCTATATGATAGTGTTGAAAACACTGTGGGAAAAGGAGAAAATGCTGGTTACCAGCATTTTCTCCTTTTCACACAATGTTTTCAAAAGGCTTCTATTCCAGACCCATAAAAACCAGGGATTGTTTGGGAAAAATTAAAGCCTTTATCACATAATCCCAAGTTTCTACGACCCTGATAAAGAAGCCTTTTGAAAACCTTGTGGGAAAAGGAGAAAATGCTGGCAACCAGCATTTTGTCCTTTCCCCACAATATTTTCTACCCTATCTGATACCTTAACCTTTATCAGGGCTAAATTTGATATGCAGTCTGAAAATGCTGTCAATTTGGTCGGGCACAAAATTTTGTCGTCTGGTAAAGAGTTAAGCTGTTATTAGCACTAAATTAGGTAAAAAACTAAATGCTTAAATGTGCAGTCTGATCACAGATCTTAACCATATATTTGCTTTATAATAAAGCCCAAGAGGCTGCAACTCAGACAATGGACTTCTGACATTCTCTTCCAAGATTTCCATCTCATTTTCTTGCCATGAAGCAAGCTTTTACCCATTACCAAATAATCCAGATCTTAATTTTCCTGACAGTGAAGCTTTCAAAAAACATTTTGGGAAATGGTAAGTTAAATACCAATACTAGGACCTTTTTCATTCTCTGCAAACATTTTCAGTTCAAAGAGTCTAAAATTAAGTAGTCCGGTAAATCTATAATTGTAATGCAATCGAATAAAATATGTCTGGGGAAAAAAAGATATATGTCATTCTTCAATGATTTTGAAGTCATATAGTCTTTGCCATGTTGTTTATCTATTTTCTAATCTACCAGTATGTGTTTTATATAAGAGACTTGATTTGAAAAAACTAAATTATGTATTCAGGGTGATATATCTGTCCTCAGAGTTATTAAATTGGGATCCTGTGGTAAAAAGACATTTTAACATTTACTAATTAAAATCCCATGTTTTACAAAAGAGGCTTTAGAAAACATTGTGGGAGAAGGAAAAATGTTGGTGACCAGCTTAACTGGAGAGTTTGCAATCCATGAAATACTTGCAATTCATGAAATATAGATGATTTCTGTCTATGACAGAGTAGAAAACATTGTGGGAAAAGGAGAAAATGCTGGTTACCAGCATTTTTTTCCTTTTCCCACAATGTTTTCAAAAGGCTTCTATTGCAGACCGGTAAAAACCAGGGATTGTTTGGGAAAGGGTTTATTTGTCCCCTGCAAATGCTTTGAATTTGGTTGAGTCTTAAATTTTGTCGTATGCACTGGCGGATCCAGGGGGAGGGGGGTGGGGGGGAAATGGGGGGGGGGGGGGTGTTCAGACGATTCCCCCTATATTTCCAGATTTTTTTTTCATGGACTTCCAACTCATTGGCGACTGATTTGTAGTTTGGATCCATGTCTGCATATCTGATATTGACCCAGTTGAAACACCACCCCCCCAGAAGAAATCCTGGATCCGCCCCTGGTATGGTAAAGAGTTAAATGGGTGATTTCAAAAAAAATGCCTCCTTTTTTTTAAACTGATCTACAGCAAATGTAAAAAGGTTTTCAAATGATTGTTTTATGCCAGAATATGTGTTTTGTTAATGTTAAAATGTTTGCAAGATTTGAGGCCAATATCTGCTTTCGTTTTCATTTTATAGCATTTTTAGTGTCAAAAAGTGTCCCAAGTGTAACGCTTTTCGCGTGACATTTTCATTTAAATTCAATTTTCAGGTACTTATCTTAAAAATTGCAGCTATTATAAGACCACACAACATACAATTATACAAACTGTTACAACAAGACAACAGTTTTCCGATATTTATTTAGTGAACAACATGTATATTGTCCTTGAACCATGCCCATGAAATGGCAAACCCTTTGAAATCAAAAAGGCATAAAAGTACAAGATTTTGGGAAACAAAAGGCTTTAATTTTGCTACTAGAGATCACTCTGTCTCAAGATAGGTGTGGTTTGTTAGTTAATACCATTTGTACAATATCAGCATGATTCTGTGTTAATACTTCTGTATAATCAAGCCCTCCAGAGGTCATGTCTATGCACACCCAAAAATGTCCCAAGTGTAACATTTTATGTTTGAAAGACTGTGTTTTTCTCATATCATATTGAAACATGTTCTGATTTCTCTTTTTCACGAGAGCATCTGCCCCAACAAAGATCTGCAGTGGTTAAATCTGAAAAGAATTGCTACCATGAAATAAATCAACCAAAATACAATGTCCCAAGTGTAACGCCAGTTTAGCAAAACATAGTGATTATTTGCAAATGCTAAAAGTCTTGTGTTTCACTCACAGTTCAAACAAAATTATGTGAAATATGTGGGAATATATCTGAAATTTTGTTTTTAAGCAATAATATTTAGAAAGAACTTAATTTAGTGTGTAGAATTGCAAAATACTAGAAGATTGTCAAATATTTCTAAAAAAAAAAATCATGTCACAAGACGTTTACACCTAATGTTCCTCTTAACATATACCATATTCTTATCATTATCCCTTCCTAGTGCATGAATAATATGAAAGTACTTAATCAATTTATTATGGATTATTTTCAAAATGCAGTAAAAATGTGAAAAAGTTTTACACTTGGGACATAGAAATTTGTTTTTGAATTTTGTTGTGCAGGTTCTTTTCTTTCACTGCTGATGCTATAGACAAGTCAAAATCATGAGAAAATTGGTTGTCAAACTGCCCTTTAGAGGGAAGAATGTGTCAGATCATAAAAAAAGAAACCAAAAGATTCATCAAAAGAAAGAGTGCGAAGGTATCGAGAACGCTTAAAATCTGATCCAAATCTAAAGGAAGAATCTAAACAGAAAAAGAAAGAACAAAATGAAGCTTTCAAACTCAAAATTAAGCAACAAAGAAAAGAAAACTGATTTTTGATGCAAAATGTAAAGAGAAAGAAAGAAAAAGGAAACAAAAACAAAGAAAAAATCAAAAGAAGAAACTGAATGATGAAACACAAAACAGTAAAACAAAAAACACTGCTGAAAAACCAAAACGCAAATATGGTTACAAGGGATGCAGAGCTGACCGCCTCTGTAAAATTAATATTCGCATCTGCCTGACAACACATACGTTAATCAGCGATAAAATCATGGTAAGCATGAATTATTTCAATTCTAACATGATAATAGGAAATATAACTGACATTTTAGGATGAGGTTTCTATTGGGTTCTATGGGGAAAAACATTAACGCCATGTTAGAAAACACAATATGGACCTTTCAACTTAATGAGACCTTTTTGAAAGTTTCAACTTGTTAAAGTCACTATGAACTATGCTGCAATGTTAACACAGTTCAAATAGATCTGCATTATTAAGTAAGTTTATTTTTCTGTTTCGAGTATTTCATGCAGATCAAATTGCAGTTTAATTCCTCTGCCAGGAAGCAGCACTGGTGCTCTCAGCTTCCTAAGGATGTCTTCTTTTGGCTGCCAGGCAATGTCTTCTGTTGGTGGCCAAGAATATACACCTGGTGTTCCTGTTGCCCTCAGAAACCTCAAATGAAAATCATCTGAGTGCACAGCAAGAACCTGAAGCAGACAGGCAAACTGGTGCCCACAATTCTGTACGTGTCCAATGTATTCAATTCACTAATAACTAGAGACAGAGAGAGGAAAAGAATTGTATAAGTATTATGGTCATAATATTTGTGATAAAGTTTTATTCCATGTAATTCATATAAACAATAATTTCAATATTTTTGTGAACATAAGAAAGTTATATATAATTCTTTTCCTCTTTTCCGGCTTGCTGTCGTGAATTAATTTTTCACAATCTGCCCTCCAACACCATGCGTTAATAAGCGATAAAACACGGTAAACATGAATTATTTCTTAATTAATACACTTAATATTTCATTATATGAAAAGCAGATTTTCTTGATGTGGATAATTTCATCTTTGACCATGGATACTTAATGAGGCCTTAAATAGTTGAGTTGTGTTCCGGTTTCAAAAAGTTTATTTTTCTGTGTTACTGCTTTCTAGTCAGGCTCATATCATTTACTCTAGCACAAATACATGTCATGGTTATTTTTAGATCTATAAGAGTCATTTGAATGTTTTAAGTCAACATTTGCTGTATAATTTCATTTGATAACCTTTGAATCCTTTTTAAAGGTATTTTCAAGATTTTGTCCCAAGTGTAACGGTTTAACATTGTGAAAAATCCAGAGAGATCATAATTAATGAACAGTTTATAAAGGCTTTTTTCAATTGTGTTTCTTACAAAACAAGTAATCCAATCACAAATAGACTTAATAAGACTCTTCTAAAACAATTTATTTGATATGTGATGGGAATTTTTTAAAACTTTGTATTTTTACATAAAAAAGTGTGGTGATTATAGTGAAGAAGCTTTGTTTTTTTTTTTTAAAGGAAAACAAGAACAACATCCATTTACTATGCTGATAGTTAGTGTTCAAAAGACAATTTATATTTTTGTCCCAAGTGTAACGGTTTTCTGTAGCTTTGAAATGTAAGATTGTTGCACTTTAAAACTCCTGTAAATTACAGCTTTAACATTTTAAATTTTGCTACAAACATACATCTTGGAAATAGCAGAGACAGGAAGTTAAAAAACATTTATAATTTCAGCATGCAGCAAATGTTTGCAAAAGAAGTCCTATGACTGATTTAAAGCTAATTTCTGACAATGACACACTTCAGTTTGCATACCACTACACTAATAACCCCATTTATGTATGTTCTTATTTGAATCATAAAAAGGAATCACCAATTGTAACTAGAAAAGGGATTTCCTGAGAGTTACTTCTGTCATTAGTATTGTCCCAAGTGTAACGTTTTTACTAAAATTTTCATTGTTTTCGAAATGTCCTCATCACATATCAAGTGATTATACCCGAGAAACCTTTTGTATACCAGCTGCACATACCCTGTAACTGTACCTGGCCAAGTATCAGCTTTGCCTATCCTGTATGGAATATTTTATGTAAACTTTTTGAGGTAATTAATGAAAATATTGTGTCAAAAATAGCTAAAAATGGTCATAAAATCCGTAAAATCCAATGAAATTAGCTATATTATACATCAAATTTTACCTTTGCATTCGTGTTACAATATCAAGTGCCATAATAGATGAATTTTCTATTTTAAACAGATTTAAAACAGCCATAAAAACATAATTATTTGTTTAAAAATCGTATTTAAGTTTCTAATAATATCATTTAAATCTTTAAAACTGTGTTTATTATTGACATTCCCATGTGGATTTCTAAAAATTTGACATATTGAGACATGGTTTTGATAGGCCATATTTTCATATGACAATCTTTATTTGTGACCCTCTATGTCACGTTTTGGATGCATTTTTTTTTAAATCACCCAAATGGCTCTAGCTTCTACATGTACATGTAGAAGATTGAGAACTATCTTAGCAAGATTTGTTATATTTTGTTTGCAATGAAATCACGATAAAAACCTCTGATTGGTTGTTAATCCGAAAAACTGCAGGTTATCTGCTTGAATCTATTTAATAGTTTATAATACGGTACACTTATTTTTGTTCTACCCTGTATTAGATTTCGACACGTCCTAATTTTTAACACTCAACTTGTATTCCTTTGCGTCATTAGTCTGATCTTCAACCTATGAATAGCCGTCCGAAGACAAAAATAAATGGGCTCCGTATCTTTTTGAAACAAGTTTTACCTGTAATTACGACCAACTGCCACAATCTTTCTTCCGACACTCCTGAACTTGGTAAGGTTGACAGCCATGTTTAGACATTGGACTGGTATACAGACATGAGGTTGCATTATGAATTCAAACATGTAATCTCACGAGAGACAGTCATTACAGAGAGAGGCAAAAGTATTGCACATATCTTCCGTTCACCGACACTCATGATAAATAACCACAGGAATTTGACATTCTATAACCAAAATAAATGATAAATATGAAAAAGAAAATCTCCCCTGTTTATATCATATATAGGGGAGATTTCTTTTTCATATTTTATCATTTATTTTGGTTATAGAATGTCAAATTCCTGTGAAATAACTTAATTATATGTGTACGTATACGCTAGATCTACTATGTACAAGTACTTCTACTTAGTATGATTGCCATTCTTCATTTGTTTCTATCAGGGATCGTATTTCACGGTCCCTGGTCTTGTATACCTCATGGATCTTTAGCAAGAGATTTTGATTAGATTGATAGAGATAAGGAAGAAAGAACAGATCCAGTAACTTCATCCCAACTTTTATCTCTTTGCATACAGTTGACGACACACTAAGTTTTTTTGGACAATGTAGATCAAGATCAGACTGCGCGTTCTATGCAGCCTTATCTCTGTGCAGCACTATCCACTTGTTATTTCTCGCTTAAAGCTGAATTGTTTCTACATTTTTGAATGGAACTTCATTGTTAACAGTGACAATTACGATTCATTTAATTGGCGTGAGTTATAAAGAGTTACTCGACCTCTGAGGCTATCTGTACTAAACTCCTGAAATCACGAGTCGCTTAACCCTTTACCGTATTAGCCCGACTTTGTACTACTCGATCTGATTGAGAGAGCTTTTGAAAACATAGCGAGAAAAGGAGAAAGCAGGAAGATTTCTCCTTCCTGTAATGTTTACCTCTAGATCGATAACTTGCTGCTTTAGACTACATGTATTCACGTCTCAATTGTAATTTTGAAAAGAGATGGAAGTCCGCAATATTCAAAGTGTCGGTTGGAAATTTTCTAAGCTAGCACTAACAAATAGTGATTAATCGTACTATCACATTATGATGAGGTGAATAATAGAAAAGCGAAAAAAAATAAAACGCTAGTAATGTACATAAATTTCATACCTTTATTTGTTTAACAAAACATAAATAGTTATATTTAATTATATACAGACTCTGTAGCATACATTTGTACAATACACGTTAAATAACACGAACAAAAAAGCAGCAGATACAGAATTTCTTGATTATTTATTTCACATTTTATAGCTTCTTTAAAAAAGAAATGAGAGTAAAAAAATGTTTAAAAAATTATATCAATAAATATTTCTTTTAATCACCTGCGTTAAATATATTTTATAAGTCAAGTGTAATTCAATAGATCTGTCCTTTAATAGAAAGACTGACTTTCGAAACAACTGCTATTGCTTTAATATATCA